>CM056053.1:360391775-362791775 GCA_029574335.1 Rana kukunoris
AGTTACCATTGTATAATCCACTAATTATCCTTGTAATTACTATTTTATATTCAAATGTATAGGACCCTGATTATTATAAAACAAATGTAGCCAATCCCAACACTTAACTTGTGTTCATAACAAGAGAGCGAATTATTCTCTGTTTCACTGATGACTTTGAGGCACATTCTGACTTCTGTGTCTCCATGAAGTTGTGCTAGCTTGGTCAACACTAAAATACACAGTATTCCCCAGGAATAACACAACTGGTGATTATGTCTTCGGTGTCCAGCAGGAAAGAAAAGGAGGAGGAAGCAGAAGAAGGGAAAATTCACAATTCTGTTAAGGTGAACCACAAGAAAAAAGATCTTCAGGAAACGCATGAAAGCCTGGACTATCTACCCTCACACAGTGAAGTCTATAAGACATGGCTAAAGGAAAATCCACACAGGTAATTATAATGTTAACCTAGATTTGATACTGGAAGCCTTCTTAACCACTTAACCCCCGGAACCATATTGCTGTCCAAAGACCAGAGCACTTTTTGTGATTCGGCACTGCATCGCTTTAACTGACAATTGCGCGGTCGTGCGACGTGGCTCCCAAACAAAATTGGCGTCCTTTTTTTCCCACAAATAGAGCTTTCTTTTGGTGGTATTTGATCATCGCTGCGGTTTTTATTTTTTGCGCTATAAACAAAAATAGAGCGACTATTTTGAAAAAAATGCAATATTTTTTACATTTTGTTATAATAAATATCCCCAAAAAAGAGATAAAAAACATTTTTTTTCCTCAGTTTAGGCCGATACATATTCTTCTACATATTTTTCGTAAAAAAAAAAATCGCAATTAGCGTTTATTGATTGGTTAGCGCAAAATTTATAGCGTTTACAAAAAAGGGGGTAGTTTTATGGCATTTCTATATATATATTTTTTTTTACTAGTAATGGCGGCGATCAGCGTTTTTTTTTCGGTACTGCGATATTATGGCGGACACATCGGACACTTTTGACACATTTTTGGGACCATTGGCATTTTTATAGCGATCAATGCTATAAAAATGCATTGGATTACTATAAAAATGCCATTGGCAGGGAGGAAGGGGTTAAGTGTGTTCCTATTTGTGTTCTAACTGTATGGGGGGGTGGACTCACTAGGGGAAATCACTGATCTTCTGTTCATACATTGTATGAACAGAAAATCAGCGTTTCCCCCGCTGACAGGAACGAAAGGTATGTGTTTACACACATACCTCCCGTTCCCCGCTCTGTAACGAGCAATCGCGGGTGCCCGGCGGCTATCGTACCCGCCGGGCACGCGCGCGGGACTCGGGGGCGTGCGGCCCGAAAAGTAGTGGCCGAAAAGTAGAGGACGTAGAGCTACGTGCTCCCGCGAGACCGCGCCACCGTCTCACAGTAATATGACGGTGGGCGGTCGGGAAGTAGTTAACCTGCTAGCAAGCATGAATATTTCAATTTTTTTCATTCAGTGTTTTTTTTTTTTTTTTTTAGCTTTTTTTCCTACGCCTGACTATGCAGAATCCCATTCTTTCTAATTGTCTTTGTTCACACTTGCATGCTCATGGGGTTTAAGCTTTATGCCCAATACTCCAAAAAATACATGAGCTTTTTTTTTTTGGCATATTTAAGCTTTTTAGCACCAAAGAGTTAATGGATCACCTGAATACTTATAAAACGCATGTTTTTAGCCGAGGTTCACACTGTGTACGATTTAGTTTGATTTCAAATCGGCGGCTATTGCCGGCAATGACACCGTCCCAATCGGTGCAACGCCACATCTGCGGCGCTGCACCGATTTCAAAAAGTAGTTCCTGTACTACTTTTTGCGATTTCAGGATGCGATTTACATTGACATCTGTGCAGAACACTGCACAGATGTCTCCTAAATCGCGCTGAAATCGGGACTGCCAGAGGGAGTGAAATCGTGCGAGTTCAGCTGAAATTGCGCGATTTCACTCCCGCAGCCCAGTGTGAACCAGGGCTGAATGTGAATTTTTTTAATTCCTCCCCTTGCTCAGCCCAGGAAACAACCATCTGAAGCGTGACACAATTGCAAATGCCCGTAAAACACACAAAAAATGCTTCAAAATCACGGGAACCATAAAAGATATCCAGAGAAGCCATATGTTCTGGAAATGAGAATGTTGGTTGTGTAATTGCGCCGATAGTTCTTCCATTCTTATAAGGTTGTTTAATTTAGTTATCTATTCTGTTATTAAGGGTATGCACTGGCATTTTCATTATTGAATTAGCACCCTGGCAGCCACTAAAAAGAAACAAAAAATCTCCTTTTTACCTTTTGAGCCTTGATTTTGCCACCTTACTATCCTCGAATTTCCTTACTGATCTCAAAAACCCCTATCTCTCTATATAGCATCAAACATCTTGTCGACAGGCCCATATTTTTTTACGTTCTCTCTCTACATTTAACTTATGTTTTCTGTATTACATTTTTTAATGTATATTTGCAATTTTATCTTAACATTTTCTATGGAAATCTACCTTAAGAGGCATAAACCTGTTATTACATGTACGTAAGGCACCTATGTGCTCTATTGTATATTTCCATGTTATTAATTGTATTTTTTTTCCTCTTTCTCTCTTCTTTCTGTACATTTCTGTGATTACAAATTCAAATAAAAATATATTAAATAATAATCACCAGGAACATGTTCTGCTCATGCTCTGCTAAGGTCTGAATGCAGGCTTGCAGTATATTTTCTACCTGATTCCATTTTATAATGTATTTCTGAAACCCTACTGGCTTAAAATGTATTGAAGTTAATGTTAGCACGATTTTTTAAATAACAGTTTGATAAGAATAATACCTAATCAATTCTTTAAAGGCTAAGCTCACCCTTTGGAGTATGTTACATATAACACTCATATTTAAGGCCGCGTACACACGATCGAATTTGTCCGCTGAAAACGGTCCGATGGACCGTTTCAGCAGACAAATCCGATCGTGTGTATGGGCTAGCGGACAGATTTGTCCGCTACAAACCTGTCCGTCGGATATGTCCGCTGGTTAGTACGGGAAACCAGCGGACATATCCTCCCGCACATGCGTCGTATCCTGTGAATGGATCCGACGCATGCGCGCGGAAGTGTTTACTTCCTGGTGCGTGACGTAGCGTTGACGTGGCGGCGTCAACGTCACCGCCGCGTCACCACGCTGTCTGCCGGCGGGGATTTTGATCCGATGGTGTGTACACGCCATCGGACCGAAATCCGATGAGACATGTCCGCTCTAAACTGTCCGTCGGACAAGTTTGAGCGGACACATCTCATCGTGTCTACGAGGCCTTAGGTATGTAACATGTAGCATTTTTTGGGCAGCACAGTGGCTAAGTGATTAGCACTTTTGCCTAGCAGTACTAGGCCCTTCCATTATAATCCCAACTATGACACTACCTGCCTGGAGTTTGCATGTTCGTCCTGTACCTGAGAGGGTTTTTACCGGGTACTCAGGTTTCCTCCTACACTCCAAAGACATGCTGGTAGGTTAATTTAGGCTCCTGCATAAATTGGCCCTTGTATGTGTTTATATGAATGTGAGTTAGGGATTTTAGATTGTAAGCTCCTTAAAGCGGAAGGAAACATTGATGGGTTTTACTTCTTTGTTTCCCTGCAAAGGTAAAGCATAATGGGCTACTATGCATCGCATAGTAAATATCTCCTAAACCGTGTAGGTTTAAGAGATATTTCAAGCACCTACAGCTAAGCCTTAATCTAGGCTTACTTGTAGGTGAAAGTGGTCTGTAAAGGTTTACAACCATTTTAAGGGCAATATATATATGTAAAACGCTGCATAAAATGACGCTATATAAGTACCTGTAATAATAATAATGTGTAGCATGCAATCACCTCCCCACCCCACCCCCCGATCAACTCCCCATGACAGTGGGCGAGGGGTTCTTCTCCCCTGCACCTGCTGTCACATTTAACATCGGTGGTTTATTACAGGCCTCTGCTCATTCAGTCGCATCATTCAGTCATAGGAATCTGTGCATAAAGAAACTACAAGTCCTGTCTTCCACTAGGGCAGATAGCTTCTAGTTTGCAATGCACTGTTGAGTTCCCTCATAGTCTATTGACACTTTTGCCAGCTTTTGAACAGAACGTCATTACAGAGGTAAAGCAAATAAGCTGAAGGATGTGTCTGCAGGAGCCCAACATTGCACCTGCGATCCACTGTAAGATGCAGATTTAGTGTTAACATATGTTTAACTATATCAAATAGTGGCACTAACTGTTGGTTTTTGGTATACTGTACACCCAAATGGGCTATCTTCAATAGTGTGCTGCTGCAAAGCATGTCAAATCTCTTTTTACGTAGTAGTTGCACATGATTATAGTGTGCTACTTTAAATAAATACAACTTCCCATATATGATTAGGAATTTTTCTGCTGCATATTAGCTGTTTTAGTATCGTCTATTCTACTACTGATATTATTTTCAAATCTGTGAAACCCACTTGTGGACACACTAGTAATCAATAACTTTTCAAATTCTAACAGTTCAGACTGGGATCGCTGGCTGATGATGGCATTTATTGGAGTTGTGGTTGGCATAGTGGGATTCTTAATGCATCAAATTATTGATACTCTTTTTGAAAGAAAGTGGGAGCTTGTTGAACACTATATCAAGGTGAGTGGATATAATATTATAGAATAATAAAGTATTCTTTCACTTGATAATTCTATTTTTCCCAGCTTCAGTGTCTGGGTTTTATCACTTTTAAGTAAATTTGTTAAAGCAGACCTTTAGGCAGATTTTTTTTCCTAGTCCTTGTTGCTGATCTCCAAGTTCACCAAGTATGTCACCCATGTTCTTCTGAGCTTTGTAGTTCCTCTGCAATAGGCTGCTGAACTTGTTGAAAAAACGTTAGTGCCTGGTGACTTCCTGTTTGTAAGACCGCTGGCTACTAGTCCTCCCGTTACCTCAGCCAGCAGTCTGACATGCCCTGTTGTAGTTCTAGCAGGGAGCAAGCAGACATGTATTGGGCGGAGGGGGTCTCGCAGCCCCTAGTCTGTGCCGCCCATGGAGGAGGTGTCCTCTTTCTCCTCTTTCTCCTCTCTCCTCCTCCTCTGCTCCTGCCAGCAATCTGCCCCCACTCCACCTCCACTCTGTCACTACCGCACCGCACCACACCCCCCCCCCCGCCACCTGCTATCTCCGTGCAGAGCAGGGTTTATTATCAAAAATCACTTGTATGACACTGCAGGGATCTCCCGCTGAATGGTGGACATGGTTGTCCCATTATGGACATGGTGATCCCTGACATAGTGGTCCCATGGTGGAAATGGCGGTCCCTAAAATGGTGGACATGGTGGTCCCTGACATGCGGCACTGGTGGTCCCTGACATGCAGCACTGGTGATCCCTGACATGCGGCACTGGTGGTCTCTTACTGGTGGTCCCTGACATGCGGCGCTAGTTGTCCCTGACATGCAGCACTGGTGGACCCTGACATGGTGGTCCCTGACATGTGGCACTGGTGGTCCCTGACATGGTGGTCCCTAATATTCAGCACTGGTGGTCCCTGACATTGTGGTCACTGACTGGTGGTCCCTGACATATGGCACTGGTGGTCCCTGATATTTAACACTGGTGGTCCCTGACATTCTGCACTGGTGGTCCCTGACATGGTGGTCCAGACATGTGGCAATGGTGGTACCTGACATAGAGGTCCCTAACATGCAGTACTGGTGGTCCCTGACATGGTAGTCGCTGACTGGTGGTCCCTGACAAGGTGATCCCCGACATGGTGGTCCCTGCACTGGTGGTCCCTGGCATGCTGCACTGGTGGTCCCTGACATTTGGCACAGGTGGTCCCTGATAAGCTGCACTGGAGGACTCTGACACATTGTACTGGTTTGCATTTATAAGGCTGTAAACCAGGGGTCTCAAACTGGCGGCCCTCCAGCTGTTGCAAAACTACAAGTCCCATCATGCCTCTGCCTGTGCTTGTAACTGTCAGCCTTGCAATGCCTCATGGGACTTGTAGTTTTGTAACAGCTGGAGGGCCGCCAGTTTGAGACCCCTGCTGTAAACCTATCATACCGTGTGTTATGTATGGCTTGCTGGCTGCAGAATAAGTGGTGTGATTTATGTTGAAGTGGGCGAGTTCACATTTACATGTACAAGCCTAGTGTACCTCCCACATTCTCTCTCTCTCTCTCTCCTACATTTTCCATGAATCCTTGGGATTGGAGAGAGAGAGAGAAGGCAATGCCTGTTCTAACACCTCCTCCTTGCAAATAGATAAAAAGTTCAATATACTTGGGTCATTAGCAACATCACATAAAAGACCCAACGCGTTTTAAGTTCTCACAACATCCCTTCTTTATCAGGGCTCAGTGAACTTTAACAAGCTTTTAATGTACTCAGTAAAATGGATGATCAGATCTTTAAGCTGCCCATAGATGGATCAAAAATCAACAGGTTCAAAAGGGACCATCTGAATTTTGATCCATGTGTGGCCTGCTAGCAGAAATCAATCTAACAATTGACTTCTGTCAAATGCGACAGTTGCAAAACTTTGTGGAGCTTGCAGCCAATCAGTGTGTTCTGACAGCAGAATACAATGGCACCTCGGGGAGGATTCCTTTATTGACCGTGCATGTGTAAATGGTGAAATCCATTAAAAAAGTTTAGATCAGGCCTATGGTCAGCCTTAATTTGCTAATGAATGACACAAACAATTGTGCAGCATATATCAGTATAATTTGATACAGCAAACTAAAGATTTTGTCTGCCAGCTTTAGTAAATGTGGCTGCCCTGTGCCTGGGAGGTTGTGGGTGTAGTAGGTCTTGTCAGTCACTTAACTATGCTGGGTGTGCTGCAACTGCATTGGTCAGTCAATTTGGAAAGAAAAGGCACACCTGCCTCACCTCCAATTTGTACAGCCCTACTATTACTAAATCCTGAGGGACCTTCAAACCTGCTACTGACATCACATGCAGCGCCTCTGTCTCCCATGTTGCCCTGACTCTCATTGTCCAATTTTTTTGGAGGTGAATGGAATGCCTACATTTTACTCACCATTTACTGCGCAGCTGAAACAACTGTAGAAACAAGTGTTAACATTTTCTCAGGGTATAGAATGATGCGCTGGACACTTTGGTGGACGTGATGTCAGATCCTATGTTCCTCCCAACATGTTTTATGGCAGTTGACATCATCAGGGGTCAGAACATCTTTCGGCCCTTCATGCTGTTAAACTGTAACAAAATGTGTTGGGCAACGCATAAGATATGAAGTCTTCATGTTTGCGTGTGGCACTGTTTGTAAATGCTGAGATACTGCTATTGCTAGCGAGTGCACTTTTACCTTGATAAACATGTATTTTCTATATGCTTACAGTTACTATGTGTAGCTGTCTTCCTCCTTTATGGTTTGCCTGATAAACATTTTGTGGAGACATCTGTAAGTTGTAGGAGAACTGGTCCAGATTGGCTTATTAGCATTCATTTGATGACCCTTTCTGTAGTAGGTATGAATGACCTCCTATGACACGAGTTATATATATATATATATACAGTGCTTTAAGTGGACCAAAAGAGGTGCCGGTACTCTATTAGGCGCCGGTTCCCCCCCCCCCCCCCCCGCGGGGCAGAACGTTTTTTTTCGCCCCCCCCCCCCCCCCGGCTCTAACGCATGAACACATATGCCCAATTACAGGGCGCCATGCCATCAAATGCAGCCACTGTGTCATCAATTGTCACCACTGTGCCATGCCAACAAACGCAACCACTGTGCCATGCCTTTAAATGCAGTCACTGTACCATGCCAATTGTCACCACTGTGCCACCAATTGTCACCACTGTGTCACCAATTGTCACTGTCCAGACATCTATCCACCTCAGAGCCTGTCATTTTAGTAAGACTGCTGGGACTTGTAGTTCTCAATCTTCTCCTGGGGCTCATGGAGATTGGAGAACTACAAGTCCCAGCAGGTTATACATACAATAAGGCTCTGAGGTGGATGGGTGCTGATGGCGGACACTCTGATGTAAGGAGGTGCTGATGGGGGACACTCTGATGTAAGGAGGTGCTGATGGGGACACTCTGATGTAAGGAGGTGGATGGGGGACACTCTGATGTAAGGAGGTGCTGATGGCGGACACTCTGATGTAAGGAGGTGCTGATGGCGGACACTCTGATGTAAGGAGGTGCTGATGGGGGACACTCTGATGTAAGGAGGTGCTGATGGGGACACTCTGATGTAAGGAGGTGCTGATGGCAGACACTCTGATGTAAGGAGGTGCTGATGGCGGACACTCTGATGTAAGGAGGTGCTGATGGGGGACACTCTGATGTAAGGAGGTGCTGATGGGGACACTCTGATGTAAGGAGGTGCTGATGGCGGACACTCTGATGTAAGGAGGTGCTGATGGGGGACACTCTGATGTAAGGAGGTGCTGATGGGGACACTCTGATGTAAGGAGGTGCTGATGGCAGACACTCTGATGTAAGGAGGTGCTGATGGCGGACACTCTGATCATCAGAGTGTCCGCCATCAGCACCTCCTTACATCAGAGTGTCCGCCATCAGCACCTCCTTACATCAGAGTGTCCGCCATCAGCACCTCCTTACATCAGAGTGTCCGCCATCAGCACCTCCTTACATCAGAGTGTCCCCCATCAGCACCTCCTTACATCAGAGTGTCCCCATCAGCACCTCCTTACATCAGAGTGTCCCCCATCAGCACCTCCTTACATCAGAGTGTCCCCCATCAGCACCTCCTTACATCAGAGTGTCCGCCATCAGCACCTCCTTACATCAGAGTGTCCCCCATCAGCACCTCCTTACACCAGAGTGTCCCCATCAGCACCTCCTTACATCAGAGTGTCCCCCATCAGCACCTCCTTACATCAGAGTGTCCCCCATCAGCACCTCCTTACATCAGACCAGAGTGTGTGTCCCCATCAGCAGCCCTCTTCCCTGTCTTCCCTCTCCTCCCCCTCACACGTGTACAGTGTAGTGTGTACTCATTGCAGTAGTACTCACAGTTCTGAAGGCAGTTCTGATTCTGAAGGCAGTTCTTCCTCTCCTCTCCTCTCTCCACGGTAACAGTTCTGGCGCGCGCGCTGATACATGTCCCGCCCCCCTCCTCTAGTCCAGCTTGTGTGACAGACAGCACACTGGCTCTATCACACGAGCTAGGAGGAGGAGGAGGGCGGGACATGTATCACAGCGCGGCGTGCCTTTTTTTTTCCATGGCCGCGGGCTGCCGCTCCCCTGAAAGTGCCGCCTGGTGCTGCGTTCCGGTACGGGAAACGCACGTACTGGGGGCACTGAGAGGTGCTGGTACTCTCCAGGGCCATTTTTGGAAGTGGCGGTACTGAGTACCGCCGCGTTCCGGCCCAGTTAAAGCACTGTATATATATATATATATATATATATATATATATATATATATATATATATAATTTGGTAAGGGTTGATATCTATGTTTTGTGTGTTAAAATGTACTGTATGTTTTTGCACCAATAGCATGTTGCACATATTCATTGATATTTGAAGGGTTATGTTTATATGTCTTGTATTAACACTGGCTCTTAAATGGTCAGCACAACACTTTTTTTTATCTTATTATCATATATGATATCTTGTATGTGGGTATGAGCAGCTCTCAGTTTGATATTTTATCAGTGCAGAGGGAACACATTTCTTGCACATATATATTAGTACTAAGGTGTAAATGAAGCAAAACCGGGCAATATATAGTAACATCGTTTTCATTAATCTATTAAGTTCAAATTTTTCCAAAGTTTTATTCCATAGGAAGGCAACACAATCCCATGGGAAACTGTGTCCAGATTTTCCACACAGGGTGAAAAAAAGCCTTCCTGACACAACAAGAACAACTTGATTAGTTCTCTGGATTAAAATATTCCATTATTATTCTGTTATAATTACATCTGTGGAAAATATTGAGTCCTTTTTAAAAATTTCCCCATTGACTTTGCCATTAAACAGCATGCAAGGCACGTCCAACTCAGATGAAACACTGTGCTGAATACAGTGAAATAATTATTCTAGAGACTGTATTGACATCTACTGAATGCCACGCCTAATACATTTAGAAAGAGACCAATGCTTTTGGTATTTATTATAATACTAATAAGTATTTAGCTGCCAAATACATACGGAACAATAACCTTTATTAACTGGAAAACAGGGCCTATATCAGATAAAATTCTTAAACAATTGCCACAATGAAGGAATATGTGATTTTGACAATAACATAGTAAGATGGCTGCATGTGGCCCAAAAAAACATGTCTCATGTACTAAGCATTCCAGATACTGTAAAGAACCCCAACATTGGCAGCAAATACCCTTTCTTTTATGCAACTATTGTTCCTTGACCTATATACAGTACTTTGGATGAAAAGTTAATCTGCAGATTCATATATTCATGCATGTTATATTATTATATTAGTTTAAGGGGTAATAAACCCAAAACCAAAAATGTAACATATTGCAGCTTACCAATTCCTTGCCTGCATTAGGTTTTTGTTTTAGTTTCTCTTTATTTTCATTTGTTAAACTATCCAGTAAGTCTGTTATTTTTAACTTCATTCACCAGAGAAAGCTGGTAAAAGGGGCAGTTAGATTGAGACTACCCATTCTACAGTAATATGAATGCTTTCACTGGTCAGCTTTTTTCATTTATGTAAAACCTTTATAAGAAACATACAACAAATGTTCCTCTAACTGCTTTTAAAGTGTTATCTAGAGCTCATCTTTAAAGCGGAAGTAAACCCATCGATTTAACAGTTTCAAAAAGCAGTTACATTCCTGGCATGCTGGGATTGCTAACTGTCACATTGGTTGTGCTCTCAACCAAACTGTCAAACGATCCAATGGCTGGTGTCATAACTGATCACATGTGCAGCACCACGGCAGTTGAAAATTAAACATAGGCCAAGATGGCAGCTTCCTTGGCTGAAAATGATAGGTGGGTTTACTTACACTTTAATTCTGTTAGTCAAATTGATTTAAATTTGCTAGTGCATTCAACACTACCTCCCCAAAGATATCTATGTTGCTTCTCCAATGGGATGAGACAGGAAGTGTTTTACTGGCCAGATCATTTAATTGTTAGTATTAATACTGTTTTAAGTGGACTATAAGACTAAACATGCCTTCTTTTTATCTTTCCAGCATCAGGACTTTTTAACAACATGGCTGATTGTTCTTGGAATCAGCCTCGGTATGGTCTTTTGTGCATCAAACCTTATATTGGTTAGTATCATTTCTAATCAAGAAATAACAGAATAAACATTTATTATATTCTGTGGAGATGCACACTTGAATAAAATGGAGCCCATGGCAACCTGTATCATTGTTCTGCAATATTGTCTCAGTTTGATGCCCCAAACAAGTGTTTCCAATGAAATACTCCTCAATTACTTGCACCAAGTTTTCACCTGGGTGCTTGATATTTGTCTCAATCTTCTAAATAATTTATACATTTCCCATACATAAAAAAAGAGATTTTGTAACTGACATTTTCACCACAAGGTTATTTTTACAAAAAAAAAAGCCCACCTGTAAAAGAACGTATGCTTTTGTTTGCAATGTATTGAAAATCCGCTGTGAGAATTCAGCCATCGGATGAATTGGATTCTTGCTCTGAAGAGACATATAATCTGACAGGAGGAACCATGGGGGTCAGAGGAAGAGCGAGTATTCTACACACCAAAACATTTTTAATACTTGCAGCAAAGGGGAGCAGAAAAACTGTATTTTTCAAAACACAGGTCACTGAAAAGCTAAGTATATCAATTTTTCTTTTACAGGTGAGTTTTTTGTAAAAGAGTTCCAGTGGTGACATTGTCATTTTAATCCTATTTTGAGCACTTTAAAATTATTTCAGGTGCTGTTTTTTTCATTAAGTAGTTTTTGCTCATAATTTCTGGGTTATGCTTGTAAGAACTAGGTGGTACTGGTGAGTCTTCAGATTAAAAAATCAGACATAAGCAAAAATTAGAATCAATCAGTGAACTAGATAATCATATTATATGGAGAGCTTCTAAATAGGACTTTATCACTCTTTTACGTTTTATTTCTCTCATGCCCTAAGTGTAGCTGATGAAGCAGAAGGTTCAGACGAAAGCCAATGCTTAAATTGTGAAACCAATGAACCTGCCTTTTTTTTGCAGGCACAAAGCCATGGGATTTATCTTGTAGATAAGCCAGGTGTAGAAGATAAATGTCATTGTAAAATGCAGAGGCGGATTTCTTCGAAGGAATTAAAATACAAATGTAGTGTACCTTTTACTAGCTTGTGACTCCCATTTTTTATGTGGGAGATATTTACCCAAGCCCGATTGCAATCCAGGCTCCAGCAATATGCACGAGAGCAGCTGCTCTCCCAGATCTCTGACTCCTAATTGGCTGAGAGACAGCAGAGAGAACCATTGGCTCCTGCTGCTGTCAATCACAGCCAGTAAGGAAGAAGCAGAGGGCAGGGCCAAGCCCCGTTCTGTGTGTCTTATGGAGCAAGCATGCACAAGTGCCTCCATAGCAAGCAGCTTGCTATGGGGCACTCAGAGTAGAGGAGGGGCCAGGAGCGTTGGTGGGGACCAGAGAAGAGGAGGATCGGGGGTGCAAAACCAATACACAGAGCAGGTAAGTATTAAACATTTGTTATTAAAAAAAAAAATACCTTTAATATTACTTTTATGCATAGCATACATTAAGGTAAAATCTGTTTAGACTTTAGAATCACTTTAATTCAGTGTAATTAAGCCACAGCATGTCCTTGGAGCACTTGCCATAATGTTGCTCAGTTACCCTATTTTTTTTTAATAAACAAACATTTAAAGAGGATCTATCATTCATTTTTTAAAATGTATTTAACTTCCCAGGGGACCAAGTGCATAAACATTAGTCCTGTTCTGATCGGTGGCCCTTCTGGGCCCTAAAATTGCCTCTATATGCTGGCTGTAGCTTCACCCCCCTTTGAAGCCCAAATTATGGGTGTTCCTGTGGGGGGAGGTACAGCCAGCACAGAGCCCCCCCCTCTAGATTGAGTGTGTACAAGCAGCTGCTTTACACAAATCCACAATGATCTTATACTGTAAGGCCGCGTACACACGATCGAACATATCTGCTGAAACTGGTCCGCAGACCAGTTTCAGCAGACATATCCGATCGTGTGTACGGGCTAGAAGACAGGTTTCCAGCAGACAAAACGTTTAAAGCAGCTTTAAAACGTATCTGCTGTAAAGCTGTCTGTCGGACATGTCCGCTTGTTAGTACGCCTAACCAGCGGATCGAAATCTCCCGCATGCGTCGAATCCATGGAAGAATTTTACTTCCTGGTTTGGTGACGTTGCGGCGTCAACGTCACCGCCATGTCACCGCGCTGTATGTCCGCGGGGATTTTGGTTTGATTGTGTGTACACACATCAGACAAAAATCTCCCAGGAGACATGTCCGATGAAAACGGTCCGTCGGACCGTATTCATCGGATATGTCTCCTCGTGTGTACGTGGCCTTATGGATAAAGAAATAGCACTGCTGGTTCCTTCATACAGTAACAGATTACTAAAAGTATCAATTCTCTGTGTGTCTATCAGCTGCTGATTATACACATACTCCTGTTTTTATTAAAGAGAGAACAATATACAAAACAACAACATATTCTTTTCATGGAAAGCACTGTGTATACTAAGACTGATGGTGGCTTTGGTTTAGATTCTCTCCCTCAAATAACATTCACAAATCTATTGAATTAGAATACTTAATTTAAAAAAAGGGACCGTTATTTTCAGGCTCCAATGGGATTTGAAAATTGTAGTCACATGGGTAAAATAAAAATCTATATTCTTGTGTTTAAATCTTTGTGAGTCTAATATCGTATGATCAGCGTGTAATTGCGTGGCAAACTCTCTGGAGACCCCAGAAATATTCAGTAAACTTTCTATGATTTTCAGTTATGTTCTTTTGTAAACAAAAGCAAAGATGTTATCTATTAAAAAAAAGATAAAATATTCTCCCCCTATTTCTCTTTCAGTTTTTATGTCCTTCTGGGTCACCCAGTGCTCTCCCTGAAGTCATTGGGTACTTAAATGGAGCATCACTGAAGCATATCTTTAATATAAGAACATTTTTTGGATCATTCTTGTCATGTGCATTAGCAGTATCAGCAGGACTCTTTTGTGGCCCAGAAGCCCCAATGATTCATGTTGGGTAAGAGGAACTATATTATGGTGGTTTGCTAGGCTGTTCATTTTCACAAAAGTTATTCGCCTTAATTGGCTTTTATTAGGTAGACAGAGTTACCGGTACTTTACAATGTGGATGTATGGGTTAAAATGGTGGCTTGGATTTCAGTATTGGGGCCGAGGGTTTGTGTGTCATTGTGTTTATTTTGAGGGTTTATGTGAATTGGCAATGTTTTTTAACCACTTAAGACCCGGACCAATACGCTGGTAAATGACCCAAGGTGTTTTTGCGATTCGGCACTGCGTCGCTTTAACAGACAATTGCGCGGTCGTGCGACGTGGCTCCCAAACAAAATTTGCGTCCTTTTCTTCCCACAAATAGAGCTTTCTTTTGGTGGTATTTGATCACCTCTGCGATTTTTATTTTTTGCGCTATATACAAAAATAGAGCGAAATTTTTGAAAAAAAAACACTATTTTTTACTTTTGTTAAAAAAAAAATCAAATAAACTAAATTTTAGTCAAACATTTAGGCCAAAATTTATTTAACCACATGTCTTTAGTAAAAAAAAAAATCACAATAAAAAAAAAAAGCTACATAGCGGGAACAGCGACACTAATACAGCGATCAGAAAAATGATCGCTTAGTGACGCTGGCAATAGGGAGTGAAAGGGTTAACTAGGGCGGTGATCAGGGGGTTAAAACTTTATTAGGGGGGGTGGGGGGGCTATCCTGAACATAGGTTCACAAGGGGTTAATATGCCTATGTGAGTGTGTGTCAGTGTTGTGTTGGTGCACACTTACTTGTGATGTCTTCTCTCATCAGCAGCGCTGGGAAACAGCGCTGCGATGAGAGATTACATCATTTCCTCCTTCCTGTGTAAACACAGGAGTAGGAAGTGACAGGATGGGAGCGCGCTCCCATTGGCTGGGAGCGATCGCGGGGGGGGCGGGTATTCGCCGACATCCGCCCGCTGATCCCGGATCGCTCCCGGAGCCAGGGGGACCCCCGCACGCCGCGGAGGGGGTCCCGATGGGACCCCCGAACCGCACTTAGGCGGGGACGTAAATTTACGCCCTTGTGCCTGTACGTGCCATTCTGTGGCCGTATATGTGCGTGCGGGGGTCCTTAAGTGGTTAAAGTTGTTCAGAATAAGTAAGTTCTTTATCAAAATAAAGTAGACTTGATGAGGAGCTATCTCTCAGTTCCCCATCAGGCTCTGCCCACTGTCAGCCCAATGTGACCCTCTGTCATTGGTTGCTAGGATGCAAGCAGCCTTCATCGTAGCAACCAATGATGTTATGCTAGGACAAGGGGCGCCTACGTCCTAGCAACCAATGAAGTAAATGTAAAACACATAATACAATAATAATTCAAATAATGTATATTAATTAACCAATGACTACACAACACCCCCTCCCCTTGTAGACCAGCTTTGAGTTGGTCTTCTTAATTACTTCCAGTTTTCCAGAAAATTGAATTTCCCTGATTATGTTTCCTTATTCAGGGATTAGATACACACATATTTCATAAAGCTATTGGTGAAATATATTTCTGCAATTCCCCTACAGGGAACATCCATTAAAAATGGCCTTTAATGGCTTACACCCAAACAATCGTGTTTCTCACTAAATGTGGTATGACCTTGAATAAAATGTATTTTTATGCTTGGGATTGAAGTGTATGTGCCGTAATAATTTCAATCTACTGCTATTTATAGCATTTTTCTTCTCACGGTCCATTTTTTAGTTCTGGGATATATCAAGAACTAGGAAAAAAATGTTGTCAAATATGACTGTACCCAGAAGGAAGTTTATTAATGCAATATAACAGTAAACACTTGTAGTAATTGTTGCAATGATTCTTATCTGACAAAGCAATTATTATTTCAGAGCTGTGGTTGGATATGGTCTGAGCCAGTTTAAATCAGACACTCTGCGAATAAAACTTCCATTCTTTACAAGGTTTCGGAATTCAGCAGATAGGTAAGTACTCCACTATTTGTTGGCTGTAGTGCAGGTTAAAATGCTGGATTTGTTATGTCAAAAGAAACATCTTCAACACAACTCAGTAATGAACTTCCACACAGTTGCCCTACAAGACCGTGGTTGTATTTAAAGTAGACCTAGAATCAGATATATTTTTTCATTGTATGATACGCGAGGCTTATTATTGTGGAGTGTAGCACCAAAATGCAAGATCTGCTAATTAAAACAGTGGGCTGACACCCCATATAAAAGCAACGCATTCCACGTTTGAAAAATGAAAAAGAACTTTCAGATAAGTAAGAAAAATATATTTTCATTACACTTCAACATCCACACAGAAGGGTGAGAGGGTCAGAAGGCACTCAATCACAGTTTAGGAATATCTTATCTTGAGATTTGGGATCTTCAGTGTTTTCAGATTCCTGCCAGAAGGACTGTGACATCACCCTTTCCTTTGCACCACAGGTGAGAACAGGGTCTCCACAAGTGTTTTTTTTATGTTAAATATTGCTCTAAAGTGGTTGTAATCCTTTACATATACCCAGTGAAGTGACTAGCCTTAGGTAATACACAGAGAGAAAACAAACCCCATATAGGGTGTACCTGTTTATCTGCAGCACTCTCTCCTCCCCAGTCTTCTAAAACACACATTTTATATTGTATCTCTCAACTCTGAAAAGCAGGGGGCGAGGATCTGAAGTCTAATGCCGGAAAGCTCAGTGAGGAGAGCTATTAGCTCAAGGGACACCCCTCCCCTACTTCACACGGTGGCTGTCAATCACAGGCTGTGTGCTGGAACTCCCCTTCACCAATTATCTCTTGGAGTCATGAAAAGCTGTCAGAATTAACTCATACAGATAACAGAGGAATGAGGCAGCAGAGAAGAATCACAGTCAGTGTTTCATATAGAGACAAATGCACAGTATAGAAGCATATGCTTTGTTCATATTTTATATCTGAGGTTTACAACCCCTTTAACTCTCAGGCTGCTATTAGGGGTTATTATCTACTATCTGGACTAAGATATTGAGACAGAAGTAAATCCTGGTATTTACCCCAGGAGCTTTTAGTTCTTGTTTTGCACAGATTAAACTCCTAGTTGACTAAAAACTACAACGTACAGTCTAAGTCGAATGACAGATAGTTAGCGTTATCCAGAGATGGTCCAAGCTCAGGGCAGGCAGCAAAGACAACATTATATTGATATAGTCCGAGGTCAAAGGCAGGGAATATTTTTAAAAAGTAGTTCATATTCCAAACAGAGGATCAGCAACAGATGAATCCAATGACTAGGCTAGGTGGGCAAGAAAAAAATAGAAAGGGAGGCAGGTAGATATTAACAAAAAATCTGGACCATGTGAGAAAAGTATATCATATTTACTTGTTTTATACTTTTTTTTTACATTTGTTTAGTTACTTCCTGCTTTATTGCCTACTCAAATAATGTCATACATCCCAGGAGTCTTCAGGTGGGGAGGAGAGGAGAATGGATTTTCTCAACTCGCACATTTTCCTGCATGCATGCATGCTTGAGATAAGGGCAGATGAATTCCAGGAAGTAAATGCTACAAGAATCATTTGCCCTTACTTAAGAGTAGGGATGAGCCGAACACCCCCGCATCCGGTTAGCACCAGAACCGCCGAACAGACCGACCGTTCGCGCGAACATTTAGAACTCCATTGAAGTCTATGGGACTCGAACATTCGAATTCAAAAACGATTATTTTAAAGACCAATATTCAAGTTATTGTTGGAAAACGACTTTGAGAACCCGGGTCTTGCCCCAGGGAACATGTATCAATGGAAAAAAGTTTAAAAAACGGTTGTTTCTTCAGGAGCAGGACTCCTGAAAAAACAACCGTTTTTAAAACTTTTTTTTCCATTGATACATGTTCCCTGGGGCAAGACCCGGGTTCTTAAAGACGTTTTCACAGGCAAGCTATAGACACCCAGCAGGTACAATATTTAAAGGAATTTTTTTTATTTTTTTTATTTAAGCATCATTAAAATCACTGCTCCAGGAGCAGTGATTTTATTGATGCTTAAATAAAAAATAAAATAAAAATTCCTTTAAATATTGTACCTGCTGGGTGTCTATACCTGTGATAACATCTTTAAATAGCACAATCACCTGCCTGCCAGTAAATTAGGAAGAACTGATCTAGCTAAGCTATACAGTGTATAAATATATGTACAACTCCTAGGGATGTATATATATCCTCTACACACTGTAAATTAAGCTAAACTGACTAGCCCGCCTGCCTGCTCTATCTAGCTATATAAAAAGACAATCTCTCTGTCTCTCTGACTGCTTTCAAAGCCACCCTTGTTTTGGCCAATTATGGCTCTCCGTTTTTTCGCGCTGTGATTGTCCAAGCATGCAGGGTCATAGTGCATGTTTGGCCAATCATCAGCGTGCAATGCCGCAGTGAATTATTATGGACCGTTGGCGTCACTCAAATTTGGCACGAACGACCTGTTTAGTTCGAAATTCGTCAAACGTATGAACAGACAATGTTCGCGTCGAACATACGTTCGTATCGAACGCGGAGCTCATCCCTACTCAAGAGGACCATGGCCAGAAATCAAAGGGAGGGGGGGTTTCTAAGTGATTTCTCTACATAATAAAACCTGGAGACATGAATGGATGGGGAGTGAATATTAAAATAGAATTAAATAATGTTTTTGGCTTGTGGTGCAGTAAAGATATGCTTTAACTGTTTGTTCTGCAGGAGGAATTTCATCACCGCTGGTGCAGCTGCTGGAATTGCCTCTGTCTTTCGGGCTCCTGTTGGAGGGCTTCTCTTTGCTTTAGAGGAGGTGGCATCCTTTTGGGACCTGAAGTTGGCCTGCCAAACATTTTTCTGTTGTTTAGTTTCATCTCTCACTACAGAATTGTTTTCGTCTTCATTTGGAGGATTTGTATACCAGGGTTATTTTGGATTTTTCAAAGCGGAGCAAAGAATTATATTTTGGGTATGTACTGTAAAATTTAATCAGGCAGCATAAAAGTATGGTAATATGCTGATAAAATATATCTCTTTTTTTGTCAGTAAATGATTGAAATGCTTAGAGACTTATTTATAATTCTTGGGTGAATCATCAAATGTCAACTTTGGGATTCACCTAAATTTTTCTTGCAACATAATTAGAACCCAGGAAATGTTTTCTGGTACAAGCTCTAATGCCGCATACACACAACCATTTTTAATGACATTAATTTTTAATTCATCGATGAAAAAACTAGGAACTTGTTTTAAAATTATCTGATGGTTAAAAAAACGATAGAAAAAATTGATCGTCTGTGGGTAAATCCATCGGTTAAAAATCAACGCATGCTCAGAATCAAGTCGACGCATGCTCGGAAGCATTGAACTTAATTTTATTAAGCACGTCGTTGTGTTTTATGTCACCGCGTTCTGACACGATCGGTTTTCGAACTGATGGTGTGTAGGCAAGACTGATGAAAGTCAGCTTCTATCTATCGGATATCTGATGAAAAAATCCATCAGACCGTTTTCATCGGATGAACCGATCGTGTGTACAGGGCATTAGTCACAAATTGGACACAAAGAGGTCCATTGTTTAAAGGTAAAACGGCTGTACACTTTGCAAGGTAATGCTACCTTAGTAAATGCAATAAAATTCACTTTACAAATAATATTCATTTACATACATAGGAAAAAAAATGTATATTTGCTTGCACACGATTGAGTGATGGCATTCAGTAGGGCTTCACCTCATTCACTTAGCTAAGGGAACATCCCTTGCAATTGTTTGCAAAGTGAACAGTTTAGATTCGTCTGTCCCACATTGTTCACATTTTGGGAAAGCCTGTATCACACTGACACAGTGCCTTCCTTGGGTACTAAGGAAAAATTCCTTTTATCAGGTGACATCATCATTACCCCTTGTGTGTCCTCAAATCCCTGTGAGTTCTAGAAACAGCCCTCACATGTGCCCAATGGGAAATGTTTTGCTTTTGGGTGCAAAAGTTATCTCAAGATTATTGATTATTGAGTTAAATTGTACATTAACCTAATATGAAAGCAAGAGATGCAGTTTTGCTTAAAGGGGTTGTAAAGACAAAAATATTTTCCTCTTAAATTAAAGTCTGACAGTAGATGATAAAGTAAAAAGTAATGTTTTGCATTATAACTAGTTTGATACCTGTTGAAATCGAGCTGTTTTATTCGCCTCGGTCACTCCTGAATCGTTACACTGACTTCCTGGTTTGCAGTGCGCATTCATTCTTGCTACATCACGGCCTAATGGGAACTACAATTCCCATTAGGCTTAGACTCTATGCCTGTGAGGGTTAAGAGAGCATCTTCACGCAGGGCTGTAGTCATAGGGAGGGGGTGAGCACATTCTGCTTTCCACCATGCAAAACGGCTCAGGTGCTGGTGGAAAGCAAGAAGAGGAGAGACAGGACATGGCATTTTCAAACCTGGATTACTGTATTTTGGAGGTCAAAAGGAAAAACAAGGTAAGTGATATTTAAATGCTCTAACTTACAGCAATCAATTGATCTAATAAAAAAACAAACCTTTAGTGTTCCTTTAACCTGGCCGCCAACTCATATGCAGCAAGAATATTGAAAAGGGCATTACCTATAGTAATGTTAGCAAGATCATAATTCACATTCTTTAGAATGTGAAAATATTCTTTTAAATTTGTAAAAATTCAAGAGGGAATTAGTTACATTTATAGGTAAATAGATTTCCCTTTTGACTTTTGTAATAAAGATCTACTTGTTTAATTTTCTTTTCTTACCTAAAAAAGCATTTTATAAATTTTAAACGGCAAACATATCAAACGCAGTAAGGGACATGATTCAGTATTCTCACTGACCTCAGTTTAACAGACATCTTTTTTGTTTTTTTAAGGTGAAAGACTTTTTGGATATGAGCGTATTGGCCTTTATCCCCTGTATCATCATAGGAGTAATTGGTGGTTTACTGGGTGCCCTGTTTGTGTTTCTAAATGTAAGAATCAATAAATTCCGTCTGAAGCTGTTCAACTCAATATCTCACAAACTTCTCAGACAGCTGAGCAAGCTACTTGAAACTTTGGTCTTACTGGTGAGTAGAATCTGATTTTTCATAAATCTTTATGAGCGCCTTTAGTAAACGTATATATTTTAAAAAGCAATAAATCTGCCAATAAACAGTAAATTTCATCATGTAAGTTGTAACTACTTTTATGGCATAATTCAGCGAAATGGTAGTAGTGTTTAGCAGCGTCCATTAAAGTGGAGCTCTAAGAATAAGCTTTCTGTATGCTACTACAAAAAATGTTTTTTCCTCTTGATTATGTCCTGGTTGCCTTTGGTTTCCCCTCACTTAAAGTGTTACTAAACCCAGGACCCTGCTTTAACTTTATCTTTATCTCCCACAGTACACAGTACATTATATAAACTGCTAAATACCCTTTCTCATCAGCAGTACTTAGCAGTCTTGTGACTTCTATCAGTGCTGGTAAAGCTTGTAGGAGGAATTGTCTTACTGCACTGCCTACCCTATCAGGATGCAGGATTCATGACGCTCTATCTGGACAGTGCTGATTGGCCCTGTGATGATCACATGCACTCTCCCAAGAAAAAAAATACTCTCTAGCAACACACACCAAACTGAGCATGTAAAGCCTGACTCCAGTAATTCTGACTTAACCGGACATGTTTTGGAGTCAGTGGAAGCAGGGCCGTTCCTTGGGTCACAGATGCCTGGGTGCAGAAATTTTTCTTGAGCCCCCACATGGGTGTAGTCATCTTACCAACTCCTCCCATTTAAAATGTTTCTATGGCAACGACTCAAACACAGAGATGCTCCCCATAAACGGACAAGGAGAACACGTCAGGCACGGACCGCCCCCCCAGCGACGTCACTGCACGGCTGGCCTCTCTCCACACAGAGACAGCCGCTGCTTTGACAGGAGGAGGGAGGGGGGACGGGCTTGGGCAGGAAACACAGTGACGGCGGTGGTGACCAGCAGAGAGAGCCGCCTCTGGACACGGACAAGGAGAGGAGAAGGAGGAGGGAGGGGAGCACTCTGGTGCACCAGTGCCCCCACCTCTGTGGCGCCTGGGTGCACTGCACCCCACACACCTGCCTAGGATCAGCCCTGAGTGGAATAAGAGGAAGATCTGTGTATACAGGATCAAACAGCCTTTTTACACAATGCAGAGGATTAATCCCTTAGGTTCCACAGGGAGCATAACAAGCATAATTTACTGCGTATACAGGCTGATTTTAATGTTGTGGGTTTAGTAACACTTTATAATTCTCATGACATCACAGGAAGTTGGATCAAATCTTCCCAACAGAGACACAAGAAACATAACATACACTTTACAAAATGACATGTTTCTGTTTCTTTAGTAAATGCACCCTATGCTGTATCTGTAGTTATGGAGCAGCAGAATATTCACTGTAGTTGGACTGCACAATGTTGGGGTTGGGATACACAAACATGTGTCTCCATATCGACACTCAGTGCAGCTAAGTTCTCTCCCACCACAGCAGTTGTCACACAAAGAGCACTATGCCAAGGAGTTTTGCATCTGGGTGGGTGGAGCCTGATTGCGATTCAGAGACACTCTATCCCCTTTAAATCCCCTCCCCTTGTGATAGACAGGCTGCTATTTGCTATTGAATATCCCCATTGCCTGCTGTCAATCACAAGGAGACAGTTGGCTTGATAGGGAACTAATGTCTTAGCTTCCCCATCAGGCCTCACCTACTCTCAGCATCACTGACTAGCTTGAAGACTCTTGGCTAAAACAGAGTACAGAGAGAGGCAATCTGCCTCTCTCTGTACTCCAAGTTAAAGTTGAAGTTAAACTCCTACTTATCTTCAGTTTATCTACAACCTGAAGGTAATTATTTTTTAATCAGCTGTAGTATTAGCCACACTTTGTTAAAGTGGCACTTTTAAGACCTACCTGAATCAAGTCAGTAAAGATATTGAAATGGGCAGCAGGAATTTTTGAATCTGGTACAAGACCATTTAAAGGGCCATACAGCCCGAAAACTCTTGTTAAAGGAGTTGTAAAGGAAAACATTTTTTTGCTTAAAATTAATGTCTGCAAGGTAGACAGACAGAGTAGTGTAATGATTCTGTTAAAAAACAAGTAAATACCTATTAAATTCCTTCATCTATATCACCTCCGGCGTTCTAGTTTCTGTTCTCTCAGTCACTTCCTGGTTTGTGTAGCGCTCGTTCATGTAAGAACTACATTTCCCAGTATGCATTATGCCACGCCCAGTAATTCAAACCTTCTTGAAGTCTCTCAGGGCTCGTACACATGACCGAGAAACTCGTTGGAAAAGACACATCTTTTTCCTCGACGAGTTCCTTGTTAGGCTTGTCGAGAAACTTGACAAGCTGTCTTTGCGTACACACTGTCAAGACCAAATCTCCTCATTCTCAAACGCGGTGACGTAGAACACATACATGGCAGGGGAAGTTCGATTCCACTGGCACAACCCTTGGGGCTTGCTTTTGCTAATCTCATGTTACTGCATGTTAAGTAAAAGTTTGGTGAGAGACATTTTCACTTTTCAGTATGTTACAGCGTGACAAATGTGCTATTTCCATTACAAACGCTACTTTTACCGAAGGTGCGCAGGTTTCTAAGCATACACACCAACGCGTTTCTCGTCGAAAACCAGCCCGACGAGAAACACGATGAGAAAATTGAGACTCCCGACGAGGAAAAAGAGAACTTGCTCTCTTTTTTTCTCGCCGGGTTCCTCGACAGTTTTCTCGGTGAAAAGCATACACACGACCGGTTTCCTCTGCAAAAAAGCTCTGCCACCAAGTTTCTTGATGGATTCTGTCCAGGAAACCGGTCGTGTGTACAGGGCCTAACACGTAGAGAGTGTCCTGCAGCACAGATGTAGTTCCCAGGAGGGGGCGAGTACGTCACTGACCACCGAAGTAAAGCCTCCCTTTACGGTGGTGAGTAACAATCAGACAAGTAGGAAGTGAACAGAACAGAGATTACATAGAGCAACTTCTGAGCAAAAAGGAACAATGAGGAAGTGAAAAGAGGAATGTCTGCAGGTAAAGGATGCTTATTATGATTTTTTTTTTCTTTAATTCCCTCTATTGGGGTTTCACCGTTCTTTGCCTTCAGTTATAGTTAACATATTTTTACTATAGCGCAAGGAAAGACAGAAATGCATATAAAATCGTTCATTACAAGGTAAAATGTGCTATAGATAAAATAATAGAAAAAAGTTATAATGAAGAAAATAGTAATGAGTAATTTCTAATTTTATAGATGGTGACTATCACTATCACAGTGTATGTGCCATATTTCTTCTCCTGCACTCCAGACCCAACAACCACCCATTCCACAAACTCATCTGATAAGTAAGTATGTGAAAATATGTCATGTTTTTATTACCTTGAGTATCAGTTATAATATAAAACTCAAATAGCCCTAATAACACTTTAAAATGTCCCCTATCTCTATAGCCCAAAGCTGGCCATATATGAAATGTATTATTGCATTTCAGGCAATTCATTCAGAATCAGGCTGAATTCGCTCCATGGGTGGCCCTGTTGACAACACCTGAATCATCCAAAATAGTTTTTAAAAATGTCATTTTAAACATCTTTTTGCCCACACACGATCATTTTTTAAGACACAAAAAAAGACATTTTGAAAAACGACACAAAAAATTGAAGCATGTTCGAATTTTTTTTGGGTCATTTTTTAGAAGACATAAAATTACTTTTTGCCCACACACGATCATTTTAACCACTTCAGCCCCGGACCATATTGCTGTCCAAAGACCAGAGCACTTTTTGTGATTCGGCACTGCGTCGCTTTAACTGACAATTGCGCGGTCGTGCGACGTGGCTCCCAAACAAAATTGGCGTCCTTTTTTTCCCACAAATAGAGCTTTCTTTTGGTGGTATTTGATCATCTCTGCGGTTTTTATTTTTTGCGCTATAAACAAAAACAGAGCGTCTATTTTGAAAAAAATGCAATATTTTTTACTTTTTTCTATAATAAATATCCCCAAAAATATATAAAAAAAAAATATTTTTTCCTCAGTTTAGGCCGATACGTATTCTTCTACATATTTTTCGTTAAAAAAATCGCAATTAGCGTTTATTGATTGGTTTGCGCAAAAGTTATAGCGTTTACAAAATAGGGGGTAGTTTTATGGCATTTTTATTATTATTTTTTTTTTACTAGTAATGGCGGCGATCAGCGTTTTTTTTCGGTACTGCGATGTTATGGCGGACACTTCGGACACTTTTGACACATTTTTGGGACCATTGGCATTTTTTTAGCGATCAATGCTATAAAAATGCATTGGATTACTATAAAAATGCCATTGGCAGTGAAGGGGTTAACACTAGGGGGCGGGGAAGGGGTTAAGTGTGTTCCTATTTGTGTTCTAACTGTATGGGGGGGGGGACTTACTAGGGGGAATCACTGATCTTCTGTTCATACATTGTATGAACAGAAAATCAGCGTTTCCCCCGCTGACAGGAACGAGCGCTGTGTGTTTTCACACACAGCTCCCGTTCCCCGCTCTGTAACGAGCGATCGCTTGTGCCCGGCGGCGATCGCGCCCGCCGGGCACACGCACGGGACTCGGGAGCGAGCGGGGGGGGCGCGCGCGCGGGCCGCCGGCGGCGCGCACGCGCCCCCTAGTGGCCGCGAAAGGCGCGACGTAGAGCTACGGGCTCTCGCGCACCCGTGCCGACCTGCCGCCGTATAACTGCGGCGGCTGGTCGGAAAGTGGTTAAATGACGTTTTTTAGAGGTAAATATATATTTTAATAAAGATATATAACATATAATTATCAGGCATTTACAATATAGGGTGTAACATGTTGACGTACAATGTCAGTAATATAATATTACGTAAATTTAACATTAGATTATCAAGCTTATCAATGTTAGGTAGTCAACAGTGCTTAACATGTAATTTCAAAGAAAACTGAAAGAACGTAAAGTAATAGAACTACAGATGACCATTAGAAAATATAGGTGTATAAGAAGTAGAAAAGAAGAGAAAAAAAAAAAAGGAGAAAGAAGAAGGGCTGGGAAGGGGGGAAAGGAAATTACGTTTTTTAAAACAACGTTTTATTTCATCACAAAAAGTGATCGTGTGTACGCAGCATTAGAACAGCCTTTACCACACACGTACATCAAGAAAATGTTTTTTTTTTTTTTAGATATGTATCATTCATTCCTCCTCCTTGTACTACCATGTATATTATTAAAGTATTACTAAACCCAGGACCCTGCATTTACAATATCTGGTATCCCATGGTATACAGAACATGGAAAGTTTTTTAAAAAGTATAAACTACTAAATACCTTTTCTCATCAGCAGTTAGAGCAGTCTTGTGACTTCTATCAGTGTCCAGCCAAGCAGTGGTTACAGTTTGTAGGAGGAGTTTTCTGACTGACCTATGAGACTGCAAGACCTCTGTCTGTACAGTGCTGATTGACACTGTGCTGATCACATGCATCCGCCCAAGAAAATAAAAACCTACCAATACACACCAAACTGAGCACGTGCAGCCTGACTCCATAGACTCTGTGTCATCTGGAAATTATTAGGAGTCAGTGGAAGTAAGGGAGGATCAGAGAAGCCAGGATCAAACAGACGTTTTACACAATGCAGGGGATTAACCCTTTAGGTTCCACAGTGAGTATAACAAGCATACTTTACTGCATATACAGACTGATTTTACTGTTGTGGGATTAGTAACACATATATGAATATATGGATTTCAGAACCGGCTCAGAGCAGGCTCTGTGAAATGTGTGATACAGCAGTGCCTACTCCAGTGAATACTAAATATTTGTCACAGAATTCAACAAAGTAAATGTATAGGAATCTTCCCAAAATATGTTTCCCAGCTTTAACCAGTTAAGGACAGCCCCGTAGCAGATTTTCTGCTACAGGGAGATTCTCCTGGGCAGAATATATACATGATTCTGCACTTCTGCCTAGTGGACGCGTGTGCCGACACTGGGCCGGTTCTGCTGTGATTATTCACAGTAGAAGCCGATCTGTGTGTGTCAGGCACTGGATGTTTGCCAACACCCACTGATCGTCAGGCAGAGGCTCAGAACGGCTCAGAACGGAACTCTGCCTATGTAAACAAGGCAGCTTTCCGTTCTGACAGAGGAAGGGATTGATTTTGTGTTCCTGCAAAGCAACACATATACATTGTAAAAAAAACAATATTGCACTCGTTAGTGTAACAAAAAAGCAGCGATAAAGTGTTATACTACACAGAAAACAATGTACAAAGAATGAGATTGCGCTAAAAATATGAATGTGAACTGATAAGTGCTTGTTGAGCAATATCATAAAGAATAAGTGAAATAAAGTTCATGTATAAATCACAAAATAAACAATTCATAAACAAAAGTGAAAAAGTTCATGACAGAAGGTAATCCCACAAGTGCCAATGAATCAACTGGAAAAGGTGCTGGGACAGATGAGACCTCCACCGAAATCACAAGAAGCCTCTTACCAAAAATCAATGATCTCTTAGTGATAGGAGATCATATAAAGCATGATACGGTCTGAAATAATCGGTGTCATTCAATGTGAAGGTCCAATGGAGACAGCCTGGATCTTAGATATGTATGTATCTCCCGATGGGTCATCCACAGGTACATAAAAAACAAATGCCTCACATAGCATAAAACCTTCATTTATTTGATAAAAAAAATATAGACTTGCACTTACATCAAGTGAAGAAACATCGCGTGTATACACATCAGCCGGCCGGCTTACAACAAACAGCCCGTATTCCGGGTAGAGAGATTTTAGTGCGCGGTGACGTCAGAACGTCGCCTCCCTACGTTTCGTCTGAAAGACTTGATCACGGGATACAGGCGGCGTTCTGAATCATCGCGATATATACAAAAGACGTCACATGCAGCCTCGATGTGGATGAGACACCCAGCCGCACTATCGCCATGTTAGTTATTGGAAGGAAACCAAGCCAGAGCAGCGATGCTAACCGCGCTCTGCCAGTACTCTGAATATACAATAAAAAAAGGAAAAAAAATAAACGGAAAACAGTCAGAGAATGTGTAGCACTCCTGAAAGTAACAGCCATATTAGTTAACTATCTAAAAACATGTGGGTAAAAATGATCAACTGTGTCCAATTCTGAACGCACTATCACACTACTCTCATGTTAACTACTAAAAAAGCTAGCAAAAAGGAGAACAGTTATATTACTTGCAATAACACACAACGGCGAAAACCGCTATGTGCTAAATGCAATTTAACCCCGAATGGGAATAAACAGTATCAAAAGCTTGAAAACGTTTTAATACAACTAGCCACATAAAACCAGCGAATGCGGCATACGGTGGCAGCAATGACCACACGATGGTCAATATATTCAGCTAACAGGCCTAGCTGTATAAAAAATGCTAGAAAAAATTAATATAAAATGATAAAAGTAATAAAAACCATGAAGCTCCATCTGGGGAATGGTCCATGATATCTGCGATCACATAAATCGCAATAATAAATCTTAAAAAAAACAGGAGTTATGGATATAAGCCCGTGAAAAAAATCCCATACTGTGCCTTATCAAGGGCACAGATATAGATATTCGAATTGGTCATAAAGGTCAATAACCATAACGAAGGAGGACCTTACAAAGACCTAAATAGCCCCAATAGGTAAATGGGGAAAAAAGGTCTAAGCGGTTGGTTGCACACCACATCAAGCCTGCATATATCAATGATTACAGACATAATAATGTAGGTGGAGTGTAAATAACACATACAAATCCCTCAAAACACAGTCAGGGAGATACGAAATAAAAAACAAAAGATACTATACAGTATATAAAGGTAAGGAATAAACAATATAGGGACAAATCAATCACAAATTGGCTATAAAACAGTTGACATCAACCTCTATATTGAGGCCAAAAGGTGTATAGCTTTTTAATTTGTAAACCCAGGACATTTCTAATTTTTGAGATGGTCCTCACCAAGTGACTTCCTCTCCAATGGGGGCTAAATTTGTCATTCCCCAAGAACACAGTACCTTTTGGGTTTCTATTATGTGTGGTTAAATAATGTTTAGATACCGAGTGCTTAGTATACCCCAATCTAATGTTATTGATACATATACATTGTACAATACACTGGCTAGGCACACAGTTAACCCTTTGATCGCCCTAGATGTTTAACCCTTTCCCAGCCAGTGTTATTAGTACAGTGACGGTGCATATTTTTAGCACTGATCACTGTATTAGTGTCACTGGTCCCCATAGTGTCAAAAGTGTAAGTCAGTGTCCGACTGTCTGTCGCAATATTGAAGTCCTGTTATAAGTCGCTGATTGCCGCCATTACTAGTATATAAAAAATCCAGTATATATAGCATAGATTTAGACACTCTCAGCTAGATTCACGTACCTTGGCGCATTTTTCTGCCGGCGTGGCGTATCTTCTTTACGCTACGCCGGCGCAACGTTGAGAGGCAAGCATGGTATTCACAAAGCAAATGCTCTCAACGTTGCACTGGCGTAGCGTATAGTTGTCGGCGTGAGCCGACGTAAGTCAAAGTAGGTGCAAGTGGGCTGGAAGTGGGCGTGTAACATTTAAATGAAGCGTGACCCCATGCAAATGATGGGCTGAGCTTCAAAAAACGAACTGCGCATGCGTCATATCTTTGACTCATCCCAGTATGCATGCTCACAGTCACGTCAAAATAACTGGCTAAAATACGTCAAAACACTGCCTACGACGTAAACGTATTTTACGCACAGCCCTATTTACGTACTACGTAAACGACGTAAAAATCGACAGCGTTCGTTCCCTGGTCCATACCTTTACATGGGTTGCGCCTCCTATATGAGGAATAACTTTACGCCGGACGTAAGCAAATCGCTTATCTTACTCATTTGCATATTTAACATGGGTACGCCGAATGCGTCCAGCGTAACTATGCGCCCACGATACACCGGCGTAGGCAAGTTACTTTGGGTGGCTGAAGCCTTATTTTTCGACGTATCTAGCTTTGGTAATCAGCGCAAAGATACAACGAAGCACATTTGTACTTACAACGGCGTATCTCGGGATACGTCGGCGTAAGTGCTACGTGAATCCGGGCCTCTAACTTTTGTCCAAACCAAATTATTGGTATTTTTTTTTTTTTTTACCAAAAATATGCAGCAGAATACATATATACATAATAAATATATGAAGAAATTGGATATTTTCAATTTTTTTATTGGATATGTTTTTATGGCAGAGTTTTTTTCAAAGTTCTCTGTCTTTTTTGTTTATAGTGCAAAAAAGAAATGCAATGGTGATCAAATACCACCAAAAGAAAAAAATATATAAATTATATTTGGGTACAGTGTTGCATGACCGCGCAATTGTCAGTTAAAGTAACGCAGTGCCATGTCGAAAAACATTTGTGAAGAGGGTAATTCTTCCAAACATTCTGCATTAATTGATAGCTAACATGGTACAATACTCTACTGTTAACATGCCATAAAAATGAAGCTATACTTACTAAACTACTTGGTGTTTTAGAACCATATGCAAATGATTGCATGTTACATTTATTTTTCTGCATCTTGCTTTACAACAGATCACATGATTCACATGGATTGTGGGATGTCTCAGAATATAATTGTCCTGATAGTTCTACATCTGGATCAGAGGGATCATTGAATCATACTATAAACCAAGGTACTACAGTATAATATATGGATAAGAATGAACCAATAATGTATAGTTCAATTCTTTTTAGACTGTACTGTAGTTATCTGTGCTGCACTTTCCAGGACTTTTGTTGTACTGTCCTCTTAGAATACATTTTAGAAGATTTGTCCATTTTATATTTCTGCCAAGAGGTAAGGTGAGGTTGGGCTTGCTTGTCCATACATATTATGGGCCAGATCCACAAACAATTACGGCGGCGTAATTTCAAATCTGTGAAGGCGTATCATTGTTTTGTATCCACAAAACAAGATACGCCGGCTTTTTGCGTAGATACGCCATCTTACGCCGTCGTCCTAAAGTTTCCTATTTACGCTGGACGCTAGTGGCGCTTCCACGTCAAATATGCAAATGAGTTAGATAAGGTGATCCATGAACGTACGTACGCCCGAAGCAGTGTTTTTACGTCGTTTGCGTAAGCGTATGTCCGGCCTAAAGTTACCCCTGCTGTATTGAGCCGTACGTAATGTTAAGTATGGATGTCGGACCAGCTTCGAAATTTTCTGTCGTTCACTTCGTTTGCGTAAACCGTTTGCGAATAGGGATTTTCGTAAATTACGTTCTGGTCGTTTTCATTGATGTTTTGCGACGTGATTTGGAGCATGCGCACTGGGATATGTCCACGGCCGGCGCATGCGCAGTTAAAAATAAAATGTCATTTACGTCGGGTCACGATTCATTTAAATAAAACACGCCCACCTCTTCCCCATTTGAATTGCGCGGGCTTACGCCGGCCCATTTACGCTACACCACCGTAACTTAGAATGGCACTTGCCATTCTAACTTATGGCGGCGTAGCGTAAATGATATTCGCTACGTCCGGCAGACACTTACGCCGGGCTTTGTGGATCTGGCCCTATGTTTTTACTTGGCTGTAGATGTTTCCAATATTCTTTTCTTGCTAGTTAAAGATAACGCTTTTTCGAGGTTCAAATTTTTGCTCGTTTCAGATAGAGAAGGGAAGTGTTAAAACATCAATTGCATTTTTTATGTGTCTCATTAGATAACTTTCTCTTCACTTCCTGTCCCAAAAACACAACAGGAAGTGAGAAGAACTTTCTCTAGTATAAAGCTAAGTTAAAGGGGTTGTAAAGACAAAAATATTTTCCTCTTACATTAAAGTCTGACAGTAGCTGATAAAGTAAAAAGTTATGTTTTGCATTATAGCATTATAACTAGTTTGATACCTGTTGAAATCGAGCTGTTTTATTCACCTCCGTCACTCCTGAATTGTTGTCCTCACTGACTTCCTGGTTTGCGGTGCACATTCATTCTTGCTACATCACGGCCTAATGGGAACTACAGTTCCTATTAGGTTTAGCCTCCATGCCTATGAGGGTTAAGAGAGCATCTTCACGCAGTACTGTAGTCATAGGGAGGGGGTGAGCACATTCTGCTTTCCACCATGCAGATGCTGGTGGAAAGCAAGAAGAGGAGAGACAGGAAATGGCATTTTCAAACCTGGATTACTGTTTTTTGGAAGTCAAAAGGAAAAACGAGGTAAGTGATATTTAAATGCGCTAGCTTACAGCAATCAATTGATCTAATAAAAAACAAACCTTTAGTGTTTAAGATGTGTGGCAGCCCTTGCCCATCCTGTGAAAAGGGATCCACTGCTTATTGACAGGTGGTGAGTTGGCTCACTTGTCTTGTATTTCTGTCCCCAGACCACAAATGTAAACAAGTCCAAAGGAAAAGTCTCCTAATGACCAGCTTTCGCTAGAATAGGTCCTGCAGATTTCCCTTTGCCTTCTGTTTTAGTGATAACCGTAAAATTTAGGATCTTCTATCACTTTTTCTCCTGAGGATAATAGACACCAGCATAAATAGTAAGAGCGTTTCTTCCTGCTATGGACACAGCAATAAAAAAACTGACAGCTATTGTAGGCCCTTTTGGCTATAATTACTATTTAAATCTTCTAGTACTTAGTAAATCCTTATAGACCCCTAAATGATCAACAGCCGTGAATTTTATAACTTGGTAACATCCCTGCTGTTGGATTAGAAAAGTGATATGTAGCAGATTTGGAGACTGCCGACAGGGATGGAGCCAAGGATTTAGATAATGATTCTATTTCAACTTATACACTATGGGCCAGATCCACAAAGGAATTACGCCGGTGTATCTACAGATACATGGGCGTAATTCGAATTTCCCATCGGCGTGTCATTGTTTTCTATCCAGAAAACAAGATATGCCAGACTTACGCTAAGATACGACTTGTCTAAGTTTCTTACACCGTCGTATCTTAGATGCATATTTACGCTGGACGCTAGGGGCGCGTCCATGTTAAATATGCAAATGAGGTAGATACGGCGACCCACGAACGTACGTACACCCGGCGCAGTGTGTTTACGTCATTTGCATAAGCGTCTGTACGGTGTAAAGATAAAGCTGCTATAGTTAGGCGCAGCCAATGTTAAGTATGGACGTCGGGACCGCGTCGTATTGGACGTCGTTTACGTCGTTTGTGTAACTCGTTCGCGAATAGGGAATTGCGTATATTACGTACACGTCATTTTCATTGACTATTTTCAACGTGTTTTTACGCATGCGCACTGGGGTACGTCCACGGCCGGCGCATGCGCAGTGTAAAAAAAGCGTTGTTTGCATCGGGTCATTTTATAATTATACTAAACCACGCCCCCCACTAGTTAATTTGAATTACACCCGCCGGCCCATTTACGATACGCCGCCGTAAGTTACAGCGGCATTTCTTTGTAGATAAGGATACGCCGCTGTGGCTTACAGCGGCGTAGTGTAAATGGGATACGCTGTGCGGTCGTCCCATTTTTGTGGATCTGGCCCTATATGTCCAAAAGTAATGGGACACCTGCCTTTACACGCACATTAACTTTAATGGTATGCCAGTCTTAGTCCATAGGGTTCAATATTGAGTTGGCCCACTCATTGCAGCTATAACAGCTTCAACTCTTCTGGGAAAGCTGTCCAATTGTTCTGAAGCTACAGTGAACAAGTTCCTGTGGGGCATGCCCACTGCTCCTCTTCCATTGTGAAAAGCTGTGTACACTGCATGTAACACAATCTGTGAATGGATGACAGACTGATGAATCGCAGAATTCTATCCCCGGCTCAGTGTACACCATGAAACAACTTTTCCCAGTGGGGGAGGGGGAAGGAGAGGGTGGCTCCCTGTCGGTGGTGTGTTTACTGCAGCTTCACAAAAGGCTCAGAAATGTTACCCTGCACAGAAGACTTTTTACAGGATCCAGCTGCCTGCACAATATAGCACATACTGTACTTCTTTACAGGTAAGTTAGTTCACCAACTATAGAGAAGATTTTTTTGGGCTTTAACTTTAACTTCTTATTTTATGATGATTTTCCTATAAAGTGTCACAAAGCACAGTTGCTATCTGCAATGCATTGTCATCTAAGACGACTAATATAATATAATATCATATATTTTTATGCTTGACTACAATAAACTAATATATGGTCACCTGTGTATGTACAGTTGTGTGAAAAAGTATTTGCCCCCTTCTAATTCATTTTTTTTGCATATTTAACACACTTAAATGACTCAGATCATGAAATTGTTTTATTATTACACAAAAATAACCAGAGTAAATACAAAATGCAGTTTTTAAAGGATAGTTTCATTTGTTAAGGCAAACCTGCCTGACTTTATGTATCGGTTAAAAATCCGATCGTGTCCAACGCGGTGACATAAAACACAACGACGTGCAGAGAAAAATGAAGTTCAATGCTTCCGAACATGCGTTGACTTGATTCTGAACATGCATTGATTTTTGACCGATGGATTTCCCCACAGACAATCGTTTTTTTCTATCGTTTTTTTCAACCATATGAACATATTTAAAACAGGTTCTATTTTTTTTCACAGATGGGGAAAAAAACGAATGGGGCCCACACACGATCGGTTCGTCCAACGAAAACGATCCATCGGTCTGTTTTCATCAGACGAACCGATCGTGTGTACAGGGCATTATAGTTGAATCATGAACACTGATCTTTACTGAGGCAAGTGAGGCCTGCAGTTCTTTAGATGTTGTTCTGGGTTCCTTTATGACCTCCTGACTAAGTCAGCGTTGTGCTCTTGGAGTAATTTTTGTAGGCGACCACTCCTGGGAAGGTTCACTGCTGTTCCAAGTTATCTTCATTTGTGGATAATGACTCTCCCGTGATTCACTGAAGTTCCAAAGCCTTAGGCGGCGTACAGACGATCGGACATATCCGATGAAAACGGTCCGCGGACCATTTCCATCGGATATGTCCGATCGGGAGTTTGATCCGATGGCGTGTACACACCATCGGATCAAATTCCCCGCCGCCGGACGGCGCGGTGACGTGGCGGTGACGCGGCGGTGACGTTGACGCCGCCGCGTCACCGCCACGTCACCGCACCAGGAAGTAAAACACTTCCGCGCATGCGCCGAATCCATTCGGCAGCGGCGCGGCGGCGGTGGGGGCCGACATGTCTGCTGGTAAGTGTACTAACCAGCAGACATGTCGGGCGGACAGATTCCCACCGGATAGATTTCAAAGCTTGCTTTGAAATCTGTCGGGTGGAGAAATCTGTCCGCTAGCCCATACACACGAGCGGAGATGTCTGCTGAAACGGTCCATCGGACCGTTTTCAGCGGACATATCCCCTCGTGTGTACGCCGCCTAAGAAATGGCTTTGAAACCCTTCATAGACCGATACATGTACATTACTTTGTTTCTAATCTGTATTTAGAATTTTTTTAGATTGTGGTATGATGTGTGGCTTTTTGTCATCTGTTAGCGTGCTTCACTTTGTCAGATAGCTTATATTTATGTGATTTCTGGCAGTAATCAGGCCTTGGTGTAGCAAGTGAAATTGAATTCTGTTTTCCAAAAATGTTGGTTAATCACAGTTTATTCATGATTCAGCATTTATGTATTTCTTTTATTCTAATCACCTGCATTTTGCTTTTAGCTGCTGCTCTGCTGGCGGGAAATGGGAAACATGGTATCATGCTTCTGTTCCAGCGAGGAACTCACATGAAGTTTGGACTTCTAGCTCTTCTTACGACTCTGATTCTTTACTTTCTTATTTCCTGTTGGACTGCTGGAGCCGCAGTTTCCACTGGACTTGTTGTACCCATGCTGTAAGCAAACTAGTTATTTATGTGATATTCTTTAGGAATAGCATTATTGTATAGTCTAGTGACAATATTGTTCTGACACTCTGGGCCACGTGTATACACCGTGCCAAGGCACACTGTCATACATGCTCCATCCGTCCTGTCATAAGATTATTAGTGAAAAACAACAGCAGGACACATTGTTACTAGTAGTATAGGTTCTGCTACATTTCAACTGTAAAGGCCAACAAACAAGAGAAAGGAGAGGTAGTTTCATGTTTTTTAAACTTCAGAAAGTCTTATGATTTCCTCTCAATATCCTTTACACCTTTTCCCCTTATCGTTCTCTTGCTGAGTTTATCTATAAATTTCCAGTAGTAGAAATGTTTCAGAATATGGACATTTTGAGTCTTGTTGCTGCCCTCTTACCCTGCTGCCCTACGTGTCATTATACTTAATACAGCCCTGATGATATAACTTTTCCAATGAGCTTCTTTTATATTACTGAATTAGTTTAAATATTAACGACTAAATATACAATATATATATTCTTTGTCCAGTCTCCAAATATGCAAGTCGTAACTCTGACCCCTCAATTAGCACAATTAATTATCATGATATTTCTCTACAGCTACACTGGTGCTCTTCTTGGGAGAATTGTTGGTCTTATTCTGGTGTACATGTTTGGAGTCCAAAGTAATGAGTATGGAAAATGGATTGATCCCGGTCTTTTTGCAGCCATTGGTTCAGCAGCCTATTTTGGCGGTGTTTCCCGACTGACCATTTCCCTTACTGTCATTATGGTAAGTATAAGTAACTTGTAAATGTGTGTGTAACAAAGAAAAAAATGCCTGGAGTTTGCATGTTCTCCCTGTGCCTGCATGGGTTTCCTCCAGGTTTCCTACCACATCCCAAAGACATGCTGGTAGGTTATTTGGATCCTGTCTAAATTGTCCCTAGTATGTATATGTATGAATGTGAGTCAGGTACCTTAGATTGTAAGCTCCTTGGGGGTAGGGACTGATCTGAATGTATACTATATATGTAAAGTGCTGCCTAAATTGACTTCGCTATATAAGTAACTGAAATAATAATAATATATAAAGAACAGGTAGAAAAAAAAGGGGACTTTTAAAATCTTGTCCCAATAGATATCAACTAGAGTATACTCCTGTTACCTATACAAATAGCACTATAGTGGCACAGCAATGAGACAGCAACCAATAGAATAAAATGTTAGATCCAGATTCAGTAAGAAGTTAGCCGGCTTATCTCTAGATAAGCCGCATAACTTCTTAGATGCGCCGGCGTATCTTTTTTCTGTATTCAGAAAACAAGATACGCCGGGATTGAGTTAAGATACGAGCGGCATAATTGTATTACGCCGTTGTATCTTAACTGCATTTTTAAGATGGCCGCTAGGGGCGTTCCCACTGATTTACGCCTAGAATATGTAAATCAGCGAGATACGCCTATTCACGAATACGCCCTGCCGACGCAGTGAATTTACGCCGTTTACGTAAGGCGTTTTCCGGCGTAAAGATAAACCACCAAAAAGATGGCGCATCCTATGTTAAGTATGGACGTCGGGACCGCGTCAAATTTTTCAGATTTCACGTCGTTTGCGTAACCCGTCCGTGAATGGGGATTTACGTCAATTACATTCACGTCGAAAACAATGCGTCGTAGCGTCATAATTTTGAGCATGCGCACTGGGATACGTCCACTGGGATACGTCCACGCCGCCGTAACTTAGCTTGGTGAATACAGCATTTGCCTCGCTAATAGTGTTGCTCACGAATATTCGCATTGCGAATATTCGCTACGAATATTGCATATTCGAGTATTCGCGAATAACACGAATATCGCGGCGAATATTCGCTATTTCGAATATTCGTATTTTTTCAAATTTTTTTTTTAGAACAGATCACATCCTAGAGATCCCCATCGACGTCTAAAAGCATTGCTGGTATGATTAGAGACCTTGGGCCGAGTAGCTGCAGCGCTCATTTTATATTGCCGAAAAATCGCAATGCGATTATTCGGCAATAGCGATATCGCGCGATTATTTTGTATTGTAATATATCACGAATATTCTGAGCCAATCAGAGTGCTCCATTCCGCATTTCTCGAAATTTCGCAATTATTTTGTATTGTAATATATCACGAATATTCTGAGCCAATCAGAGTGCTCCATTCCGCATTTCTCGAATATTCGCAATTATTTTATATTGTAATATATCACGAATATTCTGAGCCAATCAGAGTGCTCCATTTGGCATTTCTCGAATATTCGCAATTATTTTATATTGTAATATATCACGAATATTCTGAGCCAATCAGAGTGCTCCTTCCGCATTTCTCGAATATTCGCAATTATTTTGTATTGTAAAATATCACGAATATTCTGAGCCAATCAGAGTGCTCCATTCCGCATTTCTCGAAATTTCGCATTCGCATTCGCAATTCGCATTCGCAATAGCGAAATTTCGCAATCATTTCATTTTCAAAAAATATCACGAATATTCGTATTTAGCGAATATATCTCGAATATTCGACTATATATTCGAGATATATCGCGAAATCGAATATGGCATATTCTGCTCAACACTACTCGCTAATTTACGCCGGCGTAGCGTATCAGAGCTATGTAACGCCCGCGTAATTTTAAACCGGGCTACCTGAATCTGGCCCTTAGACTTTTTTTATACAATGTTTAAAAAGAAGATAAAAACAAAAACATTTTTTTTCCCGTTTTGGGCAGAGGGAGAGGGATGAAAACATCTCTTGGGTCTCTATTGGTGTCTGTGCCGATGGGAGATTCACCCTCTCTATTTTGCATGTTTACCATTATCATTGAAAGTAAAAGTAAAAGAAAACGCCAAATTTGGGGTTGTCACCAAAACAGGAATAGAGGGGTAATCTTCCAATGGGGAAACTAGTTTAGGTGACCCTGATGGAAACCAGTTATAGGCCTCGTACACACGATCAAATCTGTCTGCTGGAAACGGTCTGCTAGACCGTCCCAGCAGACAGATTCGATCGTGTGTACGGCCGAGCCGAGGGATTTGGCCACCCGACAGATTTCAAAGCATGCTTTGAAATCTATCGGGTGGGAATCCGTCCGCCCGACATGTCTGCTGGTTAGTACACTTACCAGCAGACATGTCGTCTCGCACCGCCGCCGAATGGATTCGGCGCATGCGCGGAAGTGTTTTACTTCCTGGTGCGGTGATGTGCCGGCGTCAACGTCACCGCCACGTCAGCGTGCCGTCTGCTGGCGGGGATTTTGGTTTGCTCGTGTGTACACGCGAGCAAACCAAAATCCTATCAGACAGATTTGTTCAAATCGGTCGGTCCGACCAATTTGAACAAATAGATTGCTTCGTGTGTACGAGGCCATAGAGGAGTTGTAGAGGAATTTCCTCAAATTTTCTGTATTGGATAAGGGGCAGGAAGGACAGTGGAATCTCCCTAATGTGACACAGATGACAGATAAAACTGACAGGGGTTATAACCCTCCCTTACTCCATCCATAATGAAAAAAATACTTTAGTTCTACTTTAATTGTGTTTATATACCATATGGCAATGTGTTTGACAATGAACTGCTCTTTGTATATCAATACTTTTTGTCTCTATCAATCATAACCTTATCAGTTTGCATATGCCATTGAGCTGGGGTGTCCAGCTTCAACACATTTCCCTGGTCCAGTTTTGATTTCAGACAAGGTGTGCATTTAGCAGGAGTATGATAGATAAGTGTTCATTGGTGTTTGTTTACTGATACTCAATAGGGGATCATTTTTGAAACACAAATGCATCAGAAACTAAGGATGGTAGAGAATGTCTTAATTTGTTAAAGTTGTAATTACAATGCTAACAGTATGCTAACCAGCAGACATATCTGCTCGCACATGCGTCGAATGGATTCGACGCATTCGCGGAAGTGTTTTACTTCCTGGTGCGGTGACGTGGCGGCGTCAACGTTATCGCCACGTCACCGTGCTGTCTGCCGGCGGGGATTTTGGTTTGATCGTGTGTACAGCGATCAAACCAAAACAGCCCAGCAGACAAATCTGATCAAATCGGTCTGTCAGACTGATTTGAACAGATTTATTTGCTCGTGTGTACACGGCCTAAGACTTAAGAGTTATACACCAAGAGCTATTTTCTTGCTTTGGAATCCTGTCTTTGTATTTTGTGCTAATTTCTATAAGAACCTGTAATGCCATCAAGAAGAAGTAGCGCAGTATGGGTGTTTCATATATATGGAAAGAATTAAACTAGCTGAAACCTGAAGATGGGGGAGGATCAGGAAGAGCAGTCTCAATGTGTGTCTTAGCAATCAGTAAGAAAATGTCTAGAAGACATTTCAATAGTCCAATATATTTCAATACTAATATATTGGGCTCAGCACTGTAAATTTCACACTTCTTTTGCTTTGGTTAAAGCGAAAAACAAACATTTTCAGAAGACAAATTCACAATCTACAATACCCGATTAAGACCCTGGATGTAAACTTTGTGCTTACAATTTGCCACAGGCTATACTGCTAGGTTCCAACTCCAAAACAAATTACAGCCCCAGAGAAAACATGTGTTGCTTTCTGGCTCAGAATGTGAACGTGGTGTTATGGGACACAAAATTTGAATGTGGCAACATTCTCTTAAAAGACTGTCTGGTGCATACTTATTATCCATACTTGAAGACCAGGTCCAAAAATCTAGTTATTCTTGGCTTTTTATTCATAATCTTCCATTTGGAAAGACCCAGTGTAAACAAACTCCAAGTATTTGTGTGAAAGGAAATAGTCGGCTATTTATCATTTGTGATTGTTGCATTACCATGTGGTGATGAAGGATGTTATTCTAAATGATATCAAAACACGATAATTTATAGGTTATTTGATCATAGTACAACATTACGTGTGTGTTCAAGCACCAATTTGCAGTGTGGAATAAATGCATGGATTTCTTGCCATGTGGATTGTCTCCATTTTCCCTAAACAAGTAGTCAGATCTTGTTATAGCACATAGCAGTTTGCTATTGGAAATACCTTATTAGCAAAACAACCTTTTGAATACTCTTTGAAATTAGATTTTTTTTAAATTCTATTTCTAAATATTTAGTAAGACCATATGAATACTATTTAGGGCTCCACTTGGCATATTTGTGAAAGCATAACAGAAACAAATCCTTGTATATTAACAAAACACATTAATTATGTGAAAGTAAAATAGTGATACCGTATGGAGTAAACTGGAAGACAGTGAGGGTTATTTACGAAAGGCAAATGCACTTTGCACTACAAGTGCACTTGAAATTGCACTGAAAGTGCACTTGGAAGTGCATTCTCTGTAAATCTGAGGGGTAGATCTAAAATGAGGGGAAGCTCTGCTGATTTTAACATCCAATTATATGCAAGAGTATGATTCTGCTTTCATCCATAGGGTGTACGGCTGGTGAAAAATGAAATCTGACAAGCTGAGCCAGCTGTGCCGCATAAAAGTATTTAAGTAGATCCACAATTCCCAAACCTTTCATATTTTTAGGTGTAAATAATGTGCGTTTGTTCACCCCTGTCTCTTGTCACCCCAGATAAAAATGAAAATACCTTTTTTTTTGGAAAGCCGCAAAGTCAGATTGAACCAGTGCCACTTGAAGAGTACGGAATAAATATAATATCATTGAAAGGATATTCATCTTCAAGTTGTCATCTACTCATATCAGCAGCAAAGTATTTGTATAGGGCAGGATAATTTCTGGAATATAGGGTGTGCAAAGAGGGTTTAATTTTTATTCCTAAGTATGGCAGAGGCTCAGATTGCCAGTGTAACTTATAGGATTGCTTGAGGGCCACAACTATATTTTCGTATAAATATATATCCATCGCCTGAAACTTATCATGGTTTATTTTAGGACCGAAGAATATTGAGAAAATTTGGAGTATAGCAAAAAGGTTTGGAAGGGAGGTAATGGGGGAGGAAATTAACAGCAGCATGTCATCTGCAAAGAGGGCACATTTATGTTCCCCTTTTCCCCACTTAATCCCCATATTATCTAAGCTGATGCCTATCTTTTAATGGTAAGTGGTTTTAGTGCCAGGACAAATAACAGCTGGGACAGAGGGCATGCCTGTCGAGTATCTCTATGAATATCTAGTGAGTTTGAAGAGTAACTATTTACCATTAAGGATGCAGTGGGCGAACTGTATAACACTCGTAATAGTGACAAATATTGCGGTCCAAAGCCATATTGAGACAAGACATGGAACAGATAGTCCCTGGACAGCGTATTGAAGGTTTTTACAGCTATCACTTTCTCGGTTTAGTCGGATGCCTGGCGTTTGGAACAAATCCTGCCTTATCAGGATGGATATACTGGCTAAGGAACAAGTTTAGTCTTGCTGCTAGTATTTTGGACATTATTTTAAGGTCAAAGTTTATCAAAAAAATAGGTTGATAGTTTGCACAATCCCCAGGATCCTTTTCATGGTTGTGGTATAACATGTATATACTCCGCATTTTTGTGCGCTGGAAAGCGTGTTCCTTGCCTTAGTTCCCTGAAAATGAGCAGAGGTGTGGAGTCAGGATCTCATGTTACATCCTATAGTAAATGCCTGAAAAGCCACCTGGGCCCAGAGCCTTGGAACAATGTAGATTTTTTATGGCTAGATTAATTTCCATTTCCGAGATCTCTTTATCCATGAGCTCCATATGGGCCTGTGTCAAAGAGGGTAGGGGAAAGACCATGAAAAAATGCATATGCCCTATCCTGCTGAAACTTCTCTGGTTTAGCATATAAAGTGGAGAAGAAGTTGTAAAATTATTTTACGATCAACTCAGGGTTTTGAGTTGGGTGACCATTCTCCAATCTCAGTTTAGGCAAGGTCGGTGAGAATACATGGGGAACCAAGGTATTGGGTTTGCCTTCCATTGTGTAAAATTTATGATGCAACCAACGGATACATTTTTCCACTTCGGTGGTAAGACCTGCATCCAGTACTGTTCTTGCCATATCAATTTTATATTGAATGTCTACTTGAGGAGATTTGTGCTGTTCTTTTAAAAGGGGTTGAAGTTTTTCCTCCTTTTGCTTAATTATGATCTCACGATTTTGCTTGATTTATGCGGCTATTTGGAGAAGTTTTTCCCCAATAGTAACCTTATAGGCTTCCCAATTGGTAGTCAGGGAAGTATTCAAGGTACGATTTTCCTGAAAGAACATGCTTAACTATTTGATTTCCTTAAAAATTATCAGATCGTTGAGCATGGACTCATTGAGCCACCATGGAAAAGGCTTTGTTAAGGGACAAGTTTACGGCTTTTTATGTTTATGTTGCTTATGCTAATGAGAAGCTATTTTGTTTTGCTTGCTTTTTAAAAAAATTGAATCAGCTGTGCTTTACAAACTTGGCTGGCTGGTGAATCCGGGTTCCCCCATTTTACATCTACAAGGGAATATACAATGTTTCCAGTGTCAGAATGACAAAGCACATTTTACACTGGTACATAAATCATACTTTTTTACCACAGCGGGACAGGTCAAGAGATTTTTTTTTTTTTTTACCAAAATGTCAGAAAGGCTATACATAGACAAGTAACAATACTTTTATTAACAAGAAAAACAGCATTCACTGACACATCCTCCTGTGGCCTTTCTGAGTAGTCCCATTCAGATCACATCCACTTTCTGGGCTGTTCCACTCCTAAACAAGCAGGAATCGCTAACCCGCAGCTGCAATCCCCTATGAGTTGACTATATCTAGTACCTCACAAAAAGGTGATGCTGTTTTCCTGGGACACAGAACAGGAAACAGCATCATCGGGCCACAGCATCTAAATGCGAGACTGTCCTGGCAAATTCAAGACAGTAAACAAAATGGCTCTGTGTTCAAAATAAATCATAGAGGGACATAAACTGTGCATGAAAATCACTGCAAAACATCGTCACCTAAAATGGTGGTATGATGCTAGCTAGCCAGGGCCAGATTAAGAACATCATGGGCCTGGTGCTGAGGATTTTGGTGGGGCCTTTTATAAATAATAAATAAATGCGTGGGAATCACAGCGCAGCAATGGAGGGCCCAGTCTGAAAATGTAAGTGTACCCTAATGTGCTAATATGCGGTTCACACTTGTACATTGTGGCATAACCTACCCCAGGGCCTCTAAAAAGTAGTAATGTCAGGAAAGTTTACTACCGCTTTAATATCACAGGATCCCAGAACCCTTAATGGGGCCCCTGGGCATTGCCTAAGTGCATAGTTGACAACATTTTAAAAATATTTTCAGGAAAACTTTTTTTCACAAGTGCTATATTTAGAGCAGCTGGGATCCCCTATGTTCCTCTGTACATCACAGTAGTAATCACAAAATTAAATAAGTTCTAACAAAAGTGTGTCCATTTTAAAGCTGGTAACATTGAGGGTATTTAGTATCATTTTAAAGAACTGTTTTTGTGGGTAAGCGACATAGGGGAGGAGTACGGACGGTATATAAGTAGGAAGTGTGTGCAGGTGAGGGAGAGGAATGTGGAGGGTCTAACATTGGGCACTATGTACAGGAGAAGAGTGCAAAGGGTACGGCAAAAGGCACAATGTACAGGAGAGAAGTGTGGAGGGTATGACAGTGGGCAGTATGTACAGGAGAGGAGTGTGGAGGGTATGACAGTGGGCAGTATGTACAGTAGAGGAGTGTGGAGGGTATGATGATGGGCACTATGTATAGGAGAGAAGTGTGGAGGGGATGACAGGAGAGGAGTGTGGAGGGTATGATGATGGGCACTATGTATAGGAGAGAAGTGTGGAGGGAATGACAGTGAGCAGTATGTACAGGAGAGAGGCGTGGAGGGTAAGACAGTGGGCAGTATGTACAGGAGAGAAGTGTATGACAGCAGGCACTATGTACAGGAGAGGAGTGTGGAGGGTATGACAGTGGGCATTATGTATAGGAGAGAAGTGTGGAGAGTATGACAGTGGGCACTATGTACAGGAGAGGAGTGTGGAGAGTATGACAGTGAGCACTATGTACAGGAGAGGAGTGTGTAGGGTATGACAGTGGGCACTATGTACAGGAGAGGAGTGTCGGGGTTATGACAGTGGGCGCTCTGTATAGGAGAGGAGTGTGAAGGGTATGACAGTGGTCACTATGTACAGGAGAGGAGTGTGGAGGGTATGACAGTGGGCACTATGTACAGGAGATGAGTGTGGAGAGTATGACAGTGGGCACTATGTACAGGAGAGGAGTGTGGAGAGTATGACAGTGAGCACTATGTACAGGAGTGGAAGAGACTGCGTAGAGGTTAAGTGGGTCATACATGAATTGGAATTGCACCAATTATGCAGAGACCAGCCATAGTCGATCTATGTATGGGCTAGCTGGTTTTACACAAGTCAATCTATTAATCGACTTGAGTACAACCAGCCTTTTTTTCCCAAAACAATCAGTGCTGCCAGCTATAGTTAGCGAAACTGATCATTGTACTCACTGACAGAACACAATAACACTACAGGAGTGATTCCCCCATCTACAGGTCAGCAGGTGAGAGGGTGTGTGGGGACAGGCTGGGGAGAGATACCAGTCAGTGGCTGGGTAGGCACTGGCTAGTATCAGAGCCAGATACACACAGGTTACATACGTTGCGATCGTTAGAGCGAGAGCAATAATTCTAGCACTAGCCCTCCTCTGTAACTCTAAACATGTAACCTAAAAAAACGTTAGTGTTTTTTTTTTAATGAATGAAACAGTCTATTTCCAAAAAAAAAAAAACATTTGAAAAATTGCTGCGCAAATACAGTACCGTGCTAGAGCTGCACAATTAATCGTTAAAAAAATTGTGATCTTGATTCAACCCCCCTGACATCTCCAATGCAGAGTTTGCTGATTCTTTCACATAACAAGTGGAGAGACTTTCAGCTGTCAAAAGAAAATATCTGGGCAGTCTGCCAAGTTCTTATCAGGAAACATTGTAACTAACGCTTTCTTGTTAGATCAAAGGGATAAACTTCTTTGTGTAAAAAAATATCTGGGCAGCCTGCCAAGTTTGTAAACAACATAAAACATTGTAACCAACTTCATTCTTAGATCAAACTTCTGTGTGTAAATGCACGAATTTAACCACTTAAAGTCCAACAATTGGCAATATTTTTTGCTAGAAAATTACTTGGAACCGCCAAACATTATATATATTTTAGCAGACACAAAAATGGCAATTGCTGCAATATTTTATGTCGCACTGCATTTGCCTACTTCAATGAATAATAAAAACCATAAAAACAAAATAGTAAAGTTAGCCCATTTTTTTTTTTATTTTAATGTGAAAGATGATGTTATGCCGCATGAATCATGAGAGAATCGTGATCTATCTTCTAAGCAAAAAAAATGCAGTTGTCATTTTAGCCAGAATCGTGCAGCTCTATACTGTGCAATATAAAAAGTTACAAAGACCACCATAGAGTCATTTTCTAGCAAAAAACAAATGATGATTTTTTTTCTCAGTCTGCTGCAGTGTGTCGGCTTGTATTTATAATGACCGCTCTGTATGTAGCTTCTGACAGGCTGTGCAAGCAGGCCCGTATCTCTGGAACCATAAATGATAGCCATCCCATATTTTGACAGGATGTGGGGTAGGTCATCACCTACCTACCCCCCAAATGTGGGGATTCTGTGACCTCTGGTCGTCAAACTCCAACCCCAGAAGTTGATTTTTTTTAGATTTTTTTTTTTTGGGCAAATGGGCCTATCTTGAGAAAGGGGCCTGGAGCTGCAGCTCCAACAGCCCCTATGTTAATCTGGCCCTGTAGCTAGCTATGAACAGCCAATGTCTTATATATTGATTCTGCCTCAAATGACCATACTTTTCCATCATCGAAACTTGCATTTTTGAAACTTTCTGTCTTGCCATTGACAATTTTCTTAGGTATGCTTACATGCTTAGGCTGTTTTGTTAAAATGCCTTTTTAACTTATTAAGTTTAAGAATTTCATTGATTTGATATTCTGTATATATCGAACAGATTGAGGACACTCTTCCTTGTTTCTGCAAGTTTAATTTTAAGAGACACTGTAGTAGATCAATAATATTCATGCCGACTAAGTGCAGCTGTATAGACCACAGTTAATATTACTATTGGATAAAAATGAGACTGTTTGTAGCAAAACAGTTGACAGATGTTCCCACCTAGGCTAAGGTATGGAAATTTTTGTAGCCCTTGGCAGAGTTGTCACAGATATGTGTTACATTAATATTTTAATTATAAACTCTATTGTTTTTTTCATTTGCAGTGCTAACCTTGTGATTAGGGTTAAGTGTTTTTAAAGTCACTAAAGACAATTCTTTTCATGATTGAGATACAATTTGTTTAGATCTTCCTGTAATCCTTTGGTATGTGGCTTTTGACTAAGCATAGTTGAAAGTAACATAGACAAATCTCAAAAGGATAAATAACAACTGTAGCTACACACAGATAATTTAATAGGGCAGGGGGCATGACCTTTAAAGTGGTATTTAACCCGGTTCCTACTTAACCGGACAAGATTCAAACCTTGTATGGCTGGAGATGTCCTATATCTTGAGGTGTTGCACAAAAATAATCAAATGGTGAGAGATTTGAGTTAGCACATACAGTATGTTAAAGGTTTGGTGAGCTGCAATTTAATACATTTTTAATTTTGGGTTTAATACTGCTTTTGTGGTCCTGCCACTGTTATTGAGTCTGTGTCAGCTGTTTAGGAATCCAGCCTTGACATGGATATTCAATATGCAAAGGAATATTTAATTCCTTTGGATAACTAACTGTACCAAGACTGAGGTGTTTTTACTGCAGTGTTTCTCTATTCCAGTCCTCACGCCCCCCCAACAGGTCATGTTTTCAGGATTTCCCTCAGATGAAAAAAGGCTGTGGGAATTACTAAGGCAGTGAAACTGATCAAATCACCTGTGCAAAATAATGGAAATCCTGAAAACCTGACCTGTTGGGGGGGGGGGGGGGGGCGTGAGGACTGGAATTGAGAAACACTGTTTTACTGGAATATGAAATGAAAGTCAGGGGATTTCAGGCATATGTACATACATTTTCTGGGAGTACTGGTTAAACTCTCCATGTTAGTACTCTAGTAAGGTATTTTCTTTGGTGCTTTACCTGCTGATCACAGCTACCAGCTTTGTGGTCTCAAGGCCCATAGGCTGAAATGATTCTGTTCATGTGTAAGTACAGCAAAGGCCAAGTGAAGATTTGGGCATTCAGAAGGTGGGCATTTACTAAAATGGCATTTAATCTGGTCATCTCTTTCGGACTTATCAAAACTGAAATAGGCTTTTGTGCTGATACCATGAAAATAAGCAGAAGGGTTTAGGATTTGTCTTATAGGAAATCTTTGTCCCCAAAGTTGATCAAATGAACATTCAAAAAAAGAAAAAGATGATTAATATGATTAATGCAAGCTGAGAAAATTCAATCCGTTTCATATTAATTCAGTTCTGCTCAACACACTATGAAATTAATGTATTTTATGCCTATATGAACACTGAAATATGGCTGTATTTCTTTGTCAAAAAAATCTGACAGTTGTGTTTCTGACCTTCATAAGGAGTCTGAAAGACTGTTTCTACTTTGTAGGGTATAAAAAAAAACATTGGATCAGGGAACGCTATCACAGTCATTCCAATTAACAAAGTTAAATCACTTATTCTATTGTTTTCTTTTTTGGCAACATTATGTTCCATATATAAGTACCCTTTTGGCAATCAATGGAATTATTACCACTAGTGTGGTAATAGTAGTTAATCTGTTTTCATTATGATGTTGAATAAGAGAATAATAGCTTATGGGATTCAGAGTTATACTCATGTGTCACCACTTGGCTGTGCTAAAGTACATAACATCAGAGAACTTTAACTTGACAGCGTTAAAGACGAAAGAACAAAGGCAACCAACAGCAGCTCTCCTACAGTATAACGGTAACTTCAATCATTGATGGTTCAGTGATTGAACTGATACAAATGTGTTTTCTTTTCTCTGACATCTAGAGAAATGTAATGAAATATATGACCCACTGAGTTTCTTTTTTAACACATGCAGCAGTGAGGGCTTCATGAAAAGGTCCCTTGAATTATTGTATTTCCTGCAAAGTTTTATTGACAGCAAAAAAGGGGACGCGAGGAATGGCAGAACAGAATGGCACAGCAGTGTTCAGTGCACTTTATGAAAATCAAGTAATTTAAACAATGCTGGTGATAATAGGCAGCTGAACACACCTGCACTGTGAAGTCAGCGGGCTTTGCTTGCAGACTTTATGGAGTTTCATGTCACTGGAAGCATGGGGCCTATAAATAAACCTTGATGTTGTCTGCTCAGTCACCTACAAACAGCAAGCAGAGAGATTGACTGCTTTAGATTACATCTAGGATGTGTTTGCCTGTCTCTGGCTGTGGAGTACAGATAGCTGCAATTTCATATACATGAATAGATGAACCTGGGTAAGAATTACATTTTCCCCTCAGAGGAGAAATTTAGTCCTGGAAAATGTACAGCTTATTTATGCATGTCCGTTATCTTCAGAGGTACTGTCATGGAGAGTCCTTAGGAGGGAATGCCTCCCCAAAATAAATGATATATCACCCCTACATATCCTTCACAAACATTTGCTAGTATTTTTTTCCATAGCAAGGGTGCCCACTTATTAAAGATACAATATCCTTTCTTGTCAGTATCTATAGCCAGCTCTTATGGCTTTAACCACTTGCTGACCAGGCCTTTTCTAGCACTTTACTTTATTTTACGTTTTATTTACACTGTCCCTTTATTTTTTTCTATTTTTTTTTGATCACTTGTATTACTATTACTATAATATTACTATTACAAGTAGGGCTGTGCAAATTAACTTTTAATTATTCAATTAATCTTGAATTTTTTTGATCGATCAAAATCTTTTTGATCGATTAAAATTCTTTCGATTGGTACTCACCTCTCTGCCAGCTTCTGGGCCTTCAGGGAGTTCCGTCTGAGATCCGGTAACGTGACGGACACCGGCTTGCCGTGTCCATCTGAAGGGCTCCTTTGCTGTGTCTTCATATCTGCATGCCGGCGGGACCTTACTATCTGCCACACGCAAGGGCTGTTACACTTCCCTCTATCACTTCCCTCTATCAACCTGGGATTCTACAGCATTCCACTGGAAGTTGTGATAGTTCCCTTCATGGGACATCTACATGCCGACAAACTCATGTTAACCTCTCATCTGGATTCAGCAGTGGTATCGTTGTACACATTTTTATACCAGTATCATACTTAGCTACATCCTTTTTATGACTGCTTTTGGTACCGTTTGGTATTACTCGCATCATTTTTACAGTTTATGTAGCTACATCGATTTTATTTCCAGTGCAATATTTATTTGGTTACCTATTTAAAGACTATGAAAGTTTTAATGCTATTCCCATCGAGCGCTGTGCCTTTGTGTGTTTTTTGTATCCTGCTATCCATTTTTACAGTTGTTGGTAGCTGCACCGAGAATCAGCCTGCAAGGAGATCAGCTAAAAGTAGTTGGATCGGTATGTGCGTTATAATTAATCTAAATTAGTCGATTAATCGATTAAAAAACAAAACGATTAATCGAACACAAAAATTTTGATCAGTAACAGCCCTAATTACAAGCAATAAACACATCCCTTGTAATAGAAATAAAAATGACAGGTCCTCTCATTGAGAGATCTGGGGTCAAAAAGACCCCAAATCTCTCATTTACCTTTAAAAGCAAAAGGAAATATATATATTTTAAACCTTTGCTTTAAAAGAAAAAAAAAAGAAGATTTATTATGGCACGGGAACCGGAAGTGACGTCAGACGTCGCTTCAGGCCTCCAAGTGCATAGAGATGAGTGGCGGCCATCTTAGCCTCACTTGTCTCCATACCCAGCTAACGCACGCATTGGATCGTTCCTGGGCTTCACCAATGGGTCAGGTAAGCTCGGGAATGAACGGGAAGGCACCCCTCTCACCGCTTCTAAAAGTGATCCCACAGCGAATCCGCCCACGGGAGCACTTTTATCAAAAAGAGTCATAGTCGTAGTTAAAAATAAATACTTAGGTTATGGCAGCTAGCTACTGCCATAACACTGGTATTTAACCACTTACAGACCACCTGCCATCATAATACTTAGCTACTTTGAAGAGGAATATCGTTGTTATGGTAGCACAAGCTACCATAACCCTGGTGCCCTCTTCAAGAGTGGGCGCAGTGGCGTAACCAGAGTTATGGGCGCCCGAGGCAGAATTTTTTTTCGCCCCCCCTTGTATAATCATCCACTCTGGTTATAAGGATCTGTAATGTATCCCTCTCAGGGCTTTCAGCATGTAAGGGGTAAATTATTGCAGGATTAATCATTTAACCCCTTACTGTAAGGGATTAACAGACTGACCCCCCCACAACCACAGATCCCCCATCATAGACTGAACCCCCCCCCACAATCACAGATCCCCCATCACAGACTGACCCCCCCACAATCACAGATCCCCCATCACAGACTGACCCCCTAAATAACAGACCTCTCATCACAGATGGATCCCCCCAATCACAGATAGACCCCCCACAATCACAGACCCCCTATTTAACAGACCTCAGACAGTAACCCCCAGTAGTGCAGACCTCAGACAGTAACCCCCAGTAGTGCAGACCTCAGACAGTAACCCCCAGTAGTGCAGACCTCAGACAGTAACCCCCCATAATAGTGCAGACCTCAGACAGTAACCCCCATAATAGTGCAGACCTCAGACAGTAACCCCCATAATAGTGCAGACCTCAGACAGTAACCCCCATAATAGTGCAGACCTCAGACAGTAACCCCCATAATAGTGCAGACCTCAGACAGTAACCCCCATAATAGTGCAGACCTCAGACAGTAACCCCCAGTAGTGCAGACCTCAGACAGTAACCCCCAATAGTGCAGACCTCAGACAGTAACCCCCAATAGTGCAGACCTCAGACATTAACCTCCAATAGTGCAGACCTCAGACAATAACCCCCAGTAGTGCAGACCTCAGACAATAACCCCCAGTAGTGCAGACCTCAGACAATAACCCCCAGTAGTGCAGACCTCAGACAATAACCCCCAGTAGTGCAGACCTCAGACAGTAACCCCCAGTAGTGCAGACCTCAGACAGTAACCCCCAGTAGTGCAGACCTCAGACCTCAGACAGCGGCGTGTGTGGTTTCCCTCAAGCGCGGGCTCCTCCTCCTCTGTGGGTGTGAACAGAGAGGAGGGCCGCCGCCGGGTGTACCAAGATGGCCGCCGCTCTGGAGCTAGGCCGAAGCCGGGGACTTTCCTAGGCCGAGGCTCCGGAGCGCTCCGCGGAGCCGGTGGATGGATCCGCCCCCCCCCATTTTTCGCCCCCCCCCATTTTTCGCCCGGTGCGACAGCCCCCCCTGCCCCCCCCCCCCGCTACGCCAGTGAGTGGGCGGTCTGCTTTCAGGTAAAAGTGGTTTCTGTGGCGGATTCACCACAAGATCACTTGTATCGGCAGTGGGAGAGGGGGTCCCCCTAGGCTGACATGAAGACGAGTGAGGGGAAGATGGTCCCCACCCGTTTCCATATCATTACATGGTGGAAGCAATGTAAAAACGTCACTTCCGCCCAATGCTCTTAACAAAACATTTTTTTTTTTTTTAATTAATTTTTTTTTCATTACATTATAGTGTAAATATGAGATCTGAGGTATTTTTTACCCCAGATCTCATATTTAAGAGGTCCTGTAATGTTTACATTCCTTGTAATAGCAATAAAAGTGACCCAAATAATTATTTTTCAAACAGTGTCAAAATAAAAATGTAAAATAAATAAGAATTTTTTTTTTTTTTTTTAAAGTGCCCAGTCCCGACAAGCTCGCACACAGAATCAAACTCATACGTGAGCATCGCTCGCAAATATAAAAATGATGTTTAAACCACAGATGTGAGGTATCGTCGGGATCGTTAGAGCGAGAGCAATCATTCTAGTCCTAGACCTCCTCTGTAACTCAAAAGATGCAATTTGTAAGGGTAAATGTTTGTCGCCATTCCATGTGCGGGCGCAACTTTGAAGCGTGACATGTTTGGTATAAATTTACTCGTGTAACATTATCTTTCCCAATCTAAAGAAAAATTGGGATAACTTTACTGTTGTCTTACTTTATTATTCAAAAAAGTTTTTCTTTTTTCCAAAAAAAAGTGCGCTTGTAAGACTTGCAAAGCAGAGCTTCCTGAATGTGGTGAAGTTTCTCTTTACAAGGAATACTCAACTATGTGCAAAAAAAAAAATGAATTTTTGCTTGCACATGAATAGATGATGTAAGTCTCACTAGAGCTTCACCTCATTTGATAAAACAAAACTATAGGCAAAACCTTTTTTTTTTTCCATTTTAGATTTTTTTTTGCCATCTGTGTTTCTTTTTGAAGTTTTCTCTTTACTTCCTGTCCCATAGCTATACAGGAAGTGAGAGGAAACCAATGCAAATTAAGGGAATACCTTGGTCACTAGAACTAGTGTCCCCATTGGAAGGTTTCCCCTCTTTACTTTCACTTTTAATGATAATGGTAAACGGGACAAACAGAGAGGATAAATCTCCTTAACCTGGGCAAGACAACAATAAAAACTGGCAAGGAATCTAATCCCTCTCCACTCTATAAAAAAAAAAAAAAGTCTATTTGTCTTTGGTAAATTGCCCCACTGTCATCTTGCTCATGTAGGCCAAAGTGACATTGGAGTTGATTTACTAAAGGCAAATAGACTGTGAACTTTGTGCAGTTGCACTCATTTTTGCCAGAGTTTAGTGAATGTGGAGGGAGTGATGGGTGGATTAGATTTATTTAAGACTAATGCGACACACGATCATTTTTCGGCATGGAAAAAAAAGTTGTTTTTCAGCATGTCCAAAAAACGAAGTTTTTCCAACTTCATCATTAAAAACGATGTTGCCCACACACCATCGTTTTTGAAAAATTATGAACAAAGCGCGGTGACGTACAACACGTACAACGGCACTCTAAAGGGGAAGTTCTATTTGCCTTTGGGCTGCTTTTAGCTGATTCCTTGTTAGCAAAAGACGATTTGCGCTTTTCTGTCTGTTACAGCGTGATGAATGTGCTTACTCCATTATGAATGGTAGTTTTACCAGAACGAGCGCTCCCGTCTCATAACTTGCTTCTGAGCATGCGCGGGTTTAAAACGTTGTTTTAGCCCACACACGATCATTTTTACAACCCGAAAAACTATTTTTTTTAAAACAAAGTGAAAAAATGCAGCATGTTTGAATATTTTTTTGTCGTTTTTCAGAAGATGAAAAACGATGTGAAGCCCACACACGATCATTTTAAATGACCTTTTTAAAAACGTATTTTTTTTTCATGCCGAAAAATGATCGTGTGTACGCGGCATCAGGCCTCGTACACGCGATGGAGGAACTCGTCAAAAAAAGACACATCGTTTTCCTCGACGAGTTCTTTGTTAGGCTTGTCAAGAAACTTGACAAGCTGTCTTTGCGTACACACTGTCAAGACAAAATCTCCTCGTTCTCAAACGCGGTGACATACAACACATAGACGGCAGGGGAAATTCGATTCCACTGGCACAACCCTTGGGGCTGCTTTTGCTAATCTCATGTTACTGCGTGTTAAGTAAAAGTTTAATGAGAGACGATTTGCACTTTTCAGTCTGTTACATCGTGACAAATGTGCTACCTCCATTACAAACGCTACTTTTACCGAAGGTACGCTTCCATCTCATACTTTATTCTGAGCATGCGTGGGTTTCTAAGCATATACACAAAAGTGTTTCTTGTCGGAAACCGGCCCGACGAGGAACACGTCGAGGAAATTGAGACTCCCGATGAGGAAAAAGAGAACTTTTTTCCTCGTCGAGATCCACGTCAGTTTTCTCGATCAAACGCATACACACAACAATTTTCCTCGGAAAAAAGCTCTGCCACCAAGTTACTTGATGGATTCTGTCGAGGAAAACGGTTGTGTGTACGAGGCCTTAGATTCTGGAAAAAAAAGAGAAACTGAGAAATGGAAAAAAAGAAGGGGAAGGGAAAAAGAGTAATGCAAAAGAAGAAGTTGAGGCAAGGGAGAGGAGGGGAAAAAGAAGGGGTACAGATACAAAGGTACAGAGGATTTCATTGAGATCTGTTAGCCTTTTATTACTGGGTGTGGTGTGCCCCTATTTGGGAGATTTGCCTGAGGTGAAAAGGCAGAGAGGCATGCAGATGATGTCCCGATATCCACCCCAGCCTTTCGAAGGCAGCATTGTGTTCATTGATAACATTTGGTCCAGTGGCGGCTGGTGCTCAAATTTCCTGGAGGGGGCAGCCTGCGGCCCCACTTAGCCATCCAGACACCCCCTAGCCAGCCATCCGACCACTACCAAACCCCTCTAACACCCCCACCAACCCCTGGTCGATCACTACGTTGGTCGCTTGCCCGTTGCCCGCCTGGCACCCTGCCAGCCCTGCACTTACCTTCATCCCTGCATCTCTCTCTCCGAGTCCCGGTCCCGAGTCCTGGCGGTCATCTCCTGGCCAATCAGGAGTCCTGGAATACAGCCAATGGGGTCTTAGGACTCCCGGACAATCGAATCCCAGGACCTGCTTCCTGATTGGCTGGGTGGAGAAACATGAAGACATTAGCAAATATTAATTCACTAATGTCACACTACTGGGTGGGCTCCGGGCACAGAGCCCAACTTTTTTTGAAGCCAAGGCGGTTGCACGGACTAGGGGGGGCGGCACCTGTGCACCCTGCATGAGCGTCTGCCACTGCTCTATACTGAGCAGACCTGAAAACTGAGTGATTAGCAGTCTTTGATCACTCAGTTCTCAGCATAGACCTGGAAAGGGACAGCTCCAGATCGGATCGATGCTGTAGCGATCTAGATAAGTATACATTTCTGTGAAATTTCATTCCCGCACTTCAAAACCCCATTGGAACTTTAATACATTAACCAGTAAATGGTATTTCCTAAACTCGAATTTGTCAACTGCAAAACAAAAAAAAAATGCTTTGGATACACTTTAACTATAAACTGTCATGGCTGTTAATACTGAGATTGTATATCTCAGCAGTCTAATGCATTTAACTTACAGACTAAATTAATTCACAAATGAGGGGTAAATCATTAGAAAAGATACAGTAACACACATATTCCAGAATGGGTGCTCACCTTAAGACGGATACTTTCATATTTAATGCTGATGATTTTGTGAGTACAAAGCTGACCATATTACATTCGCTTACACTAAATCCCCCCACCACACACAGACATTTTATAGTGCTTTGAAACATTAATTTATTTTCCCACTGTGCAGAGATTTTTTCCTGAAACATTTCCTGCGTTGTTTTTGATATAAGAGTTCTGACTTTCTTCTTCTAAGAGAAAAATGTAAAACTTTCTGATCCCGCATATGGAATGAAAGTGAACCAAACCCCATAGAGTGAGATTTACTGAAGCAAAGTTTTTTTGGCATTTTGAAAATCCACAATATTACTTTTTTATTGAGCTGATTTTGCACTGGAATTTTCCCAGCAAAATGTAAAAGAATATTTATGTTCTTAAATCAAGCTGTCTTTAGCTAAGGAGTAAAGCTGAAGAACTTCTTTGATTAATTCTCCTTAACCTCCCCAAAAGAACAAGCTGTTAATTTAATTCATCTAACAGATGCTTGGGAGATTTTTTCAGTCAAGCGGTAGTTTATATGATTTTTAGCCTCTTATAAGGGAGCTTTTTGCGTTTATGGTGCCCACAAATATGTACTTAATGAAAATCTGCATAGTAAATTTGTCACTGTAAATGTCTATCGTGTGGATGTGCACAGAGGAGGTATGAAGTCTGCTGGTGCCTAGTTTATGCTTCTCTTTCTGACTCATAGATCCTCTGTGTCTCCATTTTATTGGATGGGAATTCCCAACTGGGATATTATAATACATTAGTGTGTTGCTTTGTCATGGTAGATTCGTACTTTGGTCCATATTTAAAGTGTATGTTTAGCTCAAACTTTTTAGGATAGAGTACTTAATGTTTTTTTTCATCTGCATTTTACTGGGGAGATTTCTCTTCACTTCCTGTCCTAGAGATGCCACAGGAAGTGAGAGGAAATCTCTCCAAAATGATGGGGATTTCTTGCTTGTTTCACCAGAAGAGGCATCACCATGGGAAATGTACGCTGACCACTTGTTCAGGTGACAACTGTAACATTTTCTATCACTTCTATCACTTTTTGTGCCTTGTGCCTTCATTAGACACTTGTGCCTTCATTAGACTGTGAGAATTGTTATGGGCATCATTCAGCTTCACAAAATGTGGAAAGGTGCTTACAGCGGAGAAGTACCATTCGTAGCCACATGCTGGCTGGGTCTGGACGCAGCTCCTGACAGCTCCTGACATCCAGGGCTGTACCACACGCTCTCCCCTGGCATCTCCCACCGCTCTCTCCTGGTTCTCCCCCTGGATCCGCCGCTCTGTGCCTTCACAAGGTAAGCCCCCAATCTACAGGGCTCTCCTACCCCCCGAGCTCTGTTGGCGGCCGTCCTTTTTAGGATAAGCCGCGGCGAAGGCCCTCGCGCCACCTCTGGAATTATTTTCGGCCGCGCAGCTCCATTCATTCACCAATACACCACAAACCCCCCCGGACACCTGCAGAGCCCCCCAGCCACCACCAGCCACCCCCTGAGTCGCCCACTCATAGTTTGGTTGGGTATTTGGTTGGGTACTTCCACAGCTTACGGCCCCCCCACCCCCCCTGATACACCATCCACCTGCCAGCTACACAGCAATCCCTCCTGGACACCAGCAGGACCCCCTCTTCCCTAGGGCTAGAACTGCATCCCGGCAGCTACCGGCGCACGTTTCCTAGGAGTAGGACATGTGGCCCACGGATGTAGATAGGTAGGACCCCCGCCACCCCCCCCTGCTTCATCGCTGTGACCTGCCAGCTGCACATCTATCCCCCCTTGACACCAGCAGCACCCCCCTCTTCCTTAGGGCTTGAACTGCATCCCGGTAGCTACCGGCGCACGCTTCCTAGGAGTAGGACGTGTGGCCCACGGGATGTAGATAGGTAGGGCCCCCTCCACCCCTCCCCGTTCATCGCCGCGACCGAGTGGTCCCCCGCACCCCCCCTCCAGATACCAGCTTGCTACTCCCTTGTAATTGGGTCACCTACCACCCTCTTTCTGACTCAAAAACTACTAGTTGGCAACCCCCCCCCTTGAGGTCACCACCCTGGCTCTTGCAGCCGGAGTGGTAGCCATCTTGCAACACCCTAGCCCCATTCCCCCTTCCTCAATACCATTTGAACTTGATCCAGGGTTTGCCCGATCGCCTCTCAAGGGGTCAGGAAGGAATTATATTGGCGTAGCACGGCCAGTTTTTTTTTTGCCTTCCTCTGGACCAAGTCAGGATCAAGGATTAAGTTAATCCTTGATAATCCACCCCCCCCCCTCTCCCCCTGGTGTTTGGCAACCATGGTTAATCTGCAATATTCTGCTGGGGATTTGAGGCAATTTGCCGCAATACTACCAGCCATCACTAAAAAAGCCCTAAGAGCTGAGCGACTTTTGAGAGTCGATCGACGACCGACTATCAAAAATCTCAGCCGTGTACCCCAGCCTAAGCACATATCATGTGCTTTGATCAACACAAGATCGGCAGTAAAACGCCGACTGGAAATCCATGATTTCATTCTACAACACGATTTAGACTGCCTCTTTATTACAGAGAGCTGGCTCACAGCCGACTGCAACACCATTCTAGGAGAACTGGTGCCAGAAAACTACCGTATTATTACGGAAAACAGAATAGGGCAAAGAGGAGGAGGACTGGCGGTGATCCATAAAACTCATCTTGCGATCACAAAACCAGTCCTTCAAAACCCTCTTCCATTCATGGAAACCCTTACTCTGCAACTGCAAATAAACTCCCAGGAGACCAACCGGATTCTTCTCTGCTATAGGCCACCTGGCCCAAAATCGCAGCTTCTTCCATCATTGACGGACTTTATCTCCACCTATACCCTCAACAGCAAACACCTTTTGCTGCTCAGGGACTTCAACCTCTGGGCCAACTCCCCACAAGACCCCGTTGCCGACGCCTGCATAGATCACCTCGAAGGATTAGGGCTTCAGCAACTAGTATGTGGGCCCACACATGCTTCAGGTCACACACTCGACCTTATTTTCAGACAAGATCTGGAAATAAAAATCTTGGAAAATGAACCGTTGCCATGGACAGATCACCATGCAATTAAATTCATTATTTCCGAATTCCCACTCTTAACTAAAACATCAAATCCAGTGACAACACACTGGACTAGATGTCAGAAGAATCTCCACTCGGAACTCTTCAAAACCACGTTAAGGAAAAAAACTAATACAATTCAGCCGAACCAAACGGCTGAAGAAACACTGGATACCATAAATACAGCCCTATTACAGTCAGCCGACTCAATAGCGCCGAAACGCAAAACCCGCATCCGGAAAAATAACTCCAGCTGGTTCAACAACCAACTGGCGTCACTGAAGCAAGATCGTAGAAGGGCGGAAGCCGCCTGGAAAATAAATTTTTCAGACGAGAACCTTAGCGTCTACAAAGCAACAACAAGGAAATACCACAAAGAAATCTTCAAAGCCAAGAAAAACTATTTTTCTAAGGCTATCAACAGCGCCCTTAATCGTCCGCGTGAACTCTTCAAGCTGGTCAATCAGACCATGAATCCAGGATGTCTTGAAGCCCCCAATTCGGACTCACAAGAATTTTGCAATGAATTATCGGAGTACTTCATTAACAAAATCGAAGGAATCCGGCAAAGCATTCGGCAAAATAATTCCCCCCTCAACCCTCCCCGTAATTATCTGCACAGCACCTGCAGTAATTCACCACAACCAGGTAGGTTCACGTTGGAACCTATCTCTATCAATGACACTAATAATATCATCGGTACTTTGCGTAACAGCACCGCGCCGAATGATATTATCCCCACTAAACTGCTGAAGGAATGCGCCGACATCCTGGCGCCTTCTATCACGCAGCTTATCAACCAATCTTTCAGGGAAGGCACAGTGCCCTCCACTCCACCGTCGTCCAATAACAGGCCTAAATGTACTCTCAAAAGTAATGGAAAAAGTAGTGGTACAACAGCTGCAACAGCATCTAGATACCCACAACCTACTTGATCCATTTCAATCGGGATTCCGGCCTGGACATGGGACGGAAACCGCATTGCTCAAAATATGGGACGACGTTCTCGAGGCCGCAGACGAAGGAGAATCTTGTCTTCTGGTTCTGTTGGACCTAAGCGCAGCCTTCGACACAGTAGACCACAAGCTTTTATTGACTCGGCTAGCTGAAGTAACCAGAGTCGCAGAAGGCGATTTATCTTGGTTCTCCTCTTTTTTGTAAAACCGAACGCAAATAGTGAAGTTAGGACCTTTCACTTCTGAGAAACGCACATTATCGTGCGGAGTCCCTCAAGGATCCCCCCTGTCACCGGTGTTATTCAACATCTATCTTCGCCCTCTTTTTGAGATTATTAGCAGCCAAAAACTGCTCTACCACTCATATGCAGACGATACCCTCTCTGATAGAGGACTGGATGACAAAGAGTTATCTTAAACTCAACGGAGCGAAAACAGAACTTCTTCTGTTTCACGCCAAGCGTATGATTCAACCTGCAACAACCTGGACCCCCCGCCCATTGTGGGCAAAATCATCACCCCTAGCGACAAAGTCAAAAGTCTTGGGGTCATCTTGGACTCCTACATGACAATGGACGCACAAATAGGGTCAGTGGTCAGCGGATCTCACCATCTACTGCGCCTACTACGCAGACTTACTCCTTTTATTCCCAAGGAAGACATAGCGGTCGTGGTGGGAGCAATTGTAAACTCCAGACTGGACTACGCAAAAGCCCTTTACCTCGGACTCCCTAAGTACCAAATCGCTCGTCTACAAGTCGTTCAAAATACGGCTGCTAGACTTGTGACTGGGAAAAAACCTTGGGAATCAATCTCACCTTCGCTGAGATCCCTTCACTGGTTACTAGTAAAAGACAGAATCACTTTTAAAGCACTCTGTCTAACGCATAGATGTATCCATGGGGATGCACCCCATTATCTATGCGAAAAAATAAAAGCACATAACCCCAATCCTGTTCTGCGATCCACCAGACAAAATCTACTCCAGATACCGAAAGCTAAGTACAAGTCCAAAGGAGAAAGGAGATTTGCGGTCCAAGGTCCCAGACTATGGAACGCTTTACCAACCAGCATTCGGTTGGAGGAGAACCACTTAGCGTTCAGGAGAAAGATCAAGACTCATCTCTTTTGATACCAAAGGAGACAGGATCAACAAGCGCCCAGAGGTGATTAAGTTCGCATGTGCTGCGCTATATAAGTTTTCATTCATTCATTCATTCATTTTGTGACAATGGTCACTAGAATAAATAAAGAGGGCAATCTGCTAGGCAGGGACATAGGCAGCACTAAAAACCTGACAGGGTGTTAAATGGGCTACACATACACTTAAACAACACCAATATATGCTTGTACACCGTACAGTATATAAATAAATAGGCACTTTACCTCCTGTGTTACACTGTAAAGTTTCTTCAAAATGTTTGACTTTTAAAAGGAGATGTAAATTATAATTTTTTAACCACTTCCTTCCAAAGTGGTGCATCTATGCAGCCTCTCAGTGGGTGGGTTTTAATGTTGAGAGGAACAAACATATTCGCCAGCACACCATGGATTGTAACGTCCAAAGAATTGAATGCAAAGCAAGCATCACAGAAAGTGCAACGTTTCGAGGCCATGCAGGACCTCTTTTTCAGACAAGGTCTTGCCTGAGAGGCTGCATAGATGTGGCCTTATGTTAACAGTTTTCTGTGCTGACAGGCTACCAGCACAGTCACCAGCAGGGACTGGAAAGCTCCCAATGCATTCTGCCTATCAGGAGCTTTCCAATTATGTGTCCACTGTGACAGCCAATCACAGCGGTCACATGACCGAATGCCCACCTCTGCTTCCTAGCATTTAGAAGCTCTTAAAGTGCTGGGAGGAGGCAGCTGGAAGGGGATATATTTGTTTATATTTTCTTAATTTATTATGCTCAGTACTAAAACATAACATATTTAAAATTATTTGAGATGAACATATACAATATATTTATCTCAATTAAATATGCAATGTTGCAAATGAATAGTTTGTATATTCATATCCAATTAGCAGGTGGAGCTCTAGACTCCTTTTCACATAGTTTAGTGTTCACTAAGTAGGAGCTCATTTTTTGAGACATTTGAGACAGAGACATTTTTTGGTGAATTTAATTATTTTTTACTTAAGGACTTGCGAAATGTTTGGGTGTGTTTGTTTTTTAGGATACAACTTTTTTTTGTGGATGAATAGGTACCCTGGGAGCAGAATTTGGGTGCCATGTTTAGTAAATGGGGCTTCAGATACAGATAAGCCCCCTCCCCCTAAAGGCAGACCCACACAACCCTGGCCTGGTGGTTGAAGGGGCCCTTGTCCTCATCAATATGTGCACAAGGTTCTTTGCCAGAAGTGTCCCCCCCTAGGAGGGTAGCCCTCTCCTATGTTGAGGGTATGTAGCCTGGTATGGTTCAGGGGAGGGTATGCTCATCTTTCCCCTTTCCTGGTCAGCCAGGCTGAATGTTCAGATTAAAAGTCTGGTATTGTTTTTACGGGGGACCTTTTTTTTGTGTGAGGTCCCCCTTAAAATCTATATCAGACCTGAAGGGTCTTGGTATAGATTTCCTGGGGGAATATCACATATTTTTTTTTTTACTTTACATTGGATACCCCCCTAAAATCAATACCAGACTTTTCATTCTTGGTGTAGCATGTACTACAGCAAAAGTGACATTTACAAAGAAAAAAATGATACAGATAAAATTATTACAAGTTACATCTCAGTGCTGGATTTCTAACTAAAATAAACAAAACAGCACACAGGCCCCTCCAAAAGTCTCCCAAAATACATAGCAGACCCTTGGAGGGGTGGTGTGCTTTTTTTTTTTTTAACAAAGAAGCTTTTTTCTTTTGTAACTGTCAGTGCTGCTGCAGCACTTTCTGTATATCACAGAGATGCATCCCTTCACTGGCAGAATCAGGGCACCCCCCAGACATGTTATTTAAAGGAATTGGGCAGGTTTAATGTTCAGCTTTATGTTTCAATAAAACATGGTCAGGGAATAGCATGTTGATTAGTCGGTGACACTGGAGAGTCTCATCCGTATTGCCGAAATTGTACAAAAACTACCCACCCAAATGGGCTAAGGTCCAGTAACATTACAATAAACCATATCTAGGCTCACTGCGTCAGGTGCCCCATACACATTATCATATCTCAGCCCTTATCCTATAGGCCACCTGGCCCAAAATCGCAGCTTCTTCCATCATTGACGGACTTTATCTCCACCTATACCCTTAACAGCAAACACCTCTTGCTGCTCGGGGACTTCAACCTCTGGGCCAACTCCCCGCAAGACCCCGTTGCCGACGCCTGCATCGATCACCTTGAAGGATTAGGGCTACAACAACTAGTATGTGGGCCCACACATGCTTCAGGTCACACACTCGACCTTATTTTCAGACAAGATCTGGAAATAAAAATCTTGGAAAATGAACCATTGCCATGAACAGATCACCATGCAATTAAATTCATTATTGCCGATTTCCCACCCTTAACTAAAACATCAAATCCAGTGACAGTACACTGGACTAGATGTCATAAGAAGCTCCACTCGGAACTCTTCCAAACCACATTAAGGAAAAAAATTAATACATTTCAGTCGAACCAAACGGCTGAAGAAACACTGGATACCATAAATATAGCCCTATTACAGTCAGCCGACTTAATAGCGCCGAAACGCAAAACCTGCATCCGGAAAAATAACTCCAGCTGGTTCAACAACCAACTGGCGTTACTGAAGCAAGAGCGCAGAAGGGCGGAAGCTGCCTGGAAAAGAAACTCTTCAGATGAGAACCTCAGCTTCTACAAAGCAACAACAAGAAAATACCACAAAGAAATCTTCAATGAAAATCTGCAATGAATTGTCGGATTACTTCATTAATAAAATCGAGGGAATCCGGCAAAGCATTCGGCAAAATAATTCCCCCCTCAACCCTCCCCGTAATTATTTACACAACACCTGCAGTAATTTACCACAACCAGGTAAGTTCACGATGGAACCTATCTCTATCAATGACACTAATAATATCATCCGTACTTTGCGTAACAGCACCGCGCCAAATGATATCATCCCCACTAAACTGCTGAAGGAATGCGCCGACATCCTGGCACCTTCTATCACGCAGCTTATTAACCAATCTTTCAGGGAAGGCACAGTGCCCTCCCAATTGAAGGAGGGTATAATTCGACCCATTTTGAAGAAACACAATCTGGACCCCAAGGACCCACTCCACCGTCGTCCAATAACAGGCCTAAATGTACTCTCAAAGGTAATGGAAAAAGTAGTGGTACAACAGCTGCAACAGCATCTAGATACCCACAACCTACTTGATCCATTTCAATCGGGATTCCGGCCTGGACACAGGACGGAAACCACATTGCTCAAAATATGGGACGACGCCCTTGAGGCCGCAGACGAAGGAGAATCTTGTCTTCTGGTTCTGTTGGACCTAAGCGCAGCCTTCGACACAGTAGACTACAAGCTTTTATTGACTCGGCTAGCTGAAGTAGCCAGAGTCGCAGAAGGTGATTTATCTTGGTTCTCCTCTTTTTTGGAAAACCGATTGCAAATAGTGAAGTTAGGACCTTTCACTTCTGAGAAACGCACATTATCGTGCGGAGTCCCTCAAGGATCCCCCCTGTCGCCGGTGTTATTCAACATCTATCTTCGTCCTCTTTTTGAGATTATTAGCAGCCAAAAACTGCTGTACCACTCATATGCAGACGACACGCAACTGTATTTTCGCATTTGCAATAAAAAGGATCACCACCTCAATCTAGAGACATGCCTCTCTTTGATAGAGGACTGGATGACAAAGAGTTATCTTAAACTCAACGGAGCGAAAACAGAACTTCTCCTGTTTCACGCCAAGCGTATGAATCAACCTGCAACTACCTGGATCCCCCGCCCATTAAGGGCAAAATCATCTCCCCTAGCGCCAAAGTCAAAAGTCTTGGGGTCATTTTCGACTCCTACATGACAATGGACGCACAAATAGGGTCAGTAGTCAGCAGTTCTCATCATCTGCTGCTATAGACATCACTGTGTATGTCGTTAACGTAACCTACGCCCAGCCAGACCCACGTCGGCCCATATTCACAGACGTCCAACGTACAATACATAGGCTTGTGTTCCCTGGTCCATACCTTTGCATGGGTTGCGCCTTATCTATGGGGAATAACTTTACGCCGGAAGTAAAACTTATGCAAATCGCGTATATCATGAGCCGGGCGCAAGTACGTTCGTAAATCGCCGTATTTCCCTAATTTGCATATGTGAATGCCTAATCAATGGGAGAAGCAACGTAAGTAAGACACGTCGCGGTAGGATGGCCTATTTTTAGGCGTATCTTGGTTTGTGACTCTGGCGCACACATACGTCGGGCGCATATTGAGGCTACGCCGGGAAAAGGTGAGTTACATCAGCGTAAGTGCTTTGTAAATCCGGGCCATTGTGGGTTTTAATCAAATTTTTTTTGTTTATAGCGCAAAAAATAAAAATCGCAGAGATGATCAAATACTACCAAAAGAAAGCTCTATTTGTGGGAAAAAAATTATAAAAATATAATTTGGGTACAGTGTTGTATGACTGCGCAATTGTCATTCAAAATGCGTCAGCGCTGAAAGCTGAAAATTGGTCTGGGCAGGAAAGGGGTTTAAGTGTTTAAGTGCCCAGTAATGAAGTGGTTAAATCAAAATGAAGTTGCATTATAACAGCATGAACACATAAACATGAATATTTATCACATTATGGGCAGCCCATATATCAGCCCCAAACAAGATTGTTATGCCTGTTAGATTATTTATTTATCCTGGGAACATTTTTAGTATGCATTTGAATTGTCATTTTCAGCTTTAATATAGTAACTCTTTTTCACAGCTTACCATACATAGATAAATAAGGGGATAGATTTACAGTAATTACACTTTACAGTTCAGAGTTTACTTTGTGGATTACAGGTAGGCCTGCTGTAACAAGTGCAGTGGAAATGCTAATTATACACAGAGCACAGAGGGGTGATTATTAGGCTATGTATACACAGGCACCCGACCTGATGCAGAGGCGCATAGAGTGCCATGGACGACAAATCATCACTTTAATTACTAATAGCACATCGTACAGGGTATATACTTATTTACATTCAGTCTGTATTGCCTGCATTTTATCTGCTACAAAACATTTTTTATGTAGCAGCAGTTAAAGAGCTGGGTTCATAACCCTGTACACAGCCTATTTGAAAATGCAGGCAATTACCGAGTGCCAGGGAATGTGTATTGGGAGGACCTTTTGATGCTAGAGTGCCATTACTTTATATGCAGAGCTGTGGAATAAGCTTGTGCCTTATAAATAAAGACTAATAATATAAATGAACGTCTGACTACCTGCAAGGTCCCCCTTTGGTTGAGGGTTTAGAAAAGTAAATACCGGACCATTTGTATTATCCTGAAATATTCACTCATTTCACAGTTACTGTACAGAGTACAACAAAACCAAGTGAGATGAGAAGAAGCTCTGTCTAGCTTGCGAGTATGAAGGGTGAAAAAGTCCTATGCAAGTTGGATGAAGCTGTATTTATCTTCTGTATAATCCTGCATTTTATAAGCATTAGAAGAGACATGGTAGCTGGAAAGAAAATAGTTGCTTTAAATAAAGTAGAAACAAATAATCTATTGGATATTTATAGTGTATGCCAGAGAAATGTTTCAGGCATCTTTGTGCAATTTAAATTTACCCCTTTTTAATGTAAAAATGTACTGAATTACTAAAATCTATGAAAATTGGTAATGATTGCTGGTTGGCCTCACAGATTTTCATACATTTGTATCACGTATGATAGGAAGGATGTTCCAAGCTTGTTCTAAAAAAAACTTCTAAAGAATGTTTGTTCTAAAAAATCCTCTCCGTCCTGGATTTTCATATATGTACAGTATATATCAATCAGAATAATGGTACAATACTAACTTCTTCATGTGAAATACTATAGAATTTACCTGTTCTTGTACCAGGAATATTATTATGGTTGGCAAGAACAAAGCGTAATTACCATCAATTACACCTCCAATTAATATGCAAAGAATAAAAAAAACTGTCATTATCTAAAAATATCTGTTTGTAGTTTACCATTATTAAATATTTCTAAAGGTGCCTTTGTTGTAACTTATGAAAATGGCGGAGTTCCTCTTTAAATAGTTTGCGAGCCACTTGCTTTTAGTGCTAGTTCACACCAGACGCAGTTCCGTGGGCTTTTTTTCTGCACAAAATGCATGCACAGTGTTTTCCATGTATTCCAATGGCTCTACTTCACACCATGCAGTCAGTTTCTGGTCAGTTTCTGAACCAGAAACTGACCAGAAACTTACCAGAAACTGACTGCATGGTATGAACTAGAGCAATTGGAATGCATGAAAAACACTGTGCATGCATTTTTAGTGCAGGAAAAAAGTGCATGGAACTGTACGAAACTGCATCTGGTGTGAACTGGCCCTTATATCAATTATCAGGGTATACAGTGCATCTGGAAAGTATTCACAGCGCTTCACTTTTTCCACAATTTTTTATGTTACAGCCTTATTCCAAAATAAATGAAATTCATTATTTTCCTATTTTTTTTTACAAACAATACCCCATAATGACAACATGAACAACGTTTGTTTGAGATCTTTGCAAATTTAGTAAATATAGAAAAACAAAAAAATCATATGTACATAAGTATTCACAGCCTTTGCTCAAAACTTTGTTGAAGCCTTTGGCACCAATTACAGACTCAAATCTTTTTGAGTATGATGCTACAAGCCTGGCACGCCTATTTTTAGGTAGTTTCTTCAATTCCTCTTTGCAGGACCTGTCAAGCTCCATCAGGTTGGATGGGGAGTGTCAGTGTACAGCCATTTTTAGATCTCTCCAGAGATGTTCAATCGGATTTAAGTCTAGGCTCTGGCTGGGCCACTCAAGGACATTCAAAGAGTTGTCTCATAACCACTACTTGACTATCTTGGCTGTGTGCTTAGGGTCGTTGTCCTGTTAAAAGATGAACCCAGTTAGAGGTCCAGAGTGCTCTGGAGTAGGTTTTAATCATGGATGTCTCTGTATATTGCTGCATTCATCTTTCCCTCGATCCTGACTAGTCTCCCAGTTCCTGCCGCTGAAACACATGCCCACAGCATGATGCTGCCACCACCATGCTTCACTGTAGGAATTGTATTGGCCAGGTGATAAATAGTGCCTGGTTTCCTCCAGACATAACACTTAGCATTCAGGCCACAGAGTTAAAAAAACATCATACCAGAGAGTTTTGTTTCTCGTGGTCTGAGAGTCCTTTAGGTGCCTTTTGGCAAACTTTAGGCAGGCTGTCATGTGCCTTTTACTGAGGAGTGGTTTACATCTGATTGGTGGAGTGCTGCAGAGATGGTTATTTTTCTGGAAGGTTCTCCTCTCTCCACAGAGAAATGCTGGAGCTCTGTCAGAGTGACTATTGGGTTCTTGGTCAACTCCCTTTTCCCTCGATCACTCAACTTGGGCTGCCCACTCTAGGAAGAGTCCTGGTGGTTCCAAACTTCTTCCATTTATAAGAGATGGAGGCCACTGTGCTCATTGGGACCTTGAATGCTGCTGAAAATTTTCTGTACCATTCCTCAGATCTGTGCCTTGATATATTCATGTCTCAGAAGTCTACAGACATCTTCCTGTACTTCATGGATTTGTTTGTGCTCTGACATACACTGTTAACTGTGGGACCTTGTATAGATAGGTGTGTGCCTTTCCAAATCATGTCCAATCATGTCCAATCAACTGAATTTACACAGGTCGACACCAATCAAGTTGTAGAAACATCTCAAGGATTATCAGGATGCACTTGAGTTAAATTTTAAATGTCATGGCAAATGCTGTAAATACTTATGTACATGTGATATTTTTTTTACATTTCAAACAAACATCTTTAATGTTGTCATTATGGGATATTGTTTGTATAGTTTTGAGTAAAATAATGAATTTAATCCATTTTGGACTAAGGCTGTAACATAAAAAAAATTTGAAAAAAGTGAAGCACTGTGATACTTTCCGAATATATGGCTGTCTTTACTACCCTTGACATCTTGTATTCTGCTTACTTTTTCTTCAGGCTGCATATGAAGACTGTTGGCTGAATAAATTGCAGGTGCAGAAATGGGTCAGGGCTTGCTGATGTTCTGCTTATATTATTCCAGATGCAATAAACCACCACTGGATATACACATGCTAGAAGCCTTATGCTATTTCCTTGCACTGACTAACCTCTCGTATTGTAGCCAAACTTTTGAGACGTGATGAACATGGCGTGTCTACATATTTTCCTGACATAATCCTACCTCTAAATAATGGAAAAAATGATTGCTAGGTCAACATTTTTAATTGTTGTTAGTAAGGAACACACTAAACTAGAAATCTGTCTTTTGAAACATTTGTATTGAGATTTTTGGGATAAATTATGCTTGCTTTGGAACAAAAGTGTAAAATATGTGACAAAAGGGAAGAAAACATTTTGTTCGTCTGTAACAAAATTCACTAGTATTACTTGATACAAATACTGGGAAACCCTGTCACTCACTTAGAGAGGACGCTGAGTGCAAAAAGCAGGACAGAGAGGAAAATACTAATTATCAGTGTTGTGTGTGGGTCCCTTGCAGCTGATCTTTTCCTCATTGTATATATCAGGGTTAAGACATAAGCATAATAACAATATATTCTGACAAGTATTGAAAACGCCCATCAACATTTTTATCATCTCTGTCCATCATTTAAAAATTTGCCCTCTTCTGTAGCCACTCACCCCGTGCACGATATAACAGTAATACACCTGCCCCTTGCAGAGCCATCCGCCCCGTACACCATATAAGAGTAATAAACCCTCCCCTTGCAGATAACAACAATAATCTTTGGCTAACTTCAGAGGCTCCATTGTGGTTCCTACTGCCTGCACAATACAGGGGGTCATTATCCACCTGCACCCACTGCTGCCCTGAGGCTTGGCCTCAGTGGCCTTGTCAGAAATCAGGCCCTGATTGTAATGGTAAATAAAGCTGTCAGAGACTGCAGACATATGATCATGGCACAGTAAGACCTTCTTAAAATAGATGCTATTCAGATGTCTGATTACATTTCCCCAAAAAATAAGAGGATTATTTCTCATTTCAGGACAGTAGGTAGAGCCATGAAAATCATTGCTTTTCACCCCTCTGGCCAAAAGCATATGGCATATAGTGCAAATATAGACTAAAATTATGGAGCCATTTATTTCAAACTGCATACAACTTTGGCCCTTATCAATGCAGTGTATTGATAGGAAAACCATAGCTTTTATGAAGTAAGGCTGGGAAAACCCAAGAAGACAGTATAACTACTGTATACAGGCTATGATGAGAAAGAATTAAATCAATCATAAAGCCCTCACTCTTATCAGTGCATAATACAGTCAAATCCTTTAAAACATAAGGCAATAACACGTTTAATTCCATTACATATACCAAAACTAAGATTGTTATTGCTTATTTCAAGACAGTGCCCAGTGTACTTTTCTTTTTTTTCTTTTAGAAAACCCTCTAGTACTTTGGGATTCCTTTGTCATATGATTAATTCGTATTGTGTGTATATAAAACAAATATTGTATATGTATAGCATATCAATTATAGTTTGAAAACATATAAACCAAAACCAATAATATCAACCAAAAACTAGCGGAGTATCCCTTTAACTAGGGATGAGCTTTGAGTTCGAGGCAAGCGTAAATTCAACTCGAACAGCAAATTTTATTGGGTGTTTGTGGCAAATTCGAGCACCCTATAGTGCACTGCAAGACCACAGTGCATTGCTGTATGATGATTGGCCAAAGCATACACCTGACCCATATGCTTTGGCCAATCACAGCACTCTCCTCAGTGAGAGCCATAATTGGCCATCATGGTTTAGGGCAGTGTTTCTCAATTCCAGTCCTCAAGCCCCCCCAACAGGTCATGTTTTCCAGATTTCCCTCATATGAAAAGGCTGTGGGAATTACTAAGGCAGTGAAACTGATCAAATCACCTGTGCAAAATAATGGAAATCCTGAAAACCTGACCTGTTGGGGGGGGGGGGGGGGGGGGCGTGAGGACTGGAGTTGAGAAACACTGGTTTAGGGGGACTAAGTCCACGCCCCACACTATATACGGCGCGGAGAGATTGAACTAGATTAGGCAGGCAGGCATGTTAGTTAGTGGCAGTGTATTTGATATATATATATATATATATATATATATATATATATATATACACAGTCAGATGTTCACCATATAACTTCTGCCGTCTCTACGCTCCAGCTAAACTTCACACCAGAACAGTTCCTATTGCACCACTCCCACCTACCCCTGAAAACGTACTTCAGGTCCCTGGCAATGCACTTAGTAAATGCGGCGAAGCTCTGCATCCCTGCGAAATGGAAAGCTTCGGACCCCCCCACGCTGACGGACTGGTTCAAGCGTGTCACCCACATTGCGGACATGGAAAACCTCATACATCAGGCCAGAGACACCCCAGCAAAATTCACTGAGCGTTGGGCGTGCTGGGTACATTTCACCACCACAGACGACTATAAGCGGATAGGACCTCGGCTGGCGACCGGGAGATGCGGTGCGACACCAACCACGCACACACCTTAGAAGCCCTTTCGCTACCTTCCCCTGTATATCCCGACGCCTCCTCCTTCTTACCGATTGGCTAACTGTCTTATACGTAATACATAAGGCCCTCCATGGGCCTTCCCCATGCTAGCACCCTACATCATCCTGGACCCACCCACTGGACAGAAACTAACTGCTTACCTGACACTCACAACGACCTCCTCCCCCCTAATCCCCCGCCCAGCCTTCCCGAAACCATACACGCTCCTCCCTCCATCCCCGAGTGACGGTGAAGACCCCGTGTTCTTTGCGTAATGTACCCTCTCCCTAGGCGATGACACTGTGTTTTAATTTATTGTTTGCATTTCTCTTTCACTTTATGTTTTCTGTATTGCCATTTGTTCAAGCACTGTGACGAAGCGGCTGCGACCGCAAGAGCTTGGCCGTTTATGGGCTAATTGTACACTTTTATTGCCTGTTGTACATTCATTACCTTCAATAAACTTTTGGAAAAAAAAAATATATATATATATACACAGTCAGACTAGAATTCCACTGATATCCAATAAAAAAAGACAACAGGACACGTTCTCCAATGCATGCAAATGATTTACTGATAATGTCTTCAAGATTAATCCAGTACGCTACTGTACAGTTACGAGCTTCCCTGCTCTTCATCAGGCTACCAGGCTGTGTGCAATATTCTGCCGTTAAGCTACATGCCTATATCCCAACACCAAAGGGTGTAGCCCCACAGGTGTGACCCATAATCCTCAAGGTGTTACTACTTACAATGAGTTAAACCTGTACAGGCTCAAGAGAATTCCCACCTAAACTCATACCTAATCATATATATATATATATATATATATATATATATATTTTTGTAAATTATTTTCTTATTGAATTTTTTATACAACATACAGTAACAGTCCACACAATGTGGAAAACAACCGGCCACAGATCTCCGGTACACAGTACATAAAAGAGGGAAAAAAAGGGATTAAACAACACAAAAGGTATCACACTAAACTGGTGATACACCCTCCCCAAAATCTTGCCTAAATAGGTACATAGTTGTTGTGAACCTCCAGCCAGAGGCGGTCCATCCGGATATGGGACACAGTTGCGTGGCTCTCCAAGTAGACTTAGGCCGCGTACACACGATCAAATCTATCTGCTGGAAACGGTCTGCCAGACCGTCCCAGCAGACAGATTTGATCGTGTGTACGGGCGAGCAGACAGATTTGGCCAGCCGACAGATTTTAAAGCATGCTTTAAAATCTGTCGGCTGGGAATCCGTCTGCCCGACATGTCTGCTGGTTAGTACGCTAACCAGCAGACATATCTGCTCGGACATGCGTCAAATGGATTCGACGCATGCGCGGAAGTAATTTACTTCCCGGTGCGGTGACGTGACGGCGTCAACGTCACCGCCATGTCACCGCGCTGTCTCTTGGCGGGGATTTTGGTTTGATTGTGTGTACAGCGATCAAACCAAAACAGCCAGCAGACAGATCTGTTCAAATTGGTCTGTCCGACCGATTTGAACAGATATATTTGCTGGTGTGTACGCGGCCTTAGCGGATAACTGCAGGAAAGCGGTTCCCCCATACCACCCCTTCCCCCCATACCTAATCATATTTGACAGAGTCTAAACCTTCACCATCAAATTGTGAAATGGAAACAAACTATATACAAACAAATGTATACAAACAGATGACAATACAAAACATAGGGAAGAACATTTTCCCTTTAAACATCATGGTATTGTGGTAAAATCTTTAAAAAAATCTCATCAGTAAATAATCTATAACAGAGGCAGGTGCCAATCTATAATCATATAATTAGCCTGATGAAGAGCAGGGATGCTCGTAACTGTACAATAGTGTACTGCATTAACCTTGAAGACATTATCAGTAAATCATTTGCATTAATTGGAGAATGTGTCCCATAGTCTTTTATATATATATATATATATATATATATATATATATATATATATATATATATATATATACAGTGCATTTGGCAGTGTACAGTTTCTAATACTGTGCAGGTGGTGTACACAGTATTTAATACAGTATGTACAGTTTCAAATGCATTTCAGGCGGTGTACACATTATATAATACAGTGTAGTGCAGTGTTAAAAAACAAAACAAAAAATAAACATCATGTCTGGAAGGCCTCCAAGGAGAGGCAGATGCTCACAGGCCACTAAAAGAGGGCAAGCAGCCTCTAAAATAACATTTAACAGCAGAGACCATTCCTGCGCCCAACAAGCGTAACTGTGAGGAGTTACATTGTTCTGGCACCACCAACACCTAAGGACAGCACAGTATATAGTGCAGGCCTTATAGTATATATACTGCACATGCGCAGCTCAGCTTAAAGTGACCAGCTGGATCCCTGTGTGCAAGAAGGATGACCTCCTGCGCAGGAGTGATGTCATCCCCTCCTGGCCAAAGAAGATGGCCAAAAACTAGCGCAAAGAAGAAGATGCTGAAGCTGGTGAATGATGGATCACTGGAGTCAAGGTGAGTATTTGGTGACTTTAGTTCCGCTTTAAGTCACAACTGTTACCAATGTATCACCTGATCAGGGACCCTTTCACTGTTGAACCAGATACCATCTGCATCTTTACGCAATGCATAATATATATATATATATATATATATATATATATATATATATATATATATATATATATATATATATATATATATATATATATATATATATATATACAGTATTTACTGTGTGTGTGTATATATATATATATATATATATATATATATATATATATATAAAAAAAAGATAAAGGAATTATAGTTTCCCTTTAATACCTGACATGTATAAAAAAAAATCATATACCATAACAAGCATTTGCAAAAGTATGCTTTTATCAAAGACATTTATCATTTATGTGTAAACCTAAGTCGTATACCATAGCAAGCATTTGCAAAAATATGCTATTGTGTACTATTTGTTTTATTTATATTTGATAACATGCTATGTATATATCTATAATATGCATACTTATTATACATATATATTTTACAAGGCTTGTATATTCTGTAATTGTGGATGTTTTAAAGTATATGTTATATGCAGAAATGGCACAATATATCATGGAGGCATGGTACAGAAATGTACAGTAGCCTCATTTGTGTATAGATCAATAGAGCAGGCAAGCTGTGCTCTGTGTGTGGCAGTAGCTAATACCATTTAGCACTACAAGATGAATGCATTCACACTTCAGCCAGAGTCATATTTAGGTTAAATGTTAACTGCATCTCTTCACGTGTGAGTCTAGCCAGTGCAAAGCTGATTCATATCATTTTTTTTTCAATAATAAAGCAAAGCCAAAAAAGCACTTACTGTGTGAAACGGGGTAGATGTTTCTGTTTTAAAAAATCAGTGGTAAATGTCTGGATCCACTCCTGTTTAACTTTCCCAAGAGAAAATTAAAAAAAGTACATTCTTCAGGAATGCCGTTAACAAATGTACCATTGGAGTAAATGATCCGAACCTTTAGGAACACAATTATAAATTCTGGGGAATTTAGCTGTGTTTTTACACTGTCAGATCAGTTAAATTACAAATAAAACTTGGAAACAAATTGAGGCAAATTTTTGAACTAAAACAGGAAAAATAATCCAATGTAACTAATATGCATATTCGCAAGTGCACATACAGTAATTTCACACCCACCCTCCGTTTTTTGCTACATGTGGACAACTCAGTTTAGCCTGAGAGATTTGGCCTTATTTGACAAATTAAAGGAAAATGGAAGTTGCCATGGCTGAACTTTCCCCTTCCAGAACGCTTGTTGCCTGCCTGTCATGCTGATCCTGGGGCTTTAAAGTATAACTAAACGTGTGATTTAAATAGAGTGCAGAGGGTTTAGAATCCCTGTCAGTTTGTATTGCTATCTGTGCCCCCTTTAACGTAGCTCTACGTCCTCTCTTTTTTGGCCACTAGGGGGGGGCGCGCGGGTACGATCGCCGCCGGGCACCCACGATTGCGCGTTACAGAGCGGGGAACGAGAGCTATGTGTGTAAACACATAGCTCTCGTTCCTGTCAGCGGGGGAAACGCTGATTTTCTGTTCATACAATGTATGAACAGAAGATCAGTGATTTACCCTAGTGAGTCCACCCCCCCATACAGTTAGAACACACTCAGGGAACACACTTATCCCTTCCCTGCCCCCTAGTGTTAACCCCTTCACTGCCAATGGCATTTTTATAGTAATACAATGCATTTTTATAGCATTGATCGCTATAAAAATGCCAATGGTCCCAAAAATGTGTCGAAAGTGTCCGATGTGTCCGCCATAATATCGCAGTACCGAAAAAAAAACGCTGATCGCCGCCATTACTAGTAAAAAAAAATATTAATAAAAATGCCATAAAACTACCCCCTTTTTTGTAAACGCTATAAATTTTACTCTAACCAATCAATAAACGCTAATTGCGATTTTTTTTTACGAAAAATATGTAGAAGAATACGTATCGGCCTAAACTGAGGAAAAAAATGTTTTTTTATATCTTTTTTGGGGATATTTATTATAGCAAAATGTAAAAAATATTGAATTTTTTTCAAAATAGTCGCTCTATTTTTGTTTATAGCGCAAAAAATAAAAATCGCAGAGATGATCAAATACCACCAAAAGAAAGCTCTATTTGTGGGAAAAAAAGGACGCCAATTTTGTTTGGGAGCCACGTCGCACGACCGCGCAATTGTCAGTTAAACCGACGCAGTGCCGAATCACAAAAAGTGCTCTGGTCTTTGGACAGCAATATGGTCCGGGGCTAAAGTGGTTAAGGAGATTCACCCTTTGTATTTGTCCTGTTTACAATTATCCTTAAAAGTGAATGTAAAAGAAAATACCAAATGTTGTGTTGTCCCCAGAAAAGTAATAGAGGGGATATTTTCCAATGAGGACACTAGTTCTGCTGACCTGGGGGTCCCCAGGGAATTCTCTTCATTTGCAGGGATTTCCTCCCACTCCCTGTTTGTCTATGGGATAGGAAGGGAAAGGAATTCTCCCCAATGGGACACAGATGGCTCAAGAAAAAGAAATCTGACGAGGCGTACACACGACCGAGAAACTCATCGGGTGAAACACATTGTTTTCCCCGTCTAGTTCCTCGTTCGGCAGTCAAAAAAGTCATCAAGGCCAAATTTTCCCATTGCCCATAGAGGAAATAGAGAACATGCTCTCTTTTTGGCTTGACGAGTTCCTCGACGGGTTTCTCGGTGAAAAGTGTACACGTCAGAATACGTCTCCCATCGAGTTTCCTGCTGAATTCTGCCGAGGAAACCGGTCGTGTGTACGCCGCATGACAGGGGTTATAACCATCCCTTGCTCTATCCAAAATGAAAAAAAAAAGGTATTGCTCTGGAAAGAGACTTCAGCAAGTGAAGCCAGAACTCCCGATTCTGTCGGTTAGTGACTTAATAAGTATCAAAGCCAATGGATTAGCCTGAGAGCTATTCAGCTAGCATTTTCAAAAGAGGTCAACATATGCCTTTCAGCACGTGTTTTTTTTATTTTATTTTTTTAATACACTGACTGGTTCCAACTCAGGTAAAATTGTGTGGAAATGTCACATACAATGACAATCAACAATACACAAAGCATTTCCTTCTATCTCAAACAATACAGAATTATTTGCACCAAAGGAGACATTTAGAAAGACATTTATTTCTTTACAAAATAAGTAAAAAAAAAACTAGGGAGAATAATAAAAAATATATTTTTCATTTGAATGCACATTACATTTGCTCCATGAATTTGCACGTGTTTGCCCACTTAAGTGACAATGCCTGCATAAAAGTAGATTACATTTTTGTAGGTAGCTTATGTTTAGAGTAAAAAAAAATGTCTTTAAAATATGTCTTTTACCAAGTATACCTGTTTGGAGAGGAAAAAAATCTGAAAGATCATGGAAAATCTGAAGATAAGTTACAGCATTATTTGAACTCCAGGTTGGGATCTCTGCCACTTTTCTTAAGGATCGCCTAATAAGCAATTTTGCATAAGACAGTATAAAATAAAATATAGTACAAGATAATTATTACATAAAACAAAGTGAACAATCCCTGCTGTACAGCTGTGATGGCCATTAATGAAGAATGAACATGGGCTGTAAGCATTCATTTACTATACAATATTAGGTAACCTGATGAAGTGCTTATTGAAACATGAACTTAGCACTTCCCCACACGTTCTGTACTATGTGTGAGATCTTGGAGTCAGGCAGTGAGCATTCCTCTTTCAGCAATACGATTGATGGTGCTGGTAGTTTTCAATGTGAGATGTCTAGAGCTGCAGCTCCTCTAACATGCAAAAAAAAAAAAAGTACACGGATTGCTCTTCAAAGAAGCCCTGCTAGTGTGAATGAGCCCTATCTGTGTAAATCAGAGCAACACAAAGTGCTCAAAGCAACAGGGGGTAACATTTCTGCCATGGTAGTGAAACATGGCATTTTGGCAGCAAGTGAGTGAGTGAGTGAGAAACTTGTATAGGGCTACATATGCAAACTGAATCGCCTCAAGGCGCTTGGTATCCATTTCCTATTATTTTTTGCCTTCAGAATAGATGGGTTTTGAGTTTTTTTCTGAAGGCCTGGTGATTCCCTTCCATTCGGATGCTGGTTGGTAAAGCGTTCCATAGTCGAGGTCCTTGGACTGCAAATCTTCGTTCTCCTTTAGACTTGTATTTTGAGTATTTGGGTATTTGGAGTAGATTTTGGTTGGTAGATCGGAGGACGTGATTTGGGTTGTGACATTGTATGTGTACGTGCCTATGCAGCTAAATGAGGTAACGGTTGGGGGTGGTGAAAGCATGGCTCCATGGCAAGGTTTTACCTTCCCGCTACATTACTTGTCAATTAGTCCTTACTGTTTATTGAAAACAAGCAATAATGATTGGTAGCCAGAGACCATGTGATCAAGGCTGCCTAGGCTTGAGAACAGCAGTTTATTATTCATGGAGAAATTTACTTTTTTGGTTCCTTTTACTTGAAATGGGATTTGGTAATGTTGATTTATGTCTAGTTCAAACTTTTTAATAATAGGTCAAATTTTACTGATCGACCTACAGTGGAATGAAATCCTATTTATTGTTCATTTGATTCACTGCATTTTTTCACAGCATTATTGAATCAGTTTTTATACAGCCAACAATTCTGTAAAAAGATGCAGACGTTTGCAATATATGAGAGCAGCAGAAGCCTGGCATATTCATTTCTCTTTCAGATGAAAAACCTTATGTAGTAATATAAAGGCATTTGAATTGCGGCTAAATTTGTGCATGTTGATAAAACACTGTAAATAAAAGGGAACTAAATCTCTGCCCAGAATTTAATACTCCATCAAATATTTTAAACACAGCTAAACATAGTTGAAATTCAATATGTACAGTATTGTATAGAGAGACACTAAACTATATCCTATATTTTCAAAAATAATCTATACACATTCACTACCTGATGGCCCTGTTAGGCCCCTTTCACATGGACGATCCAATAGGTCCATCTGAAAACCTTTTTTCAAGCAGTTTTTCAGGCGGATCTGATTGGACCCTCCAGTCTCTTCTATGGAGTGGCAGATGTCAGCGGACACGTCTGCTGACACCCGCCACCATCTGATCCGTTCCTGTTTGCCAAAAATAGACGGATGGTGGTCACTATTTCCCATCTGTCTGGCGAGTCAGATCAGATGGATCCGATCCATCCGTATGTCCCATAGACGAGAGCAGGCTGTGTTTGTGTCTGCTCTGCATAGTGGAGCACACATGGACCAGTCATCTGCCTGCTCAGCGGGGATCAGCAGACAGGTTTCCCTCTGAGCAAGTGGATTCTGCTTCATGGAGGCGTCTGCGTGAAAGGGGACTTAGCTGTTTTTCATTCATTTGTTTTTGCTGCCTCCTTGTAACATCCTCTGTGAGCTCCCAAACCTGTCCTTTCCCCTCGCTTTCTTTAAGTTGTAACAAGCAGTGCACATAAGTTGCAGTCATGTGCAATGCTCTGTGCCAGGGGTAGGCAACCTAGTGCCTTCCAGCTGTTGTGGAACTACATTTCCCATGAAGGCATTGCATGGTTGGCAGTTACAATTACTCCCAGAGGCATTATGGGACTGGTAGTTCTGCAACAGCTGGAGGGCCCCAGGTTGCCTACCCCTGCTTTATACACACTACAAATCCCATAGTCCATCTTGGGAACAAGCAAGAGACGGTGGCTACATTTCTACAAACATAGGGACCATGGGACCACAGCAATAATAATAATAAAAAAAGGAATTCGTAGATTGATAATTTTTTTTAATTTTTTTTTTAAACCAGAGCTTAGTGTCACTTTAGTAATAGTGTCCTACAATGAAATCTCTGACTGTGGTTCTGCCTAAAACCTTCAAAATAGATTGTTATGTTTAATACACTTTTAATGATGCTAATAAAATAGATGATATAAAAGCATAGCTGGTGTTTGAATTTGCATAGTCTACATATCAATTATGCAACAATCTTGAGAAGTGTTCTAATATTATGCACTGATTCTGACTTATTTTGCTGTCCTAGGTGGAAATAACAAATGATGTGCAGTCCATCCTGCTGATCATGGTGGCAGTAATGATTGCAAAAACGGTTGGCGATCACTTTAACCATTCTCTCTTCAGTTCCTTGTTGCATCTTAAGTGTATTCCCCATTTGGAGGCAGAACCCTATGTAGTAAATGGCAAAACGAGGTAAGCATTCTTTGTGTATAAACAATGATAGAAAAAATAAAAATAAATAAAAATTACTATTTATTAAATAGCTTGTCATTAAAATTACAGATATTCTCTTTCTCACGTTTATGTGAATTTCCTCCGTATCAGCCAAAAACCTATTGACAGATATATCAACAGAGTGGTCATCCTAACTAGAAGAGGTGTGTGTATATAACAGGAATGACAATTAAAAATGACAAAACCTTTGGCAGCAAACATATGTACCGTATATACTCGAGTATAAGCTGACACGAATATTAGCCGAGGCACCAAATTTTACCACAAAAAAATGGGATACGTATTGACTCGAGTATAAGACTATGGTGAGAATGCAGCAGCAATTTTAAGTGGAAAATTTGCAGCTTCACTGTGCCCATTTGCAGCTTCACTGTGCCCATTTGCAGCTTCACTGTGCTATTTGCAGCTTCACTGTGCTATTTGCAGCCTCACTGTGCTAATTTGCTCACCTCACTGTGCCGATTGCATGCCTCATCTCACTGTGCCCATTGCAGCCTGACCTCACTGTGCCCATTGCAGCCTGACCTCACTGTGCCGATCTGTGTACGTGATTTTTCATGACTTGCATATTCAAACAACAGGCGTGCAGTGTTAAAAAGTCACGCCTCCTCCTCGTCCTGTTCTGTGATAGGCGGAACACTCAGTTTCCCAGCCAACATGGTGTTCAGTATATCACGGACATCCTCTCGTTCTCTCATCTATCACGAACGAGAGGACGTCCGTGATAGGCAGAACACTGAACACAGTGTTTCGCCTACCACGAAACAGGATGAGGAGGTGTGACTTTTTAACACTGGACGCACACCGTCTGAATATGCATATGACGGATTTAGGTACACAGATTTGAATATAAGCCGAGGGGGACATTTTCAGCATAAAAAAAGGGCTGAAAAACTCAGCTTATACTTGAGTATAAACGGTACTTCAAATGTGTTTATAGCTGTTTGCCTGGAACTCACTATAAAATGGAACTCACTTTAAAATTTGCACTTTCACATATGCCTCTGCACTGTGCATGAGGATACCTTTAAATCAGCACCCCAAAACCTTTTTGGCACCAGGGACTGGTTTTGAATGGAAGACAATTTTTCCACGGACAGTGGAGAATGGTTTCGGGATAATTCAAGTGCGTTACATTTATTGTGCACTATATTTCTATTATTATTGTATTGTGATATCTAAGGAAATTTTACAACTCACCATAATGAAGAATCAGTGGGAACCCTGAGCTTGTTCTCATGCAAATAGAAGGTCTCATCTGGGGGTGATGGGATGAATCAGATGCAGCTTTAAGCCCTGTACACACGATCGGTCCATCCAATGAGAACGGTCTGATGGACCGTTTTCATAGGTTAATCGATGAAGCTGACTGATGGTCAGTCGTGCCTACACACCATCAGTTAAAAAAACGATCGTGTCAGAACGCGGTGACGTAAAACACAACAACATGCAGAAAAAAATTAAGTTCAATGCTTCCAAGCATGCGTCAACTTGATTCTGAGCATGCGTGGATTTTTAACCGATGGTCGTGCCTACAAACAATCTTTTTTGCTATCTGTTAGGTATCCATCGGTTAAATTTAAAACAAGTTTTTTTTTTTTTAACCGATGGATAAATAACCAATGGCGCCCACACGCGATCGGTTTGGACCGATGAAAACGGTCCATCAGATCGTTCTCATCGGTTTAACCGATCGTGTGTACACGGCTTTACAATTGAACTAAGATGCTCATTTGCCACTATTAAGCCTGTTACCAGATGTGGGTTGATTGTCACTTGCCACTCACTGATAGGGTTTTGATATGATGATGCAAGCAGTTGATTTATTATGGTCCCTGTGCAATCAAAACTCTCTCTGCTAATGATAATCTGTATTTCCAGCTGCTCCCCAGCGCTAGCATCACCGCCTCTGCTCCACCTCAGATCATCAGGCATTAGATTCAGATAAGGAGCATGCAACTTGGATCCCTTGCATGAGCAATTACAGTAGGGTTCATGCACCTATGAGAATCTGATGCTGTTGCTGATCTGACAAAAGGCGGTAATGCAAGCGATGGGGAGCGGCTATAAATACAGATGAAGCTTTGCTTGCCTGCAGCTCAACTCCTGTTGTATGGCCTGGTTCCTAGAGCACAGGGGTTGGGGAGCTCTGCTTTAAACGTCAGATTCACCCTTAGTTAAGTTGTCCTTTAATAAATCTCCACCCACCTTAGTGCAGCCCACTTAGAATAATGCTTACCACCCTCTCCAAACCAGTGTCTTTTCCCAGACTCTGGTCTTGAGCTTGGGGGTTGAGGAGCTCTGCTTTAAAAGACAAATTCGCCCTTAGTTAAGTTGTCCTTTAATAAATCCCCACCCACCTGAGTACAGCCCACCTAAATAATACTTACTATCCTTTCCGAACCATCGATTTTTCCCTGAAAAAATCTCAACGACCATCCTTACATACTGCACATGAGTGCCGTGGCCCCATTATTTACTATGGATACGCTTGTGCCTCAGAGTACTAAAAGTAAAGTTATCCTTTAAAGCTGAACTTCATGATAAGCAAATAAATACAAGAGGCTGCATATTCTTATTTGAATCTGGAAGCTTTGTGTATTTTTTCCAGATGTCTGCAGTAATCCAGAGTGAATCTTTAATTCTGCGCAATAGTTACCTGTAATTAGAATCAGTCAGTGCTACTCTCTCTTCTTGTGCAGGGTGACTGGTCTTGTATCCCTTATGCAGTTTTCTGAATGCGGCCTTTAGTGGGTGGGCCTGCTGGGCTCCTCCCACATCTCTGTGTACAGCACAATGATGAAATCACTGCTACTTTTATGCGATAATATCTGGGTTTGTAAAAGCATTTGGTGCACCCAAGGTGAGTTTAGATCCATTTTAGCTATTAAAGAATTAGTTATAGGAGTTGTAAAGGAATTTTTTTTTTGCCTAAAATGAATGTCTGCAAGGTAGACAGACAGAATAGTGTAATAAATCTGTTAACAAACGAGTAAATACCTATTAAATTCCTTCATCTATATCTTCTCTGGCGTCCTAGTTTCTGTTCTCTCATTCACTTCCTGGTTTGCATCATTTGTTCATGTAAGAACTACATTTCCCAGTATGAATTGCGGCACGCCCAGTAATTCATACCTCTTTGAAGTCTCTAACACGTAGAGAGCGTCCTGCCGCACAGATATAGTTCCCAGGAGGGGGCGAGCACGTTACTGACCACCGTAGTAAAGTCTCCTTTTACGGTGGTCAGTAAAATCAGACAAGCAGGAAGTGAACAGAACAGAGAAGTAATAGAGCAACTTCTGAGCAAAAACGAACAATGAGGAAGTAAAAAGAGGAATGTCTGCGGGTAAATGATGCTTATTATGAAAATTTTTTTTTTCCTTTACAGCCTCTTTAACCTTTAAAAAAAAAACTATGCAGTCCACAAACTCCATTCCATAATGCTGAACTAATCCAAGCGCTGTCCTTCTGAGATTTTCACATGGACAGCAGTATCTCTTGTCACCGCAGATGACCTCAGCAGTTACAGTGCTTTACCCATTGCAGCTGCTAAGCTCATCTGCTCAGCGGAGAGCAAAATGCGCATTTGTGCGGCTCGGAAGAAGGATGGTGCTCGCACTTGTGCTGCTAGTGGGCATTTGTTCAATAAAGGAGAGAGGACAGAGCTGTGGAGACTAATAGAAGCATTTGGGATAGGCTTCACTCCATGCACATGTGGTCTACAGGTATGGGAAGAGCTTAAATGCATATTTTTTAAATCTGATTAGTTTAGAATTATGGAATGATGTTCGAGTACTGCATAGGGTATTTTTCCTATAAAGGTGAACTAACCCGTCTAAGGAAAATATTTTAATGATTCTTTGTGTACACTGAATTCAGCCTTAAGCTAGAAAAGCCTCATGAAATAAATTAACATGTAGCGCTACCCCAGTAGGAGCCGCTGATTAGGATGAGTCCTCTGTTCTTTCCTCAACATTTACCAAAAAACCTCAGCCCCTCTAATACACTTAAGCCTTGTACACACAATCAGTCCATCCGATGAGCACGGTCTGAAGGACCGTTGTCATAGGTTAACCGATGAAGCTAACTGATGGTCTGATGTGCCTACACACCATCAGTTAAAAAAAAGATCGTGTCAGAACGCGGTGACGTAAAACACAACGACGTGCTAAAAAAAATGAAGTTCAATGCTTCCAAGCATGCGTCGAGTTGATTCTGAGCATGCGTGGATTTTTAACCGATAGTCGTGCCTACTAACGATCGGTTTTGACCTATCAGTTAGGAATCCATCGGTTAAATTTTAAAGCAAGTTGGCTTTTTTTTAACCGAAGGTTAAATAATCTATGGGGCCCACACATGATCAGTTTTGACCAATGAAAACGGTCCATCAGACCATTGTCCTCTGGCTATCCTATTGTGTGTACGAGGCCTAAGTTGAGTGTGCAAACATACAATATCACAGGAAATCACTGAAAGTAATACTTAGTATCCAGTAGTAGCGCTATATCAAATAATACAGGAACCAAACCAGGTAGTAAAGGCAAACTTAATATATTGTCGCCCAATATGGTTGATAACTAGGCAAGCATAAAATGGATTAACAATGGTAAAACACAATTTAGCATACAGAGTGAGTAACAGTGGGGACTAACCAAAATAATATTTGACATCCAGTTTAGCAGAAACAGGTGCAAGGGCACCTCAAGTGCATCAGTAAACAGTAGTAAAGTTTAATCTGCTGAGTGCTGGAACTATACTGCCAGAGCACATTTATGTTGCCAATGCTAGTCCTAGACCGACTGGTTATGCACTGTCCAAATGAAAAGTAGGATGGTAATGGGGGGGGGGGGGGCAGGAGAAAAAATGGAGCTTCCAGAATAAATATTATGGGAGGGGCAGTCCTTTGAGATGTTCATCTGCTGTCTATCATTGAGGCTCTTTAAGGCCGCGTACACACGATCGAAATTCGATCGTGTGTACGGCGGACAGACGGGTTTTTCCAGCAGACAGATTTCAAAGCATGCTTTAAAATCTGTCTGCTGGGAACCCGTCCGTCCGACAAGTCTGCTGGTTAGTACACTAACCAGCAGACATATCTGCCCGCGCATGCGTCGAATGGATTCGACGCATGCGCGGAAGTGTTTTACTTCCTGGTGACGGTGACGTGGCGGTGTCAACTTCACCGCCACGTCTGCCGGGGGGGATTTTGATTTGATCGTGTGTACACGATCAAACCAATACATCCCAGCAGACAAATCCGATTAAATCGGTCTGTCAGACCGATTTGATCGGATTTATTTGGTCGTGTGTACGCGGCCTAAGAGCATCTTTGCACTTAAAATGGAGTTCCAGCCAAAAATGTTATGTCCGCTTTAAGGGAAGGTGACCCCCTGGCGGGAAACCCTTTTTTTAGAGTTCACCTCTCCCCTCTCAGCAATCATCTGGGACACGTCACAGGTCCCAGATGATTGCTCAGCCAGTCACAGTACGCAGCACGGCTCACGCATGTGCAGTGCTTGGCCGGCTGTGACCTGGGCTCCCCCTATGTCACAAGCAGGGCTTCATTCCCCCGCATCGCTGGACCCTGGGACAGGTGAGTGTCCGATTATTAAAAGTCACTTGCTGCAGTATTTATAGCTGCTGACTTTTTAGTAGGAACATTGCTTTAAGCACTTGCTTACTGTGCATGTTCACTCCCTTCCTGCCCAGGCCAATTTTCAGCTTTCAATTCTGTTGCAGTTTGAATGACAATTGCGTGGTTATGCAACACTGTACCAAATAAATAAAAGTGACTCAAGCTCTGATGTGAATACTTAAAAAAAACACCAATAAATGGATGATAACCAAATAATAAAAGCTACAACTAAAAAATATGTGCTCTGACACTGTGATAAAGTGAATAAATTATATGAGTAGTTGCGCTAAAATCAACCTACTATTTATAAAAAATTATCATAAAAAATGCCAACAGTGAAATTAAATACCAGTGATAGAATCCAGTGATCACAAAAAATTCACAATACAAAATGTATAGGCAGATAAAATCAAAGAAGATATATAAAAATGTCCATACGGTGTGGATGGGCTTTCCTGATTATTAAAGGGTCACTAAAGGATTTTTTTTTTTAGCTAAATAGCTTCCTTTACCCTAATGCAGTCCTGGTTTCATGTCCTCATTGTTCGTTTTTGCTGTAATCCTTCTCTGTAATGCACACTTCCTGGTTGTCTGTTTCCTTATGAAAAAAGTACTGGGAGCTTCTCTCTGTGGTCTCTAATCAAGGAGGTGTGATTACCGTGTGTCTAAAACCCCTCAGAACCAATCAGTTTTATTTTAAAAACAAACACTGCCCTGTATTGGCTCTGTGTCTCTGTCCTTCACAGAAGCATGAAACTAGATGAAAAACGAAACTGAAACTGCAGGCACATTATATGATTGATTTTTATCTATTTTTAATCATTTTTAAAAGGAATCAGTTAACTATTATGTCTCTATACCCTGTAAACAGTCATTTCAGCAACAAAAAAAAACGTCACTTTACAACTCCTTTAAGCAATCACTGCAAGTGAGTCACTGCTGTTAGTGTACACTCCTCTTTCACAGACATGCAGGTGGAAGCTTTCAGGTACTTTTCATATGGATTCCTATTTCAGTAATGCTTTGTGAACCATGATTCTCAGAAAGGAACCAGAAACAGATAAACCATAGTGCAATATGTTGTTGTTAATTATCTATATTCGGATATTGCCAAGTAACTCACATACTGTATGGTTGGTAAGATCAGCGCTTAGTACGATCAGATACACACTAGAGCTCTCTCAGTCTCCTGGGTTCGTCACTAGGCTCATGCCCACTGTACCAAACAACATTTTTACACACATATATATATATATATATATATATATATATATATATATTTTTTTAACCTCCCTGGCGGTCTTCCCGTGTGTGGCACGGGGTGAGATTTTTAAGCTACGATCGGTAACCCCGTGCCACACACGGACTTGCCTCGCTGGATGCAGAAAAAAGTTTACTTACCTTTTCTCTGCGATCCAGCGATGAATCTCCACAGTACACGGCGGCCGGATGTCCGCCTGATGCTGTGTGTACCGCCGATTCCCTTCCCTGCGAGCGTCGCGACGTAGGGGGGGGAACGGCGCCAAATTCAAAAAAGTAAACAAACACTATACATACAGTACACTGTAATCTTATAGATTACAGTACTGTATGTAAAAAATACACACCCCCCATGTCCCTAGTGGTCTGCCCTGTACACTACATGTCCTTTTATATAATAAAAACTGTTCTTTCTCCCTGCAAACTGTAGATTGCCCATAGCAACCAAAAGTGTCCCTTTATGTCAAAAATTGTTTTAGAGCAGCTAAAAAACAGCGATAATAAATCAGAATCACTTGCAGAATTTAGCGATAGCGATTTATGGGGAAATTCGTCATAAAAAAAAAAAATAATGACAGCAAAAATTCTGCAACTGAGCAAATTTCAGTGATTTTGATTTGATTACATTATTGAATAATTTTTACTATAATTATATTGTTATTTGTTATAATTTTTTATAATTATTTATTATATTATAATTTTTAATAAAAAATAAAAAAAAAATCATACCCGGGATGCCTATTAGACTCTTGTTTGGATAGATTTCAGTGAGTTATTCCTAAGAATTACAAGCCTACAGTATAAAATGCCAAATTCCCTTGCAAATAATGGTACCGCTTTCAGCACCTAAAATCTCAAAGAATCATACCGCCAGGGAGGTTAACAGATAGAGCTTTCTTTTGGTATTTAATCACCACTGTTTTTTTTTTTGCCAAACAAATGAAAAAAGAAGATTTGGAAAAAAAATGTTTTTTTTCTTTACTGATGTGTGCTGATGAGGCTGCACTGATGGGCATTGGTAGGCTGCACTGATAAGGCAGCACTGATGGGCACTGTTAAAGGGGTTGTAAAGGTTCGTCTTTTATTTTCTAAATATGTTCCTTTAAGCTACTGCATTATTGGTTCACTAACCTTTTCTTTCGATTTCCCTTCTAAATGTTTTTTTTTTATTTGTTTGAATTTCTCACTTCCTGTTTCTCCTCAGTAAGCTTTTCACCATCACCCGAGTGGTGGAAGGTCATTTAAAACAGCTTACTGAACACCTTACTAAGGAGAAACAGGAAGTGAGAAATTCAGACAAAGAAAACAAAGAAACAAAAACACTTAGAAGGGAAATGGAAGGAAAAGGTAAGTGAACCAACAATGCACTAGCTTAAAGAAACCTAGTTTGAAAATAAAAAAACAAACCTTTACAACCCCTTTAAGGCGGCACTAATGGAAACTGATGAAGAGGCACTGATGAGGGTGCACTGATATGTGGCACTGATAGGTGGAAATAATAAGCGGCACTGATAGGCGGCACTGACAGGCATCACTGATGGGCACTAATTGCCAGCACTGGTGGGCACTGAGGGCACTCATTGACAGCATTGGTGGGCACTGATTGGCAGCACTAATAATTAGAATACTGATAATCAGTGCCCCGATTATCAGTGTAGATGTCCCCTGTCTGAATTTGCTGATTATTGCCTCTTCACTTGCAGATAACTGGCAAATCCTGTTTACATTGTGATCAGCTGTGACTGGAAACAGCTGATCATGTGGTAAAGAGGCGGTGTAATTGGCTCTTTACCCAATCTGTGATTAGCTTCCCAGCACCTGGCTACATAAATAAATAACACTGTATATTAAAGTCTGATAAGTAGCATATAATTATTCAATTTTTACTGATGTGTCTTCCTGCCTTGTGTTTGACAGGGTAAACCTGGAGCTCTTCACTGCTCGAGATGTTATGAAGCCTTGCACAGTTGTCCAACTACGGGAAAGTGTTTCTTCATTGGTTGATCTTCTGATTAACACAAGCCACAATGCCTTCCCTGTGGTCCACAGCCCAACACCTGGCCAGATTGAGGTTTTCCTAGGGACCATTTCAAGGTAATATATAAGTATTGTACTTACTGACTACTGTAGCTGATACAGTATTGTAGACATGATCAGTGAAATGTGTTTATGAACAGAAAAGTACAGGCTTACAATAATATCTCTTTGTTAAAGTTTAAGGCTCGCTGGTCTCGATGATTAAGCCCTTTGTGGGATAAAATGAATTGGAGCAGGGGGGAGACAGCCGAGACTATATGCTGTGAATCCTCTATTTATTATATTAAACCTGGTTTTACATTGGTGATGGCTTCAGTGTGCAGCCTGTTCACTTTAAGGGCATTCTGATTACACTACACCTAACATAGTTACATAGTAGGCGAGGTTGAAAAAAGACACAAGTCCATCAAGTCCAACCTATGTGTGTGATTTTATGTCAGTATTACATTGTATATCCCTGTATGTTATTGTTCAGGTAACTATATAATATTTTTTTGAAGGTATTGAAGCTCCCCGCTAAAACCACTGCCTGTGGGAAAGAATTCCACATCCTAACCGCTCTTACAGTAAAGAACCCTCTACGCAGTTTAAGGTTAAACTGCTTTTCTTCTAATTTTAATGAATGGCCGCGTGTCTTATTAAATTCCCTTTCGCGGAAAACCTTTTCTCTATTATGGGGTCACCAGTACGGTATTTGTACATTGAAATCATATCCCCTCTCAAGCGTCTCTTCTCCAGAGAGAACAAGTTCAGTGCTTGTAACCTTTCCTCATAACTAAGGTCCTCCAGTCTCTCTATTAGTTTTGTTGCCCTTCTCTGGACTCTCTCTAGTTCCAGCACATCCTTCCTGAGGACTGGTGCCCAGAACTGGACAGCATACTCCTGGACCAGAGTCTTGTACAGTGGGTGAATTATCGTTTTATCTCTGGAGTTAATCCCCTTTTTAATGCATGCCAATATTCTGTTTGCTTTGCTTTCAGCAGCTTGGCATTGCATTCCATTGCTGAGCCTGTTATCTAGTAGGACCCCCAGGTACTTTTCCATCCTAGATTCCCTCGGAGGTTCAACCCCTAGTGAATAGATTGCATTCATATTTTTGTCACCCGTATGTATTTAAAAATGTTCTACATTAAACCTCATTTGCCATGTAGTTGCCCACCACATTAATTTGTGCAGATCTTCTTGCAAGGTTTTCACATCCTGCGGAAAAGTAATTGCCCTGCTTAGCTTAGTATCGTTCACAAATACAGAGATTGAGCTGTTTATCCCATACTCCAGGTCGTTTATAAATAAATGAAATAGGATTGGTCCCAAGACAGAACCCTGGGGGACCCCACTTTCCACCCTGGACCATTTTGAGTACTCCCCATTTATCGCTACCCTCTGAACTCACCCCTGTAGCCAGTTTTCAATCTATGTACTCTCCCTATGGTCCATGCAGACAGACCTTACTTTGTACAGTAAACGTTTATGGGGAACTGTATCAAATGCTTTTGCAAACTCCACACAACGTCTACAGGCCTTCCTTTATCTGGATGGCAACTCACCTCCTCATAGAAGGTAATAGATTGATTTGGCAAGAACGATTCTTCATGAATTCTTGCTGATTACTGCTTAATTACTAAAATATTGTATATAGTCCCTTATCATCCCCTTCAAAAGCTTGCATACAGTTGATGTTAGGCTAACTGGTCTGTAATTCCCAGGGATGTATCTTGGCCCTTTTTTTAAAATATTTGTGCTATGTTGACTTTTCTCCAATCAGCTGGTACCATTCCAGTCAGTAGACTGTTCATAAAAATTAGAAACAATGGTCTGGCAATTACTTGACTGAGTTCCTTAAGGACCATCGGCGCAAGCTATCTGGTCCCAGTGATTAATGTTACGTTTTTCTAGTCCATTTCTAATTCTGTCCTCTGTTAGCTATGAGGGTGCTTTCTGTGACATGTCATGAGGATAAACATTGCAGTTTTGGTTAATTAAGCCCCCCCGATTCTCTTGTGAGAAGGAGAAGAATAAATTCAATACCTTCGCCATCTCTCCATCCATAGCAACCAGACTCCCTTCATCATTCTTTATGGGACCAATATGATCTTCCTTTCTTACTATTTATGCACTTAAAGAATTTATTGGGATTTTTTTACTCTCCTCCGCTATGTGCCTTTCGTGTTCTATCTTAGCTGCCTTGTTTGCACCCTTATATTTCTTGTTGCATTGTTTGTAAAGATATGCAAAGAAATTACCGCGCTAACATACACAAATAACAATAGCTACAAGCAGCAACCACTAAGTGTTATACACACACTAAAAAGTAAAGTTGGAATGCTGATGATGATCCCTCAGCCTTGTACATTTGAAGGCCTTCTCCTTTGCTTTTATGTGCATTTTTACATTGTAGTTAAGCCACTTTATGTAGCTCTTTTAAATGTATTTCTTATTGGGATACACTGGTTAATGCCCTGATTTAATATGCTCTAAGCATACCCATTTTTCCTCTGTGTTCTTTGTTCTTTTTATCCCAAATTGACCTGCGATCACTGTTTCCTAAATTGCCATGTATTTCCACATGCGTGATCAGGCCTGTATTGTTGGTAATCAGTACGTCTAGTAACGCTTTGTTTCTAGTTGGAACATTTACCATCTGACCCATGAAATAGTCCCGCAAGACATTTAGGAACTCACGAGCCTTCAATGAATGGGTGGTTCCTTCTACCCAGTCTATGTCTGGGTAATTCAAATCCCCCATTATAATGACACTTCCCATTCTTGCCGCTAATCCAAATTGTGATAGGAGGTCATCTTCATTACTCTGGTTAGGGGGCCTATAGCATACTCCCAGTATTACTTTCCTTCCTTATTAGCTCTACCCATAAGGATGCCACCTCCTTTCTTGCTCCCATAGTGATGTCATATTTTAGATTCACTTTTCGATATAAAGGAACACCCCTCCCCTTTTTTGCCAGCCAATCATGAGAGCTGTTGAACCAAGTCTCTGTAATTCCTTCAAAATCAAACTCCTCCTCATACAACAGTAGCTCTAGTTCTCCCATCTTGTCCGCCAGACTCTTGGCATTGGTAAACATGCCACGTAAAATGCACCCAATACTACCTCTGGAATATGTTCCGCGCTGGCTCAGAAGTCACCCCAGTTCTCCAGGAACCCAAACCCCTCTTTTCTACACCAGCTCCTTAGCCACTTGTTTACTTCCCTAATCTTCCTCTGCCTTTCTAGTGTGGCTCAAGGTAAGGGTAGTATTTCTGAGAATAGTTTTTAGGACACTGCATCTTTCTCTGACTTTGTCATTGGTGCCAACGTGCACCATGACAGCCAGGGGTTCCACAGCCACTCCCAGTAATCTGTCCACCAGATCCGTGATGTGCCAAACCCGAGTGCCCGGGAGACAAAATATAGTTCAGTGCTTCAGATCTTTGTGACAGATTGCCTTTTCTGTCCTTCTAAGAATTGAGTCCCCTACCACCAGAATCTGTCTTTCCTTTCCCTTAGCTTTACTCACACCCTCACTGGAGGAGTCATTTCCCTGGCAGCTAGGGGAGTCACTCAGCTCCATCAGTGCTGGTCCATGACTGGTTTCACCAATGACACTCAACAGGGCATATTTTTTGGGATGTTCCAGTCCAGGACCGACCTCCTGGACTATTTCCCCTCTATCCGTCCTGACTGTCAACCATCTACTCCACTTTAATGCCTGCCCCACTTTATCTCTACCCGCCTCTGTGCTAACCCCTGCCAGCACCTGCTTGAGACAATCCCAACTCTCCTTTAGTATGGAGGGACTTCTCAGTGTTGACAGTTGCTTCCCTAGATTCAGAACCTGGAATGCTAAGCATGTGTTCTGTGTGCTAAGCTTGATTCTGACAGGTTCTTCTTGCCTAAACCAAAATATAATGGAGATTTTGAGTTTAGAACACATTTGTTAACCTGTGTGTAATGCAGGACCACTGTCAATGGTTTCCCCTGACAGCTCCTACCTCACTGCAAAGGGGATGCAATGAAAAAGGGACTGAAGGGAGGATCCACAGCATGTGATGAGGACCAGGAATTAACACTCCTGGAAGTGTCAGATTTAGTAAAGTTTTTGAATGGGTGTTTTCCCTGAAACAAAGCAGTAATTGGCGGTGTAGACAGCAAGGGAAGTGAGCATAGCATATTTTTTAACTACTTTTGTTTTAACAAGGGAATCGATTAAAGGTAAACTTAGTGGAATATTGAATTTAGTACAATTGTACTGTTTGCAGATTAGCACTAGCAGTGAACCCATTGCTCTCTCTTGTTGCACTGAACTGTATTTTTAATGAGTTGGGTGCAAAGTGATTTTGCTTTAGTCACTGTAGAAACCTTTTTTTTTTTTTTTTTTTTAGAAAATACTAAAGCAATGCATTTAATTTGAAGTGTTTCATTGCATATACAGTTTTGACGATTTAGCATCTTAATACATAGCTGAACTACTTGATGTTCACAAATGTGTTACTGTTTACTCTGTTGCTAATGGTTACTGTGTTTTAGTGTAATGATATGTATTATTTGCTTTACTACTTACAATATTTTTTGACACCAGCCTAATAGAAAGCTAAAAGCCAGTACATTCTAAAGTTCAAATTCAGTCGGATTGCTTATAAATGAACATATTCCTAGTGACATTTCTCATAGACTGTATATATACTTACATGGCATTGCTATAATTAAAGTAAACATGATGTAGAAATAGTATAGAGCCACTTATGTGCAGTTACCACATACCAGGAAATGGTAAACACCGTCTAAATTAAAATGTTAGTTTAAAGAAGCTCTTCAAGTTGTTTTTTGCTTCTTGTCTAACTATTTGCAGCTGCTGCCATTATATATTCTCTGGATGTATTTCTTTGCAAATAATCCTGCCTGCCACAACAAAAATTATGATGAATTCCTACAGTGACCGTTGTCTTAACAAACGTGGTGTGTAAATCAATCTGTCATTCCAATAAAAGAGAGCAAAGTGATTTATATTTTACAGGGATTTTAAATATGGCTCTGGGAGGTAAATGGGAGGACATCTGGATGATTTTGAAGAGACATTAAAATAAGTGACTGCATGTCATTATGAAAAGGAACTTGTATTATTCCTCCAAGTGCCATAAGAAACAAAACAACATAGGAGCAGGTGCCACAAAGTACCTGGGTGTATGTTCATCACTGGGCAAATGCTCTACTGTGTACCTAGGGAGCACTTTTCTCCCGTGCACATAGGGTGACTACTACATGCCATACATCCCTTGCTTAGGGTGACCACGTGTCCCGGATTGCCCAGGACAGTCCCGCATTTTGCAGGTCTGTCCCGGGCACCTTTATTCCAGGACAATACAGTGTCCCGGAATGAAACTGACACAGCCACCCCCAAGCCAAACTAATGCCCCCAAAAAAGGCCGCTACATCACCACTCTACTCACTGATAGTACTTGTCCTGGCCAGGAATGCCTGGAGGAGCACATTCCCTGCCCCCTGCTTGTGATTGGAGAAATCATGAATCCCAACTCTTGTGTCCAATCAATGCGCTGTGATTCGTAACAGCACAAGATGATTTTTGGGAAGGGGGTGTCCTTGAATGGTAGTTTGGAAATGTGTCACCCTACCCTTGCTATGCCACGATCTAGTAAAAACAATGTCGCTGGCAGATGATGGCTCTAGGTTGGAGCTGAAGTTCAAGTTTTCAGGTTTAGTTTAACCACTTCAGCCCTCAAAGCATTTACCCCCTTAATGACCAGGCCATTTTTTGAGTTACGGCACTGGGTCGCTTTAACTGATAATTGCGTGGTCATGAGATGCTGTACCCAAACAAAATGAATGTCCTTTTTTTCCTACTAATAGAGCTTTCTTTTGGTGGTATTTGATCACCTGTACGTATTTTTTTTTGCACTTTAACCTACTTCACCCCCGGAAGAATTGGTTGCTCAATGACCGGGCCATTTTTTGCAATTCAACACTCCGTCGCTTTAACTGACAATTGCGGGGTCGTGCGACGCTGTACCCAAACAAAATTGACGTCCTTTTTTCCACACAAATAGACCTTTCTTTTGGTGGCATTTGATTATTTATGTGTTTTATTTTTTTTGCTCTATAAACAAAAAAAGAGCCACAATTTTAAAAAAAAAACAATATTTTGTACTTTTTGCTATAATAAATACCCCCAATTTTTTTTAAGCAAATTTTTTTCTCAGTTTAGGCCGATATGTATTTCTCTACATATTTTTGGTAATAAAAATAGTAATAAGTGTATATTGTTCGGTTTGCGCAAAAGTTATAGCATCTACAAAATAGGGGAGAGATTTATATAATTTTTATTATTATAATTTGTTTTACTAGTAATGGTGGCGATCTGTGATTTTTATCGGGACTGCAACATTATGGCGGACACATCGGACACTTTTGACACATTTTTTGGACCATTGGCAATTATACAGCGATTAGGGCTATAAAAAAATGCACTGATTACTGTAAAAATGTCACAGGCAGGGAAGGGGTTAACACTAGGGGCGATCAAGGGGTTAACTGTGTTCCCTCGGTGTGTTCTAACTGTGTGGGGGATGGGTTTATGGGGCAACAGAGATCGCTGTTCCTGATCACTAGGAACAGCAGATCTCACTGTTGTCCCCTGTCAGAACAGCGATTCGCCTTGTTTACATAGGCAGATCCCTGTTATGACTCTCTTTACCGTGATCGCCTCTGGCGCATTGGGAGCGCACGCATCCACTGTATTTTTTTTGCATGGACTGATGTGGCTGTCCGGAAGTGGTTTAAGCATATTTAAATCCAAAAACCAAATGTAATGTTTTCTTTGTTTTCTTTGTCTGAATTTCTCACTTCCAGTTCCTCCTCAGTAAGGTGTTCAGTAAGGTGTTCTTAATGACTTTCCACCACTCAGATGATGGTGGAAATCTTACTGAGGAGAAACAGGAAGTGAGAAATTCAAACAAAGTAAAAAAAAACATTTAGAAGGGAAATCGAAGAAAAGAGTAAGTGAACCAACAATGCACTAGCTTAAAGTAACCTATTTAGAAAATAAATGACAAACCTTTACAACCCCTTTAAGTTGTTTTTTGTTAAAGTGGCAGGGAAGGCTTTTTATTCATTTATACCTGCTGGTAAGCTTATAACTAGGTTACTGGTAGGTACGGTAAATACCTCCTAAGCATGCACCAAAGAGAGATTACCTCTCCAGGTGGGTGTGCTAGGCAATTAGTGGCTTCTCAGGAGACCAGGAGTGCCGGCAATGCACAAGGCAAAATGTAGAGGCTAGAAGAATGGACAGCCACACCTCCAAAAAAAAAACTTAGGTTGTCTTTATTTTAAAAAAAGTGGATGAAAAATGCACTACAAATAACAGCAAAAGGTGGAAATGACAGCCTACGCGTTTCACACTGCGATCAGTGTGCTGCGATTTCAATGGACAGAGAGCCACCCATAGGAAGGGCTGTGCTGCGCCATGGCTCTCAAACGCATGCGAGAGAGAGACGTCATTGCTGCTCAACCAAGCAAATGGTGCCTGCCCCGCGAACCCCGGAAGGAAGACTGGTTGAAGATGCATGCCCTGTCAGCGGTGACAGGGTCCCACGGGAGGGCTTCGTTTTCAGGTAAGTCATTTATATTGTGTTAGTATGTGATGCATACTAGCACATTATGCCATTGATTTGCAAAGGTAAACATTTTTTCCTTCTTTTTTTTTGTGGTTTATTACCACTTTAAAGCAACCTTAAAGGGGTTGTAAAGGTTCGTCTTTTATTTTCTAAATTGGTTCCTTTAAGCTAGTGCATTGTTGCTTCACTTACCTTTTCCTTCGATTTCCCTTCTAAATGTTTTTTTTTCTTTGTTTGAATTTCTCACTTCCTGTTTCTCCTCAGTAAGCTTTCCACCATATGTTGTTGTGTTTAGTGCTGGCACCGCCAGCTGAATGGGACACGGTGCCGGGAAATAGATGAAAATTCCCCCTTAATTTCATCCCCTCCCATCGCAGGGACAGGAAGTGGGGTAATTCTCTGCAATGGGGTCACCAACGGCCATATTAGAAGCAGCAGAAAAGTATTTACTATTTTCGGGTCTGTCCACTAGAGGTCAGATTTTTAAAATGTGAGTTTTATACATTTGTTTTAATAAACCTTGTGCGCATACAGAGTACACTATGTTATCTCCTTTTTTTTATATGAATGAATCATCATCTGGTCGGAGTGTATCTGTTTTGGCTTCATGCTTGTCAGCTGGCAACATCGTCCCCTGGATTTATCCCTTATGGGAAAGTGCTATTGACCCTGATCTCATTATAGGGTCTGATCTGGGAGGTGAGAGGCCATTTTTTACTACTGGTGGAGGTGTTTTTCTTCTATCAACGATTCATCACCTGCATGTGTGTGAATTTTACCACTATTGGATTATCACAAGGAGGATCTTTGGATGGACTTTTATATAGCGCTGCACTATTCTTCCTAGTGTTCAGCTGCTCACTATTATATTATTTTGTGTTTTTATTGCGCTGATTGATTTTCTTTTATATTTTACCTACTCAATTTTATACAATCTAGCAGCAGTAATGGATGTTTTTCAATATTTGGAAACTCGTGAGGTCCTTATCACAGATGTTTTCTCCAGAAAACCTTGTGAACCGATCGATGATTTATCACAATCTTTTCGCAAATTGGGTCATTTATTTAAGAAAAAGATTAAAACGTGGTGGGATATTGCATCATTTAAACATTATTTGTCTGCCAAACTCAAACCTAGACGTTTGAGGTGGGATATTGCACCCAAAGATGGCTTGGTTGATAATGATTCTATGTGTGAATGGAGCAGTTTCTTTATTAAGAAAGGCTTGGAATTGATTGAATTGCTTTTAATTCGCAAAGAAAGGAAACGTATCATACTTGACTCTCAGATTAAAGATATCACCACCAATATTGAACCCCTGAAAGACAGTGAAGAATTTCTCAAACTTTCAGGAGAACTTAAAAATAAGTTGGTTAAATGGGATCTTGAGATCCAAAATAAAAAGAAGAAAAAGTTCATTAGGGATTGGGACGACTTCACGGGGGTTAATATTTTTAAGTGGCAACTTACTCCCCCTGCAGCTGGTGGTACTAATGAAGTTGGGCCTATCAATGATACTCTGAGTGCCCCACCCAGATCATATGATCCCTCATTTAACCATGTATCCCAACCCAATGCATATTCTTCACCTCAAAGGAGTTTCCCTGTGAGAGGAGGCTTCAAAAAAGGAAAAAGGGGTAAGGGAAGAGGAGTTGGCTCTCTATCCTCCCAATATAGGAATGATCATCGCACACAGCCTCAATATTCTAATTCTCCTAAACCCCATGGGGACAATTGGCAATATGGTAGGGGGCCCTCTCAGTATGGAGGCTCCCAACCTATACCCACGCAAAATAGGTTTGCACCTTTGATAGGACAAAGTCCCTATGAAGCGGGTGATTTTTTAGGATCCCGCCAAACAGTACAGTCGATCCCTTTTACCCAGTACCCCCCGGGGGAGTGGTGGAAACATCCACCGCCCCATATTCCTCCCAATGTAGGTACTCCAAGAAAGAGAAAAGGAAGAGAGGAAGGAGAGGAGGCAGGCGGGTACAAAAGACCCAAGCCATAACGGGCGCTGGGATCTTTAATCTCAGTGGGGTTAGCCTCAATGAGGATTAAATCAAGGTTCTTGATAGAGGCCTGAAATTTGCACCCACCAGAAACATAAATAAGTTTCAAACCTATGTTAGTTTGCAGAAATACATTAGGTCTCTTAACATGAAAAAATATTTGTTGGCAAATCCCAGTAGAACTATGGCATCCCAGTCTGGCGACCATTCAGGTTTATGGAATAAATCAGTTTTTAACCCTCTTAATCCGGACAATAAATTTATGGATGTGTTCAAGAACATGGTTATGAAGGATCTGGATTTAATGAGTATTAAAAAAGTGCAAGATCCTTTATATATCAAAAGGGGAATTGAATCTCTGGAAAAAAGGAAGGATATTGTCATCCGACCTGCGGACAAAGGGGGGGGGGGGGGCTAGTCATTCTCAGTAAGGAATATTATCAGTCTGAAATGGTAAATCTACTTTCTGATAAGGATACGTATAAGATCCTGAGTAAGGATCCTATGTTCGTCTTCAAAGATGAACTACATCGTATTATTGAGGATGGGAGAGATCAGAAGATCCTAACTAGGAAAGAAGCACCTAGACCCCTTGTTCTGCAGAACCCCGATTATCTATTTTCTTCCTAAGATCCATAAAGACAGTATTAACCCTCCTGGTAGGCCGATCGTTAATGGGATCGATTCTGTGACGGCCAGATTGGGTCAGTACATCGACTAATTTTTACAGCCTCTGGTGGTTAAAACCCATGCTTTTTTGAAAGACACTAAACATATTATTCAAATATTAGAATCTTTGGGGTGTTCCAGTAATATTATACTTGTCACAGCGGACGTTAGTTTGTTATATACTATTATTGGACATAGTGATGCCATGATATCAGTTGAATGGGCATTGTCCACATCTCTATTATCAGGGAAACACCAGGAGTTCTTTTTATCCTGTCTTGATTTTTGGCATGATGGTGAATATCTATTACAGACCAGGGGGGTGGCTATGGGAGCCCGTTTCGCTCCCAGTGTGGCCAATATTTTTATGGCCCACTGGGAGGATGAGGTGATTTTCTCAAGTCGCCCCCTGAGTTGGTTTGTTATCGTCGTTTCATTGACAATTTGATAATGATATGGAATGGGGACAGGATCTCATTGGATTCTTTTATTTGCCGTCTCATTGGTAATAACAGGAATATCCAACTTACATGGACTATTAGCCAAGAAAAAGTAGTATTCCTGGATCTTAATATTTCTAGAGATATTGACCGTTTTAGGTATATATATATATATATATATTTTTTTTAAATATGTGTATGTTGCGATTGGCTGCGGATGTCTTCACGTCCATTTTTCTATGTATGGTTTCGCATATGTTAGTTGAAGGGGTTGTATGTCTTTTTTCTAATATATGGTGTTTTCACCATCGACCTAAATTATGTATGGCCATGTATTATATTGTGGTATGCTATTGTACCACTAGAGGTCAGAATTTTTTTTTTTTTTTTTAAGCCGTGGTTCACATTCACTTCAATATGTTGTTGTGTTTACTGCTGGCACCGCCAGCTGAATGGGACACGGTGCCGGGAAATAGATCAAAATTCCCCCTTAATTTCATCCCCTCCCATCGCAGGGACAAGAAGTGGGGTAATTATCTGCAATGGGGTCACCAACGGCCATATTAGAAGCAGCAGAAAAGTATTTACTATTTTCGGGTCTGTCCACTAGAGGTCAGAATTTTTTTTTTTTTGTGTTAATCCCTGGTCATCTGACATGTCAGGTCACATGACTTGATGGGCGCGGCTTGGGATTTCCCATTGCTTCTCCATGACCACGGGTCTCTATATCTTGGGTGTTTGTCCGTTCATCCCTACATTCCGCTGAAGAAGTCCTCTCCTAGGGACGCAACGTTCGGAGGGAAGGACGTGACGGCACCCGCAGCCACTGCAACACAAGCAACACATGTTTTTTATCACTGTTTACCCTGGCACTGGATCAGTGCCTTGAAAATGTGAGTTTTATACATTTGTTTTATTAAACCTTGTGCGCATACAGAGTACACTATGTTATCTCCTTTTTTTTATATGAATGAATCTGGTCGGAGTGTATCTGTTTTGGCTTCATGCTTGTCAGCTGGCAACTTCATCCCCTGGATTTATCCCTTATGGGAAAGCGCTATTGACCCTGATCTCATTATAGGGTCTGATCTGGGAGGTGAGAGGCCATTTTTACTACTGGTGGAGGTGTTTTTCTTCTATCCACGATTCATCACCTGCATGTGTGTGAATTTTACCACTATTGGATTATCACAAGGAGGATCTTTGGATGGACTTTTATATAGCGCTGCACTATTCTTTGTTTAAAGCTTTCCACCATCATCCGAGCGATGGAAAGTCATTTAGAACAGCTTACTGAACACCTTATATGGGACGGATGTTACTGGCGAAAATGGGAAAAATTTGTTCTATATTGAATGGTTTGCTGCAATCAAAAGGGTGCAAGTCGCTCTATGGTGGCTTGCCCAAAATGTAGTTGATATAGTGGGTGTCAGCAGGACACCCACGGGACATCACACTGATCGCAAGAAAGGCTCGGGGGGAATGGAATAGAGTAACGCTTATTCTCTTATATGTTTGCATACACGGCTGGAGAAGCTTGGTGCCGGCATACAGGCACACTGAGGCGGCGTACACACGGCCGAGGTTCTCGCTGAAAACCAGCGAGAACCTCGCTGGAATGCACATTCCAGCGAGGACCTCGGCCGTGTGTACGGTCTCGGCGAGCTTCCCGAGCTTCCCGGGAAGCCCGTCAAGTAGAAATAGAGAGCACGCTCTCTATATCCTCGACGGCCCGCCTGGATGAATGGCTAGTTGCCATTCCCGATGGGCGGGTCGCCGATTTCGACAGCCGGCAGAGAGCCTCGACGGGCGGAACGATGTGATCTGCCCGTCGAGGATCTCTGCCGTGTGTACGCGGCCTAAAATGTGAGTGCAATATATGCTTTGTATTTTAAACCAATAAATTCTTTTATCTGCTACACTATGATGCGCATCCCTTCCCTGTGAGCTTTTATAGAGAAAGAGAGGCCATAATAATATATTCAATGAACCAAAGAAATGTATTGAATAGGATCTGGTGAGTGGCCATTTTTAACGATGATGGGAAGATCACGGAAGTGGTGAAATCACGTTGTATTTGAACACTTCACATGAGGAATATTTACTGTTTAGGAGCAAATGTTATCACATTGGGACTTTTCTATTAAAGAGAAGAGGATTCATCTAGGAATTCTCCTTTACATATATATATTTTTTTATATACATTTTTTATATATATATTTTTTTATATATATACATGGTCAACAAAAGCTTAAAGGAATTATAAGACTTGGGATCTATGGGCAACAGTCTGAAAGCCGATTGGATATCTGCCTTAGCCAACAAAGCACCATGACCAAAGGTCTTAATGATCTTTATCGCATCATCAAAAGTCATGTATTTTACAGTGGCAGATGATGGATCAATCTGGTCATAAAGAAAATTGCCTACAGGAAATGAAAGATGATGGATAAGGCGGAAAGAATTTGGAACCAAACCTAAAGGGGAGACCCGAAAAATTTTAAAAGGTGGGAAAATGAAAGGACCAGGAAACCTACTTGCTGAGATTTCCTTCATCAGTTTTTCCCTGACTGTATCAGCATGAAGAAAAACTGATCTCAGATTTTTTGATAGTTGACAGCCTGCACGTTCAAAAATTGGGAGTTCAAAACCTGAAGAAAATCCATTAATTAATAACTGAGCTTTCTGCCTGTCGGGGTACACTGCTAGCCAAGGCTGCATTGCGGACAGCCTCACTGGCGTGCAGGCTTTTGGACTCATCTCTTTGAAATTGACTGTTGGTCGATATTTTAAAACATTTTGACACTGGGTGTGTGCCAAAACAAAAGGAGCATTCATATCGGTAACGACATGAATTGAGCCACTTACATTGCGCTTCGTTAAAAGCGTAGCATGTACCCCTTTTGTAGACTGAAACAGAAGACGGTGAGCTAGAAGCAGGCTGTGATTGAGACCTAGCGAAAACTGGCTTTTGAGGGGTAATAAGATTCAGCCATAAACCAACATCCTTATTGCCCCATTTGAGATTGGGATAAATCGCAATCTTTGGACGGAAAGACTCGTCGTAGCTGAACCATCCCATACCTGCAACATTTTTATAAGCTTCAAGCACATGCTCCAGGTGTTGGAAAAGCCCTGAGCACTGCTCTGGATGTTTTTCACCTAAAACAGAAGAAAAAATGCAGAAAGCCTGCAACCAGTTAAAAAATGATCTATTCACCGGACGGCGTCTATCATCAGCGCCATCATCAGAAGTAACTGATTAATTAACATATTTTGTGATGACTCACCCGTCAGACTAGGCATACTAGGACTGGACAGAACAGGGATGTGTAAGCCTTGCGTCACAAACTGGCTGGCATCAGGACCTGAAAGGGAAGAAGGAGACAAAGTGGCCCTCACAGCATCCAGCCTAGATGGCCTTGATACTGATGATGCCATATGAGTGACCATAGGATTATGCCCAGAATGAATCCCTGCAGCATTAGTGTCTAACGTTTCCCTGGACCTAGCCAGGCTATCCTCTGAGGAGATACATTTCTTCTGCCCGGGTTGCTGTTAGTGGCTGAGGGGGGGCGACCCCGTCCCCTGCCTGCTCTGGTGCATGAGGGAGATGGAGACAGCGTCCGCTTATTCTTCTTATCCTTGCGGCTTGTTCTTGGTGATGCAGCCTGTACTTCTGGTTCCCCTGTTGTGTGAGACCTCCCGCTACTCACCGCCAACACCTCTGTCCTCTGCGCTCTGGAGGAGAGCTACTCTGTAAGCTGTGCCTAGGGGAATGGTGGATAGCCACGCTGGTACCCGGAGGAGAGCCGCTCAATGCTAACAGCTGTTCAGCTGACACCGCAGCCTGAGCCTGGTTCTCTTCCTCCATGTCCAAGCAGCGTTGCAGCCACTCATCACCACCCTCCACAGCAGCCCTCTCAGGCACCCTGTGAACCAAGGACTTCATGACAGCGGAGCTCCGAATCCTAAATGCCTCAGGGCTGCTGTGAGGGATCCTGTCACACAGGTGGCTTAAATAACCTTCAGCCACCTGTGTCTCACGTTGTTCCCACTCAAAGCCCCGTGCCAATAACTCTATCTCTTTTTTTTATTTTTTATTATTTAATAAACAACAAAATTTCAGAACAAAACATTATTATTATATGGCGATCACAATCCCATGTTGCGGGCTCCTTATTGTGCCCACTTCTCATTCCAGATGGAGACAGTTCCTATTCTATCTAAAACAAATTAAAAAGCATTTGATCTGAGTTTATGGTCATATTAGCCATTAGTATGCTCACCCAGTAGACTTCTTGACTCATCAAGTTGTACTGTAGATTAGAATCAGAAGAAAATATTTCATTTTTGGGAATTTGTAGCAAAATAGTACTGATGTGCAGTAACCAATACAAATGATTTATCAGCTGTCAACTGTAAAGTTAGCCTAATGAAAGCTGATGTCTGAATTTCTTTCATAGGATACTACACAGAATTGCACAAAACAAGTGTTTAAACACCATACCTAGCAAGTCAAAACTCGGCTATTCTGGCTACAGGAGTGTATTGTGAAAAGCGTACTGTGGTTGTAACAAAATTATTATTGTAATAGACAAGTTCACGCCTGACTGACATTTTATTAATTAGAACATCTTGTTCAATTTTCTGCCTTATAAGCTTGTTACCCTGCAGGATAGTTCATGTGACCCAAGCAATAATGATGTATGAAAGAAGACATGATTTCTTGTTTGATCAGATTCTGTTAAGCTACATAATTAGATTTTAGACTAAAACAATGCATTAATATGCAGAATTATTTCAGGTTTACAAGCAATTGAAATTGGGGTTGAAACCTATAAAAATGCATTTGACTGGCACTGTGGTGGTTTTGATTTAATTTCACTATAATTTTGTTTGTCTGGTACCGTAAATGATTAAAACTGTTGGTGGCCGAATGATATGGACATATGATTGTTTTTCCTATTAAAATCTGATGGAAAGTTTACAAAGTTGCAATGGAGCTGCCTTGTGTATTATTATTATTATATATTATATTATATATTATTGTGTATGGCCAGCAAAAGTGTTTGTACCCTGAAAATTACATTTACAGCTGGCAAAAGGAGTGATACCATGTTACAGATGCTGCTACAGGTTACAATAGACTGATGTAGCATCTCACTTGATGTCTACTCAGGTTGCAGGTGGCAAAGAATTTAACTGCTTAAGGACCGCCGCATGTACATTTACGGACAGGCACATTGACGTACCTGTACGTCCCTGCCTAGACGTGGGTCGGGGTCCGATCGGACCCCCCGGTACTTGCGGCAGGAGCGATCCGGGATGAGGGGGCGGCTGTTTGTTTTTGTCCGCCCCCTCAGGATCGCTCCCAGCCAATCCGCTCCCTCCCTGCAGTGCACTTCCTCTGCCTGTATAATGTAAACACAGGTAGAGGAAGTGATGTCAGCTCTCCTCTTGGCGGTATTTTCAATTTACATCACACAGTTAGTCGCACCAACACTACACTGACACCACACACATAGGCACAATAACCCCTTCCGATCACCCCCCCAGCCCCCTGTCACACTGTCACTGATTGCAGTGATCATATATTTACTGATCACTGCATTTAGTGTCAGTGTGACAGTTAGGCTGACAGGCAGTTAGTTTTAGGTCCAGGGTACCCCCCTACCCCCCTAATAAAGTTTTTAACCCTTTGATCACCGCCCTAGTTAACCCTTTCACCCCCTATTGCCAGTGTCACTAAGCGATCATTTTTCTGATCGCAGTATTAGTGTTACTGTTGCCGCTAGGTAGCTATTTTTTTTTTCAGTGTGATTTTTTTTTACTAAAGACATGTGGCTGAATACCTAAATGTTTGACTAAAATTTAGTTTGGTCTTTTTCCATTTCTATCGCAAAAAATAAAAATCGCAGAGACAATCAAATACCATCAAAAGAAAGCTCTATTTGTGGGAAGAAAGGGACGCAAATTTTGTTTGGGAGCCACGTCGCACGACCGCGCATTTGTCTGTTAAAGCGACGCAGTGCCGAATTGTAAAAACGCCTTTGGGCATTTAGCAGCATATTGGTCCGGGGCTTAAGTGGTTAAAGATGAAGTGGCAATCAGCATGGGGTAACCACGTATGGGGATATGGATGAGGATTAAAACAGAATAGAAAAGGGAAAAGGTTTTTTTAAACCCCTTGGATCTTCTTTTTGAATCCTAATCTTGATGGCATTGATCATTGCTATTTGTCATTTTCAATTGATTGCTGTCCTGGTTAGACATTGTGCAGAATGTTCGGAAATTGAAATGAGGCCTTACGTAGCATCCTGCCCATATACACCCCCCATAATCAACAATCAAAGAATAGTTGTGTATGGTTGAAACCATTAGCCTCATGGAGGAAAAAGTGGCTATAGCAACTGAAATTTGCTGAGATTCTGGTATCTGTTTTAATATTCCGACTCCTATGCTGGTTTGCGCAGCAGATGAGAGGTTCCAGCCTGTTGGTGTAGTCTTGTTCCATTATTGAGACCAGTTGCTTTCATTGTAGAGGTTATTTTGTTAAATACCAGGCGACAGATGGTTCCTTTTTTCTTTTTTTTTCCCCTTCTTTTCTAACCCTTTTTCTTTCCAGCATATTATCCTTTTCTATTTGACTCTGTTATAGTTGAACCAAAGTCTCATGTAAACTTATACTGGGTGTATACTATATTTAATGATTTATTCATACATATTTTATGGTTGTTTAGAACTCTTTGGCAAATTTGGCATAGTCTTGTTTTGTGCTTACGGTATTTTGTATTTGAATTTTTTCCAATAAAACCATATCTTGGTAAAAATCGGTGATTTGCAGGTTGGGTATTCTTTAAAGAAGTATATTTTGGGTCTAGTTTGGACAAATTGGCATGCAGTAATTTTGATTGGTTCAGTTATCTTTAAATAGGACTATAGTATGAACACGACAGGATAGGAAAAGTACCACGTTTTCCATAGCTATGATCCAGGTGTTAACTTCCATTTTTGAACTAGAAAAATGATTGCAGTTTTTCTCAGCTATAACATGATAGGCTTGTATCTGTTCTATAAACCAGCAGTTTAAAAGCACAGTTTGCCCAGAGGTCATAAGGAGTGATTTTCATGACTACCTCCACTGTCCACAATAAGAAATAAACTCCTGATTACTCACAAACTCAGCCACATCGATTAGTAAAAGCAGTACACATTTCACACATTACACATTGTTAGGCACATAGTTAACCCATTGATTGCCCCTAGTTGTTAACCACTTCCCAGCCAGTGTCATTAGTACAGTGACAGTATTATCACTGATCACTGTATTAGTGTCACTGATGATGTCAGTGCCAGTTAGTTAGTTCCCACCCAGTGTGAGTTAGTATAAGATTGCTGCCCATGCTATCACAGTCCCACTATAAGTCACTGATAACCACCATTACTAGTATAAATAAAAAATAGAAATAAAAAATTCCAATATATATACCATCATTTGTAGATGCTATAACATGCATGCAAACAAGTCAATATACACTTATTGGGATTAATTTAATACCTAAGACATTTAACAGAATACATTTTGGCCTACATTTAAGAAAGTTGTTTTTTTGGGGGATTTTTTTTATTATATATGTTTTTAGCAGAAAGTAAAAAATATATATATACATTTTTTTTATTTCAAAATGCTTGATCTTTTTTGTTTATATAATAAAAAGTAAAAAAACAAAAAAACACTGGAGATCAAATACCACCAAAAGAAATCTCTATTTGTGTGAAAACAATGATATCAGTTTTGTTACATTTTGGGTACAGTTTTGCATGACCTCGCAATTGCCAGTTATAGTAGCAAAGTGCAAAAAATGACCTGGTCATAAAGGGGGTAAACCTGTAAATAAAATGTTTTGGTTTGATATACACTTTTTTTTTTGCAACAGTTATGGAAAATTGTTACCCTAAATTTACCGTAATTTTCCTTTCCTGGCATATCCTCACATCAGCACACCATGGGTTAATCCTCCGTAGGTAACCCCCCGGACCACATCCAATTGCTAGAATAAAAAAAAACATCCCTCTTGATCCCTGCTGTTTCTTAACTAGATATAGACAGACCACCAGGGTGGGAAAGTTGTGCTGGTGTAAGGATATGCCAGGAAGGGGAAATTACAGTAAGCATGGGGCAACAGTTTCCCGTGTTTTTGACTAACCTCACATCAGCATACCATGGGAATTAAGTAGCAAAAGGAAAAATGGGCAGAAAAACAAAGTACACTAAGCCAAGATATGCTGCATAATAAGGAAAAACACATTTTTATTTCTCTTGTAAGGCTCTTGAGAACACAGCTGTCCCGAATTTTGTGGATGTTGTGGCCTGAATATCCAGGCAAAGGTAGTGCAAGAAATCCAACTGGCCATTCTATAGATGTCCTCTAACAAAACCCTAGCCTGACCAGGAGGCTGCCATCCCTCTCATCGAATGAGCATGTATGACTTTCTGGAGGAGCCAGACCTTGGTTCTTGTAGGCTAGGGTGATGGCCCTTGATACTCAGGAAGAGATAATTCTTCATGTCGCAAGCCTCACCTCTTTTGGCACCCAATTGAAGGATAAAAATGTTATCCACCTTCCTGATAGGAGCAGATCTCTTCAGATACATGTGTAGCAGGCTCAACACATCCAGTGTGCTGAAATCCTCTGTTCGAGAAGACAAAGATGCTTGATTAAAACTTTAGTTAAAACACAGTTTTCATGGCATCTAGATATGACCTTAGACCTCAGGCTTGGTGCAGGTCAGAGAATGGCTTTTTCTGGAAGGATCACCCAGTAAGGCTCTTTTCAGGGCAGCGCTGCCAATTCTGAAACTCTTCTCGCTGATTTTAAGGTCAGGAACCATGAGGAGCAAGAGTCCGGAGGTATAAATGGAGGTTGCAAGTTATAAGGCATCTCTTTGGTAGTTTAATACACAAAGCGCCTAATTAGAGGATCTTCAGCCCACCTATGCCTGGTGAGAGATGACAAAGAGGAGACCTGCACTATGCTAACCCCTTATCTAAGCCGATTGAAGGAAGAGACACCAGGGATCAGGAGGCATAGTCTTTTATTCCAGCAATGAAGGTGGTCCTGGGGCATACCTACGGAGGATTAACCCATGGTGTGTTGGCATGAGGTTAGCCAGGAAAGTATAATTATTAACCAGCCTTCTTTCTAAGGTTTTCAAGACTGCCTTTATCAGTAATGCAGCATATTCATGTCATAGTCAACAGCAATAATAACAGTATAGCAGTCTTTTAGCCAAATTCCTTTCCCATTGCCAAAAGCTGTGATAGGCCTCGCATCACCTCATGTGGAAGTTTTCAGAAAATTAAAACAACTGGCAATAAGGGTAGGAGCTTCCCATGTATTCTTACATGAGCTTGATACTGTCAGAATATATCCTTAGTTCAGTTGCACCAGAAATAACCTTTACACGTTTGATGCAAGGTTACCAAGCAATAAAGGCAATATGTGGATAATGTATCTATCCATTGAGGATTATACAGTTTCTGAACTTATGTGTGGAGACCTGACCGTATTACTAGAATCAATCACAGGGATATGGTGGAAATAGAGATCCAGTGATGGAGATGAAAAATTATTGATTTGACAGAGCTTGGCTACTTTATAACTTTAAGAATAATACTATATTCTTGGAATGTGCTTTTCCAATATTAACAGTTGTGTTGCGTCCCTGAGAGAGAGCTCAGGCGCATTGCTTTGAAATACGTGGTGGATCAGCCTGGGAAACAAAGGGTGAAGTCTTGGGAATAGCCCAAGCCTTTGTAATTGACAGTTCTGTTTTTTTTTCAGTTGCTCGCGACCTTCTTACCACTTCTGGAAAACTTAAATTATATTGCTCCAGGGCTAGGCTTCAAGTCACCGAGGCAAACTAAAAGAAGAGTAAATCTTTCATCTTCATATATTTGTAAACCATATATAAATATCACAAAAGGCCAAAAAGGCAGTATAACAAAACATGTGAAAAGTTTTTCTATATCTAGATACAGATGTAGTCCTCTGTACTATTGGCTGTTGTTTGGATAAATTGTAACATTACTCCATCTTTTATACAATGACATTGCTTTCCATTTTTTTTTTTTAATAGATAGTATTTGTTACAATATATGGTGCTTATTCTGTAAATAACTCAAAATGATCATATATCATTGAACATAGAGAAACTGTGCTTTGCAAATAATCACTCTTTGTACATATGACTTCTTGGGAAGCAGTTAAATATACCATTAAATAAACATATGGATTTTTCTTTAAATGTAAAGGATTTTTTTTAAATCTGTTAAGTGAGTGCTAAGATCCAGGCAACCCTGCTATACTGCATAGAAACACAGCTTAATCACAGAACACGGGCTTAGCTGGCTGTTCAGATATAATCCTCTCTCACTGCTGCTCATGGCTGTACAGGGAAATACAGAAGGCTAAATTCAAGACTGATTTAAGTAAACTAGCTAAAGTAAGTAAAGACATACCCACGTAAATTGATGTTTAATATTTATAGTATCTCACAAAAGTGAGTACACCCCTCACATTTTTGGAAATATTTTATTATATCTCTTTATGTGACAACACTGAAGAAATTACACTTTGCTACAATGTAGTAGTGTACAGCTTGCATAACAGTGTAAATTTGCTGTCTCCTCAAAATAACTCAGCCATTAAAGGGATACTAAAGGTTTGAATAATAAAAAAAATAACAAACATGTCATACTTACCTCCGCTGTGCAGCTCGTTTTGCACAGAGTGGCCCTGATCCTCGTCTTCTGGGGTCCCTCCGTGGCTGTCTTGGCTCCTCCCTGCATCAGCTAACCCCCCTGGGAAGCGCTTTCCCAAGGAGGTTACCTTGCGGGCGGGCTCCCAAGTCCAGCATTTGCATCCATAGACAAGAATGCCAGACTCGGCCCCATCCCCCTGGCGCCCGCACCATTGGATTTTATTGACAGCACCAATGGCTGCGGTGCTATCAATCTATCCAATGAAGAGCCAAGAAGACCGGCCCGAAATCCAGAGTGTTCTCAATACGGGACTTTCGAGGGCTCAGGTACGTAAATGGTGGTGGGGGGTGGGGGGGGGGGGCTAGTAAGCATTGGATGTTTTTTCACCTTAATGAATAGGATGCAATAAGGTGAAAAAACAGGAACCTTTTTAAACCCTTTAATGTCTAAACTGCTGGCAAGAAAAGTGAGTACCTCCCAAAATACTAACCACAACATACAAAGCCATCCACAACTCTGCCCCATGCTACATCAGCAATCTTGTCTCCAAACATCACCCAAATCGCCCTCTCTGCTCTTCTCAAGACCTCCTACTCTCAAGCGCTCGTCTCCACGATTTCTCCAGAGCCTCTCCCATCCTCTGGAACTCGCTACCTCAACCTGTCCGGCTATCCCCTACTCTTGCTACCTTCAGGCGATCTCTAAAAACTCCTCTCTTGAGGGAAGCCTATCACATCTCCAACTAATCTTTTGCCACTTCCATCTGCTCATTCCCCACAGTTACAACCTTTTGTACCACCTGCCCCACCCTATTAGATTGTAAGCTCTTCTGAGCAGGGCCCTCATAATCCTCCTGTATTTTATTGTATTATAACTGTATTGTCTCCCTTTAATATTGTAAAGCGCTGCGTAAACTGTTGGCGCTATATAAGTCCTGTATAATAATAATAATACGAGAACATTTCTAAATTAGGTCCAGACTGTTAATATTTTGTGTGGCCACCATTACTTTCCAGCATTGCCTTAACCCTCTTGGGCATGGAGTTCACCAGAGCTTCACAGGTTGCCACTGGAGTGCTCTTTCACTCCTCCATATCAGTGCTGTATATCAGGGCCAATAAGTACTGCTTTATCAGTGCCCGTCAGTGCAGCCTTATCAGCGCCCATCAGTGAAGAAGAAAACATACTTATTTACAAAGTTTTGTAACAGAAACAAAGAAACGTTTTTGTTTTTCCAACATTTTTATTTGTAGCGCAAAAAATAAAAACCACCAAGGTGATCAAATACCACCAAAAGAAAGCTCTATTTGTGGAAATACCCTGTCTGGGTACAGCGTCGCATGACCGTGCAGTTGTCTTTCAAAATATAAGAGCGCTGAAAGCTGAAAATTGGCCTGGGCAGGAAGGTGTATAAATGCCCTGAAGTCGTTAATGTGACCTATAAACCATAGAACTCAATTAAAAAACAAACTGAAATATTTTTTTTTTTGGAGGGGGGGGGGGGGAATAAAAAAAACTTAAATAATTTGGTTGCATAAATGTGCACACCCTCTTATAACAGAGGAAATAGCTGTGTTCTGAATTAAGAAATCACATTTAAACTGATGTTAAATGTAAGTCAGTACACACCATCATGCCATCATTTTAGCTGTTTCATTAGGTCTTTCCTGACATTTTCTTAAACGCATCCTACAGCAAAAGCATCAGAGGCACCTCATTGTTAAAAGGTTAAAAGGGTATAAAAAAATGTAGGTACAGGTACAATGGAACACAGTGAAGACAGTCATCATCAAGTGGAGAAAATATGACACAACAGTGACATTACCAAGAATTGGATGTCCCTCAAAAATTAAAGATAAGACAAGAAGAAAACTGGTCAGGGAGGCTTCCAAGAGGCATACAGCAACATTAAAGGATCTGCAAGAATATCTGGCAAGTACTGGCTGTGTGGTAAATGTGACAACAATCTCCTGTATTCTTCATATGTCTGGGCTATGGGGTAGAGTGGCAAGACGGAAACCTTTTCCTACAAAGAAAAATATCCAAGGCCGGGTCAATTTTGCAAACACACATCTGAAGTCTCCCAAAAGCACGTGGGAAAATGTGTTATGGCCATATGAAATCAAGGTTGAACTTTTTGGCCATAATTCCAAAAGATTTGTTTGGTGCAGAAACAACACTGCACATCACCAAAAGAACACTGTACCCACAGTGAAGCATGGTGGTGGCAGCATCATGCTTTGCGGCTGATTTTCTTTAGCTGGAACAGGGGCTTTAGTGAAGGTAGAAGGAATTATGAACAGTTCCACATACCAGTCAATATTGGCACAAAACCTTTAGGCTTTTGCTAGAAAGCTGAACATGAAGAGGAACTTAATCTTTCAGCATGAAAATGACCCAAAGCATACATCCAAATCAACAAAGGAATGGCTTTACCAGAAGCAGCCAGAGCTCAGACCTGAATCCGATTGAAAATCTGTGGTAAGAGTTCTGAAGAGGGCTGTGCACAGGAGAGGCCCTCGCAATTTGACAAGTGAAACAAGTTCTTAAATGATTTATCTTTTGTCTTATTTTTCAAGACAAAAGTTCGTCTTAAAGAAAAAGAAGAAAAAAAACGATGTTTTACAAGGAATCTCTGTAACTGAATTAAATTCCAGACAAGCTGTCAACTGCATGGTTAAAGAATATAATAAGGTACATTTCTCCCTCGTCTTCCAGGACGGCACGCTGAGAGGAGACTGGTCCACCTGACAGGAAACACAATCAATAAAGAGGTTAAAAGGCCCCACCCTTCCTGTGTGCCTCAGTTCTGATTGTGTTTCCCCTACAGCGAAACGTTTTTTTATTTTTCTAGACCTAAGGCCTGGGGCTGGTGGTCCCCCCCCGGAGTCCGGACCGCTGGTACTGGGTGCCTTGGGTCCGGTGAGGCTTCTTCTGGTCTCCTACCCGGGGGGTGTCCCCTTCTCTACCAGTCCAGGGAGGCTGAAAAGGATGCCTTGAAGAGAGCCTCCCTCGGACACCGGAGTCACCTAGGGTAGCTGGGCTTCCCTGGAGCTCCGAAGGGCCAGTGCCTCTCTCCCCCCCGCCTTTCCCTACCTTGTTGGCTGGGCAAAGTGCCTTTTTTTCTGGAGCCGGAGGTGCTGCAGCGTGTGGAGGCGCCACTCCGAGCGGCGCCAGGAATGCCGGGCGCACTCTGATGACGCGCCGTGACGTGCGTCGCGCGCCGCGCTGCACGCAGTCCCGCCTACAAGATGGCGGCCTCCACCGGAGCAGGATGCCACACGCGGAGCAGACACCAGCAGCAGGGGAGAGAGAAGGGCCGGGCATCCTCAGCATGGAGGAGGATCGCCTGCTTCAGACCTTTGCTGCTGAAGAGACCGCCAGGGGTGAGTCTTCTTCTTGACTAGAGGGGTGGATGGGCGCCCCCCCCCACACACACTACCGGGACTTGAAATCTAATGGCCCTCTCTTTTCTTTTATGTAGGAGAGGAACCTTCTGCCCAGGGGGAGTCCAGCAGAATTTCTAGGCCCCCCAAGAAAGTTAGAAAGTGTGGTAACTGTGGGGACAAACTTCCTTCAGAACATAGCAAGCCCTTCTGTTCAAAATGTATCCTTAAATTGACAGGCAAGGAAACTTCACAGGTCATGAAGGATTTCCTATCTGTGCAGACAGAAATGCTTGCTACCCTTAAAGATTTCCAGACCTCCTTAAGAAGGAGGGATCCAGACCCCCTCTTGCCTGGCCCCTCTTCCCAGGAGGGTTCCTCTTCGGCTCGGCTAGATCCCCGCCTTAGATCAAAGAGAACCCCGTCCTCGGATTCGGAGGACTCTGAGGTTACCCTTCAGGGCACCGATCTGGTGGATAGCCAAGCAGAGGAGGAGGATGAGGATTCCCGGTCAGGGAAATACATATTTTCCGCCGACGATATGGAAGGCCTCCTGGCGGCTGTCTATGCCTCCGAACAGATCCAGCAGCCGTCAGAGCAGGTTTCAGCCCAAGACAGGTTATACTTAGGGTTAATAAAGCCCCATTCCAAAACCATCCCAGTCCACCAATCCCTCAAGGACTTGATCCGTAAGGAATGGGCAGAGCCTGAGAAGAGACTTCCCAGATTTAAAACATGGAAGCGTCGCTGCCCTTTTAAAGAAGAAATTGAGGATACCTTTTTTAAGGTTCCTCGTCTTGACGCATCCCTGGCTCAGGTCTCTAGACAATCTGATCTCTCGTTTGAGGATGCAGGGAGTCTTAGAGACCCCATGGATAGGCGTGCGGATACTTCCCTCCGGAAAGCCTGGGAGGCCAATGCCGCCGCTTTAAGTCCGGCGTTAGCCTCAGTCTGTATCACCAGGAATGCGGCTGCTTGGACTACCAGGCTAATAGATCAGCTTCCCAGTTCTTCCAAGACCAGGAAGATTAGGGATTCCCTCCAAGTGATCGATGGTGCAGTCGCCTATTTGGCGGATGCCGCCATTGAGACGGTCCGAGCTACGGCCAAAACAGGAGCCCTGGTTAATGCTTCTAGGAGGGCCCTATGGTTGAAGACCTGGAAGGGCGATCTTGCCTCTAAAGGTCGCTTATGCGCTCTTCCCTTCGAGGGTTCTCTCCTGTTCGGAACTGCATTAGATCAGGCCCTTTCTAGGTCCTCTGAAAAGGGCAATCGGTTTCCCTCCAAACCTAAATTCTCTCGGTTTAGATCCTTTCGTCCCAACCAGAGAAGGAACCCTCCATCGGAAAAGAAACCGGCTCCCCATAGGCGCTGGAGTTTTGGGAAGGATAAGCCTAAAGGAGGAATTCTTTTTTCCAGCCCCAAGTCTGGCAGAAAGGATTCCAAGTGACGACAGGGTGGGGGGCCGGCTCTCCAGGTTTCTTCCCGTGTGGGAAAGCATTACCGAGAGCCCCTATGTCCTCCAAATAATAAGGGAGGGCTACAGATTGGAGTTTCTCCAGGTTCCCCCATCAACCTTTATTGTCACTTATTTGCCAAGGGATCCCCTCAAAGCCGCGGGTCTGGCACAAAACGTGGCCTCTCTAGCACAACAGGGGGTTATAGTTCCCGTACCTCCAAGGCAAGAGAGGCGGGGAGTATACTCCCATATTTTCGTGGTGCCCAAGCCTTTGGGGAGATTCAGGCTGATTATAAACCTGAGACCTTTGAATGTTCATCTTCAATACAAAGGTTTTCGTATGGAGAATGTCTACAGCCTCAGGGGTCTCCTATTGGAGGCCGTGTTTATGGTCACCATAGACCTAAAAGACGCCTACCTTCATATCCCGATTTGCCCAGCCCATCAAAAATTTCTCAGATTTGCCCTCGCCTCCGCCCAGAACATCCAGCATTGGCAATTTTCGGCCCTCCGCTTCGGACTGGCTTCCAGTCCGAGGGTGTTTACCAAGGTCCTGGCCGAGGCGGTGGCCTTTCTGCATTTAAAGGGGATCTCCCTCGTCCCTTACTTAGACGATCTACTGCTCTTCAATCTCAGTCGGCAGTTCCCTGGGCCCAGCTTCATGCGAGACCCCTACAGGCCTTCCTCCTATCCTCTTGGGATGGAGCGGAAGACAACCTAGACTCTCGAGTCAAGGTTCCGGTTTCGGTGAAAGAGACTCTAGATTGGTGGCTGTGTCCCCAGAACCTTTTAAAGGGTCGTCTGTGGAGTCAGTCCAATCCAATAAGGATCTTTACAGACGCCAGCTCCTGGGGGTGGGGAGCGCACACAGGCAAACTTCAGGCTCAGGGCTCATGGAACCAGCAACAAAAGCGGGCCTCCTCCAACTACCGGGAACTGTTGGCGGTGAGGGAGGCTCTGTTGGCGTTCGAAGAGAGAATTCAGGGCCGAGAGGTCCTGGTTCTCTCCGACAACGTGACCACGGTGGCCTTTCTCAACCGACAAGGGGGCACCAGGTCGCGCTCTTTGCTAGCGCTCTCCCTGGAGATTTTAGGCTGGACAGAACAGAGGGTTCCCTCTCTTCTGGCGGTCCACGTAAAAGGGACCCTCAACCTGGAAGCAGATTTTTTGAGCCGCCGACCCATCCTTCAGGCAGAATGGGAGTTGTGCCCAGAGACCTTCAACTGGGTTTGCCGACAGTTCGGCTGTCCAGAGATAGATCTCTTTGCCCAGAAAGAGAACACAAAGGTCGACAAGTTTTTTTCCCTCACCCGAGAGTCAGGTTCACAAGGGGTGGATGCACTGGCTCAAACCTGGGACTTCCGGTTGGCCTACGCCTTCCCTCCTTTGAAGCTTTTGGCCCAGGTCCTGCAGAAACTGAGCGTTTCAGACACCAACCTAGTTCTGGTCGCTCCTTGGTGGCCCAAGAGGGCTTGGTTTCCCATCCTGGGCACCTGGTCTCTGGCTCCCCCTCTCCCCCTTCCTCTCCGGGCGGACCTTCTGCGGCAGGGGCCGATCTTGTATTCAAGGCCGGAGTTCTTCAAGCTGACGGCTTGGCTCTTGAAAGGTGGAACCTGCGGCAGAGGGGCTGTTCCGAGAGAGTGATTGATACCCTGTTAGCCAGTCGCAAGAAGGTCACCAGACAGATCTATGCGAGAATTTGGGGGGTCTTTTTCTCGTTGTTGTTCCACTAAGGGGATTTCCTCCCCCGGTACGGCCGCCATCCTTGAGTTTCTCCAAGACGGGGTGGACCTGGGTTTAGCTACTAGAACGTTAAGGGTTCAGGTTGCGGCCCTGTCTTATCTTCTGGATAGGAACCTCTCTGGTGAGCCCCTTGTCAAGAGATTTTTGACAGCCCGGGATAGGCTTTCTCCTATTCGATCGCCCAGAGTTCCCCCCTGGGATCTCTCCCTAGTCCTGGACCAGTTATCTAAGGCACCCTTTGAGCCTATTGAGAACATCCCCATTAAGTTGTTGACATTTAAGTTTACCTTTTTGTTGGCCATCACGTCTGCCAAACGAGTTGGAGACATGCAGGCTTTTTCTATTAAGGAACCCTTCCTTAGAGTTTTGGAGGACAGAGTGATCCTGAGCCAGGATCCCTTGTATCTCAGTTTGTAGATAAAGGGGTTGTAAAGGTTCATTTTTTATTTTCTAAATAGGTTCCTTTAAGCTAGTGCATTGTTGCTTCACTTACCCTTTCCTTTGATTTCCCTTCTAAATGTTTTTTTTCTTTGTCTGAATTTCTCACTTCCTGTTTCTCCTCAGTAAGCTTGCCACCATCATCCCAGCGGTGGTTAGTCAGCCAGAACAGCTAACTGAACAGCTTACTGAGGAGGAACAGGAAGTGAGAAATTCAGACAAAGAAAACAAAGAAAAAAAAACATTTAGAAGGGAAATCGAAGGAAAAGGTAAGTGAACCAAAAATGCACTAGCTTAAAGGAACCTATTTATATATAAAAAAAAAACCTTTACAACCCCTTTAAAGGAACCTATTTATAAAATAAAAAAACAAACCTTTACAACCTCTTTAAATCTATGCGTACACCCCATACTTACCCCTTTGTCAACAACTTCTAACTTCTAATTATTTGTTTAGTTAAAAAAAAAAAATCTAAATGGCAGCAATATTTGCCTATTGGTTGTCCGGGACTTTATTTTCTGCGACCACATTGGCTGAGAATGTCAGTAACAGCTCAGTTTATTGTAGCACTGGATTGAGCAGTTGTAAATCCAAGAAACAGCCCCTGAAAGGGGCATGGAAATCTGACTTTGGGAAGAATAAAAAAGCTTATTAGTGTATTTATCTAAACACATTCTAGATTAGAGGGTAGGAGGGGGAGTGAAATTTACCAGTACAACTTGGCCCTGGACACCCCCAGCCTGCTAAGTGGACATTTAACAATTGTCAGCAGACAAACAAGTTACGGCTTCGCTCAACCTGTCCTCTCACAGTATTATACTGATAGCATTTTGCACTACAGTAAGCTTGATAGCCTTTCCTCTCCAATTCTGAGTCCAGATGTGCAGGGGAATACAGTAAAGACAAATACAGCTAAATTTTCTACATTTAAAATACATCTGTTGATTTTTTTAATGAGCACATTAATTGGGGCTTCTTTTATATCTGCATGGAATTCAGCTTTAAAGACCCGTCAAATCATATACTCTCTGAAAGTAGTAAAATGTAAACATAAAAAGACATTATCTTTGATTTTGTACTTCCCATGATGCACCTACAAATATTTATCAAAACTAAATGTTCAATAAAAAATACATGAAAAGCATTACTAACGCTCAGAAATACATCTAATCATCAAACTTCCTACCGCATGTAAAAGTGGAAACTAAAGTAAAATACATATAATGTAAAATCACGTGTGCTTGCACAAAAACATAAACAGACATATGAATGCTGTAATTGGGTGACAAACAAATGCTAATATTTCACTATTAGTATTAGACTCGTTATACATTGAAATGTATTATAAATCTAACTTACTGCCCATTCTCTGTATCTGAATAACATTAAGTCTGTAACTCCTAATTGTTTGTGCATTACCTGTGTAGCTCTTATTTTATAAATCCTTTTTTCACAATGGAGCAGACACACAGAGGTTGATTTTCTAAAACTGGAGAGTGAGAAATCAGGTGCATCTCTTCATAGAAACCATTTTTTTTCTGTCAAAGCTTAATTGAACAAGCTGACGTTAGAAGCTGATTGGCTACCATGTACTGCTGCACCAGATTTTGCACTCTCCAGTTTTAACAAATCAATCCCACAGGTTTATGTGTGTGCGCTGTATGGGTTATGAGTATGCCTATTTCCAAAAGGTCTATGACTGACTGAGTGATCTTTTTATTCTTTGTGGAGATGGGAATATACTAGTGACAGGTCTGCTTTACTGAGACATCACAAGTTTACGTAGATGGAGATTGGAGACAAAGAGTCCACACTCACTTTCTTTCCAGAAGTTTCCAGAATCAGGCCTCGTACATACGACCGAGGAACTCGCCGTAAATGAAACATTGTTTTCCTCGACGAGTTCCTTGTTAGGCTTGTCGAGAATCTTGACAAACTTTCTTTGTGTACACACTGTCAAGACAAATGCTCGTCGTTTTCAAACGCGTTGACGTACAACAACACGTACGACAGCACTATAAAGGGGAAGTTTGATTCGACTGGCGCCACCCTTGGGGCTGCTTTTGCTAATCTCATGTTACTGCGTGTTAACTAAAAGTTTGGTGAGAGACGATTCGCACTTTTCAGTCTGTTACAGTGTGACGAATGTGCTATCTTCATTAAAAATCCTACTTTTACCGAAGGCACGCTCCCATCTCATATTTTTTCTGAGCATGCGCAGGTTTCTAAGCATACACACGAACGTGTTTCTCGTCGTAAACCAGCCCGACGAGAAACACGACAAGGAAATTGAGACTCCCGATGAGGAAAAAGAGAACTTGTTCTCTTTTTTTCTCGTTGAGTTCCACGTCAGTTTTCTCGACGAAAAACATACACACAACCGTTTTCCTCTGCAAAAAAGCTCTGCCACCAAGTTTCTTGATGGATTCTGTCGAGGAAAACGGTCGTGTGTACGAAGCCTTAGGCTTAGTAATGATCAATACAAACAGGGGGTTATTTACTAAAACTGGATGGTGCAACATCACCTTCCATATTTAATTGCCAGAGCTTAATTGAACAAGCTGAAGTTAGAAGCTGATTGTCTACCATGCACAGCTGCACAAGTTTTAGTACATCTACCCCACTGACTACACACACACTTTTCCTTTTTCTTAGTATACACCACCTGATATCTTGTTACACATTCTTTTTTTTTTTTTTTTTTTTTAAACATCAGATAGGCTTTAATCAAATTAATATGGAACAACAAGTTGTTACACATTCTTTCACCCCCTATTGGGGGTGAAAGAATTTTTCATACCTTGATTCAGATATTCCTCTAGAGAAGTCAGAACATGCAGGTGGAATAAATAAGGGTAGTAATAAAATGAGCCTACATTTTTTTACCAATTCCACCTCAACATAGTATTGCCATCAGCCAGTCAATGAGTAGGTTACAGTAGTGTGATTATTATGAGAAAAGAGTGTGGCCTGGACACACCCATGGTGATTGGATCAAGGTGTTGGTGGTACCTGTGTGGATAAAAATGCTGTGGTATTTTCCTGACACTAGAACTGGAGAAGCTCCTTGGATAAGCTGGAAATACCTTAAAAATCATAGAACAAGTCCAGTTGAATTTGACTAACTACTACTAGATATACATTGGAAACATTTGAGCGGTTCAGGAAATATCAGTCTTTTGTTAGACCATTTGGCAATTCAAAATTTTATCTGGACTTCAGCACATGCAAATCTGTCCACAGGAGCTCACACAGGCTCATTAATAATTGTTGGGAATACCAAAGCTTCCAGATTGCCAGTTTTGACCTGGGCACAATAATATGTATGTGAAACATGAGTTTCTAGCTGTTAAAACTCATTAGTTTTGTTTCCTATCCATTGCATTTTTATAGAAAATGTAAAACGTTGACATCCTGTCATATTGTTCCAGAACAATCAATGCTTAGAAACATAACTTTAATATGATCTGGGTGGATAAAGGCAGCCAAAGCAGTGCAATGATTAGCGAGGAATATACAATGCCTTGCTCAAAGCAGACTAAACTAGTGTTAGCTTAGTAATGAATAACAGGCCAATCAATAGTAAATAACAACAATAAAACCTGTGAATAAGGAGTGCATGGAGTAATAGGAAGTTGTTGTGAGCAAATAGTTTATTTAAATAATGCAATATTGTTTTTGCTTAGTTTTTAGTTAGTATGTGGCATTATAGTAAATAACATATAATACATGTCATCGAAGACAACCATGTAAGCTGGTGAAGCAGCTGTTGCTAGTAACAATGATGACACCATTGCTGAAGCAAACATTTTCATGATGATCCATGAGAACGTTGATTCCAAACCACATTGTTTAAGTAACGCATGCTTTTTGCACAGGGAAGAGAGATGTCACAAAGCAATAAGTAAATCCAAGTAGTTACAGTTTAGAAAATATGACATAGCTTGAAACTTTTAAGCTGTTTCATACAGTAACAGACTTAAAGTATAAAAACAATTGATACCAAGCATTGTATATACCATATTTTATGACAGTTTATTAGACTGGTGTTTCTTTTGGTAATGGATTGAAGATAAATAACATTCCTATGTCTCAGCAAGGCAGGGGACTATTAAGTTTGTCTGCTCTGGAATTTTAGGCCACGTACACACAATCAGTCAAAACCGATGAAAACAGACTGAAGGTCCGTTTCATCGGTCCAAACAGATCGTGTGTGGGCCCCATCGATCAGTTTTCCTTTGGTCAAAAAAAAAAATAGAACTTGCTTTAAAATGGACGCCTAACCGATAGGTCAAAACCGATTATTAGTACGCACGAGCATCGGTTAAAAATCCACGCATGCTCAGAATCAAGTCGACGCATGCTTGGAAGCATTGAACTTCATTTTTTTCAGCACGTCGTTGTGTTTTATGTCACCGCATTCTGACACGATCGGTTATTTAACCGATGGTGTGTAGGCACATTAGACCATCAGTCAGCTTCATCTGTTAACCGATGAAAACGGTCCTTCGGACCGTTCTCATCGGATGGACTGATTGTGTGTACGCGGCCTGACACTGTGATCATCCAATGTTGTCTTATTTTTCCCCAATATATTCTTTAAGGGTCCATTTTTTAGGGCAGCCATAAGCAACTTGATAGTTACAAGCTCTGGATTTTGGAGCATCACCTGCAATTTTTATTTTTAAAACCACAACCACGATAACGAGCATCTCTATCAAGGGAAATTACGGTGAAAACAGGCCTTGATTTACTCCTCTACTGAAAAGAATGAATAATCTAAAGTGCTGTGCTTGTCACCATCTAAGTGCATCTCAGTGCTACTGCAGCTCATGCAAAGACAGGCAAAAATCTTCCTGTCTGTCATTTTTTTAAAACATCTCTATTCTTCTATGGCCAACCTTAGTACCACACCTGTAAAGTTCATCTGGATGTGTCTTCTGTGTACTCCATAGGCTCTTTACCTCAGTTCTGCTGTTGGAGAATACCCAGTAAAGTTTACATTGACAGATACCTAATGTAGATAGGTAGTAGTTGACACGACGGTGGTGTGGTAGATAAAGGAACATCACAGAATTGAATGAAAGTTGAGGGGCAGGGGTTTATCAATATAAGTATATTGGTGTCAGTAGGGTAGTGGACAGTGTAAGTCATTTTTATTTTTATATACCGTATATACTCGAGTATAAGCCGAGTTTTTCAGCAAATTTTCTTGTGCTGAAAATGCCCCCCTTGGTTTATACTCGAGTCACCTTTTTGCGCCTGATCTCCCAGACTTTGGGGACCCGGTACTGGCCGGCCATAGATCCCCTTGACCCCAAACTTGGCACACATGCATCCCCACTAAAGGACAGTGTAGTCATGGACACAGTGAGGCATGGACACAGTGAGGCATGGACACAGTGAGTCAAAGTGAGGCACAGTGAGTCATGCAGATGGATACCCTAGGCTTATACCCGAGTCATTAAGTTTTCTCATTTTTTTGTGGTAAAATTAAGTGCCTTGGCTTAAATTCGGGTCGGCTTATACTCGAGTATATACGGGTATATATTTTTTTATAATTTTTACACATTTTTTTAGGAGCCCTGTTGGGGGGCTTTGGTGAAATATCAGGGGTTTAAACAGGGGGAATCTGCACTACCCAGGGTAATTGGAGAGTGCCCTGGCACACCTGGCATACCCTGTGTGCATGCTTATGTTAGGATCATTTTCCTTCCATTCAAAACATAATGGTTTTGAACAAAGGCCATCTTTAATATTGATGATGACTTTGCTCATGAAAGGTTTCAGCTTAAGCAATAAAGTGATTACTTGATAGGTGTATGCTTATTCATGGGGAAAATTATAGATAGATATAATGGACATTCTCACGAAGGATAGAAGTGTTTAATTTAAAGATATGATCAGCAACCACATAAAAGTATTTTTATAAACCTCACTTTTTTCCATATTATCTCCAGGGAAGTGACTTTATTTCCTATGAAGCTGATACTAAGCAGGGAAGGAGAATGGCTGCTTTGGTTACAGGCTCCAGGACTTTTAATGTATCGTAATTACTGAAAAAAACGATAAGCCTAGTGCATAACTGAATCCTAACTATATGTAAAAACTAGCACCAATTTTGGACGGTTCCTTATTTCTTTAGTTATACTAATATGCTAGTATTTACAGTGCTCAAAACAGACATCCAATGTCCAGTAACTACAAGTATGTTTAAAGAGGAAGTAAACCCCCCCCCAAAAACCGGGGGAAAAAAATAACGAAGAGAAAGGCAGAATGAGCTAGTATGCATAGCATACTAGCTCATTATGTGGCACTTAACTGAGATCGCAGCCCCCGAAGTCCTCCTCATTCACCTCCGCCACCGCCGACATGTCCCCTCGCAGTTACTTCCTGTATTCACCGGCGCTGTGATTGGCCGGAGTGGCGATGACGTCACTCCCGCGCATGAGCGATTGACCGGGAGAGCCCCGCGCATGCGCGGGAATACGGCATTAACCCTGGTTATGCCATTAAGAAAAACTGCACTTTCAGTGTGCCTGCGTCGTGCGCGCCGTAGACATCAGCGCCTGTAATTACTGTAAATATCTCCTAAATATTTCCTAAATCGTGTAGGTTTAGGAAATATTTCTTGCACCTACAGGTAAGCCTTAATCTAGGCTTACTGTAGGTGCAAGATGTGTGGTTGGGTTTACAACCACTTTAAAGCCAAAATTATTGTGACAGCTGCATGTGGTCATCTAAAGTTTCCTGGACATAGACTGGGTAATAATAAATATATGTTTTTTTCCCCTAATATTTTAATATTCATTTAGGTTTTCCTTTCAGCTGCAGATTTTTGTGAGAGAATAATTCAAGGCTTGGTTCTACCATTAACCTTTAGTAAATCTGTCACAAAAAACATTGTCAAAACAAGCATATGTTGAGAAATACATATTCAAACTGCAAGTGAAAAGATCAGTATATACAAGGATAAAGGCAGGTTGAAGAGGACTATGCAAGTGAAAAGGTCAGCATATACAAGGACATGCAAGGGTATGCAGGCAGAATTTTAATGTAAGTGAGAAATTCAGTGTATATATATATATATATATATATTTATATATATATATATATATATATATATATATATATACACATATACACACTGGAGATCAAAATTAGAAAACAACCTACAATTTCCTAAATTTCAAGGTCACTACTTAGTCCTATTTGAAATGATCTAAACAGGAGTAAAAGAGCAGTTTTGTTAACTACTTCAATAGCGCACATAGTCATTTGACGTCCACAAAGGGGATCTCCCATCCCAGGCGGACGTCATATGACGTCCTGGATTTGTGCGGTGATATCTGAATGATGCCTGCAGCTAGAGGCATCATTCAGATATCATTGTGTTCCGGCGGCGATCCTGCGCACCATAAGAACCATCATAGCGGCAGTTCCACCCCTTGATCATTCTTATAGGCGGCAGGAGGGGACACCCCCCTCCGCCGCCATTCTTCGGGCTCTCCCGTGCAATCGGGGGCCTGGAGAAAGGATCGCCCTGCACCGGATTGGAAGCATAGAGATGACTGGTGACCAGATGGTCACCAGTCATCTCTATGACCATCAGAGGCCTGGGCACGATGTGATGACGTCACGCCCGGGTGCCCGGAAGTAAACAAAGCCACAATTGCGGCTAGTAAGCATGAGATCGTGAATTTTTTTTCATGATCTCATGCTTTCCAGCCTGGAGGAGAGATGTGCGGTCTTATTGACCCTGCATCTCTCCTTAAAGAGGACCTGTCACACACTATTCCTATTAAAAGGGATGCTTAGATTCCTTGTAATAGGAATAAAAGTGATCAAAAAAATGTAAAAAATAAATAAATAAGTAAAATAAAAAATAAATAAATCAAAAATGTAAACCGCCTCTGTCCCTGGTAGCTCGCGCTCAGAAGCGAACGCACATGTAAGTCCCGCCCACGTATGTAAATGTCGTTCAAACCACATATGTGAGGTATCGCCGCGTGCATTAGAGTGTGTGCAACAATTCTAGCACTAGACATCCTCTGTAACTCTAAACTGGTAACCTGTAAAAAATTTCAAAGCGTCGCCTATGGAGATTTTTAAGTAACGAAGTTTGGCGCCATTCCATGAGTTTGCGCAATTTTAAAGCATGACATGTTGGGTATCTTTTTACTCGGCGTAACATCATCTTTCATATTTTACAAAAAAATTGGGCTAACTTTACTGTTTTGTTATTTTCTACATTCATGAAACCATTTTTGTTTTTTAAAAATACGTTTGAAAAATTATTGCGCAAATACAGTACAAGATGAAAAGTTGTAATGACTGCCATTTTATTCCCTAGGGTATCTGCTAAAAAAACATATATATATATATATATATATATAATGTTTGGAGGGTTCTGAGTAATTTTCTAGCAAAAGAATGATGATTTGTACATGTAGGAGAGAATTGCCAGAATAGGCTCGGTATGGAGGTGGGAAAAAAGCCCGGTATTGAAGGGGCTAAGCATATTTCATGAGTTACATATATTTTGAAGCACCGAATAAAAAACTTTAATGAGTTTTGAAAAAGAACATTGATCAAAATTAGAGAACGCTTTCAGATACCTCCCAGTTATTGTTGTTAATCTGCCATCTTTTGCTAATTTCTTTAACCACTTCCTTACTGGGCACACATACCCCCCTCCTGCCCAGGTGAAATTTTAGCTTCCGGCACTGCGTCGTTTTAACTGACAATTGCGCGGTCGTGCGACGTGGCTCCCAAACAAAATTGGCGTCCTGTTTTCCCCACAAATAGAGCTTTCTTTTGGTGGTATTTGGTCACCTCTGCGGTTTTTATTTTTTGAGCTATAAACAAAAAAACAACAATTTTGAAAAAAAAAACAACAATATTTTTTACTTGTTGCTATAATAAATAAATTATTCTTCTACATATTTTTGGTAAAAAAAATAAGCGACTGGTTTGCGCATACGTTATATCGCCTACAAAATAGGGGACAGAATTATTATTTTTTTTTATCATTTTTTTTTTTACTAGTAATGGCGGCGATCTGCGATTTTTATTGGGACTGCGACATTATGGCAGACACATCGGACACTTTTTACACATTTTTGGCGCCATTCACATTTATACAGCGATCAGTGCTATAAAAATGCACTAATTACTACTATAAATGTGACTGGCATTGAAGGGGTTAACACTAGGGGGTGAGGGAAGGGGTTAAATGTGTACCCTGCATTGTGTTTTAACTGTACCCTGCATTGTGTTTACACACACAGATCCACATCCTTGTCTCTGTAACACGAGTGCCTGGCGGACATAGCGGCCGCCAGGCACGCACACTGGCATCTCAGTGATGCAGCGGCCACGCGCGCGCCGTTGGCGGCGCTCGTGCGCCCCCCAGTGGCGCGGAGGCTGTAAAAAGACGCCGACTCAGAAATTTAGATCCAGCCTGCGGCCGTATATAGTCGTACAGCCGTCAGGAAGTGGTTAATTATCTGACAATACTTATTTAACTGGCAGCTTAACTTTCCAGTTTTCGCTGACTTTGCAAGATAGTGAGCTGTTCTAAAGTCACTGAAACCCTCCGGCAGCAGGTTGTCCAGATGAAGGCCAATGGGGTGACCCATTCAGCCATAGCAAGAGAAGTTTGTCATTCCAAATCTGTGATTTCTAGAATATTGCATTTTTACAGCATCACAAACTCATTCAAGTCTCCAAGGAAGGCTGGTCGTCCATGAAAGACAAATGCAAGAGAGGACAGGATAATACGGAGACTCTCAATGGGCAATTCTTTTAACACCACAGCTGCGATTGCTTGCCAGTACAGAGCTGAACAGAGTAAAGATCTGTCTCGTCATTTAAGAGAATTTGGACTGAAAGCCCACTCTGCAGTGACCAAACCTCTCATTAGCAGAAATAATCAAAAGACTAGACTAACCTTTGCTGAGGAGCATGTTGTGTGGACAGAGGGGAACTGGTCCAAAGTTCACTTTAGTGATAAAAGCAAGTTTAATATATTTGGGTCCGATGGGAAACATTATATTCGTGTTCAAACTGGGGAAACAAGGGTGGAGGGGGAAGCGTCATGATTTGGGGGATGTTTGGGGCCTCTTATACAGCTACATGGGAGAGTGAGTGCAAATGTTTATCAGAACCTTCTTTGACAACATGCGGTTCCTTCCCTGCGTTCATCACCCAATTAGCCAAGATAACGTTTTTTTTGTTGAAGGGCCTTGTTTTTTTTTTAAAACACTGTTCTTTAAGCATGGTATATCTACAACAAAAATTCCACCAAATGTTGAGCAATAAAGGTTACATTATTTCTGAAAAAATCAAGAGTTCATAAATTTTTCTCTAATTTTGATTAATATTGGGACACCTACCTTTACACGCATATAAACTTTAATGGCGTCTTAGTCTGTAGGGTTCAATATTAAGTTGGCCCACCCATTGCAGCTATAACAGCTTCAACTCTTCTTGGAAGGTTGTCCACAAGGTTTAGGAGTTTGTCTATGGGAATGTTTAACCATTCTTCCAGAAAAGCATTTTTGAGGTCAGGCACTGATGTTGGACAAGAAGGCCTGGCTTGCAGTCTCTAATTAATCCCAAAGGTGTTCTATCGGGTTAAGGACAGGAGTTACGTTTTAATCACTACGAGGGGCTTAATAGATTATTGTGTTTTTGTAAAGAAGTGAAAATGTCCTCTCAGAGCAACCAATCTAAACAGGTTTAAATCTGATTGATGGTTGATGTGAAGTCAGTGATGTTTTCAGTAAAAACACATTGATAAATCAGCCTGTAAATCAGCCTTAAAGTGTTTTTAAAGGCTAAAGGCTTTAACCTTCATGCATTCCCACCCCCCCCAATCCTTACCTGAGCCCCCTCCGATCCAGCAATGTTCATGGTAGCCTTGGCTGGATGGGGACTTTTCCTCCCGATTGGCTCCCACTGATGTCAATCACAGCCAGTGAGCCAATTAGGAGAAAGCAGGGGGGGCAAGCCGTGTCTTATGGATGCATAGATGAGTGGTTTTGGAGCGAGCCCGCAACGATGCTCCCAGGGCAAGCAGTTTCTCTGGGGGCACTGCTCGAGGGGGAGGAGCCAGAAACATTTGGGAGGGACCTGAAAAGAAGACCAGGGCTTCTGTGTGCAAAACCACTGCACAGAGCAGGTTAGTATGACATGTTTGTTATTTTAGACAAAAAAGAAGCTTTAGCATCAATTCATGCTGGCCATAGATGGTGCAACTTTCTTCAATCATGGGTCGATAAATCAGCCTACCCATGCATGATTTCAAACCTCAGCCAGTACCTGCTGAGCTAAGATTCGAACCGTATATGGCCAGCTTTAGCAATCAGGGAAATCCTGGTTATTTGCAAGGGAATCCAAACTAAAAACATCTTCATAGGCTCACAGGATGGGTCCCTCAGTAGCCTCAAGTTTATAAATTATGTGAGAGTATTTCTAATCAGAGGGGAGAGTGGGCAGTTTGGCCTCTAGACTGTAATAATGTAATTTCCTGAGATTCTCCTGAGAGGCTAGCCACAGTCCTGTGAGTAGGAACAGATTAAAAAAAAATGTAATTACAAGGATTTAAACAACAGTACTGTAATATCAAATAGTAATTCACAGTCTTTTGAGAAAACATTACATGTATTTTTACAGATAACCCTCCCCCATCCCCCTTTAAATATCACCAAGATCCTTTCAGAGTTTGCAGAATAACAAGAAACTGTTTATATGGTTCATTATTTACTTTCAGAGGATTTTCTAAATCTTATTTGCAATCGGAGGCTAATCATAGGGTTTCCCAACATTGTAGTCATGGAAAAGACGATACAAAGTTGTGCCAAATGATGTGAGAATAACAAAGAATTTTACATTTTTGTGTAAAACAGCTAAATGGCAATCAGTAAATGCTAGAATAGATCCATAAGGAAGATTATGTTTTATTTACATACCGTCCCCCCTGTATTTAACTTAACGTATTATGTACCCCTATCAAATCATTCTCTGTAGCTATTACGTTTTGTACCACCCCCCCCCCCTTTAGAATGTAAGCTCTATGAGCAGGGCCCTCCTGTACCTTGTGTTTTGAACTGTACTGTAATTGTGCTGTCTCCCCTCTACATTGTAAATGGCTTCATAAACTGTTTGTGCTATATAAATCATGTATAATAATAATAATAATAATAGTAATGTATTAATTGGTGTATATAACCTCATCCAGCGACCATGCCCATCTTAGACCAAACTCGAATGTTTTCTTTGAACTACCCTGAGGCTCATATTTTGTTTAAAGGAGGCTTTAGCATAAAGTTGATCAGTACCATCTTGTCTTGAATTATACCGTAACTGTGCTGTCTCTCTTTATATTGAAAAGCACTGCACAAACTATAGTGCTATATAAATTCTGTATAATAATAATTTAAGAATAGCTACACTGTCAGGCCTAACCAACAACAGTTTATTTAATAGGTAACTAAACCCAAGAACAAAAATGTTATATATGGCAACTTACCAGTCCTTGAATATGATGTTGCATTAGTCTCCTTTTTTCAGGGTAAGAACATACAATACCTGCTTATCTTGGCAGAATGCAGTGTCTTTGCCACTTCTTTTGGGCTGAACTGGAATCACAAAACACAACCGCTAGCCCCTGTAATTTCCCCACCCTTATGTAATGAAGATGAATGTAGGAAGACATATTGAAATCCAGACTGGGTAACCACCATGGCTCCCTCCATAGATACAATGGAGGAATAAGCTTTCAAGAACAGGAATGATCGTTGATTAGGATGAGTCTTCTGTTTTTTGCCTCAAAATTTTCAAGAACCTCAGCTACTGTAACAAACCAGGTTGAATGTACAAACATGCAAAATCAAATCAAAGAAAACAGTTACCAAATTAGGTAGTTTAGACAAATTGTATATATTGTCACACAATATTGTTGGTAACTAGGTAAGCATAAAATGTATTAACAGTGGTAAAAACACAATTTAGCATATAAAGTGATTAACAATAAGGACTGGACATGAGATGACATTTGGCGTCCAGATGACATAAACAGTAGCAAGGCCACTGCAAGTGCAGCAATGAGCAGTAGTAAGTTTTAGTGCTGGAACTATATTTGCCAGAGTGCATTTATAATGGTGATGCTAGTCCTAGAATAGCTGGGTATGCACTGTACAAAAGAAAAGGAGAATAGTAGCGGAGGGGGCAGGGGAACAAAGGGGACTTGCAAAATAATTATAACAGGAGGGGCATTCTTTTGAGATGTTCTTCTGCCGGCTAACTTTGGGGCCCTTTAAGAGCATTTGTCCCAGCTAATTTGTATGTAGTATAGCTACAATATAGGTACGGTATAGTCTTCTTCTCTATGTTTCTGTAGTCCAGCACCTGGCTATAAAAATAAAGGAAACAAAGGCCTGAAAAAAGTAAACAAATGCAGCCAACACATCTAAAGTCAGTTAAAGGATCACTAAAGGATTTTTTTCAGCTAAATAGCTTCCTTTACCTTACTGCAGTCCTGGTTTCATGTCCTCATTGTTTGTTTTTTGCTTTGAAGTTGCTGTAATTCTGCTCTGATCTCCACACTTCTTGCTTGTCTGGCTCCTTATGAAAAATCTCATGGCAGCTTTTCACTGTGGTCCAAGCTGTCATTACTGTGTGTCTAAAACTCCTCAGAACCAATTAGATTCATTTTAAAAACAAAACAGTGCCCTGTATTTGTTTGTTTTTGTTCTGTGTGTCTCTTTACTTCACAGAAACATGAAACCAGTTTAAAAATGAAACTAAACTGCAGGGACATTATTTGGTTGATTTTTATCTATTTTTAATCATTTTTAAAGAAATCAGTTAACTATTATGTCTCTATACCATGTGAACAGTCATTTCAGCAAAACAAAAAAAAAAGAAAGTTTTCCTTTAGTGACCCTTTAAGTTGCAGTATAGTAAACATTTGTTTTTTTTAGTTTAGATTGAAAAAAAAATTAAACAACCTAAATTACTCCCTACCAAATGTTTTATAATATTCTGTACATACATTCCAGTATTCCAAACTGCAGGGCTAAATTCAATTGCTCAATCAGCAGGAGTCATTTGAAGTTGGCCAGCTTGAAGTAGGGTGATATGCATGCAGGAATCTACCCCACTGCACTATTTTAACCTGCAGCAGGGACTCATCCCCTGTCAGAATACACTGACCAGCTCTGTGGCATGTGGCATTGGCTGCATGTGCTGGTCCAAGGACAGGCTTCTGTTGAACAGAGTGGGGTTCACACAGCTATATTGTACCGTACCTATATTCACGTACCTATATTGTACTGTACCTATATTGGGCCAATTCCTGCTGTATACCCAGCTTAATGCAATAGAGTTGATCTACTTAAGGATTTACTTAAAGGATCACTAAAGGAATTTTTTTTTTAGCTAAATAGCTTCCTTTACCTTAATGCAGTGCTGTTTTCATGTTCTCATTGTTCGTTTTTTTTTGCTTTGAAGTAGCTGGTCCAAGCTGTGTGTCTAAAACTCCTCAGAACCAGATCCATCAGATTCATTTTAAAAACAAAACACTGCCCTGGATTTGTTTGTTTTTGTTCTGTGTGTCTTCTCTACTAGAAACATGAAATCATTTTAAAAACAAAAGTGAAACTAGAGGCACATTATATCAGGGGTCTCCAAACATTCTAAACAAAGGGCCGGTTTAGTGTCCTTCAGACTCTTGGAGGGCCGGACTTTGGCCAGTGGGAGTGAACATTTTCCTGGCATCAGTGGGAATAAACATCTGGTATTAGGGGGAGGAATAGTGCCCCATTTCTGGTATCATAGGGAGGAAAAGTGCCCCATTAGTGGTGTCAGTGGGAGAAATGGTGCTCCGTTGTTGGTGTCAGATGGCAGAATAGTGTCTCGTATCATTGGGAAGGATAGAGCTCCAAGGGCCAGATAAAGGCAAGCGAAGGGCCGCATCTGGCCCTCGGGCCGCAGTTTGGAGACCACTGCATTATATGATTGATTTTTATCTATTTTAATCATTTTTAAAAGTAATCGGTTAACTATTATGTCTCTATACCCTGTAAACAGTCATTTCAGCAAAACATTTTTTTTCCTTTAGTGGCCCTTTAAGGCAAATAGATTACTTTGCAAGGGAATATTCCCTTTGCTCTGTGAATGAGATGAAGCTCTGCTGACTTCCATCATCCAATTGTGTAAGCAAAAATATATATTCACTTTTCATGTGATTGGGTATTCTTTGTAAAGTGAATTTTTACCACATTTACTAAGCCAAGTTTTTTTTATGTAATTTTGTTTGTTGGTGATCTGACATATTAAAACATAGTTATGTGTGTAAAACAGATAACATGCTGCCCCCACCAGCATATTCTAGCATTTGTTTTTACTAAGGCCACGTACACACGAGCAGACAGATTTGTTCAAATCGGTCGGGCCGACCGATTTGAACAAATCTGTCTGCTGGGGACATATTGGTTTGATCGTGTACACACGATCAAACCAAAATCCCCGCCGCCAGACGGCGCGGTGACGTGGCGGTGACGTTGACGCCGCCACGTCACCGCACCAGGAAGTAAAACACTTCCGCGCATGCGTCGAAACCATTCGGCTTGTGTGCGAGAAGACATGTCTGCTGGTTAGCGTACTAAGCAGCAGACATGTCGGGCGGACGGGTTCCCAGCCGACAGATTTCAAAGCATGCTTTGAAATCTGTCGGCTGGCAAAATCCGTCGGCTCGCCCGTACACACGGTCAAATCTGTCTGCTGCTCGTTTCCAGCAGATAGATTTGATCGTGTGTACACGGCCTAAGATAATCAGATGACAAAAGGGGTAAAGTCTGTACAAAGGTGACATTATTCACGTGTGCCTAGAGTTGCATGATGTCTAAATATGGCCTAGTGTCTTACTACTCAATTTTAGTTAACAAGGCATTCATTTAAAATTCCAAGACTAACCTTTGTTTACAAACACAGCATTAAACTTTACAGGGATAAATCTGTTCTTTTTTTTAAAAACGATTTTCTTGTTTTAGTAAAAAAAATGGAAAGCCACTTGTACTGGGGAAATTGCCCAGAGCTGAGAACTCCCCATATTCATCCATCACAGATCAGCTGTTCACAAAATGCTTTTTCTATTTCTTTCTAAATGCTTTCTTTATAAATATCAAATGTCTGTTTAGTATGTGGACACAGGCAAGTTAAATAACTTGCTACCTTATTATACCTTCTTAAAGCGGTGTTCCGCTTAAAAAGAAAAAATATAAAAATTCAGCAGCTACAAATACTGCAGCTGCTGACTTTTAGCCACTTAAGACCCGGACCAATACGCTGGTAAATGACCCAAGGTGTTTTTGCGATTCGGCACTGCGTCGCTTTAACAGACAATTGCGCGGTCGTGCGACGTGGCTCCCAAACAAAATTTGCGTCCTTTTCTTCCCACAAATAGAACTTTCTTTTGGTGGTATTTGATCACCTCTGCGATTTTTATTTTTTGCGCTATATACAAAAATAGAGCGACATTTTTGAAAAAAAAAACACTATTTTTTACTTTTTGTTAAAAAAAATCAAATAAACTAAATTTTAGTCAAACATTTAGGCCAAAATTTATTTAGCCACATGTCTTTAGTAAAAAAAAAAAAATTGCGATAAAAAAAAATAGCTACCTAGCGGGAACAGCGACACTAATACAGCGATCAGAAAAATGATCGCTTAGTGACGCTGGCAATAGGGAGTGAAAGGGTTAACTAGGGCGGTGATCAGGGGGTTAAAACTTTATTGGGGGGGGGGTGGGGGGGCTATCCTGAACCTAACACTAACTGATTTTACACTGCCTGTCACACTGACACTAAATGCAGTGATTAGATCACTGCATTCAGTGACACTGTGACAGGGGGGGTGGGGGGGCAGATCGCAAGGGGTTAAGTATGCCTATGTGTGTGTGTGTCAGTGTAATGTTGGTGCACACTTACTGTGAGGTGTTTCTCCCATCGCAGCGGTTGGAAATACCGCTGCGATGGGAGATTACATCACTTTCCCCTTCCTGTGTTTACACAGGGGGAGGAAGTGACACAAAGGGGGAGCGCGCGCATTGGCTGGGAGCGATCGCGGGGGAGCGGGTACACACCGACATCCGCCCGCTCGTCCCGGATCGCTCCCGGAGCCAGGGGGACCCCCGCACTCCACTTTATTACTCAGGGCAATTCCCTGATCCACTCAAGTGCAGCAAACATTATGAGATTCTCACTCTTTCATTTTTTGCTACATAATAATGCAGCAGAAGGTCTTCATCCTTAGCGCTGTCAGTGGTTGGGGGCATACTGTAAACAAAAATGTTAGTGAGCAGATTATTCCCCTCCCAAATCCTGCTGTTAATTTAGTTCACCAGCATCTCTTAACAGTCATATCAGTTTTGGGTGGACTGACACTTTTTAACTACTGATTGGAGTAGAAAGGCCAATTATCTCAAATATATAACTGTGGTGCCAGCCTGGCTCTTTCAAGTATCCTGGCAGATCATTTCCAGCTCAAGCTCACAGAATGCTCTCTTTCCAGTGGATAACTGATGGATGGAGAGGTGAAAGGGACTGGGTCATGGCAGCCTGGGGCAGGGGGATTTCTATTAACTGCCATGACCGAAGGGTCAGGAGCTAAGGGTGCTGCTGAGTGCCTGGACAGACCTAGGAGGCCTGTGTAGATGCTGCAGGGAAGGAGAGAGGGCACATGTGCTGTGTGCTGTGAGCTTAAGAGCTGCTGGACCACATGCTGACCTACAGTGGAGAGGATCATCTGGTGCTTCTGCAGAACACCAGCATGAGAGGGGTGAGACCTTTCACTGGCCACTAAGGGACTGCTTGGGACTCATGCACCAATTTCCATGGAAAGAGGGTCTCTTGCCCAAATTTTGGGTTACCTTTTCTATGGGGCAGCACTGCCTTTTTCCTGTGAGTACCTTGGACCCTTTCTTATGGGATCATCCTTTTCCCACTGGGATTTCAAATACCCTCAGAAGGGAGCAATGAGCACTCCACCAGGGACTAATGCCGCGTATACACGGTCGTTTTTTGCGATGAAAAAAAAACGTTGTTTTTTAAAACGTCATTTAAATTGATCGTGTGTGGGCAAAACGTCGTTTTTTGTCTTAAAAAAAACGACCAAAAAAAAATTCCAACATGCTTGAATTTTTTGTGTCGTTTTTCAAAACGTTGTTTTTTGTTTCACAAAAAGTCACCGTGTGTAGCAAAAACGTTGTTTAAAACGACGTTTTTCAACCCGCGCATGCCCAGAAGCTAGTTATGAAGCGAGCTTCAATGGAAAAGAGTGGTGAACGTAACCTCGCTTTTTGTGAAAAAAACGATGGTGTGTATGCAACATCGTCTTTGAAAAGTGATGTTTCAAAAACGTTGTTTTTTACTTCACAGAAAACGTTGTTTTTTTTCATCACAAAAAATGATCGTGTGTACGCGGCATTACAGTCCCAATGCTGACATGGCTGGGGTATATTTTTTATATATATTTTCCCACTGGCCCCAGAGTAGTAAGTGCATTTTAATTGTAGGTAAGATATAGTTATGTCAAGGGCATTGTTACTCTGTAAACTGTTTGACATTGCATTTGTTTGCCTAAGCTTTCCCTTTTCAGGGCTCTTGTCTGCAATAAAGCCCATTCTAAAATATTTGCAGGTAGTTTAGTGGTCACTCAGGTTGCGGTACAGGGTGGGTCATGGCTGGTGCAGGGCTGCAAGGCTCAAACTATCCAGCGGCACCTCCAGGGGTAATGCTACAAAAATAAATTAATATATATATATATATATAAGGATCGAAAAAAAGATGAACTCTGCTTCATCGAAACATTGACAATAAAAACGCTGCTGTTTTGATCTATCTCCTCTGCAAGACCTGTGACTGCCTCTATATCTGTTTTGGATTTATATCAATGTATATATACAGTACATAGAAATGACAACCTTCTTTGAGTTGTGCAGTGACAAAAATATTTTAGAAAGTTTAAGCAGACTGTCAAATTTATGAACTAGTAGTATATAAAAAGTTTTTAGCTGGACCTTTCCCTGTTAATAAATGTCAGTTTTTTTCGATGTTTAAATGACATGTTTACCCAGGTGTATAATAACCTGCACTAGACAGATTGCACAACATGAAGCAATTCCAATAAACAAAAGGGACTGCCATAGTTTGGAGAGCAATGCTGTTCTGCATGATGGCTTCAGTGGGATTTTGTTTTTCTTTTACTGGAGACTTGCACCATGTAGGAATCCGTATGAAATGCCATTTTAATCACTAAAACACTAACAAAGGATAATTATCGGCTTATTACTAGTAAAGAGTAGTGTTGAGCGGAATACGCCATATCCGATTTCGCGATATTTCACGAATATATAGAAGAATATTCGTGAAATATTCGTTAATATCGAATATTCGTGATATTTTATCAAAAAACATTTTTTGCGAAATTTCGCTAATGTGAATGCGAAATTGATTGCGAAATTCTCGTCGCGCATGCGCATGCAAGGACGAGGACTACAAATACTAAACTAATATGCACTAAACACTAACTCATCCCCATATGATCCTAGGTTTTTCATGAATTCTAGCTATATGTTACACTGTTTATACACTTTATAATTTCTGTATAGTTTCTGCCATGGCTGCAAAGCATAGAATCGCAGCCGTGGCATTTTAGCCCAAAATATAATTTGTTATTTTCAGGGGGAGGAGGGGATAGGCTGTCAGGTTGGCTGTACTGTGATTTCTAATAGTAGACCTGTGCATAATATTATATTACAATCCTGTCTGAAAATTAGCAAAACAGCATTTTAGGTCTTTAAAAAAAAAAAAATCTTTAAATAAAAACTTTGATCTATGAGTCTGATAATATGTACAGATTCAACCTCTAATGTGTATATCCCTTCTGTCTGTTATTATCAGAGTGGAGTAGATATTTTGTTCCCTAACCATATAGTTGGATATTTATATTTACCACTGCATAGAGATATTCAAGAATACATTTTTTTAAAAGCTTGCATATTAAAGGATAAGTTCCCCTTTTTGGAACATGCTACATATTTCACACATATTTAGGGTAGAACATGTAACATGTAACATGTTCCTGTAGCTGCAGCCTCTCCCCCTCCCTCTCCCAGCGTCAGCGAGCGTGGATCTTCTCCCAGTGCCCACTGTTACTATTTAAAAATAACGCTACTGTAGGGGGCTCATTCAGTCACAGTTTCCTGTGAATGACTTGAACTACAAGTACTGTCGGCCTTGTCTGCAGCATTCTGCAATTGCACCCATGATCCACTGATCACTGGTGCATTGCTTTCCAGGCTCCTTAAGGAAAAAAAGTAAAAAATATTATTTGCGCTTTTTATTTCTCCTAAAATATGTACATTTATTATTTTTTCCCAAAAGGTGAACTGTTTTAAAAATAAATTTGAAAAAATACGAATATTCGCAATAGCGAATATTCATTGCGATATTCGAGTTATTCGCGAATACTCGAATATGCAATATTCGTAACGAATATTCGCAATGCGAATATTCTTGATCAACACTAGTAAAGAGACAAACATATTAAATCCCTAAGCTGTGGCTTGCAATTTCTGAGTCTCATGAATCTAAAAAAAATAAGAACTATTTATTTGTATTACTTTCCATTTTCTCATTAATGCAGAGAAACCGATTACAGACTGGAACTCCGGAAAGGTTGTGTTATTTGAATTTCATTGTAATGATCCAAAGAATGCTACATTGCTACTAATTTTGGTAGCTGCTTTTACTTCTATTATTATTTTTCATAGTTAATGAGTTTTGTTTCTCCTGCATACCATCAAATTGCTTTTGTTGATGAACTTTGTCATAATAGTAGAAGCACGTTGCGATATGATGCTGGAGGTTGTTTTAAATCTTATTTTTAGATTTCTTTTTTACAGACTTGTTGTTCTATACCAACATTTATTGATGAGGCAATAGAGTTAAGCATTCTTTACATTAATTAATACTGCTTTCTTTTTGCTGTTCAATTTTTTTACTTATAGACATCAATCTGATCAATCTGGTTGCTATACCACTAACTTAAAACCTAAGCGTAGCCAAAATCTCAAACAGTAAAATCAGCACAAGGGACATAACTTACAGCCAGTAGGATGTATCTCTTGTGCTGATTCCTCTTCTGTTAGTGGAAATCTTTTCCCCTCCTATCCCCCCCCACCCTTGCCATCATAATCTTCTTGTGCAGCACAACTAATGGACTGTCACAAATTATCATCAAGAGAGGCTGACAATGCCCACCATTTGTACTACAGCTTCTCCAAACAATACACAATCCATGAAAGACACAGGATCTGTGAATAGAGGGATCCGAGATATTATTAATCACCCTCTTGCCCTCCATTCATAGATCCTGTTTCATACATAGATGCTATAGAATGGCTTCTACGAATAGAGCAGCTAGGTGGAAAGGGCCAGCATAGGCAGGTTGTCTTGATGAGAGCCTATTGTAATAATTCTCTGGTGCAGCAAGGGTTGGGGGGTTTATGGAGCAGAATGGAGGAAGATTTTCACATTTGATTTTGTCTGTAAATACTTATGAATGATATAGAAACAGCATACAGCACACTGACTTGCATCACAAAAAACATTCACGTTCAATAACAGTTTCCTGTGTGGAAGGAGCAAGTTGAAAAAAAAAAAAAATCTTGCTAGCCAGAAATATTTGCAGAGTTGGAGAAGGAAAAAAAAAAGTCTTGTCAAAATAATACTTTTTAGTAGCTTAGTAAAATATATATATATCTAAAAAAAAAAACACGTTCCGTGGAATTTATAAAAGTTGTCATAGACACCCGTTAACTGAGGACATAGTGGAGAAGCTAAAAGACAGTTTTCCTGCTTTCCATCAGTATACCTAGAACCAATACCTGGAAACTTTTTTCCTGCCGTGCTAGCATTTTAACTCGTACAATGCCCCAAACACGGCTAGTAGAAATGCGTTCTTGTGTGGGGCCAAACATGTAGCAAAGGAGATATTATTGGCACTCCTTCCACCTGCAATCTGTCTCCCAGAACCACAAAGGTTCCCCAACTTGTACAGAGGTAGTTCAAGAGTTAGTCCATGTGCATGTGTGGAGCCTATGCAAGGTGTAAGAGTGTGTTTAAGAGTAGAAAAGGAGAAGTTGGGAGAAGGTGTACAGTGCAATGGGAAACCTAGAGGTACTGGAGAACAATTGCAGGGCAGTGTACATGGTGTAAGTTCATCTCTAAGTGTAGAGGCCCACTTTGAGGTTGAATATATTCCTCATAGCAGCCTCAGATTTGTCCCAAGGTATCGAGAAAAATTTCACAAAGTAAACGTACCCCGAGTGTGTAGCAAAGTGACACTGTAAGAAAGTGCTTAACATAGCCCAAAAATAAAATAAAAAAATTGGGTAGGCCTCACATACTTGGCGCCCTTTAAGCTAATGGAGAACATGGAGGGCACAACCCCACCAGCCTGCCAACACACGTGTTGTACAAAAATATATGCAGAAACATGCATTCACAAGCAGGGCCGATCCGCCCTATAGGCTCACTATGCAAGCCGCTTAGGGCCCCGCAAAGCTGCGGAGGGCCCCCCAATTAACTAGAGGCCCCGTCTGGTAATAAGTCATTTTCAGCCCCTCGCCACGCTTCTCAACTCGCTGGCTGCATGGGAGAAGAGGTAATAAGTCAGCACCCCCCCCCCCGCTTCTCACTTTAAAGCGGAGGTTCAGCCAAATAACATGTATATAAGATCATATTCTTTAGACTTCCAACATGTACAGTATGCATTTATTTTTATTGTTTTGGCTGTACATACTGTATTATTGCTATTTTCCACCCGGCTTCCGGGTACTCACTCCCACAGGAGTAGGCGTTCCTATGCAGAGGCGCAATGTCACCTGGGACTTCGCCCAGATGATTGACGTCCTTGAGAAAAACTCCCCTCGGCAGATAAGGCCCCCCCCCATTGCGTAGGCACGTCGTGAGTTTCTGAACTGTAACCGAACTGCGAGTCAGCTCTATACAGCGCTATACGGTGCCTGCGCACAGACTAGGAGCCGTGTAGAGCTGACTGCGCAGGCGCCGTATAGAGCTGACTCGCAGTTCGGCTACTTTCGGAAACTCGGGACGCGCCTACTCAATAGGGGGGCCTTATCCGTCGGGGGGAAGTTTTTCTCAAGGACGTCAATCATCTGGGCAAAGTCCCAGGTGACATTGCGCCTCTGCAAAGGAACACCTACTCCCACGGGAGCGAGTACCCGGAAGCCAGGTGGAAAATAGCAATTATACGGTATGTACAGCCAAAAAAATAAAAAAAACAGCATACTGTACATGTTGAAAGTCTAAAGAATATGATCTTATATACATGTTATTTGGGTGAACCTCCGCTTTAATGTAAGATGTCATTTCTGACAGCAGAACACCCCCTCCCCCGCTTCTCAACTTTAATGTGACATGTCATTTTTTTTAGAGCCCCATGGAGGTCAGGATCGGCACTGTTCACAAGAAGCTAGATGAAAATGGGTCCTAAGACTGGAAAAGCTGTGCATGGCAACCAATCAGTTTCTAGCTTTCATTTTTAAAGCTTAAAGCGGATCTCCACCCTAAAGTAAGGATCCGCTGATCGGAACCCTCCCCCCCTCCGGTGTCACAATTGACACCTTTCAGGGGGGTGCAGATACCTGTCTGAAGACAGGTATCTGCAACCACTTCCGGCCCGCAGTCTCGGGCAAAAGACGGGTTTTTTGGCGACATCCCGTCGCCCCCCCGTTGTGTGCTGGGAACTCTCAGCTCCCAGCACACAGCGGGAGCCAATCGCCGGGCGCAGCGCGACTCGCGCATGCGCCGTAGGGAACCGGGCAGTGAAGCCGCAGCGCTTCACTTCCTGGTTCCCTCACCGTGGATGGAGGGGGGAGCAGCAGGGTGACGAGCGATCGCTCGTCCTCTGCTGCGGACGCCGCTGGACTCCAGGACAGGTAAGTGTCCTAATATTAAAAGTCAGCAGCTGCAGTATTTGTTGCTGCTGGCTTTTAATATTGTTTTTTTGCTGAACCATCCGCTTTAACCAAACAAACTGAAGTTAGAAGCTAATATGTTGCTCTGTACATCTGCCCCAGTCTTTGTAAATTCTCTTCTATGTGTTGTCAAATTAGATACAAAATAATATTTTTCATTTTGTAAAACAACCTTTTTTTTCTATTACATTACAATTTTGGGGCCAAGCATTTTAATACAGCATACAGATGATTTTTGCAATAGAAAACCACAAGGTAGTCGTTTAGGGAGTGAAATAGAACCTTGATTAAAATATGTGCCCACACAGTGTTATTTCCTGCTAAGCTAACAATCATGAATGAAGCTTTAATAACTGCATTTCAAATATGCTTCGATTTCAGAAGAGACGTGGAGCATATTAAGGCTTGCTTTCAATAAACCTTCACTGCTCCAGCTAGGTGGTCCAGAGCTCTAGCATCTCAGCCATTTATCATAAACCTAACTTAAACTGCTATTTATTGAGCTGTATGTGCAGGTAAAACATGAGCACAGAGCAGGTGCAGCACTAAATGCACCGAAATCTGACTTATTATATTATGCCAACAGTAGTCACTGGTGAAGTCACCATGTACAGTTTTCATTGGCACAGCTGTGTGTTACAAAATATAGCATTTAAGGACTAGTAAGCCTAAATTATGAGATGGTATATAAAAGAGCTTGAAATTACATATATAAAACTAAATTAGGTAACTGTCAGATATTAATGTGAACCCTGAGTACTAAAATATGGGCGTTATCATTGCAGATTTGATGTGTAAAACTGCAGGTTGTGGGACTTCAATGCTGATTCTGGCCACGCTATTGTGGATCACTGACCTAAAACATGCAGGCAGCCAGTAAAGTCTTTACATTTTGAACTACCCCCCAACATGTTCCAGTTCAATGAATCATGAACCTACAAAGCATAGTTGTATATATTTTTTAAAGTCAGAAGGACTAATAAATATATTTTTTAAAAGGTTGTATTCTTTTTCTGGACCAGCAGGTGGTGCTTTAGGCTCCTTTTCATCTGTATTTCCTCTGTCTTCTTTTTTTTGCTGTGTTGAAAAAAGTCTGGTGTTTACAATGAATAATATTTCAAGCTAAATTGTACGTACACAGATACAGGATTCATTCAAAACAAGCTTTCAGGTCTGTCTTAAAAGACATGTGCCTGCTGTAATATGTACTTGTATTAAAAAATATCCCGTTCTCTTTGTATTGCATTATTTGTGCACAACCCCTGGTGTTCCTGTCAGTCCCCCTGCTTTCCTATTAAAAACTGATCACCCTAAGCAGGAGAACACATCATGGTCCGCTCCCTAGCCTGCTCTCCTCCAATGATCAGACTTGTCCTGCTCTCCTCCAATGATCAGACTTGTCCCCCCCCCGCCTTTGACTGGGAAGATCAGTGTGCTGCTGCTTCTCCTCCCCTAGCTCTTATGCAGCTTAGAACAGAGAGAGTGTGATCACTTATAAAAAAGGGGGAAAAAAAGGGATTTATATTTTCAGCTCTATACACAAATGTTTTCCCTTTCCATTCTATTTGTATTTAACCACTTCTCCACCGAGGACATATGACGTCCTTCACTTTGTGCGGGGATATCTGAATGATGCCTGCAGCCGCTTGGTAGTTCTTATAGGCAGCGGGAGGGGATGTCCCCCCCTCTTTAAGTCAATAGTCTTCAATTAAAACTGACTTTCTCTCCCACCATCAAGTCAATACCTATGACCCATATATCCGCCCAATTCACTCACTTAATCTCTAAGCTGCAGTGGCAGAAGTGCTATCTGCCCCCTTCCTCCATTTTCATTTTTTATTAACCCCTCAATATTTGTCATTTGCTATCTCCCTCTCCCCAGCTTTCCCTCCTTTCTCAAATAATCCTACGTTTCAACCACCACCAAACCAAAAACAGAAGCCTCCTTAATCTTGCTGACCACCTAACTGGGAATGTACGTCATGATTATGACATTAAATACTGAGAATTTGGATGCAGCTATATAATAACCCTGGTATTGTTTTTTCCCTTAGGCCGTCAGCTTTCCGATAAAAGTGATCCCAGTTGCGGATTTACTGCAAGATCACTTTTACAACGGGAAGTGGCAGGAGGGGCACCACTTCTGTCGCTTCCCGTAATTTTCAAACTTACTGGAGCCATCTGTTAATCCCGGAAACGATTTGATAAAATATTGCAATGACCGCAATTTTAGTCTTTAGGATCTCTGCTAAAAAAAAAATATATATATATTGTTTGGAGGCTTCTAAGTAATTTTCTAGCATAAAATCCTGATTTTTACTTTTAAGCAACAAATATCAGAAAAAGGCTGGGTCATCAAGTGGTTAATATAAATACTCACTGTGATTATGTCATCATTACTGAAAATAGTATAACGCGTGTTGTCCTCTTTAATACAAAGCATGGACTGCCTCTGTATTTTAGCCCCAAATACAGAACGTTTTATTCATCCATGCTATGCCTTATTTACATACTTCCCAACACAATATGTAGGCAAAGGACAAGTCCCTGCCACAGCCTTATGAATAAATGAATGAATGAAAACTTGTATAGCGCGGCACATGCGAACTGAATCGCCTCTGGGCGCTTGTTGTTCCTGTCTCCTTTGATATCAAAAGAGAAAAGTCTTGACCTTTTTCCTAAATGCTAGGTGATTCTCCTCCAACCGAATGCTGGTTGGTAAAGCGTTCCATAGTCTGGGGCCTTGGATCGCGAATCTTCTTTCTCCTTTGGACTTGAAGTTGGCTTTCGGAACCTGGAGCAGGTTCTGATTCGTGGATCGCAAAACGCGATTGGGGTTATGCGCTTTTATTATTTCGCATAAATAGAGGGGGGCATTTCTATGGACACATCTATGCGTAAGACAGAGAGCTTTAAAAGCAATTCTGTCTTTGACTGGCAGCCAATGAAGGGCTCGCAGTGAAGGTGAGATAGATTCCCAGGGTTTTTTCCCTGTCACAAGTCTGGCGGCCGTGTTCTGAACGACTTGCAGACGAGCGATTTGGTACTTGGGGAGTCCGAGGTAAAGGGTATTTGCATAATCCAGCCTGGAGTTTACAATTGCTCCCACCACGACCGCTAAATCTTCTTTAGGGATGAACGGAGTGAGTCTGCGTAGTAGGCGCAGTAGATGGTGAGATCCGCTGACTACTGACCCTATTTGTGCGTCCATTGTCATAAAGGAGTCAAAAATGACCCCTAGGCTTTTGACTTTGGCGCTAGGGGTGATGAGCTTGCCCAAAATAGGCGGGGGGGGGTCCACGCTGTTGAAAGTTGGTTTCTACGCTTGGCGTGAAACAGGAGAAGTTCTGTTTTCGCTCCATTGAGTTTAAGATAACTCTTTGTCATCCAGTCCTCTATCAAAGAGAGGCATGTCTCTAGATTGAGGTGGTGATCCTGTCTATTGCAGATGCGGAAATACAGTTGCGTATCATCTGCATATGAGTGGTAGAGCAGTTTTTGGCTGCTGATAATCTCAAAAAGAGGACGAAGATATATGTTAAACAGCACTGGTGACAGAGGCGATCCTTGAGGGACTCCGCATGTTACTGTGCATTTCTCAGATGTAAAAGGTCCTAACTTCACTGTTTGCGAACTGTTTTCCAGAAACGAGGAGAACCAAGATAAATCGCCTTCTGCGACTCTGGCTACTTCATTAAGCCGAGTCAGCAACAGTTTGTGGTCTACAGTGTCGAAAGCGGCACTTAGGTCCAACAGAACTAGAAGACAAGATTCTCCTTCGTCTGCAGCCTTGAGAACATCGTCCCATACTTTCAGCAATGCTGTTTCCGTCCCGTGGCCGGGACAGAAGCCTGATTGCAATGGGTCAAGTAGCTTGTAGGTATCTAGATGATGTTGCAGCTGTTGTACCACTACTTTTTCCATTATCTTTGAGAGTACGTTGAGACTTGTTATGGGACGGCGGTGGAGTGGGTCCTTGGGGTCCAGGGAGGGTTTCTTCATGATGGGTTGGATTATACCCTCTTTCAACTGTGAGGGCACTATGCCCTCCAAGAAAGACTGGTTGATAAGCTGAGTGATGGGAGGAGCCAGGATGTAGGCGCATTCCTTCAGCAGTTTTGTGGGGATAATGTCATTTGGCGCTGTGCCATTACGCAAAGCGCCAATGATATTCTTAGTGGTCTCAATGGAGATGGGTCCCAGGGTAAACTTACCTGATATGGGAGAATTACTATGGGTGCTGTGTGAGAGGCTGCAGGGGGGGCTGAGGGGGGAATTGTTTTGCTGAATGCTTTCACGGATTGCCTCGATTTTATTAATGAAGTAATCCGATAGTTCATCGCAAAATTCTTGTGTGTCCGAGCTGGGGGCTTCAATGCAACCTGGTTTCATGGTCTGGGTGACCATCTTGAAGAGTTCGCGGGGGCGGTTTAGGGCACCGTTGATAGCCTCCGAAAAATACGTTTTCTTGGCTTGGAAAATTCCTTTGTGGTATTTTCTTGTAGTCGCCTTGTAGATGGATAGGTTTAGCTCTGAAGAACATCTTTTCCAGGCAGATTCTGCCCTTCTGCGTTCTTGCTTCAGTAACGACAGCTGGTTGTTAAACCAGCTGCGGTTGTTTTTCCGAATGCGGGTTATTCGTTTCGGCGCTACCAAGTCGGCTGACTGTAGCATGGCCGAGTTTATGGCTTCCAATGTTTCAACGGCCGTTTGATGCGGCTGAGTTGTTTCTATTTTCTTCATTAAAGTAGTTTTGAAGAGTTCGGAGTGGAGCTTCTTCTGACATCTAGTCCAGTGTGTTGTCACTGGATTTGATGTTTTTGTTGCGGGGGGGATGGTGGAAATACTGAATATAATTGCATGGTGATCTGTCCATGGCAACTTTTCATTTTCCAAAATCTTTATTTCCAGAGCTTGTCTGAAAATAAGATCAAGTGTGTGACCTGAAGCATGTGTGGGCCCACATACTAGTTGCTGTAATCCTAATCCTTCCAGATGATCAATACAGGCGTCGGAAATGGGGTCTTGTGAGGAGTTGGCCCAGAGATTAAAATCCCCAAGCAGCAAAAGATGTTTGCTGTTGAGGGTGTAAGTGGAGAAGAAATCCGTCCATAATGGTAGCAGCTGCGTTTTTGGGCCGGGCGGCCTATAGCAGAGCAGAATGTGGACGGTCTCCTTTGAATTTGCTTGCAGTTGCAGAGTAAGGGTTTCCATGAATGGAAGAGGGTTTTGGCGGAGTGGTTTGGTGATCACAAGGTGAGTCTTGTGGATCACCGCCAGGCCGCCTCCTCTTTGCCCTATTCTGTTTTCCGTGATAATACGGTAATTTTCTGGCACCAGTTCTCCTAGAATGGTGTTACAGTCGGCTGTGAGCCAGCTCTCTGTAATAAAGAGACAGTCTAGATCATTTTGTTGAATGAAGTCGCGGATTTCTAGTCGGTGTTTTACTGCCGATCTTGTGTTAATCAGAGCACATGATATGTGCTTGAGCTGGGGTAAATGGCTGAAATGTCTGACTGTCGATCTATGATCGATTCTCAATAGTCGCTCAATTCTTAGGGCTTTTTTGGTGATGGCTGGCAGTATTGCGGCGTATTGCCTCAAACTCCAAATGGTTTCGGCAGAATATTGCCGACATGCCATGATCGCCAATACACCGGGGGGGGGGGGGATTTTCAGGGGCGATGGGGAGAGGATTTGGTTAAGTCCTCTCTCCTGGCTTGGTCCAGAGGAAGGCAAAAAAAACCCTGGCCGGTGCTGGGCCAATATGCTCCGGTAGGGGTAAAAAATTCCTTCCTGACCCCGTGCAAGGCGATCGGGGGACCCCTGGATCAAGCTTCTGTTTGTTGTTGAGACGAGGGGGGACTGGGGATGAGCGGTGAGCGTGTTGTAGGTGTGGTGTGGCTGATGGCTGCCTGAACAGGCAGTAGGGTATAGCCTCGGGCTGACAGGGTGGATCTGTAATGCTGGGGAGGCTGAGAGGTAACACTATGAGGAGTTGCTGTCCTTCTGGGGTGAGGGGGGTTTACCTGGATGGCTTGGTGGGGATCCTGGGGCGTGCAGAGCGGCGCGGCGTTAGGCCGCAGATGAAGCCGCGGTCTTTCCTAGATCGCGGCCCTGCGATTCGGTGCAGTCTGGCGCGGGTGTCAAAAAAATAGCCCTGGGATGGCAGAATTTCTGCGGGGGGGTGGCAGGAGGGTGCCCCTGATGGCGATGGAGGTGTGGGAGCACAGGGGACAAAGGAAAGGAGCAGGGGAGATCCGTGAGAAGCCGCGGCCTATCCGTGAGCAGCCGCGGCCTATCCTGAAAAGGACGGCCGCATACTGTCCCGACGGCGGAGGGTGGAGATGTGGAGGAGGAAACAGCCTTACCTGTGAGGCTGAAGGGGCTGACGCGCAGGGATGCCTGGTGGATGAAAAATCCTGCCTGCCTAGCTGATGCTGTCCCTGGGGAGAGCCGACTCGTTTGAGAGCGTCCTGCTCTCACTATCCCTAGAGTGAGCAGACTAAGGTGAGAGCGTCTGCTGCACACCTTACTGACAGACACCACAGGAATGGTGTCACAGGCACTGATGAGCCTTAGATATACCATAGAGCTCTAATCTGCAGAAAATTATTGGCCAAACTACACAATTGTTGTTGTGGCCTCTATTTTTCCTGCATAATATCTTTTCACAGTAACAAATGCAGTAGCATAGAGATTTGATCAAACGTTTAGTACAGCATAACACTTTTGGTAGTAAAATAGTATATTTTGTGTAGAGATTTATATATCAGACCAAAAAGAGGGACAACTATAGGTGAACAAGGGACAGAGGAATTTGGTCTCAAAAGAGTGATATTTTAGAGTTATATTTGTATATGTGGTTTTACAATCACCAGGTGTGTCTAGTGCAGCCTGTAAATTGGATTTAACGTTTACAGATTATATTACACTATATAGCTTTGTCTCATTTGAAACACACAAAGTGCATATCTATAAAGCAGTGAATGTGTAATTCACCAAACATTCACTGCACACAAATCTTCCTGGTGCATGTAATGGTTCAGGAAAGAAAAACTGCACCATCCCAAGCCCCACACTGGCCTCTTTGGTTCACCACTGCACCAGATGCTGGTCTATAAAGCCCTGTACACACGATCGGTTTGTCTGATGAAAACAGACCGATGGACTGTTTTCATTGGTCAAACCAATCGTGTGTGGGCCCCATCGGTTTGTTTTCTAACGGTGAAAAAATTTTTTTTTATGGATAAAAAAAACGCTAGGAAAAAACGATCGTCTGTGTGGAAGTCCATCGGTCAAAAATCTACGCATGCTCAGAATCAAGTCGACTCATGCTCGGAAGCATTAAACTTAATTTTTCTCAGCACGTCATAGTGCTTTACGTCACCGCGTTATGACACGGTCAAGACTGATGAAAGTCAGCTTCATCGGATATCCGACAAAAAAAAACATCAGATATCTGATCGTGTGTACACGGCTTTACAGTTCATCCAGCTCAACAGGCATAGCAAAATTGAAAAGAAGGACCGCACTCTATGAAAATCAAGCTGTTTCCTCCCCATTGGGCTTTTTCAAAGAGGTAGCTACCTCTATGAATAAGGCAAGTTGGGGTGAAAGGGAAATATGTCGGTGGGGTATAGCCAAGGTGGGGGGACTTTGGAGCCAGTTATACTGATTAAATTCAACAGCTTGACTTTTCTGGAGTGCGGTTCTACCTTTCAGTTTTGCTATGCTTGCTTCCTGGTGCATGTAATTTATTCACCTGCAGTGAATGTTGGGTGAATGTCACATTCACTGCTTTTAAATATGCTCCCTTTAAAAAAAAAAAAAAGCAGGTTGATGGTACCAAAATGATGACTTGGGGGTTGATTTACTAAAACTGCAGAGTGCAAAATCTGGTGCAGCCGTGCATAGTAGCCAATTGGCTTCTAACTTCAGTTCAACTACATTTTCACGAAAAAAAAAAAAAAAAAAAATGGAAGCTGATTGGTTTCTATGCAGAGCTGCTCCAGAATTTTCACTCTCCAGTTTAATAACCCCTTGAAGTAGATAAGCATATGGTATATACATGAGCTTATCAGCCCTTTTGAACACTTTTAATTAGCATAGCACCCAGGATCTGGCATTTTCAAATGTGGAGAGTAAGTGACAGGTACAACAAAGTCGCATAAATATTCTGTATATTTTCCCTGTGTATAATCAGTATGCATTTATTTTTCAAACCTGTATATATTCCCGATTCCCATCATAACAGGATAAGGCTTTATTCTCATGATTAAAAGAATATGTTTTTGAAAAGTAAAAATATTCAACTTCCTTAGTTATTGCCCTAGAATATACATCTATTCATGTGTTGGCTAATTACTTTGTTGTATGATAGATGGGCACAGGAATAGTAATTATGCAATTATGTGCATTTTTTGGAAGTGCTAGTGCAGTGAACTTGTTTCAAAGTCAGGAAGGTAATTGGGCTTTTATAAGCAAAAATCTCTTTCATCTTTTCTAGAACGCAACAGAGAAAGCAAAATGTCACCGACATGAACTAAATCCTAGCCGGTGACCCGGCACTCTGCTGTGTCATAATGAGATGCCAGGAATATTTCATATCCTATATTACAGCTAATGATGTGCCAAGCAGGATTTAGATGATGTGATATTTACATATGACATTGTCAATGTTATAAAGAGATACTCCTTGACATTGACCCAAATGTAACTGATCTGTTTTACAACGGCATAGTGTGACATTCTTATATTTCTATCATAAATATTCAGTTTCCTTTTTATGTTTGCATATGCTTTTATGAGTAGCCAAAATGTGCTTGCGTTTCCTAAAACACTTTGGGTAATTCTCGATGGAAGTTGCTTAGAGCAGTGCACTTCATTACCAAGCAACAAAACTGCTGAAGCAAGTAACTGCTGTTTTAAACTATTTCCAAATCAGAAAAGGGAACATCTTTATAATGCTTTTAGCAATACTGGTAAAAAGTTTGTGGTCCATAGAATACAAACTTTCACTTTTTTTGCTCCTGTCTCCCAATAAAGCATGTCACATACCATAAACCTCCAGTTTACAAGCTGTTCTTGCATTTTTGAGATATTGCGGAGGCTTGAAATATATGCCTGTCAACCTATAAACTTCTTTATAGTAGTGATACTCTAAGCTTAACTATGTGACTAAAGAATGATGATCCCAGCTTAGTGTAATAGAAATTTCACTGTATGTAATAATGAAAGTTGAATGCTTTCTCCTAGAATGAGAGACATCTTAGATCTTGGTTTGGAATTATGTAAATATGTTCTTTGCATCTCATTCAGATACATAGATGTGAAAGGTCTTGGCTGCGTGAATATTTTTATTTTATTTAAATGAGTTGCTTTATTTGATGTACGATGTACTTTGAAGAAACAAAAGTCGATCAGTGTCCAGCTAAAATATTGACATTTTGACTTGGATAGAATACACATTATATACATATTGCTTTTTATTATACTATGGTTTGGCAGGTCTTCTAAAAATATAGCACATATAGATAGTATCAGTGCATATAGATAGTATCAGCTGCCTTAGGGCAATACCTAAGGCATCCATTTCTACACAAAATGCTGCTCAGCAAATGATGGCGGCATATAAGTTATAAGTACAAGCAAGAAGCACTGAACTATGCGCCCTCTGCCAATGATTTGTTTAAATTGCACCCTGAGCCCTGTGTTACAGTGCTGTATGCTATACAACTTGGAAAATCCACAACGTGACGTCCTTGCCTTTTATTGTTACGAAAGTACAGATCCTTTAAGGCACAGGTGTCAAACACAAGGCCCTCCAGGCCGAATGCGGCCCTCCAGGCCATTTTATGTGGCCCTCGCACCTCTCCTGCAGTTGCAGAAGAGCTCCAGCCCTCCTCTGGTCCTACTCCAGATCCTTACTTTCTGCCTTCAAACAATGCATCCAGCTTCTTCCCAGCAGCAGCAAAATGAAAGGGGCTGCACTGTGATGTAAGGGAGAGTAGGGGACTCAAATTCTGATGGTGGGGTGGCTCTTGATATCTAATGTAAAGGGGAGGGGATGCGCTGGATAGCTAATCTTACAGATACAACCGGCCCTTTTGAGGGCAATCATAATGCTAATGTGGCCCACGATGAAATTGAGTTTGACACCCCTGCTGTTGATTCCTACAAAGCTAACTGCAATGTATGGCTCAAGTGGTTTCTTAAAAGGGTAAACTTGCTGCCTAGGGGATCATTATAATGGTAGAAAAGAGGAATCTGCCCTGCTATACATTGCTATATTTTAATCTACATAAATCAGCAAAACTTTTTTCTGTTACCATCTAATCGTAGACTGTACCCCCCAGCCACCAATCAGTTACACACATATAATCTTCAACTGTTTATTTCCAGTTAAAGTGGGGGTTCACCCTAAAAAAAATTCTAACATTACATAGAGCCGACCTATGAGACCGACAGTATGCTGTTGTTTTTTTATTTTTTTGCGTACATACCATTTTAGGGCTATTTTCACCCCCGGCTTCCGGGTAGGTAATCCCACGGGACTGGGCGTTCCTATTCACAGGCTGTGATTGATGTTCTTCCGACCGGCGCATACTGTGCGTCACGAGTTGCTGAAAGAAGCTGAACGTCAGTGTGCAAGCGCCGTATAGCGGCTTCTTTCGGCAACTCGTGACGCGCAGTATGCGCCGGTCGGAAGCACGTCAATCACAGTCTGTGATTAGGAACGCCCACTCCCGCGGGGAACCCGGCGGTGAAAATAGCCCTAAAATTGTATGTACGCAAAAAAAACAAAAAACAACAGCATACTGTCGGTCTCATAGGTCGGCTCCATGTAATGTTAGAATTTTTTTTAGGGTGAACCCCCGCTTTAAGGTTTTATTATGATTAAAGCGAAGTGGGGTTCACCGCTCCAGGGAAATCCCAATTCAATAAAGACAACTCAAGAGTTTTCCGGTGTGCGGCCGTCCATCCGTTCTTTGTTATTTCTTTTTATTATGATTAAAGGCCTATCTTAATTTTTCATTATCCGTGTTTACAGTAAAACATATTTACAATTTTGACTTTAACAGGGTCTAGTAACATAGGTATATATGTCCTGTAGATAATCAATATGCCACGTTAGTGCAGTGCCAAGAGCATGAAGTGGATGAAAGCCCTGTTGCTGAACAAGTGTAACTAGACCTAAAAGCACATTTTAGTATATTGCAGCTTTCATATTTTTTCTATATTTACACCTGAAAATCCTGTGAATAACTTCTGGCTGGTAGACATGGGCAGAATATTGGCAGGTATCAGCCAATTCAACAGGAACCTGCTAACATTTGGCCAGTGTGTACAGCAGCCTGTTTGACAGAAGTCGGTTAACAACTGGATTCTGTTGAACGAGCATGGTGGAAAACCAGCATCCAATCAGCGCTGGCAGCCAAAGACTGCGAGCGCTGATCAGTGTGTTCTAGGGGGGAAAGGGGGGGCAGTCCCTCTATCAGAACACAATAGCACAGTGGAGGAGATTGCCACACCAACAACATTGCTTAGTTAGTACAGCGACCTGGGTTGAACAAAATAAAACTTCCCATGTGTATCTAGCATTACAGTCACTGGGTAGCTACTTTCACCCACTCCACTGTATCTTTTGGGGGAGCCATAGTTGTCACCCAGACTGACCACCTGATTTAGACTTCAATCAAGTCGCCCTCTCTATCTCCATTACATGGGAGGAAGGGAATTTGTAGTTTATAAAAGATTGTTTGAAAGAAGGATAACATTGTTTGTGCCTTCAGATCAGGTCACAGGAAGTGATAAGAGCAGTACATTATGGGTAACAACTTGCTGAAAATGTTCCCAATCCAAAAGAGAAATGTAATGCAGCTACCACATTTAAATCGGCTGTATACCCGCTGACACATTTTTTTTTATACACCTGTAAGGCAAAAGGCATAAAGAGCTAGTATGCACCACACACTAGCTCATTTTGAATTACTTACCTTAGAATGAGGAGTCGGTATCTCACCTGGTCCACGTAGAGGAAGCTGACATGTTGCCTCGGCGTGTCTTCTGGGTATCGCGGCTCCAGTGCTGTGAGTGGCTGGAGCCACGATGTTGTCACTCCCGCGCATTTGCACGGGAGACTTCTTTCCGGCGTCTGCTGGGCTTTCAGCCGAGAATCCCCTGTGCACATTCAGCGGCTCGTTGCAAGGGGAATATCTCCTAAACCGTACAAGTTTAGGAGATATTCTTTTTACCTACAGGAAAGCCTTATTATAGGCTTACCTGTCGGTAATAGTAAAAAAAGTTACTATACAACCGCTTTAACTGCTTCCCGACCGCCCACCGTCATATTACTGCGGGACGGTGGCGCGGTCTCGCGGGAGCACGTAGCTCTACAGCCTCTACTTTTCGGCCACTAGGGGGCGAGCGTGTGCCGCCGGCGGCCGGCGCGCACGCCCCCGAGTCCCGCGCCCGGCGGGTACGATAGCCGCCGGGCACCCGCGATTGCTCGTTACAGAGCGGGGAACGGGAGGTATGTGTGTAAACACATACCTTTCGTTCCTGTCAGCAGGGGAAACGCTGATTTTCTGTTCATACAATGTATGAACAGAACATCAGTGATTTCCCCTAGTGAGTCCACCCCCCCATACAGTTAGAACACAAATAGGAACACACTTAACCCCTTCCCCGCCCCCTAGTGTTAACCCCTTCACTGCCAATGGCATTTTTATAGTAATCCAATGCATTTTTATAGCATTGATCGCTATAAAAATGCCAATGGTCCCAAAAATGTGTCAAAAGTGTCCGATGTGTCCGCCATAATATCGCAGTACCGAAAAAAAACGCTGATCGCCGCCATTACTAGTAAAAAAAAAAAATTAATAAAAATGCCATAAAACTACCCCCTTTTTTGTAAACGCTATAAATTTTGCGGTAACCAATCAATAAACGCTAATTGCGATTTTTTTTTATGAAAAATATGTAGAAGAATACGTATCGGCCTAAACTGAGGAAAAAAATGTTTTTTTATATCTTTTTTAGGGATATTTATTATAGCAAAATGTAAAAAATATTGAAATTTTTTCAAAATAGTCGCTCTATTTTTGTTTATAGCGCAAAAAATAAAAACCGCAGAGATGATCAAATACCACCAAAAGAAAGCTCTATTTGTGGGAAAAAAAGGACGCCAATTTTGTTTGGGAGCCACGTCGCACGACCGCGCAATTGTCAGTTAAAGCGACGCAGTGCCGAATCACAAAAAGTGCTCTGGTCTTTGGACAGCAATATGGTCCGGGGCTAAAGTGGTTAAGGACCTACAAGCTAAAATATATATAAAAAAAATGAGAGCTGAGTCGGGTAGCAGCCCATACCTTTAGGGGTTTATGCTACATCCCATACCCAAGGGATGTGAATAATCCTATAAGTCCTGCACCTCTCCTTCCTTACTTCCACCTAAGGGGAAACCCCCAGGAACTAGATCCTTAAAGCGGTTGTGAACTCTGCTTTGTGATTTTTGAATTTCTGAAAATTAATATCTTCTAAACGTGCAAACTTAGAGAGGATTTTCACACTGCATGCAGCCATTGACATCACTGGCACATGTGCTCTGAAGGTCCGTCATACCTTGCCGGAACTTCAGAGCTTTGTGCCGGAACCAAGGGAGTGGCGTTATCGTGGCTCCAGCCAATCATATAGCTGGAGCTCGCAAACCCAGAAAGAAGACAGGGGTGTACATGTCGGCCCTCTCAGCTGTGACTTTAAAGTAGGGTTGTCCATATACCGATACTAGTATCGGTATCAGGACCGATACCGAGTATTTGCGGGAGTACTTGTACTTGCGCAAATGCTCCCGATACCTAAATAGAATACTTTTTTTGTATTTATCAACATGTTCTGTGAAAATTCTTTGAGTTTTTTACTACTGCGTGACAAGAAAATAATTTTTTTTTATTAATTTTTACTCATTTTTATTCTTTTATAATGTCTTGAGTTAGAGTTCTTCATAATTCTAAAGAAAATATCCTTAGTCTGTATTGTGGTTTGAAAACTGTCACAACATTTAAAAAAAGTATCGGTATTCGGTATCGGCGAGTACATGAAAAAAAGTATCGGTACTTGTACTCGGTCCTAAAAAAGTGGTATCGGGACAACCCTACTTTAAAGTGCTGGAGGGCTTCATTCCAAGGTGAGTATGTCATAATGCGATGCATAGTAGCACATTATGCCATTGCCTTGCAGGTTTTTATTTTTCAACATCTGCGGTTTACAACAGCTTTAATGATTATATCTTTGCATGTCTTGGTCCATGCACTGCTTTCCATGACCAACTCCCCAGACAGACTCCTGCAGACTATTTATACAGCACCCTCTACCCAAGAATTTTATCACTATCCATGGTACATCTCCCTCACTACTCTGGGGACTTCTAGTGACAATCTAGGCAACTACACTGCTTACTCTCACTACAAGGTCCCTGACCTAAACTATGTTGACAACCACTGGCTACTTTAGAGAATTACACCAGGAACCTCTGTGCCTTTACTCTACAGCTCTAGTGATGATTACCTAGATAACGTTGTAAGTGAAAACACAGAAAGAGTCCTAATTTCCAAATATGAAACAAAGTACCGTAGTTGCAATGCTAAATCTATTTCACAAAAGGCTCTTTGGCAGTGCCAGGTTTTAGGACCCTTCTAATGCACCGGGTGAAGGACACAGGTTGTCATCAACCAGAAATGTGTGTATGAGTTCTTAGTCACAGAGAAAGAATTGGTGATAGAATTGTTGAGGGTAAGATGAATGAATGTTTTCACTTGTTACGGGTTTTGTCCACTTGTGCTGTTTAGAAAAAATGAACCATGGCCAAAATACACAGCACTAATATATCAGTGTTGCACATATGTTAAATTTATTCTTGCGCAACCACCAGGGAAAACTGAGTATAATATGAAAAGTAGGCTTAAGTTGCATACCAAATGTATATCCACAGTGAACATTTACTAATTGGTCTATAATTGTTCCCTAATCCACAACGATCATGATAAATGAACATAGTTGTGTAGAAAATATTACAAAAAGGAATTATTAATGTAGGATAAAAGTAGCTTTGTAATATGTAATTCTATATGGAATTTTGCGTTTGATCCATATAAAAAAGAATTGTCTGTTTTCTTTCCTACTCCATCAATCATGTATTCTCTATGGAAAGGTACAGTGACCACCAACACACCAGTTTGAATCCAAAAAAAAGCTCAGGTCAGCCTTTTGTTGCTGTTCTAAAACAGTGACGGAATTTGCGAAGAAACTTCCTTGCAGGTTATGTCTAAGTTCCCTAACCTCAACTCCCTGGTCTGTGCAAGCCACTGCCCTCACCAGACCCACATCAAACCCTTTTAAGACCATGTAACACTGAAATAACGCCACACCGCTGGCAGCATACCTTCCTGTGCAATAAAAGGATCAGGGTCAGTGACACACATTTTAAGCTGGGTGGAGGATGCCTGGTAGTAAGATAACTAAATCTCGCCGCCTTAACCCCTCTAAACATCTCCAGAATTCGCCCCTTCCTGACTAATGACACCACAAAATAACATATCCACTCCCTGGTTATTTCCCGCCTTGACTACCCCAAGTCTCTTCTCAATGGCCTACCCTTACACAGGCTATCCCCCTTCCATCTAGTATGAATGCTGCTGCTAGACTCATACGCCTCACTAACCGATCCGTGACTGCTGCTCCTCTCTGTCAATCCCTTCACTGGCTTCCTCTACCTCGTTGTATAAAAATTCCTAATACTAACCACAATATACAAGACCTTCCACAACATCACCCCCAGCTACATCACCAACCTCAGCTGCAGATATCACCCAACCTATCCTCTCTGCTCCTTCCAAGGCCTCCTGCTCTCTATCTCCCTTGTTACCTCCTTTCATGCTGGCCTCCAGGACTTCTCCAGAGCCTCTCCCATCCTCTGGAACTCTCTGCCCTTATATGTCCGGTCAGCCCCTACCCTGTCCACCTTTAGGAGATCCCTGAAAACTATTTTTTTCAGGAAAGACTATCCCACACCCATCTAAAAACTGTACCTTTTTGTACCACGTCCCCCCTCCCTTTATAATGTAAGCTCCACAAGCAGGGCCCTCCTGTCCCTTTTGTATTGAACTGTATTGTAATTGTGCTGTTCCCCCTTAACATTGTAAAGCGCTTCACAAACTGTTGGCGCTATATAAATCCTGTATTATAATAATAATAATAATAATAAGTCTAATACAGAATGTTTGATGAGATTTCTTGTAGTTTTGAGACTTCAGTATATTACCTAATGTATACATTTATAATATAACATTGTGGAATGAAACCAGAAGCAGCATACTGCCACATGAAGCTTTGCTGTTCTAGCCTATGCTGCCACAGATCTGGGCTTGTTGATGACATCATACATTTTCAATTTGGGCTAAGCTATGATACTGATACACACAGGGCCGCCATCAGGGGGGTACAGGCATTACACCTGTAAGGGGCCCGGGGGTCCCCAGGGGCCCGGATGGGAACCACCCTAAAAAAAAAGGGCCCCAGATGGCAAGCCCTTTTTTTTTATAAAAAAAATATATTTTTTTAATATATATTTTTTTAATTTTTTATTAAAGGGCCAATTTTTTTTCTTTTATTTTTTTTAGAGGTCCGGAGGTCCCCAGGGGCCCGGAGGCCACCAGGGCCCCAGATGGCAAGCCCTTTTTTTTCTTTTTTTTTATAAAAAAAATATATTTTTTATATAAAAAAATATATTTTTTTAATATATTTTTATTTATTTTTTTATTAAAGGGCCAATTTTTTTTCTTTTATTTTGGAGATCCCCAGGGCCCCAGATGACAACCCCCCCCCTTTTTTTTTATAAAAAAATATATAATTTTTATATATTTTTTTATTTCTTTTATTTTTATATTTATATATATAATTATTATTAAAGGGCCCAGAGGTCCCCAGGGCCCCCGGATGACAATCCTCCTTTTTTATAATTTTTTTTACTTTTTTATATTATTTTATTTCTTTTTTTTAATATATAGATGTATTTTTATTAAAGGGCTCAGAGGTCCCCAGGGCCCCATGTGTCAAACCCCCTTTTTTTATAATTGTATTTTTTATTTTTGTTTATATATTTTTTTTATATATTTTTTTTTATCAAAGGGTCCAGAGGTCCCCAGGGCCCTGGAAGGCAACCCCCTTGTTTTTTTTTTTATATATAAATGTTTATTTCTTTTTTATATATATATTTTTTTCTTTCTTTCTTTTTTTTTTAAAGGGCCCAGAGGTTTCTTTTTATTAAAGGGCCCAGAGGTCCTGAATGGAAAGCCCCCTTTTTTTGTAATTTCCTTTTATAAAAAAAAAAAAATAAGGTCCCCGGGGCCCCAGTTGGCAACCACCCTTTTTAAAAAAAAACATATATATATATATATATATATATATATATATATATATATATATATATTCTCTCTTTTTTTCTTTTTATTAAAGGGCACAGAGGTCCCCAGGGCCCCGGATGGCTACCCCCCTTTTTTATATATATTTTTCTTTATTTCTTCTTTTTGTAAAGGGCCCCCCCACTTCTCAATTCGCGGCAGCAGCCCCCCCCCCCGCTTCTCAATTTCATGCGGCAGCACCCCCCTCCCCCCGGTTCTCTGCTCCAGGGGGCCCATGCCTGAAGCTGTGTAAGGGGCCCCAAAATTCCTGATGGCGGCCCTGGATACACACAGACACAGGCACAGAGGCTAGCGAAAATGCACAATATCTAAAAGATGCAGCAACCACTGTGATAATTGTTTTCACAGCAGTCTAACTAATATTCCTATTTTTGTTTTAAACAGGACGGAGTTGTACATGTTGCTTTCCAACAGTCACATATTCCAAACTACCGAGGATGATATCGGTTTCAAAACTGTACTCCAGTACCAGCAGGTAAGTTATGTATTTGGAGATTATTTTATCACCTGGCCAAGCTCATAACATTAAAAATTGCTGAAGAAATAACTGGGGATGGGAAGGCCCAGTGAACCCAGTGCAGAAAAGAATCAACCACTTGGTGCCCACACTATAGCCGAATGACGGCTACAACACGGACCCCAAATGTCGGGAGGATGTCAATAGACGTCCTCCCCTCCGCGCATTCCCTGTGTGCCCCTGCAGTGCGTGTGCGGAGCTCGCTGTGATCACCTAAGTCACTGAAACTCAGGTGATCACAGATCCGAGTAAGGGGCTGATCCTGGCCCTTTACCATGTGATCAGCTGTCAGCCAATGACAGCTGATCAAGTGATGTAAACAAAAGACGGTAGTCGTTTTTTTTCTCCTCACGCTGACAGCGTGAGGAGAAAAAAAATCCGATCACTGGCTTATGTGTAAGGAACATCGGTTCCCGAAGAGGAAGGAGGCAATTCTTGTACATTACCACAGAAAAATCTAATTTCCAAAGGAAAAAAATGTAATGTGAAATTGCTTGTGGCTATAATGCATTGCCGGATTCCGGCAAGATACATAAAAAATAATTGAAAAACAGCATGGGTACCCCCCAGTCTATAAACAGGTCCTTTGGGTTTGGTATAGATATTAAGGGAAACTCCACACCAATTTTTTTTTCAAATTTGGCATAGGGTCCCCCCAGAATCCGTACCAGTCTCTTCAGTTCTGGCATGGATATTAAGGGGAACTCAGCGCCGAAATGTAAAAAAAATGGCGTGAGAGACCCCCAAACATACCAGACCCATATCCGAGCATGCAACCTGGCAGGCTGCTGGGAAACGTGGGGACAAGTGAGCGCCCCCCTTCTGAACAATACCAGACCACATGCCTTCAACATGAGGAGGGTGGTTTGGTGTCCCCCCAAAGCACCTTGTCCCAATGTTGATGGGGACAAGGGCCTTATCCCCACAATCCTTGCCCAGTGGTGGTGGGGTCTGCGGGCAGGGGGCTTATCAGAATCTGGAAGCCCCCTTTAACAAGGGGACCCCCAGATCCCAGCCTCCCATGTGAATGGGTATTGGGTACATTGTATCCCTACCCATTCACCAAAAAAGTGTCAAAAAAGTAAAACCGTCAATTCCTTTATTAAAATGTTTTTTAAAAAATGTGTCCTGTGATGTAAATCCATCGTCAATCACTGTGTCGGACGGTCCTGAAAAAAAAAAAAAAATGAAAAACTCTGCCTGTTTTTGATAATGAATTTACATTGCGGGATGCTTTTTTTTTTTAAATTAAGGAATAATAATGGAATTCTCCTGTAATTTTTACTTTTCTGACAAATGGGCAGGGGTACAATGTATGGCACAACAAAAACAGTGCTCAATGGGACCAGTAACAAAAGAACTTTTGGCAATTGTGGTGCTTAATATAGTTCATTTATTGGATGCACACTTGAGTTAAAAGACAATTGTCAAATGATTTAGTTAGAATCACAAAATAAATAAAACTCATTCTTATGGTTGAAGTACTCCAAAATAAAATATAAGCGATACCGCCACACTTCCTGATGACAAGGGGTTAACATCACACTCCATAGTCCCAATCATAACCAGATGGCTGGATGGCTCAACCATCAAACCAGAGTGGAGAGACACAGCTCTCTGAGATACAGCTGCTGGTTGGTGTCAGGTGTAAAAACTCACTGTGCTGCGGAAGGTGTACTGTAGTCCACGCTGCTGGATGTTGACAGTCAAGCAGACTGGTGTAGCGAGCTACAACTTGGCGTCGTGGATGGCACTCTGAGTGACGTGCACGCAAAGAGTACCCAGGTGACAGGTGGATCGCAGGCTCGTTGTTGCTGTGGCGACCGTGACTTACATGTTTCACGCCCTGCACTTTGTCAAAGTCGCGGGAGCCAGCAGCAGCAGAGGATTATATAGGCATATAAATGTGGGTGAGGTAGGCTATCAGTTCTCATAATGTTACCCCCTGTGTACACCATACAAATACAATGATAGATGCATACACAAAAAAACAGCACATAAATGCAAAAAGGTTAGCAATATGGGATATTAAGTAGATACATATAAACATATATATATATATATATATATATATATATATATATATATATATATACATACATATATATATGAAAAATGCAGAAAGTGGATGATAAATAATAAAACAATATAATTTCACTAACTGTGGACTCCGAAATGTACAGGACCCCATCCCCCCCACTGCCACTGGTCCACACGAATGACCATTAAACCTATACATTACATTTAAAATAGTGTATATATACGAATAACAATGTACAGTATATGTTAAAAAATATATGGTAAAAAAATGTCATTAAAGAATAAATAATACATATGTGTGATGAGTGAAAAATAAAAGTGAAAGGTATAGCCCCAATGGTATACTAGCCAGATGAACAACCACATACTGTTGATCGAACAAACCCACATTGAAAAAAGTATCTCTCCATATGAAACTGTATGTCCTCACGCATCTGGCCTAGTATGCATATACAGTATATATATGTCAGTGAATGCAGCCACCTGTAAATAGTAATATGTTTAAGGAAAATGTTATGTAATCACACTCAGGACATCAATCTGTTCATTCAAGCCCCCAGTCGAGAGAGAACACAATAAATAAATCCAAAAAGTCTCGACAAAGAAGGGAGAACCTTTCATTGTCCGTATGGGTACCCCTAGGAATAGCCTCAATTGCAAGTACTTCCATGCATCCAAAGTCTCTATTGTGCTTCTGACAAAAATGAAGTGGAACACTGTGCTTAATGCATCCCTTTTTAGTCAGTCTGTGATGCTCAGCCACTCTAGTCCATAGGGTGCATATTGTGCAACCCACATATAACAGGCCACATGAGCATCACAGAACGTAAACAACAAACTCAGTGGAACACGTAATGAATTGTTTAATTTGAAAGGACTTGCCTCCATTGGTAACTATTTCTGAATGGCCATGAAGTATTGATTGACAAGGCATCCTCTCTTCCGACATCAGATATGGTAAACACGGTTAGATTCGTGTCAACATTTAATACAAAATATAGAGCTATCTCCAAAATAATATATAAACATTATGATATCCTAAAATGTGATCATATTCTGGCCCAAATACTTCCTCCCAAGCCACAAACTTTAGACGTTCGCGTACAATTAAAAATATATCTGCTTCCAATAAGCTGACAAAACCCAATAGTGGACCCCTGTTTGATATCAGAACCTATTTTGATAATAGGACAGGTATCTTCCAATGTCGGAAGAGAAGGTGCCTCACTTGTCAATCAATACCTCATGGCCGTTCAGACGTAGGGATAATGTGTAAAGTTCTATAAAAGTACAAGAGTTCAGACAACATGCTTATGTGTAGTTTTGCAATTTTTTAATGAGTATGTTGGGGCCAGAACTGTTTTCTACGACTTTGACCTTTATGTAATTATTTAAAATATCCTTGATACCCTCTAACCAATGAATAAATCTTTTTATGTAATATATTTACTTTTCAAAACAAATTTTGCTGCTAAAAAACCCCTTAAAGGATCTTCCATTCAAATTTTGTAGAACTACAAACCTCAGCTAGGAAACTCTGGGCATTTGTACTGCATTGGGCATACAGGGTAAATTAGTAGTTGAGTGTTCTATAATAGACATGGAATATTTTGTTTCGTTTTTTCGTTTGGAAAATAAATTTATTTAGTTATTCCCGAAAATCGTTTTGATTTATTTCATTTTTCGTTGGGGAATAGCTTTCGTCCGAAAATCCAATAATACTTGGTTTCTCTCGAATGATCAAAAGAAAATTAGACGGAACGTCAAATCTTGACGTCGAATCGTACATTTCCGTTCGAATATTCCGCCTACAAGAATTCTAATGTTGTATGACTAGTAATAATGTCGAATCTATTCTCTATAATGTCGAATCTATTTTCTCATAAATCAAAATCTTTTCTCTATAATGTCGAATCTATTATTTCTATAGTGTCAAATCTTTTCTCTATAATGTCGAATCTTTTCCCTATAGAAATAATAGATTCGACATTATAGAGAAAAGATTTCGATTTATGAGAAAATAGATTCGACATTATAGAGAATAGATTCAACATTATTACTAGTCATACAACATTAGAATTCTTGTAGGCGGAATATTCTAACAGAAATGTACGATTCGACGTAAAGATTCGACGTCCCGTCGAATATTCTTTTGACCATTAGACAGAAACCAAAAAGATTCGATGTTCCGTCTAATTTTCTTTTGACTATTCGACAGAAACCAAGTATTATTGGATTTTCGGACGAAAGCTATTCCCCCAACGAAAAACGAAATAAATCAAAGCGATTTTCGGGAATAACGAAACAAATTTATTTTCCAAACGAAAACGAAAAAACGAAACAAAATATTCCAGTCTGCACATGTCTACTCGTTAATGGGGTCCCTCTCATACCAAAGGCCCCATAGAAGCTCTCTGGCCTGCTATGACTAATACTGTACTGATTGGCGCCTGACTAGCTCTACAGAATCTCAGAAAAAGGCATCATCTGTATCACTGGAGGCACTAAATCAAATGTAGCCATCTAAATTTTATGGGTGCTTAATCTTCTTGTTTTAGTCAAAACAGTAATAATGTAATTGCTACTCCTAGCTGACATTAAGCTTTATTTAGGTTTAGTTGATTTACATTTAACAACTGAGTGTGGGTACTTTATGGCATGCAATGAACACTGTTTGTAGCTTGGTCTGAAGTATTTTTGGCAGTCCAATAAAGGGATTCTGTCTTTAATTTTTTAAAGCTTACATTTAAGTAGTATTTATGGTTCCCTTAAAGTTGACCTTTCACTTGTTTTTATCAATTACACAAAAGCAAGTACAGCTTTAATGTGTGCAAAACATATGATCAGCATGAAGAAAAAATATTTATTTACAGTCAAATCATATAATAATCAAATCAAAAAATATTTATTTACAGTCAAATCATATAATAATCAAATCAAAAAATATTTATTTACAGTCAAATCATATAATAATCAAAGCTTTATTTTATGGCTTGATCATGCATATCACATTTTCACACTCATTAATGTTGGGGTTCATGTTAATCTCCATTTTCCCAGCACCACTTGCCTCTTCTTTTCTCTCCCATTGTCTCATTCAGCTGCCAGGAGCAGGAGAAACCACCCTGTGTGCTACAAGTCACTCCAATTGTAGGTTACATGACATACCTCCCAACGTTTTGAGATTGGAATGAGGGACACCTATCCGCAAAAGTATGCAGACACACCCCTTGTCACGCTCCCTGAAAGGAGAATTGTACATAAAAAACAAGATTGTATAAACACACAAGTGCTTTTTTCCCCACTACTATTACTTTATATTGGCTTTTGAAATTGACAAATGCAGCAATTTAGAAATCAGTTGAAAGGTGTTTAGCACTGCGAAACACTTATAGACTATAGACTTATAACACTATAGATCAGACCAAAATTAGGGACAAATGAGGAGGAATGTAGGACAGAGGGACATTACTCTAAATCAGGGACAGTCCCTCGAAATCAGGGACAGTTGGGAGCTGTGCATGGGACTATGGACCCCCCCCCATGTAACAGTTCTTACAGATACTCGTACTATACAAGTACCTTGTATTTTCATCTCTAACAGCAGTTGAACAGAGAGGCAGGAGAGCAAAAGACAGACGAGTATGTTCTTCAGGGGAGGAAGATTAAAGTCAAACTTTTTGTGTGATAATAGTAGAGATTTGAGTAAAATGTACCAGAAAATGACAATTACACTAAAAAGTAGTAAATGACTGTGTACACACTGAGGTGTACTCATAATTTTTATTTTACTACCTATACTGTATAGCTTAGCTGGACTGTGCTACTATTACATTCTCACAGAAAGGATGTCTCTCTAACAGAGCATACCATTTACAACCTTGTGTTGGGTTTGACCCATGCTTTTCTAGTGTATTCATGTAAGCACAAGTAAGACTCAAGGATTTCCAGCCTTTTTTATCTGGAAAAATAAGTGTATAGGAAAGAATAGAACAATAGGCAAAATGCTTTGATGTGTAATGCAAACTGAACATGGCAAGGCCATGTCAGGTATAAAAGTATATTTATTTTTGACCTATGTGGTTTCAATGTATAGGTCTAGTTTTCAAAACAGCCTTTTGGCTTAATGAAACTGAATAGGTCCATATAAAAATTTTTTTTTTCATGTTCAGAAAACATTTAACCACTTAGCAACCACCTGCCGAAAAATAACGGCGGCAAGGTGGTTGCTTAACTCTGGGATCACGGGTCACGGATCACGGTAAATCGCCGCTGATAGTGGCGGTTTACCACGTGATCGCGCCGTCCAATGACGGCGCGATCACATGTAAACAGACCGGTGTCATTTGATGACGCCGGTTCCTCCCTCCTCTCTCTGTACCGATCGGTACAGTGTGAGAGGGGAAGTGCGGATGGCGGCAGCGCTGTGGATGGATCTGTGACTATTGCAGTCACAGATTCATCCATCCCTGCTCATCCATCCCTGCAACCCCCTGCGCAATACTCAGCATACCCCCAGCAATACTCAGCAGTACCCCTGCGCAATACTCTGCAGTACCCCCAGCAATACTCAGTAGTACCCCCAGCAATACTCAGTAGTACCCCGCGCAATACTCTGCAGTACCCCAGCGCAATACTCTGCAGTACCCCAGCGCAATACTCTGCAGTACCCCGGCGCAATACTCTGCAGTACCCCGGCGCAATACTCTGCAGTACCCCGGCGCAATACTCTGCAGTACCCCAACGCAATACTCTGCAGTACCCCCGCACAATACTCTGCAGTACCCCCGCACAATACTCTGAACAATACTCTGCAGTACCCCCTGCGCAATACTCTGAACAATACTCTGCAATACCCCCTGCGCAATACTCTGAACAATACTCTGCATTACCCCCTGCGCAATACTCTGAACAATACTCTGCAGTACCTCTGAACAATACTCTGCAATACTCCCTGCGCAATACTCCCTGCGCAATACTCCCTGCGCAATACTCTGCGGTCGTTTTTTTTTCAGGCTTCCCAGCCTAGAGGTGAGATGTGGGGTCTTATTGACCCCATATCTCACTGTAAAGAGGACCTGTCATGCCATATTCCTATTACAAGGGATGTTTACATTCCTTGTAATAGGAATAAAAGTAATCAAAACATTTATTTTTGGGGAAAAACGTATCAAACTAAAATAAATAAAGTAAAATGAACAATAGAAAAAAAAAAAAATTAAAGCGCCCCTGTTCCCGCGTGCTTGTATACAGAAGCGAACGTGCACGTAAGTACCGTCCACATATGAAAACGGTGTTCAAACCACACATGTGAGGTATCGCTGCGAACGTTAGAGCGAGAGCAATAATTTTGGCCCTAGACCTCTTCTCCAACTAAAATGATGTAACCAGTAAAAATATTTAAAGCGTCACCTATGGGGATTTTTAAGTCGCAAAGTTTGGCGCCATTCCACGAGCGTGTGCAATATTGAAGGGTGACATGTTGGGTATCTATTTACTCGGCGTAACTTCATCTTTCATATTATGCAAAAACATTGGGCTAAATTTAATGTTTTTTTTTTTTAAAAGCACAAAACTGTTTGATTTCCAAAAAAAATGTGTTCGAAAACTTGCTGTGCAAATACCATGCGCGATAAAAAGTTGCAACAACCGCCATTGTATTCTCTAGGGTCTTTGCTAAAAAAGCATATATAATGTTTTGGGGTTCTATGTAATTTTCTAGCACATAAATGATAATTTTTACATGTAGGAGAGAAATGTCAGAATTGGTCTGGGTGCTCCAGAACGCCTGATGGCGTTCCCTGCATGTTGGGCCTCTGTTTGTGGCCACGCTGTGTAAAAGTCTCACACATGTGGTATCGCCATACTCGGGAGGAATAGCAGAATGTGTTTTGGGGTGTAATTTGTGGTATGCATATGCTGTGTGTGAGAAATAACCTGCTAATTTGAAAATTTTGTGGAAAGAAAATAAAAATGAAAAAAATCTTGATTTTGCAAAGAATTGTGGGAAAAAATGACAACTTCAAAAAACTCACAATGCCTCTTTCTAAATACCTTGGAATGTCTTCTTTCCAAAAAGGGGTCATTTGGGGGGTATTTGTACTTTTCTGGCATGTTAGGGTCTCAAGAAATGAGAGAGGCTGTCAGTACATCAGATGTGATTAAATTGATACATTTTCAGTAATTGGTACCATAGCTTTTAGACCCTATAACTTTCACCCAGACTAAATAATATCTATTTTTTTTTTGTTTTGTTACCAAAGATATGTAGCAGTATACATTTTAGGCCAAGTTTATGAAGAAAAATTACTTTTTTGCAAAATGTTATAATAGAAATGAAGAAAAATTAATTTTTTTACAAAATTTTCGTTCTTTTTTCATTTATAGCGAAAAAAAATAAAAACCGCAGAGGTGATAAAATACCACCAAAAGAAAGCTCTATTTGTGGGAAAAAAAGGACAAAAATTTCATTTGGTTACAGTGTTGTATGACTGAGTTATTGTCATTCAAAATGTGAGAGCACCGAAAGCTAAAAAATTGGTCTGGTTATTAAGTGGGTTTAAGAGCCCAGTAGTCAAGTGGTTAAAGCCTAACTCCAGCGTTCTTATGGCTTTAAATAGCTTGTTTGTACCAAACTGGTCCAAACAAATCATTTGCTTCACTAACACATGGAGATTTTTAAAGGGTAAAAGTTTGTCGCCATTCCACGAGCAGACGCAATTTTGAAACCTGACATGTTGGGTATCAATTCACTTGGTGTAACATTATCTTTCACAATATAAAAAAAAATTGGGCTAACTTTACTGTTGTCTTATTTTATAATTAAAAAAAAGGTTATTTTTTTCCAAAAAAAGTGCGCTTGTAAGACTGCTGCGCAAAAACGGTGTGACAGAAAGTATTGCAATGACCGGCATTTTATTCTCTAGGGTGTTATAATAAAAATATATATAATGTTTGGGGGTTCTAATTAGAGGGAAGGAGATGGCAGTGAAAACACTGTGGAAGCTCCATTTACAATTGCTGATTTACTAGTCATGCCAACGTCCACCACAAGATGGCGCCAGATCACAGAAGGAAGCTTAGACCTGCAGAAGGCTGCAAAGCCGCGGCCTCAATTACCGACCGGGGGGACCTGTGTTTTCGTGCGCCCCTACTTCCCCCGCCGTGCGATCGCGTCGGGCCGCGCTGGCCAGTAGTTGAGGCCGCGGCTTTGCGGCCTTCTGCAGGCCTAAGCCTCCCCAAGCGCCAGGTCGCAAATTCTAGTAGCAATTAGGACTGGGCACCTGGATTTTGTCGAGCCCTGCACTAACAGATGCGCCTACTGGGAGCGCTGTATAAGTTGTAAGTAGGATCAGCAACATACAGTATAAAGCAATGTGTTTTAGCAGCGGCATGGCTATTTCATATACCATTCCCCAAACAAAATCAAGTTGTATTGAGCGCTGCACAGCCATTCGCAGAAAGCATTGTTCTTCATCAATGAATACAGTGCGTCTTCTGATCGAGCTGGTGAGGTGGGCTGAAGACATCACAATCTCTGCCTCGGCCAGTCAGAAAAAAACTTGTATACAGGTGCATCTCATAAAATTAGAACATCATCAAAAAGTAAATTTATTTCAGTAATTCAATTCAAAGAGTGAAACTGATATATTTTATATAGATGTGTGACACTCAGAGTGATATATTTCAAGCATTTATTTTTTTAATTTTGAGGATTATTGCTTACAGCTAATGAAAAGCCAAGATTCAGTATCTCTGAAAACTAGAATATTACATAAGACCAATAAAAAAAAGGTCAGGCGAGTTTGCTGGCCAATCAAGCACAGTAATACCTTGATCATTAAACCAGGTAATGGTACTTTTGATAGTGTGGGCAGATGTCAAGTCCTGCTGGAAAATGAAATCAGCATCTCCATAAAGCTGGTCAGCAGAGAGAAGAATGAAGCGCTCTAGAATTTCCTGGTGGAGGGCTATGCTGACTTTGGACTAAAATACAGTGGACCAAAACCAGATGACATGGCTCCCTAATTCATCAAATGCTCTCCCCCTGCAGCTGACATTTGCATAAAAACACAGCTCTCCACATAGGTGTGAACCTGCCCTTAATTCAGATGTTCATGATTTTAAATGAACCAACATGCATGGACAAGATACAAGGAATTGTTTTCTGTAGGGTCTGTTCACACCAATGCATCACAATGCAAGTCCTGTACATTGCAGATGAGTGTTTAACCTCCATTTTGTAAGTATGTAAGACCGCACAGGACCTTTGGTTGGTTAGGTATCAAACAAAGGAGGACAGGAATGATTTGTCCTACAGAGAGTTCTGTAGCTGGTGGGGTTATAGTGCCAGTGAGATTGATTTAGGTCTCTGGCAACTGAGAGATGCCCTGGAGAATGATCAAGAACAGGTTTTGGAAGCACTCAGTTCACAGGTAATAAGCCAGTGCATTTTGAGGGAACCACCTTCCCCTTCATCAGAGCTAGTGTACAGAAAAATTAAGACAGACAATAAGTTACAGATAATAAAACAAATAAAATAATAAACTAATTGTTACTTATTGGTCATCTTAATTTCCTTTGTACATTAGCCCTGATGAAGGGGACGTGGTTCCCTTGAAACATGTTGACTTCTTACCTGTGAACTAAGTCCTTTAATAAACCTATAAGGCCCCTTTCACATGGGGTGGACTGCAGCTGCAATCCGCTCATACAGAGCGGACACGGACACAGACTACTTTTCTCTATGGGCTGCTGGATGTAAACAGACCGCCTGTCTGTTTACACCCAACTGCCATCCAAACCGGATAGGATGTAGGTGTCTGTAAATAGACACATGTCTGTTTAAACCAGTGGTGGCTGGTTCTCCAAATTTTTATGGTGGCGCAAAAAAACTGACAAAAAGAAACAAACAATTGCAGCCTCACTGTGCCCATCAAACACAGCCACTGTGCCCCTGAAATCTGTGCCCCGGAATGGCTGGAGAGAGGGGGTGGGGACCATGCACCCTTAATGGACGCACCGCCACTGGTTTACACCCATGGAGGTTCCAATTGGGCTTGCCTAAAAAACTGACAGGCGGACCCGATCGGAACGTCCGTGTGAAAGGGGCCTTAAAGACCAACCTCAGTTGTAACTTACTTCTACACCGGGTGTGTCTCAAAAACTTGTCCTTAACCTGCATTTTGTCATTTAAGCCATTTAAATAAAAACCTTTAAGTGTTTAAGTGGATTTGAACTGCAAAAGTGAAGATTAGCTCACTTATAGCATCTAGAAAGGTTAGTTTTGAATGAGCTGTACCTTGAAAATGTGCCTCTTCCCTGCGATTCTTCCCCAAAAATTGAAGTATACATCCCATGCCTTGAGCCTTATAGATCTATATCTACAGTTTGAAATAATCCAAGGCACTGCTCCTTCTGACTACTAGTACCAAACGATTTGTAAAAATATTTGGTGATGCCATTGCAATTCTTTTTACTGTTCTCCTTGTTGAGGCATTTGCAAGAAGTTGTACCTGTGCACAGTGCTGGCATCATCCTGCTTTTCGTGGACTACCGGTAATTCTCTACATTATGTGCTTTCTCCTGCTGCTTCTTAATTATTACCCCACTAATAATCAGACCAACGGTCATTTGGAGGGAAGCTCTGACATAAGGAAGACCTGCTTCCCTAACAATGTGGTTGCATTCACACAGAGACACAGGGGTTGATTTACTAAAGAAAAATGGGCTGGTGACTTTACAAGGGAGGCAGCGGCAGGGCAAGGTCATCCAGTGCCCAGGGCAAAGATGCCAAACTGCGGCCCCTTTCCATTAGGGTCAGGGTGCCCCCCCATTCCTGCAATAAACCATTGCTCTAGGTGCAGCTTTCCCTCCTGCCCACCCCTTGTCCCAGCCCTGATTACACTGTACAAGGGAATTTTCCTCAGAACTCAGTGAATATGGTGAAAGTTTTACTTTGCAAAGAATACCCAATCACATGCAAGGGAAAAACACTGCTTTGCTGCATATACATAATGGATGATGAAAGTCAGCAGAGCTTCACCTCATTCAGTAAGCTCTGGGGAAAATTATCTTTCAAAGTGTCACTTTCCTTGCAAAGTGCACTGTCTATTTGCCTTAGTAAATCAACTCCACAGTGCAGAACAAAGCATTCTAAGCAATACTGGTGGCTAGTTCCTTGACCTCTGCGTATGATTTTTTGGCACAGCTTCAACCATCAAGGTCCTCTTTAACACAACATATATCCAAGACTTATGAGTGCATGCATTGGTGGGAACGAGCCCAGAGCATAGGTTTTTGTCTTGACCTATGTTTTTGACCTATGGAAGATAAAAGCTATTAAAATACAAAAGGCTTGTGTCCATATTTCTCAGGAATCCAATGCTGACACAGAAAGTGGCTATAAGAATGTAAAAGGTGGCTGGTTGTGTTAGCCCAAAAAATGTTTGCCATGTAAAGTAGTGATTCTATGGAAAATAGGGATCATCACCAGCACACCTTAGTATGGTATAAATCTGGTCCTTAATTTACATATAGCAACAGACATCACTGGCCAACATTTCAGGACCTTGCAGAATTCCTCATCACTCTATTCCAAAATAGAAATCCTGCAAGATCCCAAAATATTGGCCTAGAATGCTTTATGTGAATAATGGACACAATTGTCATTATACCAAGGTGTAAAGATGTAAAGGCTGTAAGGATCCTTATTGTTATTGTATGATCTACCCATTCACTGCAGTCCTCATGAACCTGCGAGCGAGCCTGTAAGGCAGGCCATAGATGGTGTGATTTTCTCTTCTGCAACCATGAGTTGAGGGAAAGAAAATCACTTTATTCCTCCCATCAAGCTATTGTGTTCTCCTCGTAGTGGGGGGGGGGGGGGGGGGTTGGGGGTATCAGTCCCTGCTGAAAGAACACACTGATTATTGCTAGTGGCAGTGCCAAAGATCCGACATGCTGGTTGTACCAAAGTTGATAAATGGATCGACCTGGGTACATTCATCCTGCCCATAGATGGTTCAAATCTTGCCTGGTTCAGCAGAGACCGGCCGAGATTCGTACCATCTATGGCTGGCTTGAAGGCTGCCTCTAGGTGGGTCACCTGATTGAAAAACAGCGCATCATCAGTGATTGCATTGGCTTAACCTGGAAGAGCCGGCAGTTTACCGATGACATCACAGAAGAAGATGGCTGCATGGGACTGAGGGGGGTGCAGAGAAGATGCGGCTCTCAGCAGGACAAGGCTGAATCCGCTGGGCGGGTGAGTACCTTAAATGTACAGGACCTGCAACCAGGTAAGTGGAGGTAAAAAAAAAATGGTGTAGGGAACATGAAGTTCTACTTTAAAGGAAGGCAATGGACACAATACAACTTCTATGCAGTGATTGTCTGGCTCCCTTAACTTCAAATACATTCCAGTTTGCTGAAGTGAGGTCTTCAATAAGAAGGGAATCTTTAATCACTTTGAAGACTGTAAATTAAAAACTTTTCCTGTGGCTGACGTATGTTTATAACGTTTTACAGCTTCACAGTCTGACCATTAGATAACACACAGTAGGATCCGCTTAAAAGGTGTCCTTCATTTTTTAGCTAGGACAGGAAAGCGCTCTTTAAGGTCACACCATGAATTGGGACCTGACTATTCAAGTATAATGGCATGCTGTGAGTACTATCACATGGTGGTAACAGGTGTTAGTCCTCTGAACATATCAAAACCGCGATGGGATGACGCTAGCAATATGTCTACTCTTCCTTTTGTTTTAAACATCGTTTATCCAGCCACATAACACCTGCTGGGACAATGAAAGGTCCCTGTTCTCTATGACTATGTCCGGGATCATTCAGGCTCATCAGTAGTAATTGTGAATGGCCATTTATCTTTTGTAGCGTGTTCATATGTTTTGAATGCCGGGGACTGAATCTTTTGTTTTTTAAGTGCATTCCGTTTTTCGGTCTCTTCCAGGTAACGGTGGAAAAGCTTCCTGATGAAGCTCAGATGAACACATTGCTGACCAAATACTCTGCAGACCCTCAGTATCAGCAACTCTTCATCAATCTGGTAAGGACAGAGCCAAATAGAAAAACAAACATTTCCTCTGTGAACAATGTGTTTGTTATATTTAAATCATTTGTTTATGATGGCTGTGTCAGCCGCACTGATTTACATAAACATTGCCAATCCTGAGACTTTACATTTTCAACAAAAGTAGCACAGTACAAACAGCATTCCTGGGTTTTAATTCATATTGTATAAACAGAACAGATGTTGATAAAATGAGCCAGCAAGAAAATACAACAAAGAAGTCTAGAGAAGTTTTTGTGTTTCTATTAAAATGCATTCCAGATTGACACTGTGATACGTGGTCTGCGGATCGTATATAATTTCCATGTCATTTCTGCCTGTTTAATAAATATGTGAATGCCTCTCTTCCATTTTTCCCCCCCCAAAATAACTACTTTATGACCTCTTTACCTTTTAACAATGTCCTTTGTAATTACCATTTGGAATTCCTTAGGGCTCGTTTACACTTGTAGTCCGGAGGTGTAAAAACAGGCAGTTGAGCTGCATTTTTACCGCCCCCTTTTCGACCGCTCCCTCTAAAAGTGGATGTAAACCTCAGATGTGAAATATGAAATATATCCCTCTGAAGTGTGAACTTGTTTCAGTTAAGAGCACTGAAGCCCTGTACACACGGCCCAGAATCTCGCCAGGAAAAAAAAATTGTTTTTCCTGACGAGATTCTTGGCAAGATTTTCTTGCCGGACGAGTGTACACATAGGCCATTCAAAAGAACCCCCGTTTTTTGAATGGCACGAACGCGGTGACGTCATCGACTATGAAGAACATGCAATCACATTCGATGTTGTCGCCGCCATCTTGCTACAACCTACCTATGCCTTTGAAGCTACTGCGCATTCGTCAAAGTCATTTCGACCATGCGCGGGTTTCCACGGCGACAGGTAAGTATACACACTCTCGGGACTCTCGGCAGGAAAACACTGCCGAGAATCACGACAAGAAAATAGAGAGCAGGTTCTCTATATTTCTTGTTGAGATTCTGGGCAGTTTTCTTAACGAGAAACCTCAAAGCCTCGTACACACGCACAGTATACTCGGCAAGAAAGCTCTGCCAGCAGTTTTCTTGCTGGTTCTTGCCGAGAAACGTGTACAAGGCTTTTGAGTCATTTTTGTCTACTGCTTTGTTCCTTTGCTATCAGCATTAATTCATTTTGACAAGTTTTCTTGACACCAACAGATAAAAGGTGACAGGGAGGGATCTCCAGCTGACTGACAGACTCAGCTCTGTTCTGTCTAAAGGGGGGTTGTCCCTTCCCTCCAATCTGCTCTCAGAGCTCTTCTCACCCCAGAGCTTTGTTATAGGTCCAAAGTCATAGCATATTTTCAAGTCTGAGTACAGCATCTGAGTGTGTAGGCAGAGCATCAAGAGCTACTAAACTTTTTTGGAAAGTTTCTATAAAGATGGTTAACTGTGCTGAGAAAGTGAGAGCTGGGAAAGAGAAGTAGTGTCCATGGGCTACAGCCTAGAGCTGTACTCTCTGCCTCCACCTTGCATCATGCTATCCAACCTGCCCGTGTCTTTTCCCAGACTAGCAAACCCCCATGTTGGTCTGCCAGATCTTTTAAAAAGAACATAATCACCATTTTCCTACAGTGGTTTTTAGTTCAACTTGTGTACTGTTGCCAAACCGAAAGGGGGCCCCATCTTGGATCTGAAGGCTTTAAATGTCTTTATTTGGGTCCAAACATTTTTCATTAAATCCACCAAGTCTTTCATAGCCTCCTGCCTGCCATCAGAAATACTTTCTAGCCTCTGTAAACATCAAGGATGTATATTTGTTTCCATCTTTACACCACATCAACATTACCTCCGTTTTGCTGTGGACATGCAACAATACCAGTTTGTGGCCCTTCCATTTGGTCTGTTGTCTGCACCTCAACTGTTCACTAAGATATTGGCAACCATACTAGCCTTACTATTCTCCCATAGTATTGCCATTTGGGATATCTGGATGATCTCCTATTGAGGGAACAATCAGCGCAAATTCTGACCCACAAGTTGATGCAGACAGTCCAGACTATAAAAAGGTTAAGTCGGGTCCTAAATCTTCACAAGTCAGGGCTGGGACTGACACATCCCTTCGAGTATTCAGGTCTTATCCTGGATATGGTTCAAAACAGGTTTTCCTTCCCCCCAAAAGAACTTTCATCTCTCTGCATTCAGATTTGAACCCTTGGCTTGAATTTCATCTCATTTGAGGCAGTTCAATTCACTCAGTTCCACTCCAGACCCTTACAACACAATATTCTGTCATCATAAGCCAACTGATTCAGTGTCCTAGTGGCTCAGGAATCTAGCTTTGGAATGAGGGAAATCCTTCCTTTATCTAACCTGGAAACTGTTAACAACAGATGCCAGCCTGAAAGGATGGGCAGACGTCCTAGACAACTTGTCAGTGCTAAGGTCACTGGAGGAATCTCACCTCTAGATCAGGATCTGTGTCAGGCCGCGTACACACCAGCAAATATATCTGTTCAAATCGGTCGGACAGACCGATTTGAACAGATCTGTCTGCTGGCCGTTTTGGTTTGATCGCTGTACACACGATCAAACCAAAATCCCCGCCAGCAGACAGCACGGTGACGTGGCGGTGACATTGACGCCGCCACGTCACCGCACCAGGAAGTAAATTACTTCCGCGCATGCGTCAAATCCATTTGACACATGTGCGAGAAGATATGTCTGCTGGTTAGCGTACTAACCAGCAGACATGTCGGGCGGACGGATTCCCAGCCGACAGATTTTAAAGCATGCTTTAAAATCTGTCGGCTGGCCAAATCCGTCTGCTCGCCCGTACACACGATTGAATCTGTCTGCTGGGACGGTCTGGCAGACCGTTTCCAGCAGGTAGATTTGATCAATCATGTGTACGCGGCCTCACAGGTGGGGGGAAATCAGATATGGATGTGTTGGCCTTTAGGTTTAGCAACAAACTGAACATTTGGCCTTGAGCACCATCACCATCAAGGGACAAATCTGGCAATTTTATTTGAAAAACCTCTAGCCTCCCATTATAATTATAGAGTGTCTCTCGTGTAGCCCCCTCCTAAATAACCACCTGTGGCACCATGGGTTTTGAATCTAGTTCTCTAAGCTCTCCAAAAAACAACCCTCTGAACCTATCTAGGATATTCCTCTGCCCATGCTTACTCAGAAGGTTGCCTTCCTTGTTGCCATCACTTCTGCAAGGCGTGTATCTAAGCTGGCAGTCTTGTCCTGCAAAAAACTGTTTTGTCCTACATAGGTATAAGGTGGTGCTGATGTCCAGAGCCTCCTTCCTTCCTAAGGTGGTTTTGGTCTTTAACTTTTTTTTTAATTTAATAGTTTTTATTAGTTTTTAAATTATACAAAAATAAAAAAGATAAACATTGTGGTAGTAAAACACAGTGTAATGAACGGTTAGTAGCCACAGATCATGTATTAGACAACACCAGTTATATAACATATACGTAAAAAAACAGTAGATTAACATTGTTGAGTATGCATCAGGCAACCCTACTTTGGGGTTATGCTAGTGAAAGTAGACCAGGAAGGCAAACCTCTCCCAAACACCCCTAGGGGAACACACTGTGTTCAGGAGAGGCCCACCCACATCATTGTAGGGCGTAAGTTTGTTAAACATACTCAAAAGGGAAGAAACTATTCAGTATTAACATACCAGGAGATCCAGGGTGACCAGCAGTTTGTATGGATATGTAGTTGTCCAAGGGAGGACGCCAACATCTGCTCATAAGTACAGTGAAGGTTGGTTAGGTCTATTACTTCAAGAATAGTTGGCTGGTATGTGTCTTTCCATTTCCTTATAATTGTTAGTATAGCAGCCAGGAGTAAGTGGGTAATGGTGCTTTGGAGATGGAATGGGAATTGGCCAATTTAGTCTTTAACTTTAATGAGGACATTGTTCTCTATTCTTCTAATACTGCTTTTCTGCAAAACCGAAGCAGTTTTAGTTTGCCAGTGTCCTCCTGAAGGCAGTAGTATAACCCAATTTTCTCAGAATAACTAAATTCTTTGGCCCGGATTCACAACGGACTTACGCCGACGTATCTAAAGATGCTCCGTCGTAAGTACAAATGTGCGGCGTCGCATCTCTGCGCCAATTCACAAAGCTAGATACGTTGAAAAGCAAGGCTTCAGCCGCCCGACGTAACTTGCCTATGCCGGCGTATCCTGGGCGCATAGTTACACTGAACGCATTCGGTGTACCCATGTTAAATATGCAAAAGAGTAAGATACGCCGATTGACGAACGTAGATGCGCCAGGCAGAAAAGATACGCGGTTTGCGTAAGGCTTACGTCCGGTGTAAAGTTATTACCCATATAGGTAACGCAACCTATATGTTACGTCGTTTACGTAGTACTACATGAATAGGGCTGTGCGTAGGTTACGTTCACGTCGTAGGTAGTGTATTGACATATCTTAGTCAGCTATTTCGACGTGACTGTGAGCATGTGCACTGGGATGCATCCAAGAGACGACGCATGCGCAGTTAGTTTTTTGAAGATCAGCCCATCATTTGCATTCGCTTCATTTTAATATAGCACGCCCACTTCAACCTACTTTGACTTACGTCGGCTTACGCCGACAACTATACGCTACGTTGAGAGCTTTTGCTTTTGCATACCATGCTTGCCTCTCAACGCTGCGCCGGCGTATCGTAAAGAAGATATGCCACCGCGGAAGAAAAATGCGCCGAGGTACGTGAATCCAGGCCTTCGTCCTTAACCTCTTGCCGACTGCCCCACCAACACATACTGTGGGGTGAAGGCTCTTCTGTGTGAAATCACACACAGGTACGTGATCTCGCGCTTCTGGGTCTGCCGGTGGAAATTATATTTTTTTAAATTTGTTTTATTGGACGTGTTTTATACGGTGGCTTGAAAAAGTATTCATAGCCCTTGAAATTTTCCAAGTTTTGTCATGTTACAACCAGAAACTTAAACATAATTGTGAAGTAGGAGGAAAATGATAAAATGTTTTCAACTTTTTTGTTTGCTTATAGTAATCAAATACTACCAAAAGAAAGCTCTATTTTTGAGAAAAAAATTATATTTGTGTACAGCGCTGCACGACCACGCAATTGCACAAAAAATGGCCTGGTCATGAAAGAGGGTAAACCTTCTGGAGCTGAAGTTAGTTAGTAATTAAATGAACTTCAGGAAATAGATTTTACCATAAATACAAAAATCCTTCTTTTGTTGTTACTGAAAATATTTCCCATCACTTTTTATTCCTGTCACCACATGTCACTAAGACAAGATGTCTGAAAGCAATAAAACTCTAAAACTTGATAGAGGTCCAAAAGTGTAAAAAAGCCCAAATGGCCTGGAGTTGGTTTTTGAGAATCCTCCTCAATTAAAGTGCATGTAAACCCCCCATTTTTTTTTTTTTTTTATGTCACAATGTAGAGTATAATGTACACACAATCACTTTTTGTGATGAAAAAAACCTGACGTTTTATGTGACGAAACAAAACGACATTTTTCAAACTTAATTTTCCAAAACGACATTGCATACACACCATCGTTTTTCCAAAATGCTCTAGCAAAGCGTGGTGATGTACACCACGTTCAACGGCACTCTGTTCCATTGAAGCTTCGTCTCATTACTTGCTTCTGAGCATTCGCGGGTTTAAAAATGTTGTATTAAACGTCGTTTTGCCCACACACGATCACTTTTTATGACACAAAAAATGACATTTTGAAAAACGACACAAAAAATTCAAGCATGTTCGAATTTTTTTTTGGATGTTTTTTTGAAGACATAAAACAATGTTTTGCCCACACACGATCATTTTAAATTACGTTTTTGAAAATGTCGTTTTTTTTTCATCACAAAAAGTGATCGTGTGTACATGGCATAAGATTTCCTATCATCTGTGCCCAGTCTTGCCACACAGAGTTCATCCAGATCTGAGTAATCCTCTTTTAATGTTCAGTAAAATGAACAGCCTTCCAGATAAAAACCTGCCTAAATAAAAAGTAATTTTTCTCTCTTCTTGCTTTGAGTGACAGGTTATTTACACATCTAGCTTGGACATGTTTATCTTATGTTATGTTATGTTTATCATAACATGAGGTATAAAAAGTGAGAAATCCACCCCTCCCCCACATAACACATCCTGGTAATATACAATGAACTTTGGATCACCTCATGTTATGATAAACAAAACATAACATAAGATAAACATGTCCTAGCTAGATTTGTAAATAACCTGTCACTCAAAGCAAAAACAGAGAAACGGACTTTATAATTTGGCAAGTTTTTATCTGGAATTCTGTTAATTTGCACTGAACATTACAAGAGCATTACTCAGCGCTGGATTAACTCTGCGTGGCAAGACTGGGCACAGATGATAGGAAATCTTATACTCTACATTGTGACATAAAAAAAAAATAAAAAAAAATTTGGGTTTACATCCACTTTAACCTTTATGATAATGATGTGTGCAGGACAATTTCTTTGAAAACTATATCCATGTGAATGTCACAGGATGCTATTTTTTACCCTATAAACATCACTTTATTTTTACTATGTGTAGCTCTCTACTTGTAACTTTGATGGCACATCTGGAGGGTAAATGAAGATATTTTTGTGTGAGAAAATCTTTGTGCAGGGTCTGTTTACATGAGAATGTCAGAGGTGGATGCATGCAGCAGTATGAGCATTGCTGTCTGGATGTACACTAGACAGGTTTTATAATTCCCGCAGCCACCCATAGTATACTTTACTATCAAGGAAATGAAATAGACTGTAAAGAGATTTTAAGCATGTAATATACTGCAGCTAAAAAAAAAAAAAAATGTTGGTTGATTTAATTCTCAATCCTAATACTTGGATTTGGTCCAGTCACAATAGCTGAAGGTAAGCCTGCGGTCTATGGTTTAACAAACCTCGCTTTCAGCACCTCGTTTTCCCAGTTTGAATCGCAGTATAGAAAGTATGTTTTCATTTATTCTTGTGATGAGAAGCTCTATGCTATAGTAGCAATGTACACAGTCCAATTTATGGGGTATGACTATTTCTAAACTCTATTTTTCAAATACATTTAACAAGGTAGCAAAATGTAACAACCTACAAAGACCATAATAATTAAAATCACACATAAATTACCATTATAGTACTGTATTATGTTGTTGAAAACTACATGATACTTACCCAGTCGCATGCATATATTCATGCAATCCAATTGGAGGTTACAGCAGCTGTTCATACAATAAGGTGAATTCTAGCATAGTTGCCTATAATTTAGTATCCAGGGAATCTTGTTGTTTAAAGCAGAACTTTACCCATAACAATTTGATAAAAAATAATGTTCTTGAGCAAGGAACACATTTTCACATTTCTAAGTATGCTACCAAGATTAGTGTGTACCGTAAATTGCCTCAAGCATTGTTCCTTTTTCTTCTTGCTAGAGGCTGCCATTTTGCTGAAGCCCAGAGCCCCTGAACAGCAGTAAATCATAAATCAGAACTGAACCTGTTGGTTTAAAAAAAACAGTTACATTCCTGAAAAGCTTGGATTGCTAACTGTCATATTTGCTTATAATAGTGGACAAAATGTGTCGCGCTAGACAAACATAGATATTGCATATACTTGCGTACAGATGCAACACATGGTAAGCAATATAAAAACGTAAATAAATACAATGTGAGAGATTATATAATGATAATCGTACACCCAATGTGATAATATAACAATAAGGTAAAATAAATGTCCGAATAATATTGGCTGCCAAGAGAAAAAAGTCCAATGATAAATGACAGCACTGGATAATTTCAATGTGACTTCTGAAAGTATAGGTGAAACCCTCCACCGGTGATGATGTAAGCTTACCAGAAACTGTGGACTCAAACAAACATATGTTTTATGAGTCGAGCAGGCTTAAATCTGAAGGGTATCCCAGGGGTCTGGAGAAAAATTGGTAAATACCTAGGTATATACACTCACCGCGCTACTAAAACACTAAAGCAGCCAACATAACTAAGTGATCAATTTAGCAAAACACAATATAAACAAAGAAAATATGTAGCGCTTAACCATATATAGAATAAAAGAAAACAAAACCAATAGTGTAAGCTAAAACACCATAGGTGCACTTGAAGTGTCCTTTGAAGTGATATAAAGTCCACAGGGGTCAATACAGTGACTTGAGTGAGAGTGATCCACCACCATAGGATAAGTTGAAGAGGCTTACCAGATGAATAGTGACCACATTAGGTATACACCTATTGGTCAACTATAGCTTAAGGTTAGACGCTGTTCTCAAAAGGACTCAGAAGGGGTGAATAACAAAGGTGACCGATCGTTTGAAGAATCAGACTTAAGGTTTTCCCTCTTCTTCACAATGCATTCAGCCAGAGACATGACTCGGAAAGTCCAATGGCAAAGAAAAATAGAGCAGACATAGCGTAACTCTGATAAAAAAGTTTTACTTGAATAAACAAAAAATAGTACACTCACATTTGATATGAACAATCATGGGCGCATAAAATGTACAGGCAGTAGGGTCAATCGCTTCCCGACGCGTTTCGTTTCACAAACATCTTCATGGGGATTGTCCTACTGCATAGAGAGACCCCTAGATATATACTAAGCCCCCCCAGATAATTGGCAATGAAGTAAATTGTACAGAGTGTTTCACTACTTGGTACTTCCGGGTGGGGGTAAGATGGCCGCCACGGCGTGCGTTCCAAGCCTCGGTTTGGTATAATGATAACAAAAAGCACATCAGGGCATATAAAACAGACCATCGCTACTAAATATTCCGGAATAAGACATATAAATAAAACTCACAATGATGTGAGTCGATATAAGGCCCATTCATGTAAAAATTTATAATGTATGTACCGCTGTGCGCTCCAAGCCTCGCCTCACACACAGCAGCGCGGCAGAGGGGCGCACAGGACGCAGGCGCGAACCAACCACCCAATCATATGGTGCGTCGGACGTCATCCAGTCACACGGCACGTCGCGCATCACTGGTTTAAGGACCGCGATGCATTCCACTCCTCGTTGTCAAACGAGGAAACGGAACGTGCCGCGCGATGACGTCACGCGTCACTGGTTAGAAGACCGCGATGCGCTCCACGCCTCGTAATCAAACGGGGAAACGGAACATGCTGTCGGGTCGCACGATGACGCTGCACCAACGAGAGGGAGGGAGGGTACAAATATTCATAACGTTAACCCATAGTCTCAAGGAGATAGAGGTGACAGATCTAAAGGGGGCACCACAACTCTCAAATAGATGTAAATCCTATAATACACCAAGAGACTAACTGCACAAGGGCATATTATGATATGAAGTTCATGAAATAAATCACAAGTTATAATGCAATTAAATGTACAAACATATTAAAAAATATTAAAATATTAAAAAAAGAGAGAAGAACGTCTGGTTAGGTGATGAAACATGAACCAAAAATCTTAACGTATATAAAATAGTTAGACTCATATACAGGATAAAAAATAAAAAATTTTGTATAGAACTGTTGTATTACAAATCAATATATAGCTTTCACATCAAACATAGAATGGGACTATGTCAGTAAAGAACAGTCCAGTTTATATGTTTGTGGGATACCGAGCCATACTAGGCCCTAAAATCTAAGTCAAAATATTGAAATATTGAAATTAAAATTGAAAATATTCCCAGAAAGATGTGAGACTTATAATATGAAATAAAAATACTAAAATAACAACATATGATGGCTGGAAACCTGGTAGGAAAAAATGATCTTAAGACTGATTAATAAATGCATTCACGTCCCACTCGACATTCAAGCCGTGTGGGACATAAGTGCGTAATGTATAGATCCAATAGGTTTCCAACCTAGAGACACCCCTAGTCTTGGCTCCGCCTCTCCAAGGTGCTACATATTTGTCTATAATAAGGAACTGGGTACCCTTAGGGTTGCGTGCATGACACTCCCGATAGTGACGGGGTACCGTATGTTTAGTACATCCACCTGGTGGATGTACTAAACATACGGTACCCCGTCACTATCGGGAGTGTCATGCACGCAACCCTAAGGGTACCCAGTTCCTTATTATAGACAAATATGTAGCACCTTGGAGAGGCGGAGCCAAGACTAGGGGTGTCTCTAGGTTGGAAACCTATTGGATCTATACATTACGCACTTATGTCCCACACGGCTTGAATGTCGAGTGGGACGTGAATGCATTTATTAATCAGTCTTAAGATCATTTTTTCCTACCAGGTTTCCAGCCATCATATGTTGTTATTTTAGTATTTTTATTTCATATTATAAGTCTCACATCTTTCTGGGAATATTTTCAATTTTAATTTCAATATTTCAATATTTTGACTTAGATTTTAGGGCCTAGTATGGCTCGGTATCCCACAAACATATAAACTGGACTGTTCTTTACTGACATAGTCCCATTCTATGTTTGATGTGAAAGCTATATATTGATTTGTAATACAACAGTTCTATACAAAAATTTTTATTTTTTATCCTGTGTATGAGTCTAACTATTTTATATACGTTAAGATTTTTGGTTCATGTTTCATCACCTAACCAGACGTTCTTCTCTCTTTTTTTAATATTTTAATATTTTTAATATGTTTGTACATTTAATTGCATTATAACTTGTGATTTATTTCATGAACTTCATATCATAATATGCCCTTGTGCAGTTAGTCTCTTGGTGTATTATAGGATTTACATCTATTTGAGAGTTGTGGTGCCCCCTTTAGATCTGTCACCTCTATCTCCTTGAGACTATGGGTTAACGTTATGAATATTTGTACCCTCCCTCCCTCTCGTTGGTGCAGCGTCATCGTGCGACCCGACAGCATGTTCCGTTTCCCCGTTTGATTACGAGGCGTGGAGCGCATCGCGGTCTTCTAACCAGTGACGCGTGACGTCATCGCGCGGCACGTTCCGTTTCCTCGTTTGACAACGAGGAGTGGAATGCATCGCGGTCCTTAAACCAGTGATGCGCGACGTGCCGTGTGACTGGATGACGTCCGACGCACCATATGATTGGGTGGTTGGTTCGCGCCTGCGTCCTGTGCGCCCCTCTGCCGCGCTGCTGTGTGTGAGGCGAGGCTTGGAGCGCACAGCGGTACATACATTATAAATTTTTACATGAATGGGCCTTATATCGACTCACATCATTGTGAGTTTTATTTATATGTCTTATTCCGGAATATTTAGTAGCGATGGTCTGTTTTATATGCCCTGATGTGCTTTTTGTTATCATTATACCAAAGCGAGGCTTGGAACGCACGCCGTGGCGGCCATCTTACCCCCACCCGGAAGTACCAAGTAGTGAAACACTCTGTACAATTTACTTCATTGCCAATTATCTGGGGGGGCTTAGTATATATCTAGGGGTCTCTCTATGCAGTAGGACAATCCCCATGAAGATGTTTGTGAAACGAAACGCGTCGGGAAGCGATTGACCCTACTGCCTGTACATTTTATGCGCCCATGATTGTTCATATCAAATGTGAGTGTACTATTTTTTGTTTATTCAAGTAAAACTTTTTTATCAGAGTTACGCTATGTCTGCTCTATTTTTCTTTGCCATTGGACTTTCCGAGTCATGTCTCTGGCTGAATGCATTGTGAAGAAGAGGGAAAACCTTAAGTCTGATTCTTCAAACGATCGGTCACCTTTGTTATTCACCCCTTCTGAGTCCTTTTGAGAACAGCGTCTAACCTTAAGCTATAGTTGACCAATAGGTGTATACCTAATGTGGTCACTATTCATCTGGTAAGCCTCTTCAACTTATCCTATGGTGGTGGATCACTCTCACTCAAGTCACTGTATTGACCCCTGTGGACTTTATATCACTTCAAAGGACACTTCAAGTGCACCTATGGTGTTTTAGCTTACACTATTGGTTTTGTTTTCTTTTATTCTATATATGGTTAAGCGCTACATATTTTCTTTGTTTATATCCCAGGGGTCTCTCCAGGAACAGAGGGCCAACCACTAATATCCCATCCAATGTGATAGCCTATATAGCTTGTAAGTATGAGACTGGTTATCCAAAGTGTTCTCAGTCATGGATAGAGGAGAGGAAAAAAGGAAGCAACATAGCATAATACTGTAATAAAAATGGATCCTTTAATATGCAAATGCACTTACAATTGAACGTAGAGAACAGCGCATATAAGGATAATTTTGGCGGCAGTGGAGTCTCACTGACGCTTTTCGTGTAAACACACGTCTTCTGGGGGTGTTTACACAAAACGCGTCGGGAAGACTCCACTGCCGCCAACATTTTCCTTATATGCGCTGTTCTTTGGTCCCTGCAATATGGATAAAAATCACTAAAAAAAATAGCATGGGTTTCCCCGCCACCACTCCCCTCAGGTCATTACAAGTCCCTTTGGTCCTATATACTTTGAACAGCAGTATACAGGCGGTGCAAACAAGACAGGGACTATAGGTTTGTTGTTAAGTAGAATCTGTTTGTAATTTTCAACTGGTACTTCTTTAAAGTGTAGCTTCAGCCATAAAATCTTTTTTTTAAGCTTTTTTGAAAACATAGAGAAGGGTTATTATCACCCCTGTAACATTTGTTTTGCTGTCTGTGTGCAATGACAAATATTTTTTTTTTTTGTGAAACAAGGATTGGTGATAAAGCATCAGTGGACAGGAGAGAATTTCCCTTCCTATGGGTAGATTTCCCCTCACTTCCTGCGGTCTCCTTCCGTTTGCAAGTAGGAGTCGTTTTTAAGTTAGATGTTTGAAAGTAGGGGCCTGACGTATATACTCTGCAGAAATTTGTGCCCTAGGTGTTGGTGTTGCCACAACACTGTAAGCCCTCACAGTTAGTCTTGGTGGGCGCTGGAACGCCCTGCTGTGAAATATTAGATCAAGAATTGTAATTACACGCCCCTGTTGAACAGGGGCAGAAAAATTGGGCCTTAGGCACTGATGCTGGTGCCACAACACTGCAACCCCTCACAGACACTGTAATTGGAGCGCAGCAAAGAGCCACATGCAAAGTATTGCATAAAAAATTGTTATTACACGCCCCTGTTAAACAGGGGCAGAAAAATTGGACCTTAGGCATTGGTGGCGATGCCCAGAACCAACAATGTTCATACTAGCTATCAGCAAGATCATTGAGGAGGAAAAGGATATTCAGTCAGCATAACAGGATAGTCACTCTGCATTAGCATAAGCAGTCTCCAAGGGATCTGACACTTCCAAAAAATGATTCAGTTACATTAGCATCAGGTGCTTGGTAGCTGGTGTTGATCCAAGCCTGATTCATTTTTATGAAGGTCAGTCGATCAACGGAGTCGGTGGAGAGGTGCACCCTGTGATCGGTCACAAAGCTTCCAGCAGCACTGAATGTGCGTTCTGAAAGAACGCTGAATGCAGGACAAGCCAGTAGCTCAATTGCGTACTGTGCAAGCTCTGGCCAGTGATCTATCCTCAAGACCCAGTAAGCCAGAGGATTTTCGGTGGGGAAGGTGTCCAAGTCTGATCTTGCCCCTTGGTATTCCCGCACAATATAAACCAGACGCTGGCGATGGTTGCTGGAACCGATCATACCTTGGGTCTGCAGACTAAAAAATTGTCTCAACGCATCGGTCAGACGGCCACCTTCTCCACTGCTCCTTCTGTGACTCACCGAAGCCTCAGCAACACGTTGTCCAGGACCAGAATTTGGTGATCCCCCAGGTTCTGGGAACGCGTTGCACAGACCTTTCTGCAAGGCCTCATGAAGATTTTCCATCTTCTGCTCCCTCTATGATGGCAAGATAAAGTCGGCAACCTTACTCTTGTAACGTGGATCAAGGAGAGTTGCCAACCAGTAATGATCCCTCTCCTTGATACTACGAATACAAGGATCCTTATGCAGGCTTTGCAGGATCAGGGAGGCCATGCAGCGTAGGTTTGCTGAGGCATTCGGGGCACAGTCTTTTGGGTCACTGAGGAGGACAGGATCCGCAGCCACCTCATCCCAGCCACATAAAAGTCCATGGGTTCCTTGGGACTGTAAATGATCCCTTGAAGACTGCTGGTGCTGATGCTGAGTGCTAGGCTCCACCTCCATGCTGATGATACAATCATCCTCCTCCTTCTCCTCCTCCTCCTCGTCCTCTTCCTGTGTGCTAGGCGGGCAAGCAGGAACACTGTCTGGGTAAAGGGGGCCTTGAGAGTTAAGGAAGTCCTCCCTTTCTCCCTCTGTTCTGCCTCAAGGGCCCTATCCATTATTCCACCTAGCGTGTGCTCCAACATGTGAATAAGAGGGAAAGTCTCACTGATGCATGCACTGTCACTGCTCACCATCCTTGTGGCCTCCTCAAATGGTGACAGGACAGTGCATGCATCCCTGATCAAGGCCCACTGGCGTGGGGAAAAAAAACCAAGCTCCCCTGACCCAGTTCTACTGCCATATTGGCACAGGTACTCATTGATGATGGCCCTCTGCTGCGTGTGCAGCCGCTGCAGCATGGCCAATGTAGAGTTCCATCTGGTGGGCATGTCACAGATTAGGCGGTTCTTGGGCAGGTTGTATTCCCTTTGGAGGTCTGTCAACCAAGCACTTGCATTATATGACCTTCGGAAATGCACACAGACTTTCCTGGCCTGCTTCAGGACAACCTGTAAGCCCGGGTACCTGCCCAAGAACCACTGCACCACCAAATTCAGGACATGAGCAAAACAGGGCACATGGGTCAGTTGTCCCTGTCGCAGGGCAGAGAGGAGGTTGGTGCCATTGTCGCTAACCACCATTCCAGGCTTAAGCTGGTGTGGCGTCAACCACCTCTGACGCCCCTGCAGAGCTGACAGAACCTCTGCCCCAGTGTGACTCCTGTCTCCCAAGCACACCAGCGCTAGCACCGCATGGCATCTCTTTGCCTGCATTCCTGCGTAGCCCCTTGTACGCCTACGGAGCATGGCTGGTTCTGAGAACACATCAGCACAGGAAGAGGCCACAGAGGAAGAAGAAGAGGAGGGGTTGGAGGAGAGAGGTATGTCACAACCAGTAGTGGTGTTTTTGAGGCGTGGTGGCGGAACAACCTACAACACTACTGTATCTTGCCCTGTGTCCTTCCCAGCTGCCAGCAGAGTCACCCAATGCGTCGTGAAAGAGAGGTAACGTCCCTGTCCATGCATGCTGGACCATGAGTCAGCGGTAATATGCACATTACCACTGACCGCCGAAGGCATGGACATTGCCTTCCACATGGCGGTAGAGAGCTGGAATCGCCTTCCGTGAGAAAAAGTGACATTTGGGAACTTGCCACTGAGGTACCGCACATTCCTCAAACTCACGGAAGGGGGTAGAATCTACCGACTGAAAAGGCAGCAGTTGAAGTGCTAGCAATTTCGCTAAGCTAGCATTTAACCGCTGGGCATGTGGATGGCTGGGAGAGTACTTCTTTCGGCGCTGCAGCAGCTGGGGCAGGGAAATTTGGCTGGTACAATCTGACATTGGTGTACCGATAGTAGATTGCCCGCATGTACTACTAGGTTGTGACACACCTAATTCTACACCTTCAGTCCTATCAGTGCATGCTTCAGAGAGGACTGAGGGTATAGTGGGGTTGGAGATCCCAGCTGATGAGGGGCAAGGGGAGGTCCGCTTTGTTCTTTGGTGTGGGTCTTTCAGGTATGCTTGCCAACGAACTGCATGGCAGGTCGACATATGTCTGGTCAAGCATGTGGTGCCCAAGCGGGTGATGGTTTGGCCACGCGAGATACGCTTGAGACATATTTTGCAAATAGCAATGGTGCAATCTGATGCACATGTCTCAAAAAAGGCCCACACCAAAGAACTTTTGCAGTAACGCTGAGACACAGCAGCGCCCTGCACAGGCGTAGCTCTGCGATGTAATGCAGTTGGTGTGCTGCCCTTAAGCTGTGCCCTGGAGGGCATCTCTTTGGAGATGTGCCTGTGCCTCCTCCTCCTCCTCGTCTTCCTCCTCCTCCTATCAGGCACCCACGTAGAATCAGTGACCTTATCATCCCCTTCCTCCTCATCACTGTCGAAAATCTGGCAGCATGCTGCAGCTTGGGGAACATGACTGCCAGATTGCTATCCCTCTCAGGCACTCCCTCTCTCTGGGCTCACATTACTGCCTTCCTCTATCTGTGTTCCATCATCAGAGCCTTAAAAACACTGCGAATCTTCAGGCAGGATGTACCCAACGCTGTGTTGAAACAGTTCGGGGGACTCCTCAGGAGGACATGGTGGGACTAGGGAAGGAGTAAGTGATGCCATTGAGCAGAGGGAAGGGGACGCCTTGGCAGCTAATTTGCCGCACAAAGTACCCTGAGCCTGGGTGAGAGAGGATGAGGATGGCTTGGTCATCCACACTACCAATTTGTCTGCATGTTGAGGCTCAACGAGGCCAGCTCGCGAAAAGGACGAGCGTGTGCAAAAGTCACGTGCTGAAGAGGATGCACAGTGTCCACCACAAGCACTGTTGCCTCTAGATGCAGAGCCTGCTTGCCCTTGTGATTCTCTGCCTCTCTTTGTTGTCCTTTCAGACATTATAATGGCCTGCAGAGGACAAAATCAGTAAACACACCTCGTAGCTTTAGGTGCAAACTGCAGAGGACTCGTGGAGTACACACCAAGTAGCTTTATGTGCAAACTATACAGCACAAGTGCAGTAAACATCAAGTACGTTTAGGCGCAAACTATACAGCACAAGTGCAGTAAACACCAAGTACATTTAGGTGCAAACTATACAGCACAAGTGCAGTAAACACCAAGTACGTTTAGGTGCAAACTATACAGCACAAGTGCAGTAAACACCAAGTACGTTTAGGTGCAAACTATACAGCACAAGTGCAGTAAACACCTGGTACATTTAGGTGCAAATTATACAGCACAAGTGCAATAAACTACAAGTAGGTTTAAGTGCAAACTATACAGCACAACTGCAGTAAACACCTGGTACATTTAGGTGCAAATTATACAGCACAAGTGCAATAAACTACAAGTAGGTTTAAGTGCAAACTATACAGCAAAAGTGCAGTAAACACCTGGTACATTTAGGTGCAAATTATACAGCACAAGTGCAATAAACTACAAGTAGGTTTAAGTGCAAACTATACAGCAAAAGTGCTGTATACACCAAGTAGGTTTAGGTGCAAACTATACAGCACACGTGCTGTATACACCAAGTAGGTTTAGGTGCAAACTATACAGCACAAGTGCAGTAAACTACAAGTAGGTTTAAGTGCAAACTATACAGCACAAGTACAGTAAACACCAAGTACGTTTAGGTGCAAACTATACAGCACAATTGCAGCAAACACCTGGTACATTTAGGTGCAAACTATACAGCACAAGTGCAGTAAACACCAAGTACGTTTAAGTGCAAAATATACAGCACAAGTGCAGTCAACTACAAGTGGGTTTAAGTGAAAACCAGTGCTGGGCCAAGGTCATTTGGTGCCCAGGGCGAAGGAGGCAAATTGTGCCCCCCCCCAATTATCGTCGCCATTCATCGTCACTGTTGTGACTATCTGTGCCTCTCTGAACACATATTCCCCCACACCTTTACAGTGCACTCCTCTCTGCACAACCTCAGGCTTTGGAAATCCCTCACCTCTTCTGACAGCCACCCATCTCTATGGAGCAGAATTGTGCTCAAGGGCAGCAGCAGTGGTACACACACATCCCCCCAGCTCTCCTCCATGTACAAATCCCTCCAGATCCCCCCTCTGCACAAATCCCCCCAGATCTCCTCCATGTACAAATCCCTCCAGATCCCCCTCCAGATCCCCCTCTGCGCAAATCCCCCCAGATCTCCTCCATGTACAAATCCCTCCAGATCCCCGCTCTGCACAAATCCCCCCCAGATCTCCTCCATGTACAAATCCCTCCAGATCCCCCCTCTGCACAAATCCCCCCAGATCTCCTCCATGTACAAATCCCTCCAGATCCCCCTCTGCGCAAATCCCCCCAGATCTCCTCCATGTACAAATCCCTTCAGATCCCCCCTCTGCACAAATCCCCACAGATCTCCATGTACAAATCCCTCCAGATCCCCCCTCTGCACAAATCCCCCCAGATCTCCTCCATGTACAAATCCCTCCAGATCCCCCTCTGCACACATCCCCCAGATCTCCTCCATGTACAAATCCCTCCAGATCCCCCTCTGCACAAATATCCCCAGATCTCCTCCATGTAAAAATCTCTCCAGATCCCCCCTCTGCACAAATCCCCCCCAGATCTCCATGTACAAATCCCTCCAGATCCCCCCTCTGCACAAATCCCCCCAGATCTCCTCCATGTGCAAATCCCTCCAGATCCCCCTCTGCACAAATCCCCCCAGATCTCCTCCATGTACAAATCCCTCCAGATCCCCCTCTGCACAAATCCCCCAGATCTCCTCCATGTACAAATCCCTCCAGATCCCCCTCTGTACAAATCCCTCCAGATTCTCCTCCATGTACAAATCCCTCCAGATCCCCCTCTGCACAAATCCCCCCAGATCTACATACACAAATCCCTCCAGAACCCCCCTCTGTACAAATCCCCCCAGATCTCCTCCATGTGCAAATCCCTCCAGATCCCCCCTCTGTACAAATCCCCCCAGATCTCCTCCATGTACAAATCCCTCCAGATCCCCCCTCTGCACAAATCCCCCCAGATCTCCTCCATGTACAAATCCCTCCAGATCCCCCTCTGCACAAATCCCCCCAGATCTCCTCCATGTACAAATCCCTCCAGATCCCCCTCTGCACAAATCCCCCCAGATCTCCTCCATGTACAAATCCCTCCAGATCCCCCTCTGCACAAATCCCCCCAGATCTCCTCCATGTACAAATCCCTCCAGATCCCCCTCTGCACAAATCCCCCCAGATCTCCTCCATGTACAAATCCCTCCAGATCCCCCCTATGCAAAAATCCCCCCAGATCTCCTCCATGTACAAATCCCTCCAGATCCCCGCTCTGCACAAATCCCCCCAGATCTCCTCCATGTACAAATCCCTCCAGATCCCCGCTCTGCACAAATCCCCCCAGATCTCCTCCATGTACAAATCCCTCCAGATCCCCCCTATGCAAAAATCCCCCCAGATCTCCTCCATGTACAAATCCCTCCAGATGGCCCCAGCTTTTCTCTCTGCCCCCCCCCCCCTTCACTGTTCTCTCTCTCAGCACATATCCCCCCTCCCCCACACCTTTACAGTGCACTCCACTCTGCACCTCAGGCTTTGGCAATCCCTCACCTCTTTTGACGGGCACCAGTCTCTATGGTATGCACATGCTTTTTTTTTCTTAATTCAGCAGAGTACGGAGAGCTCTGTCAGCTGTAGCACAGACACAGGAGGAGTTTCAGAGCTCCTGGGCTTCGTGCTGCAATGTATCTCTGCAATCACTAGCTGTAAGTGCTGGGAGCAGAATTGTGCTCGAGGGCAGCAGCAGTGAGTGGCAAAAAGATAACACAAAAAGGAGAGGAGAGGGCTGCCAGAGGTGAAAAAGTCCTGGTGACACACACTGAACTTACTAAACTTCTGCTGGTTCCTCCTCAGCGGCTCCTCCCGCAGCTTAGGCAGCAGCTCTCTTCTCTCCTCCTATCTCGCCTCCAGCTGTGAGTGATGTCACGCTGCCGGGACGAGACTACAAATTAGTTTCATAGGGGGAGAAAAGGAGCAGCGCTGACAGGTATGGCTGGTGTGGAATGTGTAGGCTTGTGCTGGGTGCAGGAGCGCACTCAGCACATAACAGTAGTCATTTACAGATGACTACAGTACAGCTAAGTGGCGCCGGCTAGTGTTTTCAGTGAAGCACACTGACGACACTTCACCTGCGCCCCCCCTCCTGTCCGCAAATGGTAGCGCCCGGGTCATCCGTCCCTTCCGCCCCTGCCTTGTACCGGCCCTGGTGAAAACTATACAGCACACGGGCAATACAACACGTTAGAAGACTGCAGCTAGCACAATCAACTGCCTGACAAATAGGAATAGCTGATCTAGCTAAGCTATACAGTGTATAAATATATGTACATCTCCTGGGATGTATATATATCCTCTACACACTGTGGGCCAGATTCTCATATATTTTCGGCGGCGTAGCGTAAGCCATTTACACTACGCCGCCGCTGCGTACTAGAGCAAGTGCTTTATTCTCAAAGCACTTGCTCCGTAGTTTTCGCCGGCGTCTCGTAAATCGCCAAGCGTAAACCCGCGCAATTCAAATGGGGCGGCTTGTATTTACATTAAGCGCGCCCCCGCGTCGAACGAACTGCGCATGCTCCGGCCGGGGAAAAAGCCCAGTGCGCATGCTCCAGCTCACGTCGGGAAGCGTCGTTGAAACCGACGTCAAAACGACGTGACCGTCATTTACGCAAGTCCCTATTCGCGAACGAGTTAGTAAAACGACGTAAGCGACGGAAAAAGCCGACGCTGACCCGACGCCATACTTAACATGGCGTCCGACGGCACCCGACGGCATCCGATGGAACTTCGTAAGGTTACTCCACATAGAAGCTGGGGTAACCTTACGAGTCCGTAAACGACGTACGCGACGACGGGGCGGCGTAAAAGCGTTCGGGAATCGCCGTACTAGCCTCATTTGCATATGCAAATGAAAAAACAACGTGAAGGCCACCTAGTGGCCGGAGTTGTCATTACACCTACGATCCGAAAGTGTAATGCTTTTACACTTGTCGGATGTAGAAGCGTATCTATGCAAAAGTGATGCTAAGCATCACTCGCATAGATACGAGGACAAAAAAAAGGCGATACGATGGGGTATCTGAGATACTCCGTCGTAACGCCTCTGAGAATCTGGCCCTGTAAATTTAACTAAACTGACTAGCCTGCCTGCTCTATTTATCTATCTAGTAAAAAAAAAGACACTGTCTCTCTCTCTCTCTCTCTAGGACTGATCTTTTCGTTAACACCGCCGCAACACACTACACAAGGCCGTCCAGCAGGCGGTCTTTTATAGTGTGGGGCGTGTGCTAGAGCCCTGAGCCATAATTGGCCAAAGCCACCCTGGCTTTGACCAATTATTGCTCTCCGTTTTTTGTGTGCTGTGATTGGCCAAGCATGCGGGTCATAGTGCATGCTTGGCCAATCATCACCGCGCAATGCTGCAGTGAATTATGGGCTGTGACGCGTCACTCGAATTTGGCGCGAACGACCCATTTTGTTTGAATTTCGACGAACAATCGAACAGCCAATGTTCGATTCAAACATGGGTTTGAGTCGAATGCGAAGATCATCCCTAGTGCTGTGTCCAGTCAGTTGATATAAGCCAATCATTTTGGCTGCAGTCAGCTCTTCGGCTGTGGCCAATCACACACAGAGTTCTGTGTTTACAAAAACAGGGAACAGCACATATTACACACATTACACATTATTAGGCACACAGTTAACCCTTTAAATGTCCCAAGTTAACCCCTTCCCAGACAGTGTCGGTACAGTGTATATTATTTTATCTGACCACTGTATTAACCATGTAAGGACCCCTTCACGCTGATATAAGTTGGCAGAAGAGCACGGCTAGGCACAAGCACGTACCTGTAGGTTGCCTTTAAGAGCCCAGCCATGGGTCATGAGCAAGTGTATTTAAACCTTTCCCCGTTCTTCCTAGTGTTCCCTGTCATAGGGAACGACGATCAGTGACATCACACACCAAGCCACGCCCCACACTTAACCCCTTCAGTGCCCCTACAGGTTAACCCCTTCACTGCCAGTGTCATTTTAACAGTAATCAGTGCATTTTTTAACACTTTTTCGCTGTAAAAATCACAATGGCCCCAAAATAGTGTCAAAAGTGTCCGATGTGTCCGCCATAATGTCACACTCACGATAAGAATCGCTGATCGCCGCCATAACTAGTATGTTTTTTTATAAAAATGCCATAAAACTGTCCCCTATTTTGTAGACTTTTGCGCAAACCAATCAATAAACGCTTATTGCGATTTTTTTTTTACCAAAAATATGTAGAAGAATACGTATTGGCGTAAACTGAGGAAAACATTTTTTTTTATATATTTTTGGGGGATATTTATTATTGCAAAAAGTAAAAAATATTGCATTTTTTTTAAATGTCACTCTATTTTTGTTTATAGCGCAAAAAAATAAAAAACGCAGAGGTGATCAAATACCACCAAAAGAATTTGTGGGGAAAAAAGAACGTCAATTTTGTTTGGGATCCACATTGCACGACCACACAAGTGTCAGTTAAAGTGATGCAGTGCCGAATCGCAAAAAGGGGCCTGGTCCTTTAGCTGCATAATGGTCCGGGGCTTAAGTGGTAATGTCACTATTAATCTGAGAGTCAGTTAGTCAGTGTCAGCTAGCGCCTGATTGGCCACCACACTATCATTGTCCCACTATAAGTTTCTGATCACCGTCATTACCAGTCAAAGCTGCGTAAATTCCAGTATATATACCATCAGGGCCGATCCGCCCTATAGGCTCACTATGCAAGCCGCTTAGGGCCCCGCAAAGCCGCGGAGGGCCCCACAAATGACTAGAGGCCCCGCCTAGTGAGAAGTCATTTTCAGGCCCCTCACCCCGCTTCTCAACTCGCTGGCTGCGTGGGAGAAGAGGTAAGAAGTCAGCACCCCTTACTTCTCACTTTAATGTAAGATGTCATTTCCGACAGCAGAACATTAATAAACGTCTCAACTTTGATCCTTAATGCGACATGTCACTGTCGGCAGCGCAGCCCCCACCCCCTTGCGTTTCTCAACTTTAATGTGACATGTAATTTTGCTTAGAGCCCCAGGGAGGTCAGGATTGGCACTGTATACCATAGCGTGTAGACGCTATAACTTTCGCACAAACCAATTATACACATTTTTTTTGTTTTTTGTTTTAAATTAATTAAAAAAATTCATTTTTTTTATTGGATATGTTTAGTAACAGAAATTAAAAAATATCAGGGTTTTCTTCAAAATTTTGGGTCTTTTTTCATTTATATTGTAAAAAATAAAAAACCCAGGGGTGATTAAATACCACTAAAAAAAAGATCTATTTGTGTTAAAAAGAATTATAAAAATTGAATTTGTGTACAGTGTTGCATGACCGCTCTATTTCCAGTTAAAGTTGCGTAAAAAAATTGTTTGGTCAGGACAAGGGTAAAACCTTCCAGAGCTGAAGTGGTTAATAATTACAGAGCTGCGATAATTTGTGCAATTGATTTCTTCCTGGAGTTCAGCCTCAAACAACCAGGTAGGATTTAGAGGAGCTCTCTGGGTTATTTACAATTATCATATGTACGGCATGTCTAGTTTTGCTCCAGACATATTTCTGAATCTCCTTTTTGCCGTGTGTAGAACTGTCACATGTCCTAACAGTGAGCTTTCTTTTCACAGGAACCATATATTAATAAGTCAGCCGTGTGCGTCCAAGCTTATTTCTCTCTGCAGCGGGCTTATGTCGTATTCCGAACTCTGGGACTGCGCCATCTGACAGTTGTAGATCTTCAGAACAGAGCAGTTGGGATGATCACCAGGAAAGATCTGATATCTTTGCGGCTGGAGAAGAGACTGATTAAATTGGACTCTGGAAGGCAGGATTCAGATGAAGAGCTCTTAAGATAGAAATTAATATGAGGTATTCTGAGGCCACGGTGAATGAAGTGAAAAATACAGAGATGTTGGCAGTATACCCCTGTAGTCTCAACTACTATAACTTTTGTCACAGCAGCAAAATCATTTGCTGGGAAGTGTGAAAAGATAGATGAGACTTTTCTATTTTATTTTTACAATATCCTGTGTGGCATTATGTAACGAAATGTAGCCTGAAATACGTATATGTTCCAGAATGGAAGAAATACTGCATACACATTTTCTCATGCTTTGCTTCTGACAAGTTCAATAAACTCTGAATCAGCCGCTTGACTTGATTTTGTTTTTCTTTAATAACACAATTTATTTCATTTCTAAAGTCCTCATATCTACAGAATATAGTGTCTCATGATACAAGATATTTCACAATACAAAATATTTCAGCAAGATCATACAGCAATGTAACAACGTAGGATGTACAGAGCACTTCTGAAGTCTGGGTTGGTAAAAAACGAATCTGGGAGAGCGATTATTGCTGGTATCTTTTTATCTGCGATGGAGATCCATGTAATGGAAATCGGACACACACACAATCAGAATATATACTGTATGTATATAGCTCCCAACTGTACCTGATTTCGAGGGACTGCCTCTCATTTGGAACAAAGTCCATCCTCATTTGTCTCTCATTTTGGTCTAATCTATATATTTGTATAAATAAAAATGCACATTTAGTTTTTTTTTATCTGTGGGTTTATTTGATTTTTTTTTTATATATGTCTCCTGTAAGGAAGCATCGCGGGGGGATTGAGGGGTCTGGGTGTCAGAATATATATATTTCAAGTGATACTCAAAAAATTTGAATATTGTGCAAAAGTTCATTTATTTCACTAATGCAACTTAAAAGGTGAAACTAATACATGAGGCACTCATTACATGCAAAGCAAGATAGTTCAAGCCGTGATTTGTCATAATTGTGATGATTATGGCTTACAGCTCATGAAAACCCCAAATCCACAATCTCAGAAAATTTGAATATTACGTGCAATCAATAAAACAAGGACTGTACATAGAACAATATCGGACCTCTGAAAAGTATAAGCATGCATATGTACTCAGTCCTTGGTTTGAGCCCCTTTTGTAGCAATTACTGCCTCAACGCAAAGCGATCAGCCTATGGCACTGCTGAGGTGTTATGGAAGACCAGGATGCTTCAATAGTGGCCTTCAGCTCTTCTGCATTGTTCGGTCTCATGTCTCTCATCTTTCTCTTGGCAATGCCCCATAGATCCTCCATGGGGTTCAGGTCAGGCGAGTTTGCTGGCCAATCAGGCACAGTAATCCCACGGTCATTGAACCAGGTTTTGGTGCTTTTGGCAGTGTGGGCAGGTGCCAAGTCCTGCTGGAAAATGAAGTCAGCATCCCCATAGAGCTCGTCTGTGGAAGGAAGCATGAAGTGCTCCAAAATCTCCTGGTAGACAGCTGCGGTGACCCTGGACTTAAATCGGTGGTTCACCCTAAATATACTCTTTCCCATGTGATCCAGCATACTGGCGTCAGCGCCAGTATGCTGTTTTTTTTTTAAATGGCCCACTTACTGTGTAATCCTTAATTTTGATTTATTTCCCCCGCGGTGGATGGCGCCTGTATAGCCCATCACGGCTTCCGAAAATACCAGATTTAGGACTTTTAGGGTATTTCCGGCGCTATGCGGCGCCTGCGCACAGACCTAGGAGCTGACTGCGCAGGCGCCGTATTTCTCCGAGTCCTATTTCGGCTTTTTTCGGAGGGCGTGGCGCGCCATAGCCATAGGACTCGGAGAAATACAGCGCCTGCGCAGTCAGCTCCTAGGTCTGTGCGCAGGCGCAGCATAGCGTCGGAAATACCAGAGTCCTAAATCGGGTATTTTCGGAAGCCGTGACAGGCTATACAGGCGCCATCCACCGCAGGGGAAATAAATCAAAATTAAGGATAACACAGTAAGTGGGGCATTTAAAAAAAAAAAAAACAGTATACTGGAGCTGACGCCAGTATGCTGGATCACATGGGAAAAAGTATATTTAGGGTGAACCACCTCTTTAATGAAGCACAGTGGACCAACACCAGCAGATGACATGGCTCCTAAAATCAACACAGACTGTGGAAACTTCACACTGGATTTCAAGCATCTTGCAGTGTGTGCATTCTTCGTCCATACTCTGGCTCATTGGTTTTCAAATGAGATGCAAAATTTGCTCTCATCAGAAAAGAGGACACTGAGCAACAGACCAGGTGTGTTTTTCTTTAGCCCAGGTAAGACGCTTCTGACGTTGTTTGTTGTTTAGGAGTGGCTTGACAAGAGGAATACGACATTTGAAGCCCATGTCCAGGATCAGTCTGTGTGTGGTGGCTCTTGATGCACTGACTCCAGCCTTGGTCCACTCCTTGTGAAAGTCCCCAACACTTTTGAATGGCCTTTTCCTGACAATCCTCTCCAGACTGCAGTCATCCCTGCTGATTGTTCACCTTTTTCTGCCACACTATTCCCTTCCACATAACTTCTTTTGCAATTACCTTTTGAGGCTTTCCCTCCTTATGGAGGGTGTCATTGATGGTTTTCTGCACAACTGTCAATTCAGCAGTCTTTCCCATGATTCCTACTGAAACAGACTGAGAGACTATTTAAAGGCTCAGGAACCCTTTGCAGGTGTTATAAACCTTGGAGACCCCACCATGTGTATGTAAGACTCCCCAACACAAACCTATCCCTCATCTAAATAACTGGATTTGGCTTCTTGGCGTCCAGCCAAATACTAGCTAAAGCCTGGAAACAGTTATTAATACCCTTCTCTGAAGTCAAACAACGTCCCATGGGCATTATGACCCACGGAAAATTTACCTCTATTCTCTACAATAGCCACACTAAATATCTCAAAATATGGGAACCTTGGCTTAACTATAGCAAACACTTGAACATTGACCATTCCCTTCTTTCCCTCTGATCAAGTGTATTAACAACTACTATCATCACCAATAATGCAACTACATGGGGTTATCTCTCCCTTATTCGAAACTTTATGATCCTCTCCTTCCCACCCTCACTTCTCTCTTTCTCTTTGCTACTTTTCTCTTTCATTCATTTCTTTATAAACTTTTACATTTCCTATCCACTTGACTTAATTTACCACTTGGATCGTCTTCAACCCTTCTGTCTTACACTATAAACAATTGACTAACAAAAGAACTCTCCTCAAGGACTGTTTACTCTTATATTTGTATTATTATTGTGAACTATTTGTTCTTATACGCTAAATATATGCTACATTTAATGCTATATAACTTATTGGTGTTGATTTTACTTTATTCCCTTTTGTCTTTTTGTCCAATTCATGTATTATACTCCATCTGTATAATTCTAATAATTCCAAAATTGTAAATTTTTCCCCTGTTGGTGGACCCATCCTGTCAGGGCCGGCGCTAGCAATAGGCGAGTCAGGCGGCTGCTTGGAGCGCCATGGTAGGGGTAGCGGCAAAATCCGCATCCCAAACCACTTGTTCGACTCAGACCTGCAGGACTGACATTTTTTTTAAATACGTGCCTTATGGCGCCAGCCGCCAGGCTACGGGGGGGGGGTTGCTTGGCTTGTGCATGTGAATACATGCTGTGATGCCGGACGGATCGCTCTATCCCCAGCCTCAGACAGTGCCGCCCTAGTAGCACCGGCAGGGAGGGAGCCGGGACGAGGAGCAGCCGGCCGGAAGTGCCGTACGATTGGTGGAGGCAAATGGAAGCCCTGGCCCCTGCATGCACTCTAACTACGGCGGGCTGTCTGCTCCCCCCTCCTCCTGGGCGATCGGATCTGGCGTGCTTCTGTGCAAGGACAGGCAGGTGCAGCGCCACTCAGGTATAGTGGAAAAATAAAACATTGCTTTTAAGTTAATTGTGCAGAACTGATATGTGTGTGGGGGGTGACAGACGTGTGGGGGGGGGGTGACAGATGTGCAGGGGGGTGACAGATGTGCAGGGGGGTACTGATATGTGCGGGGGGGGGGTGACAGATGTGCAGGGGGGGTGACAGATGTGCAGGGGGGTACTGATATGTGTGGGGGGGTGACAGATGTGTGGGGGGGTGACAGACGTGCAGGGGGGTACTAATATGTGCAGGGGGTACTAATATGTGTGTGGGGGGGGGGTGACAGACGTGCAGGAGGGTACTGATATGTGTGGGGGGGGACACAGACGTGCAGGGGGATACTGATATGTGTGGGGGGGTAACAGACGTGCAGGGGGGTACTTTTATGTGCAGGGGGGTACTGATATGTGTGGGGGGGACACAGACATGCAGGGGGGTAATGATATTTGTGTGCGGGGGGGTTAGGGATGTGCAGGGGGTACTGATATGTGTGGGGGGGACACAGACATGCAGGGGGGTACTGATATGTGTGGGGGGGGTAACAGACGTGCAGGGTGGTACTGATATGTGTGGGGGCGACACAGATGTGCAGGGTGGTACTGATATGTGTGGGGGCGACACAGACGTGCAGGGAGGTACTGATATGTCTGTGGGGGGGGACACAGACGTGCAGGGGGGTACTGATATGTGTGTGGGGGGGACACAGACGTGCAGGGGGGTACTGATATGTGTGTGGGGGGGACACAGACGTGCGGGGGGGTATTGATATGTGTGTGGGGGGGACACAGACGTGCGGGGGGGTACTGATATGTGTGTGGGGGGGACACAGACGTGTAAGGATGAGCTCTGGCGTGTTCGCATAGTACACGTGCAGAGCCCGCCAGGAAGTGTGCACTAATCACAGCCAGGGAGACATTTCCTGATCTCTGCAGCCGAGCATCGGGAAATGTCTCCCTGGCTGTGATTAGCGCAGCGCCGTGCACACTTCCTGGCGGGCTCTGCACGTGTACTATGCGAACACGCCAGAGCTCATCCTTAGTGCAGGGGGGTACCGATATATGTGTGTGGGGGACAGACAGACGTGCAGGAGGGTACTGTATGTGTGTGTGTGTGTGTGGGGGGGGATGGACAGATGTGCAGGGGAGTACTGATAGGTGTGTGTGGGACAGATGGGTAGATATGTGTGTGTGGGGGGAAAGATGTGCAGGGGGGTACAAAGGGGTACAGATATGTGTGGGGGGGCAGGTGTGCAGGGGGGTACAGAGGGGTAGCAGATGTGTGTGGGGGCAGATGTACAGAGGGGTAGCAGACGTGTGTGGGGGCAGATGTATAGAGGGGTAGCAGACGTGTGTGGGGGCAAATGTACAGAGGGGTAGCAGACGTGTGTGGGGGCAGATGTACAGAGGTTTCACCTAGGGTGTCAAAAATCCTTGCACCAGCTCTGCATCCTGTCTATCAATTATTTACCTAGGACATGGGATGAACATCAAATTCGGATATGCTATTTAGTATCCTGAAGATGTGTCAAAACCTCAGGCTGTCATCCAGTTTAGATGAGAGCACTATGGGACTTAACCACTCATTGTAATGCCGCATACACACGGTCGTTTTTTGCGATGAAAAAAAACGACGTTTTTTGTGAAGTAAAAAACGACGTTTTTGAAACGTCACTTTCAAAGACAATGTTGCATACACACCATCGTTTTTTTCACAAAAAACGAGGTTACGTTCACCACACTTTTCCATTGAAGCTCGCTTCATAACTAGCTTCTGGGCATGCGCGGGTTGAAAAACGACGTTTTGAAAAACGACACAAAAAATTCAAGCATGTTGGAATTTTTTTTGGTCGTTTTTTTGAAGACAAAAAACGACGTTTTGCCCACACACGATCAATTTAAATGACGTTTTTTAAAACGTCGTTTTATTTCATCACAAAAAACGACCGTGTGTACACGGCATTAGATTGATCTATGGCTCAAAATGCTAAAAAAATCTGTACCTTTTCTGAAATGGCGTTTCCCTGGGCTTTAGGTACCCGACGAGGTCTAATCACATGCTTCAAAAGAACAACAACATTCATATCCACTTCTGTAGATTAGGGGCCAGGTGCATGGATTAGGGGAGCGGCACCCCTAATGGAGCAGCTGCCACTGCTCAATTGCTTACATGACTGGCGATCCCCAACCATATAAGTGCATGGGGTTGGTGATATCACTGGTTATTCAGGTCTGCACCTAACAACCATTGACAACATGTATACCGTTACTATATATGATTTTTGGATCCCACCTAAAGGGTAAATGTTCAGACGAACACCTGAATAGCCAAGGTTTAGTCCAGCATTGTTTTCGTCCTAAACCTTAAGCTCATTACTATCACTGAGGTGTGTAATTGAGTAATTTTTAACAACTGACACAGCTCTTTGATTACCTTTGACATAAGCTGCTTCCCACCACTGCCCTCCTGCTCATTAAGAGAATCTAAATGGCAGGAGGTGGGCATTTATATTATATGAGCTGTGATTAGCTGCAGTGCAAGTTTGCATTGGGAGCTTCCCATGACATTTTAGTTACTGTGCTGGGAGCGAGCAGCAGATTGATTCAAACCATTTAACATTGAGGAAGGTGATTTACAATGGTCAGATTGTATTTATTTATGTAAGACCTTCATCTTAAAAGGAAAAAAAACAAAACTTTTAACTGTTAAAGAGTATTAGCTGAAGTTCAGCTTTAATTTGTTAGTCAAGTCCACCTAAATACAGTGTAATGGTGCATCTAACCCTATCCTTAGATTGACATGTCTGGTGTCCATAGGTGTCTCAGTTGGTCCTCCATCCAGTGTGGAGACATCTTAAAGTGATACTAAATTTCATTTTTTTTGTTAAAATTAACAAACATGTTATACTTACCTGCCCCGTGTAGTGGTTTTGCAAAGAGCAACCCACATCCTCCTCTTCTTGGGTCCCTCTTCAGTGATCCTGGTCTGTCTCTCATGTTGAGTGCCCCCCAGAGCAAGCAGCTTGCTATGGGGGCACCTGAGCTGAGCCATTCATACACAGAGCCACGACCCAGCCCCGCTCCCTTTCTCTCTTCATTGCCTGACTGGCTTTGATTTACAGCAGTGGGAGGCAATGGCTCTGCTGGGCACTCCTAAATATAAGATGGGATTCTGTTGGGAACTCCTGGATGTAAGGGGAGACTCTGCTGGGCACTCCTAGATATAAGAGGGGACTCTGTTGGACACTCCTGGGTGTAAGGAGAGACTCTCGTGGGCACGCCTAGATATAAGAGGAGACTGTTAGGCACACCTGGGTATAAGGGGAGATTCTGGTGGGCACTCCTAGATAAAAGAGGAGACTGTTAGGCACACCTGGGTATAAGGGAAGATTCTGGTGGGCACTCCTAGATAAAAGAGGAGACTCTGCTGCGCACTCCTGGATGTAAAGGTGGGGTGGGGTGTGGGTCGGTGATTATTAATGCATTTAAATTGTATGCATTAACTTATAAACATATTTATTTTGGCCAACAAATATTTGTAAAATATTATACAGGGAGTGCAGAATTATTAGGCAAGTTGTATTTTTGAGGATTAATTTTATTATTGAACAACAACCATGTTCTCAATGAACTCAAAAAACTCATTAATATCAAAGCTGAATATTTTTGGAAGTAGTTTTTAGTTTGTTTTTAGTTTTAGCTATTTTAGGGGGATATCTGTGTGTGCAGGTGACTATTACTGTGCATAATTATTAGGCAACTTAACAAAAAACAAATATATACCCATTTCAATTATTTATTTTTACCAGTGAAACCAATATAACATCTCAACATTCACAAATATACATTTCTGACATTCAAAAACAAAACAAAAACAAATCAGTGACCAATATAACCACCTTTCTTTGCAAGGACACTCAAAAGCCTGCCATCCATGGATTCTGTCAGTGTTTTGATCTGTTCACCATCAACATTGCGTGCAGCAGCAACCACAGCCTCCCAGACACTGTTCAGAGAGGTGTACTGTTTTCCCTCCTTGTAAATCTCACATTTGATGATGGACCACATGTTCTCAATGGGGTTCAGATCAGGTGAACAAGGAGGCCATGTCATTAGTTTTTCTTCTTTTATACCCTTTCTTGCCAGCCACGCTGTGGAGCATTGTCCTGCATGAAAATCATGTTTTTCTTGAAGGATGCAGACTTCTTCCTGTACCACTGCTTGAAGAAGGTGTCTTCCAGAAACTGGCAGTAGGACTGGGAGTTGAGCTTGACTCCATCCTCAACCCGAAAAGGCCCCACAAGCTCATCTTTGATGATACCAGCCCAAACCAGTACTCCACCTCCACCTTGCTGGCGTCTGAGTCGGACTGGAGCTCTCTGCCCTTTACCAATCCAGCCATGGGCCCATCCATCTGGCCCATCAAGACTCACTCTCATGTCATCATTCCATAAAACCTTAGAAAAATCAGTCTTGAGATATTTCTTGGCCCAGTCTTGACGTTTCAGCTTGTGTGTCTTGTTCAGTGGTGGTCATCTTTCAGCCTTTCTTACCTTGGCCATGTCTCTGAGTATTGCACACCTTGTGCTTTTGGGCACTCCAGTGATGTTGCAGCTCTGAAATATGGCCGAACTGGTGGCAAGTGGCATCTTGGCAGCTGCATGCTTGACTTTTCTCAGTTCATGGGCAGTTATTTTGCACCTTGGTTTTTCCACACGCTTCTTGCGACCCTGTTGACTATTTTGAATGAAACGCTTGATTGTTCGATGATCACGCTTCAGAAGCTTTGCAATTTTAAGAATGCTGCATCCCTCTGCAAGATATCTCACTATTTTTGACTTTTCTGAGCCTGTCAAGTCCTTCTTTTGACCCATTTTGCCAAAGGAAAGGAAGTTGCCCAATAATTATGCACACCTGATATAGGGTGTTGATGTCATTAGACCACACCCCTTCTCATTACAGAGATGCACATCACCTAATATGCTTAATTGGTAGTAGGCTTTCGAGCCTATACAGCTTGGAGTAAGACAACATGCATAAAGAGGATGATGTGGTCAAAATACTCATTTGCCTAATAATTCTGCACTCCCTGTAGAGGTAAGAGAGGGAGTAGGGATTGGTACAGGCTACAAAACCAACATTTATTTTTATAGTGTCGTAACAAATTAAATTGATAGGATCAGAGACCTTCTAACATGAGCTACTTCATTAGGTATAAAACATTTTGCGTCTTCTCTTTCAGTCTTTCAATTGCCACTCATCTGACATTTAAGTAACCCCTCCACAAGAGTTTAATAACATAGCTAAAGAGTTGGTAATCAAAAAAGAAGATATATTTTCAGAAGTAAATTGTTTTGTACCTACTGGAGTGGGTCATGTTTGAGGATTAGAATGTACATTGCCTAGACATTCTTAAGTGGTATTTATCTTTAGTACATCTTTCACGTCTTTTAACCTCAATCATGTTACTTGATTATTAGTCTGAATATATATATATATACACACATAATAAAACAGTCTCTGCATTGTTTCTCATTAATTTTAAATTCATATATTCATTGGAGCCCCACTCTTAGGCCTCGTACACACGATCGGACATATCCGATGAAAACGGTCCGCGGACCATTTCCATCGGATATGTCCGATCGGGAGTTTGATCCGATGGCGTGTACACACCATCGGATCAAATTCCCCGCCGCCGGACGGCGCGGTGACGCGGCAGTGACGTTGACGCCGCCACGTCACCGCCACGTCACCGCACCAGGAAGTTAAACACTTCCGCGCATGCGCCGAATCCATTCGGCGGCGGCGCGGCGGCGGTGGGGGACGACATGTCTGCTGGTAAGTGTACTAACCAGCAGACATGTCGGGCGGACAGATTCCACCGGATGGATTTCAAAGCATGCTTTGAAATCTGTCGGGTGGAGAAATCTGTCCGCTAGCCCATACACACGAGCGGAGATGTCTGCTGAAACGGTCCATCGGACCGTTTTCAGCGGACATATCCCCTCGTGTGTATGAGGCCTTAAGCCTCATACACACGATCAGACTTCCATCTGACTTTTCTGCAGATTTTTGTCCGCAGGGGCATTGGCCGTGAACTTGTTCTGCATACGCACGGCAGAATATTTTCAGCCAACATTCACCAAATCACGTGTTTTTTCAGCTCTTTACCTCCACCATTTGGGCAACTTCTGCTATTGTTGACTGATGTTTACCATTGGTTCTGAGCATGCGTGTTTGTACTTTGGATTTTAGTCCGATGGACTTGTGTACACATGATCGGATGATCCAGCGTAACACATTTGTTGTCGGAAAGTTTGAGAGCATGCACAGCGAACATTTGTCCGTGGAAATTCCCGCAACAATTGTACGATGGAGCATACAGATGGTCGGATTGTTCGATAAAACACGTCCTTTGGACGGTTGTTGTCGGAATGTCTGATCGTGTGTATGGTCCTTTTAAACTGCTGTCAAGATGTATGGCATTGTCTTGGCTAGTTTAGATGTTTGCCAGAAAAGTTGTTTGTCACTTAAATGTATTTTTTTACATTTTGTCTCATGCTTACTGTATGACATATTGGATGTACTATTTAACTTGTACATAATTCTCTAGTGCCTCACTTCAGTTATACATAATTATGTTAAAGGGACACTAAAGTCAGAATTTTTTTTTAAATAACAAACATGTGATACTTACCTCCGCTGTGCAGTTCGTTTTGCACAGAGTGTCCCCGAAAGCTGTCTTCTGGGCTGACTGTATCACTCGGCCCCGCCCCCCGGCGCACCGCATCATCCGCTGTGATTGACAGCAGCGCCAGCCAATGGCTGCGCTGCTATCAATCCGCCCAGCCTAGCCAATTAACGGCCAGGCTGGGAACCCAAGACCATCACATGGACGCGCCCGGGAATTTCGAACGGTCAGGTAAGTAAAACGGGGGCTTGGGGGGCCGGTACCATTGGATGTTTTTTCACCTTAATGCATAAGATGCATTAAGGTGAAAAAACATTTACCTTTACAACCCCTTTAAGTCTATTTTTTCCCATGGATATTAATACACTATTTAGTTTTGCTTTTGCAAAAATATTTTAAGCATTGTAGGTTTACCCGGGTAATTGTATTTATATTATTTTAAAGAAATGTTATTCTCCATCTTGTTATTATTTAGTGCAAAGCCTGTTATTCTCCATCTTGTTATTATTTAGTGCAAAGCCTGTGAGCAGTCAAAATCAAAAACAGAAAAATCAGCACAAGGGACATACAGTTATGTACAATCAGTGGGATGTGTCCATTTTGCTGATTCCTCTCCGCGTCGTTTTTTAGCCTTGTTTTCGCTGGAGGGGTGATTTTAACATTGACAGGTATGCCCGAACGCCGAAGCCGCCTGAAAAAAAGGGTCCTGGACTTGTTTTGAGCTTCAGGCGTACGGCGTTTCGGCGTTCGGTGTGGAGATGTGAACCATCTCCATAGCCGACAATGGTAAATCACCCCTCCAGCGTATTTCAGGCTGCAATAGCGTCGGGCATAAAAACGCCTAGGTGTGAATGCAGCCTAAGTGATCCCATCTTGATGCTTTTCCAGGCTCTCTACAAGTTCCTCAACCAGGACCTCATATATACTCATCTGTTCTTCTCCTGTCCTCTGCTAGGCTCCTGGACCATGGAGCCTCAAGCACCAGGACTCACTGGACAGGCAGATGTCTTCTGCCCCAAGCACATGTAAAGGCTTCAGGCCTAATCACTCAGATGCTCCTCGCACACCCACCCTAGGCCAGAGCTTGTGGGGGGCGGGGGAGAGTAATCTTTTTGCCATCCCCAAATATTTATACTTCCCCCCCAGCATGCACCGGTGGCCACAATCTCCTTCTGTTTGGCTAGGAGAAACATGAATATTCATATGTCAGTTTTACTGTAGTTCCTCATACTAATACGGTACAGGTACACGTGACATCTACTGGCAGAAGGGAGAAACCACTGAATTTAGGTTTAACACCAAATGAACAAGTATACTATAAAGTAAATCAGTGAGGTTGTCTATCACTCAGCAGCAGGGCCGCTGGCTGCATGGGAGAAGAGGTAAGAAATCAGCACCCCCGGCTTCTCAATTTAATGTAAGATGTAATTTCCAACAGCAGAACACCCCCTCCCCCCACATCTCAACGTTCTTTAATGTGACATGTCACTGTCGTCAGCACCCCCCGGTTCTCATTTTTAATGTGCCATGTCATTTTGCTTAGGGCCCCAGGGAGGTCAGGATCGGCTCTGCTCAGCAGAGTTGCCTAGTTAGGACAGTGTGGCTACACACGTTATGTCCAGTGGCGGCCCATCCATAGGGATGTAGTAAAAAAAAAAAAAAATGAAAAAAAACCCCCGGCCCTTTAAGACATTTTATTCGGTTTAAAATGTAATTTTTACTTTTAAATACCTGCAGTGATGGCGGCTGTCAATAGAGGGCGCTGCAGCGCCACCGCCTCTCGCAAATAACATACATTCATTGCATTGGAACTGGACCTTTGGGCACCGGTTACCTGATTAACAGCAGCTGGTTGGCTGAGCGGAAGTGCCTATCAGAGCCAGCGGCTCTGATAGACTTTCCGAGTACAGCCCTCCGGCTCTCGGATGTCTATCCTCGGAACGCACGGGGGGTGCATTCCTTGAATAAGACTGACGGCCGTTTCAGCCAATCAGGTTCCTGGATTCTGGTTGTTGGTAACCTTATTGGCTGAAGCGTCACCCAGGTGGGACAAGACATCGAGGGACATGGAAGCAGAAAGGTAAGTGCATTTTACAGGGAACAGCGGCGACAATGCGCACAGAGGTGACAAAGGGCACAGTGGCATCAATTAAAGGGCACAACACAGTGACAACAATGGGCACAGAGGCGACAAAGGGCACAGCACAGTGACAACAATGGGCACAGAGGTGACAAAGGGCACAGCACAGTGATAACAATGGGCACAGTGGCAACAATTAAAGGGCACAGCACAGTGACATGCACAGTGGCAACAATGGGCACAGTGGTGACAATGGACACAGTGGCAACAATAAAAGGGCACAGTGACATGCACAGTGGCAACAATGGGCACGGTGGTGACAATTGGCACAGTGGCTGCGTTTGATGGCATGGCACAGTGGTGACAATTGATGGCACGGCACAATGGTGACAATTGATGGCACAGTGGCTGCGTTTGATGGCATTCCACAGTGGTGACAATTAATGGCACAGTGGCTGTGTTTAATGGCATGGCACAGTGGTGACAATTGATAGCACAGCGGCTGTGTTTAATGGCATGGCACAGTGGTGACAATTGATGGCACATCGGCTGCGTTTGATGGCATGGCACAGTGGTTACAATTGATGGCACAGTGGCTGCATTTGATGGCATTCCACAGTGGTGACAATTGATGGCACAGTGGCTGCGTTTAATGGCATGTCACAGTGGTGACAATTGATGGCACAGCAGCTGCGTTTGATGGCATGTCACAGTGGTGACAATTGATGCCACAGCGGCTGCGTTTGATGGCACGGCACAGTGGTGACAATTGATGGCACAGCAGTTGCGTTTGATGGCATGGCACAGTGGTGACAATTGATGGCACATCGGCTACGTTTGATGGCATGGCACAGTGGTGACAATTGATGGCACAGTGGCTGCGTTTTATGGCATTCCACAGTGGTGACAATTGATGGCACAGTTGCTGTGTTTAATGGCATGGCACAGTGGTGACAATTGATGGCATAGCGGCTGCGTTTGATGGCATGGCACAGTGGTGACAATTGATGGCACAGCGGCTGCGTTTGATGGCATGGCACAGTGGTGACAATTGATGGCACAGCGGTTGCGTTTGATGGCATGGCACAGTGGTGACAATTGATGGCACAGTGACTGCATTTGAAGGCATGGCACAGTGGTGACAATTGATGGCACAGTGGCTGCGTTTGATGGGCACAGTGAGGTTGCAATTTTTTTATTTTATTTTCGTTTGCGCCCCCCCAAAAAATTTGAGCACCAGCCGCCACTGGTTATGTCCCTTGAGGCCGCGTACACACAATCAAACTTGTCTGCTGAAACTGGTCCGCAGACCAGTTTCAGCAGACATATCCGACCGTGTGTACGGGCTAGCAGACAGGTTTTTCCAGCAGACAAGTTTTAAAGCATGCTTTAAAACTTGTCTGCTGGAAACCCGTCCGTCCGACATGTCCGCTGGTTAGTACGCCTAACCAGCGGACCGAAATCTCCCGCATGCGTCAAATGGATTTGACGCATGCGTGGAAGTATTTTACTTCCTGGTTTGGTGATGTGGCGGCGTCAATGTCACCGCCACGTCACCGCACTGTCTGTCCGCAGGGATTTTGGTTTAATGGTGTGTACAACCATCAGACCAAAACTGCCCAGCAGACATATCCGATGAAAACGATCCGTCTTTATCGGATAAGTTTGATCGTGTGTACGCGGCCTGAGTCGTTTTTTATTTTGGCTGAACTTATAACTTTTTTTTTCAAATCCCTCTATTCTGATCTATTGATTATTAGATCTCTTTTCCCTTTCTTTGTATGTCATTGTCCATTAACCTCCCTGGCGGTATGATTCTGTCTGGAATTACGTACCAAAAGCGGTACAATTATTTGCATGGGAATTTTTATACTGTAGGCCTGCAATTCTTAGGAATAACTTGCTTAAATCTGTCCAAACAAGACATCCCGGGTATGATAAAGTTTGAAAAACAAAATCATAATTTTTTATATAATAAAAAACTATAAATAATTATAACAAATTATAATGTAATTATAATAAAAAATATTCAATAATGTAATCAACTCAAAAACACTGAAATTTGCTCAGTTGCAGAATTGTCGCTGTCATTATTTTATTTTTTTATGACGAATTTCGCCACAAATCGCTATCGCTCAATTCTGCAAGTGATTAAAATTTATTATCGCTGTTTTCTAGCTGATCTAAAACCATTTTTGACATAAAGGGACACTTTTGGTTGCTATGGGCAATCTACAGTTTCCAGGCAGAAAGAACACTTTTTATTTTATAAAAGAACATGTAGGGCACTGGACAGACCACTAGGGACAAGGGGGGTGTGTATTTTTTACATACAGTACTGTAATCTATAAGATTACAGTATACTGTATGTAAAGTGTTTGTTTACTTTTTTGAATTTGGCGCCGTTCTCCGCTTCCGTGCGTCGTAACGTCGCAGGGAACGGAGCTCGGCGGCACACGGGGACGCTGTGTGAATCGAGCGAGCACCCGCTCGCTCACACAGCGGGGATGCATCGCTGGATCCAGGAACAAGGTAAGCCAGCGCGCGCTGCAGGCTCTGCATGGCTACCCCGAGCGTGACTCGGGGATACCGTTCTTAGCAGAAAAAACCCACCCCGAGTCACGCTCGGGGATACCGCCAGGGAGGTTAAAAGTAGGTATAGTTATGGTTTTGACACTTACATTTATGTTTTTTTAAATGACATGCACTATAAATGGTAAATCACTATACAGTATACGTCTTTCTACTGACTCTGAAATTCATTTTTTATAACTTCTGCTTAAAGCATCATTACCACTCAATCTATTTTATACTTGTCCCTCTGGCAGAGAACACATCATATTGCACTTGATGCTTTTAGATGCATATCATGTTATTACAGTTTAGATTTTTTTTATTTTTTTTACTCTATACTCATTTAGTAGTGATAATTGTTCTCAATAAAGTAAAAAAACAGAAAGACTGGAACAATGTTCGGATGCTGATAAAAAAACATTAAAGGTAAAGACACTGAACCTTTATGAATTGGTGATTGATGATAAATCATAGAAAGTCCACATTGCACCCACTCTATGTGTGCCATTAATGCTCTCTTAATGTAGTTATGAACATACAATGTTATACACACGTTTGAACACAGTTATAACAGTATAAATGCGCCATAACTGATATTGCTTAGTTTAAGAATGCTTGTTATACTCACTGCGGAACCTAAGGGGTTAATCCTCTGCATTGTGTAAAAAGGCTGTTTGATCTTGTATGCACAGATCCTCCTCTCTATGCACTGTCCCCCTGGACGAGTCCGGATAACACAGAGCCTTTGGAGTCAGGCTGCACATGCTCAGTTTGGCATGTATTGCTAGAGAGGTTTTTTTTTTCTTCTGAGAATGCATGTAATCAGCACTGTCCAGACATGTCCAGACAGAGGGTCAGGAGCCCTCCAGCCTCATAGGACAGTTAGGTGCAGTATAAAAACTCCTCCTACAAGCTTCACCAGGAACTGATAGAAATCATAAGACTGCTATAAACTATACAGTAATGCTGATGAGAATGGTATTTAGTAGTTTATATTTACTAAAATAATTGCATTTCCATGTTCTGTGTACTGTGGGAGACCATATACAGTGGGGATCGAACGTTTGGGCATCCCAGGTACAAATTTGTATTAATGTGCATAACAAAGCCAAGGAAAGATGGAAAATTCTCCAAAAGGCATCAAATTACAGATTAGATATTCTTATAATATGTCAAAAATAGTTAGATTTTATTTCCATCATTTACACTTTCAAAATTACAGAAAACAAAAAATGGCGTCTGCAAAAGTTTGGGCACCCTGCAGAATTTTTTTAGCATGCACTGCCCCCTTTGCAAAGCTGAGACCTGCCAGTGTCATGGATTGTTCTCAATCATCGTCTGGGAAGACCAGGTGATGTCAATCTCAAAGGTTTTAAATGCCCAGACTCATTTGACCTTGCCCCAACAATCAGCACCATGGGTTCTTCTAAGCAGTTGTCTAGAAAACTGAAACTGAAAATAGTTGACGCTCACAAAGCTGGAGAAGGCTATAAGAAGATAGCAAAGTGTTTTTAGATGTCAATATCCTCTGTTCGGAATGTAATTAGGAAATGGCTGTCATCAGGAACAGTGGAAGTTAAAGCAAGATCTGGAAGACCAAGAAAAATATCAGACAGAACAGCTCGCAGGATTGTGAGAAAAGCAATTCAAAACCCACGTTTGACTGCACGATCCCTCCAGAAAGATCTGGCAGACACTGGAGTTGTGGTACACTATTCCACTATAAAGAGATACTTGTACAAATATGGTCTTCATGGAAGAGTCATCAGAAGAAAACCTCTTCTACATCCTCACCACAAAAATCAGCGTTTGAACTTTGCAAATGAACATATAGACAAGCCTGATGCAATTTGGAAACAAGTTCTGTGGATCGATGATGTTAAAATATAACTTTTTGGCCGGAATGAGCAAAGGTACGTTTGGAGAAGAAAGGGCACAGAATTTAATGAAAATAACCTCTGTCCAACTGTTAAGCATGGGGGTGGATCAATCATGCTTTGGGGTTGTATTGCAGCCAGTGGCACAGGGAACATTTCACGAGTAGAAGGAAAAATGAATTCAATAAAATTTCAGCAAATTTTGGATGGTAACTTGATGCCATCTGTGAAAAAGCTGAAGTTAAAGAGAGTATGCCTTTTACAAATGGATAATGATCCTAAACACACCTCAAAATCCACAGGGGATTACATCAAGAGGCGTAAACTGAAGGTTTTGCCATGGCCTTCACAATCTCCTGACCTCAACATAATTGAAAATCTATCGATAGACCTTAAAAGAGCAGTGCGTGACAGACAGCCCAGAAATCTCAAAGAACTGGAAGACATTTGTAAGGAAGAATGGGCAAAGATACCTCAAACAAGAATTGAAACACTCTTGGCTGGCTACAAAAAGCGATTACAAGCTGTGATACTTGCCAAATGGGGCAGTACAAGATATTAACTCTGCAGGGTGCCCAAACTTTTGCAGACACCATATTTTTTGTTTTCTGTAAATTTAAAAGTGTAAATGATGGAAATAAAATCGAACTTTTTTTGTCATATTGTAAGAATGTCTAATCTGTAATTTGATGCATTTTGGAGATTTTTCCATCTTTCCTTGGCTTTGTTATGCACATTAATACACATTTTTACCTGGGGTGCCCAAACTTTCGATCCCCATTGTATAATGAATGCAGTTGCCTGTGTGTAGTAACACTTTAAATAAAAAAGTTCTGTCATGTGGCCATACATCTATTTTCCTGATACCAAGTGGGAAGATGTGGTGTCTGGTGGTAGGGGTTATTACAGAATCCTGTATTCAATAGTCTGTTCAGATTGAGGCAAGATGCAGGCTGTTTTTGATCAGGGGTTATATCCAAGAGGCAAGCTGTGTTTGGGAGGGAGTATGTGCCAGATGCAAGCTGTAACTGGTCAAGGGGTGTAGTGGAAGAACAAACTACCCAATACAGGCATGCTGTGTGTCTGCACAGTGTCAGGTACCTCTGAATAGCCAGCGTCCATGCTCTGTGTGGTCAGGAAGAAAAGTGACTGTCAGGATCAGCCAGGCACATTAGATGGAAGAAGTATATTAAAATGATAGAGACTAGGAGTTATAAAATATTCACATAGAAAAAAAATATTTAGGGTAACATAAGATGAATTCCAAGTATGGATATTTTATACATACTGTAGTTACTTTGATTCACCTTGGACCAATGTAAAACTATGCTTCAGTGATTGCCAGCTTCCAGGGACATCAGCCACATTTGGTATATGCATAATTACATTGGTCCAAGTTGGACCAATGTAACTATGTATAAAATTTCCATACCTGGAATTCACCTTTAAAATCGCATCTGTAGGTCACAAACAAACAAAGATTTCCCAGCATAATTACCAGATAGTATGCAAAAATACCCAAATTGACCCTGTCAACAGGGGGTTTTGTTTGCACACATTTGCAAATATATGCCTAAGCCTCAGTGCCTACATCAAGGCTCCTAACTCCTAACTGCGGTCCTAACCCTATCATACGAAGTCTTCCTCATGGACCGGCTCCTATGATAGACAGCACACTGGTGACGTCTATCATAGGAGCCGGTCCAGAAGGTAGGACTTCGTATGATAGCGGCCGTGCCGGGTAAGTGGGAGTTCCCCGCTTTTTGTAATCTAGCGGCTTTCCTCTCTTTGCATATCAGGCTTCATTGGATGGGCACTGGTGAGGCTGCATTGATGGGCACTGATCAGGCTGCATTGATGGGCACTGGTGAGGCTGCATTGGTGGGCACTGGTGAGGCTACATTGATGTGCACTGGTGACACTGTACTGGTGGGCACTAATCAGGCTGCACTGATGGACACTGATCAAGCTGCACTGAAGAGGCTGAGCTGATAGGCATTGATGGGCACTGATGTAGCTGCACAGATGGGCACTGATGAATGGTGAGCTGATTCAGTGGTTCAATGGGCCACTTGACTGGACTTGCCCCTCAGGCCTAAGGCTGCCTGCCTTCCCCTGGCTGAATGCATATGTGCCCCGGGTAAGTGGGAGACCCCTGCTCTGTGTAATTGGGCGACTGTCCTCTCTTTGCATTGCAGGCTTCATTGAATGGGCACTGGTGAGGCTGCATTGGATTGGCACTAGTGAGGCTGCATTGATGGGCACTGACCAGGCTGCATTGATGGGCACTGATCAGGCTGCATTGATGGGCACTGGTAAGGCTGCATTGGTGGGCACTGGTGAGGCTGCATTGATGTGCACTGGTGACACTGCACTGGTGGGCACTAATCAGGCTGAATTTATGGGCACTGATCAAGCTGCACTGATCAAGCTGAGCTAATGGGCACTGGTGAAGCTGCATTGATGAGCACTGGTGAGGTTGCATTGATGGACACTGATGAATGGTGAGCTGATTCAGTGGTTCAATAGGCCACTTGACTGGACTTGCTCCTCAGGTCTAAGGCTGCCAGCCTTCCCCTGGCTGCATACATATGTGCCTCACACATGTGAGGTATCACAGCGAACGTCATAGCTACGACTAAGCACTAGTTTCAGTGCGAAATGCGTCAGGGTCATGTTTTATTTTATTTTGCTGTAACTTGTAGTGCTGTCCTTCTTTTAGTAAAGGCTACAATTTGTTCAGAGTGCGGCTGTCTAGAGACAATCTTTGAAAAGAAAATATCATTCAGCATAAAAAAATTTAAACCACTTCCACTGTATTTTCCAGGGCCTCTGCTTTCAGAAAATATATAATGTTCGGGGTTATAAGTAATTTTCTAGCAAAATGAATTTTGATTTAAACATGTATGTGAGAAATGTCAAACATTGTCTGGACCGCAAGTGGTTGATCAGAAGGAAAATGCAGAAACCAGTGATAATAAGCAGTGCGCAGAAACCTTAGCAGCCAAATATCTTTTATTTTACAGATCAATATAAGAGAATTTGGAAAACAATATAACATTGTAACAGTCAAGATAATAATTTTAGGTGAAATATACACTTCAGTTATTTTTATAGGTTTGTTACACCTGCATCTCGATTGCAGTTTCCTTTGACAGGGTAATGGCACTGAAATGTGACTGCACATTGCTTTCATCGTAGTTCACCAGCAGAGCACCTCCGGCATTCTACCTTTCCTGTTAAGGAGCGCACTCTCTGCTCAACCCAATCTGCCAGTGTATAGGAGGACTCACTTCTTACCATGTTACGTTTCCCTAAACTGCTCAACAGGCGCTCATCCAGTCTCTTTAGAGTGCAACAACATCTTGAATACCCAGTGGTCTCGCACCCTTAAAGCGGAGGTCCGGCAATTTTTTTTTTTTTTAAAAGCCAGCAGCTACAAATACTGCAGCTGCTGACTTTTAAAATATGGACATTCACCTGTCCTGCGCGCCCAGTGTTGCCAACCGTCCGTATTTTTTAGCATATGCTGTATTTGTCCGGAGGGGGCGGCGTAGCGCCAGCGAGTGATGTATTGGGACATCCCGCCAGGCACGTGCGCGCCAGAATTTTAAATCTGTAACTAACCAGGAGGTCGGAGGAGCACAGCACTGGAGCAGGAGTCAGGACTCGGACGCTGAGCAGCATGCGGCGGCGGCGGAATGGAGGAGCCTGCTGCGTCCAAGCAATACAAAGTTTACAGGGGAGTCGGGGACAGACAGAGTGACAGACAGCCCAGCCGACAGTGACATCTGGTGATGGTGGCAGAGGGGGATCCGATGGAGGCAGGGGGTGATGGTGGCACCGCAGAGGGGGACGATGGAGGCAGAGGGTGATGGTGGCACCGCAGAGGGGGACGATGGAGGCAGGGGGTTAATGGAGGCAGGGGTGATTGGAGGCAGGGGGTGATGTTGCCTGCGGTGGCACTGCAGAGGGGGATGAAGACAGGGGGAGATTGGAGGCAGGGGGTGTTAGTGGCAAGAGGTGACTGGAGGCAGGGGGGTATTTGAGGCACCGCAGAGGAAGCTTCTTGTAAAGATGATGCACAAGAAAGCCCACAAACAGTTTGCTGAAGAGAAGCAGACTAAGGACCAGTGGCGGCCCGTCCATAGGGGGCGCCTGGGCGCCGCTCCCCTCCTATAGTCTTAAAAAATAAAAAAAACAAAAAAACGGGCCCTTTAAGGCATTTAAAAATTTGTTTTGCAGCTCCGCGCAAATAACATACACTCACGCATTGCCTGAGTGGATGTTATTGTGGCCAGCCTAGTCAGATAACCGGACATAGGGCGCCGATTATCTGACTAAGGACAGCTAGTTGGCTGTGGGGAAGTGCCTGTCAGAGCCAGCGGCTCTGATAGGCTTTCCCAGTACAGTCCTTCAGCTCCCGGATGTCTTATCTCGGAACGTAGTCAGCTACGTCCCTTGAATAAGACTGACGCCGTCTCAGCCAATCAGGTTACAGTGATTTTGTTTATCTGTAACCTGATTGGCTGGAGCGTCATAGAGGGCGGCAGAAGACATCGAGGGACAGTGGAAGGAGGATGGCAAACCCCAGAAAGGTAAGTGCCAGGCGGGGGGGGGAGCAATCTGACTGGCAGCATTTTACAGGGAACAGTGGGGACAAACTGATGTGGGGACAATTGATATGGGGACAATTGATGTGGGCACCAGTGGGGGACATTTAATGTGGGCACAGTGGGGTCAATGAATGTGGGCACAGTGGCAACAATTGATGTGGGCACAGTGGCAATTGATGTGGGCACAGTGGCAACAATTGATGTGGGCACAGTGGCAACAATTGATGTGGGCACAGTGGCAACAATTGATGTGGGCACAGTGGCAATTGATGTGGGCACAGTGGCAACAATTGATGTGGGCACAGTGGCAACAATTGATGTGGGCACAGTGGCAACAATTGATGTGGGCACAGTGGCAACAATTGATGTGGGCACAGTGGCAATTGATGTGGGCACAGTGGCAATTGATGTGGGCACAGTGGCAACAATTGATGTGGGCACAGTGGCAATTGATGTGGGCACAGTGGCAATTGATGTGGGCACAGTGGCAACAATTGATGTGGGCATAGTTGTAACAATTGATGGCATGGCACAGTGGCTGCGTTTGGCATGGCACAGTGGTGACAATTGATGGCATGGCACAGTGGCTGCCTTTGATGGGCACAGTGAGGCTGCAATTGTGTTTTTTTTTTCATTTGTTTGCGCCCCCCAAAAAAATTTGCGCACCAGCCGCCACTGCTAAGGACATAGATTACTGTAACCATGTCCTGTGACTGATGAGACCAAGATAAACTTATTTGGTTCAGATGGTGTCAAGCGTGTGTGGGTGTGGCGGCAACCAGACGAGGAGTACAAAGATAAGTGTATCTTGCCTATAGTCAAGCATGGTGGTGGGAGTGTCATGGTCTGGGGCTGCATGAGTGCTGCCGTCACTGGGGAGCTACAGTTTATTAAGGGAACCATGAATGTCAACATGTACTGTGACCAGTGCCGGCCCAAGACATTGTGCTGCCTGGTACCAAGAATAAAATGCTGCCCCCCCCACCAAAAAAAATCACGCCCACCAAAATGCTTCCACGTTCATTATTTTATATTATAATAACTAAAGTGGACCTGTCATGGCTCTATACATGTATGTAGGAGAATAAAGAGGATCTGTCATGGCTCTATACATGTATGTAGGAGTATAAAGAGGACCTGTTATGGCTTTATACATATATAGGTGTATATAGAGGACCTGTCATGGCTCTATACATGTATAGGAGTACAAAGAGGACCTGTCATGGCTCTATACATGTATATAGGAGTATGAAGAGGATATGTCATGGCACTATACATGTATGTAGAAGTATAAAGAGGATCTGTCATGGCTTTATACATGTATATAGGAGTATTAAAGGACCTGTGTGTGGCCGTTGCCCGCGATGTCAGCCGGCCACCCACGATCGCTCCAGAGATCCAGAACGGGGATCTGTCAATGTAAACAGACAGATCCCCATTCTGACAGTGGAGGAGAGACATATCTGCTGTTCCTAGTGATTAGGAACAGAGATCTCTCTCCTCCTCCAGTCAGTCCCATCCCCCCAGTTCGAAACACCTCCCAGGAAACACATTTAACCCCTATCTAGCCAGTGACATTTACACAGTAATCGGTGCATTCACTTGCCATGATGCCACACATTGCGGATTGTCACTTGTCACAATGCCACACATGTGGATTGTCACTTGCCACGATGCCACACATTGCGGATTGTCACTTGTTATAATGCCACACATTGTGGATTGTCACTTGCCATGATGCCACACATTGCGGATTGTTACTTGCCACGACGCCACCTGCCACACATTGCGGATTGTCACTTGCCACAATGCCACACTTTGCGGATTATCACTTGTCACAATGTCACACATTGTGGATTGTCACTTGCCACGATGCCACACATTGTGGATTGTCACTTGTTACAATGCCACACATTGTGGATTGTCACTTGCCATGATGCCACACATTGCGGATTGTCACTTGCCACGACGCCACCTGCCACACATTGCGGATTGTCATTTGCCACGATGCCACACTTTGCAGATTATCACTTGTCACAATGTCCCACATTGTGGATTGTCACTTGCCACGATGCCACACATTGTGGATTGTCACTTGTTACAATGCCACACATTGTGGATTGTCACTTGCCATGATGCCACACATTGCAGATTGTCACTTGCCACAACGCCACCTGCCACGCATTGCGGATTGTCACTTTCCACAACATCACCTGCCACGCGTAGCAGATTGTCACTTGCCATGATGTCACCTGCCACACGTTGCAGATTGTTACTTCACCTGCCACACGTAGTGGATTGCCACTTGCTGTGTCCCAGAGTCAAGGCAAACAGCAGAGAGATGATGTAATTGTGAGTGCAGAACTGGAGTAATGCATGGCGGCCGGTGACAGATGATGTCATCTCTCTGCTCCCCCGCCCGCCGACCTGCTAATTGGCCAGCAAGCCCGCTCACGCCAACTGTCTTGCCTGTTCAAACTGCCGCTGACTCCACCCCCTGACTAATCCCCTGTCCGCGCAAAAAGGAAGAGGGGGTGGCGACTGACAGAGAGGAAGAGGGGCAGCTGATAGAGAGGCGGGGGGTGGCTGATAGAGAGGAGGGGGGGGGGGTGGCTGATAGAGAGGGGGGGCCACGGGCAGCTAATAGAGAGGAGGGGGATGGCTGATAGAGAGGAGGGGGGGTGGCTGATAGAGAGGAGGGGGGCTGATAGAGAGGGGGAGTCACGGGCGGCTAATAGGAGGGGGGCAGCTGATAGAGAGGAGGGGGGTGGCTGATAGAGAAGAGGGGGGACAGCTGATAGAGAGGAGGGGGAGGTGGCTGATAGAAAGGAGGAGGAAGGGGGGCCGTGGGGGGCTGACAGAGCAGATGAGAGAGGCAGTCACGGACCTCAGTAGACAGTGACACACAGACAGCGCAAGTTAGGACTCCGGGAGCATGCAGGGCTGACATGATTACCCACAGTCCAGCTCCTTCAGGCGAATCGCAAGCCTCATGTCCGCCTCGCCCGCACATGACCTGCTTTGCCAATCACATGACACCCGCCGCTGTCCATTGCTGAGCTCGGCTCAAACACAGAGCACACTGATTGTTAGGCAGCACTAGTTTGAACATTGATTTGCCGCCTGGGACCGAGGTGCCATTGGGTCCCATGGTAGGGCCGGCCCTGACTGTGACATACTGAAGCAGAGCATGATCCCCCCCCTTCTGAGATTAGGCCGCAGGGCAGTATTCCAACATGATAAAGACCCCAAACACACCTCCAAGATGACCACTGACTTGCTAAAGAAGATGAGGGTAAAGGTGATGGACTGGCCAAGCATGTCTCCACACCTAAACCCTATTGAGCATCTTTGAGGCATCCTTAAATGGAATATGGAGGAGGGCAAGGTCTCTAACTTTTCCCAGCTCCGTTAAGGCGTCATAGAGGAGTCAACTCAGGTTACAAACTGTGAAGCTCTAGTGAGCTCCATGCCCAAGATGGCATAAAAAATAATGGTGGCCACACAAAATATTGACACTTTGGGCCCAATTTGGACATTTTTACTTAGGGGTGTACTCACTTTTGTGGCCAGCGGTACTGTTAGCATGCTGTTTTTACAGACATAGGTACAACCATTTTCATATATCATACATCATACTGTGATCAGTAATTCTGCCACTAGGTTGTTTAATCCTCCTAATGGAACTACATGGTTATGATGTCACTTCCTGTCCCGGTATTCCTGTTGAGAATATACAGTGGAGTGTTTTAGACCATTCAAAAATAAAATGTACATATACTGTGACCAGGGCCGGTACAAGGCAGGGGCGGAAGGGGCGGATGACCCGGGCGCTACCATTTGCGGACAGGAGGGGGGCGCAGGTGAAGTGCCGTCAGTGTGCTTCACTGAAAACACTAGCCGGCGCCACTAGCTGTACTGTAGTCATCTGTAAATGACTACTGTTATGTGCTGAGTGCTCTCCTGCACCCAGCACAAGCCTACACATTCCACACCAGCCATACCTGTCAGCGCTGCTCCTTTTCTCCCCCTATGAAACGAATTTGTAGTCTCGTCCCGGCAGCGTGACATCACTCACAGCTGGAGGCGAGATAGGAGGAGAGAAGAGAGCTGCTGCCTAAGCTGCGGGAGGAGCCGCTGAGGAGGAACCAGCAGAAGTTTTTTTTTTTTTTAAAGTTCTTTTTATTAAGGTATTTCACAACATACAAGAGAAAGAAACAACTCAACAACAACGACATACAGTACTCAAGTGCGTACAACATACATCAACACATCTGATTTAATAAACATCTGTAGCAATGTGCATTGACCAGGATGCGGCAGGGTGGGGGTGTACCAACTCTCCTCATTGTATCGGCCACAAGGTGCCTCTAGGGCAGCTCCATAGGACCGCTCACCAGGACCATGGCAGTGGTTGCCAACTCAGGCCATATGTATTTAGCCAGCAGTACTAGACTCTGCCAGCCATGCACGCCAAACCTTGTCGTATTTCAGTGGACAGCCACGGTTGATGTATGTGTCCCTGTACAGGGGAAGGCTGGCATTCACCAGACGCCTCCACTGCATCAGAGAAGGGGGTGTAGGTTTTTTCCAATGCATGGCAATATTCTTGCGTGCATAAAAAAGCAACAGACTGACCAACGTGCGCCCCGTGGAGGTTGGGACGATGTTCTCAATTATTCCCAGGAGGCACACCTCCATCGCTACCGGCAACTGGGTCGCTGCGACTGCATTGATCACTTCCAGCACCATTACCCAGTACCGCTGAACCTCGGGGCATTGCCAGAAAATGTGGGAGAAGTCACCTGGTGATGCCCTGCATCTCCAACACTCCGGAGAATGCGCCGGGTTCATCTTGTGGAGCCTGTATGGAGTGAAGTAAGCTCTGTGAACTATCTTGTATTGCACCATCCTGTCGCGAATGGAGACAAGTGAGCAGAAAGGGAGATCCCAGACCTCATCCCAGTCGTCCGTATCTAGCGTGGGGATATCCCCCTGCCATCTGGACCGCAGCCCATCCAGAGGGGGGAGAGACACAAAGATCAGGTACGAGTACAAGTGCGATGTGGGTTTTGCGTCACAATTAAACTTTAGTGTTCTCTCCAACTCCGACTGGGCCACAATGCAGGACGACAAGGGGAACTGAGCCGCGAAGGCATGTGACAGCTGGTGGTATCTAAAAGCGTAGTGCTGGGGTAAGTTGAACATGGAGGAGAGGTCCGAGAATGGTATCAGAGCGTTTTGGGAGACTATGTGCGAAACAAGCTTAATGCCATACTTAGACCAGGCAATGGGGTCTGAGAGCTTATAAAAGTGTGATAAGGTAGGGTTGATCCAGATAGGGGCGTTCGGGGATATTTCGGTGGGTTTACATTTTTCAATGGCCAGACCAGTCCGCCACGCCCGTAGGGTGGTGCGCATGGAGGGGGTCAGGGGATACGGGGCGCGAGGGCCCCGATAGAGCAGGAGCCGGAGGGCCTCCAGTGAACCGACCACCGAGGCCTCCAGTGCAGTGGAGGTGTTCATCCTATCTGGCCGCAGCCACCAGGCCGCAGTCACCAACTGCGTGGCAAGGTAGTATTTGTAGCAGTCAGGGAAAGCCATACCACCCTGCGTCCGCGGTCTCATCAAGGTTGTCAGCTTGTATCTGGGTGGGGAGGGACCCCAAATAAAGGAGGAAAAAATTTGATTCAGCTTTTTGAAAAAGGACTTGGGCACCCACTGCGGGGAGTGGCGGAAAAGGTAAATAAGTTTAGGGACAATCTTCATCTTAATTAGGTTCACCCTTCCCCAAACAGACAGGAGGAGGTTGCTCCAGGCTTTAAGCCTGGATTGGGCCTCTAGCAGCACCGGGGACAAGTTTTGCGAAATGTATTCGGTCGCCGAGGCAGAGATGGTTACCCCCAGGTACTTAAAGGTGGTGACCCAGCTAAGGGGACTGTCGGGAGGGGTGGTGGACCTAGCCGCCTGATCTATAGGGAAGAGAAGGGACTTGGACCAATTCACCCTCAGTCCAGTGACCGAGGCAAACGTGTCCAAGACGGTCAGTGCACCCCGCAGCGAGGGGCCCGCATCATTAAGGAAGAGAAGCATGTCATCCGCATACAGGGCCACCCTCTCCTCCAGCAGACCCACTCGGAGACCCTTGATATGTGGTGATGTGTGGAGAGCCTCCGCCACCGGTTCAATGGCAAGGGCAAACAAAGCCGGAGAGAGAGGGCAACCCTGCCGCGTTCCCCTGGAAAGTCTGAAGGGGGCAGACAGCCCCCCCCCCAGTCGTATTGAGGAAGTGGGGGCCCTGTATATCACCTGGAGCCACTTGATAAATAGCAGTGGGAAGCCCATCCTGCGCAGAGTCTCCCACAGAAAGGGCCACTCCACAGTGTCGAAGGCCTTTTCGACATCCAATGAGGCCACAGCTCGCGTTCCCACATTAAGATGCTGAGTATGGATATTGGTAAAAAGTCTCCTAAGATTGACATCTGTGGACCTCCGGGGCATGAAACCCGTTTGGTCTGGGTCTATCACTGAGGGTAACATGGGGTATAACCGAAGGGCAAGGAGCTTAGTTAGTATTTTAAAGTCTAAGTTAAGGAGTGCTATGGGGCGGTATGAGGCACAGGAAGAGGGGTCCTTGGGGGGCTTGTATATAAGCGTTAGGTAGGCATGGTACATGGAGGCAGGTAGGCTGCCATCCGTCAGACACGCAGTGTAGAGCCGTGCCAACAAGGGGGCTAGGAGTCCGGAGTGGGCTCTATAGAAGTCTAGTGGGAGTCCGTCCGGGCCAGGCGCCTTGCCCGACGGGAAGGATTGGATGGCCCCCTGTACCTCCAAGGCCGTGAATGGTTGCACCAAGGCTTCTCTCTCTTGGTCGGAGAGCCAGCCAAGTGCCAATGGATCTAGCAGATCATTCAGCGTCTCCGGCCGGAAATCCGCGGGGAGGCTAGAGGAATACAGCGACTTATAGAATTCACTAAAAGTCTGAAGGATGTCTGGGGGGGAGGACACGGTCCCGCCCCCCAGAGTCCGCAGAGTCGAAATCGTTGTAAGGGGCTGGTCATGCTGGGCCATCATGGCCAACAGGTGGCCATTGCGATCGCCCTGTTCAAAGGCTCTCTGCTTGCCCTTGTATATGTCTAGGCGGGTAACCTCAGCTAAGTGCAGATGCAAATCCCTCTGAGCTGCCATCATCCGATCAAACTGATCCGAGGTGGGGTCTTTATTATAAGCATCAGTATGTTCTATGACCGAACGTTCCAATTCCAGTGTCTTGGCTGAAAGTTGCTTTTTGACATTGGCAATGGAAGAAATGTACTGCCCTCTGGTGTATGCTTTAAAGGTATCCCAGACGTTATCCAGGGGAGTGGAACCCTCATTATTCTCCCAAAATTCAGCTAGCAAGGGGGGCAAGACCTCTGCAATCTCAGGATGAGTAACCCACTGCACGCCCAGCCTCCAAAGCGCAGCACTGCGCGTTGCCGGCGAGCGGAGCACCACCTTTAAAGGACTGTGGTCGGACAGACCGCTAGGGAGATAGTCCGCCTCCAACACATCCGCTAACAGTGCGGGGTTGGAGAAGGCCAAATCTATCCTGGAAGCGGTTTTGTACGAGGTCGAAAAACAAGAATAGGCCCGCACATCAGGGTGCTTCCACCTCCAAACTTCCTCCAGACCCACTGCCTGAGCCCAGGTCAGCAGGTCCATACATCTATGCCTGGGCGGCGCAGGCCTATCCAGGTCAGGTGACAAGATGGCATTAAAATCACCCATTACCAACACTTTTCCTGGGCAGAAGGGTGCAACCTTCTCAAGCACGTCGTATAACAGAGCAGGTGAAAAAGGGGGGGGGATGTACAGGTTGACAACAATATACTTCTGTGCCCAAAGCGTGAAAATTAATATCACATATTTACCCAGGGGGTCCGTGCGGACCTCTTCTATCACACATGGAAAGTTTTTGTGGATTAGGATTGATACACCCCTAGCATATGTAGAATATGTGGCATGTATAGCACGCTGAATCCACGGCTTCTTAAGAGTCAGGACCTTGCTGCCCATGAGGTGAGTCTCCTGGAGGAGAACAAGCTGGGGAGAGTGGGACTTCAGATATTGAAAGAGAAGGGCACGTTTGAACTTAGAGTTAAGGCCTCTGACATTCCAGGAAAGAATGGCAAAGGAGTCAAATGAGCGGTCAGCCATCAGGCAAGGGAGGTAAGGGAATGGAAGGATATTTATGTAGATACACCCGGGAACACCCCAGGAGCAGCAAGAAACCGAGCACATTGCATTGCATATTGATAGCACCTGAGCATATAGCAGCTAGAGAACAGAAAAAAACAGTGAACAAAAAAAACATAGCAAACATACAAAGAAACAAACTTCCCAGGCACCGGGTGCCTATCCTACTATGTCCCATCCCTCCAACAACGGTCAGGGGGGTGGGAATAGTTCTTTTCCCAAACAGAAAACAGAACATAGTGTAAATGAGCCCCTGATCTAGGGGCCCTACACGGCAGGCGCCAGGTCACCTGCTACTACAGCCGGACGACAGCGGTTATCAAATGACCACTTGGTCAGGGTCCGGAGTCCAGGTAGAAAAAAAAGGTGGGGATACAACAAAAAAGGGGGGAGGACTAGGGGGGGGGGGGGGGCAGGTGTAGCAGTCCTGGTGTGCTGCTACGTCTGTAGACCAAAGTCGTGTGTATCTCGTATCAGGCATTGAGCATCAAAACTCCTCTTGGTACAGTTGGGCTGGATTCCCCAATAAAACAAATCAGAGAGTCAAATCAAAGGAGGGATGAGTAGTTCCGGGTCTCCAAGCTCAGGATGACCCCGTGAGGACATGACAGCCACCTCGCATCAGTTAGTGGTAGGGCCCGGGGGGGTAAAGGCACACAGCGGCCATATTGAAAAAGGGCCAGCTTGGGATGGCAAGAATACAGTACCATTTACCGGAAAAATGAAGGGGGGGGGGGGGAGAGATAAAAATAAAAACAAAAGGTTAAAAACAAAAATTCTTGACAAAACAGGAACATCTCACCATAGCAGCGGGGTCCCTTCTAGATCACCAGGGGGACGAGAGGTAGTAGAGGCACGGGGGTGAACTGAATGCGGCCCCTCAGCGACCATCCAGCCACGACATCGCTGCCTCAGGGTCCATGAAGAAGCGCGTGCGGTCTCCATCGATCACTCTGAGCTTGCTGGGGTAGAGTAGGCTAAACTTGAGGCCTTGGTCCCTCAGGCGTCTCCGTACCTCTGTAAAGGATCTGCGGCGATGTTGAACCTCCGGGGAGTAGTCTGGGAACAGCATGATCCTGGTACCATTGTAGAGGAGGTCCCGTTTTTCCCTGGCAGCAGCCAGAATCCGATCCCTGTCCCTGTAATTTAGCAGGCGCAACAGGAAGGGTCGAGGTGGAGCCCCCGGGATCGGTGGTTTGAGGGGGACTCTGTGGGCCCTTTCCACCACGAATGTAGGCGGCATCGCAGGCAGATCCAGGAGGGAGATCAGGAAGGCCTCTGTAAATTCTGCAGGCCTGAGGCCCTCTGCCTTTTCAGGGAGGCCCAGGACCCTTATGTTGTTTCTCCTGAGCCTATTTTCGGTGTCTATTGATTTCTCTTGCAGGGCTTTAACCTGCAGCTGTAAGGCATGGAGGTCCCTGGAATCAGCCCTGGTGGAATCTTCCAGCTGAGAGATGCGGCCCTCCGCCTCGGTAAACCGGGCCCTAAATTTGTCCATGTCATGCCGGATCAAGCTGACATCGGCAACGAGGTGATCTATCTTGACCATCACCGAGTCCCGACCCTCCTTGATGGCCGCCAGGAGCTCCGCATGCGAGGAGGCAAGGGATGCAGGTGGATTAGGGGAAGCCATGGAGCCGGCTGACATATTCCCTGCTGGGAGTCTCGTGGGCAAGATGGCCGCGGAGGACCCGTCCCTGGACACCGAGGACGAACGGAGCTTACCCGGAGACAGCGGAGGTGGCCTCGGGGTGCTGGATGTCTTCTTCCGCCCCAGGGTGTCTGAAGGTCGGACGCTGAAAGGAGGAATCCGCGCTGAAATCAGGTAAGGATAAGAGAAGGAGCGGAGCTCTGCCTGCACACGTCTGCTCTCGTTCACATCCCGGCCACGCCCCCGGAACCAGCAGAAGTTTAGTAAGTTCAGTGTGTGTCACCAGGACTTTTTCACCTCTGGCAGCCCTCTCCTCTCCTTTTTGTGTTATCTTTTTGCCACTCACTGCTGCTGCCCTCGAGCACAATTCTGCTCCCAGCACTTACAGCTAGTGATTGCAGAGATACATTGCAGCACAAAGCCCAGGAGCTCTGAAACTCCTCCTGTGTCTGTGCTACAGCTGACAGAGCTCTCCGTACTCTGCTGAATTAAGAAAAAAAAAAGCATGTGCATACCATAGAGACTGGTGCCCGTCAAAAGAGGTGAGGGATTGCCAAAGCCTGAGGTGCAGAGTGGAGTGCACTGTAAAGGTGTGGGGGAGGGGGGGAATATGTGCTGAGAGAGAGAAAAGTGAAGGGGGGGGGGCAGAGAGAAAAGCTGGGGCCATCTGGAGGGATTTGTAGATGGAGGAGATCTGGGGGGATTTTTGCAGAGGGGGAATCTGGAGGGATTTGTACATGGAGGAGATCTGGGGGGATTTTTGCATAGGGGGGATCTGGAGGGATTTGTACATGGAGGAGATCTGGGGGGATTTGTGCAGAGGGGGATCTGGAGGGATTTGTACATGGAGGAGATCTGGGGGGATTTGTGCAGAGCGGGGATCTGGAGGGATTTGTACATGGAGGAGATCCGGGGGGATTTGTGCAGAGGGGGGATCTGGAGGGATTTGTACATGAAGGAGAGCTGGGGGGATGTGTGTGTACCACTGCTGCTGCCCTTGAGCACAATTCTGCTCCATAGAGACCGGTGGCTGTCAGAAGAGGTGAGGGATTTCCAAAGCCTGAGGTTGTGCAGAGAGGAGTGCACTGTAAAGGTGTGGGGGAATATGTGTTCAGAGAGGCACAGATAGTCACAACAGTGACGATGAATGGCGACGATAATTGGGGGGGGGGGTACAATTTGCCTCCTTCGCCCTGGGCACCAAATGACTTTGTCCCAGCACTGACTGTGACATGTGGCAACACAAACTGCATGGCATTCTAGGGGTTAAAGTAATGTAGTTTTTATTTGGTCAGGTTCTGGCTAAAGTACATTTATGTCAGTTTTTAAAAGAAGAGAATATTGCCATATTTGTTTCACCTCGCTATGACCTGATGCTAGAATTAAATTGAAGTTCAGCTTTTATCCAATAGTTTTCATTTAGAAACTTGGGTCTAGAGAACTGAATAGCCCATGAGCAGTGAGAAGATAATGTTGCAATGAAAAATCACAATACATTGAAGGAAATTACATATAAAAGGAAATATAGATGTTTATGTCCCATATTTGCATCTCGATTTGAGTTTTTGCTTTAAGCTCTGATTAGGAAACATTCCTAGTTGGCAAGAAAACAGCAATTGCCGTTGCTCAGAAGTCCGGCGGACCTTAGATAGAGAACATGTTCTCTATCTTTCTGTCGGACCGTTGTAGTGAAAATAAATAAATAGGGGAAATGATAAGGGAGAGCTTAAAGGATCACTAAAGGATTTTTTTTTAGCTAAATAGCTTCCTTTAACTTACTGCAGTCCTGGTTTCATGTCCTCATTTGGAGTTGCTGTAATTCTGCTCTGATTTCCACACTTCCTGCTTGTCTGGCTCCTTATGAAAAATCTCATGGCAGCTTTTCACTGTGGTCCAATCTGTCATTACTGTGTGTCTAAGGCCGTGTACACACGGCAGAGAACCTCGACGGGCAGAACACATCGTTCCGCCCGTCGAGGTTCCCTGCCGGCCGTCGAAATCGGCGACCCGCCCGTCGGGAATGGCAACCAGCCATTCTTCCAGGCGGGCCGTCGAGCAAATAGAGAGCGTGCTCTCTATTTCTGCTCGACGGGCTTCCCGACGGGAAGCTCGCCGAGAGTGTACACACGGCCGAGGTCCTCGCTGGAATGCAGCTTCCAGCGAGGTTCTCGCTGGTTTCCAGCGAGAACCTCGGTCGTGTGTACACGGCCTAAAACTTCCCAGAACCATCAGATTCATTTTAAAAGCAAAACACTGCCTTGTATTTGTTTGTTTTTGTTCTGTGTGTTTCTTTACATCACAGAAACATGGAAGCAGTTTAAAAATGAAACTAACCTGCAGGCACATTATATGATTGATTTTTATCTATTTTTAATCATTTTTAAAAGGAATAAGTTAACTTTTATGTCTCTTTACCCTGTAAACAGTCATTTCAGCAAATACATTTTTTTCCTTTAGTGACCCTTTAAGGGGATACCAATAGAAACAGACTTTATGTGCCAGCATCCAACAGTCATTAACTTGTAGGCATGTAGATGTCCTCTTAAAGCAAGGGAGCCCAACCAGTGGCTGGGGGGCCACACGTGGCCCGCTGAGCCCTCTGATGTGGCCCACGACCTCCTGCTCTGGGATGGAATAGAATACTGTTATTAAAAGTCAGTTTATTACTAAAATCACAATGGGCCAGATTCAGGTAGAGTTAGGCTGGAGTATCAGTGATATTCCAGCCTAACTCTCACTTTGAGCCGGCGTTTCTGTTTTCTGTAACCAGAAAACAAGAAACGCCGGGTTGGAGTTCCTATACGAGCGGCGTAATTGTATTACGCCGTCATATCGGAACTTCAATTTTAAAAATGGCGCGCGGGGCGTTCCCGCTGATTAACGCCAAGAATATGTTAATCAGCGGGAATCGGAAATTCACGATCGTATTCGGGCGCGACGCAGTGACTTTCCGACGTTTCCGTAAGAGATACGCGGCGTAAAGAAATACATGCCCCCTAGGTGGAGTATCCTATGTTAAGTATGGCCGTCGTCATCACGTCGAAAAAAAAAAATTCGAGTCATGTGCGTAAAACGTCCGTGAATGGGGATTGACGTCATTGACGTTCACTGACAGTATTTGGAGCATGCTCACTGACAGTCGACGCATGCGCAGTACGTTCGCCGCAGGATCGCGCCTAGTTATAATAATACACGCCTCCTACCCGCCCAATTTGAATTCCGCCGGCTCATTTTCGCTACGCCGCCACAACTTTAGGAGCAAGTGCTTTGTGAATAACGAGATGAGAAACGTTACTCCAAATTAAAGATTCGCCCATCTACCTGAATCTGGCTCAATGTGTTATATGGGCATATCTGTTCTGCAGTGGTTACTGGGCTGCTTTCAAACTCATCTGCAGATGCAGAGCAGTGCACCTGCGGGTTACCTGCACTTAGCCATAGACTTCTATTATTACCTGCAAGTTATGTGAGCTTTCTGAAAGTGCACCAAACTTGCAGAATATAATAGAAGTCCACTGAAAGGTGCAGAAAATCCAAAGGTAAACCGCAGCTCATCAGTGTGAAAGCAGCCATGGGCCCCTTTCACACGGTTAGTCTGACCCAATTGGATCCTCTATTCACCTCTAAGGAGTGGAAGATGTAAACCGAATTGTGTCCTACCTCCAGTTCGATCCAGCTGTGTCCGTGTCCACTCTGCATATGCTCCGCTGATTGTGGCCTGTGACCAGTTACCAAGTGGCCCTCGCGCTTCAAAAGTTTGGGCACCTCTGTCTTCAATTGGTGTATCTATTTAATTTGGGTAGAGCATAGACTCAGAACTTTTTTGCCAGAAAAGAGATAGAAGGTCTACTAAAGATGTTTGTAATCTCCTTTTGGAGGAGGGGCTGGAGGAGAATCTTTTTGCTAAGCGAGATAAAGAGAATGGAGAAAATAAATTGAAGAAATGGAGACTGGAATAGAGACCTGCAGAGACGGAGGAGGTTGGTTTTCCCCTTTGTTCTCCCCTCCAGGGAGAGATGGTCAGCATTATAGAAGATCTTCTAACAAGGGACGGAGAGAATGATTGATCCAAATCCACAAGCTATCCACAAGATAATTCATTCACAGAGTACTTCTGATCTCAAGCCATTGATCGGAGAATATTAATGCCACTATCTGCTTTGTTTATTTCTGTTTATTGACTTGTGCAAGTAAAAGAGTCTGATTATAATGAGAAGCCTCTATGTGATGATCTAATGAACTGAAACACCTATTACAGCAAATACCCGGGGGATGGAGTGAGTTATGTGCTATTCAAGTGCAAGCCTGATCGACACTGCAACAGCAACCTGTAATGCCCTGCGACCTGTATGTTGCGGTGGTCACTCAGCTGCACGTGAGGGGGGGTCCTGTCCACAAACCACTGTGGAGAAAAAATATCATGGACATAGGTGGTGTGTAATTGAACAATATGTACATGAAACTGAGGAAAAGGGCAAAAAATGTATATAAACCCAGCCTTATTGAAGGTAATTAGTATAATAGAATTGTTCTTGCCATTAAATACAGTTACACTCAATTTATGCTTAAACGGAAGTAAACCCATTGATTCAACAGTTTAAAAAAAATAGGTTACATTCCTGGCATGCTGAGATTGCTAACTGTCATATTGCTTGTGCTCTCAACCAAACTGTCAAGCCATCCAATGGCTGGTGTCATAACTGATCACATGTGCAGCATCATGGCAGTTGAAGATTAAACAGAGGACAAGATGGCAGCTTCCTTTGCCTGAAAACGATAGGAGCAGGGCAGGACTTAGGGTGGTGGGGGCCCCTGGGCTTGAGTGTTGAAGGAGCCCCCTGGAGCGAAGGGGGGATCATAGTTGTTGAGCGGGGGGTGCGCAGTTGAAGTTGTTGAGCGAGGGGGGGGTGACTCATCTGTGCGCGGAATGTGTCGGCTCTCTTCCCTTCAGCAGACATCCCCACACCGCTCCGGTTCCTCCTGGGGGGAGGTTTTGCACTTTTTGTTGAGGGGGGGGAGAAGGCCGATCATCTTCCCTTCAGCAGCCACAGTCCTCCTCCACAGTTCCTCCTGCTTCCGTGCTGCCTCCTATTGCAGTGTGGGAAAATGAACCCTTTCGCGGGAAGAAGCAGAAAGTCCCGCAGAATCCGTGCGTTTTGGGAGGTATGTGCAGGGCCGCCATCAGGAATTTTGGGGCCCCTTACACAGCTTAAGGCATGGGCCCCCTGGAGCAGAGAAGGGGGGGGGGGGTGCTGCCGCCTGAAATTGAGAAGCAAAAAAAAAAGGAAAAAAAAAAAAAGATATATATATATAAATATATATATATATATATATATATATATATATATATATATATATATATATATATATATATATATAAGGGGTGTAGCCCTGGGGATCTCTGTGCCCTTTAATTTAAAAAAAAAACAACCTCTGGGCCCTTTAATAAAAAAAATAATAATAAAAATAAACATTTATAAAAAATATAAAGAAAATGTAAAAAAAAATTATAAAAAAAAGGGGGGGCCCTTTAATAATAATATATATATATATATATATATATATATATATATATATATATATATATATATATATATATATATATATATATATAAAACATATTTTTTTTTATAAAAAAATAAATAAAAAAGTGGGGGTGGCTGTCCGGGGCCCTGGGGACCTCCAGACCCCTAAAAAATAAAAAAAATAAACATTTATAAAAAATACATAAAAAAGGGAGGTTGCCATCCGGGGGCCCTGGGGACCTCTGGGCCTTTTAATAAAAAATAAAAAAATAAACATTTATGAACAAATTTAAAAAAGGGGGGTTGCCACATGGGGCCCTGGGGACCGCTGAGCCCTTTAATAAAAAAAAAAAATATATATATATAAATGAAAATGTTGCCATCCGGGGGCCCTGGAGACCTCTGGGCCCTTTAATAATAATAATAATAATAATATATATATATATATAAATATAGAAAAACACATATTTTTTTTATAAAAAAAAAAATAAAAAAAAATAGGGGTTGCTGTCTGGGGCCCTGGGGGCCTCCGGGCCCCTGGGGACCGCCGGACCCTTAAAAAAATAAAAAAGTGGGGGTTGCTGTCCGGGCCCTGGGGGCCTCAGGGCCCCTGGGGACCTCCAGACCCCTAAAAAAAATATATAAAAAATACATAAAAAAGGGAGGTTGCCATCTGGGAGCCCTGGGGACCTCTGGGCCTTTTAATAAAAAATAAAAAAATATAAACAAAAATAAAAAAATAAACATTTATAAAAAAAGAAAAAAAGAGGGGGTTGCCACATGGGGCCCTGGGGACCTCTGAGCCCTTTAATAAAAAAAATATATATATAAAAAAATGTAAATGTTACCATCCGGGGGGCCTGGAGACCTCTGGGCCCTTTAATAATAATAATAATAATTAAAAAAAGTAGGGGTTGCTGTCCAGGGCCCTGGGGACCTCCGGGGGGGCCCCCTATTGGGCGGGGCCCATGGGCTTGAGCCCAGTCAAGCCCAATGGTAAGTCCGGCCCTGGATAGGAGGGTTTACTTCCACTTTAAGTAAATTAGACTTGTACAGTTTATTGATCTGTGTGAACTCTTTCCTGTATCAAGTCTTTTTTTTTAGGAGGACTAAACATTATACATCTTTGTGAGTAATGTTAAAAAACAGCTCACTTTGACCACCTACACTGCATCTTTAACTCCAATGCTACCATGGTCCTATTTTCTTCAGCAGGAATATGCGCTGAACAATCTCTTTTAGTATCTGCCTTTGCGCAGCCTATGCACTAAAATATTTGAGTAGGCGACACAAATTCAAGCCAAATACAGAATTATTTTAAATAAAATAGCATGCATCTAATGTGCCTTTGTGATGGCTGCGCATGCCCATTGCAAGTCCCATTGACTTGTACAGAAAAATAAAAGCAAGCCAAGACAAAGACATCACTAAACTCAAGTGAATTTGGAAAAAATGTGTGTTACCGGCTCCAAGATGATATCAATATTCTTATTAAGTCTTGCTGCAATACAAAGTGCAACCTTGAAGGTTGGATTTAGATTTGTGTATTTGTGAAGTGAATTGCGCTAACTTATATTGTTATAAACATTTTACCACAACTGGTCCTGTGAACTTGTTACTCAAAAAACAAAAAGTATGTACATGTGTCTATGGTTGTTAGTTAACAAACAATCAACAAATAATGTGCAATAAATACTAATACAGTGCCCTGTGCCAAACTATAACGTATGGATTTCTCAATCCATCAAAAAACTGTGAAATAAATCCCCAATTTTTTAAATATACTGCTATTACAATCCACAGATTAAATGTGCTCCAAAAAAGCAAGAAAATGTATTATATACGAAAAAAAAAAAATATATATATATATGTGCTAAGAAAGTGCTTAATAGATATTTCTTGCAATGATGCCTAGCTGAGTTTCCACCTTCACCGCAAATAGTGTCTACACCGTCACCGGATAAAATGGCCACTCACCAGATGGACCCAGAAATCTGCCTTTGGTTCATATGGATAACCACTCCCTCTCTCAGGTTTATCAGCAATCACTCCCAATGCTTTGGCTGTAGTCTCGTTCTATATCCATTCATGTAACATATAAAAGACTATCATGGTGTAGTACATCAAAGAATTTATTATGATTAAAACATACATAGTTATTCCACTCACATAAAAAGTGCCTGGGAGCCGGCACTGAGCTAATCCAGCCGTAAATAGGAGTATGCAAATGCACGAGTGTGTCCTGGTCCGCACGTGTGATGGCTCACTTTGTCGCCTGCGTTCCCAGCCTCGTTATACTCAGGCTGGACATGACGAGCTGGCAATGGTCCTGCAGCCTCTATGCATTTCGCAACTTAATGCGTCATCAGGAAGCTGCCTCATTGTTGCCCGTCAGTCTTTTTATACCCCCACGTGCTACTTGTTTTTAGGGTTGCCACCTCATCCCTTTAAAACAGAACACATATGAATTACACACGTTCTGTGGCTGATTAGGGTGGTAATTAAACTCACTCGGTGCCTAATCTGCATTAGCCTGAGCCTCAGAACCTGTGTAATTCATATGTGTTCTGTTTTAAAGGGATGAGGTGGCAACCCTACTTGTTATCCTATCATCTGCTTCATACAACAGGAAGCACCACATACGCCATTTTGACTACTGGTAATTCCCTGACTACTGCAACTTCCGGCAGGAAGTCCAAACTCCATTTTACAGGAAGTGGACTGGCCACCATTTTTGTTACTGTCTATTATTCACTGCAGCTGGTGCAAACCTGCTGGCAGCATTTTATTTGTTTATTTCTTCATTTATTCCATTTTACGTAGTTCCCCTTCCCCCGCTTTAATTCCATTCATTTTTTATTTTCATTATACTTAGATGGCTGCACTCCCCATTCCTGGAAGTAATGCAACCTCTATTTTAACAACTGATGGGTGTGTATTGCCCCAAGTGCAAACCTACTGCCAACCCCCCTTTCTTGTTTTGGAGACTTACCACAATCATTCTAATACATTAACGTTAGGGTTGTCCCGATACCACTTTTTTAGGACCGAGTACAAGTACCGATACATTTTTCAAGTAGTCGCCGATACCGAATACCGATACTTTTTTTTAAATGTGTCCCCAAATGCAGCCATGTCCCCCACATATGCAGCCATGTCCCCCCCAGCCATGTCCCCCACATATGCAGCCATGTCCCTCCAGCCATGTCCCTCCAGCCATGTCCCTCCAGCCATGTCCCTCACATATGCAGCCATTTCCCTTCAGCCATGTCCCTCACATATGCAGCCATGTCCCTTCAGCCATGTCCCTCTAGCCATGTCGCTCACATATGCAGCCATGTCCCTTCAGCCATGTCCCTCTAGCCATGTCCCTCACATATGCAGCCATGTCCCTTCAGCCATGTCCCTCTAGCCATGTCCCTCACATATGCAGCCATGTCCCTTCAGCCATGTCCCTATAGCCATGTCCCTCACATATGCAGCCATGTCCCTTCAGCCATGTCCCTCTAGCCATGTCCCTCACATATGCAGCCATGTCCCTTCAGCCGTGTCCCTCTAGCCATGTCCCTCACATATGCAGCCATGTCCCTTCAGCCATGTCCCTCTAGCCATGTCCCTCACATATGCAGCCATGTCCATTCAGCCATGTCCCTCCAGCCATTTCCCCTATACCTTTGCCTCCGAAAGCCACCGCATGGAGAAAATCACAGCATTCATTTGAATAGCTGTTTTGCCCGCGCGTATAGACACTCCCCCTTGCTTGGGATTGGACAGATCACGATCACCCATCCAATCCCGAGCAAGGGGGAGTGTCTATAGGCAGCGGGAAAACTACAGCTATTCAAATGAAAGCTGTGATGTTCCCGCACGCCGTTGAACCCATGCGGCGGCTTTCGATGCGGCGGCGCGATGCGGCGGCAGCGGCAGGTGGGGAAGTATTCTATTTAGGTATCGGGGGTATTTGCGGGAGTACAAGTACTCCTGCAAATACTCGGTATCGGGACAACCCTAATTAACGCCCTCAGTTATCCTTAAACGTGTACCGAGTTCCCCCTTTGTACAGCTGGATTACTCTCACAATTGCTTGTTAAAAGATTATTTAAAAACAATATTAAAAACATTGTAAAACATATAAGTTTGTCCCTAAGGTATTCAAAATCTTTGCATAACCACTCCCTCTCTCAGGTGTGTCAGCAATCACTCCCAGTGCTATGGTTGTAATCTCATTCAATAAACTCAAGTGAACACATGAATTTGTAAATAAGCAATGTATACACAATTCTTTGTCTTTTACTTTTTAAAGCTGAATTTAGGAATTGTTTTGTAAAAAAGAAAGGCACGCTATGAGTTAAGTTCAAGGAGGTTCATAACATTTGAAATTTTTATTGCACAAGGCTATCATTGTATTTCCAGAAGCCTGACACTGATGCTTCAGGTTTACACATCTTCAACATTTGAGTTGGTGCAGCTGCTATGCCGACCCCTCCCCTCTTTCAGCCCAATCACTGAAGCCTTTGTATCATGTAAACTCATTCACAAAATACAAAGACTTCTCTGAATGGGCAGCAGAATGGAGAGGTTGCATTGCTGCTCTGTATGCCTCTCTCCTCTCTTACAGCCCTGAGTGTCCTCAAGATTGGACTATGCAAATGCCCTTTACCTCGGACTCCCCAAGTACCAAATCGCTCGTCTTCAAGTCGTTCAAAATATGGCCGCTAGACTTGTGACTGGGAAAAAACCCTGGGAATCAATTTCACCTTCACTGAGATCCCTTCACTGGTTACCAATAAAAGACAGAATTACTTTTAAAGCACTCTGTCTAACGCATAGATGTATCCATGGGAATGCTCCCCATTATCTATGCGAAAAAATAAAAGTTCACAATCCCAATCGCGTTCTGCGATCCACCAACCAAAATCTGCTACAGATACCGAAAGCCAGATACAAGTCCAAGGGAGAAAGAAGATTCGCGGTCCAAGGTCCCAGACTATGGAACACTTTACCAACCAACATTCGGTAGGAGGAGAACCACTCAGCATTCAGGAGAAAGATCAAGACTCATCTCTTTTGATACCAAAGGACACAGGAACAACGAGCGCCCAGAGGCGATTCAGTTCGCATGTGCTGCGCTATATAAGTTTTCATTCATTCATTCATTCAGTGTCAGTGTAGGCTCTGGCAGAGGCATAAACCTGTCAGACATAAATAACAGGAATGGTATGGTGCATAACACTGCGCTGCTAATCGAAATATTTTAAAGCAGCTGACATGGCTGTGAAATAAAGCAAAAAATGGAAAAAATGTATATAAAGTGTCGCGCTAAACAAACATAAAAGCTGCATATAGTGACATATAAATGCAACACATGATATGCAATACAGAAGTGAAAATGATATACTAATTAGTGCACCAAGTGTAAAAGTCCACACAGTGAGTGAAAAAATACAAGTCCACTGGAATACTGGGTAAAAGTATAGTTCCAATAGGAAATGATGATAATCTCGGGTCAAATGTCGTTAAGACTCCAGAGTGAAAACCCTCCACCGATAATGATGCAGGCTTACCAGAATTATCAGACTCAAGCAACCATATGTTTCATGAGTCAGAAAAGCTTGTAGTAAAGACGGGTGTCGTTAGAATCTCTCCAGGAACAGAGAAGGCAGCCACTAATATCCAGACCAACACATGTAACATGGACAACTTGAAGGCATACAGCTACCCGTTTTTGAGAAGTTACCTTCCTCCATTTGCGGCTTGTAGCTCCAGGTGGTCATCTCTAGCTACGCAGGTAAGCCATTCGGCATCTCTTGAATCCCCAATAATGTTTTTTCCTTATAAGCAAAACATTTGTATATCCATTTTGTCGAACACCATCATGCATATTTACCTATATGTATGGAATTTGTGATTGTAACTATTGTATATTATGTTTTTAGACCACCTCTCCCGACGAAGCAACTATTGTTGCGAAACTAGTTGAGATTCAACTGGCATGACCCCACTCTTCTCACCGCCCTCCTTTGTGTAGGGCCCTTTGACATCTCGGTGACCTGTTTGGTTGGTCATGCACTGTGTCACGTTTTTAATGTTGTTTTTGTTTTTATAATCCAATAATGTGTGTTCAATTTGCCCATTATTATGTATAATAAACAAATGTAATAACTTTTTACCTTATTTCATCTTTCCATTGTATTTTCTTATACCCAGTACCGCTATAGTCCACTCGCCCACTCCCTCTTTTCCAAGTTGTTCCTGGGCCATTTGGGGGCCCCAGGTAAACTTGATCTATTTACTCAATAAAAATATTGGAAAAGAAAATGTGTACTAGAACATTCAAATTGGACTCTGGCATGTCTGTAAGCACTGTACTTTAACGCGGGGATTCCGGCATAGTTTTTTTTTTTGCAATCCACAGTACATTACATTCAATATTCTTTTACAATTATCAAAACAACACGATTGGTACATTAAACAGTGTAAACACTTACCTGATATCTGCTCAGCGATCTTGTGGCCGTTTCCATGTTAGTTGTGGGCATGAGAAGCCCAGTTCCTGTGTCTTCCTGTATTTCCCTAGAGAGGTGCCTGCTGGGAATTTTAGGTACAGTAATGCCCAGAGACTCCTGGGAAATGAGTGTCATTATTTCCCAGGAGGCAATGGGGTCTTAGGACAGGAAGTTGAACCATATGAAATATGCCTAGTAACAGCCATATACAAGTAAGTAAAACAATTTTTTTAAGATTTTTTTTTTTTACATTAAAGGCAAGCTGTTCATAAAAAGTTTTTTTTATCTTGCCTGATAAGTGAATTATAATACTGTAGGAAAAGTATATGTTGGACATCTATAGTGAGTAACTAAACAAGAGCTATGGATAGAAAAAGGACTAAAGCTGTCAAACAGAACTCTTTGTTCCATTCTGAACACATAACCAAAAAGAAAAGAAAAAACAACATATTAAAAATAAAATAATATTAACCACTTAAGACCCGGACCAATACGCTGGCAAATGACCCAAGGGGTTTTTGCGATTCGGCACTGCGTCGCTTTAATAGACAATTGCGCGGTCGTGCGACGTGGCTCCCAAACAAAATTCGCGTCCTTTTTTTCCCACAAATAGAGCTTTCTTTTGGTGGTATTTGATCGCCTCTGCGATTTTTATTTTTTGCGCTATATACAAAAATAGAGCGACATTTTTGGAAAAAAATCAATATTTTTTACTTTTTGTTATAATAAAAAACCAATAAACTAAATTTTAGTCAAACATTTAGGCCAAAATTTATTTAGCCGCATGTCTTTAGTAAAAAAAAAATCGCATTAAAAAAAAATTAGCTACCTAGCGGGAACAGCGACACTAATACAGCGATCAGAAAAATGATCGCTTAGTGATGCTGGCAATAGGGAGTGAAAGGGTTAACTAGGGCAGTGATCAAGGGGTTAAAACTTTATTGGGGGGGGTGGGGGGGCTACCCTGACACTAACACTGACTGACTGTCACACTGTCTGTCACACTGACACTAAATACAGTAATCATACATGTATGATTACTGCATTCAGTGACACTGTGACAGGGGGGAGGGGGGGGGCGATCGCGGGGGTTAAATGTGATTTTGTGTGTGTGTAGTGTAGTGTTGGTGCAGGACTTACTTGTAGTGTGGTGATCTCTCCTCAGCGGCGCTTGAAACAAACGCCGAGGGAGAGATCACGTCGCTTCCTCCTTCCTGTGTTTACACAGGAGGAGGAAGTGACAGGTCAGGCGGGCGCGCGCATTGGCTGGGAGCGATCAGGAGGGGGCGGATGAAAACGGATAGCCGCCCCCACTTGTCGGATCGCTCCTGCAGCCGCGCGGACCGCCGCATGTACGGGGGGGGGGTCCGATCGGACCCCCGATCCCCCCCAAGGCACCAACGTATATATACGTTGATGTGCCTGTCGGTGCCATTCTGCCGACGTAAATGTACATGCGGCGGTCCTTAAGTGGTTAATAACACAAACTACACAAAAAAAATTCATTAACTTTAGTAACATTAAAGCCTACTTTTTTTTTTAGCCTTTACAACTGCTGCTGTAAAGACTTATATGATGGAGTAAACATTGTATTAAAGTTTGGGGTGAGAGGCAAATTTGGGGTGAGAGGCAAATTAGTCTAGCGCCCCCATAAAGCGGCTACCCTGCTTCTAATTGTGACTGTCCTGGTCCACTGTGCTCTATGTTTTCTGCTGCATCATTGGCATGGTTATATCTTCTTAGTCCTCCATAAAATTATCTTTTTTTTTTTCTTAAAGTAGAATTATAGGCAACACTTTTTTCTTTTCATTTTGGATAGAGTAAGTATAGCCCCTGATAGTATATTTTTTACCATCCCTGTCCCATTGCAGAGATTTCCCTTCACTTCCTGCCCCATAGCCAAACAGGAAGTGAGAGGAAATCTATGCAAATTAAGGGAATCCATCCCCCCCAGGCTGTCAGAGACCCAGTGCTGAAAACACCCACTTCCTGGTGTCAGCAAGGAATTCCCAGCCTGAGAGCGCTAATGCGCGAACACTTAGAATAGGGTCGTATAGGACTCAGAACGGGCATGTGCGCGCCCCCGCCAATCCCAGCGCACGGCGCCCTATTTAAACGTGAATCCTCTGAGCGTCAGTGCTGGATTGTCTCTTCAGCTATACCTGTGTTCCTGTTTATCTGTTATCGGATTGACCTGTTCCTGAAATACCTGGCTTGTTTGACTACCCTTCTCCGATCCTCCATACCTGCCTGCCTCTGCCTGTTAGACTGACCCCGGCCTGGACTTTGACTACGATATTGTCTCCTGATTTGGTACCTCACCGCCTGTCTGCTGCTGACTCCTGCCTGCACCTGTTTTCCCTATTGATCTTCCCTGAACGGATCTGATGTATTTTTTCTGCAGCTCCTGTATTGGAAGAGGTTCCCATCACACCCTCTCGTACCCCAACATTCCCTATCCTTACCTCCAGCGGGTGTCGAGAACAGGACTGTGCGAGAGGCCACCCCCACTTTCTCGGCTCCGCTGTAAGGTACGTGACACAGGCCCTCAGAACTAGTGTCCCCACTCAAAAATTAAACAGAAAGGGGTGTAGCCTTGACAGGAAGGGGTGGGTCATATTTAAATTTGGGGTTCACGAGTATAGTCAGGCCTACGGCAGCACAAAACCTAAATACACTACTGGGTACCACTCTATGTTGGAGTATGAACTATGAGATTTGTAGTGTGCATAGAGCAGTGCACACGACCACAACTCACATGTACTCCTCACTCACTCACAAAAGGGAAGTGAGGGGGATAAGGAGAAGTTCACAGGCTCATGGGGATATTACAAGGAAGCAGAAATCAAAGTAAGAAATATGTAATGAAAAATCTGCAGCCATAAGCTTATGATTAACAGTTCTCTCTTTTGATGTATGTGGTATGGTCAAAGAGCTGAACTGGTAAAGCATATCTATGGTAAACATGTAAAATCATGTATTCATTTCCACATTGTATTTTCATTATTTAGAGCCTACTAATCTATATATATATATATATATATATATATATATATATATATATATATATATATATATATATATATATATATATATATATATATATATATAAAAGCACTCCTATATATAAGCACTTGTTAAAGGGGGCTTCCAGATTCTGATAAGCCCCCTGCTCGCAGACCCCCACAACCGCAGCCTAGGGTTGTGGGAAAGAGGCCCTTGTCCCCATCAACATGGGGACAAGGTGCTTTGGGGTATAGTCCAGCAATTCTTTTTTTTACATTCAGCTGTCAGGGGGGAACCTCCCTGACAGCTGATGATACATTGGTTGTTAAGGACACAGTGACCAGCTTCCCGGCTCTCTCCTGAGCAACCAGCTATATACAGTGGTTTTATAGGTAAAAAATGCAAAATTCATGAAAACTGCATGCAAAAATGCGGGATTAAAAACGCACTGTAAAACATGCCTGAAACACACATCAATCAAAAAGATGTGAACTTAGACTAAAGAGACGCAGGACAAATTGGCAATGTAAAGGTCACCCCTGGACCCCCATATACTCACCTTACCCATGCTTCCTTACAGTTTTTTTTACCTATGTGGCAGATGCTTAAATGAGCTGTGTTGGCAACCTGGGGGAGCGGTGATGTCACTATACTAGTCATGTGACAGTGCACGGGCATAATGATTAACTGATAATCCCTGGTCCTGTCAAAAAGCAACAAGTCACACATTTCTCCATACCTGGAAGTACTGGGTGCAAAGAAGCTGTGAGGGAGGCAGGTATGTTGATATAAGGGTTCAGAGGATGCCCTTTGCACATATAGGCCCGGATTTACAAAGCACTTATGCCGACGTATCTCCAGATACGCCGACGTATGTACAAATGTGCGCCTTCGTATCTATGCGCCGACCCACGAAGCAAGATATGTTGAAAAATAGGCTTCAGCCGCCCAACGTAACTTTCCTACGCTGGCATATAGTGGGCGCATATTTACGCTGGACGCATGTGGCGCTCCCATTGATTTTCGATGCAAATGAGTCAAATACGGCGATTAACGAGCGTACTTGCGCCTGGCGCATAATATACGCAGTTTGCGTAAGTCGTACGTCCGGCGTAAAGTTATTCCCCATATAGGAGGCGCAACTCATGCAAAGGTATGGGCCAGGGATCGAATGCCGTCAAATTTTACGTTGTACGTGAATAGGGCTGGGCGTAGGTTACGTTCACGACGTAGGCAGTGATTCAACATATCTTAGGCAGTTGTTTCAACGTGATTGTGCGCATGCGCACTGTGATACATTAACGGGACGGCGCAAGTGCCGTTTGTTTTAAGTACTTGCCTAGCACTCGGCACATCATTTGCATGGGGTCACGCTTCATTACCATGTATCACGCCCACTTCCAGCCCACTTCCACCTACTTCCACTTACGCTGCCTTACGCCTACAAATATACGCTACGCCGGCGCAGAGTTGGGAGAATTTGCTTTGTGAATTCCATGCTTCCCTCTCCGCACAGCGCCGGCGTAGCGTAAAAGACATACGCTACGGCGGCATATATATGCGCCAATGTATGTGAATCCGGGCCATTCTCTTTTCTCTGTGTGGACAAGGCACACACTGACAACTGACAGACTGTAAAAACATGTTCATCAGTTAGACTATTTAATGATTTTTGCTTTATGGCCATTTCTCACTGGATGAATTCCAAAACTTTATGCTGTCTTTTTTTTTGTCATGGCTGAAAAAATGCTTACATTTGCAATGTGCAGTACTCCCTGTAGCATCCATTCTTGTAAAGGTACTGCATCAGAAAAAGTCCCAGATTCTGCATACTGAATTTGCCATTCGAAGCAGTTGAAAGTAACTGTTCATAAACAGCAATGCACATGACAACGCAGGCCTTGTGACAAGACACACCATTGTATTTGTTTTCAAATACATCTTGTATGACTGAGCCTATAAAGAGTGTAGAACATTTTTGTACTCTTTTGTTTGCTTTGTCTTACTTGACTGTAGTCAAAAGTCCAAAATCCCAACCCAGTCCAGCCCAGCTCAGATCTCAGCCCTGGTCCTGTGAGAGGATGCTTCTCATTTCATTAGTAACAGAAAACTCGCAGGGCTCCAGAAACATTCTTCAAATACACTAGATGTCACTATTGTTTTGTTCAGCTGAAGCTAATTCTGCCAGCATGGAGAAGAGAAACCAAAATCAATGTTTAAACTACTTTGGGACTCGCAGATTAAGACACCAAGGCATTGTGCTAAGTGGTAATAAAAATACCAAAGTATTTCTTATCAAAAGATGCGGTTTCCTGCATAAATGTTGGTAGTGATTTCTAGAATACAGCATAGGCAATATTTGTATGTGTATTTTAAACAATGTTGGGAAAACATTGTTGCTCTTAATAGAAAATGAGCAAGTGGTGGCCCTGTATATTACACCAGGGGTCTCCAAACTTTTCAGTGAGAGCCAGATCATATATTTTACAATTGCAGTCTGAAAAAAATCCCCATGAGAGTTCCCCCTGATATCATGGTACCCTTCAGAGTTCTCCCTTACACCAGGGTGCCCATGAGAGTCCTCCATACATGAGGGTCCCCATGAGAGTTCCCCCTTACATCAAGGTGCCCATCAGAGTCCTTCATACACAAGGGTCCCCATCAGAGTCCTCCATACATGAGGGTCCCCATGAGAGTTCCCCCTCATATCAAGTTGCCCATCAGAGTCCTCCATACATGAGGGCCCCCATCAAAATGCTCCGTACATGAGGGTCCCCATCAGAGTTCCCCCTTACATCAAGGTTCCCATCAGAGTCCTCCATACATCAGGGTGTCCATCAGAGTCCTCCGCACATTTGGGTCCTCATCAGAGTTCCCCCTTACATTCAGGGTGCTCATAACAGTTGCTCTTACATAGGAGCATCCCTTACATTAGGGTCCTCATCAGAGTCCCCTGTTACATGTGGGAGGGAGAGGAAGGAGGGTTAAAGGATCACTAAAGGAAAAAACATTTTTTTGCTGAAATGACTGTTTACAGGGTATAGAGACATAAAAGTTAACTGATTCCTTTTAAAAATGATTAAACATAGATAAAAATCAATCATATAATATACCTCTAGTTTCACTTTCGTTTTTAAACTGGTTTTGTGTTTATGTGAAGTAGAGAGAGAGACAGAACAAAAACAAACAAATCCAGGGCAGTGTTTTGTTTTTAAATTGAATCCCAGGGCAGTGTTTTGTTTTTAAAATTAATCTGATTGGTTCTGAGGAGTTTTAGACACACAGCTTGGACCACAGTGAAAAGCTGCCATGAGATTTTTCATATAAGGAGCCAGACAAGCAGGAAGTGTGGAGATCAGAGCAGAAATACAGTAACTTCAACGCAAAAACGAACAATGAGAACATGAACAAAGCACTGCATTAAGGTAAAGGAAGCTATTTAGCTAAAAAAAAAATCCCCTTTAATGATCCTTTAAAGCAGAGACCATAAGTAGCCTTTGCTGTCCCTACTCCACTGACATTAGACATGGACTGTATACAATCTTGTAGTGGGCCCATTGGCGTTCATCTAGAGACCCCTATTACACATTCTATTTTTGCTGCAGAGATGGGATTAAAAAAAAGCTGAACTCTGGCCAACAGTATACAGCTGAAAATGTAGGTGAGCTTTCTTACCAGCCAAAATATTTCTGATTCTGTTTAGGCTCTTTTTTTCAGTTTCCTCGCCTTAGCTTTGCATAGCCAGGAAGTTAACATCATTATTTCTTATAGTGATAGAATACAACAGTGTCACCTTCCTGCTACTCACTGCTCATTGGACAAGCAGCAGGACACTGATAAAGTAATCTATGTGCTGTTTCTGTAAGTACTGGTCACGTAGACTGACAGCACTGTGAAATGCAGCAGCGACTGATTGTCTTACACTGTTGGTCTACCCTCTGCAATTCTGGGTGATGCTGTACAAGGAATTATATAAAGCTGATTGTAAGACAAATTGTCTATACCAAATATATTTAAAAACACATTAAATGCTTTTCCATTAATACATGACTACATAAGTTGGGGATGATTTACCAAAACTGGAAAGTGCAAAATCTGGTGCAGCTGTGCATGATAGCCAACCAGCTTTTAGCTTCAGCTTTTTCAATAAAAGTGATTCTAAAGTCTATTTTGTTGTGTAAAAATAACTAACATGTTATACTTACCTGCTCTGTACAGATCTTCCTCTTCTCAGACCCCTTTTTGGCACTCCAGGCCCCTCCCTCCTGTTCAGTGCCCCCACAGCAAGCTGTGGGTGAACCCAAGCCGAGCCACAGCTCCGCGTGTCCATTCAGACACAGAGCTGTGGCCCGGACCCGCTCCCTCTCTCTCCACATTGACTTGCTGACTTTGATTGACAGCAGCAGGAGCCAAAAAGGAGGGAGAGTCCCAGGACAGCCGAGTCTCTTGTGCAACATCGCTGGATCAAGATGGGGCTCAGGTAAGTATTAGATGGCTGCTGCACACAGAAGGCTTTTTATCTTAATTGATAGATTACATTAAGATATAAAACCCTCTGTCTGTACAACCACCTTAAGCGCTGACAAAAAACCTGGAAGCTGATTGGCTTCTTTGCAGAGCTGCACCAGATTTTGCACTCTCTAGTTTTAGTAAACCAACTACGCTGTGTATACATAACATTTACAGTATATTTGCTTTATGTTACCCTCTGTTAAGCCTTGGATCATTTTGGGTTTGGAGTGATGCATCTTTCTTTGAAAGTTTTGGGTGGACAGAGCATAGATTTATCTGTGTTGCATAAAAAGGAACCCAGGAAGCTGTGCCCAAGAATAGGCAGACAGCAAGCAAAGGACTAGTCACCAGTATTGCCTGTACTCTGCAGCAGCTGATGTTTTCCCATTACTGACGTACAATGCCTTGTTCTGTACTGGAGGCAGCTATCTGGGTAGAAGTAAAAATGTCTCATTTCTAATTTCAGAAATTTTTGCAAGAAAAAACAACGAGCAGAATGTAGGAGGGCCCCCTACTGGTAAATTGTTAGGCCACTTCCTGTGCCGGGGGCCACCAGCAGAACAGTTAAACACGAGGGGATTGGGTTACAAATCCATCTCACTGTCTGTGAAACTCCTGTCTGTTAAACTCCTCATCATCTTGCACAAGACCAAAAGGGTCCAAAAAGATACTGGTCTCCTGCCTAAATCATACTTCAGGCCCTTCAGGATGTGCTAACCCTTACACAGATTAGGCATATTACACCCGATGGCGGATTGTCCAACCAGTGTTTGCTTCTCTGAATGCTTTACTTTACAGCCTTTCTTATCTTATCAAATACAGCTAGTAACATAACTGTTACCCAAATAGAAGGTCACATTATCCTGCATAGAGGGGTTGGCTGCCAGGACTCTGAAGCCTCCTAAACATGACCGGTTTTCCCGGCCGAGCTTTTGGCTGGGAAAACCGGACGGCTGGAAAATAGAGAATCTGCTCTCTATTTTCTCGTTGGGATTCTCAGCGTCTACTACTTACCTATGGGAAACACTGCAAGGAAGTGCCGATGGAGCATACACACGGCCGGGATTCCCGGACAAAGCTCCATGGCAGTTTTCCTGATGGTTTCTCGGCTTTCCCCTCGGTTTTCTCGGCAGAGTTTTACAGCTGAGAAAACCGAGTGTGTGTACAGGGCTTGAGTCTCTGCATGGCTGCTCACAGTATGTTACCCTTAGGTTTATTTCACAGGCCTAAGTGGGGGCCCACAGAGATGCCACAAATGGGCTGTCTCTTCCCATGTACCTCTCTTGCTAGCAGCTCCCTCCTACCCCTAGCCTCTAGGTTCAATCCAGACTTCTGGAGACAGGCTGGGGACCACCTTGAAAGTGAAAATAACCCCTTTTACATTTTCACCCCCCCCCCCATTTTCTTTGCACACCTTGGTGCCATGATTTTTCACCAGACTCAGTAGCAAATAACATACATAACAATAACATAGGGAACAATGATCCATGATCAACAAGTAGCTTGCAATCCAGATAGCACTGTAATCAGGACATCAGGACAAACCATCACCCGCTCCTGAAAGAAGATGGCATGTAGGGACCATGTCACAATAGGAGATTCCAGCAATTTCAGACAGACCACCTCTGGAAGTCTCTTTCTCTTCTTCAATGACATACAGGCAGGCTCTTTGCTCTGGCTGAGTTAGATAATTGATTTCCAGGTCCAGAGCTTGGGTAACTCATCCTCCTCCAGTTCAGATAACACCCAGGCTATAGCCTGCAATTGTCCCATTAGGAAAACACCCTCCCTCTTCTTCTGGGTCGGGGACTGACCCTGGTGAGGCATTTGATACTCCTACTTGCGCCAACTTTCCTACTGTAGGTGCAGCGTCCCACTCAGGACATGTGGGAACTGCAAAAGTATTACTTCTTTGTCATTGCTGTATTGCATGTCATTTTGCATTGCTACACCTGTGGTATTCCTGTTCATAGGCTGGTCAAGTGTGCTTCATACTTCCCACCACAAGATGGGGATAGCACCACTCTGGGATATCTATCCCAGCTCAGGTTTATCTGTGGTCACTTGTTCAGTTCAGGAAGTCAGTGTGCAGAGTAAAAAGCAAAATGTGAAGGTGAGAGAGGTCAGTCCAGAGAAGGGACAAATTGGAACTGCTCAAATCAAAAGGTAAAAGCCATCAATCGGCAGCAAAGACCTTTTTGAGAATAACGGTGAAGGATTTCTTACCCACCGGCAACCTCACCAAGGTCACTGGTTTCAAAAGGGACCAGTAACAAGTAAGCATTATACTGAACCACAGCCTGAGTCCAGGATTACTAAAGCCTATTAACAGTGGATCAGCAGAATTTCTCTCTTTACCCAGAGACTGTATTTTAACTGCATGTTTGTACTGCAACCAAAACAAGCCACAGTAAAAGTTGTGAGTTGTATACTACCTCTGTTTACCTCATTCTTCAACACTGCTACTACAACTGGTTGTACCACCATTAGTGGTACTGGCGTCACGACAAATACCATCAAGGGACCCAGCCGCCACAAGCACGCTAAACACCCCTGTCATCAAGGGCACCGCAACCACCATCTTGGCTAGAGTTTCCCTATCACAGAGCGTGCCCCGGAGGATTTCGTGCTGTCTTCCTCTTCACTGTGCCACCGGCCCAGGGAGGCTTTCTACTAACCGTGAGTACACCGATGAACTGTATTATTGCTGTCTCTCATCGGCCCACCATGCACCTCACGTGTCGGCCCTGCGGTTCTGGCTCGTCGCATAGGGGCACACTCCTCTGCTGTAGACATCTTGGGCTATGTCCAACGACTTGTTTGGCCTTATCTGGAGTGTCGTTGAGTCAGTTCCCATGCCAGGGGTCCTGGTTTGGAGATTCTTCTCACTTGCTGGGGAACTCCACCATTTTACTTCTACAAGTTTACCAGGAACTTATACTGGTCTCCTGCCCAAGTCATACTTGAGACTCTTCAGGGTGTACAAACCCTTATACAGTATAGCCATATTGCACATCCCAGCTCATCAAATAACAAAATAACATCCATGCAGTGCTTGTTTTTCTGAATGCTTTACTTAACAGCCATTCCTGCTACGGACTCTGACTCTCTGCATGGTTGCTCTTATGGACTATCATCCTGAGGTTTCACGCTTCTGGGAAGGCTGTCCACAAGGTTTAGGAGTGTGTCTATGGGAATATTTGAATACTCTTCCAGAAGCGCATTTGTGAGGTCAGGCACTGATGTTGGACAAGAAGGCCTGGCCCAAAGTCTCCGCTCAAATTTATCCCAAAGGTGTTCTATCAGGTTGAGGTCAGGATTCTGTGCAGGCCAGTTAAAGTTTCTTCACCCCAAACTCTCTCATCTATGTCTTTATGGATCTAGCTTTGTGCACTGATCCAAATCATTTGGTGGAGGGGGGATTATGGTGTGGGGTTGTCTTTCAGGGGTTGGGCTTGGCCCCTTAGTTCCAGTGAAGGGAACTCCTAAGGCGTCAGGATACCAAGACATTTTGGAAAATTTCATGCTCCCAACTTTGTGGGAACAGTTTGGGGATGGTCCCGTCCTGTTCCCACATGACTGCACACCAATGCACAAAGCAAGGTCCATAAAAACATAGATAAGCAAGTTTGGAGTGGAGAAACTTGACTGGTCCTGACCTAAACCCAATAGAACACCTTTGGGATGAATTAGAGCGGAAGCTGTGACCCAGGCTTTCGCATCCACATCAGTGCATGACCTCACAAATGCACTTCTGGAAGAATGGTCAAACATGTAAGTGAATGTGGTTATTATACCACCACAAATGGGGGGCCTTCATGTTTCTTTCTTCCCATGCCTTCATTCATAAAATTATAATACAATGTTTCCTCTAAATGGTTGAGCAGCACTCAGTCTGACTCAGTTTGTTACAGGATGGGGAGTCTCCATACAGCTGCTGGAACATAGCTATGTATGGTGTATGTAGCTATACAGCGGTTCCAACAGCCGCATCTGTTTATAAAGGACTTGTATAGTCCAAACAAACTATTTAAAGTAAAGAAAAACCACGCTGACTCAAAAGAAAAGAATACTAAAGGCAGCAGCTTAAATGAGATAAACACAAAACAACAATAAATAAAAAAGAAGCTGCGCCAAATTTTAAACAAAAAACCTATTGGTATACAAGTATAGGAGGATAAATGCACTAGATATACTCCTAACAGAGCAAAAACACCAGCAGTTCATTTCCTATGCAGGTCTTCTAATATTGATAAGCAGGGGAGGGCTGGTAGCCTTAGGCCTGGGGGGCAAGTCCAGTCAAGTGGCCCATAGAGCGTGGAAAAGTGATGGATCGAGGAAAACAGTCTAAGATTTTTCATTATCACAAGATTCCGCACAGAGGCCCCCCCTTACATCAGAGTCCACAGTCGTCTTTGAGAACCCGGGTCTTGGCCGAGGGAACATGTATCAATGGTAAAAAGTTAAAAAAAATGTTGTTTTTTCAGGAGCAGGACTCCTGAAAAAACAACCGTTTCTAAAACTTTTTTTCCATTGATACATGTTCCCTCGGGCAAGACCCGGGTTCTCAAAGATGTTTTCACAGGCAAAGTATAGACACCCAGCAGGTACAAAATTAAAAGGAATTTTTCATCTTAAATAAAAAAATAAAAAAATTCCTTTAAATATTGTACCTGCTGGGTGTCTATGCCTGTGATAACGTCTTTAACCCCTTAAGGACCGTCGCATGTACATTTACGTCAGCAGAATGGCACAGGCAGGCACATCAACGTATATATATACGTGCCTGCCTTGACGTGGGTCGGGGGTCCGATCGGGACTCCCCCCGGTACATGCGGCCGTCCCCGTGGCTGTCCGAGCGATCCGGGATGAGCTCCCAGCTAATCCGCGCGCTCCCGCCGTAAACACAGGAAGAGGGAAGTGATGTGATCTCTGCTCTCGGCGGTATTTTCAACCGCCACTGAGGAGAGATCACATCACACAGTAAGTCTGCACAACACTACACTGACACCAGGACACACAGGCAGACACTTTTGACACATTTTTGGGACCATTTATACAGTGAACAATGGTATAAATATGCATTGATTACTGTATAAATGTAACTGGCAGGGAAGGGGTTAACCACTAGGGGGCGGGAAGGGGTTAAATGTTTCTCCTAGTTTGTGTTCTAACTGTAGGGGGAGGGGGGTGACTGGGGGAGGTGACCGATTGTGTCCCTATGTACAAGGGACACAGATCAGTCTCCTCTCTCCCTGACAGGGACGTGGAGCTCTGTGTTTACACACAGAGCTCCACGTCCCAGCTCAATTGTCGGCAATCGCGTGTGCCCGGCGGTCATCGCGGCCGCTGGGCACACGCATGGTGTTCTCAGTGACGTGACGGGTGCGCCCCTAGCAGCTTTAAATGACAGGACGTCGTATGACGTCCTGTCAGGACAATAGAGTATCCTGCCCGCCGTTATTTGATGGCCGGCGGGTATCAAGTGGTTAAACTATTTAAAGTCATAATAAAGCGATATTAAAGGTTGTTTTTTTAGTAAACTTGTCATACTTCCCTGCTCTGTCCAAAAGTTTTGCACAGAGCAACCCCAATCCTCTTCTTCTGGGGTCCCCCGCTGGAGCATCTGGCCCCTCCCTCTTGACCAGGCCCCCAATAGCAAGTCCCTTGCCAAAGTAGCACTGGTGTGTTCTCGCTAAGCTATACAGTGTATAAATATATGTACAACACCTGGGATGTATATATATCCTCTACACACTGTAACATTAACTGACTAGCCTGCCTGCCTGCCTGCTCTATGTACCTGCAAAAAATGACACTCTCTCTGTCTCTCTCTGTTCTCTGTTAACTGCCGCTGCCGCAACACACTACACAAGGCCGCCCTGCAGGCTCTGTTAGGAGTATACTTAGTGCATTTATCCTCCTATGCTTGCATACCAATATTTTTTTTGTTTAAAATTTGGCTCAGCTTCTTTTTTTATTTAACCACTTGCCTACTGTGCACCCCAGATTGGATTTAATAGGGTGCAGGGGCAATTTCAAAGACAATTAGTGCAGAATGAAAAATAAATAAATTGAATTACACCCCCCCCCCCGCTCCGCCATGCCTACTAGCATGGGGGGTTATATTTTTCACATTATCTGTGCCCCTTTCTGATAATCATGTGCTGGTCGGAGTGGAGGGAATATTTCTTCATTTTCAGGCGCATGCCCATTTAGCTTCGTTCGCATGTTCTTCTGCCTTGGCTCAAATCCTGGCCAGCCACCTACCTATCTCTTTTCCTTCCCTGGCGGAGTGATCTTCCTCCGCTCCCCATCCAGTAGAAGCTGGGGCTTGAGAGGCTGTGAGGCGGGTGGCCACGGGCAGAGAGTTTATTTACATTACTAGTAAAGAAAGAATATGTCCCCGGATTTCATTTTAAGAATCTGGTCACCTTACCTACACCCCCTACCTGCCCAGACAAAATTTTAGCTTCCGGTACTGCGTCGCTTTAACTGACAATTGCGCGGTCGTGCGATGTGGCTCCCAAAAACAAAATTGACGTCATTTTTTTTCCCCACAAACAGAGCTTTCTTTTGGTGGTATTTGATCGCCCGTGCGATTTTTTATTTTTTGCGCTATAAACAAAACAAGAGCGACAATTTTGAAAAAAGACACAATATTTTTTGGTTTTTGCTATAATAAATATCCCATTTAAAAAAAAAAAAAATGTTTTTATCTCAGTTTAGGCCAATACGTATTCTTCTACATATTTTTGGTAAAAAAAAAAAATATATAAAATCGCAATAACCGTATAGTGACTGGTTTGCGCAAAAGTTATATTGCCTACAAAATAGGGGACATAATTATGTTTTTTTTTTACTAGGAATGGCGGCGATCTGCGATTTTTTTTCGGGACTGGGACATTATAGTGGACACATCGGACACTTTTGACACATTTTTGGGACCATTTACATTTATACAGTGAACAATGCTATAAATATGCATTGATTACTGGATAAATGTAACTGGCAGGTAAGGGGTTAACCACTAGGGGGCGGGGAAGGGGTTAAATGTTTCTCCTAGTTTGTGTTCTAACTGTAGGGGGAGGGGGGTGACTGGGGGAGGTGACCGATTGTGTCCCTATGTACAAGGGACACAGATCGGTCTCCTCTCTCCCTGACAGGGAGGTGGAGCTCTGTGTTTACACACAGAGCTCCATGTCCCAGCTCAATTGTCGGCAATCGCGTGTGCCCGGCGGCCATCGTGGCCACTGGGCACATGCACGGTGTTCTCAGTGATGCAACGGGTGTGCCCCTAGCAGCTTTAAATGACAGGACGTCATATGACGTCCTGTCAGGACAATAGAGTATTCCGCCCACCGTTATTTGACGGCCGGCAGGTATCAAGTGGTTAAACTATTTAAAGTCATAATAAAGCGATATTAAAGGTTGTTTTTTTTAGTAAACTTGTCATACTTCCCTGCTCTGTCCAAAAGTTTTGCACAGAGCAATCCAAATCCTCTTCTTCTGGGGTCCCCCGCTGGTGCATCTGGCTCCTCCCTCTTGACCAGGCCCCCATCAGCAAGTCCCGTGCCAAAGTAGCACTGGTGTGTGCTCGCTCCTGAGCCAAAAGACACATAGAGCAGTGACTCTGCCCTGCCCCCCGCTCTCTCCTTATTGGCTCACTGCCTCTGATGGTCTCAGCTAATGAGGAGAGAGAGACCCAGGATAGCTGGAGCTCCCACACACATCACTGGATTGACAGGGGGCTCAGGTGAGTATTAGGGGGACTGTGGGGAGAGCAGCACACAGAAGGTTGTTTACCTACTGATTGATTGTTTTCTTATGTGGCTTTCACTGAAGTTTACCTCTGATTCTGCATTTTTTCCATCTCATGTCTGAATTGTCAAGATTTGTGATAGTATTAAGCAACAAACAGCTTTCATCAATAGGACTTTTGTTTTAATCATGAGCACCTGTAAAGTAGGCACACATTTACTTTCTGTAGGAAAAAGAACTTTATGAAATGTATCTGCCAATAATTGACTAGGTGGGATAATTCAATGTGCCCACATTAAAGAGGAGTTCCACCCTAAAAAATACATTTCCCTTAATCCACTCCTCACCCCCATACATGCCACATTTGGCATGTAATTTTTTTTGGGGGGGGAGTGGGGGCTTCAGGAGGAGTGGGACTTCCTGTCCCACTTCCTGCTTCCGCCGAGGGGCTGGTTAGGCGATTAAGGCTTAATCGCCTACACCAGCCCCTCCCTGTAGGCGATTGCATGGGACACATGACAGGTCCCATGCGATCGCCTGTCCAATCAGTGACGAGCCGCGCCGCTCGCGCATGCGCAGTGCGGCTCGCGCATGCGCAGTGGGTGCCCGGCCGTGAAGCCGAAGGCTGTCACGGCTGAGTGCCCATAGTGGGGATGGAGACGCTGGCCGGGGAGGGGGGGAGAGGAGCGAAGCCCCGGTCGGCGCGTCGCTGGAACGCAGGAGCAGGTAAGTGAGTGTTTATTAAAAGCCAGCAGCTACACTTTTTGTAGCTGCTGACTTTTAATAAACACCATTTTTGGCTGGAACACCCCTTTAATGGAAAATCAAATTCATCTAATGTATCAATTTATAGGTTATTCTTCTCCTAAAATGCAGTGTGGTTTGAATGATTTCTTCCACCCTTTCCCCAGAGAACAGCGCAGGAGTACATCATCATGACTCATTTCAAGGACATCACCTACCTCATCAATGATCTTATCCTCGTGCATATTTTCTGTGGTCATGTTCATGATAAAGGCACTTGTAACCCTTGCTCTAAATCACAATAGATCTGATTTAACAAAACTGTGTAAAAAGTACATGAAAAAAATCTGTTATCCCGAGCAACAAACATGTCAGTTGTCCTATTGTATGTAGATAAGAGTGAAATAAGCATAGCTCCCAACTGTCCCTGATTTCGAGGGACTGTCCCTGATTTGGAACAATGTCCCTCTTTTCCCCTCATTTGTCCCTCTTTTTGGTCTGATCCATATAGTTGTATATAAAATGCACTTTTTATCTTTCAAAAAGTGTTTGCCAGTGCAAAATCTTTGATTCAAATTATAAATTGCTCTATTTGTAAATTTTAAAAGGAATAGTAGTGGTAAAAAAAAGCCCCTTGTTGATTCAATTAACTTTTTTTTGGTTAGTTCTCCTTTAAGGGGGTGTGGCAGGGGGTGCTATGCCTACATACATTTGCTAGTAGGTGTCCCTCATTCCTGTCTCAAAATGTTGGGAGGTATGAAACAAGGAATATCGTTAGGTGTTAGGAGGATACACAGAGCTGGTTTACTGTCATACAATGCAGGGAATTCCCATGTACACCGCACTGAACAGATAAGAAAACCACTGAAAGTTTACTAATGTTATACCAGATAACACACATTTCTGTTGTTTAGAACAGGGGTCTTTAAACTACAGTCCATGGGCCAAATCTGGACTACAGCTAGGGTCAGTGGCCTGCTACACAGATCTTCGGGTCAGCCTATGGTCTTTATTTCAGCTCAACATCAACAGACATCCCCATTTGGTCTCCAGTACAGGTCCCTCAGCTACACTGTTATTGTATTATCTAATTGGTTGCTAGGACTGCCAGCATGTAGGCAGGTAGAGTTATATGCTAACCCAGTCCGGAGAGTTAGTGTTTCTCGGTTCTTTCTTGGCTGGCTTTTTTTGGTTCTGACCCACTGGTCATGTGTGTTATAAAATGCACATGGGTCCAGACCCAGGAGATCTGTGGTCCCTGCTGCTTCATTACTGTTGCCGGAGTCCATCCTGCTAGCTGGCTGAAATATGCAGAAACTGGAGTGCCAGCCAGGGGCGGACTGACCATTGAGTCACTCGGGCACTGCCCGAGGGCCCCATGCCACTAGGGGGCCCCATCAGGGATGCCAGGCTCAGTAAAACCAGGGACAGTATGTAAAAATCTATGTTTTTTTTTTACATCTGTCCCTGATATGTCCGAAACCGACATGCTTTTGATGTGAAAATCCCGAGATTTTAGCTGCCCCGCCTCTGCACTGCCTCCTGGCGTGGTGGCCATCTGTAAGCCCAGGGGCCCCATAATCTTCTATTGCCCGGGGGCCCCATGAGTTGTCAGTCTGCCCCTGATGCCAGCTAACGAACACCTGGCTTCAGGGTCCTTCTACAGCCTAGGGACATTGCTGGGACCTGCAGTCCAGCCTGAAGATGCCAGACCTGCACACTAACATCAGGGACTCAGCCAGTTATGGATGCTATCCTGTGAAGGTATGCTAGGGCAGCCACAAGCCTGAGTTAGTTTAGGGAAAGACTATTGGCTTTGTTTGACAGTCATGCCAAATTATTTAAGTAAAGCTTTTGAAACTTTGCCTTTTGCCTGGTCTGAAGTTACTCAAGAGGTGTAATCTGTGAAGATACAAGTGGTTACCAAGAGTAACAAAGGCACCTCAAGCAGCCAGTCATAAGCATGTACATGTGACAGGTGGGATAAGTTCTTGCAGGAGGAGTTGTGGTTGGAACTCTCTCCAAGAGTAGGTCCATCTACCTTAGCAACGGGAGCAGATCAGCACCACAAAGGCTCTTAGTCTGTGCATAGGTAGGGAAGAGGAAATGTTAATGAAGTGAGAAGTTAGTGAAGTGCACAGCGAGACCCCATACAATTACTGGAAATGAGGCACTGGTGATATGGTCAGGTGGAAAAAGCATTGGCTCTGCATGCCCCTCCTAAATGCAACAGTGACGTGGTGGTGTATATCAACGTTAAGGGAGTTGACTATAGTTTACTCGTTTGTGTGTGTGAGATAAGGTGGACTTTGATGGGGATTCGGATGTAAGTGTGGTCTCTTATAGAGAATCTGATGTAAGGGGGACTCTGATGGGGATTCTGATATAAATGGGGACTCTGATGGGGACTTAGTTGTAAGGAGGACTCTTAGGCCCTGTACACACGGCAGAGAACCTCGACGGGCAGAACACATCGTTCCGCCCGTCGAGGTTCCCTGCCGGCCGTCGAAATCGGCGACCTGCCCGTCGGGAATGGCAACCAGCCATTCTTCCAGGCGGGCCGTCGAGCAAATAGAGAGCGTGCTCTTTATTTCTGCTCGACGGGCTTCCCGACGGGAAGCTCGCCGAGAGTGTACACACGGCCGAGGTCCTCGCTGGAATGCAGCTTCCAGCGAGGTTCTCGCTGATTTCCAGCGAGAACCTCGGTCGTGTGTACACGGCCTGATAGGGACTCTAATGAAAGGACAGACTTGAATGGGGACTCTGATGTAAAGGGGACTCTGATACAGGCTCTGATGTAGAGAGGGCTTGTGTTTATTTGGAATTTCCTTGCTTCATTTAACAAAGTACTTTTTCTGTTGTTATGTATGATATCATGCTGATTACAAAATATCTTCAAGCAAAATATATTCTTTCATTTAAAGTGATATTAACCACTTCCGCCCCGGAAGATTTGGCTGCTCAATGACCAGGCCATTTTTTGCGATACGGCACTGGGTCACTTTAACTGACAATTGCAAGGTCCTCTCCTTTTCGGGTCTCCCGCTAGCGCTCCTGGTTCCTTACCCCCAGCGAAAGCCACTTGCCTTGGGGACACCACTGTGTTGTCATTACACTGCTCTATGCATCAATAAGACACATAGAGCCACGACTCGGACCACCCCCGCTCTCTCCTCATTGGCAGTGACCTGGGAAAAGTATGTGTGCCTCTCAGGCTCTTTCCTTATTGGCACACTGCCTGTGAACTCAGCCAATGAGGAGGGAAAGTCTGCATATAGTCGAGGCTACAGTGAACATCGCTGGATCGGAGGGGGCTCAGGTAAGAAGTTTTTTTTACCTTTATGCATTCTATAAACCTTTAGAACCACTTTAAGTTCTATTCATTTATATTTAAAACTGATTTTAAAAATAAAAAATGTAGCCCTCTTATTGAAAAGTTTTGAGGCCCCCGGGTTTAGAACGTTCTACCTAAATATACAGCATTAAATGACATTTTGTATGCACTCTGCCTCCTGTACGCTGCCTCTTGCTCTCCTGTACCCCCTTTCATGCTGTTTAAGGTAGAGACGTCACCCCAGGTTGTTTGTCGGGGTTTCCCTGTACAGAAAAATCCTAATTGTAGAAAGACAGCAGAGAGCGTTTCAGAAGTAACCTCTGCCGCATCACTGAGAAATGTCTAAAGCCAGTGTTCTTCACATGACTCACTGACTGTATGTTTGTACTTCACCCACTCATCCCGTGGTTTTGTCCTTGATACCGTTGTTATTTCCCTGACATTTTCAGTGGGGGTGGTTTCCATTTACACTGGTTACCAAGGTGCCTTTATTCCATTTTATTCAGACCATTTGTTAGTATTTAGGTGTACTGAAATGAAAAATGACAAATGATCAAAACACTAACTGCAGGTTTTTCAGTCATTGTTTAGTCTCTGCCTCATTCTCTGTTCTGCTTGTGCTTCGTTACTTTTATTTTTATACTCTGCTTCATCTAACATTAGCTTAAACGGTTCTGTTATGTGCGCTTTGTGCAGATAAATCATTCGGTTTGATGAAATACAATGTTAAATGGGTATGCTGGAGAGTTGGGGGGGAAATTACCTCCGTAGTCATCAGCCCACATAGCCCATTGTTGATATCTGAAGGCTTAATGCAGCCCCCCCCCCAATGATATTGCCCTCTGTTAAGTGAAGGGCAGGTTCAATATTGTTAATACTGAGAATCCTGAGTGTTTAGTTACATTGCTGTACTGTAATTTGAAGCACTTAATGTAGAACTATAAGCAAACTTTTTTTTTCTCTCATTTTGGAAGGGAGGGTTATAACTAGAGGTTGACCAATATGGGTTTTCCTCTGGCCGATATTTAGAAATCGGGGCGGCTGATGGCCAATATATGATGACGATTTTTGAGGCCGATATTTTAAGCCGATTTTTATTTTTTTGGCACTGGCAGGTGCCACTGGTTGCCACTGATAGGCAGTGGCACTGGCAGGTGGCACTGGTTGGCATTGGCCGTTGGCACTGGCAGGTGCCACTGATTGGCACTGGCAGGTGGCATTGGTTGGCACTGGCAGGTGGCACTGGTTGGCACTGGCAGGTGGCACTGGTTGACACGGGCAGGTGGCTCTGATTAGCACTAGCAGTTGGCACTGATTGGCACTGGCAGGTGGCACTGATTGGCACTGGCAGGTGGCACTGATTGGCACTGATTGGCACTGGCATATGGCACTGATTGACACTGGCAGGTGTCGCTGGAAGGTGGCATTGGGTGGCATGTTTCACACTGAGCCAATTTGTCAGTTACACTATACGCAACTGAATGCAGAGAGAGACCAGCTGTCAGAATTCAGCAGTGATGTTGTGGGTGGGCAGGACTCTGGGGGGTAGGGCTTATATTGCTGTCCTCCCCAAAAATCACAGTTGGTCTTATTTTAGGGGAAACACAGTAGTAGTAGTAAAAGCAGCACACTTTACGGGCCAGATTCAGGTAGAAGAGCGAATCTTTTTTTTTGGGTAACGTTTCTCATTTACTTTAGGAGCAAGTACTGTTATTCACATAGCACTTGCTCCTAAAGTTGCGGCGGCGTAGTGAAAATGAGCCAGCGGAATTCAATTTGGGCGGGTAGGGGGCGTGTATTATTTAAACTAGGCGCGATCCCGCGGCGAACGTACTGAGCATGCGTCGACTGTCAGTGCGCATCCTCCAAATTCTGTCAGTGAACGTCAGTGACGTCAATCCCTATTCACGGACGTTTTACGCAAACGACGCGAACATTTTTAAATTCGACGCGATGACGACGGCCATACTTAACATAGGATACTCCACCTAGGGGGCATGTTTTTCTACGCCGCGTATCGCTTACGGAAACGTCGGAAAGTCACTGCGTCGGGCCCGAGTACGATCGTGAATTGCCGATTCTCGCTGATTAACATATTCTCAGCGTTAATCAGAGGGAACGCCCCGAGTGCCATTTTTAAAATTGCAGTTCCGATACGATGGCGAAATACAATTACGCCGCTCGTATAGGAACTCCAACCCGGCGTTTCTTGTTTTCTGCTTACAGAAAACAGAAACGCTGGCTCAAAGTGAGAGTTATGCTGGAGTATCACTGATACTCCAGCCTAACTCTACCTGAATCTGGCCCTACATGTATTACATAGTTAGGCACACATTTAACCCCTTGATCCCCCTAGATGTAATCCCTTCCCAGCAAGTGTCATTACTACAGTGACAGTGTATCGTATTATCACCGATTGCAGTGATAATCGCAGTGCCATAATAAATTGCTGATTGCTGCCATTAGTAGTATAAAAAAAACACAAACCAATCTATATTCATTTATTGGGATTTTTTTTCCATCGAAAACATGTAGCAGAGTATATTTTGCCCAAGATTTAGGAAGTATATTTTTTTTATTTTTTATTATATGTTTTATAGCAGAAATTAAACATATTTTTGCTCAGGCATTGTTCTAGTATCAGTGAGTGATTGTGGACCAGTATTGTAATCACAAGATTTTTGGTAGCATGGTAGGCAGATCCACAAATAATGTAAATCTATGTGAACTCCAACCAAGATCCTCCTGTTAGGCCGCGTACACACGGCAGAGAACCTCGACGGGCAGAACACATCGTTCCGCCCGTCGAGGTTCTCTGCCGGCCGTCAGATTCGGCGACCCGCCCGTCGGGAAAGGCAACCAGCCATTCATCCAGGCGGGCCGTCGAGCAAATAGAGAACCTGCTCTCTATTTCGGCTCGATGGGTTTCCCGATGGGCGGGGCTCGCCGAATCCGTACACACGCCCGAGGTTCTCGGCAGAATGCGGCTCCCAGCGAGGTTCTCGCTGGTTTCTGCCGAGAACTTCGGCCGTGTGTACGCCGCCTTAGTTTGTTCAGAAAGGTGAGATAATCTGTCCATTTATTTTACTGTCCCTGTCCCCATTAAGGAAATCTTTTGTGAAATTGTATATACAGGTTATATCCCCACAGACAAAGTTTGGAGCGCAAGTATGCGGAAAAGCAGCAGAACAAGGAGGCAGGCAGTTCATATGCAAACAAGCAGCGTGGTAATGCGATAAGAAAGCAAAGAGATGAGCTTATCATTGTGCTGCTTCTCATATCACTGTCCCTTTACAGGCTGGAGGGTCCTGGATGACCTGGGCTCAACGGAAGTGGGATTAATGCTGCTGGCCATCAGACTGAGTACAATATGGTAGTGGTGTGTGAATCACAAGACTACCTTAACCAAATTACAAATATGTTGGTACGTAAACCAGCTCACATACACAATATTACCAAAAGTATTGGGACACCTGCCTTTACACACACATGAACTTTAACGGCATCCCAGTCTTAGTCCGTAGGGTTCAATATTGAATTGAACCACCCTTTGTAGCGGTAACAGCTCTTCTGGGAAGACTGTCTACAAGGTTTAGGAGTGTGTCCATGGGAATATTTGACTATTCTTCCAGAAGCGCATTCGTGAGGTCAGGCACTGGTATGGATGAGAAGACCTGTCTCGCAGTCTCTGCTCTAATTCATCCCAAAGGGGTTCTATCGGGTTGAGGTCAGGACTCTGTGCAGGCCAGTCAAGTTCCTCCACCCCAAACTCGTTCATCCATGTCTTTATGGACCTTGCTTTGTGCACTGGTGTGCAGTCATGTTGGAACAGGAAGGGGACATCCCCACAAAGCTGGGAGCATAAAATTGTCCAAAATGTCTTGGTATGCTGACATCTTGAGAGTTCCCGTCACTGGAATAAGGGGCCAAGCCCAACCCCTTAAAAACAACCCCACACCATAATCCCCCCTCCACCAAATGATTTTGACCAATGCACAAAGAGAGGTCCATAAAGACATGGATGAGTGAGTTTGAGGTGGAGGAACTTGACTGGCCTGCACAGAGTCCTAACCTCAACCCGATAGAACACCTTTGGGATGAGTTAGAGCAGAGACTGCAAGCTAGGCCTTCTCGTCCACATCAGTGCCTGACCTCACAAATGTGCTTATGGAAGAATTGTCAAACATTCCTATAGACACTCCTAAACCTTGTGGACAGCCTTCTCAGAAGAGTTAAAGCTGTTATAGTGGCAAAGGGTGGGCTACCTCAATATTGAATCCTACAGACTAAGACTGGAATGCTATTAAAAGTTGTGTGCGTGTAAAGGAAGGCGTCCCAATACTTTTGGTAATGTATTTTAGTGATGCATTTATTATTTCACTAAAGATCAGATGTCATTATAAACACAGGAAAGTTCTTTTCTTTAACATAATTACTTTACTAAAGTATAATCTATTAATATTTAGTGTATATAAGTACAAGTTTAAAGTATAAACATCACAGAGCATCAATTCTATGGCTACGTATTAATATATGCTGAGAAACCACAGGATGTCACTGTTTTCACTCTATTCTTTACCAAACGACATCGTCCTGCTGACTCATGGAATGAAAAGTTAGTAGACGGCTTCTCACAATAGATCATATTGGGCATATTTCTAGAGCAGTGAATGTGACATTCACCAAACATTCACAAGCGGTTATGCATTCCTTGTAATTAAAATACATGCATTGAAAAAATTCACCTGCAGTAAACTTTTTGTAAATTTCACATTCACTGTTTCTTAAATACATAGTCAAACTGACTGCAGTACAAAGCTATCTACATATACAGAAGATAGAAAAATTCATTCGGATAGGAAAGTGATAAGTAAGTGCGGCTTTTATAGTAAGTCATTTAGTGAGATATTTAAAGTCGAAATATATAAAATACACAAATAAATGCAGTTGTTTATTTATTAAATGCAAGTAGTTTAATGCCAGGTACACATAGGACGTCTTTTTTCCTTCAACTCAGTAGGCTGAACAAAAAACAATAATAAAGATTACTGTACTAACACAAGTGATGTTAGTACAGCAAGCTATTGTATTTTGACTGGGGGACCGCCCCCACCAGGGCAAACTGATCAGTGCTCGCAGCCATTAGCTGCAAGCGATGATTGAATGCTGGTTTTCTAGAATGCCCATTTGTTAAAAGCTGGTCAGGCTGCCGTACACATGGGAGGGGTGATACCGGACAATATTCGGCCCATGTGTTCCAGCTCAGCCTTAAAGGAGTTGCAAAAGCAGAATTTTTTTTTTCATCTTAATGCATTAAGATAAAAAAAACTTTTATATGTAACAATCACCCCAGCACCTCCCTAATTACTTACCTGAGCGATGTCCACAAATGTCTAAGCCGTTCAAGCTGATTGGCTGAGACACAGTAGTGACACCATTTGCTTCCGCAGCTGTCAATCAGTCAGCCAATCAGTGTAGGGGGCGGGCCTGGTCGAGGCTCCGTGTCTGAATGGACACCGTGAGCTGTGGCTCGGCTCCAGTGCCCCATGGGAAGCTGCTGGCTGTGGGGGCACTCGATTGAAGGGAGGGGCCAAGAGAAGCAAAGAGGGACCCGAGAAGAGGAGGATTGGGGCTGCTCTGTGCAAAACCAACTGCACAGAGGAGGTAAGTATAACATGTTTGTTATTTTTATTTATTTTTAAAACAAGACTTTACATTCACTTTAACCACTTCCCGCACCGGCCTATATCAGAATGACGGTTGGGCGGTGGTTCAGCTATGCTGACTGGGCGTCATATGATGTCCAGCAGGATAACTGCTGGCATGCCCCCCAGGGGAGCGCAGCATGGCGATAGGTGGTGCGGCGTTTCAGTCTGACACACCGCTACACCGTAAAGAGCCACACAGGACCACCAGGTATGCCACCCTAGACCATCAGGAATATGCCAATCAGTGCCCAGGCAGTTGCCAATCAGCAGTGTTGTAAGTAACGGAGTTACAATAAACGCAGTTACCTAACGCAGCCCCTTTTGAGGGTAACCAGTAATCTACCTGATTACTCTTCCCCTCACGGTAACGCAGTTCCCATTACTTGGGTGGCGTTACTGCAATTACATCTACGGCCACTAGATGGCAGCAGAGTAATTGCTTCTGCCGGCGCTGTGAATATGAATATGGGTGGAACTCCGCTTTAGAATCATGTGACCGCTGTGATGGCCTGTCACAGCGGTCTTAAAACTCCCAATCGCAAGGAGCCCTGGATACAATGAGCCCCATCCGCCTCACACTGACCTATCACCGGGGAACAACTCACATCGATCACACACACTATGTGCGCAACCTGATGAATGATCCGGGGAACACATGGCCGGAACAAAATGTTCCACAGAACAAACGTTCTCTATACAACACAGTGTACACAGCGACATCTAGTGGTCAACATGGTAAGTGCAGGACACCTATACAGACCAATGATCAGCAGCTTATTTTTGGTCAGTGATTTCATCTCTTCATCAGACAAAAAGAAAAATCTGACATCCCCATTCCAGATCCCTTGCAACTAATAAAGCTTATATAAGATAAATAAAATAATAAACAATAAACTATAGAAAATTCTAATAAAGCCTAATATAAGGTTTTAAATTACAGACTCTGTAAACGTCAAGGGAATGTATATTATAAACATACATTTTAATCCAGCTTATAATTTGGATGTAATATGTAGCAGATGGATAAGGGTTTTAAGTCCTATTAGCTGCACATACATGGTGGGACGGATGCACCTAGACTGGGATATACAGGAGATCACCATTTGTTTCCGGTTTTCTTCTCTCAAGGATCTGGCATTCTTTTGTCTTGGAGTATTAACTCACTGCTCCCTGGCAAGCGCCCGTCATCTGCTTCTCAACAAAACATTGTAGAATATTAAAAAAAAATTCAGTTACTTTGCTGAGTAACTAATTACTTTTTCAATGTAGTAACTGAGTCACTAACGCAATTACTTTTTCCGAGAAGTAATTTGTAACTGTAACTAATTACTTTTTTAAAGTAAGATGAGCAACACTGCCAATCAGTGAATGATAAAGAGAGAAAGCAGACTGCGCAAAGGTACAAGCAATTAACGAAGCAGCTGAACACTGAAAGGTCAATAAAAATCCTTAACTAGAGTACATAGAAAAAAGCAGTGCAGCGCTGAACAGCAAAACAAAAACACAATAATAATCAAATAATATATCAAGTCCAAAAAATGATCAATCAGAGTAGTCAACCTGACTCTTGCGCCTCACGGAGGTATTCAGATGTAACAACTCATCAAACACAGCAAACGGGTGTCCTAAAATAGAAGTACAAGCCGCTCACCTGGATAAATGGACCTGTGTGTGAGCAGCAGGTCAAATACGCTGTCCCTCAAAAAAGGAACGCTGAAGAAGTCCTGTGCCTGTGGACGATACGTGTGCGGGGGGCTTTCATTTGATGTCAGGACAGCCACCTACTGTATCTGGTCTTTTATTGTTGTACACTCATTTCCATGCACTAGGATATAGTGCTTTATTTTGTGAGTACCTCTCTTTTTAATAAATATTACTGTCACTGTGATCATACGGAGAGCACTATGTGTCATTTTTATACTTTTCCATGACACCGTTTCACGTGAGAGAGTGTTTCTGATGACCATCCATCACCTGGAGCCTTTTGGAGAAAGGGAGCTTCCAAGGAGACAGCACATTTGACCTGCTGCTCACACACAGGTCCATTTATCCAGGTGAGCGGCTTGTACTTCTATTTTAGGACACCCGTTTGCTGTGTTTGATGAGTTGTTACATCTGAATACCTCCTTGAGGCGCAAGAGTCAGCTTGACTACTCTGATTGATCATTTTTTGGACTTGATATATTATTTGATTATTATTGTGTTTTTGTTTTGTTTTGCTGTTCAGCGCTGCACTGCTTTTTCCTAGTTGCCAATCAATGCCCAGACAGCTGCCAATCAGTGCCCATCCGCAATGCCTGCCAGTGCCACCAGTGATGCCTATTAGTGCAATCATTGCCAGCCATCAGTGCCACCTTTCAATGCCCATCAGTGCCATCTATCAGTGCCCAGCAGTGCCGCCTATCAGTGCCACCCATAAGTACCCATCAGTGCAGGCTTTCAGTGCCCATCAGTGTAGCCTATCAGTACCACCTATGCATGCCCATCAGTGCCGCCTATCAATGCCCATCAGTGGTGCATAAAAATGTGGCCTATCAGTGCCCATCAGTGCCCATCAGTGCGACCTATCAGTGCCATCTTATTGGTGCCAACTCATTGGTGCCGCCTTATCAGTGCTCATCAGTGCAGCTTATCAGTGCCCATCAGTGAATGAGAAAACATACTTATTTACAACATTTTTTAATAGAAACATAGAAAAAAAATCTGTATTTTTTATTTGTTTAGAAAAAATAAAAACCGCAGAGGTGATTAAATACCACCAAAATAAAGCTCTATTTGTGGGAACAAAATGATAAAACATTTAGTTTGGGTACAGTGTAAAATGACCGCGCAATTGTCATTTAAAAAGTGACAGCACCGAAACCTGAAAATTGGCCTGGGCGGGAAGATGGGTAAGTGCCTGGTATTGAAGTTGTTAAGTATATGAATCTGACCTGGTATCAGCCTTGTGCTCTCTCTGCACAGCAGAGCTTAGACTGGCAGAGAAGGAAACAGCCAGTAAGCTGTGCAGTGGGGCTCACTGTATGTATTTATCCATGCATGTAAACTCCTCCAAATGCCTGTGTGCATGGACACATAGGCTAACATGCAAGGCATTTAGAGGCAGAAAAAAAAGCCAGACGCCCCTAAGAGCAGTGGTAAAAACACCCAGTGTGCATGCAGATCACAACAAAGATTCTAGAGCCTGGTCGTGTTTCAGGTACTTCTAACAACCTAGAATCACCTTCTAATTGTTTGTTTTACATTAGAGGAATAGCAGTCTGCCAAGATTCTGATCCCCATTAAAAAATATATATATATTTCAATGATTATGTTGTAAACTTTGAAAATTGATTTTCTCACAATGCTTATAGATAGAGAGATACATGAGAGATTGCTTTAAGGTGACTTGTATTGTTTATTTTGAATACATACTACTTGAATTAATCTGGGCACAGGTTCACTTTAGGCAACCTCTGAGGATAGACAATTTATATCCTCTAAAATCTTGATTAATTCCCTCTACCAATAAAATTAGGCTCCAAAAACAAAGAGAAAGGACATCAGACAGGCACAGAAGAGGCTTTTATTTTTAAATGTTTAAAATAAATCATAAGTCACTTTAAACTACTGGTATTTGTTTGATCCTCAGTCATATACATATCATCGTTAATATGGATTTTTTCATTACAGCATTTCTTAACCTTACTTAGAACAGGCATGCTGCTCGTCTCCATTAACATGTAAATTGTGTAAAACATCAGTATTGTGTTGTGATGTAGGGTGAATCTAATCTAAACATTCAAGGCAGAAAGTTACGGTGATTCTGTACCAGGTCCTATTTCCTGTGTATTGATTAAGAGCAAGGATGACCTCTAGTTCCATCACCTTTACTAGACTATATATAGCAGGGAGCTTTTGACACGTTGGATTTATTCTGAAGATCCTACAATAGCACATTGAACACTGACACCGAGGAGTTAATACAACAGAGATGACATGATTGGCTGATAAGGTGAGAACATATTGAACAAATTCTTAGCTCTGGATACTTCTTAAAAGGTCACAAGATAAAAAGATTACATACATCTGAAAGGTCTACACAGTTATACCATGTGTTTCGTAAGCTACACATCCACATGGGTATGGCTTACAGATACTTGGTAACATATAATTTAGCAAGTTAATGTCACATAATTAGAAGCCAATAGCATCAGGAATGTTGTTTGTCAATTATTCTTAGGCAGCGCTTGCTATAACATGTGAAAAATCAAATTTGTGTCTTAATAAGTCACAAAAAACATGCTGTGAATACCAATGAAATATGAATCTAAACACATATAATTCGTATTTGTGACAAAATATTAAAGTGACATAGTGCAAAAGGTCTTTTTAAAACTGTGCAATCTTGAGTGGTTTTGGTGCTTGATTCTCCCCTGTAGTGAATGTTCCAACTTGTGCTGAACGTTTACACACCACACTCACCAGATGTTGATGACCCACTTACTATACAGCAAGGGAAGTCATAAAGACTTGTTGGTCCTTAGGGAGACCTGAAGAGGATCTACCCTGGTTCTCTTCCTTCTTGGAAAACAGATCACAAACAGTGAAATTGGGATCTTTCACGTCAGAAATGCGTACGGTATCATGCGGTGTCCCTCAGGGATCTCCCTTGTCACCGGTACTGTTCAATATCTATCTCCGTCCCCTCTTTGAGATCATCAGCAACCAGAAGCTATTTTACCATTCCTACGCAGACGACACTCAACTATATCTCCGCGTCAGCAACGGAAAGGATCACCGGATTAGAGAGAACTCTCACCCTAATAGATAACTGGATGACATCCAGCTATCTTAAACTCAATGGTTCTAAAACAGAGCTTTTCCTGTTTCACGCAAACAGGAAAAGTCACCCCACCTCAACTTGGACCCCACCGCCCAAAAATTATCGCCCCCGAGCGCCACAGTCAAAGGTCTCTGAGTCATTTTTGACTCCTACATGACAATGAATGCACAAATAGGGACGGTAGTCAGCGGATCCCATCATCTGCTGCGCCAGTTACGCCGACTCAACACCTTTTATTCCTAAAGAGGACATTGCAGTCGTGGTGGGAACAATCGTCAATTCAAGACTCGACTATGCAAATGCCCTCTATTTAGGTCTTCCCAAATACCAAATCACTCGTCTGCAAGTCGTTCAAAAAATACGGCTGCTCAATTAGTGACTGGTAAAAAACCATGGGAGTCAATCTCCCTTTCGCTTAGATCTCTTCACTTGCTACCAGTGAAAGACAGAATCACTTTTAAGACACTCGGCCTAACACATAAGTGTATTCAAGGAAACGCTCCCCAATATCTATGCGAAAAAATAAAAGCCCTTAACCCCAATCGCATTCTGCGATCCACAAATCAAAATCTCCTGCACATACCAAAGGCAAGATACAAATCCAAAGGAGATCGGAGATTTGCTGTCCAGGGACCGCGACTGTGGAATGCACTACCAACTACCATCCAACTGGAGTCGGACCACTTGGCCTTCAGGAAAATGATTAAAACTCATCTCTTCTGAGGCAAAGCCTTCCTTTATCCAGGGAATGGAAACAGCGCCCAAAGGGGATTCAGTTCGCAAGCGTTGCGCTCTATACGTTTTTCACTCACTCACTCTAAGTTTAATAGGCAGGCAATGAAATAAAAAAAAGGAGCAACAGCCTCTCATAGTGTAAAATCCTTTGGATGTATTTATTAAAATGATGATTAAAAAAGCGCCACTGTTGCAATGATGCTATATAAGTTAAGGCGTGTGTTAAACGGACGAGGCCGGAAGTGATGCACAGGAATAGCTGCTAAACGTGTTTCGTCATCAAACAGCTACATCTTCTGAAGCAAGTTCTGAAGACATCGCTTTTTGAGGACGAAACAGGATTACTGCAAAGAGGAGTAAGGATCTTTACCAGGAAACCATCAGGAACATCGGAACAGGTCTTCCTAAGGACCGAAGAGCCTTTATGACTTCCCTTGGTGTACAGTTGGGGGGGTCATCGACATCTGGTGAGTACGGTGTGTCAAAATTCAGCATGAGGTGGAACATTTACTACAGGGGATACTCTGGGAATCAGGCACCAGAGCACTCAAGATTGCACAGTTTTAAAAAGTATTTTTGGCATAAATGTGAATTATATGTGTTGAGATTCTAATTTAATTGGTATTCACAGCATGTTATTTGTGATTTATTAAGACACAAATTCGATTTTTCACATGTTGTAGCAAGTGCTACCTAAAAATAATTTTACAATGATAAATCCCTTTTTGGAATAATAGACAGCAGCTGCATTCACTATAAATATTGGTAATTAATCACAGGTGTTTTTCTTATTTACTTGTTTGTCAATTACCCAGCATGCTGGACAACTCCTAAATTCCTTTTTCAGGGACACAGCACTTTGGAGAACCATTATATGAATTCTCCCAAAACTATCAAACAGTACGTCCAGCCAAAACCCATGTCAGCCCTTGTCAAGATTTACTGGTAATCGGGCTACATGACATTTATCTGATTGTGGATCCAGAGAAGATAAGGGTGGCCTCTTTGTTCAATTCCCTCCAAGCACCCCTGGAGGTGGACACAGGGACTGTTAGGGCAGTAGAAGTGCACAGGTGCCAGGAAGTTGGTTCAACAAATTTGAACTTGGTCAAAGACAGGCAGGAATCTGCAACGTGCTGAAAGCCAAGTACCAAATAAACAGGCAGAATCTTGGTCAAAAGTCCAGGCCGGAATCAGTAGCAGTCATAACAGACAATCCAAAGAGAAATGTCAGACATAGTCGGGTCAGTAGCAAGTTCAGCAGGATTTCAGGACCATGGGACACAGGAACCAGAGCCGAAGATAATCCAGCAATGAGGCTAGGCAGACTTCATGTTTAAAAATGCCACCAGGCGCCAGAATCTGTTGGCGTGCCTGAGTGTACATGAATGCACCAAGGGATGTTAATGCAGATTCTTGTCCCTGAAAATTACCACTTATGGAGTTCCTGACACTGCATTGGGGAGATTTACCTTGAGTTCCTGTTATGGCGACAAATTAAGGGAACTCTCCAATAGCAACACAGGTTAAAATGCTTTTCTGTAATAGAGTAATGCTAGAACCTCTGTCAAATTTTAATTTCTGTCTTTTTTTTTGTGCAGATTTTCACCTCATCAGTTAAGTGAAAACCTTGTCAGCAGGGCAGAAAGTGTATGTGTGTGGGGGGAATTGGAGCCCTGAAAGATAGAAAAATAAACAGAAATTGGTTCTAATCCTTACCCAATCTAGCCAAAATGAAAAAAAAAAGTTTTTGTTTTGATAATCACTTTAAAGTGGATGTAAACATTTTTTTGATGTCACAATTTAGAGTATAAGATTTCCTATCATCTGTGCCCAGTCTTGCTACACAGAGTTAATCCAGATCTGAGTAATCATCTTTCAATGTTCAGTAAAATGAACAGCCTTCCAGATAAAAACCTGCCTAAATAAAAAGTCTGTTTTCTCTCTTCTTGCTTTGAGTGACAGGTTATTTACATATCTAGCTTGTACATGTTTATCAAAACAGGTATAAAAAGTGAGAAATCCACCCTCCCCCACATAACACATCCTGGTAATATACAATGAACTTTGGATCACCTCATGTTATGATAAACAAAACATAACATAAGATAAACATGTCCAAGCTAGATATGTAAATAACCTGTCACTGAAAGCAAAAACAGAAAAACTGACTTTATAATTTGGCAGGTTTTTATCTGGAATTCTGTTAATTTGCACTGAACATTACAAGAGGATTACTCAGCGCTGGATTAACTCTGTGCGGCAAGACCGGGCACAGATGATAGGAAATCTTATACTCTATATTGTGACATCCACTTTAAGGTAGATCTAAATTCTAAGGCCGCGTACACACATGGTTTACATCCACTTTAAGGTAGATCTAAATTCTAAGGCCGCGTACACACGAGGAGATATATCCAATGAAAACGGTCCGATGGACCGTTTTCATCGGACATGTCTCCTGGGAGATTTTGGTCTGATGGGTGTACACATGATCAAACCAAAATCCCCGCGGACAGACAGCGCGGTGACGTGGCGGTGATGTTGACGCCGCCACGTCACCAAACCAGGAAGTAAAATACTTCCACGCATGCGTCGAATCCATTCCACGCATGCGGGAGATTTCGGTCCGCTGGTTAGGCGTACTAACCAGCGGACATATCCGACAGACAGCTTTCCAGCAGACAAGTTTTAAAGCATGCTTTAAAACTTTTGTCTGCTGGAAACCTGTCTGCTCGCCCGTGCACACGATCGGATATGTCCGCTGAAACTGGTCTGCGGACCAGTTTCAGCAGATATGTTTGAACGTGTGTACGCGGCCTAACAGTTCGTCTAATTTTCAAAGCACTTCACTTTTTCCACATTTTGTTATGTTACAGCCTTATTCCAAAATGGATTAAATTAATTTTTTTCACAAAATTCTACAAACATTACCCCATAATGACAATGTGAAATAAGTTTGTTTAGTTTATTAGTTTATAAATATGCAAAGCTTTTGCCACGACACTCATAATTGAGCTCAAGTGCATCCTGTTTCCACTGATCATCATCAGTTGATTGGACATGATTTGTAAAGGCATACAGACGTCTATATCAGGTCCCACAGTTAACAGTGCATGTCAGAGCAAAAACCAAGCCATGAAGTCCAAGGAATTGTCTGTAGACCTCCGAGACAGGATTGTATCAAGGCACAAATCTGTGCAAAGGTACAGTAGAATTTCTGCGGCATTAAAGGTCTCAATGAGCACAGTGGCCTTCGTCATCTGTAAAATTAAGAAGTTTGGAACCACCAGGACTCTTCCTAGAGCTGTCCACCCAGCAAAATTGAGCGTTCGGGGGAGAAGGGCCTTAGTCAGGGAGTTGACCAAGATCCCAAAGGTCACTCTGACAGAGCTCCAACGTTTCTCTGTAGACAGAGGAGAACCTTCCAGAAGAACAACCATCTCTGCAGCACTCCACCAATCAGGGATGTATGGTAGAGTGGCCAAAAGGTACCTGAATAAAAATTCTCTGGTTTGATAAAACAAAGCTCTTTGGTCATGTCTGGAGGAAATCAGGCACCGCTCATCACCTGGTCAATACCATCCCTACAGTAAAACATTGTGGTGGCAACATCATGCTGTGGGGATGTTTTTCAGTGGTAGGGACTGGGAGACTAGTCAGGATCGAAGGAAAGATGAATACAGCAATGTACAGAGACATCCTTGCTAAATCCTCAGACTGGGGCGAAGGTTCATCTTCCAACAGGACAACGACCCTAAGCACACAGCCAAGATAACAAAGGAGTGGCTACGGGACAACTCTGTGAATGCCCTTTAGTGGCCCAGCCAGAGCCCAGGCTTGAACCCGATTGAACATCTCTGGAGAGATCTGAAAATAGCCGTGCACCGACTCATCCAACCTGATTGAGCTTGAGAGGTCCCGCAAAGAAGAATGGGAGAAACTGCCAAACAATAGGCGTGCCGAGCTTGTAGCATCATACTCAAAAAGATTTGAGTCTGTATTTGGTGCCAAAGGTGTTTTAACAAAGTTTTGAGCAAAGGTTGTGAAAACTATTGTACATGTGATTTTTTTAATTTTTAATAAATTTGGAAAGATTCAAAACAAACTTATTTCACATTGTCATTATGTGGAATGGTTTGTAGAGTTTTGAGGAAATAATGAATTTAATCCATTATGGAATAAGTTTGTAACATAACAAAATGTGGAAAACCTGAAGTGCTGTGAATACTTTCCGGATGCACTGTAATTAAGCGTGATTTCACCTTTTTTCTCTAATTATGCACTGTAATTAAGCGTGATTTCACCTTTTTTCTCTAATTTTTTTTTGCCATTTTGCTGCTGCTGATATCTTCAGACCTCTTTGTCTACATTCACTCATTCCATTTTTGGCTTTGGGACAACAGTGGCATGCACAATGTGTTATCAAGGTGGCCATTTGTTGTCTCCACAAGGAAAACAAGTGGCATAATGACAATGCAGGAGCACAATTGGGAGACAATTTTCACCCCATAACATGTCTGGACAAGGACATTCATGATAAGATAACTAGGTACTATTTTATGCAAGCTGCGGGTTTAGAAAGTATAGAGATATTACAAATGACATTTACAATGTCTGTGTGAGAATTTAGTTATTGAGTTTAGATCTATAAGATAGTTAAGCTAGCTTAACGTGATTGTATCGTCTCAATTACAAAAAAAAAACCATGTCTTACTTACCTCCTCTATGCAGTTGGTTTCTTCTCGAGTCCCACTTTGCTGCCCCTGGCCCCTCCTTCCTATCGAGTGCCCCCACAGTCAGCACTAGAGGGGCACTGGAGCCGAGTCACAGCTCCCTGTGTTCATTCAGACATAGAGTTGTGACCCGGTCCAGCCCCCTCTCTCTCCTGATTGGCTGACTGACTTTGATTGACAGTTGCATCAGCCAATGGTGCTGCTACACTGAGAAATAGAAGAAGAAGAAGAAGAAGAAGAAGAAGAAGACCCTAGATACATAGTAGGTTCAAAATAGGGGACAAAATTAAATAAGGAAAATAAACAATGCACGTGTAACATGAAACCCAAACATGGTTCTAGTTTTAGGTCTGGCATATTGCTGCATTGTAGGATGATTTGGTGATTTTCCTAGAAGTATCATTGCTTCTGGGACTTGGACAGTGGTAGTCTTCAGTGTTATTTTTTCTATTTATTTTCACCTGGAGACCCTTTTAGTAACACGCTCTTATCCCTTCATGTTTACACTAATTTCTCAACTGCATCTATGGGGCAGCCCTGGTTGTCACAGCGCCAGGAATTTACACATGTCTGACTTTATTCATCTAAATTACATAGTGGATTATTGTTTGTGCTTGTTGCTAAAAAAAATGTTCTTATGATCCAGATTTCATACTTTAAAAGCCATTTTATATCCTGAATGGAATTTTTCTTTCGCCATCCAGAAACTGAGCAATATTTGCTATTCAGCGCCGCAACAGTTTGAAGAATATTTTGCATGAAATGCGTCGGATTTGCAATTTCTGTTTTTTTGTCACATAGGGATATGATCACTAGGAAAATAAAAACATTTAGTGGCACACCATCAAGGCTTGCTTCATCTATAATTGTCCACCTTTCTGACCATGTTTCATGTTACATCCATATGTGAAACATAGTTACAGTCTATAACCCCCCCCCCACACCGACAGTGTCCCTCTCTCTTACTGTAGTGGTCAGTACCACTGTGGCAGAGGGACTTGTAGTTCTCAATGGAGCACAAGTACGATGATATTAGCACCCTTGCATTCAATTAATAATTCTTTAGGTCCTGTAACTGAAGTTCCATATCTCAGTACAGACCTGTGTTAGAGGAACAGGAACATTGCATCCACAATCCACTGATTGCAGTCACGGCAATTTGCAGGCTAAAACGCCCCAAAAAAAAAAAATTATATATAATTGCACATTTTTTAAATCAATGTGCATTTATTTATTTTATTTTATTTGCAAAACGCCTATAAAAGACAGTCATCAATACCTGAATGCAACATTCATTAAAAGGTCTTCTAACCCTTTCCATCAGTGCATTTAATAACTGCTCGTATGATATTACTGGCAATTACATTTAAAGTTAATTTCAGTCAACTAAGTAAACAGACCTTGCATAACCTGTTATTTCAAGTAAATTATATACCAATTCATATTGTATATATACTGTAGGTATTTTCTAAAATAATGTGTATTTTTCAGCTAAAAGAGTAGATGTCATGAGGTTTGAACACATTCAGAGTGACATTCGTTAAATTTCATATTCGGTACATAACGTTGTAAAGAAGGACAGTTTAAAAGAGTCCTTCTGTTTGAAAGGATCTAATAGGTTTTTGAATTGATATATTTTTACCTCATGCTTCTATTCTACATTGCATGACACCTCATTTTTTGTTCAAGCTGAGCTCCATGAGAGAATCTATGAATCACCACTTGTTGACAAACTGCAACACTTAATAATCATTCTCTTCAAAATTCCAAATCATTCTTTTCACCCTCTTGATGCACTTGACATCATTTCTCTCCTTCCCCACCCTCCACAACCTACAATCTGTGCAGCCCCCTGCCACCATTCTTGCTTAGGTGAGAATGATGTCTCCGTCACTTTGAAGCCTCCTGAGATATGTAGGTCATATATCCCAGGATACTTTAAATTTACAGTAAAACCTTGGTTTGAGAGTAACTTGGTTTGAGAGTGTTTTGCAAGACAGGCTCATTTTTTTTTTTTTTAATTTTGACTTGATATACAAGAAATGTCTTGATATACGAGTAACGTCATGTCACAACTAAGTGTAAAAGAGAAGAGAGGTGCCTCTAAGTTTAGCAATATGGTTACATTTAATGGTACAACATTTAGCAAACCCACATGGTTGATGATTAAAGGAGGCATCCGAGTTAAAGATGTTCACATAAACCATCCTCCTCACTGCCATCAACGTCATCTCTTCCACTCTGCACTCCACGAGTGCTTCAAGCCTCGCTTTCAGATCGCTCTACTGCAGGGTAGTCTCTACGATCATGATTGCAGACTGACAGTGGTGAGAGCCAGCGTTGCGGATGGTCTATGTGGACAGCTTTACTGCATACTTGGGTGTGCCATGTGAGTTGCTAAATGTTGTACCTTCATTAAATTTAACCATATTGTTACACTTAGAGGTGCCTCTGTTCTCTTTTATACTCTCTAGCTCCTGCTGGATTTTGCTTCTAATCCCCTTGGGGAGGCTTCCAGTTGTGGATGGACATTTTATGGTTACCAGGCTTTTTTTCAGGGGGAACTTGGAAGAACGCAGTTCCACCACCTCTGGCTCAGACCCTTTGGTGTCTGCTCACCACAATCACTTGTAAACACAGACATCCAGTTTCTGTGTCTACAAGTGACAGCTCTCTACTCTGTGTGTAACCCCCCTGAACTCTGCACTCTGTATGTAATGCAATTCTGGTATTTAATGCACCTTTAAGACCCTTCAACTGTTTGTGAAATCTGAACAGGGTCGTGGTTGAGTTCCTGCACCTATTTTCTGAGAAAAAAAGCTCTGGGTTACACAATCTATCACATTGCTATAATCTTTTTATATGGACTATAAACTGAAGGACCTATGAATAAATGGTTGTGGAACGAATCATTTGAGTTTGCATTATTTCTTATGGGGAAATATGCTTTGATATCAGAGTTCTTTGTATTACAAGCATGCTTCCGGAACGAATTATGCTCACAATCCAAGGTCTTACTGTAATTCAAAATGGCTGGAGGAGGCAGGGATGTCTGAACCAGGAGGAGGCAGTCAGCACCCAATGACTTCAGGAACACCTTGATAAGCCTTCACTTATTGAGATCCACAGGAGGGTATCCCTTAAGGTACAGGTACCATCTATGCCTTAACTGGAAACCACCCCACTCCTGCATCTATGCTGCCAAGCTTACTAGAGTTGCTGCGGACAGACCAAGATATCCCCCACCAGGAGACCCCCCATGAATGAATCCCATTGCTGCTGCAATACTCTGCTTACTGGAGAATAGGGATGAGCCGAACACCCCCGCGTTCGGTTCGCACCAGAACGTTCGAACAGACCGCCCGTTCGATCGAACATTTAGAACCCCATTGAAGTCTATGGGACTCGAACGTTCGAATTCAAAAGTGCTCATTTTAAAGCCCAATATTCAAGTTATTGTTGAAAAACGTCTTTGAGAACCCGGGTCTTGCCCGACGGAACATGTATCGATTGGAAAAAGTTTTAAAAACAGTCGTTTTTTGAGGAGTAGGACTCCTGAAAAAATGACCGTTTTTAAAACTTTTTTCCAATTGGCTTTGGCCAATTATGGCTCTCCGTTTTTTGTGCACTGTGATTGGCCAAGCATGCAGGGTCATAGTGCATGTTTGGCCAATGATCAGCGCGCAATACCGCAGTGAATTATGGGCCATTGCGCGTCACTCGAATTTGGCGTGAACGACCCGTTTTGTTCGAAATTCGACGAACGTACGAACAGACAATGTTGGAGTCGAACATACGTTTGAATCGAACGCGGAGCTCATCCCTACTGGAGAACACTGAGCCTCTGCAAAATATATAAGTACCATTGCTTTGTTACATTTGTTACTCTAGAATTACCCGGATCATATATATATATTTTCTAAGGACTGTATTTGAATGTACCTTTACTTTATACTACGGCACTGCTTGGGATTACTTAGTATGTCTTCAGCTGACCGCTGTGCACAATCTTAAAGTGACATACATTCTCAAATCAATTACGCTAAGTAGTCTCTCTCCAGTAAATTGTTAATTGCATACAGTAATTTCATATGCTAAGTGCTTGACATACGTTGTTAAATGTATATGGGCTTTCGCCCTAAAATACTGAACATGTTCCTTATACCTTTTCTTGGCTAAGGTTGGATGGTATGTATGTAATACCTCCGCCTTTAGTAGCTCAAGGCATTTCTATGTGTGAGGGAAATTATGTAGAGAACCCCCAAACTCCTGTTCTCTGATTGAAGTGATGCCTAGGGTCCAGTACTGAAATCTCACATAACATAGGGAGGTGCATTGAATTCTTTCCTTAACCACAGTTGTGGTTCACTCCCGTTCACCGTAGTTTGTGACAGGCAGATCGCAGTGATACAATGCTAGATTCACTGGATAGGTGAGTATAAGAATTTGGGATGACCCTGGATAACAGGTAGGAGGAGGGAAAAATGGTGGTGAGTGAAGATTACTTTTTAAGGATTTATCTGATGCCACTGTGAGAGAGTTTGCATCTTTGGAGTATCCAGTACTGGAGCCCAGGCCTAGAGGATGCAATGTTCTATCAATCTGTATGTTTGGAGGCCATGTGCCTAAAGTAGTCAGAAAACTGGAAAAGAGCTCCAGGAAAACCACTAGTTTTGTGACTACATTTCTGCAGTGGAAGCTGTGGCTCTGGCATGCTGAGACAGGTAGTGGCTGCTAGCCAGATAAGCTGTATGAGCCCTTTTGATCATGCTTGGTATTCCAACTTCTCCTGTTCTCTGCCCATAAGTTCTATAATAAAGAGTTTGAATTTTTGGGATTTTCAGTTAAGGCCTGGACCCCAGTACAATCCTTGCATTGTGTATATTTGACCCAGCGATTTCATTTTTTTTTACTAGAGTTACATAGTGTTACGTAGTGTTCACTAGTGTTAAACTATGAAAACTCATTTCACAAAGCTTTAACAAAACAACAGGGATCTATCTTTTAGCCATGTGACTGTTATTTTCAGACAACAGTTATCTCAATTAAAAATAATTACAAATTATACTTCAGACAGGAGGCTCAAATCTTATGCATTATCTTTCTTTAATAATGCCCATAGCAGAACAATTCTTAAAATAGTTTAAAACCAAAATCGATAGAAAAAAGAGAAAACTACGTTTCCCAGCAGTCCTAGTCTGTGGCCACTCCCCTCTGCCTCTATATAAGGACTGCTGACCCTGAGAACTTCCTCTTTCTTTCTGCTCATAGATACGGAACAGATAAGTGTTTTTTCCCTTTCTATTTTTCTCTATCTGAAAACTTATTATTGATGTTTTTCCTTATAGGTTTGCCTTTGAGGCAGCGCACACGTTTTTGGGTGAGGGTCTTTACCCCTGACCTGATATAATTTCCCTCATTGTCGGCGCCCTCTCCTACCTGAGAGGCCCGCCGCCATTTTACCCAGTACGCCTCATTCGCGCGCAGCGGGGGGGGTCAGACGAGCTCACAATCCCCCCCCCCTTTGCCGCCGAGATCTCGTTTCCGCGATCTCGCGAGATTACGCCGGCCAATGGGTAGGTCCCGAGGCCGTGATCTCGCGATATTTCGTAGGAACAAGCGTTTTTTCTCCCCTCCCTCACACCGCAGCACCAGTACCGCTGCGGACGTGTGAGGGAGAGGGTGAGCGGTGCACAAATAACCCCATATAGTATAGCTTCCAAAAAAGCAATCAAACCATAAAGCACTATGGCTGAAGGAAATGGTTCTCCCACAATGGGAGATGGCATGCCACAAGGAGCAGCTGGATTTCTGAGCGCTGCTCAAATCCAGGAGTTAGTCACTCGGTCCATCCAAGCTGCCATGGCTGCAGCTTCCCTCCCCTCAGGACCACAAGCTCCAATCCATAACACCCCTTCACCGCTGGCCATATGTGATGAGCGACAGGTGAAGAGGGGTAAATCCTCCCAGAAGAGGAAACATGTGGCACTGCATACTGACTCCCCGGCAGGGGAAGTAAACAATATGTTTGAGGCATTACCTTCCCCGGAATGCCACCCCACGCATCCCTCGGACCCTTTTCAACCCCTGGGCCTCAGGGAGTCAACTCAGAGGCACGCACCTTCGAGACGAACGAAACCAAATTCGTTCGTCCTCGATTCGGACGATACTTCATCGGCCGATTCATCTCAATATGAGGATTCTGGGTCCGATGAGGACGACAGAGCGGATGCTGGGTCACTGGCGCTCCCCCTCGACGCCAACCCTGATGATCAGAGCAATACTTTAACGGACGCCCTTGGCGAGCCGCTTTTTCACCCGGATGCCATTTCTCATCCCCGCTCGGGTGATTGGGCCCCGTTACCTCATGTGGCCCAATATGTTGAATTTTGGGCACGTAGGCCCTTGGATAAAGCAAACCGCAATAAATTGCGAGCAGAATGTCCACGCCCCCACATTCCTAAAAAAGTGGTTCATACCCCAGAGATTGATCCTATCCTAGCCAAATATTTGACTAAATCCGGAAAATTTTCCAAAAAGGGCGTCGACCATTCCTTTAGGAACATTCAAGACCGCTTACTGGACCTCCTCGGCCCACTAACTAAAATCCTGAACCTCTCCGAACAGGCGGTGGTTTCAGACGCGGTAATTGATATAACCCAACTCCGTGGTTGGGCTCAGCGGGCCATATGCCTTCTTGGAAATGCGAACTCAGCCTGCTCCACGGAACGTAGGCGTTCCATCCTGATGCGCCTTGACCCACAATTGGCTCATTTAGCCGAAACTGAACCGGGCCCAGGTGCTGAGGGATTGCTGTTCGGCGACTCCTTAGTCAAAGACATAAACAAATTTGTGGGGCTATTCAATAGCCTGGACAAGGCCCAGTCTTCTCTCAAACGAGCGGGCAATACCAAGATTTTTGCCCGGGCCGGCAGAGGTAGAGGCCGCTCTGCCGGCCGTAGCCAATCATTCAGGCCATTTAACAGAACAACGACACCTCCTTATGCTCCGACCTATACCTCATACGCCGCAGTGGCTCAACCGGCGCCTTTCTTTCCACCCCGAGGGAGGCCATGGAGAGGACGAGGGAACAGAGGAGACCCTCGATCACGCCCGTTTACCGGTGAGTCCAAATGTTACCACTTGTTGTCACAAGCCTGTGGGGGGACGACTGAGATTTTTTACCCACGCCTGGTCTGCGATTACGGCAGACCCGTGGGTACTAAGTACCATCCGGGGTTTTCACATAGAACTCTTATCCCCTCCTCTACTGGACGTCATACCGGCCCCCATTTATCTCAACACGCAAAACGCAATGTTGATAGACAACGAATTACGGGACCTCATATCCAAAGAGGCCGTCATAGAAGTCGATCCAAACTCCCCGGGGTTCACCAGCAACCTCTTCCTGGTAAAGAAGAAAGGGGGTGGCTTCCGTCCTGTGATAAACTTACGGGAGTTAAACCAACACGTGGTGTATCGCCACTTCAAAATGGAGGGGATTCATTGCCTCCGGGATCTTCTTCAACCGGGAGATTGGTTGGTAAAGGTAGACCTGAAAGACGCCTACCTCACGGTACCCATGAACCCGGGCTCGCAACATCTACTGCGCTTCCTGTGGGGGGGACGCGCGTGGCAGTTTACATGCCTGCCATTCGGACTGTCATCGGCCCCGTGGTGTTTCACCAAGCTGTTGAAACCGGTCGTGGCGACCTTACGCAGAGGTGTACGTCTCATAATCTATCTGGACGACATCCTCATCATGGCGCACTCCAGATCACTAATCCAGGCTCATATGTCCTGGACGGTGAATCTGTTAGAAGGGTTAGGTTTTCTCATCAATCAAGAGAAATCTATTTTGATCCCGACTCAAGAGTTGGAATTCCTGGGCTTCTTGGTGGACACCAATCGGGCGATCCTCCGCCTTCCCAAGGCGAAGCTCGCGCTGATCCGCAAGGAGATCAGATCAGTGCTGCGCAAACAAGGCGTATCACTTCGGATTCTGGCCAGGATAGTGGGTCTTTTAGCGGCCTCTATTCAAGCCATTTTCCCGGCCCCCCTCCACTACAGGGCACTTCAGCGTCTGAAGATACTGCATCTTCGGGAGGGTCTTCGTTACGCAGACGTTATTCCACTGTCCACGGAAGCCGAAATGGAACTACAATGGTGGCTGAGACATGCCATCGATTGGAATGGCAAGTCGATTTTCAACCCACAACCAGACGTTATTCTAGAATCCGACGCGAGTCGGAAAGGTTGGGGAGCTCGCTTGGGCGAGACGTCGACAGGAGGGTTTTGGTCCGGCCAAGAGTCCCTATTGCACATCAACGCCTTGGAACTCCTAGCGGCTTTGTTCGCAGTCCAGAGTTTCCTCTCGGAATACTCCGATTGCTGCGTGTTAATACGCATGGACAATATCGCGGCGGTTCAATACATCAATCGCCTGGGCGGCACCAGATCCAAGATTCTGGCGAATCTCGCCAAAGACATTTGGCAGTTGTGCATGGATCGCAATATTGTTCCGATAGCGGAGTACATACCGGGCGTTTCCAATATCGTTGCAGACTGGAATTCCCGATATCTATCGGATTCCAGCGAGTGGGGTTTGGACCGGTCCATGTTTGCCCAAATCAACCAACTATGGGGACCCCTAGGGGTGGACTTGTTCGCCTCCCGCCTCAACCATCAATTACCCCGCTATTTCAGCTGGAGACCAGACCCGGGGACCAGGGCGGTGGACGCATTCCGCCAATGGTGGAACGGGGAGACACACTATGCGTTTCCACCCTTCGCAATGATCCCCAAGACCTTGTTGCAGATCGCTATCCAGAACGCGACAGTGGTATTGATCGCACCCTGGTGGCCGACGCAACCATGGTTTCCCCTTCTCCTGGAGATGGTCATAGACCAACTCCGGGTGCTTCCCTCGGTTCCGCACATTCTACGACACCAGTCCAAGACGGTACATCCTTTGGTATTGGACGGCTCTCTGACCCTTCTGGCCTGCCTGATATCGGGGTCATCGGTGTTGGCGACGAACTTTCACAATCAGCTAGAAATCTCCTCGCCATGGCCTGGGCCCCCGGGACTCGATCGGCATATAGATCGGCCTGGGGAATCTGGGTGCGTTGGTGTCTTCAACGGCAGGCTGATCCCTTTCAAGCACCTATAACGCTTGTCGTTAACTTTCTTGTGGATTCTTTCGATTCCGGTAAGGCATATCGATCTATCAATGTATATAGATCCGCCATCTCAGCCCACCATGGTTTGGTGGACTCACTGCCGGTGGGCAAACATCCAGTAGTCTGCAAACTAATGCGAGGGATAAAATTCAAACGCCCCCCTCGTCCTAGGTATCAAACAACCTGGGATGTCTCCAAAATCCTTACCATGTTTTCTGATTGGGACGATAACGAGTCGTTATCTCTCAAACTCCTGTCATTTAAACTTACTGTCCTCTTATGCTTGGTTTCAATTAAACGCGTCTCAGACGTGAAGGCTCTAGAGGTCTCCAGACGTCAATTTTCCCCGCAAGGTGTACAATTCTCGGTGGTCCGCAGGACCAAGACTGACCTGACGTCAATATTTTATCCTTTCTTCACCGAACACCCACGACTTTGTGTGGTTCGGTGTTTGCAAACCTACGAGTCTCGCACGACGGACTTGCGTTCTCCGGAATCATCCCAACTCCTACTCTCTTACATCACACCCCATCGCCCAGTAACTTCCGCTACCTTAGCTAGATGGGTTAGATCCACTATGGCCATGGCGGGCATAGACATATCCCAGTTTGGGGCTCATTCATCCAGAGGAGCCATGGCTTCCAAGGTGATCAAAGCGGGGGGTTCCTTGTCGGACCTACTTCTTGCGGCCGATTGGTCCTCCGAGACCGTCTTTCGCTCCTTTTACTTCAGACCAGAGGAACATGTGGCCATGACAATCTTGTAATTATGTTCATTGTTGTGTATATATATATATTGTGTATCTCTCTTTTTGAATGTGACATGTATTGCTGATGCTAAGCTTTGAACTTGCATAAGATATGAGCCTCCTGTCTGAAGTATAATTCATAATAGTACCCATCCCTATTACATACATCTGTCTTGTTTTAGGATACTGATAACATCCGCTTCCGTTGGATATTGACGTCCTGCATTTCAGGATTGTTTTGAGCCGTTCGGAAGCCCTGTTGGCTACGAATTATGGTTGTTGGCCCTCGTTGAGGCTTATCTGCGCCAGTCAAGATACTTTCTCCGGATGGAGGAGCAAGCGGAGGGACCGAAGATTCGGATGTGGAGGTGCGTCGGAGGTCAAGTTCCGTTTACCGTTGGATTTCGCAAAGAAAGAGGAAGTTCTCAGGGTCAGCAGTCCTTATATAGAGGCAGAGGGGAGTGGCCACAGACTAGGACTGCTGGGAAACGTAGTTTTCTCTTTTTTCTATCGATTTTGGTTTTAAACTATTTTAAGAATTGTTCTGCTATGGGCATTATTAAAGAAAGATAATGCATAAGATACTCGCCTCCTGTCTTCATATAATCAATATTTTCCGTCACATGCTAGGAAAATCTCGAATTTTCAAAATAAATATCCCTGTCCTGGTGTAGTAGCTATGTGAAATAAGCTTTAAAGAGGCACTGTCACTTCTTTCCATTCAGGAGAAAGTCACAGTGGGGGAAATTTACTAAAACTGGTGCACTTATAATCTAGTACAGATGCAGTGCATGGTAGCCAATCAGCTTCTACCTTCAACTTGTTCAATTAAGCTTTGACAATAAAACCTGGAAGTTGATTGGTTTCTCTGCAGAGCCGCACCAGATTTTTAATTTTCTAGTTTTAGTACTGTAAATAACCCCCAGCTTTTCTGTAACATGCAACCTCAGACCAACATATTCTTACCTTGCCAGTGCTCTCTCATCCACTCTGTTCTCTGTTTCAGCTGGCACCAGAATACATGGTGTTGAAAGGTAGAGGGAGTCGTAGCTTCACCCCCACCATTTTGTGACAGTGTTTGGATCTGCTAACTGGCTGCTAGGTCAGAGCAGAGGTCACATTGGAAGAGATCAATCACATGACCCACATACCTTGAAGCACAGGGTATTTTATGTCAGTTGAGGCAGAGGAAAGAGCGGAAAGTCAGCTGGACAAAGGGAGCTGCAAAAGGAGCCAACTTATAGTGAATCTTTTTTCATGTAATACATTTTTAAAACAAAGATTATGTCCACTTTTAAGCTATCCATAAAAACCCATCTCTTCAGAGAAGCCTATCCTGCCTCTACTTAACAGCTAATTTTTATTTTATTTTTTCAGCTCATCCAAGCAGGGCCCTCCGATTCCTCGCGTATTGAATTGTATTGTAACTGTATCTCATTTTATAGAGTGTTGCACAAACCCTGTATACAAAAAAAAAATAATACTAATCAAAAAACAGATATAAGACAACAGTTTCAAATGAATAATTGTTTTAATAGAAAAAAAAGGATCAAAAACCATTGTAGTTTCACTTTAAAAAAATTCAGCAGTGACAGCATCCATATTTCCATCACAGGTTCATTTTTAAGAACACACAGAATTGTAACGGGAAACCAAACGGTTTTTTTTATTCTACCTTAGCACTTTTTGGAACAATGAATCACATTTACTGTGAGTCTACATTATCAGAAAAATGATGACTGTAACATGGGTTATCCAAGAGAAGCATTTAAGTAAGACAAAAGCAATCAAATTCTTAAAATGCTAATGTCAACACATTGCTGGCAACGAGGTGTTAAGAATAAGCGTCGCTTTCAATACTGGCACAATACAGAAGGGGTGTACACACTCTGCCTAGGCTAGTAATCATTTTTTCGGCAATGTGTCTCAAAGTCCTGATATGATGGCTGCCAAAAACTCCTAAGTAATGAATTTAAAAAAGCTACATTAAAAAGCTTCTTCAAGATAGTTAATGGTGCTGGTAAAATCATTTATCTTAAGATTGTTTTCCTCAGCTAATATTTCCTGTATGCACTTGCAAATAGCTACAAAAACACACAAGAATCATTTACAGTTACAGTAATTGAGTAAGAGAGAAATAATCCCCCCCGTTCTTTTCTCCTACACACAGGTTTGATAATTGATCTGAGGTATACCAAAAAATATTTTGTGGTAGAGGTCTACACTGGAAATGAGTAAATATATAGTATATGTATGAATTATTCTGTGTAAACGTATCCACAGAAATAATAAACTCACCACAACAGCATTTTTATTACACTTGTCATGTTAAAATGCGTTATAGCAATGGTATGTCTCCTAATGCCGGGGGAAAAACACTATAAGCTCCAGTCAGAGCCCCTGTACCAACAGAGGGACACTCCCCCACCAGAACATCCCCTCCGCCAGAACACTCCGATCAGCGCTCTTTGCCATTGGCTGAGAGCGCTGATTGGGAGTAAGTGGACTGCTGGTTTTCAAGCATGCTTGTTCCAGGGAAGTTGGCCAAACGGTCAACTGCTGTCAGACAGACGACATACACACTTGGGACGAATGTCGGACGGTTTTTATTGAACCGACTTTTGGCCCATGTGTTCGGGGCTTAACATTCTACATTCAGGATTGGGGCATATTTAACCACTTGCCTACTGTGCCTACTGTGCACCTACACCCCCTTCCTGCCCAGACCAAATTTTAGCTTCCGGCACTGCGTCGCTTTAACTGACAATTGCGCGGTCGTGCGATGTGGTTCCCACAAATAGAGCTTTCTATTGGTGCTATTTGATCGCCCGTGCGGTTTTTATTTTTTGCGCTATAAACAAAAAAAGAGCGACAATTTTGAAAAAAGACACAACATTTTTTGCTTTTTGCTATAATAAATATCCCATTAAAAAAAAAAAAAAAAAAAAAAAAATTGATCTTAGTTTAGGCCGATACATATTCTTCTACATATTTTTGGTAACAAAAAATTAAAAATAAAATCGCAATAACCGTATAGTGACTGGTTTGCGCAAAAGTTATATTGCCTACAAAATAGGGGACATAATTATGATTTTTTTTTTTTTTTTTTTACTAGGAATGGCGACGATCTGCATTTTTTTTTTCCGGGATTGCGACATTATAGCCGACACATCGGACACTTTTGACACATTTTTGGGACCATTCACATTTATACAGTGAACAATGCTAAAAATATGCATTGATAACTGTATAAATGTAACTGGCAGGGAAGGGGTTAACCACTAGGGGGCGGGGAAGGGGTTAAATGTGTATCCTAGGTGTGTTCTTACTGTAGGGGGAGGGGGGGTGACTGGGTGAGGTGACCGATTTTGTCCCTATGTACAAGGGACACAATCGATCTCCTCTCTCCCTGACAGGGACGTGCAGCTCTGTGTTTACACACAGAGCTGCACGTCCCAGCTCAGTTACACAGAAATCGCGGGTGCCCGGCGGCCATCGCGGCCGCCGGGCACGCGCACGGTGTTGTTAGTAACCCGACTGGTGCGTGCGTGCGGCGCCGGCGGCACACGCGCGCCACCTAGCGGCCTGAATTGACATCACGTCATATGACGTGATGTCAGGATAATTGAGTATCCCGCCCGCCGTCATTTCACGGTGGGCGGGTATTAAGTGGTTAAAGTGACTTAGTCTTGGGAGTTGCCAGTGCTAGCCCTTTTATGAAAATACTTTTTGCCTGGCTGCGACTGCCTTCAACACTTATCATCACAGATCCAGAATATTATGCTGTTAAAGTGTCAGCATTCCTTATTTCTCTATGTATTCCGGGTCAGAGACTTGGGAACCTCTGAAGCTAAAGAATTAACGTTTCCAAAAAAGTCTACAAGCTAGTGAGCTCTATATTCAACCCTACATGCTACTGAGCTCTGTACACTGCTCTACATGCTACTGACCTCAGTACTTAGCCCTACATGCTACTGACCTCTGTACACTGCCCTAGCTAGATACTGTCTCTCTACACTATCCTACTGACCTCTGTGCACTGCCTGCCCTACATATTACTAAACTCTTTACACTGCAGTACATCCTACTGACTTCTGTACACTGCTCTACATACTACTGACTTCTATGCACTGGCCGCCCTACACCCTCCTGTCCTCTGTACACTGCAATACACCCTACTACCCTCTGTACACTGCAATACATCCTAGTGACCTCTGTATACTGCCTCACACCCTACCGGCCCCTGTACACTGCCCTACATCCTACTGACCACTGTACACTGTCCTACATACTACTGACAGCTGTATACTATCATACTGACCACTGTGCAATGCCCTACAAACTACTGGCCTTTGCACACTGTGCTAAATCCTACTGAGCCCTGTACACTGCCCTACAGCTTACAGACCACTGTAAACTACCCTATATCCTACTGACCTCTGTACACTGCCCTATATCCTACTGACCTCTGTACACTGCCCTATATCCTACTGACAACTGTACATTGTCCTACATACTACTTACCTCTGCGCTTTCAGAAAGTGCACCACACCTGCAAGATGTAAAAAAAATTGATGGCTCAGTGCAGTCAACCTTCCGGAAAGCCCCAGGGGCACTGTGCGGGTAAACCACAACACATCAGTGTGAAAGCAGTCCTATAGGAGGCTCAGGACAGCAATGGCTCATTTACAATTGCAGTTTGGGGGGGCAGTAAAACCCCATAGTTCATTGTGGCCCATGACTAGTTACAAAATCACTGAAGCGGCCCTCGCTCTTCAAAAGTTTAAGCACTCCTGCGATAGATCAACTAATAGGGGGGATAGGGGGGATTCCTCCATTCACCTCTCTTGAGTAGATTATTATTATTATTATTTAGGTACTTATATAGCGCCGTCAATTTATGCAGCGCTTTTAGATATACAATGTACATTCACATTAGTCCCTACCCTTAACCACTTACCTACTGTGCACCTAGACCCCCTTCCTGCCCAGACAAAATATAAGCTTCCCGCACTGCGTCGCTTTAACTGACAATTGCGCGGTCGTGCGACGTGGCTCCCAAACAAAATTGGCGTCCTTTTTTCCCCACAAATAGAGCTTTCTTTTGGTGGTATTTGATCACCTCTGCGGTTTTTATTTTTTGCGCTATAAACAAAAATAGAGCGTCAATTTTTAAAAAAATGCAATATTTTTTCCTTTTTGCTATAATAAATAACCCCAAAAAATATATAAAAATTTTTTTTTTTCCCTCAGTTTAGGCCGATACGTATTCTTCTACATATTTTTGGTAAAAAAAAAATGCAATAAGCGTTTATCGATTGGTTTGCGCAAAATTTATAGCGTTTACAAAATAGGGGATAGTTTATGGCATTTTTTTTTTTTTTTTTTTTACTATTAATGGCGGCGATCTGCGATTTTTTTATTGGGACTGCGACGTTATGGCGGACATTTCGGACACTTTTCTGACATTTTTGGGACCATTTACATTTATACAGTGAAAAATGCTATAAATATGCATTGATTACTGTATAAATGTGACTGGCAGTGAAGGGGTTAACCACTAGGGGGCGGGGAAGGGGTTAAATGTGTGTCCTATGAGTGTTCTAACTGTAGGGGGAGGGGGGGGGGGTGAATGGGGGAGGTGACCGATTGTGTCCCTATGTACAAGGAACACAATCTGTCACCTCTCTCCCTGACAGGGACGTGCAGCTCTGTGTTTACATACAGAGCTGCACGTCCCAGCTCACTTACAGAGCAATCGCGTGTGCCCGGCGGCGATCGTTGCCGCCGGGCACTTGCACGGGATCCCCGCGGAGCGGCGGGTGCGCGCGCGCGCGCCGCCGGCGACGCGCGCGCGCCCGCCCGCGGCTTTAAAGGGACATCACGTCATATGACGTGATGTCAGAACAATGGAGTCGTCTGCCCGCCGTCAATTGACGGCGGGCAGATGACAAGTGGTTAAGGAGCTTACAATCTAAGGTCCCAAATATATATATATATATATATATATATATATATATATATATATATATATATTTTTATGTCACAATGTAGAGTATAAGATTTCCTATCATCTGTGCCCAGTCTTGCCACACAGAGTTAATCCAGCTCTGAGTAATCCTCTTTTATTGTTCAGTGAAAATTAACAGACTTCCAGATAAAAACCTGTCTAAATAAAAGGTCTTTTCCTCTCTCCTTGCTTTGAGTGACAGGTTATTTACATATCTAGCTTGGACATGTTTATCATATGTTATGTTATTGTTTATCATAATATGAGGTGATCCACAGTTCATTGTATATTACCAGGATGTGTTATGTGTGGGAGGGGTGGATTTCTCACTTTTTATACTGTGGATCACCTCATATTATGATAAACATAACATAACAAATGATAAACATGCCCAAGCTAGATATGTAAATAACCTGTCACTCAAAGAAAGGAAAGAGGAAAGGAATTTTTATTTAGACAGGTTTTTATCTGGAAGTCTGAACAATAAAAGAGGATTGCTCAGAGCTGGATTTACTCTGTGTGGCAAGACTGGGCACAGATGATAGGAAATCTTATACTCTACATTGTGACATAAAAAAATAAATCTGTTGAAATGGTGAGTATAATAGTAGTTAGCTTATCTACTCTTTGGTCCTATTTCCTATTCAGATTGTGGGAAACTGTTTAAAACAAATTACTGGTAACATGGGGAGATTTAAAATGATATGTTTTCTATCTGTTTTCTATCTCCTCAGAGATAGTGATGAGCCCTTACAGTCAGTAAGTTCCCGCAATGGCTCAGTATCTTGGTGAAGAAACCGTGATAAATGTTGAGTTAAATTATTTTTGGAAATGGTGGAAAGGCAATGTACGTGATTATGTGGAATTCACTATATCATGTGTAGGAGTTTAACCACTTGTCATCTGCCCGCCGTCAAATGACGGCGGGCAGACGACTCCATTGTTCTGACATCACGTCATATGACGTGATGTCCCTTTAAAGCCGCGGGCGGGCGCGCGCGCGTCGCCGGCGGCGCACCCGCCGCTCCGCGGGGATCCCGTGCGAGTGCCCGGTGGCAACGATCGCCGCCGGGCACACGCGATTGCTCTGTAAGTGAGCTGGGACGTGCAGCTCTGTGTGTAAACACAGAGCTGCACGTCCCTGTCAGGGAGAGAGGTGACAGATTGTGTTCCTTGTACATAGGGACACAATCGGTCACCTCCCCCAGTCACCCCCCCTCCCCCTACAGTTAGAACACTCATAGGACACACATTTAACCCCTTCCCCGCCCCCTAGTGGTTAACCCCTTCACTGCCAGTCACATTTATACAGTAATCAATGCATATTTATAGCATTTTTCACTGTATAAATGTAAATGGTCCCAAAAATGTCAGAAAAGTGTCCGAAATGTCCGCCATAACGTCGCAGTCCCAATAAAAAAATCGCAGATCGCTGCCATTAATAGTAAAAAAAAAAAAAAAAAAAAAGCCATAAACTATCCCCTATTTTGTAAACGCTATAAATTTTGCGCAAACCAATCGATAAACGCTTATTGCATTTTTTTTTTACCAAAAATATGTAGAAGAATACGTATCGGCCTAAACTGAGGGAAAAAACATTTTTTTTATATATTTTTTGGGGTTATTTATTATAGCAAAAAGGAAAAAATATTGAATTTTTTTAAAAATTGACGCTCTATTTTTGTTTATAGCGCAAAAAATAAAAACCGCAGAGGTGATCAAATACCACCAAAAGAAAGCTCTATTTGTGGGAAAAAAAGGACGCCAATTTTGTTTGGGAGCCATGTCGCACGACCGCGCAATTGTCAGTTAAAGCGACGCAGTGCGGGAAGCTTATATTTTGTCTGGGCAGGAAGGGGGTCTAGGTGCAGAGTAGGTAAGTGGTTAAACCTCATTACAAATATTTATAACATTGGCTCATTGGTGTAGACTCTTGTTTAATAGTTTAGAGACTCTACTCAAAACTTGCCTATGCTTTTAGCAGTTATGATCAGCACTTCCCATGTGAGCATTTCCTTTGACACCTTTCTTAATGCTGTGCAGTGATGATACCTACTATGTCTTATCGGACCATATTAGCATTTTAAGTTAGACCTGTTGGTGCCCACTGCCCTCTGAAGTGGATTGCCTTGAAAGGGGGTTTGACAGGTGGTAAGGAGACATTATGTGGCCTTCCATGACCTGTTTTAACCCTAAAACCCTTCCTGCTGAACCGGCTGAATTGTGATCTATCTATGGCCGGCTTTAGCTTGGAGAACAGAGGAGCAGTGGAGTGTCTTGTCATTCTAGGCTATAAGGCTGTGTATTTCTATTGATGAACACAGTGTAGGGAGACACAAATCTAGTCTCTGCATGCAAGGGTGGCTCCATAGGACACTGCATGAAAAAGGAGCCACCCTGAAACAGGAAACTCGTGGCAGCGACCAGCATACCGATTAACTGTTTGTGTGTAAGTGATAAGATAATAACCATTTTTTACCCCCCCCCCCCCCAACTATGCTTTGCACAGCTACCCTCCCTTTCTGATGATGCACTTCCTGTTTGTGTTCCATGCTGGTTTTCGTCCCACTTTTGCTGATGTCATTTCCGGGCTCCATACTCCACACTGACTCAGACAGTGTTATTGTCTTTTCAGAGCCAGAAGAAATATTACAAGAAGATTTTCAGGCATCTCCTAGAACAATGCCTTTGGAATTCTTATACCCTTTATAAAGCAAAAAGTGACATACCTCTTGTTCATTCTGACTTTATCTGGAAGGTGGCTGAGCAGATTTTTGTCAACCACCAGACGCCATCAGTAGCTGCCAACAGACCCGGACAACGCGCTGTTGACGTTGTCAACCCAGAACGCAGGTCGTCATTTTATGGACTACATACCGCCAACCACAAGAAGGACAGCACCGACCAGGATGTGCGTGGTGTGCTGTTCAAAGAGAGATGGCAATGGAAAAAAATTCCGAAAAGAAACAAGGTACTATTGTCCTGATTGCGACGTCGGACTTTGTCCAGTTCCATGCTTCAAAATGTTTTACACTCAGGATGTTTATTGAATTTCTTTGTTTGACAAATTTCATTATTTTTCATTGCATTATTGAATACAATTATATTATTTATTAGATTATAATTCATGAGTTTGTGTTTCAAAATTATCACATCTGGGATGTCTATTAGAGTCTTGCTTTGGTCAGGTTTAAGTAAGTAATTACTAAGAATTGCAGTCCTATAATACATATCACATAATTTCCATGCAAAAAAATGTACCGCTTTTGGTACATAATTCCAGACAGAATCATACCGCCAGGGAGGTTAATGGGGTTGTAAAGGTAAAACATTTTTTTTCTTAAATAGCTTCCTTTACCTTAGTGCAGTCCTCCTTCACTTACCTCATCATTTGATTTTGCTTTTAAATGTCCTTATTTCTTCTGAGAAATCCTCACTTCCTGTTCTTCTGTCTGTAACTCCACACAGTAATGCAAGGCTTTCTCCCTGGTGTCGTGCTCGCCCCCTCCCTTAGAGGGGGGGGGGGGGCGAGCAAGAGAGTCAGGACGTCCACGAACACACAGCTCCTTTCTCTGCAATGTAGAGAGCGTCCTGACTCTCCTGCTCGCCCCCTACACGACACTCCACACCAAGGAGAAAGCCTTGCATTACCGTGTGGAGTTACAGACAGAATCAAAAATTAGAGAGGGAGGGGAAGAAAACATAAAGGCACTCACAATCTTCTCAACTATTTGGTGCCTGCTCCCTCTGTTGCCCGGGGGTTTATATGTAACGTCCGTTATTTGGTTGTTTGCTTTTTGCCCGCTTGTTACACCTATTATGTGCGTCCTGCTTTGCCATCTATGACATTGTGTTTCTCTCCCCCATGATGGGCGGAGGTTGTTCGGCACTGACATTGCGCCTTGTTCTGCCCCGGTCCCTTCCACCCGACGTTGCCGTGTCATCACGCCGCTTACACGGCAGTCGGCTGCATTGTTTTTGCGCCGACATGTCTGCCAACTTTAGATGACACCAGCACGTCTTAATCACACTGTAATCACACAGCGGCTGCCCACTCTGTCCTATATAAATCATCAGCTTACCAGCTGATTGCTGTACAGCACTGGCTACACCCCACACCCCTTTTAGGTATCCATTTCACAGTCTACCTGGCTTCATTTTTCCTTTTCCTCTTTATTCATTTTTATTTATCTATCTTGTTAGATTCAACCTTAAAAGGCGCTGTTTTTGTGTTGGATGATGCGGTCTGGCTGCCCAGTTTGGACATATTCCCTGGTTTAGCCCTGCTCTCCGCTCCTTTGGTCCCGGTTCCCGTGACATTATGGCTATTTGTTAGGTATTTGTGCCTTTTTATTCTAGATGACTGTCTGTCTACATCACAAAATGTACATACAAGATAATTATATACTCTATGGTTTTTGTAGAGTGAAGGTTCTATTACGGGTCTGGTGCTGTTTCCGGTGCTACTCAGAGTTATTCTTTGATGCCTGGGTAGGCTGATTGTTCTATTTTCTTTTGTACCTTTGCATATTTTAGTTTCATTTATGCTCCCTTCTGGGTTTTTACCTATGTAATTACAAAGATAAAAACTTTTTCTTTTTTCTCTCTTTTCAATTGTAAAGGGGCTCTTTCTTGGCCACATATAAACTTTTTGGCTGCATACCCACGAATACAAATGATCGTGCTACAGTGGATGTCTGATAACCATTCCGGTACTAGGGGAGACTTTATTTACATGTTTGCCATTATTGTTTTATTTCATTAAATTCACTGTTTGTCAAATATTATAATTTATTACTTTCATTCCAGATAAATGAAACACTTTTTATCCTACTCTCAAAATTCTCCCACCTCGTCCTGAGGAAGCTAACAAGTGAAACGCGTAGACGAGAGGATATTTTGAAATGTAATGTATATATTGTTTTAATGTATCTTATATATTTTTTGTATTAAAGTATTAAAGTATTCTCTTATATCACTTTTCCCGTCCTTGCCTTTAAAAGTCCGCCTTGTCACTGCTGTTTGGCAGTCCGAAACTCTTTCTATTGAGTTACAGACAGAAGAACAGGAAGTGAGGATTTCCTCAGAAGAAATAAGGACATTTAAAAGCAAAATCCACGGATGATGTAAGTGAAGGAGAACTGCACTAAGGTAAAGGAAGCTATTTAGGGATTTTTTTTTAACCTTTACAACCCCTTTAATCTATTAAAACCGAATATCTGTACAAAGGCCCTATGTGCAACTAGTGTTGCTCACGAATATTCGCATTGCGAATATTCGCTACGAATATTGCATATTCGAGTATTCGCGAATAACTCGAATATCGCGGCGAAAATTCGCTATTTCGAATATTCGTATTTTTCAAATTTCGCAATCAATTTCGCATTCGCACTAGCGAAATTTTGCATTAGCGAAATTTCGCAATTTTTTTTTTATAAAATATAGCGAATATTCGTAAATATCGAATATTCGTGATATTTAAAAAAATAAATAAAATTGCGAAATTTCGCCAATTTTTTTTTTATAAAATATCACGAATGTTCGATATTTACGAATATTCGCTATATTTTATCCAAAAAAATAGTGAAATTTCGCAATCATTTTCGCTTTCGCATATGCGAAATTTCGCAGATGCGAAATTTCGCTATTTTATTTTTTTGATAAAATATAGCGAATATTCGTAAATATCGAATATTCGTGATATTTTATCAAAAAAAAAAAAATAGCGAAATTTCGCGTTTTTTTTTTTTTATAAAATATCACGAATATTCGATATTAACGAATATTCGCGAATATTCTTCGAAATATCGCGAAATCGAATATGGCGTATTCCGCTCATCACTATGTGCAATGTTTCAGATGTACAGCAGAATCAAATAATCTTTGGCAGGCTACATTATGTGCAGCAAGCTCTAGACAGATTGGTACAATCCTTCAATGTGATCTTTTTGTTGCTCCATAAAGAGAACTAATTCCCTGTATAGATCCTCAGAAAAGGTAGCCCTCTGCATTTCCTGAAAAGTTAAACCTTGCAGAAGGAACGTTTCTAGACTTTGTGTCTCTGCAGTGCGGTATCCAAAGAATTACTGCTGGATGTTTTTAATTATGCCACACGTAAGGGACTGAATACAACAACGTGTTTAATTCAAGCGTGAGGCTGGTTTATGTGAGCTCTGTGTTCATTTAAGAAAAAAAGAAAAAAATAGACTGACTGGCACTTGTTTTGCTGTGGTCTTTCTATGGCACCATAACATTATGGGAGATTTTCCCAGCCCCCTACCTTAAGGATGGGAGGTAATGCTGACGGCTGGGAAAGGAAATAGCTAATAAAACCAAAATCTCTGCGGCTCTCTGGAGCCAGTGATGCTGAGATCTGGTTAATTGCAGAGAATTCAAAGATCTGGGGTGCACTTGCCAAACCTAAAATATAATATTGAGTTTCACCTTGTAAGCTTCTTCATTCTAGTATTCTACTTTGCTGCTGTGTATTCCCTTCCACCAGCTTAGCACAGGGTTTGAATTAAGAGGGAAGCTGATCAGTGTTTGATTGCTACTTAGTGCATAGCATCCCGAGCAGCCCGACAGTTCGTGCCTGCTCCCATGGACTCTAAAGTGAAGTACGTCTTGCCTTGGGTTTGATATGTTTGCTTTGAAATGATTCAAATCTGATTTGAATAAATCCACCGTAATATGCTGTATAACCCACACTGGTTTTGTCTTACAAATTCTTTCCCGATTCAAGATGGGAACAAGATAACATTGGATCAGGTTCACCAGCCTTAAATGGGCACTGCTTCTTAGACGTTTTGTACAGACAAATTCAGTTCTAGGTAGGTGGTGACAGATTTGAGTCACAGCACCCTGTAGACTGCCAAAATAAAATTAAAATATATATAATTATAGTATAAACTGCACATTATATCCAGTTTTGTATTTATATACAGTTATTTATTTGATTGATATCTGTTTTTCTAGCATATAACTTTGTTTTGTTTTCCTCTGTCTTGGAAAAGTAAAATTATGTGGGTTTCTAAAACTTGAGGGAGGAGCAGAGGGCTTTTGAAAACAAATGACACCATTGTATTATCACTGTGCCGTGTGACATTGAGGGAGATTTACTAAATCTTGACCCAAAATTTGCCTATTTGGCCGTTTGCTGAATATCAAAATTTACAGGGTGTTCACCCTGGCGATCGCCCTGTAATGTACTCAAATCAAACACTAAAACCATTGCTCGTGAGACACAAAAACACATGTAGGCTCTATAGCAAAAGTGAAGAGCTTGGTCCATTTATTAATCACAATTAGGTATAATAGATCCAATCCAAACATGGATGAAGATAAAAAAATGATTCATATAATGAGGATCACAACTTGCAGTTCACAATTGGCAATGCTGACATCCACAATCCATGGAGCAAGGAGGGGGTTGAAGTTTCTAGCATAGCTCAAAAAGCTCCTGTATATAGGTTATGCTGTATACACAGTACCTTAGAATGGATTCCGTTCGCAGGCCGGCATAATGGAGGGCCCTCCAACATGAATGACACAAGTCCCGGTTTGTGTCGTTCATGTTGGAGAGCCCTCCATTATGCCGGCCTGCGAATGGAAGCCATTCTAAGGTACTGTGAAGTGTTCTTGCCTCCACCAGTAGTCTACAACTGGAGTGGGCGGAGTAACTGTGTGGTTGGAGTGGCTAGAGTAACTGTGGAAACTGTAAATCCATAGGAAAAAGTTGAAGAAGTGATATAGTATAGTATAAATAGTTGAAAAAGTCGGTATTGTTTTAATGTTTTTTTTTTTTCAACAAAAAAAAAAAAATGCAATTTTTTTTTTAAATGATTTTATTTATTTATTTAAAAAAAATGATTTTATTTTATTTTTTTCTATTTTTTTTCCCATAATGTTTTTATTTTTTTTATTTTTTTTATTGCAGTCTTTTTTTCTATTGCAGTCTAACAAGTATAATCTACCATCTGTAACAGCAGAGTTTAACACAAAAATGGTCCCCTCCTGACTCTATGAATCACTGAAGTTGGTCAGATCTGCTTACTTGCTAGCAAAAACATATAACACCTGAGGAATCCTATTAATCCCTATGAAGTCCAGTCATAGCCCAGAAATAATCTAATTTGGCACTTTGGATAGTCTGAAAACTGTTCTAGCACAAAGCCACCAAATGCTAAGCCACAAATACCATTTGTTTGTTTGTGGAACTTTTCAAGTCATATTAGCATTTTCATTTCATCCTACAGGCAGATGTCAAGGTACGTGACCTTTCACGGAAGTGTATGGATTCCCTGCTTCCACTTGGTCAGGTACAGTCGTTTAGCTGTCAATATCTTCTTAGCTCTTTTTTTTTGAACATTCAGGTTTTTACTCTGACTCTATATACAGGTACATCAAGGTTAAACCTTCTGTTCTGGTCAGACAGTAGGGAAACCCTTGCTTTGCAGATAATTGTAATTTGGATTACTTATATATATATATATATATATAGATATATATATATATATATATATATATATATATATATAGATATATATATATATCTATATATATATATATATATAGATATATAGATATATATAGATATATAGATATATATATATAAATATATATATATATATATATATATATATATATATATATATCTATCTATATATATCAATTATTTATTTATCTCCACAACAAATTTTATAAAGTTTCACCATATACTATTCACAGCCAAATGGTTAACAGGGAATTTCTGGAAGTCAAAGATACAATGTGAATAATAAGGCAAAGATCAGGATTTGAAAGGACACATGTAAAGCATATGAACGACATTATTCTTCCAAGTGGTATGGAAAAGATGTTATGGTTATATACGGTAAAGATTGAATTTTATACTTAAACTTGTATATAAAAAGAAAAAGGATTAAAATGCCAAAAACTGGTTACATAATACGTTGGGGGTGTGAACCCCCCCTCCCCCCCCACAATACTAGGGAAAACAAAAAGAAAGTTGGCGTAAGAGGAAGGGTAGAGGAGGGCAGGGGACAGAAGAACCACTCTATCCAGATAAGGGGGTACACAGGGGAGATGTATAGAATCCACCTCCAGGTCCACATAATAAAGCATCTGTTTAAAGACATCTTTGAGGTTTCATAGGGACATTCAGAAGAAAGAATGAAAAAGAGATCCTGATCATTCTGTCTCCATGTCTTCGAGTGTTGCTGCTGCATAACCCAAGTAAAATCTAAATTGTATCCAGCAGAACCAGGTGTGTTTAGTGCAGGGGTGGGCAAACTTTTTTACTCGAGGGCCACAATGGGTTCATATATTGGACCCGGGGGCCGGACCAAGAGTAGATGGACGGTGTGTATGTGTTAAATGTTTAGATTAATCAGAGAGCCTCCCCTTACATCAGACTGCCCAAACAGACTCCCCTTACAAGGTCCCCAGAGAGCCCTCCTACTTACATCAAGGTCCCCAGAGAGCCTCCTTACTTACATCAGGGTCCCTAGAGAGCCTCCCCCTACATTAGGGTTCCCAGAGAGCCCCCTCATTACATCAGGGTCCCCAGAGAGCCTCCCCCTACATTAGGGTTCCCAGAGAACCCCCTCATTACATCAGGGTCCCCAGAGAGCCTCCCTACTTACATCAGGGTCCCCAGGAAGCCCCTCCTTACATCAGGGTCCCCAGGGAGCCCCTCCTTACATCAGGGTCCCCAGAGAGCCTCCCTTGCATCAGGCTGCCCAGAGAGCCTCCCTACTTACATCAGGGTCCCCAGGAAGCCTCTCTTTACATCAGGGTCCCCAGGGAGCCCCTCCTTACATCAGGCTGCCCAGAGAGCCTCCCTTGCATCAGGCTGCCCAGAGAGCCTCCCTACTTACATCAGGCTGCCCAGAGAGCCTCCCTACTTACATCAGGGTCCCCAGGGAGCCCCTCCTTACATCAGGGTCCCCAGGGAGCCCCTCCTTACATCAGGGTCCCCAGGGAGCCCCTCCTTACATCAGGGTCCCCAGAGAGCCCCCCCTTACACCAGGGTCCCCAGAGAGCCCCCCCTTACACCAGGGTCCCCAGAGAGCCCCCCTTACACCAGGGTCCCCAGAGAGCCCCCCCTTACACCAGGGTCCCCAGGGAGCACCTCCTTACATCAGGGTCCCCAGGGAGCACCTCCTTACACCAGGGTCCCCAGAGAGCCCCCCCTTACATTACTGTCCCCAGAAAGCCCCCCTTTTACATCAAGGTTCCCAAACAGCTAACTCCCCCCTTGCAGAGGTTTCCCTGTACCTGGCAGGTAGAGGTGGGAGGCAGTATGTATACAGCAGAGAGGGGAGGTGCTTCTGACCCGGACATCAGCAACAGTGTATAAGCAAAGTGAAAGTGATACCTTCCGGGTCAGAGGCCCCTCCCCTCTTCTCTCCATACGCTGACACAAGCCCCAGGGAGATCCCACCGCCCACACCACAAGAAGGCCAGGAAGTCATTGCGCGCCGCGTGTCTGGCTATGTAAATGCCAGGGGCCGGCCGCGAAAGCTGTGAAGTTGCCATAGGAGCGGCCCCCTGCCCCACTGCTGCCCCTGGCTCCGCTGGCCGTATTAAAGGTTTGCCCATACCTGGTTTAGAGGCTTTATATCTGCTCTGCAAAGAAGAGGTCAGATCCTCCTTCTACATAATGGTGGTTGTTTAAGAAAGGCAAATCTACTTTGCACTACAAGTGCAAACTACCAGTGGAAAGTGCACTTGGAAGTGCAGACACTGTAGATCTGGGGGGGACACAGAAGGAAACTAAAAAAACAGCATTTTGGCTTGCACACGATTGGAAGATAAAATCAGATCTTCCCTTCATTGCAGATCTACAGCAAGTGCACTTTCAGTGCAATTTCAAGTGCACTTTGCACTTGTAGTTTGCACTTGTAGTGCAAAGTGGATTCGCCTTTTGTAAATAACATCCAATGTCTTTTTAGAGTACCCCTGGCCAATAGTAGGTGGGTCGTGTTATTTCCATTTACAGGGAATAGAGGCTTTTGTGTAATTTAGGATTATTTACTACCACTAACTAAAATATATAACAGAGTAGAAGGTGTTTAATAGACTAAATGAAGCTAAACAAAATAATGTTATTTTAAATTTACAGCTGCAAACACGCTGGTGGCTAAAATAGCGTAGAGCTATTCAATACATGCTACGAGAAAAAAAAAAAATTGCCAGCATAAAGCACCAACACATCTATGAACAGCAAACAAATGCTTTCCACAAGGGTCCTTTTACTAAGACTATTACCATTTCCTATAATTGCCAGCGAGTTGGCACCTTTCTACAAATGATGGCATCTTCACCAGCTGACAATAGCCATTTTTGCACAAGCTAATAATATTGAAAGAAACAGATTAGAGGTGATTAGTGTGATATTACATGCACTGGCGTTGAGGGGGGGGGTATGTATTTAGACAGCACAGAAATGTTGGGTTGACTTCAGCATGTGTGCAGAACTGTGATTCCAGAACTAAATAATTACAAGCTTATAGGGCAAATCAGTTATATAGCATGCAAGCCATTGACAGAACAAAGCACTGGCTGATATAAAAAAATCTACTTAAAATTGTTATTCTTTTTGAGTGGAGTGTCTGTTTAATTACTCCCAGGGAATGGCTCTGCCAGGTTTCCTACAGCTGGGATTGTATACATTATCGCTGATTACAAATGTACAGTGGTCTGCCAAAACTTTTCTGTACATCCGATTCCATTTGCCTGTGCTTGTACACTTTATATTTACACAGAGTACAGGTGTAAAATAAGTAGAACATTTGTAACACATAGCTAAAATGTCCATTTAACTGTAATGTAATGTATACACGATCACTTTTTGTGATGAAATAAAATGACATTTTTAAAAAACGTCATTTAAAATGATCGTGTGTGGGCTTCACATCGTTTTTTGTCTTCTGAAAAACGACAAAAAAAAAAATTCGAACATGCTTCAATTTTTTATGTCGTTTTTTGAAAATGTAGTTTTTCATTTTGTAAAAAATAATCGTGTGTGGGCTAAAACGACGTTTAAAACAACGTTTTAAACCCGCGCATGCTCAGAAGCAAGTTATGAGACGAGAGCTTGAATGGAACTTCCCCTTTAGAGTGCCGTCGTACGTGTTGTACGTCACCGTGCTTTGCTCATCATTTTTTAGAAACGAGGGTGTGTGGGCAATGTCGTTTTTTATAATGAAGTTGGAAAAACTTCATTTTTTTCATGATGAAATGCTTCATGCTTCTGCCTTTCTGAATTTTGACTGTCCTATCATCATGGACCACAAACCTTCCTCACTGTGCTTGTTTTCTGCTGCAGCATTGGCATGGTTATATCTTCTTAGGGATTCCCCACTGACAGCTGTATGTAAAAAAATGAAAAATTAAGAAAAAAAAAAGGCATGGGTTTCCCTCCCCCAATCAATACCAGGCCCTTCGGGTTTAGTATGGATTTTGAGGGGAACTCACATGCCAAAATGTTTAAAAAAATGACATGGGGTCCCACCCAAAATCCATACCAGACCCTTTTGGAGCATGCAGCCCGGCAGGTCAGGAAAAGGGGGGACGAGCGACCCCCCCAACCATACCAGGCACATGATCTTAACATGGGGAGTGCTTTGGGGAAGGGATCTGCCACCCCCTGAAGCACCCTGTCTCCATGTTGACAGGGACAAAGGCCTCTTCCCTACAACCCTGGCCGGTAGTTGTGGGGGTCCACGAGTGGGGGGGCTTATCAAAATCTGTAAATCCTGTTTAACAAGGAGCCCCCCAGATCGTAGTCTTCCCTCCATGTGAATGAGTATAGGGTACAAAGTGTTTGTAACGGAAGAAGGTTTTTACCTTACTGCATGGTATGCAGCAAGGTAAAAAAAATTCTGTATGCCGTTCCCCACCGTAGCCCCCCCCCCCCCCCCTAAATACAAACCTCATCTCAATCCAGCAATGCACATGATAGCCAAGGCTCTCTCGGGTCTATAGCTCCTGACTGACTCAGATACAGCAGCAGGCTCCCACTGCTGTCAAACACAGCCAGTGATGAAGGGCGGTGCCAAGCCCTGCTCTGTGTGTATGGCTTGAGAGTGAGTACATATGAGTGCCGTCATAGCACTTGGCATGGGAGGGGGTGGAGCCAGAAGTGCCAGTGGGGGAAACCAGAAGAGGAGAATCGAGGCTGCTCTGTGCAAAACCATTGCACAGAGCAGTTAAATAAAACATGTTTGTTATTTTAGAAAAAATAAAAAAAACAAGGCTTTTCAATCACTTTAACCACTTCAGTCCCGGAGGATTTGGCTGCCCAATGGCCAGGCCACTTTTTGCGATTCGGCACTGCGTTGCTTTAAAGCGGATGTCCTCTGAAAAAAAATTAAAAAAATTAAAGTCAGCAGCTACAAATACTGCAGCTGCTGACTTTTAATATCGGCACACTTACCTGTCCTGGAGTCCAGCGTCGTCCGCAGCAGACTGTGGTCGGAAGTGGGTGCAAATAGCTGTCTTTAGACAGGTATCTGCACCCCCTCCCCCTGAAAGGTGTCAAATGTGACACTGGAGGGGGAGAGGATTCCAATCAGCGGGAGTTCCACTTTAGGGTGGAGCTCCGCTTTAACTGACAATTGCGTGGTCATGCGACGTGGCTCCCAAACAAAATGTACGTCCTTTTTTCCCCACAAATAGAGATTTATTTTGGTGGTATTTGATCACCTCTGCGTTTTTTGCGCTATAAACAAAAAAAAAAAAAGAAAATTTTGAAAAAAAATCAATATTTTTAACTTTTTGCTATAACAAATATCCCCCAAAAAAGATATAAAAAAAATATTTATTTTTCTCAGTTTAGGCCGATACGTATTCTTCTACATATTTTTGGTAAACAATTTGCAATAAGCGTATATTGATTGGTTTGCACAAAAGTTATAGCGTCTACAAAAATAGGGGATAGATTTTTTTTTTTCATTGAAAAAATATTTTTATTGAGTAAAAAAGGGGCATACAGAGTAATGGAACAGTTACAAACATTCACATAAAAAGGAAATAAGAAGGGGGAGTCGAGGGCATCAGTCAATACATTTACAGTAGTCACAGCATGTGGCGAGGAAACTAACAACTCAAGTGGGGCTATATGCATACAAGATTATGGGTAGACACAATGGCATATTTCCCAAGGGGTCTGTAAGCCGGCGACCCCGGACCATTCCAGTACTAACTACAAGTCTCTGCCTCCCTCAACCAGCGGTCCCATATTTTATCGTATTTGGACGGACATCCTCTATTAACATATATACATTTTTTCATAGGGGATAGATTTATGGCATTTTCATAAATATTTTTTTTACTAGTAATGGCGGCGATCTGCGTTTCTTATCCTGACTGCGACATTATGGCGGACACATCGAACACTATTGATGCTATTGTGGGACCATTGTCATTTATACAGCGAACAGTGCTATAAAAATGCACTGATTACTGTGTAAATGACACTGGCAGGGAATGGGTTAACCACTAGGGGGCGAGGAAGGGGTTAAGTGTGTCCTAGGGAGTAATTCTAACTGTGTGGGGGCAGGGCTACCATTGACACAACATTGATCGCTGCTCCCAATGACAGGTGTCAGTGTCCTGTCACAAGGCAGAACAGGGAAATGCCTTGTTTACACAGGCACCCCCCTGTTCTGTAGCTCCATGACACGGTCACGGGACACCAGCGGACATCGAGTCTGCGGCTCCCATGGGCACGGTCGCGGAGCTCGCGGCAGGGGCACAAGAACCTGTACGATGCTTTGCGCAGCCATGCCATACTGACAAGGTATATTTGCAGGAAGCGGTCTGCAAGCGGTTAATGATTGATAAGCTGCAATATAAGAAATTCTTGTTTTTCGGTTTAATGTCACTTTAAGTGCAAATAAGGCTGAAGCAAAATGTATTTTTGTTGCCCACCGTAATTGAAGCTGAAGATACTTTCATTTTCTGTTATCGCTCTACAATTACTGGTAGCAAATAATGAATTGGCCCTTTTACTCTCCCAGTAAAAAAAAAAGAAGATAAATCTTATTTATTGGTATATGCAAAAAAAGACAGGTCCTATTTAGGAGATTTTGGTAAATGTGGACGACCCTGGAAAAAGTCATGTTGTCAGATATGTATGAAGATCTGATATAAGGAAGATATTTTTAATAATGCCGATAGACTCGAGACTGCAGCTGCAAACGCCGGAGAAAATCACCAAATAAGGAGCAGCCATTGGCCTACTATATCCTGTCATGTTGAAATTATGACATCAACAGACATGAAAAATAATACCCACACACAAACACGAGCAGAAAACAAGTCTGCACCCGTGCACACAATAGCTGGAAAACAGGAGTGCAGTGGTGTTTTCCTCTGTCAGTTGGTCAATGTATTTTGTAAGCACTTCCATCCTGTCAAGTCCCTGGTTGGTCTCCACCTGCTATAGCGGCTCTGGAGGCAGTGCTGACCTAGCCTCTCCCTCATTTCACTGGCGCCAGCTCCTTGATGGGTCTTGCACTTTGATTATTTGTGTTAACAGTTAATTTAGCACCATAGACACGTGTGCCAAAGCTGCTTCTACTTCCTCCAGCCTTCCAACAAAATGGGACTTTTATGAGTTACCTTTAACAGCCCCGTCTCTTCCACTCGCCCCCCCTCCTCTGCAGCTGTAATCTTTTCTACATCTTGCAGGAAGAGAGCTATTTCTGGCAGTGCAGCCCCTAACACTCACACCAGTCAGCCTGATCTAAAAAAGATTTATAGATTTAGGGTCATGCAGTACAGAGACGCTTTCCTGCTGAGAAATTTCTCTTGGGTCTTGTGGATTATGTCCATATTTATTTATTTCTCATTAGGCGTATTTGTTGTTAAGTACTATTCATGCTGCAAATTCTTTTGATATATGCAAGAATGTAATGCTCTTGTTTAAAATAAAATTTTGAAAATCGTTATATCTATACGGTGTAATTTACAACACAAGAATGTAGAATTTAGAGGAGACGAGACAAGCCCCGGTAATAATGGCCATGTATGCTGTTTATTCATGAATATTTAAATAACTGCCTAGTGTGAAATAGCATTCAGTGAATATATGCTTTGATATACTTTAATATGCTATATATACTTTTAGCAAAAAAAAGCATATCATAAAAATGTATACCGTTAAATTTTTTTTTTTTTAAAAACAACATTTTGTTTTACATTGATTTGATATCACAAAAGCATCAGACAAAGGGCCAGATTCAGAAAGAGTTATGCCGGCGTATCATTGATACGCCGGCATAACTCACACTTTGCCATATACCATATATTCTCCTCTTTACTTTTTCATAACTTTTGTAGTGGGGAGGAAAAGAAAAAAAGAAAAAAAAAAGGGAAAAAAAAGGAAAGAAAAAATATATATAAATTATATAAATAAATGAATGAATAAACGCGAACGAATAAAGGAAAAAAAAAAAAGAGGAGATACCACAAGTGATGCGAAACCGTAGAGGAATTATGAAAGGCGGTACTAAAGTGAATCCCCCTCAAGCCTCTACCATGTCGGTTAAAGTCTGATGTGGGAAAAAAAATACAAATAAAAAAAAACTCACACTTTGCGCCGGCTTTTTTTGTTTTCTGTATTCAGAAAACAAGATACACCAGTTTGCATTGAAGATCTGACAGGCGTAATTGTATTAAGCTGTCGGATCTTAAATCTATTTTTTAAAATGGCCGCGTTCCCGCTGATTTACGCCGAGAATATGTAAATCAGCGAGATACGCCAATTCACAAACGTACGCCGGCCCGAAGCAGTCACTTTACGCCATTTACGTAAGGGTTTTCCCGGCGTAAAGATAAAGCCGCCCATAGAAGGCGCATCCTATGTTAAAGCAGATCTCCACCCTAAAGTGAAGATCCGCTGATCGGAACCCTCCCCCCCTCCGGTGTCACATTTGACACCTTTCAGGGGGGAGGGGGGTGCAGATACCTGTCTGAAGACAGGTATCCGCACCCACTTCCGGCCCGCAGTCTCGGGCAAAAGACGGGCTTTTCCTATTGTGTGCTGGAAACTCTCGGCTCCCAGCACACAGCGGGAGCCAATTGTGGGCGCAGCGCGACTCGCGCATGCGCCGTAGGGAACCGGGCAGTGAAACCAGAGCGCTTCACTTCCTGGTTCCCTTGCCGTGGATGGAGGGGGGAGCAGCAGGGTGACGAGCGATCGCTCATCCTCTGCTGCGGACGCCGCTGGACTCCAGGACAGGTAAGTGTCCTAATATTAAAAGTCAGCAGCTGCAGTATTTGTTGCTGCTGGCTTTTAATATTTTTTTTTGGTGAACCATCCGCTTTAAGTATGAACCCGACCGTGGGAAATTTAAAAATGTTTACGTCGAAAACACCGTCATAATTTGGAGCATGCTCACTGGGATTTTACAATGGTCGACGTATGCTCAGTACGTTCGGCGCGTGGACGCGCCTAATTTAAATAGGAGACGCCCCCTACCCGCCGAATTTAAATTAGGCCGCCCAGTTTACGCTACGCCGCTGGAACTTTACACGCAAGTGCTTTCTGAATACAAAACTTGCGAGTAAAGTTTCGGCGGCGTAACGTAAATAAGAAAAGTTACGCCGCTGTAACTTTGCGCGTGGTCTTTCTGAATCTGGCCCATAATGTCTACAAAACCCACAACCTTTGATATAAAACTGTAGAATTTTTTACATGGGTCTACTATACGCATATTTCTTAAAAATACAATTACTGCAAAATCTGGTGCAGCTCTGCATTGAAACCAATCAGCTCCCAGGTTTCTTTCTTTTTTTTTTGTCAAAGCTTAAAGGGGTTGTAAACCCCCATTTTTTTTCCTGGCAGAGATCGGCCCCACAGCCCCCCGTTTTACTTACCTGAGCCCCGTATTTCCCTCTACGGAGACACAATCTCCATCTCTGCACGGGGTACTGGGTATCAATCAAATCCAATGACGTGGGTGCTGGGGGGCAGGGCCGAGTCTGGCATTCGTGTCTATTGATGCAAATGCTGGACTCAGGAGCAAGGTAACCCCCCGGGAGAGCGCTTCTTCTAGGGCAGGGGTGCCCAAACTTTTGAAGAGCGAGGGCCACTTAAGCAACTTGGTAACCAGTTGAGGGCCACAATGAGCGGAGCGGGCGGATGACAGGTCACGACTACTCTATATGCCCTCCGCTCAGCCCAGATGAAAGGGGACAAATTCCCTTCTGCTTTTCGGATTGGAGGTAGGCGGGCGTAAATAGACATCTGTCGCTCTATAGAGGTGAATTGAGGGTCCCATTTGGTCAGGCTGATCACATGAAAGGTGCCTAAAACTGCTGCGGTCTACCTACACCGCGGGTGCAGCATAGTGCACTTGTGTCTATCCTGCGGGTTAGCTGAACTTTGCCATAGACTCCACCTGTCGCAAGAGTCGGCGCTGTAAAGGAAGCATCGGCTTATGGGGCTCTTCTCTGCAGCCGATTTTTTTTCCTCTACCAACAGCTTCATTCACAACACTGATGCTGTGGTATTGCGGGTTGGCAACCTGCGATCTGGGCTTGCCATCCCACCATTCCAGAGCAGGAGGTTGCGGGCCACATCAGAGGGCTCAGCGGGCCACATGTGGCGCCCGGGCCACTAGTTGGTCATTCCTGTTCTCTGGAGTTATCTGATGCAAAGAGGAGCTGCGAGAGCCACCGAGGGACCCCAGAAGAGGACGATCCATTCTGTGCAAAATGAGCTGCACATTGGAGATAGTGGAGGTAAGTATGACATGTTTGTTATTTAAAAAGATAAAACACAAAGGTTTACAATCACTTTAATTGAACAAACTGAAGCTATAAGCTGATTGGCTACCATGCACGACTGCACCAGGCTTTGCACTTTCCAGTTTTATTCAATCAACCCAATAGCATACCCCGTAACTGTTTGAAGAGGGAATGAGGGACACCTATTAGCAAAAGTATGTAGGCATAAGAACCCCGCCCCCCCCCGACACACCCCCTTAAAGGAGAATTTAACTATTTTTTTTACTTCTGTGGTGCAGTGGTTTGTAAACAGGGGGTGTGGCTAACACTATATGGATTTTCTTGTTATTAAACATCACCATTCTGATATACAACTATGGCAAGGGTACTGTTTGTATTTTCTTTCCTTTTATTGTGCAACTGCCATCAACAGAAAAGTCACTAGGTTTGTTTCATTGAGGTTAATGCCCCTTTCACCAAAATGTTATTCTCAGTGGCAGGGCCGGCCTTTGCGATGTGCAACAGGGGCGCCATGCGGCCATCACAGCTCACAGAATATGAGTCGCAGTCAGTAACTCACATGATCATCACAGGAGTCTGACTCCTTCGAGTCACAGCAGCAGGCGCTGCCAGGTCCCCCGGCACGCTGCCAGGTCCCCCTGCCCTGGGACTGAGTGAAGAGCAATGCATCGTCTGTGGCACCTGAAAAAAAAAAAGGCTGCTGCTGGTCCCGACAGGCACACTGCGCATGTGCCGTCGCTGCTCGGGAAAGCCCAAAAACGCTTGGCTATTCTCAGGCAGACGGCGCATGCGCAGTGGCCTCTAAGCGCCGGGCAGCGCCATTTTTAAATGCAAAGCCGCACCGTCCACCGAAAGGTAAGTCACACTGAGCCCCTTGGGCCTGCATTCATCTACTTTTTCAGATAAAAATAAAAAAGTGATTACTTTTTATAGCCAGCCTACACACAGAAGTGGAGGAGGATATAAGTTACCTCTTTGTGTATGTTTAGGTGACCAGGGGTTGAGGGGGGAAGATGGGGGGGCGCCACAGGATTAGCTTGCACAGGGAGCCTGAACACCTAAGGCCGGCCCTGCTCAGTGGTCACTCAGGGCTCTGTGCAAACTTTGCGTGGGTTTCCTCCCACACTCCAAAGACATGCTGGTAGGTTAATTGGAACCTGTCTAAATTGGCCCTATTATATGTACGAATGTGAATTAGGGACCTTAGGTTGTAAGAGCATCAGGATCCTACGGGGTAAGTGACCACGCTATATTAAGATACCACTCAACTCAACATATTCACCAGTGCAACATCCACGTCATTTTCTTCCAGGCCCCAGTTGAGATTTCCCTTCTTCCTGCCCAGCAACACTTGTTACCAGTCTGAGAGGTGAAAGGAAATAAAAATACTGGGCCAGATTCACATACACTTAATATTGCGCTGCGTAATCGAAATACACTACGCTGCCGTATTTTACCAGGCTCTACACCGAATCCTGGTTGATTTTTGCCCGTACGTTACGGCGGCGTAGTCTATTTCTCGCCGCGTAATCGAAATACGTGATTAGGGGGCGTGAAGCATTTAAATTAAGCGCGTCCCCGCGGCGATCGAACTGCGCATGCTCCGTTCAGAAATTTCCCGCCGTGCATTGCGCAAAATCATGTCGTTACGTCATTCGTTGTTTGAGTAGTGTCGTTTACGAACATTCCTATTCCCGGACGACTTACGTAAAAAATAATAAAAGACGTCGGAAAATGTAGAAATTCGACGCGGGAACGACGCCCATACTTAACATGGGCTGTCTAATATTAGAGCAGCAAAAAGCTGGTATAGTGTTACGCAAATAAATGTAGACTAAAGGTGCCGTAAGAGATTGCGATTGAAGATCGTAATTTCGGGGATCGCCGGCAAAAGCTCATTTGCATACCCCGACGCGGAAAACGATGGGAAGTCCACCCAGTGGCCGCAATTTTATTGCAGCGTAGATCCGAAGGCGTATAAACACGTAATCCAGTCGAATTGAAGCCCGCAGCCGTCTATTCATGGTTTGAGGTTTTCGACTAGCTAAAAAACGCACGTAATTTGAATTTACTCCAGTCTAACACCAGTTAGACAGGCGTAATGGCTCTCTGAATCTGGCCCAATGTGTCTTTACTACGTAACAAAATGTATTGCCCTATTTTCATGACTACGGCAGGAAGTAAGAAGAAATCCCCCATAAGGAACAATAGCAAATAAACAAGTAAATCCTAACAAGGTTTATTTTAAGTTATGGCTTTTAAAATAACATGCTGGAAAAAGTTTTATTTCATTAGGAAGAAAATGTTTCTTTAATATTTAATACCAGTTTTGGGTTAACAACCTTAGTTGGGCAATGTACAAACCAGTGAAGGTATTAGGGCAGGAGAAGGGTTAATGGCCAGTTGCCTTCATCAGTATTCATTTCTCATAGTCTGAAAATTCTGAGGTTTTCCCTCCAACAAATGATCAGAATATATTGGTCAGAAATAAAATAAACTGCACCATGACTTATACATAATGACCACAGAACTGCTGGCTTAATCGAAAAGTTCCCAGCCAACCTGAAAATAATTCTCATAAACTTGCCTAATATATGATTACAACTCCTGTGGCTTTTCCAGGAACACTTCCCATGCTGTATCTCAAGGCAGTGCATTCCTTGGAAAAATCTATTGCATCTACAAGCAGTTTATGGAGCCTTTAAAGTAGCTCAAATTGTTTTTATAGCTACGTTAAGCTTTCTGTTAAGTTGGAAAGTGAGCGGCACATGAACATAATATATATTTTTACTTTTTTTCCTAGCTTGTGATTTATCTTTAGATGTTGGACACCTGATATGAATTTGCTTTGCAGAGACACAGAAACTAATTTGATAGTACTATTGTGTTTCATCGGCTGCCAAATGTATAGCGTGGACTAATTTGTTGGTACCTTTACAGCTCATTGAAGAAACGCTTTATTCCTCCTTAAAAGTGATAACATTAAAAGCAATTGTCTCATGTAGACCTGCATTCCTTTGGTATGCCGTAGTGTAAAGCAAAGTAAGTGTGAACAGCGATAAATGATTGCTGATTCTACAAAGATATTCTAAAATCGTCCAGGCAGATTTGTTGGTGCCCCTAGAAAAGATTATAAATAATTGAACCATAGTAATATTTCAAACTGATTTTTTTTCTGTGAATAATATCACACATCTTCAATCTTCAAATGGAGAAAAGTAGTTACTGTTTGGTGTCCATGTGTCCACACTGAACACGGACCAGAGAGAACAAAAGAGAGAGCGTTGTCTGAGGAGACGGGGAAAATTATAGACCAGCATGTCAGAGGTAAAGGTTATAAGGCTGGATTCACACCTATGCATTTTGCAGATTTGCACTACACTCCATTTAACATGGTTTCCTATGGAAGTGTGAATCCAGCCTAAGACCTTCTTCATGTTCCTACAACTCCAGTTGCATATGAATATCCCTTGGTTCACACCTACGTGTTTTTTTAGTCCATTTAGGCTCAGTTCACATATGAACCACATGCGGCTCACAGCAGGGGTCCCGTGCATGCTGGTCCACTATTTCAGCCCAAATTTTGCATAATTTAGGAGATGTTTACTGTATACCCCGCCGCCCGTGCTGTTTCTTCTGGCAGCTCCCGTGCGCATCCTGTGAACCCGGAAGAAACACTGGGTAACACTGTGTCAGCGGTGTGCCGTCGCCACTGCGGTGGCTTTGTTCTAAGGTAGAAAATGCTTACCTTAGAACAAAGCCACCGCAGTGGCGTGGGCACACCGCTGACACTGTGTTCCCCAGGGTTTCTTCTGAGTTCACAGGATGCACGCGGGAGCCGCCAGTCACGGCTCTGAAGAAACAGCACGGGCGGCGGGGTATACAGTAAATATCTCCTAAACTATGCAAGTTTAGAAGATTTTTACAGTACCCGTTGGTAAGCCTTATTATAGGCTTACCTATAGGTACAAACAAACCAAGAGAGGTTACTTCCTCTTTAAAATGTTTTCCTATGGATCTATGCATTTTGAGCCAATGTGTTTTACTGGGCAGGGTAAGTGGCTTTTTTTTCAGCAGCAGATTACATTTTGCGTGTAAACAACTTCAATAGACGTGCTTAAAAAATGAAAATGTTATTGTTTTAATGCGTTTTTTTGTGCTAATAGAAAAGTATAACAATTCTGTTGATGGAGTGTGACTTTAATGTGACTTTACAGTAGTGCAGGAACCTTTATATGTCCAAAGTCGCATGTTAGGGTTAGGGGCTAGGGTTAGTGCTAAATGTCAGGCCTCGTACACACGATCAAATCTGTCCGCTGGAAACGGTCCGCTGGACCGTTTCAGCAGACAGATTCGATCATGTGTACGGCCGAGCCGATGGATTTGGCCACCCGACAGATTTCAAAGCAGACATGTCGTCCCGCACCGCCGCCGCACTGCCGCCGAATGGATTCGGCGCATGCGCGGAAGTGTTTTACTTCCTGGTGCGGTGACGTGGCGGCGTCAACGTCACCGCCACGTCACCGACACGTCAGCGCGCTCTCTGCTGGCGGGGATTTTGGTTTGCTCGTGTGTACACGCGAGCAAACCAAAATCCCAGCAGACAGATTTGTTCAAATCTGTCGGACGGACAGATTTGAACAAATCTGTCCGCTCGTGTGTACGAGGCCTCAGGGTTAGAGTTAAGAGTTAAGAGATAGGATTAGAGTTAAATGTTAGGATTAGAGTTAGGGTTGGGATTAGTGGTAATTTTTAGGGTTAGAACCCTAACCCTAACAATTACCGCTAACCCTAATGATTACCACTAACTCTAACCCTAGGTCTAACTCTACCCCTAACTCTAACCCTTACCATTAACTCCAATCCTAGCCTATAACCCTAACATGCGACTTTGGATGCATTATGGTTCCTGCACTACGTTTATGCAAATGTGATGCTACTTGAGTCCCAGAGAGTGTATAGTTGCATCAAAGTTGCACTCCATGAACAGAACTGTCATAATTTCCTATAATCCAAAACGCATCAAAAATGCATGTTCAAAAACGCAAAACCCATGGCAAAATGCGTCTGATACAAGCATCAACCTATATAGATGTGAACCTAGCCATAGAAGATATTTAAGGTCCATGGGAGTATAGCCAACCACCGTGAACATACCTTCAAGAGGAAAATTGGCCCTGTGTTGAAAAGAAAAAAGATAAACACCCATGCAAGTCGTATGCATTGCCAACATCCCTCGTATGAATATGAAGAAAAAAGTACCCACGGTACTATTGGGACTTTAATGGCAAGAATCAAGACAATATTTAAAATGTATACATTTTATTTAGAACATATATAAACAAAAACATGTTGTATAATATCACCTAACCAATAAAAACAGCGTATGTGATAGACTGTAGTTGGTTTCCGTGTGGTGATCCTAGGGCCTCTTGGATCACCACACGGAAACCAACTACAGTCCATCACATACGCTGTTTTTATTGGTTTGGTGATATTATACCATGTTTTTTGTTTATATATGTTCTAAATAAAATGTTATACATTTTAAATATTGTCTTGATTGTTGCTGTTAAATTCCCAATTGTACCGGGGAGTGCTCTTTTCTTTATATGTTGAAAAGAAGGATAGTACAAATAGTAGACAATAAGCCTACCGTTGATTGGCTACACTGGATGGATTAAAAACAGCGCAGCCATAGGCTCGTGCTGCTTTCAATCACATCCAATGACGCGGCACGCCGGGGGTGGGGCCGAGTGATACAGGGAGCACGCCCGCAGGAACTCAGCACCATATGAACTCGCTCACATTAAGGTGTTGAGTCCTTGCGGGGGAGAGCCGAGATAGCCGCCGGGGGACCCCAGAAGACCATTTTCGGGGCCATCCTGTGCAAAACGAGCTGCACAGTAGAAGTAAGTATAACATGTTTGTTATTTAAAAAGAAAAAATCTCACCAGTGTACCATGCATGTGGCAACTGTTCCAAGTCTTTTTTAAGCACCCCAGCCCACACCCAGAGCTAACATTTCTTATTGAGGCACAATTTAGATCTGTGCATTGTGGTAATGAGCAGCATAAAACACAAAACATGTTGCGGTGCCAACACATTTAGATAGGACTAGGCAGGTGTGGTAGGTGCTTTATAACTTGTGTTGGGGTGCCTGGGTAGTCCATTCAAAATGAATGAGCTGCCTTACTGGAACGTACATTAACATGCAAAGTACCAGGAACTGTACTTTGTAATTCCCTTTAATATATAACTGAGTTTTATGAACAGCTTCTTTGTCAGCTAGGCATCATATTAGGTGTTTAGCTGAAAGAATGCTTCTAGAGACATAGGCTGGCCACAATGATGAGATCATGGCTACGTGACCTTTGGAGAGGCCACAAGAACTGTGGAAAAACTGGTATAAATATGTCATACATTCCTAAGCTGTAAGGTTTATGGAAAAAAATAAAGCTCACTTGATAGTCTCTATTCCTACATATCTTCAGAATATTGTTTTTCATTGAGTTTAATTCATACAAGACACAACATTTAATGGAAAACATGGACTATATTTACTAGGCTGCCTCACACAATAGATCAACTCAAGTTATTTCTAGAAACAATGGAGTAGATTCATCTAAAGAAAACTAAGGACTCTACTTATAAATGGGCAGACAGCCATCATCTCACTAATTCAACCCCTGGTGTGTATGTGTATATACGGTGTATATAAATATACAGTATCTCACAAAAGTGAGTACACCCTTCACAATTTTGTAAATATTTTATTATACCTTTTCATGTGACAACACTGAGGAAATTACACTTTGCTACAATGTAAAGTAGTGAGTGTACAGATTGTATAACAGTGTAAATTTGCTGTCCTCTCAAAATAACACAACACACAGCCATTAATGTCTAAACCACTAGCAACAAAAGTGAGTACACCCCTAAGGGAAAATGTCCAAATTGGGTCCAAAGTGTCAATATTTTGTGTGGCCACCATTAATTTCCAGCACTGCCTTAACCCTCTTGGGCATGGAGTTTACCGGCGCCTCACAGGTTGCCACTGGAGTCCTCTTCTACTCCTCCGTCACGACATCACGGAGCTGGTAGATGTTAGAGACCTTGCACTCCTCCACCTTGGGGATGCCCCACAGATGCTCAATAGGGTTTAGGTCTGGAGACATGCTTGGCCAGTCCATCACCTTTACCCTCAGCTTCTTTAGCAAGGCAGTGGCTGTCTTGGAGGTGTGTTTGGGGTCTATATCATGTTGGAATACTGCCCTGCGGCCAGGTCTCTGAAGGGAGGAGATCATGCTCTGCTTCAGTATGTCACAGTATATGTTGGCATTCATGGTTCCCTGAATGAACTGTAGCTCCCAGTGCCGGAAGCACTCATGCAGCCCCAGACCATGACACTCCCACCACCATGCTTGATTGTAGGCAAGACACACTTGCCTTTGTACTCCTCACCTGGTTGCTGCCACACACGCTTGATGCCATCTGAACCAAATAAGTTTATATTGGTCTTATCAGACCACAGGACATGGTTCCAGTCATCCATATTTTTAGTCTGCTTGTCTTCATCAAACAGTTTGTGGGCTTTCTAGTGCATCATCTTTAGAAGAGGCTTCCTTCTGGGCATGACATCCATGCAGGCCAATTTGATGCAGTGTGCGGCTTATGGTCTGAGCACTGACAGGCTGACCCCCACCCCTTCAACCTCTGCAGCAATGCTGGCAGCACTCATGCGTCTATTTCCCAAAGACAACCTCTGGATATGACACTGAGCACATGCACTTAACTTCTTTGGTCGACCATGGCGAGGCCTGTTCTGAGTGAAACTTGTCCTTTTAAACCACTGTATGGTCTTGACCACCGTGCTGCAGTTCAGTTTCAGGTTCTTGACAATCTTCTTATAGTCTAGGCCATCTTTATGTAGATCAATACTTTTTTCAGATTCTCAGTGGGTTCTTTGACATGAGGTGCCATGTTGAACTTCCAGTGACCGGTATGAGAGAGTGAGGCCTCGTACACACAAGGGGATATGTCCGCTGAAAACGGTCCGATGGACCGTTTCAGCAGACATCTCCGCTCGTGTGTATGGGCTAGCGGACAGATTTCTCCACCCGACAGATTTCAAAGCATGCTTTGAAATCCATCCGGTGGAATCTGTCCGCCCGACATGTCTGCTGGTTAGTACACTTACCAGCAGACATGTCGTGCCCCACCGCCGCCGCCGAATGGATTCGGCGCATGCGCGGAAGTGTTTAACTTCCTGGTGCGGTGACGTGGCGGCGTCAACGTCACCGCCGCGTCACCGCGCCGTCCGGCGGCGGGGAATTTGATCCGATGGTGTGTACACGACATCGGATCAAACTCCCGATCGGACATATCCGATGGAAATGGTCCGCGGACCGTTTTCATCGGATATGTCCGATCGTGTGTACGAGGCCTGAGAGTGATAACACCACATTAAACACACCTGCTCCCCATTCTCCAAAACCTTGTAACACTAACAAGTCACATGACACAGGGAGGTAAAATGGCTAATTGAACATTTTCACTTAGAGGTGTACTCACGTTTGTTGCCAGCGGTTTAGACATTAATGGCTACGTGTTGAGTTATTTTAAGGGGACAGCAAATTTACACTTTTACAAGCTGTACACTCACAGCTTTACATTGTAGCAAAGTGTCATTTCTTCAGTGTTGTCACATGAAAATATATAATAAAATATTTTTAAATATGTGAGGGGTGCACTCACTTTTGTGAGATACTGTATGTATATATATATATATATATATATATATATATAGTGCATATTTTTACTAAAAATAACATTCAAAGAATGCGGTGAATATCTAAGAAAAGGATGTAAAGTTTGTTGAACTTTTTTAACTTGGCTGGTAAGCTTAGTTTATTTTTCATGGTGTTGATATTGTGTAAAAGACAGTGTTCCTCTGCCCTTTTGCTTATTTTATCTCTGAAAACAAATCATTTATTCTGGTTGCACTTTTTTCTATTTCCTTCATGATAGAATCTTTTGTTTTCACTTGCTGCGTCTCTGGTTTCCAAGAAATTGGCTCTTTGCTGCTTGCGGAGACACTGGGCTCAGTGGTCTGCTGTGGCTAGTACACAGCCCAAGGTCGAGGATTCCCTCCTTTTCCTTCCCACTATTGTCTTGCATCCTGCAGGTTCTATTCCTTACACCAGTGCTTGTGTCGTGACTGAGGAGACTGGCACCAGGCACACTCTACTATCACTGTGACAGCTGCTGAGCACTTGCCAAATTCTAATTACAATAGGGTGACCTCAGTGCATTGCAAAGAAAGGAACCTTCAAACAAATGATACACTTGTAGTCATAATATTGTTTGAATGACTACAATGCCATAAATGTATACATCCCTGTATGTGACTAGCTCAAAATAAATATATACTTTTCATATACAATGTGTTATAGCTATATGGTAAAATATGCGCAGTGTTATTTTTATTTTAGATGAACTATTTTTAACTGTAATAGCAACAGGTGCGGTATGATATTGAGACCTGGTGGTCCTATACAAGCCTATGAGGGCCCATTGCATGGGTCACATCCACCAGTGAAGTGAAGTGTGTTAGGGGGAGGTTGAGTAGTTTAAGTCAGTAGATCTAGGCAAGGTGAATAAGGGCCTTTTCACACGTGCGGACCGTTCGACCGGTTTTTAAATGTCTGTTTACGGATGCTTTCCTATGTGATAGCGGACGTTAGCGGATAAGCATCCGCTAACGTCCGTTTACACCCGTCTCCGTTAAAACTGAAGAAAACCCTATTTTTCTTCCGTCAAAAAAACGGAACGGACGAAGAACGGATGTTAGCAGACGATCCGTTTAACATCCGATCTGCTAACATCCGTTTTTCATCAAAATATGTAATAAAAATAAAGTTCTAACAAAAAACAAAAAACGGATGAAAAAACGGATGAAAAACGGATGAAAAAACAGATGAAAAACTGATGACAACTGATGAAAAATGGATGAAAAACTGATGAAAAACGGACGAAAAAACGGATCAACTGATGATAAAAAACGAATCTAAAAACCGGTCCGCACGTGTGAAAGGACCCGAAGTGATTTTTTAGAAGTAAGTAATGTAGGTGTATCAAACATATCTGTTTTTAAAAAGCGACTGAAGTATGTTACCGACTTAGACAACTTTTTTTGTGTGATGTTGAGCTTGGAGTTCCAAGGGAATGAGGGTGTTTTTTCTTTTGTGGCAATGTAATCACTTTTGACCCAGGAATCAGTAGAGTGTGGGGTGTTCTGGCTGTTGTGGGCTGCCATCCAGACCTCTAACAGGGTGGGACCAACACAGAATTTGACAGCTCATTTGATCCCTGCTGTCATTTGTAAACATAGAATCTTGCAGGGAAAAATCTTCCACTACAGCTCTCTGTAATAGATGTCATCTGTGTTTATAAATGACAGTGGCAATCTGGTGAGCTGTCAGATCCTGTACGTTGCCACTTTTATGGAGTTCTAGATAGGGTCAGGCAGCACGTGTCACCCCCACCCCTTTACTTAAAAACACTGTCCCTTTCCTTTTTCCAGCACCAATTATAACCCCGTTTGCCTTCGTCATTGGTGGCAACAACACTGAAAATTACACTGCCACCAATGAAGCCGAGGAAAGGGTATAATTATCCACTTAAGCCCCGGACCAATATGCTGCTAAATGCCCAAAGGTGTTTTTACATTTCGGCACTGCGTTGCTTTAACAGACAATTGCGCGGTCGTGCGACGTGGCTCCCAAACAAAATTTGTGTCCTTTTCTTCCCACAAATAGAGCTTTATTTTGATGGTATTTAATTGTCTCTGCGATTTTTTTTTTTTGCGATATAAACGGATAAGAAAAATCGAATAAACTAAATTTTAGTCAAACATTTAGGCCAAAATGTATTCAGCCACATGTCTTTAGTAAAAAAAATTGCAATAAAAAAAAAAAAATAGCTACCTAGCGGCAACAGTGACACTAATACAGCGATCAGAAAAACGATTGCTTAGTGACACTGGCAATAGGGGGTGAAAGGGTTAACTAGGGCGGTGATCAAGAGGTTAAACCTTTATTAGGGGGGTACGGGGGGCTACCCTGCACCTAACACTAACTGGCTGTCACACTAACTGTCACACTGACACTAAATGCAGTGATCAGTAAATATATGGTTACTGCTATTAGTGACACTGTGACAGGGGGCTGGGGGGGTGATCTGAAAGGGTTAAGTGTGCCTATGTGTGTGGTGTCAGTGTAGTGTTAGTACGTCTTACTTGTGATGTCTTCTTTCCTCTCGGCGGATTGAAAATACCGCCGAGAGGAGAGCTGACGTCACTTCCTCTGCCTGTGTTTACATTATACAGGCAGAGGAAGTGCAGAGCAGGGAGGGAGCGGATTCGCTGGGAGCGATCCGTAGGGGGCGGACAAAAACGAACAGCCGCCCCCTCATCCCGGATCACTCCCACAGAATTACCAACCGCCGCAAGTACCGGAGGGGGGTCCCCCGATCGGACCCCCGACCCACGTCTAGGCAGGGACGTACAGGTAAGTCCATCTGCCTGTACATGCCATTCTGCCGACGTATATGTACATGCGGCGGTCGTAAAGTTGTTATACATATAATTAAAGACCCGCTTAGGTCAGCTTCATTATTGGCAATGCTAATGTTTATATTGCCCCCCTCCAAGTTTTAGTGATGTATGCTTTGTGCTGTACTCAATCATCCCACCCTCCCACTCCCCCAGGCTCCCCACTAGCATATAGTAAAAACTGGCTACATACATGCTCTCTCTCCTCTCATCCTTGGAATCAGTGTGGCGTAAGGAGGTGATCATGTTGTGCCTGTCCTGCACTCTCGTAGATGGCAAAGTGTGTAAAAATATTGTGTTGCATTGTGAAATATTTTAATTGATGATGAATGGCCAGGGGGCCGGTCATCTGAATAGTGGGTGGCAGCGGCGCCGGCGACAATACATAGATTCATGCAATGCATGAATCTATGTATTGTTGACTTGAGTGATGGGTGCAGGGGAGAGAGGGGGCGGCGCTCCTGCTCCCACTATGGATGCACCACCACTGGTCCTGGGAAAGATCATACGATACGACCTCCCGCAAAGGGGATTGAATAACCAACTCTTCAAGGTTCCAGCCTATTTAACAGTAAACCCAGCCACCTTCTCGGTGCACCTCCCCAGGGATTGGCTAGGCCCTACTAAATATTCAGGCCGGGAATTTCACTAGTGCAAAATTAGTGTCTTCTGGGAAAAGCGTTCCACTTTGTAAAGGTGGGAAAAGGAACCACTTATCCTCCACCCTTTATTTACTCACCAGATGGTTAGCATATAACAGCATGTATTTCACTGTATTACCACAGGGAATCACCACAGCAATCCTCACCACTGGATATTTAAATCAAGCCGGAGACTAAATAAGAAAAGCTCACCTCACAGAGCCGAAAAATTCTTCATATAGGGCCAGATTCAGGTAGAGTTAGGCTGGCGGATCAATGGATCCGCCAGCCTAACTGTCACTTTAAGCCGGCGTTTTTGTTTTCTATAACCAGAAAACAAGAAACGCCAGGTTGGAGTTCCGATGCGATCGGCGCAATTGAATTTTGCCATCGCATCGTTACTTCAACTTAAAAATGGCACCGGGGGCGTTCCCGCCGATTTACGCTCAAAAAATATGTTAATGAGCGGGAATCGGCAATTCACGATCTTTTTCGGGCGCGACGCAGTGACTTTACGACGTTTCCGGAAGCGATACGCGGCGTATAGATAAAGCAGCCCCCTAGTGGAGTATCCTATGTTAAGTATAGGCGTCGTCATTGCGTCGGAAAAAAAACAAATCGCGTCGCTTGCGTAAAACATTCATGAATGGGGATGTGACGTCATTGACGTTCACTGACAGAATTTGGAGCATGCGCACTGGGATGCATTGACACTCGACGCATGCGCAGTACGTTCGCCGCGGGATCGCGCTTCGTTTGAATACTACACGCCCCGTACCCGCCCAATTTGAATTCCGCCGGCTCATTTGCGATGCGCTGCCGCAACTTTAGGAGCAAGTGCTTCATGAATAACAGCACTTGCTCCTAAAATTTCGGCAGAGTAACGTAAATGAGAAGCGTTACTCCAGAGCAAAGATGCTCTGATCTACCTGAATCTGACCCATAGTGTAGTATTTAGTAGTAATGGTGAATCATATAAAAGCTTTCAATAGGGATCCAAATAAAAAATAAATATGTAGCATGAGATAACAAATAAAACGTAGCTTGACTTGCTAAGATGGCCACCATCCAAGAAGCTGGAACGGGCAGTGTGACATCAGCATATAGGCCCCTCCCAAACGTATCAGCCTAGTTTTGAGGGTGCTACACCTATGCAATAATAAAAAAAATGTAAATAAAAAGATTTTGTGATCATATCCCTGGCACTAACAACTGAAAGTAAAGAATGGGTCCTCACACGGGGCACCAAAAAAAAAAGATAGAAAGAATGGCCCTAACGAGTGGCTTGCACTTTGTGAAGAAAGCTAAACTTAACAGCAGTGGGCAAACTTTCAAATTGTCCCTCTTTTGAAGGGACTGTCCCTCTTTTGGAAATAAATTCCTCTGTCCCTCCTTCCTTCTCAGTTGTTCTTCATTTACACAGATGTGTGGACTTATATAAAAATACTTTACTAAACTAACACAAGTGTTACACTACACTAAATCTTTCAAATTTTTTTTATTATTGTTTTTACAATCTAGTCTAGTGGTAATCATAGTAATGAAAAAAAAACGCTTTTGGATTTAGCCAATCATTCTTGCTTAGCCAATCATTCTTATTGTTCATGGGCCTGCCTTGAGCCTCCATCAGGGGTGCCCAACCTTTTGAATAGCGAGGGCCACTTAAGCAACTTGGTAACCAGTCGTGGGCCACAAAGAGTAGACCGGGTGGATGAAAGTTTACGGCTACTCTATAGGCCCTCCGATCTGCCCAGATGGAAGGGGATAAATTCCCTTCTGTTTTTTAAATTGGAGGTAGGCAAACCTAAATGGACATCTGTCGCTCTGTAGAGGTGAATTTTTTGAAATGTTGTGAATTTTCTTGTGAAAGGGGTCTAAGACTGCTTTCACACTGATGTGCTGCGGTCTACCCACACTGTGAGTGCAGCGTAGTGCACCTGTGTCTATTCTGTGGGTTAGCTGAACTTTGCTATGGACTCCCCCTGTGTCAAAGCCGGCTTTGTAGAGGAAGCATCAGCTTATGGGGCTTCGGTCCACAGCCGCCTTCTTCCTCTACCACCAGTTTCATTCATAACACTGATGCTGTGGTATAGCTGGTCAGAAACCTGCAATCTGGGCTTGCTAACCCACTATCCCAACCTTTCATTTATTCCGCCCCCCCCCTCCTCCCCTGCTTAAGCATAATTTAATTAGTTAATTGTTAAATATTGAACCTATGATTATTTTTTCCTGATTTATGTACCAACTGTTGTCTCAATTAATACTATTTGTCTACAATTGCTGTACTTTTCTTTGAACCATCTTTTATATCCTTTTTTCAATTCAGTGTAGTTAGTTCCAAACCTTTGAAGAAGCTCTATAGAGCGAAACATGTTGGTAGAACTACAAATACCAAGAGCCTTCCCAGACTGTTTAAGCCTGTGATATATGTGATATATAACATAATGGATGGTTTTTATCTACCTACTTGTGTATAAACCCAATAAAATTCTTCTATTTTAACAGTGTTTCGTTACACTTTATCAGCACCGCCTCATAGTCCCAGGGTCCTTAGGTACCCTTCTCTCCCCAAGAATTTTCTCTTTAATTTATCTACATGGGATGAGGTGCTTTAACTTTGAGTAACTGTTTGTCCACACCAAACTGTTTTTGCTATTCCAGAGCAGAAGGTCGCGGACCACATCAGAGGTCTCCGAGGGCCACATGTGGCCTCCTAACCACTGGTTTGCCACCCCTGGCCTACATGCTTTGTACTAAAGTATGTCCTTCTTTCCCATCTAAGAAAGTTGGATTGTATGGCAATGTGGTCATTGCAATATAAATATTATACATGGAATATATTTAAAAAAATATAATAACTCCAGCTATTATTATTTAAAAAAAAATGATTATTGCTTTGCCTTTTTCCATAATATACCAGTGAATTTCATAGCAAGAGAATGTTCTTCCTGTTTTGCATTCACAATGAATGAATCCTCAGGGAGAAACTAATTTAAACTTTTTCAATAATACTGCAGTACATGACTTTTCTAGTTCATTTTACCATTAGAAGAGTATTGCAATGAAGCAATAGTAAAGAAATACTACCCTTAGCTCATTGCAGATTGCACATGTTGTTCCTGTAACCCTCGATCATCTTGTACAGTAAGTGATGTGTTTCAGATTGACTGCTGCTTGTTGTCACTTAATTAGGCATAGCTACATTTGTGCTGGAAATAGGGAACAGATATGACCTTTGCCAGCACACAGTCTCGTTTTGAGAAAGAACAGTATTGCTGCCTAATATTTGTGCGGAGGTAAAATTCATCTTGAGCAGTATGTGCTTTTTTCAATGAACCGCTGTGGAATGTCCCTGGAGAGTAAAATAGGACACTTCCCAATAGACTTGTTTGTTCATTAACATACTAAATACATTCCCCCAACATCTGCCTTCTATAAATGCTTTCACATTATTTCCCACCACTTTGTGTAGGAAATGTCAGATGATTTTGAAATGAACACAAATGTGAAGCACTGTAATGTTCAGAACCAGTTCTGCATATTTTATCATTTCTTTATACCCACTGGAATTAAATGGAAAAGTGGATATATTTATAAGGAATGGCCACTGCATAGAGAAATGTGAAAATTACAGATTTATTTTAGTTTTTCCCCATTACAGATCTGCTAGACACTTACATGGAGTTTTTTTTTTTGGCTACAGGTGCAGCAAAAAAATCATTAAATAGAACTAGTTATGACTAGACATATGCAAGAATTTAACCACTTCCCATACGCATATTGACTTTTTACGCCCACAAGGTGGCTCTAAAATGCCGGGAGGCCATCAATATGCGGCCTCCTGCCGCTGGTGGGGTACACGTGCCGTTGCGCGTGCCTGGCGGCCGCGATGTCCGCCAGGCACCCGCGATCGGAAGTCACAGAGCCAGGGACATGGATCCACAGAGATCCACATCCTGTCAGGGAGAGGAGACCGATGGTGTGTCCCTTGTACATAGGGACAGCCATCGGTCACCTCCCCCAGTCAGTCCCCTCCCCCCACAGATTCACCTAGCAGGTCACACATTTAACCCCTTGATCGCCCCCAGTGTTAACCCCTTCCCTGCCAGTCACATTTATACAGTAATCAGTGCATATTTATAGCACTGTTCGCTGTATAAATGTGAATGGTCCCAAAAAATATTTCGATGTGTCTGCCGTAATATCGCAGTCCTGACAAAAATCGCAGATCGCCGCCATTACTAGTAAAACAAATAATAATAATAATAAAAAAATAAATAATAATTCTATCCCCTATTTTGTAGGCGCTATAACGTTTGCTCAAACCAATCAATAAACGCTTATTGTGATTTTTTTTACCAAAAATATGTAGAAGAATACGTATCAGCCTAAACTGAGAAAAAAAAAATATTTAAAAAAAAATATATATATATATATATATATATATATATATATATATATATATATATATTTATTATAGCAAAAAGTAAAAAGTATTGTTTTTTTTTTTCAAAATTGTCGCTCTATTTTTGTTTATAGCGCAAAAAAAACAAAAAACCGCAGAGATGATCAAATACCACCAAAATAAAGCTCTATTTGTGGGAAAAAAAGGACGCCAATTTTGTTTGGGAACCACGTCACATGACCGCACAATTGTCATTCAAAGCGTGACAGTGCTGAAAGCTGAAATTTCGCCTGGGCAGGAAGGGGGTATATGTGCCCAGTAAGCAAGTGGTTAAAGTGTATCTAAACACAAAACTAAAACTGGAATATATTGTAGATTGTCAGTCTTTGGGGTGGAGGTACAATTTTTTTCCTTTTTGCAAGCTTCTTATGCTTTATTTTCACCTTTTAAATCTATGGATTATACACTTGCTCTTCCTGGGTGGCTACGTAACTCCTCTACTGTATCTATGGAGGGAGCTATGTTTGTCACCCTAAGATACTGTGCTCATATAGAATACAAGCATGTCTGTATCTTTTAATATCCATTACATGGGATGGAGGACAATTGGTAAATAACATAGCTAGGCACATAGGTGTGCCGAGTGGGCCTGGGTACACCTTAATCATTCTGTGCGGGGAAGATTCCCCATGCTTCCTCTCTCTCCCTGCAGTGGAGCCAGCTTCCCTCCTCTCCTCTTAGGAGCGGGAAATGGGCTCGTAAATATTTCATTAACCGGCCCCTTCCTTTTATGAATGAACACAAAGAGTGACTTGTACCGATCGTGCCTGTCTTCATTCTTAACTGAAGCATATTAAACTATGTTTACTGCAGGCTGTAGAGAAAGAGACTAGGGCATCTCTGTCCTCAGTTTCTTTCTATGTCTCAAAAGTGAAACATCAGGGGTCTGTTTAGACCAGGGGTCACAAACTGGTGGCCCTCCAGCTGTTGCAAAACTACAAGTCCCGTGAGGCATTGCAAGGCTGACATTTACAGTACAAGAATGACTTCCACAGGCAGAGGCTAAAAAATAGTAAAAAAAAATATAGTGTAAAAAATAATAATTACATTATTTTTTTAAAGAAAAAACACTACTGACACCGACCACTGCTCTACTGATATACACGCATGTGTGTTTGTGCTCTGGAATGCACTTCCTAATGCAACAGGCTGTGCATACCAATGTCTAGGAAGGAAGATATCCTTTGGTTCAGCACACAGTAGGTGACAAGGACATTGCAATTTGAGTATTTGATAAGTATTTGATGCCCTACCAACCAACAATCATTCTGTCTCCCACAGTCTAGCTACAGTAAGTGCTTATCTGGTACACAGATTAGTCCTGTCAATTTAAGAAGGTGCTCTTAACAACAACTCGTTATACATAAAAAAGACACCTCTCCACCATGGGCGTCCGTTCCATAGGGCAAAGGGGGTCATTTGCCCTCCCCCTGGAATGGAAAGGGAGAGCCAGGAGCAGGGCCGAACTGGCCCTGGGGCCGCTTTATGCGGCGACTGCAGCGCTCCCCTCCTTCTGTCCTCCGGCGCTCGTATCGTATGTCATGGAGCTGGGTCTGTGTGCAAGATCCTGCCCCCCTAGTTCAGCTTGTCTGAAAGTCTTTTAGTGTTTCACGTATCACACAAGCTGAACTACGGGGGTGGGACCTTGCACACAGACCCAGCTCTGTGACATACCATACGAGTGCCAGAGGACAGAGGGAGGGGAGCGCCTTTTTATATCGTTTACAAGGCCTGTGCTTTGTTTGTTCCAACATCTGTTGCCACAGGTAACACTGTCAATATAGTTACATAGTTACATAGTTACATAGTTAGTCAGGTTGAAAAAAGACACAAGTCCATCCAGTTCAACCATAAAAAAATAAAAATAAACAAACAAAATAAAACACAGTACATCCCATACACCCAACTCCATACCCACAGTTGATCCAGAGGAAGGCAAAAAACCCCAGCAGAGCGATGATCCAATTTGCTACCGGAGGGGAAAAAATTCCTTCCTGATCCCCCAAGAGGCAATCGGATTTACCCCGGATCAACTTTACCTACAAAACTTAGTACTCAGTTATATAATGTGTATTTAGGAAAGAATCTAGGCCCTTCTTAAAGCAATCTACTGAGCTGGCCAGAACCACCTCTGGAGGGAGTCTGTTCCACATTTTCACAGCTCTTACTGTGAAGAAACCTTTCCATATTTGTAGGTGAAATCTCTTTTCCTCCAGACGTAAAGAGTGCCCCCTTGTCCTCAGCGTTGACCTTAAAGTGAATAACTCAACACCAAGTTCACTATATGGACCTCTTATATATTTGTACATGTTGATCATATCCCCCCTTATTCTCCTCTTCTCAAGAGTGAATAAATTCAATTTTTCTAATCTCTCCTCATAGCTGAGCTCCTCCATGCCTCTTATCAGTTTGGTTGCCCTTCTCTGCACTTTCTGCAGTTCTCCGATATCCTTTTTGAGAACTGGTGCCCAAAACTGGACTGCATATTCCAGATGAGGTCTTACTAATGATTTGTACAGGGGCAAAATTATATCTGTATCTCTGGAGTCCATACCTCTCTTAATACAAGAAAGGACTTTGCTTGCTTTGGAAACCGCAGCTTGGCATTGCATGCCATTATTGAGCTTATGATCAACTAAAACCCCCAGATCCTTCTCCACTACAGATCCCCCCAGTTGAACTCCCCCTAGCATGTATGATGCATGCATATTCTTAGCCCCCAAGTGCATAACTTTACATTTATCAACATTAAACCTCATCTGCCACATAGTCGCCCAATTAGACAGAGCATTGAGGTCGGTTTGTAAATTGGAGACATCCTGTAAGGACATTATTCCGCTGCATAGCTTGGTGTCATCTGCAAAAACAGAAATGTTACTTTGGATCTCAGACCCAATATCATTTATAAATATATTGAAAAGTAAGGGACCCAACACTGAACCTTGGGGTACACCGCTGATAACCTTGGACCATTCAGAGTAAGAATCATTAACCACAACTCTCTGAATTCTGTCTTTCAGCCAGTTTTCTATCCATTTACAAACTGATATATCTAATCCTGTAGACCTTACCTTACACATGAGCCATGTGTGGGGAACTGTATCGAACGCTTTTGCAAAATCCAAGTATACCACGTCCACTGCCACGCCTCTGTCCAGGGTTTTACTTACCTCTTCATAAAAAGAAATCAGGTTTGTCTGACAACTTCTGTCTTTCATGAATCCATGCTGTCTGCTGCTTAAATAGTTTGTTTCCAGCAAAAACTCATCCATGTGGTCTTTTATTAAACGTTCCAGTATCTTCCCAACTATAGAAGTTAAACTAACAGGTCTATAGTTACTTGGTAAAGACTTTGTTCCCTTTTTAAATATAGGCACCACATTGGCTCTACGCCAATCCAGTGGTACTATTCCTGTCATTAATGAGTCCCTAAATATTAGATACAGTGGCTTTTAAATTTCAGAGCTCAATTCTTTCAGGATCCGTGGGTGGATGCCATCTGGTCCAGGTGCTTTATCCACCTTTATTCTGTCTAAATATTTCTGGACCATATCACTTTTGAGCCATTGTGGATTTGGGGCTGTGTCACTCCCACCCCCATTATGGACACGAGCTCCCCCATACTCCATTGTATACACAGAGCTGAAGAAAGCATTTAATAAATTTGCCTTCTCTATGTCCTCAGTCACCCACTCTAGATTATTTTGTAAAGGGCCTACATGCTCAGACTTGACCTTTTTACTATTAATATATTTAAAGAATTTTTTGGGGTTTGTCCTACTATCTTTTGCAATCTGTCGTTCATTTTGAATTTTTGCATCCTTGATTTCCTTTTTACATATTCTATTATATTCTTTGTAACATTTAAACGACACTAGTGTTCCTTCATTTTTATATTTTTTAAAAGCTATTTTCTTATTGTTTATAGCTTTTTTAACTTTGACCGTGAGCCACATAGGTTTTATCTTTAGCCTTTTAAACTTATTGCCCATGGGAATATACTTTGCAGTGAGGTTCCAAAGAGTCTTTTTGAAGAATTCCCATTTCTGTTCTGTATTCATCGGTGCCAATATTCCCTCCCAGTCCAAGCCCTGGAGAGCAGTCCTCATGCTTTGAAAATTTGCTCTCTTGAAATTAAGTGTTTTTATCTTTCCGTTATGTATTTCTTGCTTATAGTTAATATTAAATGAAATCATGTTATGCTCACTGCTACCCAGGTGTTCCTTTATCTGAACATTAGTAATAAGCTCTGCATGGTTTGAGATTACCAAGTCCAACAGAGCATCATTCCTAGTTGGGGCCTCAATAACCTGAACCATAAAATTGTCCTGCAATAGGTTTTTAAATTTTTGTCCTTTAACTGTCCCAGAAATTCCATTATTCCAGTCAATTTCTGGGTAGTTAAAATCCCCCATTATTATCACCGTCCCAGCCCTTGCTGCCCTTTCCATCTGTGCAAGGAGCCGAGTCTCCACCTCCTCATTAAAATTGGGTGGTCTATAACAAACTCCAATGATTAACTTTGAACTACGCACATCTGTATGCAGTTCCACCCATAATGCTTCAACTTCATCACACTCTCCATCAACCAGGTCCTCTTTCATGCTTGCTTTGAGGTCACTTCTCACATAGAGACAGACACCTCCACCTTTCCTTTTTACCCTGTCTTTCCGAAAGAGAGCATAGCCAGGAATATTAATAGCCCAGTCATGTGAGGATTGAAGCCAAGTTTCAGCAACACCGATTACATCATAGCTCTCCTCATGCACCAGAGCTTCCAACTCACCTGTTTTGCTTGGAAGGCTTCTGGCATTGGTGAACATATAGTGTAGTGTTTCAGTCAAGGAAAAGGGGTGCTGTGTAATGTAAAGGGGTCCAGTGATGCAGGGTGCTGTGTAATGTAAAGGGGTCCAGTGATGCAGGGTGCTGTGTAATGTAAAGGGGTCCAGTGATGCAGGGTGTTGTGTAATGTAAAGGGGGCCAGTGATGCAGGGTGCTGTGTAATGTAAAGGTGGGGTGTTTTTACATTTTAACGTGGGGGGGGGGGGCGCTTTTAACCCCTGCTTGCGGTCGAAGAAAGGGTAAAATGTGACTGTGTATCGCTGCTGCAGAAGCGCCCTCCCCCCTCCCGAAAACATTTCATCGGACGCCCATGCTCTCCACAGAATCCTTTTCTTACATTCAAACCCCACCATCATGGGCAAAACCAAAGAACTGTCAAATGACAAGATTGTAGACCTGCACAAAGCTGGAATGGGCTACAAGACCATCAGCAAGAAGCTTGATGAGAAGGAGACAACTGATGGTGTGATTATTCATAAATCGAAGAAATACAAAGTAACCATTGATTGCCCTCAGTCTGGAGATGCATGCAAGATTTTTCATAAGGATGATTATGAGAAAAGTGAGGTATCAGCCCAGAACTACATGTTAGGAGCTTGTGAATGATCCTAAGACAGTTGGAACCACAGTCCCCAAACAAACCATTGGCAACACAATACAGCGCCATGGATTGAAATCCTGCAGTGCCTGCAAGGTCTTCCTCTTCATGTACATGTACAGGCCTGTCTGAAGTTTGCCAATGAACATGTAAATAGTTTAGAGAAGGATAGGGAGAAAGTGCTGTTGTCAGAAGAGACCAAAATTGAGCCCCTTGACATTAACTCGACTCGTCATATTTGAAGGAAGAAAAATGCTGACTATGACCCTAAAAACATCATCCCTACAGTCAAGTACAGAGGTGGAAACATTATGCTTTGGGGCTGTTTCTCTGCTAACGGTACAGACCAACTTTGCCCATTGAGGGGCAAATAGATGGGGCCATGTATTGTAAAAAGCCAGAACACTGAAGATGGTCATCAATGGGTCTTCCAGCATGACAATGACCCAAAATATACTGCCAAGGCAACAAAGGAGTAGCTCAAGAAGAACCAGACCCCAATCCTATAGAACATGTATGGAGGAGGCGAAAACTTCAAGTTGCAAAGCGATAGCCAAGAAATCTTAAGGATTTAGAGAAGATTTGTAAAGTAGAGTGGACCAAAATCCCTCCTGGGATGAGTGCAAACCTGGTAACCAACTACAAGATACGTCTTACCTTTGTGATTGCCACCAAGGGTTTCTCCACCAAGTAATAAGTCATGTTTTGCTTGGAGATCAAATACTTATTTTACTCACTGAACTGAAACTCAATTAATAACATTTGTATTGTGTGTTTTCTGGATTTTGGTTGATATTCTGTCTCTATCATTTAAAATACACCTATCATAAAAATTATAGACCCTTCATTTATTTGTAAGTGGGCAAACTTGATATCAGAATGTTTGAGAAAAAAAGGGGCAAAGAGAAATTGCTGAGTTGGAGCAATCATATGACAGTAAAGAAGCCTGTGATTGTGAAGAATAAGGTAAGTATCGCTGTTAAATTCTTTACACTCTAGATTAATTGGTTAAAAATGCATAAAAACATCATAGGTGTGAAACCAAGTAGCAGACAGTTCGGGGGTAGCTATAACAATTCACGATGCCAAGGCACATGTGGTAATTCATAGCCAAGGCATCCATACTCCTTGGAGCAGAACGAGAAGTGCACCACAAGAATCAAAGCTGGGAAAAGAACAACACTGGATTCAATGGCCTTTAAGTATATTTATTCTTTACAATATAGGGAAACATTTATCATAACACTTCGGGGATTATATTTTGCATGGGTATTGCAAGACCTTCCTGTCTTTTTGTCATTTAACCCCCTGAGCGGTAGTCCCCAGTCAGGCTCGGGGTGGAATTTCAGGACCAAAAGTGGTAACCCCGAGCCAAACTCGGGACCGACTCGCAGTGTCCACAGGCACAAGTTACTTACTTTGTCCCTGGATCCTGCGATGCCTCCCCGCTGTGTGATCAAGCGGTGTCCTCCTCGCTCGATTCACAATTCTTAAGAGCCGCCGACCTCCGTTCCCTGTGACATTACGATGCACGGAGGCGGAGATCGGCACCAACTTTAAAAAAGTACTGTATAAAAAAAATACACACCCCCTTTGTCCCTAGTGGTCTGCCCAGTGTCCTACATGCACTTTTATATAATAAAAACTGTTCATTCTGCCTGGAAACTGGAGATTGTCCATAGCAACCAAAAAGTGTCCCTTTATGTCAAAAGTGGTTTTAGACCAGCTAGAAAACAACGATAATAAATTATAATCATTTGCAGAATTGAGCAATAGTGATTTTGGAAAAATTCGTCATCAAAAAATGTAAAATAATGTAATAATTTTTATTATTATTATATTATTTGTTATAATTATTTATATGTATTTATTATATTATAATTTATGATTTTGTGTTTCAAATTCTATTATACCCCAGATGTCTACTAGACTCTTGTTTAGACAGATTTAAGTGTGTTATTCCTAAGAATTGCAGGCCTTACAATATAAATTGCCAAATTTCCATGGAAATTAATGGTACCGCTTTTAGCATCTAAAATCTGAAATAATCATACTGCCAGGGAAGTTAATGAATGTAGTAGGTGGATCTATAACCGCTATTCAGTCCAATAGCTGCATTTGAATCCACTTAAAACAGTCCATTTGCAATCAAAAGTAACTAGTACCACAGTTCATCATCAGGTTCCATTCATCCAAAAGGTGCTGCGGCTGTTGGGACTAGTTTTCCATCAGGTCTGCCTTCCCTGTGAGGCCTCGTACACACGAGCAGACAGATTTGTTCAAATCTGTCTGTCCGACAGATTTGAACAAATCTGTCTGCTGGGATTTTGGTTTGCTCGCGTGTACACATGAGCAAACCAAAATCCCCGCCAGCAGACAGCGCGCTGACGTGTCGGTGACGTGGCGGTGACGTTGACGCCGCCACGTCACCGCACCAGGAAGTAAATCGTGTGTACGAGGCCTGAGATTTTAATTTCATAAATATGGTCATTGCCATATTTGGGTAATGACATCATCACTATCCCTGGGCTCTTTGAGATTCCCCGGCTGACATCTGAATTGGGCCGGGGATAGAGCCCTGTGTGAGAACCTGTCATATTTATAACAGCTACCCAGTGCAAACATTCCCCATTCTCAGCACTGGCATTCCTGTCTATGCCAGCTTAGAGCTGGTCCTAATTACTGCCAGTTTCGTAATTTGCAAACTGGCGATAATTCTTTAAGAATCTGTTGCTGCCATAGCGACAGGTTCTTAAATTGGCAGTAGTAAGAACTGCTTGAATTTTTCTACCGTCTTGGTAACTTCACCTAAACTGGCGCAAATTCTTGCTTGAATTAGGCGCACAAAGTTTTAAAGGTAAATACCACCAGAGAAGTGATGCAAACACATAATTCTTCAGACTAATGCCGCGTACACACGGTCGTTTTTTGCGATGAAAAAAAACGATGTTTTTTAAAACGTCATTTAAATTGATCGTGTGTGGGCAGAACGTCGTTTTTTGTCTTAAAAATAATGACCAAAAAAAATTCCAACATGCTTGAATTTTTTGTGTCGTTTTTCAAAACGTCGTTTTTTGTGTCATAAAAAGTGATGGTGTGTGGGCAAAACGACGTTGAAAACTACGTTTTTAAACCCGCGCATGCTCAGAAGCAAGTTATGAGACGGAGCTTCAATGGAAAAGAGTGCCGTCGAACGTGGTGTACGTCACCACGCTTTGCTAGAGCTTTGAAGAAAAACGATGGTGTGTACGCAACGTGGTTTGGGATAATGACGTTTTTTTTCATGATTGAAAACGTCGTTTTTTTTCATCGCAAAAAACGACCGTGTGTACGCGGCATAAGTTGGTGGTCCAGGAAAATTATGCATTGGATATAGCTAAAACTCCCAGTATGCGTATCTGATTTCTGATTAGAAAATATTTTATACTTTGTTTTAAAAACAAGAGAAATAGCTTTTTATTCTAGAGACTAGTATAAAATTCATTGTTCCATTTTCCCAGAAAATAACAAATCAAAACGAATTGGTCACTATAAGCAACAATTATGTTTCCTTCTCATCAGTTTTAATAAAGCGGTCTTTAAGTAGAGGATCGCCATGACACCCAAAGTTCTATCTTTTTCCAAAGGGAGTCAGCACAAGTATTACTTTCATGGCAGATTCACTTTGAACACAGTTTCAAGTGCTGAAATCGCCTACTAGGTCAGACACAAAGATTAGAATAAGGAATTGCTGCTCAGACAACATTTCAAGCTCTCTACAGACACTTGTATCGGTACTTATTGTGAGATCAGATAATATTTTCTTAATATTCTAAATATTTCTGGAACACACACATATGTAGAATAATAATGTTTTGGAGTAAAAGTGCATATGTTTTTTGGAGTAAGAGATATAATAAGATTTCTTAATATAGAAATCTTCAAGCTTAGTCAACAAAGCAGTGCAAAAAGCCACATTAAAATGTATAATGTGTTAAAATCCATTAAAACGGAACTTGCATACCAAAATAAAAGTCTGCTTTTTGCAAGCCATTTAAAATGCCATTTGTAAAGAGAGATGGACTGGAAAATGAAATTAGTTACCATGGCCTCAGCTTCCCATGCTTTTGGGAGACATGGGTGATGTCACCGTGCCTTCCTGCATAGTTTAAAGTTCGAAGTCCTGTAAAGATGCACTCCAACCCATTTGTAATTGCTCATTCTCATGGGATTTCGAACACATAGATATCCCAGGAGGCAGTCACCCTTGCCTTCTGGAAGTTTCACAGGGTGGGCACAATGGGCCCAAGATGATTCATTTTGGTGATCTGATATTTTATACATGGTTTATAAAGTGTTGGGGGATAGGAGACAGGGGGTCTGCAAGAAAATGCACCTTCTATTTGACATGGAAGGCCTATAGTCAGTATGGGTCACTGGTTGAATAATTAGGTAAGCTTATTTTGGAATAGCAGACTCCAATGTAGAAACTTATTAGTTAACTTATCTCAAAAAGTACAGAGCAGGGCAGATACAATTGTTGCTTTTACATTTTAATTTCTGAACATCTTTGCTTTGTTAATTATCCATTTTTATTGGCATCTTGCATCATGGGGTCACTATTATATCAAGTTCAAGTCTCTGTAGATGCAAACCCATGTTTTTGAGTTTTGGATAGATTAGGAAAGAGTTAGACGCTCCGTCAGGTTATTTTTATATATATATTTTTTTTTGCCCGTTTTTGTACTCGTGTGTGTAAACAAAGTAACAAATTTGAAGTATACTTTATCCTCAAATACTGAACCCTACCCAACCCACCTCTTGTACAGTTTATGTTACCGTATTTATCATCATATAGTGCGCCCTGGCGTATAGTGCGCACCCCCAACCTGGAAGGGAAATTTCAGGAAAAAAAGAATATACTTACAGTTTGAATGCCCCTCGTCGGTGTCTTGCCCGGCGTTCATCGGCGGCCTTGTCCGGTCCGGCATCCGTCTGTGGCCTTGGTGGTGTCCTCCCCGCTTCTCCCCCGCTGTTTTTGAGTCGATCCCCGCTTCCTGCTCTGTGTTTGAACGCCGCCATCCGACATATACCGAGCGCAGTACACTCGGGCACGCTCGGCTTCTCTCGCATAAAGGCTAGAAGGCAGCACAGAGCCTGACCACGAGGGGAGCCGAGCCTGGCCAAGTGTACCTGAGTGTACTGCGCTCGGTATATGTCGGCGGCGGCGTTCAAACACAGCGCAGAAATCGTGGATCGGCGTATATCGTGCACCCACGATTTTCCCCTGATTTTAAGGGGAAAAAAGTGCGCGGTATACACTGATAAATACGGTATATGCTTTCAGAACCTGTTTTTGAATTTCTCTTGTTCTATATTTTCTAAAGAGGGACAAGTTAGGGAGGTTGATTGTACAACATTGCTCAACATTGTTACCTAGACAGAAAGTAAGAGGGAATCCTAACTTTTAGAGATGCCACAAGGTGGTGAGGGGAAATCTTTGAAAAGGGACACCTGCTCTGGTGACAATTATCTTAAAGTGATACTAAAGTCTTGTTTTTTCTTTAAAAATAATAAATGTTATCCTTACCTGCTCTGTGCAATGGTTTTGCACAGAGCTGCCTAGATCCTGTTCTTCTCAGGTCCCTCTTTTTTGCTGCCGGCCCCTCCCTCCTGTCGAGTGCCCCTACAGCAAGCAGTTTGCGTTGGGGGCACAGAGCCAAGTCGCAGCTCTGTGTGTCCATTTAGACACAGAGCCGTTGTTCAGCCCCACCCCCCTTTCCTGATTGACTAACTGACTTTGATTGACAGCAACGGGAGCCAATGGCTCCACTGCTGTTTCTCAGCCAGTCAGGAGGACAGAGTCCTTGTTGGCTGAGGCACTCATGTACATCGCTGGATAGAGATGGGTTTTAGGGGGGCTGAGGGGGGCTGCTAAACATAGAAGTTTTTTTTGTGCTGGTATTTTAATGCATAGAATGCATTAGGATAATAAGCCTTCTAACTTCACAACCACTTTGAGGTGGGAATTTCTGTCTTGGAGATGCAACCGGAAGTAAGAAGAATTACTCAAATATCAGTGCGGGCATTCACATGTGATTCATAAGGCCTCGTGCACACTGCTGCTCCTAAACTGACCATTAGAAGCTTTTGGCATTTATTTTGCCAAAGCCCCTGAACTCAGCTTAATAAACGCCTCTGCACACATAGACTTTTACCAGAGTTTAGGAGCAGCAAATTTTAGAGGCAATCAAAGCAGAAGAATCATGTCCAGGAGAGGAGCTTTTGGGTTTAAAAAAAATCCAAACACACCTAAACGCTAGGCACGTTTAGCACTGCAGCATTTATTAGTTTTAATAGCCAGAATAATTAAAAATTCAGACCAAGTAGATAAATAAACTTCCAAACACTAAATGCTGCTAAACAGTAAACCATTGTGCATGAAGCCTAAGCATAATGTTGTTCTCAGGTTTTGAGCATCCTACCAATAGGGAAGGGGGTTATTAGACAAACCAAACATGTAGGTGTTAAAAAAAAACAATAAACATTACTCAACATTTGGTTCCTTATGCTCCTGCACAATGATACAGATTACATAGGAATAAATTCTATCTGGTTCCTTCAGTTGGGTGGGTGTTCTGACCTTCTGTCGCTCCATCTATTTTGGACGCTATGACCATATCTAGTATAAGTATTGTGACGGTATGCGAGGTGCGATACATGATAATAGGTACATTTCACCTCGCATTCATTCCATTATGAGGGACTGAACCGGAATCCGGTTCTGGTTTTACAGCCTCTGGGCCGGGCTAGGGTTCCGGTCCGGATGTTTGGGTCCACTGGAGTCCACAGTCAGCTGGACTTTAAAAGATCAGGAAGAGAGCACAACAGTGCTCTGTTTTTTTGGAGACTCAGGAGGGAACCTGAGTGTGAGGGGCTCTATTGGAAATGGCTGCAAGAAAAGGTTTGCTTTATTGTTATTTTGTGGGTGGTGGGGACCAGCCCCGCACTGTATAGAGAGGAGATCCTTTTCTTTAGTTTAGCACTGGACGGCAAGGATTTAATTTACTGTTTTGTTTATTTTTGACCTGCAAACCATTTGTAAATAAAATCTGGCACCCGCCAGACTTAAAAGAAAGTGCCTGCTTGCGGACTGTGATTCAGAAAAGGTGATCCCCATGAGTTAATCTCCCACAGTATATATATATATATATATATATATATATATATATATATATATATATATAAATGGAGGTATATTAATAACTACTGTAGAATATCGAAGCCTAAAGCCTAGTACACATTATTATTTTTTTCTCGTTCAACCCAGCGGGCTGAACAAATAAAACTGAAGAACTCGGGAGGAGCCGCTGTATTAATTATACAATGTTTTTATTTATTTTTAATATTCATTCTTTATTCTTTTTTTTCCCTTCAAGTGTTAACAGTTCATTAAAAAAAAAAAAAAAATTCCTTATCTACAACATGGACTTAATAAATATACAAAAAGTAGGGGCACATTAATTGGCATACTGGAGGAGAAGGAACAAAAAAAAAAAAAAAAGACAAAACCTTCTAATGGAAAAGAGACAACCGGGCCAGGGAGCCCATATATAATTATACAATGTCAGTACAGTGTTATCCCCTGCTGAGCTATTATGTTCTGACAGGGGGACACCCCCCACCCCCACCAGAACACAGTGGTCAGCACTCTCCACCAAGTAAAGTATGGGAGTTTGTATGAAAAGCCCCAGTCAACTGCTGTCTCTGTGCTCTGCCCTTGTGATAACAAGTTATCTGTACTGATGTCTTCTGATAGGAAGGTTTTAATTTTGGCTCCTAAGTTCAAAAAGTGAACATCAGTGCTATGGTTGTGTCAGGCATTACATTGCCTAGTGTTCACTGATACCACTCATTCCTTCCCTCTCCAAGACATGATATAGAAGTGCTTCTCCTTTCAGTCTCAGGTTCAGCGTTTGTATGTTTTAACATGAACATTTGAGCTACATTGTAATCCCCATTGTAAAAACAATGGAGCATGTTTAATAAAAGCATGTTTTCTTTACTGCTGTAATCTGGACTGAAAGTATTGTTAAATCAATGACCTTATAAAGTTAAAGGTGGTGTACTCATGTGTGTATTTCGCTGTATGGTAAGTAAACAGTATGGAGATCAGATGAACAACTACATTCAACATTGTAAATTCTCAATAACCTGAGAACGGAAGTATGTGATGTTCCATATCACTTTCATTATAACAAATAACAGACCAATTTATAGAGGTAAATCTATAGCATACAGTCATTTCTGGCACTGCCTAAACCTTACAACCCAGTTGTGTTTAGAATACTCAGGCCAAACTGCCTTTATAATGTAAGCAAAATAAACGTTATAGTTATTCAAAGCGCTGAAAGTACACAGAAAACCAGTCTTTGAATTAAATCTCCAGCATTTGTTCTCATAACAAGTGATTTTGGTAAGTGAAACTTGAACAGTTATATCTCCATTACAAGAGTAAAAAGTACTGCAAACAGAATATGATGTATAATAAATACATGACATATATTGTAATGGTCCGTTTCTGAAGGTACATTGATCACACTAGTCAAACAAAATTTGTTTGTACCTGAAGCTAAAATATTTGAGGCACACTATTCTCACATGATCCAATGAAAACAAATATAGGTCTCCAAGCCATACAAAACGATTACGTGGAATAAATAATGACAAGGTATTGTTTATTTGTGCATTTGATTGAGTTAAAGAAAATTTGGCACTACTTTTCCTGGGTAAATCCCACAGTGATCATATTCAACACTAACTAACATATATCCATCTCACAAATTATATAGAATTCTCTTGTTTCAGTTCTAAAGTCTTATATTTATATTTTATTCCAAAGAGTTTTAAAATCTTAAAAGGAGGGAGCTGCGGTGTCTCAACGCGATTGGCACTGCGCTGACAAACCGTTCACCTCTGCAGCCAAGGGTTCTGATCCCGGTCTCAGCTGCATGTGAATTGAGTTTGGTGGTCTCAGCCCAGCTCCCGGTGGGTGCGCTATGCGAGGTAAGCCTGCGCTTAGTACGCCCACCCCCCTCCCACAAAACCACCACACTTACACGCACTCGAAATTGGGTTAACATGCACATACTTTGGCCACGCGGTCTCTAAAAAAAGAGAGGCGAAGGACTAACAGGGCTGGCTGAGTGGGCTAGATCCTCTCACTCCCTCATAGGGGAGTCCCTCTGCCCCGTTGGGCTTCAAAGCGGAGCAGGTAGGGCGGGCTGTTTGGGAGGACCTCCTCACACCCGCCATTGCCACCCGGGGCATGGAGAAAGATGGCAGATTGCCTCATGGGGAGCTCTGTCTACTCCCAAACTCCTACAGTCCGGCTCCTCTCTCGAGTACACGTACAAAATACACTATACACAAAAAAATCTTAAAAAGAATGTATAGTATTTTTTTTTTCCTGTATGTTTCACTGTATAAACTGTATGTAGCATCATCTACATACAATATACAGTATAGTGCTGTGTTCCAGCAGTGGCACGGAGACTTCCCATCTGCTGCCAGAACAAAATGGAGTTGGCCTGAGCACTGCTCAGCCATTCACAGAAAGTCTTCCATGGATTAGCAGACAGCAAGATTGACATAAATAATAAAAAGAACACTACTACCTTATTTTGGAAAAATGTTTGGCCACGGCCTTTATGATTGGCTTTAATACCGTATTTTCCGGCGTATAAGACTGCATCCAAAGTCGGGGGTCGTCTTATACGCCGAGGACAGTCTCCGTCCGATCTCCCTACCTTATATTTTTGCAGGATCCGTCTTCCAGGCTGCGGGCATCCATGATTTAAAAGCCGCACCTACTCCTCAGACTGTCCTGTGATAGGCGGGATAGGCGGGACACAAATTTTCCCAGCAGGGCTTCTGTTTAGTGTTCCGCCAATCACGGATGTCTTCTCATCCTCAGCCTCGGACAAGAGGACATCCGTGATGGGCGGAACACTGAACAGAGGCCCTGCTGGGAAAATTGGTGCTCCGCTTATAACGGAACAGTCCGAGGAGAAGGTGCGGCTTTTGAATCATGGATGCCCGCAGCCTGGAAGACGGATCCTGCAAAGAACATAAGGTTGGGAGATCGTCTTGGCCGACACAGTGGGGGCAAGTGATGGCACAGTGGGGGCAAGTGATGGCACAGTGGGGGCAAGTGATGGCACAGTCGGGGCAAGTGATGGCACAGTGGAGGCAAGTGATGACACAGTGGGGGCAAGTGATGGCACAGTGGGGGCAAGTGATGGCACAGTGGGGGCATGTAATGTAATGGCACAGTGAGGCATGTAATGTAATGGCACAGTGAGGCATGTAATGTGATGGCACAGTGAGGCATGTAATGTAATGTAATGGCACAGTGAGGCTTGTAATGTATGGCACAGTGAGGCATGTAATGTAATGTAATGGCACAGTGGGGCATGTAATATAATTGCACAGTGAGGCATGTAATGTAATACAGTGATACATGTTCCCTCAGGCAAGACCCAGTTTCTTACAGACATTTTCAAAGGGAAAAACTATAGACACCCAGCACTGTAGGTACAATATTTAAAGGAATTTTTCATTTTTTTAAATTTAAACATTATTAAAATCACTGCTCCAGGAGCAGTGATTTTAATGATGCTTAAATTAAAAAAATGTAAATAAAATTCCTTTAAATCTTGTACCTGCTGTGTGTCTATACGTGTGATAACGTCTTTAAAAAGCACAATCACCTGCCTGCCAGTAAATTAGGAATAGCTGATCTAGCTAAGCTATACAGTGTATAAATATATGTACAACTCCTAGGGATGTATATATATTCTCTACACACTGTAAATTAAGCTAAACTGACTAGCTTGCCTGCCTGCTCTATCTAGCTATATAAAAAGACAATCTCTCTCTCTCTCTGACTGCTTTCATTAACAAGCCGGAACACACTACACGAGGCCGCCCAGCAGGCGACCTTTTATAGTGTGGGGCGTGTGCTAAAGCCCTGAGCCATAATTGGCCAAAGCCACCCAGGGTTTGGCCAATTATGGCTCTTCATTTTTTGCACGCTGTGATTGGCCAAGCATGCGGGACATACAGCATGCTTGGCCAATCATCAGCGCGCAATGCCGAAGTGAATTATGAGCCATTTTGCGTCACTCGAATTTGGCGCGAACGACCGCTTTTGTTCGAATTTCGTCGAACGTACGAACAGACAATGTTCGAGTCGAACATATGCTCGTATCGAACGCAAAGCTCATCCCTAGTCACCGCGCTTTGCTAGAGCATTTTTTTTAACGATCGTGTGTGGGCAACGTCGTTTTAATGATGAAGTTGTTTTTTCTAGAGGCTGAAAAACATCGTTTTTTACAAGCCAAAAAATGATCGTGTGTACTCGGCATTAGAAGGAGAGAAACAGCAGATGGTGTTTCTTGATGGCAAAAAAGAAGACCCGTATTGGAGCATATATTTGTGCTGTTAACCATTATCATTGAAAGTAAAACAAAATTCCAAATTTTGGATTGACATCAGAATAGAAAATGTGGTAATATCTTCCAACAGAGACACTAATTCTGGCGACCTGGGCAAAAAAAACAAGGATTCTCCCAGTTTAGAGGAATTTTCTCTCACTTCCTGTTATTGCTATAGGACAGGAAGTAAAGGAAATGTCTCCAATGGGACACAGATGTCAAAAATAAACTTTACAGGGGTTTAAACCCTCCCTTATACTATCCAAAACTTCTACTTTAATTTAAAAAAAGGATATAAATCCACTATGTATACAACAAATTCCTTGCAAACTCAGTCATTACCTTTCTAAATATAATATTGTATCACACCTGTGCTAATTGGGTGTGTGCAATTAACAAAACTTTAACAAAAACAAAAAGCTGCTGTCATTCAGACATATAAAGTCCTAATGATACAAGTAAGTCCTTTTCTTCGGAAGACAGCACTAGAGGCCCCAACTACTATGTTAGTCACTCCAAAGGACTTAAGGGAAGCTCCAAACTTACCAGTGTTTGGCTTTCCAAGAGACTGAGCCGCCAAAAAAACAACTGACACCAAATATGGAAAATTACCATACCATCCAATGGGGCCTTTCTGTTAATTGTTTTATTTGCTGGTCTAGATTTTTATTTGGTGCCAGTAAATGCAGTCGATTGCTAAGGCACAGTTCACATATATGCAAATCGGATGTGATTTGAATGGCACTTGATAACATGTGAAGCGGCAGCCTTCTAAAAGCAGCCGGTTCACACATGTGTAGGGCGGCCACAGCACGGTCTTAACCACTTGCCGCCCAGCCGCCTCAGTTATACTGAGGCAGGTTGGCTCACCTGCGTGAATCGCCATAGGTGTACGTTGGGCTTGTATGTGGCCTTCTGTGGCCGCACGTGCACGTCGATCGGCCAGCGGGGGAGCCAATCAGCAGGGCGGTCCCTGCAGAGACAGAATGGGGATCTGCCAAAGTAAACAAGGCAGATTTCTATTCTCTCAGGGGATGAGACTGAGATCTGTCTTTTTGCTATCCAGGAAGATGGATCTCTGTGTTATTTCCAGGCAGGCAGCCCATCCCTCATACAGTTAGGGAACACATTAAACCTTGATCATCCCTGATGTTAACCCCTTCCCTGCCAGTGCCATTAGCAGACCTCAAATTTTCCTCTCGCCTACTCGCATTTTGCGAGTGGAAAATGAGGTCTGGCAAGGAGCTGGGCTGCCTGAGAGAGGGAGGGCGAGCACCGCTGGCGGCCGTTGTTGATCGGTAGCTGTCCTCCCAGCGATCGCAGATGGCAGAGAGCATTGGGGGTAAAGGAGGATCGCGGTATCACTGAGTGGTATAGCCGCTGTAATAGCAAAACCTTTAACTTTTCTCTGCTCGGTCTCACACACAGCTCCTAACCCCGTGCCTATATGACAGAACGCATCCCAGCATTGGACTCGCATTCCGTCTATTACAGGAGCGGGGTTAGGAGGAGGCGGGGCCGTGTGTGAGACCGAGCAGAGCAGAGAAAAGTTAAATGTTTTGCTATTACAGCGGCTATACCCTTTCCCACAAACCCAGCTGTAAGCACCTAAACGGTGTGGCAATACTATTCCTTTTAAAGGTGAGCAGAGAGTATGACCCGAGGCCTCTCACTGACCACTTGTCTCCACCCACTCTCCGTCCGGGGCTCAGCAATGCCAGCTGCTGTGACATCTTCCCTATGAACAGGGGACAACATCAGACTTGACAGTGGGGTCCTACAGACCAGAAAATGATAGCGACTTTTCCTCCCCGCATCCCGGACACTGCAGCAAATCATCCAATCAGCCTCCTGCAACGTGAGTGTTCTACTGTGTCTTCCCAATGCCTAAAAGTGATACTAAAGTGTCAGTTTTTTTAAGTTTATGTTTTTTTCAGGGGTTTTGCACAGTGCAGCTCAAATCCCTCTCTTCTTGCGTCCCTCACTGGCTCTTCTGGCCCATTCCTCATGCCGAGTGCCCCCAAAGCAGGCAGCTTGCCCATTCACACGATCAGACTTTGTGACAACAATCATGCAATGAAGCGGTGAGGTGCATTTATTATTTAAGTTTGTCAGGTAAAGGGTGGCTAATTACCTGCTCTTCCATTTAAAGGGAAATGTGTAGGTGTTGACAGTGATCCCGAAGCTCTCCTCTTTCTCCTGTCATGATCTGGCCACCAATGGGGGCACAGTAAGTCCACAGTGGGGGCACAATAAGGCTGCAATGGAGGGCACAATGAGGCTGCAATGGAGGGCACAATGAGGCTGCAATGTGGGGCACAGTGAGGCTGCAATGTGGGCATGGTGAGGCTGCAATGGTGGGCACGGTGAGGCTGCAATGGTGGGCACAGTGAGGCTGCAATGGTGGGCACAGTGAGGCTACAATGGTGGGCACAGTGAGGCTGCAATGGTGGGCACAGTGAGGCTGCAATGATGGGCACAGTGAGGCTTACATTAATGGGCACAGGTGAGGCTGTACTGAGGCTAACTGATAAAGTTGTTAATATTTATTTTTGTAACTTAATTCTGCATAAAACATTTAAGTATCATTTCAGGAGATAATTTATGAGGGCGTAATTAGCAGCAGAATTAGGGGCGGGGCATGGTAGGGGTTGGGCAGCGAAACTGGTGGCGAGTAACCCATGAGGCCTGGCTAGTGGCTCAAGACTTGAAATTTTGAGCCCTGCCATTAGTACAATATCAGTGCATTTTTTTTAGCACTGATCACTGTAATCATGTCACTTGTTTCCCCAAAAAAGTGTAACAAATGTCAGTTAGGTGTCTGATTTGTCCACCGCAATGTCGCAATTCCGCTAAAAATCACAGGTCACCACCATTACTAGTAAAACAATTAAAATTATTAAAAATTACATCAATCTATCCCCTATTTTGTAGATGCTATAACTTTTGCGCAAACCAATCAATATACGCTTATTGTTTTTTTTTACCAGAAATATGTAGCAAAATACAAATTGGCCTAAATTGATGAAGAAATTGGATTTTTTTTTATTGTTATATTTTATAGCAGAATATAAAAAGTTTTTTTTTCAAAATTGACGGTCTTTTTTTGTTTATAGCACAAAAAATAGAAACCGCAGAGGTGATCAAATACCGCCAATAGAAAGCTTTATTTGTAGGAAAAAAAGGACATCAATTTTATTAGGGTACAGTGTTCGCATGATCGCGCAATTGTCAGCTAAAGTAACGCAGTGCCGTATTGCAAAAAATGGCCTGTTCATTAAGGGGGTAAATCCTCCCGGGGGTGAAGTGGTAAAAAAGAGTCCTGTGCCATTTTGGGTATGGTTCAGGTGCGACTTCAGGTACAAATTCGCACTTGAATCGCACTTGAACCGGTAAACAATACTCTGTAACTTTAATAGGCAATATTTCAAAATGCACAGTCAAGCAAAACATATTTTTTTCTATTGAACATACAGTGGGGATCGAAAGTTTGGGCACCCCAGGTAAAAATTTGTATTAAAGCGGAGGTTCACCCTAAATTTACACTTTTGCTCAATCACACTGCTAGCCAAAGACAGTAAATAATCCTTTTTTTTTTTTTTATCTCGATCCTTACCCTTTTTATGCTGCTGTTTCTGTCCTGTCAATCAAAATCCACCGCGGGGAGTGGGGTGTATGTTTCTTCTCGCCCGACCAGCGCTATGTCTCCTGGGAGTGAGTCCTGACAATCCCAGGAGATGCGCTGTGCTCTAATCCCGCGAGATCTCGCCGGTCACGTGACTCGGCAAGCGTGTCATGTGACTCGGCAAGCGGGTCATGTGACGTGGGCGGCAACGAAAGCTGATAGCAAAGGTAGAAGTCTGCACAACGGGGCGTGAGCCTATTACGCCGGCCTTGTTATGGTCAGCATTCACCCTATCCCGGAAGAATACCCTGTGGGCTTCACAGTGCCCACAGTTAACATGGAAACAACCTTCGGATGTTTTTCTAAAATATCATTTCCTCCGGTACAGTGATGACGCCGGCTAAAGGAGTGAGACACTCTGGTAGTGCTGTATTAAAGGTAAGACCACAAGAACAATGCAAAAAAAAATCGTAACCCGTGGAACCCCCGCTTTAATGTGCATAACGAAGCCAAGGAAAGATGGAAAAATCTCCAAAAGGCATCAAATTACCGATTAGAAATTTTTATAATATATAAAAAAAAGTTAGATTTTATTTCCATCACTTACACTTTCAAATTTACAGAAAACAAAAAAATGGCGTCTGCAAAAGTTCAGGCACCCTGCAGAGTTAATATCTTGTACTGCCCCCTTTGGCAAGTATCACAGCTTGTAAATGCTTTTTGTAGCCAGCCAAGAGTCTTTCAATTCTTGTTTGAGGTATCTTTGCCCATTCTTCCTTACAAAAGTCTTCCAGTTCTTTCTGGGCTGTTTGTCATGCACTGCTGTTTTAAAGTCTATCCATAGATTTTCAATTATGTTGAGGTCAGGAGATTGTGAAGGCCATGGCAAAACCTTCAGTTTACGCATCTTGATGTAATCCCCCATGGATTTTGAGGTGTGTTTAGGATCATTATCCATTTGTAGAAGCCATCCTCTCTTTAACTTCAGCTTTTTCACAGATGGCATCAAGTTACCATCCAAAATTTTCTGAAATTTTATTGAATTCATTTTTCCTTCTACACGTGAAATGTTCCCTGTGCCACTGGCTGCAATACAACCCCAAAGCATGATTGGTCCAGGTAGGTTCTTTTCATAAAATTCTGTGTCCTTTCTTCTCCAAATGTACCTTTGCTCATTCCGGCCAAAAAGTTCTATCTTAACCTCATGGGTCCAGAGAACTTGTTTCCAAAATGCATCAGGCTTGTCTATATGTTCATTTGCAAAGTTCAAATGCTGATTTTTGTGGTGAGGACATAGGAGAGGTTTTCTTCTGATGACTCTTCCATGAAGACCATATTTGTACAAGTATCTCTTTATAGTGGAATAGTGTACCACAACTCCAGTGTCTGCCAGATCTTTCTGGAGGGATCGTGCAGTCAAACATGGGTTTTGAATTTGTTAGGGTGAATATTACCGCGCTTACCATAAACGGGGGGAGGGGGGTGGGAGAGGGGAGTGGGTGGGTACAGCTGCTGCACTGATTGGTGTATCAACCAAGGCAGATAAAAATGGGGGGGGGTGTAGTGCTGCGCTGTAAGGGAGAAAGTGGGGATGGGATAAATGAAGAGGAAGTGTGGCAAAAAACTAGATATGTGGAAAAAAGAAAAAAGGTAGGAATAACCTAACTATTATACATAGTAATGTCAGAAAATGACAGTGGTGTATATAAGAAATATATATTGAACGTGCTAAATGTAGCCTAAGTCGGCTACCAAACCAATGACAGTGCAAAATAACATAAAAAGTGTAACTTCCTTATAACAATCTGGTGCACAAAGTGCCAGAAATAGCACACAACAGTGTTATTCAGGGTGAATGTCCATACAACAGGTAACAATGGGTCAATGCAATGTATAAATGCAATATGGAAATAAAGTTCAAAAAGATTGCTGATGTAAAAGCCAAAATGCCGTGATGACCAGTTGCAGATGCTATTTCCAAAATAAATAAAGATGTCCCCTTACCTTACTGCTGTAAGGTAACAGCAGAAAACAAAGCCCAGGAGCACTTTTCAGGTTGAGTCCACTTGTGGTGCCATCCAAATAGGTAAATGTGGTGAGAATGGATCCTTCCTGGTAATCACCTCCAAACGATAATAGTCGCTCACATCCAGGAAAACAAAAAAATGCCCATAGTGTAGTACCATTAAAACAGGGGGGTTTTATTAAAACAATAACTGGGTACTCACAAGGTTGAAATAAAAAACAGGCATAAAAACACAGGGCGTCCGCCAACGTCACCTCTGGTACCTCATACGCGTATTCGTCACTCCACGTGACTTCCTCAGGAGTAGTTAAGGTGACATAAGGGTACTATTATATAGGGTAGCTTGTTAATGCAATGTGGGGGGGGGGGGGCAGGGTCTTTTCAGGCAGTCTAAATGGTAAAATTGAAGATACAAAAACCCTTTGAGTTACCTGCTTAGGGATTGCAATAAAGCTGTACGTGGTTGCACAGAACATTGTGATTCTCAGGGACATCACCAGCAACACCATATTGTGGCACATAAATTGCACGCTTAGGAAACTTGCTTATTTTACATTATTCATTGACTTGCATACAGCAGCGACAAACCAATATAGTTGAGTTCCATAAGAAAAGGGTTTTAATAATCAGCTTCTTCTTGTTCAATATATTTTATTGATGTTTATAATACAAGATATGAAGTGCAAATCACCATGTGTATAGATTATGTTTACAAGATTACATAGATGGAAGAACCATATTTGGAGAGGTGTAGGTCGAAAAGCCAATGGCCTGATTAATAAGGCTGGAATGTATACATGGATTAATATAAACCAAATAGCTTCTTTATTAAGAAGTCAAAATATTGATGGTCAAAAGTAAAGCATTATCAGAAAAATAATCTCTAAAGGAGGTGACTAAAGCATGTCTTAATGGACCTTGCTTTGTGCACTGGTGCACAGTCATGTTGAAACAGGAAGGGGCCATCCCCAAACAGCCATGACTATGCACTGAATTAGTGTGAAACGCGTCGGATGTCCCTTTTCTGGCTGTATTCTGTGATGCATGTCCTTTGATTTTACAAATAAAGACAACTTTTTGAAGTTCCTTTGGAGTGCGGCTGTCCATCCCTTCTGAAAATTCTACATTTGCCTAGTGCATTGCCAGCACCTTGGTTTCCTGGGAGGTTCCTAATTGTTCACAAGACCCACCTGGAGCGGTGACACCTTTCCCTTGGCCATCCCCAAACTGTTCCCACATGAAATTGTCCAAAATGTCTTGGTATGCTGATGCCTTCAGAGTTCCCTTCACTGGAACTAAGGGGCCAAGCCCAACCCCTAAAAAACAACCCCACATCATAACCCCCCCCTCCACCAAATGATTTGGACCAGTGTACAAAACAAGGTCCATAAAAACATGGATTAGGGAGTTTGGGGTGGAGGACATTCTCGTCCAACATCAGTGCCTGGCCTCAAAAATGGGCTTCTGGGAGAATAGTCAAACACTCACATAGACTCACTCCTAAACCTTGTGGACAGCCTTCCCAGAAGAGATGAAGCTGTTATAGTTGCAATGAGTGGGCCAACTCAATATTGAACCCTATGGACTAAGACTGGGATGCCATTAAAGTTCATGTACATGTAAAGGCAGGTGTCCCAATACTTTTGACAATATAGTGCATGTAATGTTTACAGAATTTTTCTCGTAGATGGATAGCGGGATAGTAAAAGGGATAATAAGAAGAAAAAAGAGAAAGGAAAGGGACCAGAAAGGGAAGTAGAAAAGATGGGGGAAGAGAGGAGTGGGTAGGGAAAACTGCACAAAACAAAGGAGGGGGTGAATGTCCACAAGCTAAAGAGTTTCCATGAGGGAGCCTTGGAGTTTTCTCTAAAGTAATCAAACAATTTGATGCCTTCTAATGTCATAAATGAATAAACATAAGTGAAGCCTATACTAATTCACCATTTGAATCTAGAAGGAGCTTTGAGGCTAGTGGAAATAATGGGCATTTTATCAGATTAAGTCATGGTAAATGAGGGGAAATTAATATTTTAATGAATCCCAGACTTTGAGGGAATGCTCCAAGGGGGGATAAGTGACGATGGTAGGAGACCGGGTGGGAGCCAAAGTAATGTAGAGATAGCAATATTATAGTTAATCACGTCAGTAAGGCCCAAATAGGGATTTCATTTAAACAAAAAACCCCATGCCATAGTGTATTTTAATTATAATCTGCCTGCTTAGTGTAAATATATACACTCGTTATGTATCAAAACCAATAGGGGGCGCTAAATAAACTAAAAAACAAAACAAAAAAAACGCAAACAAATGTACACAGTAATGTTAATTAACCACTTCCTAACTGGCTGCTGTATTTATACGGCGGCAGAATGGCTTTGTATATTTTTTAAGAGCCATAGCAGGCGCCCACTGCATGGCAGGGGACCCGATGTACACATACAGGGGAAGAGAAACAGTCTGTTCCTACTAAGTAGGAACAATGATATGTCTCCTCCCCCAGTCAGTCCAATCCCCCACAGTTAGAACACACCTAGGGAACACACATTTAACCTCTTGATCGCCCTCTAGTGTTAAGCACTTCCCAGCCAGTGACTTTTATACAGTAATCGGTGACTATTTTTAGATCTGATCGCTGTATAAACATCAATGGTCGCAATTAGGGTTGTCCCGATACCTCTTTTTTAGGACCGAGTACAAGTACCGATACTTTTTTTCAAGTAGTCGCTGATACCGAATACCGATACTTTTTTTAAATGTGTTCCCCATTGCAGCCATGTCCCCCACATATTGCAGCCATGTCCCCCCACAGATGCAGCCATGTCCCACCACACATATTGCAGCCATATCCCCCCACACATATTGCAGCCATGTCTCCCCCACATATGCAGCCATGTCCCCCACAGATGCAGCCATGCATGTCCCCCACAGATGCAGCCATGCATGTCCCCCACAGATGCAGCCATGTATGTCCCCCACATATTGCAGCCATGTATGTCCCCCACATATTGCAGCCATGTATGTCCCCCATATTGCAGCCATGTATGTCCCCCATATTGCAGCCATGTATGTCCCCCACATATTGCAGCCATGTATGTCCCCCACATATTGCAGCCATGTATGTCCCCCACATTGCAGCCATGTATGTCCCCCATATTGCAGCCATGTATGTCCCCCACATATTGCAGCCATGTATGTCCCCCACATATTGCAGCCATGTATGTCCCCCACATATTGCAGCCATGTATGTCCCCCACATATTGCAGCCATGTATGTCCCCCACATATTGCAGCCATGTATGTCCCCCACATATTGCAGCCATGTATGTCCCCCACATATTGCAGCCATGTATGTCCCCCACATATTGCAGCCATGTATGTCCCCCATATTTCAACCATGTATTTCCCCCACATATTGCAGCCATGTATGTCCCCCACATATTGCAGCCATGTATGTCCCCCATATTGCAGCCATGTATGTCCCCCACATATTGCAGCCATGTATGTCCCCCATATTGCAGCCATGTATGTCCCCCATATTGCAGCCATGTATGTCCCCCACATATTGCAGCCATGTATGTCCCCCATATTGCAGCCATGTATGTCCCCCATACCTGATATGATGCCGCCGCATACCGCCGCGTTAATCCCCCTGCATTACAAGCTTTCGTTTATAAAGCAAGGGGGAGCAAGGGGGAGTGTCTATACACGGATCCGGGCATAGACACTCCCCCTTGCTCGGGATTGGAGTGTCTATACATGGCGAGGCGGGCATTACAAGTATACAAACGAATACTTGTAATGCGCGCTCTATTGCACAGGGATTAACGCGGCAGTATGCGGTATGCGGTGGCGGCTTTGCGGCGGGGGGAAGTATTCTATTTAGGTATCGGGGGTATTTGCGGGAGTACAAGTACTCCCGCAAATAGTCTGTATCGGTCCCGATACCGATACTAGTATCGGTATCGGGACAACCATAGTCGCAATAAAGTGTCAAAAGTGTCCAATCTGTCCGTCGCAGTTCCACTTAAAAAACGCTGATCATCGCCATTACTAGTAAAAAAAAGAGATAAATTATAAAAAATTCCATAAATTTATTCCCTATTTTGTAGATGTATAAACTTTGCACAAACTACTCAATATACGCTTATTGAAATTTTTTTTTACCAAAAATATGTAGAAGAATATATATTGGCCTAAACTGAAGAAGAAATGTGTTTTGTTTTAAATTTGGGATAGTTATTATAGCAAAAAGTAAAAAATATTGTGTTTTTTTTTTTTAAATTGTCACCCTTCTTTTGTTTATAGCATAAAAAATAAAAACCGCAGAGGTGATTAAATCCCACCAAAAGAAAGCTCTAGTTGTGGGGGGGGGGAAACATAAATTCTGGAATTGTCAGTTAAAGTAACGCAGTGCCGTATAACAAAAAATGGCCTGGTCAGGAAGGGGGTAAATTCTTCGGGGGCTAAAGTGGTTAAACTGGGATAGTTAGTGAGATAAGACAGAGAGAAAGCTATAGAATGGGGGATGGGGTTTGAGGACAGTCACAGGGGACTGTAAAACTGTTGGATAATGAGTAAGAAAACCATGGTCTAGATTTAGGCCATTATCTTGTGTGTCAAATAGAACTAAAATTTTTATTTCAAAAGTTTTCCTTTCCTAAATAGTTTTGAAATTCCCTTTAAGAACAAAGACATTGAGGTCTTCCATCGTGTGGTCCGGTTGTGAGAAGTTATGTCCCACAGGTGTGCAGAATCCATTTTCTTTATGTTGATGAAATTTCTGTGCAAATTCATCCTTGTTCGCAACCTCTGTCCTGCTTCACCAACACTAGATCATTTGCATATTTTTTTTTTGCATTGGATGAAGTATATGACATTACTGGAAGGTTCAGCTGTATGATCCCATGGTATTGAAAGTCCTTTTTGTGTGTGTGTGTGTGACACTTTTAGATGGATTGATTTGGTTGCACAGTTTGCAGTGTTTTTAATTGCAGGATTTTCTTCCATTATTTGTGACTTCATAATCACAGTGAAATTTCCTGCTGATTAGTTTATGTCTGAGGTTGGACAGACGATCCGTGTTCATCAGATCCCCCCATAGGGAAGGGCAAAAATCTGACAGGACGTTACCTGCACAGTGTGCGGGGAATGCCCTGTCATCCAGTGGCTCAGCGGGGATCAACAGAGCGATCCCCGCTGAGTAAGCGGTGGTTCATGGGGTGGATCATCATTGATCTGTCCCTTGTGAAAGAGGCCAAAGGGCCTTAAGAAATTAAATAGACAAGTCAGTACATCAGGTGTGATCAATTTTAAATGATTAGTACCATAGATGTAGACTCTAATGGCCCATACACACGATCCGAATATCGGCCGACGGATCGTACGACTTTTTTCGCTTAATAATCGCGAGTAAAATAAATAGGTTTTTAAACTCACGAAAATTATCGTACGATCGAAAAAAACGATCGGAAGTGATGTCACGTGTTGAAATGTATTTGTATTGTATTATCGGACGACGGCTGTACTGACTAAACGAAAATCGGACGATCGGACATCGGACGAGAAACATTTTCGCGCTTGTCCGATCGAATTTAATCGGATGAACGGTCGTGATCGGCTGTCGAAAGTAGTGTACACACGATCCGAAAATCGTACGATCCATCATCGGACGATCGTTTTCGTCCAATATTCGGATCGTGTGTATGGGCCATTACTTTCACACAGACCAAATAATATAATATGATTTGAGTTATTTTTTCCAAAGAAATGTTGCAGTATACATTTTGGGTTAAATTTATGAAGAAAAATTACTTATTTGCAACATTTTATAACAGAAACTAAGAAAACCTTTTTTCAATATTTTTGGAATTTTTTTGTTTAAAATAACAAAAAAAATAAAAAAAATTATGGTGATTAAATACCACCAAATGAAAGCCGGCTGCTGTGGGGGACCTGTCAGGATGAAAAGCAGAGTAAAGTGCCGGTAAATATGTCATTTACCAGCCCTTTCCTTTTCTCAATTGGACACAGTGAGCGATCGCTACTGATCGCTCCTGTGTCATTTGATAATTGAGTATAAACTGATGCCACGTACACACGATCATTTTTTGTGATGGGAAAAAAAACGACGTTTTCAAAAACGTCATTTAAAATCACTGTGTTTGAGCAAAACGTTGTTTTATGTCTTCAAAAAAACGACCAAAAAAAAAATTCGAACATGCTTGAATTTTTTGTGTCGTTTTTCAAAACATTGTTTTTTGTGTCATAAAAAGTGATGGTGTGTGGGCAAAACGATGTTGAAAATGAAGTTTTTAAAGCCGCGCATGCTCAGAGGCAAGTTATGAGACGGAGCTTCAATGGAACAGAGTGCCGTCGAATGTGGTGTACGTCACCATGCTTTGCTAGAGCATTTTGGAAAAACGATGGTGTGTATGCAACGTCGTTTTGGAAAATGAAGTTTGAAAAACGTTGTTTTGTTTCATCACTTGAAACGTCGTTTTTTTCATCACAAAAAATGATCGTGTGTACGCGGCATAAGTCTCTGTCTCCTGTTTATTTTTTTCAATGCTGCGGCTGTTGAGAAAGGGACTGGGGAACCTGTGTCCTCAGTCCCTTCCGCTGTCTTAAGGGGGAGATATCAGGGGCAATAAATCTAAAAAAAAATAAAAAATGCTAAAAAATAAAATTGTAAAAAAAAATAAAATGAAATAAAAAACTACTGGCACCATCGCCCCACCCTACCGACACTAGTGTTGCTCACGAATATTCACATTGCAAATATTCGCTACGAATATTGCATATTCGAGTATTCGCGAATAACTCGAATATTGCGGCGAATATTCGCTATGGCGAATATTCGTATTTTTTCAAATTTATTTTTAAAACAGATCACATCCTAGTGATCTCCATCGTTGTCTAAAAGCATTGCTGGTATGATTAGAGAGAGACCCTGGGCCGAGTAGCTGATGCGATTCTTTTATGTTGCCGAAAATTCGCATTGCGAATTTTCGGCAAAATAAAAGAATCGCATCAGCTACTCGGCCCTTCTTTTGCATCAGAGCCAATCAGAATAACTCGAATATTCGGCAAAAGGAATATCGCGCGATATTCCTTTTGCCGAAAATTCGAGTTATTCTGATTGGCTCTGATGCAAAAGAAGGGCGGAGAAGATAATCGCGCAATATTCTGTTTGCCGAATATTCGAGTTATTCTGATTGGCTCTGATGCGCCCTTCTTTTGCATCAGAGCCAATCAGAATAACTCGAATATTCAGCAAACGGAATATTGCGCGATTATCTTCTCCGCCCTTCTTTTGCATCAGAGCCAATCAGAATAACTCGAATATTCGGCAAAAGGAATATTGCGCGATATTCCTTTTGCCGAATATTCGAGTTATTCTGATTGGCTCTGATGCAAAAGAAGGGCGGAGAAGATAATCGCGCAATATTCCTTTTGCCAAATATTCGAGTTATTCTGATTGGCTCTGATGCGCCCTTCTTTTGCATCAGAGCCAATCAGAATAACTCGAATATTCGGCAAACGGAATATTGCGCAATTATCTTCTCCGCCCTTCTTTTGCATCAAAGCCAATGAGAATAACTCGAATATTCGGCAAAAGGAATATTGCGCGATGTTCCTTTTGCCGAATATCCGAGTTATTCTGATTGGCTCTGATGCAAAAGAAGGGCGGAGAAGATAATCGCGCAATAGGAATATTGCGCGATTATCTTCTCCGCCCTTCTTTTGCCCCCTTATTCTCCTTTCTTTTAAGTAGAGTTAGTGTAGAGTTAGTGTTTAGTGCATATTAGTTTAGTAATACAGGAAATGATCTCCGTTTATGAGAATTTCGCAATCCTTTTCGCATAAGCGAAATTTCGCAAAATTTTTTTTGGATAAAATATCACGAATATTCGATATTAGCGAATATTCGCGCAATATCGCGAAATCGAATATGGCGTATTCCGCTCAACACTAACCGACACTGTCCACTGCCCTAACCCCCTCCCCCCAAAAAGTGTTGTGAAAAACATGAAAGACAAATTAAACTGTAAAAAAATAAATACTGTATTTATTGGCGTATAACACACACAGGCGTATAACACGCACCCTAACTTTAAGAGGGAAGTTTCAGGGAAAAAACTTTCCACAGCCCCCTGCATATAACACACAGGCACAGTTTACCCTCTATTTTCAGGGTAAAAAAGTGAGTGTTATACACCAATAAATACAGTACATAAAATCTAAAAACTACTGACACCATTCACTGCTCTACTGACACTGTCCTACTGACACTGTCCACTGCACATTCTACCCACCACCATACACTCCGCACTCCTCTCCCGCACATACGCCCCTGATTGAGGTGGCTAAAAAATGTGTATCTAAAAGAGCATGATATTATTATAATCTGCATGAAAGCCAACAAAATTTCCAAGCTGAAAAGAAAGATGCAGAAACATAAAGTCTGTTCTAATGATGATGCACTGTAATGAAATGCAAACATTAATGGTCAAGGCAGTAGTTACCCAGCCAAAAAATATATAAAAATATTTATCCTTGGGAAACAGCTGTCTCAAAATGAGGTGTTACGTTTTATTGATGCCAACCCACCGTGAACCAACACAGATATTCTTGCAGAGCACAAGATGTTATCTGCCTAAAAATGTTGAAGAGAAAATGGGCTGGGGCGTTAGTGATGCTAAAACACCTTAACCCTACAGAATTATTCATGCAGAGCCCAGGATGTTATCTGGCCTAAACATTTTTATTCCTTGCAACCAACAGTAAAATAGCTGCAGAACACTTAAAGACTTGGGGTGTTAATGGTGCTAAAACACCTTGACCCTATAGAAATATTAGCTGGCCAAAAAAGTTGGAATGCAGTGGGAACATTTTATTTGAGGTCTTATGCCGTGTACACACGATCGGATTTCCGCTCAAGCTTGGCTTGCATACACACGTTTACACAAAAGTTCTCTAAACTTTCGACCGTCAAGAACGTGATGACGTACAACACTACGACGAGCCGAGAAAAAGTTCAATGCTTTCGAACATGCGTCGAATTGTTTCTGAGCATGCGTCAGAATTGTTTCCGAGCATGCGTCAGAATTTTGCTCGTTGGAATTGCTACCGACAATTGGAATTTACGATTGGATTTTTTCTCATCTGAAAATTTGAGAACCAACTCTCAAATTTTTTTGGCAGAAATTCCGACAGGAAAAGTCAGATGGAGCTTACACACGGTCGGAATTTCCGACTAAAAGCTCACATCTGACTTTTCTTGTCGGAAATTCCGACTGTTTGGGGCATTAGTGGTGCAAAAAAACACAGTAATACTATGAAATATTGTCCTTGTGCCATACTTACTTACTTATTTATGGCATGTACAAGCCTTTAAATGACTGGCTGGTAAGAGAATATAAGATGTCTCCTATAGTTTTTAGATATGTGATTCATAAATATATATATATATATTTTTTATTTTTTTTTAGGTAGGTGCATTATGACATGGTATTGCTGTCAACTCTCTTTCCTTCACCTCTCATATTATATGTAGGGACATTTTTTGTGGATATATCAGTGGATTCATCAACTATTTACAGCGAAATGCATTGGCACAGAGTGCTTTTGAAATGTATGGGATTGTGGACTTTTACTACTGACATAGATGTTACAAGGAATCTGGTTGATTTATACACCTTTTTAAAGAATCAATATTGTTTTTAATGTATATATACAATAGACATGTGCACAACAAAAATTTTCGTTTATTTCTGTTTCGTTTCTGTTCGTTTATCGTGATTCGTAACGAGTCGTAATTTCGTAAGACGTTAGTTATCGTATTCGTACTCTTTAGTATTTTCGTAACACTTTTTTTTTCCGTTTCCGTTTTTTTTATGTTAGTTTATTTTTCGTTGATTCGAGATTAGTATTTTCGTTAAATGTTGTATTCTGCCTCGTTCGTATTTTTACAATGAATTTATTCGTTTTTACGTTGGTTTATTTTTCGTTGTTTTGATATTTGTATTTACCTTATATTTTCCATCATGCCGCGTTTGTATTTTCGTAAGAAATAAATCTTCGTTGCTTTATGATCATTCGTATTTTCGTGTCTAATTTCATTTGATTGTAACAACGTTCTTTTGTAGATTTTTTGCATTCGTAATTCTGTTAAAATACATTTTACGTTTATTCGACACACTACTCTTCGTAATTTTGTAAAACATCGTAATTTACTGCGATTGACTTGACAGATCCACAAAACCGGTGCAACCTACCCAAACACACCCTGGACTCTGGATGGAATGCACTGCAGTCTAACACAGATAAAGACACAAGGTCAAGGAGCCACTAGGTAATAAGAAAGAAGCTCATTGGGGCAGTACTAATGAAAGTGAATTTACGTTATTTCATTTCCGTTTTCCGAAGATTCGTAATTTATTTTTCGTTAGTTTTGCTTTTCGTTTATTAATCTTTGTTCGGCATTTCGGTTGTTTTCTTTTCGTTCTTCGAATATTAGTAAGTTTGCATTTTCGTTTATTTTTCGTAATTATGATTTTTTTTTTGTGTTCGGTATTTTCGTTATTTCTATGTTTTCATTTCTTTTTTCTTTCGTTGTGTTGTTCTTTTACATTTAGTAGTTTCGTATCTTCGTAGTTTTCCATATTCGTTATTTTTGGAAATATCGTTATTCGTTATTATTTGCGCTAAACCATTTGTTTATTTGTAGGTTAACGAATCAACGAAAATAATGAATAAAGACGGAAAACGTATTCGTAACGAAAAAAATTGCACATGTCTAATATACAATAAATGGTGATTTTATATTGGCATCCTAATGAGTATATTACCCTGTTTACTTCTCTTGTCTCCAAGAATAGGATTTTACAGTACACCAAAAATCTGATTTTATTGCAGTTATTTAATCACTGTAAAGGCATTACCCGCATTCAATTTTACTAGTATACAATATATGCCCAAAATAAACTTGAGTTTGTTCTCTTTATTCTACTTTACAGAAGAGTAGAGGTTGTGCCAATCACATCTCTATTTTATTATGCAATGCTGACATTCTAACATGTTTTCAAGCAATGGGAGAATGAAGACTACAGGGAAAGCCTCCATGTAATATTGTGCTTTCAAGGTCCAATGAGCAGACAGGTGACACAGAAAGTTACAAAGCTGACAAAAGCCATCTACCAAACAAGGGCTGTGGCACTGTTGTGTGAATCATAAGAAAAAGATTGTTCACATATACTATGTATTTAACAGTTTGACCCTAAACAAGGCCAACTATCATCCATCCCTACACTGAAAAAACATAACAGTCTCCTTGAGGTCTGGACTAACTACCTACTCGATTGGCTCAGTCACTCAGCAGCAATAATAAATATCAATCTACTGAAGTTATTGTATCTCTTAAGGTTACTGCCCATTAAGATCTCATTCTATGTTATCTGTACTTATCGACCAAAGGTCTTATACTTAATTTCCAGACTTAAGGGTTGGATTGGGCATCCCCTACCTCCAAAGATATATGAGATGCTCAACTATCTACCTTGACTAAGTATCACACTGTTCTGAAACACCCAGATGGGTATCCCTGGAAGCTGTTGACTGTTATTCTCTATGCTGTGTTTATATTGGTTAGAGCGCAGTGCGATTTAATGCATGTTTTTTTTCAAATATTTTTATTGAGAGAGGTTACATACATAGTGTAATAAAAATATTGATGCAAAATTTTCAAATTTAAACAAACAAACAAACAAGTGAAAGCAAGAAAAAAAAAGGGGGGGAGGGGGAGGAAGGGGGAGGGGGACGTAGTCAACACCTAGATAGACATCAAGTCAGACATCAAGTCCTGCGGAAGGAGGGTATTTTGTAGGGCCCTGGACCCCGGGTCATAAGCTGGCAGTTCCATGATCGTCCTGGGTGGCTGGGTCAGAGGGGAAGAGAATCCTGGAGGAGAGGGAAGTCTCATTGTTGCTGCGACACTCAGATGACTTGGTCTTGGGTTCGTGAGACCGGCAGTTGGGGAGAAGAGGAGGTGGAAGGTATCAGGGGAGGGGATCTGTGGTAAAGGAATGACAACTTTTCAAAGTTTATCCTGTCCGTGGGAGTGAGTGCCGAGGTCATGAAGAGTTCCCATTTGTGGTAAAAGCGAGCTTTAGTCCTCTCCAGTGTCAGGTCCGTGTTGAGCTTGTCAGTATAAAGTAGTTTCAATATATCCTTCTTTAGTTGGGATATGGTTGGACCATCATTGGAGATCCAGTTCCTCAGTATGGACCGTCTGGCAATGAGGAGGCAGATCAAAGACCAGTCTTTACCTGGGGGAGCTGGTTTCGGTGACCAAGGTAGGAGTTGTGGGTCCCAGTGACCAAAAACAAGAAGCAGAGGGTCCTTAGGCAGTTTCAATAGAGTCACTTCAAAAATATAGGCTAGGACTTGGTCCCAGAAAGCTGAGATGTGTGAGCAAGACCAGAAACGGTGAGCGAGTGAGGGCTTGGGGTGCAGGCACAGGGGGCACCCCGATGTGGGGGGGTCTGGTTAGCGTATGAGAATGGGATGTGCGCTCTGTGGACGATCTTTAGCTGGGATTCCCTCCAGATCTCATTGGGGACCAGATTGTACACAGAGTTAAGGCCACTAAGAAGTTTGTCCACTAGCTCTGAGTCTGGGAAGTCTTTGGACCAGTTGGCGGCCGATGAGGATGTAAGGGGAGGGGTCGTTTTCATCAACAGAGGTTTATAGATGTCAGAGATTGTGTAAGAACTCCGGGAGAGGAGGGTGTCGATGAGAGACGTTTGAAACCTTTTGGCGTCATCTTTGCAGGCATTCCTCAGGAAACTTATGCATTGGCCGTACTGGAAGATATGAGAGGGTGGGAGCAAGAACTTGTCGGCCAGAGCGCGGAAGCTGAGCGGGCGGCCATTTTGCAGGTCACATAGTGAAAAAAAGTGGTTAAGTCCTCTTTGTTGCCAGATGAGGTACGCCTTGTTGTCCAGACCGGGGAGAAAGTTAGGATTCCCCAGCAGAGGAAGGTGACGAGAGATATAGGGAGGTAATTTCAGACTTTTCCTAACCTCCCTCCATGCTATGACCGTATCTCGGAGCAGGAGGTTGTGTTGAAGGGGTGGGGGAACGGATTTCCACTGACAGTGGAGGAGGGCCACCAGGGAAAAGGGGTGGACCATTGCCGTTTCCAAGGGAAAGTTGGAGCATCTAGAGGACTGGGCCACCCAGTCCAGGCTGATCCTTAGCAAACAGGCCAGATTATACATTCTGATGTTGGGTAAGCCTATACCGCCCTCGCACCTGGGGAGATGCAGTTTAGTGAATGCAATGCGTGGACGACTGCCACGCCATAAAAATTTAGATATAGCTGAATTGAGATTCTTAACGTCTTTATGGCGGATAAGCAGGGGAATAGTCTGCATTGGGTAAAGGAGGCAGGCAACACTAATCATCTTAACCAGATGGCATCTCCCCAGGAGCGAGAGGGGCAAATCCATCCAGTTATCTAATTCCTGAGAAACTTTTGTGAACAAAGGGGGGTAGTTGAGGTGGTAGAGAGATGAAGGTAGTTTCCCGATTTTTATGCCTAAGTAAGTGATATGTGATTTTGCGACAGTAAAGATGGAAGATTGAGACCAGGAGGGGGGGGGGATAGGGAGCCTATGGGGAGGATCTCGCTTTTGCTGTAATTTATGCGGAGTCCCAAGCAGTGCCTGAATGTATCGAAAATTGTCTTTATCGTGGTCATATCGTGTGAGGGGTTGGAGGTGAAGATTAGGACATCGTCGGCAAAGAGGGAGGTGCGCAGTTCGTGGGTTCCTATGTTAATACCATGGAGAGGGGCTATTTGGGTGAGGTATCTAGATAACGGTTCCAGAGCGACGTTAAAGAGGAGAGGGGAAAGGGGGCAGCCCTGCCTCGTTCCTTTGTGGAGGCGGAATTCCTCTGATAGAAGCCCCCCAGCTACCAATCTTGCAGCCGGGGCATGGTACATGGCCCCTACAAGATGGGCAAAGGGGCCTGAAAAACCCATTTTAGTCATGACCATGGAGAGCCACTCAAAGCTGACGTTGTCGAAAGCTTTTTCGGCGTCCAAAGTGATGATGGCAAGATCCCCCTTCGGATTGCATCTGGCATGTTCCAGGGCCATCATCACCTTCCTGATATTCATGGTGGCCGTACGGCCTTTCACAAACCCGGATTGGGCGGGATGTATCAGAGAGGGAATGATGGAAGCCAGTCTGGTGGCCACAATCTTGGAGAGGATTTTGACGTCAATGTTTAGAAGCGAAATGGGCCTGTAAGAGCCTGGTTCTAAAGGGTCTTTCCCTTTTTTTTCTAACAGTTTGATTATGGCCTGATTACCAGTGGGCAGGTAAGGTCCACCAGCCCAAATGTGCTGGTAAACTTCGTGAAGAGTGGGGGACAGCAGTGAACATAGGGATTTATAAAATTCCCCTGTAAAGCCATCCGGGCCAGGAGCCTTGGAAGGGGCAAGATCCTTAATGACAGCGTGTATCTCGGGAAGGGAAATGGGAGCATTGAGGGCTTCTAGTTGAGATGTGGATATGTGGTCGAGGGTTGTTTTCTGAAGGAAGTCATGGGCAGTCTGGACCTTAATGGGGTCGGGGGCGTATAGAGAGGTGTAGAAGTGTAGCATGGCATCGTTAATGCCCTTTTGGGTGGTATGTACAGATCCTGAGGAATCTCTGAGGGACGTGATGTGGGTTGGGCGATTGGGTCCCCTGCAGAGCCGAGAGAGCAGCTTGCCAGCTTTGTTGCCAAATTTATGTAGAGAAACATCTAAGTGGGCCTTTTTGGTCTTTTCGAGTGTCGCGGCCCAAGTATCAAAAGACTGCTTGGCCGTGAACCAAGTGTCCCTGTTTGCTGGTGAGTTATCAGTGTAAAGGGATTGCTGAGCGGCATGAAGGCGTGAGCTGGCCAATTTATAGTTTCTAAGGGTGTTTCTCTTGAAGGAGGCCGCGTATGATATTATACAGCCCCTGAGGAAGGCTTTGCCCGCTTCCCAGAAAAGATTCAGGTTAGTGGAGTGGACTGAATTTGTGGAGGCATAGTCAGACCATGCCTTATCCATATGTCGCTGGAAATCCGAGTTATTGTGGAGGTAGGAAGGGAAACGCCATATTCTGGGAGTCGTGTGTAGGTCTGGATCATCGATAGTGGTGGTCACAGGGGCGTGGTCAGATATCAGAATGTCGTGAATGGCAGCGTCAGAAATAAAGGGAAGGAAAGCGTCAGAGCAGAAAAGATAGTCAAGTCTTGTAAACAAATTATGGGGGTTAGAGTAGAAGGTAAATTCCCTGTCTGTTGGGTGGCGCAGGCGCCAAATGTCATGGAAGTGAAGGGATTCCATCGTTGAAGCGAGGGGGGACTGGGAGGTGGCAGACGAGGGAGATCGTGGGTGCCTAGGGGAGGACCTGTCATCAGACAGGTGCATGGTAGTGTTAAAGTCCCCTCCTATCAGGTGAGGTGACGTCGGGTCGCGTAGGATCCAAGTCGTGAGGTCCCCAAAGAACTGACTGGTGGGATTGTTGGGAGCATATACATTTGTAAGTATCATAACCCTGGTACCCAGTTGGAGTTTGGCCGAGATGAACCGGCCCTCAGAGTCAGTCTCAGTAGAGACAGTCTTACAGGGGAGATTTTTATTTATGAGTATCATTACTCCCGCTCTGCGACCATTAGAGTCGGAGCCAAGAACTGAACCCACCCACATTTTCTGCATGCGGTGGAAGTCAGGAGTGGAGAGGTGGGTTTCTTGTAAGAGGGCAATGTCAGTTTTAAGACGCTTAAGGTGGCGCAGGATTCTCATTCTCTTATTTGGGGAACGGAGCCCCTTAACATTCCAGGAGACTATTTTCATGTAGGAGCGATAGCTGGGGAGGTGTGTTTTGAGATAGCAACAGTTACGATGGACCGCAGGAGAGGATGGTTAGACTGCATGTGTGAAAAGGTGGTGGAGCTAGGGTTAATCACATAGGTGGGACAGGCATTAACAGTATTCTGGGGTGTAGGACGCAAAAAAAAGAGTGGGGAGGGAGGGAGGAGGAGAGAGGGGTGACAACTTAACCAAACTAAACAAAAACAGTATTCAAGGAACTTCTCTTTTTTCCGCATGGAGCCACTGAGTTGGCCAACTCCCAGCACATGACTCTTTTTGCGGCGTTTGACCCGTGAAGAAATATGAAGTGGGTAGCGGGCATAAACGAACGAGGAAAAATGTGATAAAGACAATAAAATAAAAAAGGCCGCTGGAATCATGTGCAAGGAGTGAGGCCAGGCAAGGGCGGCAGAGGAAAAATGTAACAGGTACATGTCGCATCCACAATACAAAATCAGGTATTACAAAGTGAAGTCAAATAACATTAAAAGAAAAAAGTGAAACAAAGTGAAACCAAAAAGGGTAGACATGCAAAAGCACTCAGGCCTACCAGGAGCCCTATCGAGCGGGTGTGAGGGGGACCGCAGAATCATGGCTTCGAGAGGGTCCCAGGGCGAAAAGACTTCAATTAAACAAGGGGGCCGTGGGCCAGCCGAAGGTGAGTCTTTATGGAAAGGGCTTCAAGAGGACAAAAGTGGTTGCCGGTCCGGGACAGAGGCTTTGAACCTTTTTGGAGAGTCTTTGCGTGGACTCCTGTGATCCAGGGCACGGTTCGCCGGGCCTGCGCCAGGAGATGAACATTGGTTGGAGCCAGCATGTAGTGAGCGCAGGAAGGCCTCTGCAGCGGATGGGTTGTGAAAAGCGAGCTGTTCACCGTTGGGGGCCCTAAGCCTGAGAACAGCCGGGAACGCCAGGGTAAATTTGACTTGTAGGCGGTGAAGCTCTGAGCAGATTTCCTCTTTTTGGACACCTCGACGGAATAGTCCGCAAAGACCAGAATCTTCATGCCGTCAATCTGGAGAGATCCAGACTGCCGGAATTTTTGCAGGATAAGGGCTTTATCTGAATAATTAAGGTACTTTGCTATGACAGGGCGAGGCGATTTGCGCTCAGAATTAAAGAGACCCATGCGGTGGGCACGTTCAACCGTGCAAGGGGCTGGGAGGCCCAGAGCAGCAGGGATGCGATTTGAGCATAGGGCGGTCAGCGATTCAGGGATGCCCACAAAACGCAGATTACTCCTCCTGGATCTGTTCTCCAGGTCGTCCAGCTTATCAAGGATGTATCTGTTAGTCTTGTCCTGGGCCTGTTCCGTGGACTGGGCCTGGTACAGTTCTTCCTCTATATTGGTGATGCGGAGCTCAACCTCATTCAGCCTGGAGGCGTGCTCCCCTATTTGGGCCTGAAGCTTAAGCATGCCTTGGCTGATTGCCTTTTCTACTGTGGAGGCGATCATGGGGGATAAAAGAGCCACCACGGCCTGGGCAATGAGGTCAATGTTCGGGTCCCCAGAGTGTGGGGGGGCTTGAGCTGGCTGATGGGAGGAGGGGGGTGCCGAAGCTCCGCTTACCTCCATCGCAGGGGCTGTGTCAGCGGATGAATCCGTGTAATCCGACGGAGCGGGGTAGGCCGAAGCCGGGGGCTCAATTTGCGGCTGCCCCGTCCGCGCGGTAACCGCCGCGTACGATCGCGTGCCGGTTTTCTCCACTAATTTATCCATCCTTGCCCGGGGGGGTGCCCGCTGGTAGAGCTGGATGCTTAGGGCGGGTATGCAGGCTTTACAGGCCGGTTTTTGGAGTCGGGCTGCGGGAGCTGATGAGAGGAGCAGCTACTCCATGCGGCGCCGGAACCGGAAGTCCGCTTAATGCATGTTTTAGGTGCACTACCAATTACTTCCAATAAACGTGCATTTACTGAAAGCGCCCAAAAGATACAACATGGTAGATTTTGATGCACTTTCATGAAAATGCATGGTTTAATAGAAGTTAAAAGGAGCACACCTAAACTGTGTGTAAAACGCACATACTGTACAATTACACTGTGCCCAAAATGCAACGCACCGGTGTGGATTCCGACTTAGGGATAGACCTGGGAACTGGGAGTCTTACATTACCTACCGGGAAACTTCAACCGCAATCTGATAAATGTGTGACCTTTGACTCTGTTAGTCTAAGGGACCTAAGCAGACCCATTTTGGATCTGTTACACTTACCTCCCCTTCATGATTACCCTCTTACCCCATTTCTTTCCTACCAACACTTACTTGCTCCCAACCAAGTGAATTTAAACAGTTCCAAATATTAAGACTTACTTCTGCTGGATCTCTTGATTAAGACTTACTTCTTGCTGGATCTTTTCCGATGGAAAAACTGGTCGTGTGTACAGGGCATTAGAAAACGATTCCATCACTTCCTCTCTTTTTACCGTGAGCTGAAAAAAAAAATCTACTCTTGTTGACCAGTTGTCTTAACATGTATCACAAAGGCATGCAACGTACCAATCAGTATGGACACCTCTGGTAATACTTACATTCTCATACAGTAATTAGCAGTGTATGTGGGACGTGCTGCTGATTAATCATTAGCATTTAATCTGGAACATTGTACTAATTCCATTTTTTTTTTTAAACGCCCAGTTGTAAAATATACTACATTATAATAAGTTTGTTTCAAAAAATAATACAGGGACTAATATTTAAACAACTTGTCTTTCTGTTGCCTGACCTTGTCACTTGCACAATGCCTATAATCCCTGTGTCATTATCAGTAGGTAAGGAGAAGCTGTGATTGATAATACATAGTAAAATCACTCTGGGAAGGAAACGTTGAAGTGAAGTGTTAAGAAGTATTATACATCGATCTTTCATGAAAATAATGATTGATGTGTCTACACTGCTCACTCCTGGAATGTAGTGAATAATAATGGACAATTGCAGGCGAAAGACAAAATTCAGTAATAACTCAAGGAAAACTAGATATCTGTATGTGGTCATATGTAGTGATGAGCAAACAGCAACGTTTGGTTCACTACAGATTTGTCGAACACCTGAAAAAATACAAAAATTTTGAACATAATACTCAAATCTCATTGAAGTCAATTTCTTTTTTTTTTTTTTTTTTTAGCATTTTTCAAGGTCAATTTGCAAGCTTTTGGTAAAAAAGGGAATGGGTAGAGCGGCACTACAAGGAGTGAAATGTACCAATATGAAAAGAAACATCATTAAGCTAACATGCTTGGGGGATGCTTTAGACCGGCATGTAAAGTGATGCACTTTTAGAATGTGTTTGAGCTAAAGTAACATAAAAAACAAACAAAATGACAGTTCATTGGCAGCTGTTTTTTTGCTGGTTGTGAACAAAATAGCCGAGTGATCCTGGTGAACATATATTGATTTGGAGGATGGAGCATAACTTTTTTTTTTTTTTACATGAGGTCCCTCTTAAAAGCCACATGAGATCATTTTTCAGGCATGCAGCTAGGATGACCAGGAATAGAAGGGGGAGCGAGGGTGTCCCTTCCCTGCTGATAGATACCGCGCTTCATGCCCTGCAGAAGAAAAAACAAAGAAAAAGTATATCATATCTATATTCTAGATTTCTAGATAGACGTTTTTAATTTATTTTTAAGGGGGAACCCATACAAAAAAATGGCATGCACCCCTCCCAATCAATAACCATATAGGGACCTTGTGTGGAATTTTTAGAAGGACACCACAAAAATGGTTTCGGCGGTTCCCCCAAAAATCCATACCAGAGATACACCGTCGTATCTCTGTTTTTTGGCCCGGGTATCTATGCGTGTGATTCCTAGAATCACTTACGCATAGATACGGCGTAGATCTGACAGGTGTAAGACACTTACACCGTCGGATCTTAGATGTAATTCTTCTCTGGCCGCTAGGTGGCGTTTACGCTGTTTTCTCATTTGACTATGCAAATGAGTCTGATACGCCAATTCCCGAATGTTTTTGCGCCGCCTCGTCGTCGTTTACGCCGTTTCCGGAAGCGTAAACCTACCCCTGCTATATGAGGGGTAAGTTTACGAAGGTCCGTCGTATGCCATGTTAAGTATGGCGTCGGGACAGCGTCGTCTTTTTCCGTCGTTTTACTAAGTCGTTCGCGAATAGAGCTTTACGTCAATGACGCTCACGTCGGCTTCATTGACATTTTCCGTCGTGAGCTGGAGCATGCGCACTGGGCTATTTGTACGGCCGGCGCATGCGCAGTTCGATCGGCGCGGGGGCGCGCTTAATCTAAATACAAACCGCCCCCTTTGAATTACGCGGCCATACGCCTGGGCCATTTACACTACGCCGCCGCAAATTACGGAGCAAGTGCTTGGAGAATACGGCACTTGCTCCAGTAAGTTGTGGCGGCGTAGTGTTAATAGCTTACGCGACGGCGCCGCAGGATCTTAGAGAATCTGGCCCCAGATCTTTATCCAGGCATGTAGCCTGGATAGCCAGGAAAGGCAGGCACAGCCAGTGAGGTCACATGACCTCAGCATTGGGAGGGTGCCTTGTCAGGGGTCCCTTATTCTGTCGAGCCATCTAGAAGCCCCCTTTAGAACACAGGGTCCCCCAGATATTTGTTACTTCCACCATAATGAGTAAGGTGTACATAGTACCACTTATTTCTCATTCACAAAAAAATGACAGTAAATGAACACTCACACACAAAGGTCTTTATTAAAAAAATAAACATGGTCCCCTGAAATAAACACAAAGTCCATTAGATCATCCAGCATTGTAGCATCAGCGTTAATCATGGTGAATGATACCCAAACGACCTGTCGACACAATGGCCTTTCCAGGATGATCTTTTCTTCTAATTATCAACAAACGTGTCGTGATGCTGGCTGATTTTATTGACCAACCTGGAAACAAGCTGTAGGAGGGCAAACAAAAGCTGTCATTTTTCCAAGGGTAGTAATATGGCACTAAATGTATGACTTTGGTCTGCAACAATGGGAGGTTGGGGCATGGGGACGAACTAGCCAATTGTGGCTATTTAGTTTGCCTGGTCAGACTTTGGTCAAACTGAGGGTCAACCCAAACCTTCTTCCTAATCATTTGGATGGCATTAAGCAAAAAGGTTCTCCACGCCACCACTTAAACTCTGGGGCCAGAGGTAAATCATGCTGTAGAAGCTCACTGACTGGGCACAGAAGGAAAAGGGCACCACATTAGCAAATCACTAACATCCACATTTATTGTATGAAATGTTCACAAGCATGACAATGACATCCTTGAAGATGCTGGTTGCTATTGATGTTTTACTAGTCCAAAGAGCAGGACTAAGTGACATACTCATATTTTTATTATATCAAATGAGCAATTTAATCTATAAATGATCATAAAAGAGTATTAGCTCTTGTTGAAAAATCCTCAGGAATTTAGTTAGAATCAATCTTTTTTTTTTTGCTGTTTTGATGGCAAACAACCATTTTTTTTTGGAAACATTTAAACCTCTGATAGTTTATCTTTGTATATGGCCAGCCTAATTCTGTCCCTATATAAGGTAGGTGGGGCTAGCCAGACTGTGACTGGCTTCAGTAGTGGCCAGTCACAGTCCTCCTCCCCTGGAAAAAAGGACCCACCTCCCAGCATTAGACCAGTAACCGATCTCCTCCCCATACAAAAGTACTTTTTGAGATTTTCCTTCACTTCCTGTCCCATAGCCAAACAGGAAGTGAGACGAAATTCCTGCAAATTATGGAAATCTATTGGGGAACCCCTGGTCCCCATTAGAAGATTTCCCCTCCATTACTTTTCTGGGGACACCCCAAAATTTGTAATGTTTTTTTTTACTTTCACTTTCAATGATAATGGTAAACAAGATACATTGAGAGGCTGAATCGTTTTAATGGGGGCACAGGCAGTAAAAAAAGAAAACTGACAGGGGCTCTAATCCATCTCCACTATGTCCAAAAGAAAAAAGGTTTTCCTTTAGTTATATTTTAAACAACACCCATGCATCTCAGCTGAGCTGATGCTGTGCATGCATGGTTATATGGAATTTGCATACTGTGCATGTATGGGATGTAGCGGTACCCCTGTGGGGGCTTCTGATAATTGTGGTCCGTCAATCAACCTGCCCAGCCAGGCACACACTTTTACACTTCTTAAAGTCAATAAAGCAGTCCTTGCTCCCCAGACCGGGGAGCTCCCTCAAAGGTTCTGGCAACCTAACACTTCCACCCAATCAACTCCTCCCCAACTGGGCTGACCCTGGGTATTTAAGGTGGCCTGCCCCCTGCCAATCCAAGTTGGGGATTGGTCAGGGCCTCTCAGAATACACCATGTGGCTCCATCTCCCACCAACCTCTCTTTCTAGAAAACACTGGAACATTCTAGAAAGAAGTAGGAGGTCTTAGTAATGCCATCTGTGAGTCACCCAGCACTTACTATGAGCCACTCCCAACCCAGATCACAAAACACACCCAGGCATGGCTACCAGCCAAGCCTGGAAATGCACCTGTACTAGGAAAAAACCTACACTAAAGGGTGCTGCAGGGGTTATGGGTGTAATCTTAATAATGCTTGAACACCTGCCCACCCACTATATTGATATGAAACCCGGATGCTATCTTTGAGAAGCACAGTACACGTGTGAAATTTTTCTTAAAAAATTTGCCCTTCTCACTTAGAATTTTAAAGGCAGCTGTTTGCATACTGCACATGCATTAGAATATGAGTGAACAAAAATGTCATCAGCACACCAAGGATTTTTCAAAAGGGTCCAAAGCTTTATTTTTGTGGTCACATGATAAACATACAGTAACGTTTCAGAACCATGCAGGGCCCTTCATCAATCAAGTGACACTTGCTTGATAATGGGGCCCTACATGGCTCCAAAACATTGTAGTATCTTTATCATGTAACAATAAAAATAAAGCCTTGGACCCTTTTGAGGAATCCTTGGTGTGCTGATGACATTTTCTTCACTCTGATCATCCACGGTTTCCAGCCTATGATCATTACAACACCCAGCACTACTGAACAACCAGTTTCTTGAATAGGCGCGTAGGGAATATTACACTTGCATGAGGATTTGGGTGCAATCTTAGAGATGCCTGAACACCAACCCACCATATTGATATGGAACACATATGCTATCTTTGAGAAGTATAAGCGTAATTTTTTTTTTAAACATTTGTATTTCTCACTTACAATTTTAAATGTAACTGTTAAACATTATTTACCGCTAAATAACAACCTAATTCTTATACTCTGCTATTGTTTTGACCATTAAATCTGAAACTAAGAGCAGAAACATAGGCCCGGATTCACATACATCGACGCATATTAATGCCGCCGCAGCGTATCTCTTTTACGCTACGCCAGTGCAGCGTGGAGAGGCAAGCATGGAATTCACAAAGCAAATGCTCCCAACTCTGGGCCGGCGTAGCGGATATTTCGTAGGCGTAAGCCGGCATAAGTGGAAGTAGGTGGAAGTGGGCTGGAAGTGGGCGTGATCAATGTTAATGAAGCGTGACCCCATGCAAATGATGGGCCGGGCGCAAGACAAGTACTTAAAATGAACTGCGCATGTGTCGGGACGTGGACGTATCCCCGTGCGCATGCGTACAACCACGTCGGAACAACTGCCTAATATACGCCGGATCACTGTGTACGCCGTAAACGTAACCTACGCCGAGCCAGACCCACGTCGGCCCATATTCACAGACGTCCAACGTAAAATACGTAGGCTTGTGTTCCCTGGTCCATACCTTTGCATGGGTTGCGCCTCATCTATGGGGAATAACTTTACGCCGAGCGTAAAACTTACGCAAACGGCGTAAATCATGCGCCGGGCGCAAGTACGTTCGTGAATCGGCGTATCCCCCTAATTTGCATATTTGAATTGAAAATCAATGGGAGCGCCACATGCGCCCAGCGTAAATATGCGCCCACTCTACGCCAGCGTAGGCAAGTTACGTCGGTGGGATGAAGTCAGTTTTTAGGCGTATCTTAGTTTGTGGGTTTGGCGGAACAGATACGAAGGCGCATATTTGTACTTACGCGGCGTATCTGGGGATACGTCGGTGTAAGTGTTTTGTGAATCCGGGCCATGAACTTTATTTTACTCCCTGTACTCTTCTCTTGTAATACCTATAGGATATATGTCAGTGTAACTGTTCACATACAACTTTTCCAGCTTATCGTTTTTCATTAATATTTAGATTTATGATCATGTTGTAAAGTTTTACAGCTTAATCATAATGATCCCAGATGTATAAAACTGGCAGCAAATCACAGGACTGTTTAAAAGCTTGCAAATTAATTTTGATCATATAAATTAGTAACATTTGTTCAAATAAAGCTTTTCGACTCCACAATTCACACATCACACAGTTGCAAATCTAATACACAGACAGAATTACAAAAAAATAAATAAAAATCAACAAAAGATATCCAGGCCAGGATAAATATGCAAGTACTTTTCTGAGCTTCAAAAATATATTTTATTGCTGGTTAAATGATGGAGATAGATGAAATTTATAAGGTCCTGGCTAGGATTGCTGAGACAGGAGACGAGTATGCACAATGTTTTAACAGTACAGTCAGCGGTTCCTAACTGGGATGTTTTTTAAAGATTTTTTTTCCATGTCTTTTGAATGTTTTCAGTAATCGCCAACTGTGCAATAATATCTATTAATATCCATGGATATGTGTTTTCTTTTTAATGTAAGAATGACGATAACATAAAGGACATATAAATGGATGCATAATGTATGCAGCAACATTTTTTATTACAAAGCAAACAGAAGTGGGCAGAGAGAGGTATGGCGTCACACTTTATTACCACTTGTCTCCCATGCAATATTAGGCATACTCATATCCATTTTTAATTGTAAATAGTATTTCATTATGATTATTATCATAATCAATAAAGCGCATTATAAAAAAAAAATACAAAAAAACGTATGTTACCCCTATTTATTTGTTGCCGTTCAGAGTTGCAGATCTCCTGTGGCTTTGTTGCAGCCATTTCATGTCTACATACATGCACTCCACTGATAACTGCATGACATTTCTTCTGGTGACAACAGCAAAACATGCCTTTAGTGTAAGGCTTTGTACACACGACCGAGAATCTCGTCGTAAAAGAAACATAGTTTTCCTCAATGAGGTCAAGCTTTCCTTGCATACACACTGTCAAGACAAAATCTCGTTGTTCTCAAACGCGGTGATGTACAACACATACGAGGGCATAAAGGTGAAGTTCGATTCCACTGGCACAACTCTTGGGGCTGCTTTTGCTAATCTTATGTTACCGCTAGGGATGAGCTTCTTGTTCGTGTCGAACGTATGTTTGACCCGAACATCGTCTGTTCGTACGATCGTCGAAATTTGAACAAAAAGGGTAGTTCGCGCCAAAATCGAGTGATGTGCCACGGCCCATGATTCACTGCGCGCTGATGATTGGCCAAGCATGCTGTATGTCCCGCAAAAAACGGAATAACAATCAACTCCCTGACAAATAGGAATAGTTGATCTAGCTAAACTATACAGTGTATAAATATATGTTCAACTCCTGGGATGTATATATATCCTTTACACACTGTAGATTTAACTAAACTGACTAGCCTGCCTGCTCTATCTATCTATCTATCTAGTAATAAAGACACTGGCCCAGATTCACAGAGCGATTACGCCTGCGCAACAGGAGATGCGCGTGCGTAAGTCGAAATGTGTGCGTGCGTTTCGATGCACGGCATCCCCAGAACGAGATACGCAAAAAATCTACTTTTTTTTGTTCCGCGTAATTTCGTTAGACTGGCACATCCATCCGCGCAAAAGTGCGCTAGACAGACCATTGATTTGCTAGTCAAATATGCTAATGAGGGACTTACGGGGATCCACAAAAGAACGTTGGGGCAGCGCAGGGGACACAGTGTGCGCAACAGCAAAATGTCCTGTCTAAAATTAGACCATATAAAAGCTGGTCTAAAAAGAGAAAAAAAGTCTACTTGTTAGATAAAGCAACACTGTTAGTGAGGAGCTCAGCAGTCACACGTGTTGCACAACAATCTGTATGCCAACATGCCAGGGGCATCATCGCACATAGCTATACTACTGACTTTAGATGAACAAAGAAGGATGAGGGCACGGAGGATGGCACGGAGGATGGCACGGGAGAGGATATACCGCACCCGCATAGACCTGTTTGGCATGAGTGATTCTGAGGTGTTTCGCATCTTCAGATTCACCCCTCATGTCATCCTGGAATTAACCACAACCCTGCAGGAGGACATCACCAGCCCAACACACCGCTCACATGCAGTGCAGCCACTGGTCAAGGTCATGGCAACACTCCATGTCCTTGCCAGTGGCTCTTTTCAGCGTACAAGTGGAGTGGTGGCTGGGATGTCACAATCCTCCATGAGCAGATGTGTGCACCAGGTTGTCCCTGCAATCCTCAGACGCATGGCCAACCAAATCATCAAACCCACCACTGAGGAGCTGCGGCTGAAGGCAATGACAGATTTCTACAGAATTGCCAGATTCCCACGCACTGTGGGGGCCATTGATTGCACACATGTGGCACTCCAGCCCCCCCAGGAGACAGAGCACATGTACCGCAATCGGAAGCATTGGCATTCCATCAAAGTACAGGTGATAGTCGATGCCCAAGGCCTCATATGGCACGTCCGTGCCAAACACCCAGGGTCCAGCCATGACAGCTACATATACAATCAATGCCACATCCGAATGGAATACGATCAGAACGTGTATGGGGACACCTGGCTGGTTGGTGAGTGACATGGGTGGCAGGCATGACTATCCCCTCCCATGATGCACACATCACAAGGGGCACATGCATGACTAACATCCTCCTGTCTTTTCCCTTACAGGTGACTCTGCATATCCACTGGGACCCCATCTCATGACTCCTATCCGGAACCCCCAAACCCCAGGAGAGGAAAGATACAATCAAGTACATGCCCAAACACGAGCAGTGGTGGAGCGCACCTTTGGCCTACTAAAGTCACGTTTCTGATGCCTGGATAAGTCTGGGGGTACCCTCTTGTATTCCCCAAACTTCGTGTGCCAGATCATCGGTGCATGTTGCATGCTGCACAACTTCGCAGAAAGAAAGTGCCTGCAGATTGGCCTACGTGATGACCTGACCCCTGAACCAGACAATCCCCCCCTAACCGAGGCTACCCCGTCTTCTGAGGGTAGAGCAGCCAGGAGACAGCTCACATTGGGCATCTTTGCACGTTAAACACACACATTAATCATGGCACAATGAGAATGCATGCATGCACACCACTGTGGTCCCTAGCACACACACCCCACATCCACATCAAATTGGATTGGCACCAGTCCACCATGCAGGACTTGTGAGCAGCAACGCCACGCCAAGGCTCCAATTATGTCACTGTACATTCATACACCATTCACACGGACCTGGGGATCACTTCTCCCTGGTCCTGGGGAACCCTTCTCCACCAAAATTGAGGGTGACACCCCTTTTCCGGCAGGAATGTCACCCCCACATTCAAACAGCATTCACAACCCAAAAAAAAAAAATTACCTGCAAAAGCAAAAAATTTCCAGCAAAAAAAAAAAAAAAGGGGGAAAAACAAATTAATGCCCTTTGCGTGAGCCACGCCTGGGGCGCCCCCGGCCACGGCCCCGGCTTCTCAGGGGAGACTCATGGGGGAGGGGTAAAACCGGGGAAGGAGGAGCAGCCCCTGATCTCTGCCCACCTGGCGGCCTGCCCTCCAAGGCCACGGCTATTCTGTCCAGGGCAGCACCAAGTGTTGCCGTGTTGGCCTGGATAGCCAGGGTAAGGGCCCTCACATCCTGCCCAACGCCTGCTGATGTCGTCTGCAGTTCGTTTAGGCAGGTTGTGAAAGCCCGGGAGTGGGAGTCCAGGTTCCCCAGCGTATCCTTGATGGAGGACAGGCTCTCCTCCATCCGCACCAATGTCTGGCTGACCTGTCCCAGGTGGCGGGTCTGGAGGAACTGGTCCCTTCTCAGAATGGCGGGCAGGAGATCGGCCAACCCCCTGGTGTTCTGGGATGAAATCCTGCTTCCAGCTGATGCTTGTGGCCGGGGAGAAGGGGAGGCCCTTGTGAGGGGAGCCATGTTGGGGAAGGAGGGGGGTGTGCTCCCCCTTAGGGAGGGCTGCCTGCTGGCAGCCAGAGGGGAAGAGTCCTCAAAAACCAAACGTCCAGTGCCTGACATGGACTCCTCCTTCTCATGATTCTCCTCCTCCTCATGATTCTCCTCCTCCTCTTGAACCTCCTCTGCAGACTCCGGCCTTGTTGGGGGGGCCTCATTAGGCTGCTGTCCTGGGGTTGGTGCGGTCAGGCCAGATGGCCCTGCACCCTCCTGCACATCTGTGGATGACACAAAACTTTCACAGGTTGGAGGATCCACACACTTGCCACATATTCCCTTTCACCCCCTCCCCCACACATGCTACACACCTGATATTAAAAAAAATACTTACCTGGCACCACGGGCTCCGGACTTGAGTCAAAGCCGGGCAGGCCCTCAACTTCATGCCGATGAAAGGTCAGGGCCACCGCACGCTCCTCCGCTGTCAGCCTAATACGGCATGGTGGGCCCCCTCCTGTGCCCCTGGCATGGGCATGCATTCTGGCCAGCTTCTGTTTGACCAGATGTCGGAGGTCATTTTTTTGTCAATCCCAGACTGGGTCCGTGTCTCCCCCTGCCCCGCTGAATTGACCTGCTCAGTGATCATATCCAAAATCTCCCTCCTCCTGGCCGGGGTGGTGTTGGCACTGTCCGGCCCGTGGAGGAAACGCCCATACTCGCTAATGGCCCGGGCAAGAATTTGTTTTTCCCCAACTGTAAAATTGAGCTTTCGTTTTCTCTCTGTCATACTTCCAAAAAAACTCACTCCCAGTCAACAAAATTCACTCACAAAAACAAGCACAACCAATCAAGCAAGAACACACACACAAAGAGAAAAGTACTCAGCAAGAAACAGTCACAAAAACAAACAGCAAAAAAACTGCAAGAAAACAAACAAACAGAAATATATCAATCAAACAAACAGTCTCTCAAACACTTATCAAAAAACACTTTCAAAGATCTACTAACAAACACTTGATCACGCAGAACACTAATCTGACAACTACAAAACACACCGCAACGAACAACAGGACAAAAGCACTTGGTTAAATGGGAAGGGACAAAGGGATGTACTTTTGCAATGCAAGTGCGTTTGTGTGTGTCTATTTCTGCTGTTTGCGTAGTTCACAACGTTGCCCTAGTCCATTTCCAATTTCACTGATTGCGCCGCTCCCGAGTTGTGAGCATGCGCACAGCGGAGCTGACCATGGTCTCCTTCAAGCACGCATGCGCGAGCCGGCCGGCCCTTCATTTGCATGGGGTCACGGCTCATTTCAATGTAACCCTCCCACGTCCTTCCCAATTTGTATTACTCCTCCTTACGCCTCTGAAAAAACGTTACGCATGTGCAATTTCCTGCGCAAAAGCTACGAGAATAGGGCGATTACGCGGCAAAATTGCGCAAGCCTAACGTAAAGGCGGTGCGCTACGCCGGTCCAATAATGCGCAGATGTACCTGAATCTGGGCCACTGTCTCTCTCTCTCTCTCTCTCTCTCTATAGGACTGATCTTCTCATTAACAACGCCGCAACACACTACACGAGTCCGCTTTGCAGGCTGCCTTTTATAGTGTGGGGCATGTGCTAAAGCCCTGAGCCATAATTGGCCAAAGCCACCCTGGCCGAGTGTACTGTGCTCGGTAAATGTCGGCGGCGGCGTTCAAACACAGCACCGGAAGCGGGGATCGGCATATATCGCGCACCCACGATTTCCCCCTGATTTTAAGGGGAAAAAAGTGCGCGGTATACGCCGATTAATACGGTAAATATTGTGTGCACTGATTCTTAAAACATGATGCTAAAGATGCATTCACACTGCATATCTTAAGGCCCGTATACACGATCGGTTATTCTGACAACCAGTGTTGCCAACCTACCAGATAAAACTTACTGACACAACATCCAAAATTTACTGGCACAGCTAGGTTTTTACTGGCAATTACAAAAGTTACAAAATTACAATTTTAAGTACAAATTCCAGTATTTATGCTACAAATACGTACAATATGCAAGCAGCAATGCAAGGTAGATATTAAGGCAAAAAGCATATTTCTTATTTTTTTTCCAATATAGTAAGTAAGTAGCTAAGGGACAGGACTCAGGAGGGCAAGAAATTTATGAAATTGACTCTCATGCCGCGTACACACGGTCGTTTTTTGCGATGAAAAAAAAAAAACGACGTTTTCTGTGAAGTAAAAAACGACATTTTTGAAACGTCACTTTCAAAGACAATTTTGCATACACACCATCGTTTTTTCTCAAAAATCGAGGTTACGTTCACCACTCTTTTCCATTGAAGCTCGCTTCATAACTAACTTCTGGGCATGCGCGGGTTGAAAAACGTCGTTTTAAAAGACGTTTTTGCTACACACGGTGACTTTTTGTGAAACAAAAAACGACGTTTTGAAAAACGACACAAAAAATTCTAGCATGTTGGAATTTTTTTTTGGTCGTTTTTTTTAGGACAAAAAACGACATTTTGAACACACACGATCAATTTAAATGACGTTTTAAAAAACGTCGTTTTTTTTCATCGCAAAAAACGACCGTGTGTACGCGGCATCACAGTGATACTGACAGCAGCGTGCAGCAGCACAGATGATGATGACTCCTCAACAACATGACACATCCTCTCCTGAGTCACAGTGAAGGTCTCTCTCTATGCCAGGTGGTCAGTGTTGCTCATCTTACTTTAAAAAAGTAATTAGTTACAGTTACAAATTACTTCTCCGAAAAAGTAATTGCGTTAGTGACTCAGTTACTACATTGAAACAGTAATTAGTTACTCAGCAAAGTAACTGAATTTTTTTTTTAATATTCTACAATGCTTTGTTGAGATGATTTCTTTTCTAGAATGCAGGTGACAGGCGCTTGCCAGGGAGCAGTGAGTTAATACTCCAAGACAAAAGAATGGCAGATCCTTGAGAGAAGAAAACCGGAAACAAATGGTGATCTCGTGTATATCCCAGCCTAGGTGCATGTGCAGCTAATAGGACTTAAAATCCTTATCCATCTGCTACATATTACATCCAAATTATAAGCTGGATTAAAATGTATGTTTATAATATACATTCCCTTGACGTTTACAGAGTCTGTAATTTAAAATCTTATATTAGGCTTTATTAGAATTTTCTATAGTTTATTGTTTATTATTTTATTTATCTTATATAAGCTTTATTAGATGCAAGGGATCTGGAATGGGGATGTCAGATTTTTCTTTGTTGTCTGATGAAGAGATGAAATCACTGACCAAAATTAACCTGCTGATCATTGGTCTGTATAGGTGTCCTGCACGTACCATGTTGACCACTAGATGTCGCTGTGTACACTGTGTTGTATAGGGAACGTTTGTTCTGTGGAACATTTTGTTCCGGCCATGTGTTCCCCAGGTCATTGATCAGGTTGCGCACACAGTGTGTGTGATCGATGTGAGTTGTTCCCCGGTGATAGGTCAGTGTGAGGCGGGTGGGACTCATTGTATCCAGGGCTCCTTGCGATTGGGAGTTTTCAGACCACTGTGACAGGCCATCACAGCCGTCACATGATTCTAAAGCGGAGTTTTAACCCATATTTATGTTCACAGCGCCAGCAGAAGCAATTACTCTGCTGCCATCTAGTGGCGGTAGATGTAATTGCGGTAATGCCGCCTAAGTAATGGGAACTGCGTTACCGTGAGGGTAAGAGTAATCAGATAGATTACTCGTTACCCTCAAAAGGGGCTGCGTTAGGTAACTGCGTTTATTGTAACTCCGTTACTTACAACACTGCAGGTGGTCCCTTCAGTCCCCTCCAGTCCAAACAGCACTGACAGTCCCACTCCTGGCTTCCCTTACTCCCGACCTGCAGACCCACACGAGGCTCTGGCCGCTCGGATACCTTGCATCATGACATCACGCGACATGCTCAGACACCGCCTCCACCAGACCGTTCCCCCCCACCGACACCGCGCAAACACACTGTGGCAGGCACTTGGATGGTCCCAGCCAGCTCTGGGCACGAGTTGCCTATGCACAGTTCAGAGCTGAGCATCACAGCCATATTTTTTACCGGCAAACTTTTCCTCTTATTGGCACTTACTGGCAGGAGAAAAGTGCCCAAAAATACTGGCGGTTGGCAAAACTTCCAACAACTATTGTGTGATGGAAGAGTTTTGTTGGATAAGCCGACCATCTGTATGTTTCATCAGACAATTGTTGTCGGAATTTCCAACAACAAATGTTGTCTGTGCATGCTCTCAAATTGTCCGACAACAAATGTGTTCTGACGGATTATCTGATCGTGTGTACTCAAGTCTGTCGGACTAAAATCCAAAGTACAAACACACATGCTCAGAACCAATGCTAACCATCTGACAATATTAGCAGAAGTTGCCCAAATGGTGGCGCTAAAGAGCTGAAAGACAACGTCATTTTGTGTATGTTGGCTGAAAAGGTTCTGCCGTCTGTATGCCGAACAAGTTCACGGCCAACGCGATTTGGACAAAATTCCACGTATTGGTCTGATGGCAGTCCGATCGTGCTTATAAGGCTTTAGAGACAATAATCTGATTCCTGTGACTGGGATTGACTGCTATTTGTGCGGCCGACCAACAATGATCAGTACGAGTAATTGCTGGCTGTCCGAATTGTCATGAATAGATGCTATCTGCACATAGCGGTCAATCCCAGCCCCAGGAATCCATAGATTCTGGGATTCGCAGTGTGGCTAAACACAATTGAGGGTTTATCAGGTATAGGTCCTGCTTTGACTTGTCTCTTTAATAGCATTTTCTGTTGTAGAAACCTAGAAATATGACAGCAGAAAAAAGACAGAGTAGTCCATCGTATCTGCCCATTTTTTATTTTTGTTTGTTTACTTTTTTGTCTGGGTAGGGAACTATGTTTAAACTGCAAAAAACACACAGGAGGGCGCAAACACCTCGTGCATTACCAAAGAAAGAGTTGTTATAACACGCAAGACAAATGGATACTCACAGACAGTAAAAATCAATAGGCATAAAACACCAATGCTTCAGCAGAACATGATGCGTCCATCATAGGACCAAAACAGATTAGATGGCTGATGCATTTCCAGGGACAGACCCCCAACCTCTAGTTCTGTGGCCATCTAACTAGTCATAGATCAGTAAAATCATACTTTCTAGAATTAGTTTTGATCTTTCCTCTTAGTCATATCCCTTTGTTCTTGATTTTGGTTTCATATTAACCTCTTGCCCACCGCCCACCGTCAAATGATGATGGGAGGAAGACCTCCGGGTCACTGGGAACCCGATGCCCTGCGATTGCCTAGTAACTGAGCAGGACCATGGATCTGTGTGTGTCCTATCAGGGAGAAGAGACCTATGGTGTGTCCCTTGTACATAGGGACACACCAACGGTCACCTCCCCCAGTCAGTCCCCTTCCCCCACAGTAAGAATCACTCCCAGGGAACACATTAACCCCTTCATTGCCCCCTAGATTTAACCCCTTCCCTGCCAGCCACATTTATACAGTAATCAATGCATTTTTATATCAGGGATCGCTGTATAAATGTGAATGGTCCCAAAAATGTATCAAAAGTGTCAGATTTTGTAGCTGATATAACTTTTGTGCAACCCAATCAATATACATATTACCAAAAATATGTAGAAGAATACGTATCGGCCTAAACCGAGGAAATATTTTTTTATTTTTTAAAAAAAGGATATTTATTATAGCAAAAAGTAAAACATTTTTATTTTATTTTTTAAACTAGCAGGATTCAAGCCTCTGTGGTGTATTACATTTGGCCAGAGGTGCGGGGGTGCCGGAGCCGTTTGGAAATACTCGGAAATACTCTGTTCCCGAGTGTTTCCAGGGGTTTCCGAGGGCAGGCGAATGATCTCTGAGTTATGCACATGCGGTATTGCATGCCATAGAAGTCAATGTGGAACAAATTATTTTCGTCTCCATTGACTTCTATGGGGAAACTCGCTTTGATATGCAAGCGCTTTGGATTGCAAGCATTCTCCTGGAACAGATTATGCTTGTAATCCAAGGTACCACTGTACATATTAAAGCGGATAAGATGGCTCAGCAGGCTAATGCTCTGTTGCAGCAATCTGTGATCACCTGAGCCCTCAGGGTCACAGGTTCGATCCCGGCGGGGTCCACTCAGCCTTCAATCCTTCCGAGGTCGGTAAAATGAGTACCATTGATTTGGGTAATAGTGACTATGTTACTATATAAGCGCCTCGAGACCCGATGAGCTACAGCTTCGGCTGTGGCTTCATAGCTTGCCTGGCAAGTTAGGGTAAGACAGCGCTATATAAGACTTGCATTACGTGAAGTTCTGCTGATCGGAACCCTCCCCCCCTCCGGTGTCACGTTTGACACCTTTCAGGGGGGAGGGGGGTGCAGATACCTGTCTAAAGACAGGTATTTGCACCCACTTCCGGCCCGCAGTCTCGGGCAAAAGACGGGTTTTTCCCGTTGTGTGCTGGGAACTCTCGGCTGGGCCAATCGGTGGGCGCAGCGCGACTCGCGCATGCGCTGTAGGGAACCGGGCTGTGAAGCCGAAGCACTTCACTTCCTGGTTCCCTCACCGTGGATGGAGGGGGGAGCAGCAGAGAGACGAGCGAACGCTCGTCCTCTGCTGCGGACGCCGCTGGACTCCAGGACAGGTAAGTGTCCTAATATTAAAAGTCAGCAGCTGCAGTATTTGTAGCTGCTGGCTTTTAATATATTTTTTTAATGGGCCATCCGCTTTAAAGAGGAGGTCCAGCCCCCCCACCAAAAAATGGAAAGTCAGCAGTTACAAATACTGTAGCTGCTGACTTAAATTTTTGATCCCGTGATGTCGGCAACTCAGCCCATTTTCCGATCGCATCTTGGGTGCTGCAGCGGCTGCCATTCGTGGTAAGGGAAACCAGTAATAAAGCCTTTCGGCTTCACAGCCAGTTCCTTCTGCGCATGAGCGAAGTGCGCTGTGCTTTCTAACTGGCCCTGTGTATTTCAGGAAGGATACCTCTTCCGCGCCCCCTCGCCGTGCTGGATCAAGTCCCGGCTGGCCAGCGCGTCGTCTGTGTACTGCCGTCCTCCTGGCGCCGCGGAGTGAGTGATTCCTTCCTGTATCTGAATCTTTCCCCGCACGTGAGAAGTAGCAGTAAGGCAACCACCCGGCAAGCAGCGGCAGCAGAGGATATCGCAGAGGCAGAGAAGTGATTTCTTGGGCCCAGGCAGCTAAATATTACACAGGTGTGTGCTTGGGGGGGGGGGCCTGGCTTCAAGAGGCCGTGCCTACCCATGCTGCCAATGGCATTATGCCATTGGCGGCATGGATGGCAGTGTCTGCAGCAAAATATGGCATTGGCGGCATAGGTAGCACATGCATTATGGCATTGGGTCATGGGTGGCACTGTCTGCAGCACATTACGGCATGGGTGGGACTGTCTGCATTATGGCCCATAACTCATGTGCTGCCTGCAGAGACAGTGCCAATCATGCCACCAATGCTGTAATGTGCTGCAGACAGTGCCACAGTGCCGCCAATGCCATAATGTGCTGCAGACAGTGCCATCCATGCTGCCAATGGCATTATGCCATTGGCAGCATGGGTGGCACTGTCTGCAGCACAATATGGCATTGGCGGCATGGCATGGATGGCACTGTCTGCAGTACATTATGGCATTAGCGGCATTGGTGGCACTGTCTCTGCAGTACATTATGGCATTGGCATGTCCTGCTGTCAAGTCGCTGGGCCAGGGGGCGGAGCCAGGGGTGGGGCTGAAGGAGGGATCAGGGGCAGGACTGAAGGGGCCCTGTCAGGTAGGTTGTACGGGGCCCCATGATTTCTATCAGCGGCCCTGCCTGTTCCCCCCTCCCCCCAAAAGGTGCCAAATGTGGCACTGGACGGGGGAGGGGGGATTAAGCAAACAACTTTTGAGTGGAACTCTGCTTTAAGTTTCTGAAGTTGCTCTCAATATGTTTTAACCCCCAAACATTTTACCATTTTTGTTACCCGTCTCTGGACTCGTTCTATTTGATCAATATCTTTGTGTAAGTGAGGTCTCCAGAACTGGACACAGTATTCTGGACACAGGTCTCACTAAAGATCTATATTGGGGAATCAGGACCTCCTTCCTCCTGCTGGTGATCCCTCTAGTGATGCATCCTAGAATTCTATTCACTCTTCCCACTGCCTGGTCACACTGTTTGCTCATTTTGCAATCATCTGAAATAAGTAGCCCCAAATCTTTTTCCTCTGTAGTGCTGGCTAACACTGTACCCCCAATGTTGTACATCGACGGAATTTGCCGGCAATTGTCGGCAATGGCATCGTCCTAATCGGTGCGAAGCCGCATCTGCGGCGCTGCACCGATTTCAAAAAGTAGTTCCTGTACTACTTTTTGCGATTTGGGGCCGCGATTTACATTGACATCTGTGCAGAAACCTGCACAGAAACCTGCACTCTGAAATTGCGGCCGAAATCGGGACTGCCGGGCGGGAGTGAAGTCGTGCGAGTCCAGCTGAACTTGCACGGCTTCACTCCCGCAGCCCAGTGTGAACCTGGGTGCAAGGTAATCTTTTTCCCTATTTGCGTTATTTTTAGGGTTGTCCCGATACCGATACTAGTATTGATATCGGGACCGATACCGAGCATTAGCCCCAGTACTTGTACAAATGCTCTCGATGCTTCACACGATACCTGGGATGAGAGAGAGGCAGCGTGTAACAGGAAGTCAGCGTGCAGAGTCAGCAGGCGGAGCAAAGATCGGAGCTAAGAGTGAGTCCTCATGCAAGCAAGCTGGCGGGGTGCAGGGTACAGCGGGCAGCTGCATCAGCCATCGGCTTTGCAGAGCCATCACATTTGCTAACTGAAGTTACGCTATGTGTTGCCTTCAGGGCTTGAAAATCCCACCGCCCATCTTGGTACACCCTGAACTCGGCCACATTAAGCCAGCAGCAAACATCTTGTTACACCCAGACCATATAGTTTGGGCTGGGTGTAACAAGATGTCCGCTGCTGCTTTCATGCGGCTGAGTGCAGGGTGTACCAAGATGGGCACTGTAGGCAACATAGTAAAATATTAAATAATAATTTGTTTTCTTTTTTTCCTCCTATGTAATTTAAGTGCCAGATATCAGTACCAGCCACCTGTCAGTGCCCAGCCATCAGTGGCCAGCCATCTGTCAGTGCCATATGTCAGTGCCCAGCCATCAATCAGTGGTCATCTGTCAGTGTCATCTGTCAGTGCCAGCCATCAATCAGTGCTTAACAGTCAGTAGCCATCAGTCAGTGTCATCCGTCAGTGCCAGCCATCAGTACATGCCACCTATCAGTGCACTGCTCACCAATGCTGCATCAATGCCACTTATCAGTGCCACCCATCAGCGCCACTGCCAGCCATCAGCCAGTGTCACCTTTTAGTGCACATCAGTCAGTGCCATCTATAAGTGCCAGCCATTAATGCATCACTGTCAATTGAAATTAAAAATATATATCGGTATCGGCGAGTACTTTAACCACTTAAGACCCGGACCAATATGCTGCTAAATGACCCAAGGTGTTTTTACAATTCGCCGCTGCATCGCTTTAACAGACAATTGCGCGGTCGTGCAACGTGGCTCCCAAACAAAATTTGCGTCCTTTTTTTCCCACAAATAGAGCTTTCTTTTGGTGGTATTTGATCGCCTCTGCGATTTGAATTTTTTGCGCTATATACAAAAATAGAGCGACATTTTTGAAAAAAATTCAAATAAACGAAATTTTAGCCAAACATTTAGGCCAAAATGTATTCAGCCACATGTCTTTAGTAAAAAGAAAAATCGCAATAAAAAAAAATAGCTACCTAGCGGCAACAGCGACACTAATACAGCGATCAGAAAAATGATCGCTTAGTGACACTGGCAATAGGGAGTGAAAGGGTTAACTAGGGCAGTGATCAGGGGGTTAAAACTTTATTAGGGGGGGTACGGGGCTACCCTGAACCTAACACTAACTGACTTTTACACTGCCTGTCACACTGACACTAAATGCAGTGATTAGATCACTGCAGTCAGTGACACTGTGACAGGGGGGGGGGGGGGGGGGGTGATCACAAGGGGTTAATGTGCCTATGTGTGTGTGTGTGTGTCAGTGTAGTGTTGGTGCACACTTACTTGTGATGTGATCTCTCCTCAGCAGCGGTTGGAAATACCGCTGTGATGAGAGATTACATCATTTCCCCCTCCTGTGTTTACACAGGAGGAGAAAGTGACGCGTAGGGGGAGCGCTCCCATTGGCTGGGAGAGATCGCGGGGCGGAAAAAAACAGACATCCGTCCCCTCGTCCCGGATCGCTCCCAGAGCCAGGGGGACCGCCGCACTGAGCGGAGGGGGTCCCGATCGGACCCCCGACCCGCTACTGGGCGAGGACGTATATATACGCCCTTGTGCCCAGCCGTTCCATTCTGTGGACGTATAAGTGCGTGCGGCGGTCCTTAAGTGGTTAAAAAAATTATCGGTACTTGTACATGGTCTTAAAAAAGTGGTATCGGGACAACCCTAGTTAGTTTACATTTAAAAAAATAGAACTGCAGTCTGCACTGCTTTGACCAATCTTTCCAGCAATGGCAGATCATGTTCCATGTTATAGACACCTCCAGGTATATCAACCCAATTACACACCTTTGTGTCATCAGCAAAAAGACAAACAAGGTATGTACTATAGTGGTAGTGTGGCTTTCTGTGAACCCAAGAAGCAGTCTATGTATTAAAATACTGCTATTTCTTTTTTTCTATGTAGAATGTTAGGATTATCATGTGTCTTGCCAAGTGTTGTAAACATGTTTTTGTTTTTCCTACAGTTAGGAGGTGTCACATGAGCTAGAGCTGTGTATGGTGCTTGGAGCCAGAACAATTCCGAAGAAAGAAGCTCTGTATCTAAGCGTAGCATGTAATGTTGTTGTTCCTAGTTTAATTATTACATTGCTTACTTTCCTGCATAATAAAAAGCAGTTTATTTTTCCTTATATAATACATTCTATAAAGGTATATCTGACTAATAAACAATATATTTGTAAAAATGATAAAAATAAAAACAAATGTATCAGTTCACATACTGAAAAAAGCTGCACAGCAATCACTTTAATTTTATAACATCAGCATTATGTACAGGATGCCACAGACGGGTCCTGAATGGTAATCACATGTCACCCATATCTGGCTTGTTCTCCTTTTAAAGGGGTTGTTAAGGTTTGTTTTTTATTTTCTAAATAGGTTACTTTTGCTAGTGCATTGTTGGTTCACTTACCTTTTCCTTCGATTTCCCTTCTAAATGTCTTTGTTTTCTTTGTTTGAATTTCTCACTTCCTGTTCCTCTTCAGTAAGGTGTTCTAAATGACTTGCCACCGCTCGGATGATGGTGGAAAGCTTACTGAGGAGAAACAGGAAGCGAGAAATAAAAAAATTAAATATAAAACATTTAGAAGGGAAATTGAAGGAAAAGGTAAGTGAACCAACAATGCACTAGCTTAACCACTTCCATACCAGGCACTTACAGACCTCCCTGTCCAAGCCAATTTTCAGCTTTCAGCACTGTTGCACTTTGAATGACAATTGCACGGTCATGCTACACTGTACCCAAATACATTTTTTATCATTTTGTTCCCACAAATAGATTTTTTTGCTAAAAAAAGACCAACATTTTTGAAAAAAATTTAGTTTTTTTTTCTGTTAATTTTTTTGTAAATAAGTACGTTTTCTTCTTCAGTTATGAGCAATGATATGGCGGCACTGATGGGCACCAATGAGGTGGCACTGATGGGCACTGATGAGGCGGCACGGATAGGCACTCATAGGTGGCACTGATGGGCGGCACTTATGGGTGGCAATGATGGGTACTTATGGGTGGTAACAGATGGGCATTGATAGGTGGGCACTAGGCATAGATGGGCACTAAGAGGTGGCACTGATCAACACTGGGTGGCACTAATGGACACTGATGGGTGGCACTGATGGCATTGCTGGGCATCATTTCAGTCAGTGCCCATGTTGCCAGTCAGTGCCCATTTGGGCACTGATTGGCATTGATTGTGTTCATTATTGTTTTTATTTTATTTTTGTGACTATTTTTGCTCTATTGAGCACCGGGGGGCACTCCCTGGTGGTCCAGTGTTGGCATCCGAGGGGGGGCTGCGCTGATAAACAATCAGCATGGACCCCCCTGTCAGGAGAGCCGCCGATCAGCTCTTCTCTACTCTCGTCTGTCAGACGCGAGTGAGGAAGAGCCGATCAACGTCTCTTGCTGTTTACATCGTGATCAGCCGTGATTGGACATGGCTGATCACGTGGTAAAGAGCCTCCGCCTGAGGCTCTTTACCGAGATGGGAGATGCAGGTTGTCAGACTGACACCCCGCATCACCAATCGCTGAGCTGCGCGCCCCCACGGGAGCGCGCCGCCATGTAATCCTGCAGGACGTCAATAGACGTCCAGTCAGGATTACAGAACCACTTCCCGGACGTCAATTGACTATTGACCGGGGGGGAAGTGGTTAAAGGAACCTATAAAATAAAATAAAAGACAAACCTTTATAACCCCTTTAAGGAGGATGATATAGAGCAGTTTTGGAGTACTCAGGATTAAAGTGGTTATAATCTGAACAAAGCAAATTCCTCTATAGTGTGCACTTGGTCTCAATCCAGAGCACTAAGTGTTATTTCCTTCTGCTGCCTTGTTCCTCCGTAATCTGCATTTCTGATAAGTTCGCCTGACACCAAGAGATAAAAAGGTGTCAGGGCAGGGAGCTCTGACACACAGCCTGCGATTGACAGCCTCAGCTCTGTTCTTGTGTGCTGTATGAAAAGAGGTGTATCTCTTCCCTCCAATCAGCTCTCACTGAGAGTTTAACTTTAACTCTCCACCTCCTGCTTTTCAAAAGCTCGAACAAGCTTTATAAATGTCAGCACAAATCATGTCTCCTCCTCACAGAACAAATCCTCTACCCTAAACTCCCCTCCACAAAATGTCTTCCCCCTTCTTCAGCACAAGTCCTCCTCAACTCTCCCCATATCCCTTCCCCTAGGAAACCCCCGCTTCTTCCACTTATCTCTACCACCCTCTATTCCCCTGCCCAACACAAATCCTCTCCCCACTTCTAGCACAAATCTTCTCCTCTAAATTCTCCCCTCTGGCAAACCTCCCATCCATCCTGAAACAAATCCTCTTCAGCACAAATTCTCTTAAACCCCCCCAAATCCCCCTTCCCAGCACAACACCCCACCATCCCAGTACAAATCCTTCCTCCCCCAATCCTCTCCAGCACAATTCCTCTACATAGTTATATCACAAATCATCCCACCCATAACACCCTCCCAGTACAAACTCCCCCCCAACACAAATCCCCCCCCCCCTTGTAGTAAAAATCCGTATGTCCTACCTGTACCATTTTTGGCGGAACCTTCCCAAGATTTGAACAAAATCCTGGTGTTCCAAAAATCTGCGCTAAGTTCTGGAGGTCAGTGCCAGAACAAGTTTTCGCACTTGACTCCAGTACTTTACACATTAACAGGGATGTGACAGAGTGGGCACCCAGGGAACTTGCCCCGCATCTCTTATGGGTGCCAGGGGTCCCAGACATCATGATTGCCCCCCTTTCGGCAGGCAGAACTTGTGCTAGAAGGTGTTATGTGGGGATTTCAAATCCAACCCCCCAGCACAAGTCCTCTCCCCTCCCAAAGCACCCCCCAGCACATATCCTCTTACCACCACATCACTCCTACAGGTGTATATCCTTATTACCTGCCCCCTGTTCCTGGTTACTTTGTCCCCCTCCTCTATATATATATATCCATAAACACAGACCTCAGATCATCAACACAGCTCTTGCAGTGAATGAGATAAAACAAAATGAAATTTTACATTGAAAGTGAACCTCCTCTCCTCACGTCTTTGTTCCTTGTAATTAGCTATGTACAGTACATTTTACTTTTGTAAATTGGCTCCTTTTTATTATCACGTTGCAGTGCTCACTGAGGGCAATACATTTCATGCAATAATTAGTGGCTAAAAATCATGTGACATGGGCTGCCTTTACTTTACATGTTTGATTTAATGTGATAAAGAAGATCAACATCTCGTTAAAGAGATAAAAAAGATTAGCTGATTGTTAAAAATAAACACATGTTGAATAACAACTACGTTTTATATATACAGGTTGCAGGGTCAGCATCCCACTGACCCTTTTAGCTCACCAACAAGATTTATCTCATTCAAAAGCAGCAAAATTACTGCAGTGTTAAATGATGTGCGGGACACCCACAATGCACCTGGTAGACTGAAACTTGAAATTTGCTCCACTTATAAGTGATATAATAGAGCAGATTTTTTTATTCATGGAAAAACTACTTTATAAATTAAAAGAGTTAAAGTGAAGTTCCACCCATTTTTTTTATGTTTGTCTGTGCTGCATGCCCTAATCTCATGGGGCCAGATTCAGGTAGATGGGAGCATCTTTGCTCCAGAGCAGGGATCTCCAAACTACGGCCCTCCAGCTGCTGTGAAACTACACTTCCCATGAGGCATTGTAAAACTCTGACATTCGTAGACACGACTAGGCATGATGGGAATTGTAGTTCCTGAACACCTGGAGGGCCATAGTTTGGAGACTCCTGCTCCAGAGTAACGCTTCTCATTTACGTTACTCTGAAGACCCTTTCAGCGCAAGTACTGTTATTCACATAGCAGTTGCGCGTAAACTTGTGCCAGAGTAACGATAATGCGCTGGCGTAACCCGACGCAAGTGGAAGTGGGTGTGATCATATGTAAATGATGGGCGGAGCTCAGCGCAGAGGCTTACGTTCAGCGCATCATCCACGGAGCATGCGCAGTGAGTGCGGCTCCACTCGCCCCCTTGTGCGCATGCTCACAACTTCCGTCGGCACCACTTCCCGGGAAACGTCAGCGCAATGCGTTCCGCTGGGCGCTTAAAAGCGCAGGCGGAAACGCCATTCCGGCGCAAAAGTATATCCATTTCCCCCCACCCCAGGGAAGATACTTTTGCTCTGTAATGGCTGCTCCCGCTACCCCCAGAGAGAGGAGGAACCTTAATTTTAATTCCCAGGAGGTCTCGGTTATCATCTCAGCGATGGAGTCTGTGAATGATTTGCTTCATGGGAAAAAAAGCCGCAAGACCACCCGGGAAAGGAAGCAGGGCATCCTGGAGTCCATTGCTGCCAGGGTGAATGTCTTGGGGTATTCCACCCGGACTGCTGGGGACATTCAGAAAAAAATAAACGACTTGCGGCGCAAGGTCAAGGGCAAGGTGTCCACCATCAGGAGGCATGAGAGGGGCACAGGTGGTGGTCCCCCATGTCCTGTCACCCTGACCGCGGAGGAGGAGGTGATCGCACGCTGCCTGGAGAGGGAGCAGGTGGAGGGGGTCCCAGGCTATGACTCCATGGAGGAAGGCTCCAGGACAGGTAAGTGTTTTTTATCCCCTATTTGATTTGTTGCATTTGGGGGGGGAGGGTACATGTGCCAAGTGTGTGGGACCACCAACATGTGTCTGCTTTGTGTCATCCACAGATGACGGAGCTGGGCTATCATCGGTCAGCGTCCATTCCACCCCATCCCCCCCACGCCATCGTGTGCCCGAGCCCCTGGGTGGTGAAGAGGTGGTGGAGGAGAGTGGCCACACCACACCTGCCGAGGTCGTTGAGGAGGAGCCTGCTGTGGCAGAGCAGGACTTTACTTTAGTTTTGGAGGTCTCCTCCCCTTCTCCTGGGCCATCTGTTATCCCCTCCCCCATCCTTGGAAGCCCCTCAAGGGTGACTCCTTCCCCCCGGGGACAACCATCTTCTGGCCCCAGGAAGGCGACCCAGAAGACCAGGGGGGTGTCTGATGTTGTCCAGGACCAGTTGGCGAGGAATCACGCCAGACAGACTGAACAAATGGGGGCCATAGTTGGCCACTTACAGAAAGTGTCTGACAGCCTGGGCTCCGTTGCCCAGATAAGCAACGCAGTCCAGGATGTCAGCTGTAATTGCGCTGCAGTGGTCACCAGTTTGGGGGAGGTGCATGGTGAAATTACGCAACTCACTGCAGCCGTCCAGGCCAACACTGCTGCCATCCAGGGTAACAGTGCTGCCATCCGGGACCAGGGGAGGCTGAGTCGGCGGGCCCAACACTACCAGGTCACCCGTCAGCTCCGGATGCAGGCCCAGACAAACTCATACCTCGGCCGGATAGCCATGGCCTTGGAGGGCATGCAGGCCACACCTGCCAGGAGTGGCCCACCTGGGGATCAGCCACCTCCAGATGCCCCCCCACCCCCACCCACTCCATCCAGGCAGCTGAGGAGGCAGACAGGGGCCCCCAGAAGAAGCCCCCGGCATCCCCGATGAGGCTTTTTTTTTGTTTTGGTTTCTATGATTTGTTTAAAAATACTCAGGTCATGAGTTTTTGTTTATTTTTTTTCTCAGGTTATGAGATTTTGTATTTCTTTTTTTACTGCACACGGTCAGGAGTGCAGGGGACAGTGTGAATGGTGTGTGAATGTGAGAGGGTGGCACTCCTGACAGTAAGGGGTGTCACCCTCGGCCGTGGTGGTGAAGTTAACCCCACGGCTGTATGAATGATGTGTGAAAGGTGTATGAATGGACAGTGACATCATTGGGGCCTTGACGCTGGCGTTGCTGCTCCCAAGTCCTACATGCTGGACTTGGGCTAATCCAATGCGATGTGCATGTGGTGTGTGTGATCTAGGGACATCAGTGGTGTGCATGCGTGCATTGTCCGTGTGATCAATGTTTTGGTTTAGTGTCCAAAGATGCCTACGGCGAGGACCCTCCTGACTGCTCTTCCATCAGCAGACTGGGTGTCCTCTGGCAGGTGGGGACTGTGTGGGTCGGGGGTCAGGTCATCACGTATGTCAATCTGCAGGCCTTTTCTCATGGCAAAGTTGTGCAGAATGCAACATGCACCGATGATCTGACACACAAAGGTAGGGGAATGCAATAGGGCACCCCCAGACTTATCCAGGCAGCGGAAACGGGACTTCAGGAGCCCAAATGTTTGCTCCACCACTGCACGGGTTTTGATGTGTGCTTCATTGTATTTTCTCTCTCCTCTGGTTTGGGGGTTCCGGAAAGGAGTCATTAGATGGGGTCCTAGTGCATATGCAGAGTCACCTGTAAAGTAAAAGACAGGAGAATGTTAGTCATGCATGTGCCACTTCTGTTGTGCATCACGGGAGGGGATAGTCACGCCTGACTCCCATGTCACTCACCAACCAGCCAGCTGTCCCCATACATGTTCTGGTTAAATTCTGCTGGGATGGGGCTCTGATTGTATATGAAACTGTCATGGCTGGACCCGGGGTGTTTGGCACGGACGTGCCATATGAGGCGTTGGGCATCGGCTATCACCTGTACGTTGATGGAATGCCAATGCTTCCGATTGCGGTATATGTGCTCTGTGGCACTGGGGGGCTGGAGTGCCACATGTGTGCAATCAATGGCCCCCACAGTGCGTGGGAATCTGGCAATGTTGTAGAAATCTGTCATTGCCTTCTGCCGCAGCTCCTCAGTGGTGGGTCTGATGAACTGGTTGGACATGCGTCTGAGGATTGCAGGGACAACCTGGTGCACACATCTGCTTATGGAGGACTGTGACATCCCAGCCACAACTCCACTTGTACGCTGGAATGATCCAGTTGCAAGGAAATGAAGTGTTGCCAGGACCTTCACCAGTGGCTGCACTGCTTGTGAGCGGTGTGTCTTGCTGGTGATGTCACCCTGCAGGGTTGTGGTTAGTTCAAGTATTGCATCAGGGCTGAATCTGAAGAGGCGATACACCTCCTCATCCCCCATGCCAAAGAGGCTCATACGAGTGCGGTATATCCTCTCACGTGCCCGCCTCCTTCGTTCCGGGGGACCCATCAGTAGTTCGAGGACCACAATTGCTCCTGGCATGTTGGCACACAGAGGTGTTGTCCTTGCAAGTGTGGTTGTTCAGCTAGCTCCTATCGTCGGTAACGCTGCTGTAGCTGCTCTCCTGCTGACCTCTGACCGTCTGGAGTAAAGATAAAGCAGCCTTTTGTAGAAATAACTTTGCGCCGGACGGACGAGATACGCGCGGCGCATGTAGCCAGCGTATGGTGCTTATCCGTTCGCGAATCGGGAAATCTCCCTCATTTGCATATTTGCAGGGGAAATCAATAGGCGCGACTTGATGCGCCAAACGAAATTATGCGCTGACGATACTCTGGCGTCGGAACGTTCCGCCGGTCGCAAATGCCGCGTCTTCGGGCGCATCTAGTTTGGTGGGTACGGGCACATAGAAACGATGGCGCATCTTCACAGTTACGCGGCGCATATCGAAATACTCCAGCGCAAGTGTTGCTGAATCTGGCCCATAGTGTTCAGAATGGACAATTTTATTTTATTTTGTTGCTTGTAAATACCTTTATTTTGTAGTCCTGCATTACTTCCTTCTCCTTATAAGCCTAGGCTATTAAGTCACATGGCTATTTGCAAGGGTTTCTGGGATAGGCATCATGTTTCCCAGTAGTCCTTGCAAACCTGACTGAAACCTATTACATTGCTTGTGCAGCACTGAGCATGTGCGAGATATGCAAAGCTGAAATCCAGGAAGTCATACAGTCTGGCTTCATGATGCCCACACTTAAGATGGCCACGGTCTATTTCTAGATTATAAACTAAATGCTGTAACAATCTAACAAAATGGACCTTAGTTTACAGACTAACTTTACTAGAATACATTAAGCTTGTGTATTACAGGGGTATTTATATTTAAAAAGTGAAATTGTGGGTGGAACTCCCCTTTAAGTCTGTGCAAGCACAGTGCAGTACACATTGGGGTCGATTTACTCAAACTGGAGAGTGCAAAATCTGGTGCGTCTCTACATATAAAGCCAATCAGCTTTCAGGTTTTATTGTCAAAGTTTAATTGAACAAGTTAGGCGGCGTACACACGACCGAGGTTCTCGCTGGAAACCAGCGAGAACCTCGCTGGAAGCTGCATTCCAGTGAGGACCTCGGCCGTGTGTACGCTTTTGGCTCGCCCCGCCCATCGAGGTGTTCTGTCCGTCGAGGTTCTCTGCCGTGTGTACACGGCCTTAGAAGCTGATTGGCTACCACGTACAGATCCACCAGTGAATTTGCAGTAAATCGACCCCACTATACTGTGTAAGTTGCTGAGACTGGTGCTGTGCTGGCTGTCAGGAATATGCAACACCAAATTGCATGTACTAGGATGCATCATCCAATGGCTAAATATAAAAGACATTGGCCCGGATTCATATACATCGGCGCATATTTATGCCGCCGTAGCGTATCTCTTTTACGCTACGCCGGCACAGCACGGAGAGGCAAGCATGAAATTCACAAAGCAAATGCTCCCAACAAGCGCCCAGAGGCGCCCAGAGGCGATTCAGTTTGCATGTGCCGCGCTATACAAGTTTTCATTCATTCATTCATTTTTCATTCATTCATTCAACTCTGCGCCGGCGTAGCGTATAATTCGTAGGCGTAAGCCGGCGTAAGTGGAAGAAGGTGGAAGTGGGCTGGAAGTGGGCGTGATCCATGTTAATGAAGCGTGACCCCATGCAAATGATGGGCCGGACGCCAGACAAGTACTTAAAATGAACTGCGCATGTGTTGGGACATGGACGTATCCCCAGGCACATGCGTACAACCACGTCGGAACAACTGCCTAAGATACGCCAGATCACTGTGTACGCCGTGAAAGTAACCTACGCCCCAGCCAGACCCACGTCGGCCCATATTCACAGAGGTCCAACGTAAAATACGTAGGCTTGTGTTCCCTGGTCCATACCTTTGCATGGGTTGCACCTCATCTATGGGGAATAACTTTACGCCGAACGTAAAACTTACACAAACCGCGTAAATCATGCGCCAGGCGTATCTCCCTCATTTGCATATTTGAATCGAAAATCAATGAGAGTGTCACATGCGTCCAGCGTAAATATGCGCCCACTCTACCCCGGCGTAGGCAAGTTACGTCGGTGGGATGAAGTCTGTTTTTAGGCGTATCTAAGTTTGTGGGTTTGACGCACAGATACGACGGCGCATATTTGTACTTACGCTGTGTATCTGGAGATACGTCGGTGTAAGTGCTTTGTGAATCCGGGCCATTGAATATTGAAGAAGTGGCACAGTAAATGGCATCTGCAGCAGAGGGGCAAAAAATATTTCAGTTCTGTCAGCTCTTTAACCTCCCTGGCGGTATGATTATGTCCGATTTTTGATGCTGAAAGCAGTACATTGTTTCAAATGGAAATTTGGCATTTTATATTGTTGGCCTGTAATCCTTAGAAATAACTCACTTAAATTTGTCCAAACAAGAGTGGACATCTCAGGTATGAAAAAGTTTGAAACACAAAATAATATATTATAATATAATAAAAATAATTATCAAAAATAATAATATAATAATAATAAAATGTATTCAAAAATGTAATCAACTCAAAAACACAGAAATGTGCTCAGTTACAAAATCGATATCACTCAATTCTGCAAGTGTTCTAATTTACTATCACTGTTTTCTAGCTGGTCTAAAACTGCTTTTGACGTAAAGGGAGACTTTTATACTTTTTATGCTTTTTGCACTTTTTGAATTTCCCGCCGGGCTCCGTCTCCATGCGTTGCACCGCCCGCAGGGAACGGAGCCCGACATAAAGTACATCATCCGGAAGACACAGTGGGGACACATCCCAGGATCCAGGGGACAGGGTAAGTAACTTTCCCTGGATACTGCAATGCAGCCCTGAGTGTGGCTTGGGGTTACTGCTCTTGGTATGGAAAATTCACCCCGAGCCACACTTGGGAATACCGCTAAGAAGGTTAACAAAGCAAACTGGTAATGTTGCCATGATGCACAGGTTTGCCATTCATACTTGCAAAATATAAAACATGCCCCCACAGCCCAAACAAACCATGGTTTTAAAACTTTAAACATCAATCCCAATCTTAGTTCTAACTCTATCTCTACTCTAACTCTTGAGTAAGCCTAACTCCAACCCAAATATTATTTATTTTTTGAAACCCTAACCATAGCATTCAATGTGTTACCTATTAAGTTTTAAAAGAACGTGGTGCACCTGTCACCCACCCATTCACAGCCACATTAGCCAGACGACTTGTGCACGATGGAGTGACAAATATATACAGTGTGGAACCTTCTTAAGTAATGTATAAAAATGCATTTGGAAAATGAGCATGTGCCCTGTCACACTATCTTAAATTCCATCTCGGAACAAGTGATTAAAAAATTGGCAACCATGGCATTGCATATGGTACAATTCTGTCATAATGCTCCAAAAAGTTGTGTTCAAGCATGCAAAGATAATGTTGTTGAACAGTGATGAATAGTGAGGCCTGTGAGTGGTTATATTATAAAGCACTCAATCCCCCCCCCCATGTTGGGGGCATATGGCCTGGTATGGTGCAGGAGGGGGGGTTCTCCCTTCTCCCCCCTTTTCTGATCTGTCAGTTGTGTGCTCAGATAAGGGTCTGGTATGGTCCTGGAGAGGACCCCCACACCGTTTCTTTATTTTGATGTGGGGTTTCCCCTTAGGATTCATACCAGACAAGAAGGGACATTTTTTTTTTTACATTTTGGCATGGGGTTTCCCTTCAAGATCCTCAGTGCACAAATAGGTTGCCTGTCAAAGTTGGATCTGTTAAAATGATGATCTGACTTTATTGATATTGAGTGGGCTGAAGTCAGACCAAAGAGATGCAAGAACCTTTTTCGAAAGTTGGGCTGACTTGTATCGGACCAGTCAAAACAGCTTGCATAGGGAACCATTGATTTATACAAGTCATGCAACATGTGCTCCCAAAGTCGGAGCTTATGTCGCACCAGTGTGAACTGGGCCTTACGCTGGGTTCGCACTGGTATGACATGACAGTCGTACTAATTTGAATCCGACTTTGCCCTGCGACTTGAAGTCAGACACGCGTCCGACTTGAATGAACAGGGATCCGACTTTGTTCCCCGACAATGCCAGGCACTGTGCTTGGTGCAAATCTTGAGAGTTAACTCCTCGCCAAATTTCAGATAAAAAAGCGGCATGGGTTCCCCCTCCAAGAGCCATACCAGGCCCTTGGGTCTGGTATTGATTTTAAAGGGAACCCCCTACGTGGAAAAAATGGCGTGGGGGTCCCCCCAAAATCGATACCAGACCCTTATGCAGTCCGGCCAGTCAGGAAAGGGGGTAGGGTCGAGCAAGCGTATCCCTTCCCCCTTCTGAACCATTCCAGACCACATGCCCTCAACACTCAAAGCACCTTGTCCCTATATTGATGAGGACAAGGGCCTCTTCCCGACAACCCTGGCCATTGGTTGTCGGGGTCTGTGGGCGGGGGTTATCGGAATCTGGAAGCCCCATTTAATAAGCGGGCCCCCAGATCCTGACCCCCCCACCCTATGTAAATGAGTATGAGGTACATCGTACCCCTACACATTCACCTGGGGAAAAAAGTGTCAATAAAAAAAACACACTACACGGGTTTTTAAAGTAATTTATTAGGCAGCTCCGGGGGTCTCTTCCGACTTCCCGCTCTCTGTGGCTTCTTCTCTATGCCCTCCGGTTCTTCTCCCGCTGTCAGTGTCTTCTGCCAGGCTCCTCCACTATCTTCTGCTCTTTTTCTAGTGGTTGCCCGGTCCTCTCCGTCGTCTTCTTCCCTCTTCTCTTCTTCAGATGTTGACTCTACGCTCTCTCCTGCTGTAATGCCATGTGCACAATGACTTATATAGGCACGGGGCTTGATGTCATCCAGTGACCCCACCTCTTATGACGTCACGTCTCATCATGCCCCAGGTGGTGACGTCATAATGTACACTGAGTTGCACCTGCAGCCCGATGCCGGGATGATTTAACTCTGCGTGGGACGTACACCATCTTGGGCAAGATATACAAAGATATACAAAGATTCCAAACCTGGAAAAATGGCGAAGCTGGTGAGGGAGCTTGCATACACCTCCATCGGTGAAGGAGAGATATTTTTACTTTGGTTTAAGAAGAGACTCCATTATTTCTTCGGAACACCCACCTATTTTTAGCCTCTAAAAGAGTTATCTTTGTTTTGGTACAGTACACCTTTAAGTACAAGTAGAATTGTTCATTTGCTTTTCCATTACCTCATTTATCTGTTCCCATATCTATTTCCATGTGGTGTTGAAAATGAAGACCCATTATCACACTGAAGACATAATTATTTATACTCAAACATGTGGCTGCATTGTGCATTTAATCTGAATCCACCACCTTCTTCCATCAGCAAATGTACAAAAGTCCACAGGGCAAATACATTAGCATTGTTTTGTTATGGATATATTCAGATCCTGAGACAAGCTATTTTATATGTAGCATCAGCCTATTGTATGCTAAAGGAAATGAGCCTAACAAAACAATCCACTGACTCATTGTATGAATATTGCTAATTATGAGACTTGCTTTACAGATGATGAGAATGTAGTTAGACTCAGAGAGATGGATACAAGAGAGCCTCCTGAGGACATTTTCAGGCTGAAGATTTTGTTTTAAATTACACAAGAGAACATTAGTCATGAGTTTATGTGAAGTTCAGAAAAAAAAAGCAAAAAACTTTTTTTTTTTATATGTAAATTTATAAAATCTATTTCTGCAAGTTGACCCTACTCATCTTTGCTTGATTAAAGCGATATTAAACACAAAACCAAAAATGTAACTGCTGAAGTTTAAATCAGATGCGGTGGCTGCATTTGTTTTCTTATTCTAAGATTTTTCTTTCATCTCTCTTCACCTGGTGACCAGGCCAGAAACACACCTCCTGTATTCAAGTGTCCCCACTCTGGATAAAGTGAAGGAACAACACTGACACCATTGGACGGCAGCATTGTCAGTCTCGGAGAAGGAGAGTGTTGTATAGACTAGCAGATTTAAATACACGAAACAATTGAAGCTAAACTCCAGCTAATACTTTATAAGCAGTAACAACAAACAGTTTTCTTTTAAGTTTGGGATAAAGGGTTTACATAAATAAAAGTTAATCGCTGTAAGCACCCCATCAGTGGTAAATGGTTTGTACGATACCGTACATTTGCAGCTTGTTCTTTTGAAAAACAACATACAGGCTGGGTCTACACCTGTGCGAATTGGATTCGGGTTTCTCCAAATCCAATTCGCAATAGCAGAAAAATTAGCAAATTTGTACAGGAGCCCTGTGTGTCTTTTGGTATGTTTCAGGTCCGAATTTAGCCCAAAATTCGGGCTGAAATCAGTCCTAAAAATGGTGAACCAGGACGCACCGCACCCTGCTGAGAGCCAAATCGGCATCTAGTGTGAACCCAGCCTTACTGGCTGCATGGCCAGATGAAAATTGAAGAACGAAAGTCTAAAGAAAGAAAACAAATGATATAGAACAGAACCTAGTACAGGCAGTCTCCGACTTACAAACACCCGACTTATGAACGACTCCTACTTACGAACAGCCTCAATCCCATCTGCTTATGCTCCACGCTGGTCCTGGATACCTCCGAGGAGCTATCTTGCCACATTCCACACTGCAGTACTTCATGTACAGGATGGCCAGAAGAGCCCCAAAAGCGCCTGAAACATCCCCCATTCCTCAATAGGCATACGCCGGATCATCCCTCATCTCTGCACAGCCGGAAGTTTACACTTACAAGCAGTATTCCGACTTACAATCATTTTCCACTTACAAACAAACCTACAGTCCTTAATGTGTTCGTAACTCGGGGACCCCCTGTACAGAGCCTTATGGTACACCACTAGTGACTGCTCTCTGTTCCGAATAAACCCCATTTATAACCAGGAGCTAATTGCGGCCACTCGTATTTGCTCATGGAGGGATTACCTACGAAAAGTCACCTCTGGATGGCTTAGTTTAATTTATTTGATGGTTTGGGACATCCTTTACCACATAAAGACCACCTACCGCATATATACTGCGGCGGGCCGACTCTATTGTGCGAAATCATGTACCTGTACCTCATTACGTGCAATAGATGCTGTGGGCGCACGTGCACCCATTGGACAGAGAGGGAGCCAATTACGATGGATCTCCAGAGGCAGAACAGTGATCTGCCTATGTAAACAAGGCAGATTGCCATTCTGGCAGGAGAGGACACAGAGGATTTCTGTTCCTGCTAAGCAGGAACACGGATCTCTGTGTTAACCCAGTCAGTTAATCCCCCACACAGTTAGAAAGCACCTCCTAGGGACACACTTAACCCTTTGATCGCCCCTAGTTTTAAACCCTTCTCTGCCACTGTCATTAGTACACTAACAGTGCATATTTTTAGCACTGATCACTGTAATAATGTCACTGGTTCCCAACAAAAGTGTAAAAAGTGTCAGCTAGGTGTCCGCCGCAATGTTGCAGTCTCGCTAAAAATCACTGATTGCTGCCATTACTAGTAAAAAATATATAAATAAAAATGCCATAAAAATAACCCATAGTTTGTTAGGCGCTATAACTTTTATGCAAACCAATCAATATACGATTATTGGGACTTATTTTACTCCCCAAAAAATGAGCAGAATACATATTGGCCTAAATTGATGAAGAAATTCCATTTTTTTTTACATTTTTTTGTTTGGTATTTTATAGCAGAAAGTAGATTTTTTATTTTTTTTCAAAATTTCGCTTTTTTTTTTAGTTTATAGCAAAATATATATATAAAACTACAGAGCTGATCAAATACCACCAAAATAAAGCTCTATTTGTGGGAGAATAAGGACATATTTTTTGGGGGGTACAGCGTTGCATGACCGTGTCAGTTAAAGTAATGCAGTGCCGTATTGCAAAGAATGGCCTGGTCATTAAGGGGTTAAAACCTTCCGGGGCTGAAGTGGTTAACTGAACTGCATTGGACAGGAAACACAACAAAATTAAAGTAGTATAGTACAAATGCATTTAGGGAAAATGATGCCATAGTCACATGAAACATGCTTCTAAATTGACCTTTAACACACACACATGGTGAATATAATTATTTAATCTGTGTGCCAGATACAGTTTATGAAATAAAAACTATGAGTATGTTAAATCTTGTGCAAAAAGTTCTGTGGATTTATTATCTAGACATTACAGAATACTGCAATAATAGAGTGAAAATCAGTAAAAGGTGGAAAATACAGCTAGATAATGTCAGAACGAGAGCAATGCGTCACTTGGGGACAACATTTAAATCCTCTTCTAAAGTCAATGGAAAAATAGTTATCACAGAAGTCATGATCTCACTTGCGTCTAAGGAACGTAACTCATGGAGGCTTAAGTACACACAAATCAGGGGAAAGTGTGCTTTCCTAAGAGAAGAAAATGGATCCAGTTGTGCCTAATAAAGACAAGATTAACTTTTGATCTTTAACTAAACATAATTTTATTTTCTTTCTAAATTAACTTAATCTATACTAAGTCATACTGTCCACATGGGTGTAGGCTGGGCAAGCTGATACTTAATCTTGGCTCACGTGGGTGGCCAAGTTATGACACTGATTTGGCCTTTTCATGCAAGTGCCAAATGCCACCACCTCCATCCCTAAATTAGAAATAAGAAGAGGGTTTTTGGGATTTTGAGTGAGGGACAAGACACGTGGTAGAAGAAACTGTAAAATTGTTTAGTAGGCATATTAACAAAGCATAACTCATAAACATGTGATACATGGTTGTACATGAGTATTTTTTCTTTATACAAGATGATGGCGTACAAAGAAGAGGAATTCATATATATATATACGTGTGTGTGTGTGTGTAGCGCCTGTGTACTTCTCAGTCCAGGTGCTGTTCTAAATTTAAGGGATGATCAGAGTGTAGGAGACTCTGATCGTAATTCTGATCGTTTTTTAGGGTCTCTGTCTCAGCCTGGCTGTGCTGTGGGCTCATTCTGTCATGCCTGGGGTGTAATCCCACCCCAGGGCAATGGGTGGCAGCAGTGGAGTCAGGACTTGGGTGCTTTTCCCAGCAGCCAATCGGGAGGCTTGGGCCTTGCTGGGCATGCTGGGAGAGGGTACTTATAAGGCAGACACCAACTTAGGTGGTTCTTCCTGGAGTGTGGCACCCACCTTTAGGGTGACCACATCGCCGCGCCCCGAGCGTTATGGCCTACCTGGCCGGGGCGTGGGTGCTACGAGGTGTTCCTGGTTCCTGGGCCATTCGGGCCTGGGACATCCAAACAGGATGGCGGCTCAGTGATCGACTGAGTTCCCACATTGAAGATCCCAAGCGAGTTTAGCTGTTTGGTGGACAGTCCAGTTGAGGAGCGCCATTGAGAGGCTGGCGGTCCAACAGTATTGAGACGAACCATCGGGGATCAAGGTGCTGGACACTGAGGGATTGATTCCTCTCTCAGTTGGTACCTGTGCAACCTTGAAGGAAGGTTTAGGTAATATTCTACTCAGGAGGAGTTCCTCCATTCCTATACTCAGGGAAGGCCGGTGACAGAGGCGCTTTCCTGACGGTCATTTAGAAGAGTCTGTGGCAGAGACATCCTTCTCAAGTTTCCGAGTGATAATCTGACTGCCAGGTCGGTGAGAGAGACCTGTCCAGGTACGCTATACCCTCTCAGGCTGGAGTGGTGAAAGAAAACGAATTGTTGTCGGAGACAGGACTGTTTCCATATTCAAGGCCTGAATCTGCTGTTCTCCTTCAAACCTTTGTCTATCCTTCCCATCACCTGTTAACTGTTTTTACCCGGCTGGGTGATAAAGAGCACATATAAAGAGACTTCCTATTTGCGGACATTCCTTTACTGCTATTGCATTCATCGTTCACCCTAGACACTTCGCCAGAGCCATGAGGTAACATGCCATCCCATCATATCTCAGCAGCTCCTTCGGGAGTACCGCTACATATATATATATCTATATCTATATATATATATATATATATATATATATATATATATATACACATCTAAAAATCGCATAGTATCCCATGGAAGTAACTAGTATAAAAAGCCAAATGCTTATTGAGTAATGGATACAAATGGGTTATAGGATGAAAATGAATCACAGTTGAGGTCAAGCTATGTGTTGGGAACATGATGACATAGATAGTCTTGCTGCGTTTCGTGGCCAGATGCCAATAATCAGGAGCATCTGATGTCCCAAAAACCCTTCTTATTTCTAATCTGTTATAAGACTACAATATAGACTTGGAGAGGGCCTAGGCAACCTCCAAAACATATTAAGGTGCCATACCGCACCCTTATTTCTGTTGAGGTAAAAAAAAATTAGCCAATGGCTTGGGTTAGATGCACAACCCTGAGCAGGAACCATTAACAATTATAGTAACTTAAGCCTTGTACACACGTTCGGTTTTCTTGGCAAGAACCAGCAAGAAAACCGCTGGCCGAGCGAGCAAACCAAGCGTGTGTACAAAGCTTTCAGGTTTCTCATCTGGAAATCTGCCCAGAATCTCAACAAGAAAAATAAAGATACTGCCCTCTATTTTCTCGTCGAGATTCTTGTTGGCCTGTTTAATGAGGAGAAACCCGAGTATACTTCCCTGTCGCCGCGGAAACCCGTGCATGCTCAAAATGACTTTGACGAATGCGCGGTAGCTTCCACGGCATAAATAGGGTGAAACAAGATGATGGCGACGGCATCGGATGTGACGAGCGCATGCTTGTCGTACACAATGACGTCACCACGTTCTTGCCTTTTGAAAGGAGTGTGTGTACACTCGGGCGGCAAGAGATTCTTGCCAAGAATCTCGCCAGGAAAAACACAATTTTTTTCCTGGCGAGGTTCTGGCCCGTGTGTATGAGGCTTCACTGTAGCAACTGGAGGCTTACTTCCATCCATGGGCTTGCAAATATGCTATTTACTTTGCTTGAGTATCGACAAATAGCCAGACTTCACTCAAAACCCAAGGACAATTTTACATTTCAAGATGTTTCATGTTTATATGCTTAAAGTGGTTGTAAACGTCAATCTTTGACTTGTACCTATAGGTAAGCATATAATAAAGCATGCACCGTTTTGAAGATATTTTTTATATATGAAGCCGATGACGTCATCGACGCATGAGCTCTGAAGAAACAGCCAGCCGGGTTGTTCCTTTAGAATTCTGTGCCATAAACAGTGGCCCCCGGAGCATGTGCAGGAGTGACGTCATTGCGGCTCCGACCAGTCGTAATGCATATTAGCATAATCTGACTTTACCTTGCAGGTGAGAAAACAATTAAAAAAGGCACCCAGTGGCTTACACCTGCTTCAATCCTTTAAAAGTATGATACTGTTATGGACAGAAGTAAACAAATGTACTCTTATATACATTTAAGTTCCAAGGGCTATTTAAATACAAAAAACATTTGCTTTTGCATTAGAGATTAAATAATAATTGCCAAGATTATATAACTTTGGTAGGAAGACAGGCAAATGTCACATGTTTCAGAAATAAAATTAATCAGAACAACCCTACTGAAAAAAACCATCATCCAAATTCTACATGTCATGGTAATAGTAAGTAAAACAATGTGTGCATAACCTTTAATGGATCATAGAGAATACACAATCATTTTAATATGATTGGCGCAAGAACAGCTCTAATATACTAAATTGTGCAATGTAGCGTATGTTCAATATTACTCTAATTTATCCAAGACAATTCTTCTCTAATGAGCAAAGCAAGTAAATCACAAAATACATAAAATGTGAATGTGTGGGAAACCGCCGGGTAAATCTTTGAAGGAGAAGGATCTTTGTGTCCTTGTAGACCACAGGCTAAACAACAGATTAACAAACTATAGCAATTTGCAACTTCTAAAGCTAACAAAATACTGTCTTCTATTGAACAAATCTAAGGTTCGGCAAGGGAGGCATCATTTTACCATTTTGCAGTGCAGAAGTAAAATATATCTTGCGCATGCCATTTAGTTTCAGACACCAGCGTATAAAAAGGACTCCAAAATTACAAAAGAGTGCAAAAGAAAGGAAACAAAATTACAGACTAACTTAGATATGAAGATGCATTGACATAGATAAATCTATTTACAAAGGAGAAGAGTTCCTTTAATGCCGGGGACAAACTATAAATGTATTTTCTTTCAGACCAACTGGACGAACAAAAAAAAAAATGTATGGTCTCATTGTACTTTACTATGCAATGTTAGTACAGCGATCTCCATGCTGATTGGGGACTGCCCCCCTCCAGTACACACCAGTCAGCACTCCCCACCATTGGCAGCGAGAGCTGATCAGATGCCGATCGTCAGCTGTTTTTCCAGCTTGCCCGTTTGTGAATAGCCTGATGTTCAGCCGGCTTATTTTAGACAGGCAGCTGTACACATGGGCCCAACATCAGCTCTGTTGAACCGGCCAATACTCAGCCCTGTGCACCAGGCTTTAGAGGTACAATCTGTATGGGTAAATATTAAAAAAACAATACAAAAAATTCCAAGACATTGAGGTCACCAGAGACGCAAACACCCTTAGATGGTTGAGACACATTTTTGCTTCTTGTCAGCTCCCCCCCCCCCCCTTAAGCTGCAATAGGCGTTTAAATGCCATGGTCATGAGGCTTTGATTCGCACCTGTTGCAAAGTTCACCTGACATGTGGAGATAGGGAAGGCGGCAAGCTCACTGAATGCTACACACTTAAGAAAACGGGGAAGCGCTGCAAGCATCCCACAACCACATGCAATGCATGTGTTTGTGGAGCATTTGTCAGCAAAATGGGGTTAAGGTGGTGAGGAGGCTTTATCTCACTTCCTCACTGCCTGTCAGTATCCTCTGTAAGGCGACTCGAATGCTGATCAGGCTTCAGAGGAAAGAGAGAATTAGACAATACGTCTAAATCTACATCTTGCGCTTGGTAGAAAACTGATTTAAAGCCTAGTTTAAAAAGTTTAATTTATTTATTCTTTACTCTAATAATTATTTAAAAAAGGGTAACTCCACTCATTCTATAAGGATGGCAAGTCCATCCTCCCTTTACTGGTGGGTATATGTGACCCTGTATTTAATAGGCATGCTGTAAAGTTTGACTGGTTCCTTGCTTTAAGCTCTGTTATTACATTTGAAAGTCTTCAAAAGATTCTGGAATCGTGGTGACTTTTAGATAAGACTTGTATATTACACTAATCAAGGGGAACTTCCTTTCATATAATTCCAGTCTCATACTCGATGAACGAAAGTTCCCCTTGATTGGGGTGAAATACAAGTCTATTCCCAGTATATTAGAAGAATTTATTATTTTTTATCAGTCTGCTGTCCCCTATGGGATATATGCACCTTTTTTGTTCATTTTGTCTATTTTCTTTTCATGGTTACATTTTTAAAGAATTGATTCAATAAATTTGTATTTTTATAAATGACTGTACTGTGAGTTCATACCCAGAGGCGTTGCTAGGGGGGTGCGGGGGGTGCGGTCCGCACCCGGGTGACACCCGCTAGAGGGGTGACACCATCCCGACTATGAGGAAAGTTTTTTTTAAGTTTTTTTTTTTAAATGGGTGTGCGGGGGGGGGGCGCAGACGTGTGGGGGGGTGTGGGGGTGCAGACGTGCGGAGGGTGTGGGGGTGCAGACGTGCGGAGGGTGTGGGGGGTGCAGACGTGCGGTCTGTGCGGGCACAGCTAACACCGCCCGCTGATCAGCGCTGAAGCTGCCGGCGCCTCATCCTCTGTGTTTACATTCAGTGAGGAGGAGGCGCCAGAGGGACACACACTGCTGTATGTGTATCTGCGGCCACGCTGTTCTGAGGTCTGAACGTGAAATGTGCGGGTGGAACTCGGTTAGAGGGCTGCCTATGCTGATGAGGGGTGTGTGTACTAAGGGGGGATTCTGTACTGATGGGGTTCTCCACTAAGGGGGGTGTGTATACTCCGGTGGGTCTCTGTACTTAGGGGGGATTCTGTACTGATGGGGGTGTGCACTAAGGGGGGTGTGCACTAAGGGGGGTGTGAATACTGCAGGTTCTCTGTACTTAGGCGGGTTTCTGTACTGATGGGGGTCTGCACTAAGGGGGGGTGTGTATACTGCAGGGTCTCTGTACTAAGGGGGGATTCTGTACTGATGGGGTCTGCACTAAGTGGGGTGTGTATACTCCGGGGGTCTCTGTACTTAGGGGTAGGGTGACCACATTTCCAAACTACCATTCAGGGACACCCTCCCTTCCCAAAAATCAGCTTGTGTCTATACTGCGAGGGTCTGCACTAAGGGGGATTCTATACCACAGAGCAACAGACGGACTGGACCAGCAGGCAGTGCGGCATCATCCTGAAGGACGACGGCAACCTGTTGAGGGACACGTGAGCTGCCCGGTGCACAGATTTGGAAGTTGGAACCGAGCGAGGAGGCCCACACCAGACACATCGGACTCGTATCGGGGATTGGGAGCTGGCTGAAGTGGGAGCGGTATGTAATATAACAAAGACAAAGTGCACGTGATATGCTGCATTGTATTGTATTATTTTGTATTGTAGTGCGCATTGTATAATACATCAGCACAATGCTGAACACCAGCAGCTATAGAGGAACAACAAATCCCAGCAATAATACATTATACAGGCTTGTTAATATATTATTGCTGGGATTTGTTGTTCCTCTATAGCTGCTGATATTCTCCATTGCGCTGTATAATGTATTATTGCTGGGATTTGTAGTTCCTCTATAACTGGTCAGTGGTAATCTGCATTGTGCAGTATAATCATTATACAGCACAATGGAGAATACCAGCAGCTATAGAGGACTACAAATCCCGGCAATAATACATTATACAGCGCAATGGAGAATACCAGCAGCTATAGAGGAACAACAAATCCCAGCAATAATACATTATACAGCGCAATGGAGAATACCAGCAGCCATAGAGAAATACAAATCCCAGCAATAGTACATTTATGGAACAACTGTTGATAAAATGCACTTTACAAAACCACAAATAGTTTGTTTGCAATCCACCTGCACTCTGCACCCACTCTGTGCCCACCTGCATTCTTCACCCTGCAGCCACCTGCACTTTGTACCCTGCACCCACCACCCACCTGCTCCCTGCACCCAGTGCTCTGTACCCACCTGCATCCTTTACTCTGCACCCACTCTGTGCCCACCTGCATTCTTCACCCTGCAGCCACCTGCACTTTGTACCCTGCACCCACCACCCACCTGCTCCCTGCACCCAGTGCTCTGTACCCACCTGCATCCTTTACTCTGCACCCACCTGCACTCTGCACCCTGCCCTCTGTACCCACCCTGCACTCTGCACCTACCTGCACTCTGTACCCTGTACCCAACTGAACTCTGCACTCTGTATGTAGCACCCTCATGGTATTTAATGACCCTTTAGGACCCTCCCACACCCAGTTGCTGTGGCACACTCAACCCCCCACCCCTCTACTTTGGTGGAAAATGGGGTGCAAGGTTGAGTTCCTGGACATTTTCCCTAAGAAGAATGCCCTGGGTGACACTACCAATTAGCACTGTGGCAGGCTGGGGGGGGGGGGGGGGGGGAGAACGACAACGTGAGAGGCGCGTAATGCCCTACTGCCTGTTCTGCTGAAGGGGGGGGGGGGGGTGACACCATGTTTCACCGCACCGGGTGACGCCAACCCTAGTGACGCCACTGTTCATACTGTACCATAAAAGTCAGTTTTGCCTCCACATAATATTTTCGGACATTCTTGATTTCATAGGACAAAGGTACTCTATGCTTGCCCTAACTTATTGTAGCACATCTTTCTATACTGTACTATTTTGTCTCTTCATTCTTTCTTTTGCCGCGTACACACGATCATTTTTTGTGATGAAAAAAAAACGACGTTTTCTGTGAAGTAAAAAACGACATTTTTGAAACGTCACTTTCAAAGACGATTTTGCCTACACACCATCGTTTTTTTCACAAAAAGCGAGGTTACGTTCACCACTCTTTTCCATTGAAGCTCGCTTCATAACTAGCTTCTGGGCATGCGCGGGTTGAAAAACGTTGTTTCAAACGACGTTTTTGCTACACACGGTGACTTTTTGTGAAACAAAAAACGACGTTTTGAAAAACGACACAAAAAATTCAAGCATGTTGGAATTTTTTTTTGGTCGTTTTTTTTAAGACAAAAAACAACGTTTTGCCCACACACGATCAATTTAAATGACGTTTTAAAAAACGTCGTTTTTTTTCATCGCAAAAAACGATCGTGTGTACACGGCATTTGAAATTCAAAATAAAAACTTTGTAAACTAAAAAGAATTACAATTTATTTGTTTAAAAAAAATCCCTGAAGGGTCTCTTTAATGTTTATTACCTAATCCACTGATGTTCACCTTCACAGAGCTCCCATGACTCCCCTGCCATGATGCAAACTGTTACGTGCCAGAGGGGATGTTATCTTTGCTCTCTGTAAGTTCCAAAAACAGCTGACTCCTGGATATGTTTTGCTGAGAAGCAAGCACAAACCTCAACCCTAGTGGCCGTAACAAGGAACAGAAAGAAATCATTGTGGAGGTGAGTATAAAGATGTCAGGGGTGGACTTTAAAGAGACCCTGTCACTGTGCACTTTGTCCTAAAGTGGCTTGATGTAAGTTACATAATAGTTACAAAGTTAGTCAGGTTGAAAAAATACACAAGTCCATCTAGTTTAACCCAAAAAAATAATAATACAATGTCATATACACAAACCTATACCCACAGTTGATCCAGAGGAAGGCGAAAAACCCCTGCAAAGCATGATCCGATTTGCTACATCAGGGGAAAAAACTCCTTCCTGATCCCCTAGACGTAAAGAGTGCCCCCTTGTCCTCTGTGATGACCTTACAGTTACGGTAATAACTCAACACCAAGTTCACTATATGGCCCCCTTATGTATTTGTACATGTTGATCATATCCCCCGTTAATCTCCCCTTTCAAGAGGGAATAGACTCAGTCGCTCTTATCTTTCCTCATAGCTGGGCTCCTCTATGCATTTAATTAGTTTGGTTACTCTTCTCTGCAATTTCTCCAGTTCCCCGATATCCTTTTTGAGAACCGGTGCCCAAAACTGAACTGCATATTCCAGATGAGGTCTTACTAATGATTTGTACAGGGGAACAATTATATCTCTCTGGAGTCCATACCTCTTTTAATACAAGAAAGGACTTTTCTTGCTTTGGAAACTGCAGCTTGGCATTGCATTCTATTATTAAGCTTATGATCTATCAAAACCCCCAGATCTTTCTCCCCCAGTTGTACTCCCCTAGTATGGGGGTGGTGTGTAAAACTGCGCTGCTAAAAATGAATAAATTTGGCTGCTAAACACGGCTACTGAAAAACAAGAAGCAAAAAACAAAATAGGAACGTGGTAGTGTAGCGCTCAGAGTACCAAAATGTAACTATAAAGCTATACATATAAATGGTGTGTAAAACACAAAGAGTGATCTGTGCGTCAACATAAAAATAATATCATAACTCATAAAATTGAAATAAAGTTCATAAATTCCAGTGACACAAATGATGCTTGATGTTCAGAAGTGAAAAAGAAAAAATCCCGCCACCGGTGAAGATGCAGGCTTACCAGATGAAATGGACTCTAAGAAAATTATATTTCTAGAGTCGGTCAGGCTTGGTATATGCTCAGATCTTGATATAAGGTGTCCCTCAGGGAAGGGATCAGCAGATATCTGTGATGTAGATTCCAATGGCCCCGAGATTGGTTAGAGGTCTCTCGTTCACGGAAAAAATATTGGTCATCCGTCTCAAAGATGGCATATATAAATGGAAAGGAGAAGAGGGGACGCCATAGTGTAACACTTAGTCTGGAGTCACTTCCTGGAGTCCATACCTCTTTTAATACAAGAAAGGACTTTTCTTGCTTTGGAAACTGCAGCTTGGCATTGCATTCTATTATTAAGCTTATGATCTATCAAAACCCCCAGATCTTTCTCCCCCAGTTGTACTCCCCTAGTATGTATGATGCATGAATACTCTTAGCCCCCAAGTGCATAATGTTACATTTATCAACATTAAACCTCATTTGCCACGTAGTTGCCCAATTAGACAGAGCATTGAGGTCGGCTTGTAAATTGGAGACATCCTGTAAGGACGTTATTCCACTGCATGCCTTGGTGTCATCTGAAAAGACAGTTGTCAAGCTGTGAACACTAGAAATGTCAACAATGAATTGATGTACATATTGAATAAATGCAAATGTTTGACAATCTCTGAAATGAAGCAGATCCTACCCTATGCTTGATAAGTGTGCTCCACATCGGGTGAATGGAATAATAAGCAGCAAATGGACCAGTCCCTAAAGAGGATACATTGGCACATCTGTCCCTTTAGTCTTATTCTTGGTGTATGTCTTCTGATTGCCTGCTAAGTGTATCAGTGCAGCTCTTGTAAAATGTAAATCTGCCTTCACTACTTTTTACTAGGGATGAGCTTCGAGTTCGAGTCAAACTCATGTTCGACTCGAACATTGCCTGTTCGCCTGTTCGGCGAACAACGAACAATTAGGGATGTTCGCGGCAAATTCAAAAAGCCGCGGAACACCCTGTTAAAGTCTATGGGAGAAATCTAAAGTGCTAATTTTAAAGGCTAATATGCAAGTTATTGTCCTAAAAAGTGTTTGGGGACCTGGGTCCTGTCCCAGGGGACATGTATCAATGCAAAAAAAAGTTTTAAAAACGGCCGTTTTTTCGGGAGCAGTAAATTTAATAATGCTAAAAGTGAAACAATAAAAGTGTATTATTACTTTAAATTTCATACCTAGGACGGGGCGGTGTAAAGTCAGCATGTGAAAAAGCGCATTTTTACTGTACATAGAACTGCCCTGCACAAAGTGTCATTTCTGAAAGAAAAAAAGTCATTTAAAACCGGCTTTGCGGCTATAATGAATTGTCAGCTCTGGCAATTCAGAGATGATTCATTCATAAAAAAAAAAAGCGTGGGGGTCCCCCCAAATTCCATTAACAGGCCCTTCAGGTCTGATATGGATATTAAGGGGAACCCCGCCGTCAATTTAAAAACAAAAATTGACGTGGGGTTCCCCCCAAATATCCATACCAGACCCTTCAGGTCTGGTGTGGATTTTAAGGGGAACTCCACCCCAAATTTTAAAATAAATGGCGTGGAGTTCCCCCAAAAATCGACACCAGACCCTTATCCGAGCACGTTAACCAGGCCGGCCACAGAAAAGAGGGGGGGACGGAGTGCGGCCCCCCTCTCCTGAACCGCACCAGGCCACATGCCCTCAACATGGGGAGTATGTCCCCATGTTGATGGGGACAAGGGCCTCATCCCCACAACCCTGGCTGGTGGTTGTGGGGGTCTGTGGGTGGGGGGCTTATCAGAATCTGGAAGACCCCTTCAACAAAGGGGACCCCCAGATCCTGCCCCCCTATGTGAATTGGTAATGGGGTACACTGTACCCCTACCATTTCACGAGGGAAGTATAAATAGTTAAAAAAAATATCACAGACACCTTAGAAAAAATTCCTTTATTAATAATAAAAAAAAAATCCAGCGGTGGTATTCCACTCTCGATGCGGCTCCCTGCTCCAACGTTGTCTTCTATCCAGCAACGGATGATCTCTGCAGCGATGGGTGATCAGCGTTCCGGTCCAGCGATGAGAAGATCCATCCGTCCAGAGCGCAGCAGGCGAGCCCAGCGGAATGACGCGGCAAAGCTTGACATTTCTTATATAGGAGAAGCGGCCACCGTCACGTGACCCCGCCCCCTCTGACGCACCCTTGGCTACGTCACTGGGAAAGCCTGGTCTTTCCCAGTGACGGTCTTTCCCAGTGACGTAGCCAAGGGTGTGTCAGAGGGGGCGGGGTCACGTGACGGGGTGGAGTTCCCCTTAAAATCCACACCAGACCTGAAGGGTCTGGTATGGATATTTGGGGGAACCCCACGTCAATTTTTTTTTTAATTGACGGCGGGGTTCCCCTTAATATCCATATCAGACTTAAGGGGCCTGTTTTTTTTCTATGAATGAATCATCTCTCAATTGCCAGAGCCGACAATTCATTATAGCCGCAAAGCTAGTTTTAAATTACTTTTTTTCTTTCAGAAATGACACTTTGTGTAGGGACAGTTCTATGTACGGGAAACATGCGCTTTTTCACATGCTGACTTTACACCCCCCCCCCCCGGTACGAAATTTAAAGTAATATTACACTTTTATTGTTTCACTTTTAGCATTATTACATTTACTGCTCCCGAAAAAACGGTAGACAGGACCCAGGTCTCCAAAGACTTTTTAGGACAATAACTTGCATATTAGCCTTTAAAATTAGCACTTTAGATTTCAAATATTCGAGTCCCATAGACTTTAACGGGGTTCTAAAGTTCACACGAACATTTGGTGTGTTCGCAAGTTCTGATGCGAACCGAACAGGGGGGGGTGTTCGGCTCATCCCTGCTTTTTACCCATAAGAATTTAGATCTCTGAAGCTGGTCTCTGCTGCTAGGAAATTTCTATTCATCTGATTGGTTACAGGTTCCACTTCCACTTCAAAACTGGGTAATAAAGGTGAGGACAGGATTACAAATGATAGAAGGATACTAACACTCATGTTCAACACATTAATAAAATTACGGAGTGGAAATCAGTTATCAGATCACCGTAAAGAATGTGCTTGATCATAAGGTAATGTTATAGCATTTATCACATATACCATATGCTAGTGTGTTTCAAGCAGGGTATTTAAGGTAATAAATTATTTTTTGTGTTAAAATAACCAGGTCTGTCAAACAGATGTGCATGATTATGCAACTCACTTTAAAATTGTTTATCTCTCTAAACTATATTTATTGATATTAGCCATTGTATTATTTTAGTGAGACAGGAACATCCATAGAAATAGAAAACAAAATGAAACCCTTTGTGCATTTTAAATATTTTATAATTCTGCTAAAGAGTAGGTATCTCAAAATTGGGCAAGGCTTAGCCCAGAAGTTATGGTAGTTTTTGGCTGATATAGGTAGTAGCTGGCACATAGGCAAAATATACGTATTTTAAATGGCTAAAAGGTTTTCTTTGAAGTTTATATAAACTCTTTTAGTTTACCCCCGGTTCACACCGGTGCATTTTGACATGCGATTTGATATGTCAAATCGGCGGCTCCAGGTGTCTCAGTAAAGAGGACCTGTCACTGCTTGTTGTTATTATAAGAGGTGTTTACATTTCTTGAAAAAGAAGGAATGCCCCAGTTGAAGTCCAGTAGAGACGGAACGCATCGGGACAGCAAACGATTGCTTCCCACATTGCTTTTATTCGATTTGTGATCACTTTTATACTTTTTAAACATCATGTTGTGATGTATACCAGATTTTAAATAAATCTTCCATGTTTGATCTGCACCATATGGAGCCCCTTTTTGCTTTCCCCCCCCACTCTCCATCTTGGATTCTGATGGGAACATCTTCTCTTGGGAATAATCCATTGGACCTACTTCTGGGATCTACTCATCGTCTGGTTCCTGCCTGGTTGGTACAACTCTGGAGTCCCGAGAAATAACAAGTTTAAGCTCATTTGACCCACTGCCTTATGGCACGTGTGTCCATCTGATCTGGTAAGAGTACCCACCTATTTCAATGCATTTGGAGTCTCTTATGTCATCTTGGCCATCTCAACAGTGGTTAATGATTCAATTTCTGAATTTATTAATCTTTTTAAGTTATATCTTGTAGCAGAGTACATTACCTTCACTTGGATTGTATTGTTTATTCAGTCACTTCTGAGGACACCACTATTTTATGTTGATTCATACTTCCTGATTGGATCATCTGAATCACTTTTATGTTTGCACTATACTTGTTATGTGATTATTACATTATATTGTGTTTACTTTTTAGCGCCACGCTATATTTTTATTATGTTATTGTTTTATTGTATTATTTTATTGTTTACATTTCTTGTATTAGCAATAAAAGTGATTAAAGAAAAAAACATAAAAACAACAAATTAAAGAAAGTGTAAAAAAAGAACAATCTAGCAAAATAAATAATAAAATATATATTTTTTTAAAGTATCCCATTAACCCGTGCACAAATGCGACCTCATGTCTTGATCCTGCGAGCATATGTAAACGGCAATTGTACCACACATATAAGGTATTTCCACAAATGTTACTGTGAGAGCAGTAATTCTAGCTCCTGCTTCTAAAGTGTCGCCTTTGGGGATTTTTAGGTACCTTAATTTGGAGCCATTTCACGGAGTTGGAGGGCAACATGTTCTAATGTCATATGTCTAAAGTTTCTACACATCTGTTTTCATATCGGTCAGACAAGCTGAGGCTTGCAATGTTCTGGAGGACAGGATCCCCCCCCCAGGTTGGAATGTAGCCTGTTAAACCTCTATATTTACATGATATTAGAGGCTCCAATCTTTCTGCGAGATCCTTTGATTAGCCACTAAATGGCAATGATCAATGGCCAGCAAGCTGTTGGAGATGATATGGGCAATACTGCCCCCAGAGGCCAAGTATGACAGGACAGTCAGTAATATAAAGAGGATTGTCATGTGAGCACTGATTGGTCCAAAGCAAATGGGACTGGCAATAGGGGGAGTTTGAATGAGTGAGATTTGTAAAAAGGATTGTTGCAGAGAGCTCTATCTCTCTTTTCACTGCACAGCCTTTTTCCATGAGGCTGTCTCTCTGCCATCCACATGGAATCTTGGGTTAAGGCTTAGCCCTTTCTGTTAACATCTAAGCTCAGCCAGTGAGGATTTACCCAGATGATGATGTTTTTTAAATGTTGTAGATATTTGCTGTATGTGATATTCCTATTTTTTTATGGGAAATAAATGTAACATTGTTTACTGAGAAAATGTGTCTGTCTTTATAGTTAACATTGTATCATTAGGCCTAGCATACTCTGGTAGTTAATTATAGGGACTAGGCAAGTTAATACATATATGTAATAGCTATATAGGTTACAATAGAGTGTATAGTATTGCAAGTTGTTACTCTACAAGGGCAGACAAAATTTTAAAGTGTGGCATGTTTGGTATCTATTTACTCGGCGTAACATCATCTTTTATATTTTACTGAAACATTGGGTATTATGTCGTGCTATTGTGAATGAAAATTCATGAAAATTTACTTTTAGAAAAAAAATTACGTTTGATAAACCACTGTACAAATATCGCGTGACATAAAAATATGCAACATCCACCATTTTATTCTCTAGGGCCTCTGTTTAAAAAAAATATGTTGTTTGGAGGTTTTAAGTAGTTTTATAGCAATAAATTATTTTTTATACATGTAAGAGAGGAATGTCAGAATTGGCCTGGACAAGAAGTAAGAATGCATCTACAATGAACACAGATATAAGTATAAATTATATGATTCCATCAAGTTTGCTATAAAACAGTCCAACCAACTGTTACAGATTCATTGTAAACGTATGGGAATTTATACAATATACATTATACATAGAGCACATGTTCATATGGATGATATATAACATTTCATCAAAATATACCCTTTACTGATTAGCAGTAACAAATTGTATAACCTGTACTCTCATCTTGAGAAAGATACATGCTTTTTATATAGTAAAGGCATTTTACACAGGAATTATGGATGATATGTCATTGGATACATAAGCACTGATACCACAATGTCTGCTTTAAAAAAAATACAAACCTCTACTCAGTGCCTGCCCTAGAGGTACGTGTACCCACTATCTTGTATGGAAACAATGCACTGGAATTCTGCAGTGCTTGCAAATACAAGACCAGGCAGATTTACATTCCCTTCATCTGTATGAATGAACAAAACAGGTGACAGGTATGAGTACAGGCCTTATTTATCTAAAAGAACAATGCCATAGCTATGAGCCAAGACTGATTGTATGTCACTGTAGATTTACTAATTAAGGAAATGAGTTGTATAGCCCCGAGTTATTAGGTGGAAATATATTATCATGCTGCTGGCACTATGAGTGAAGTATCCCCTGCTAGCAACATCCTTACAAATGTTCACATAAGAAACAAGGACTATTCCAGTTCTCTGTGATGTCATGTCTGAGCAAGAATAAGCAGTAGTGACTGTGTTTACATTATGGCAAAAAAGATAAGTATTAGTAGAATGTGTTTACAAAGTTAAATACCTGTGTGAGAATCTGCTAATGGTTGCAGCCACTCCCTGCCTTACAGAAAATGTTCTTGTAGGGGCATTAAGCACAAATAATTAAGTGCAGAAGCTAGATGGTGGTAACTTTAATCTGATGCTTCTCACCAGTCTTTTGACTGTAACAAACCTTCTCTAATGCCATTCAATATATGTTGTATGTAACCCATGCAACTCAGTGAGGTTGAATTACAATTTTCACTTTGTAAGGTAATATTCACTTAGCTTAAAGTGGTATTAAACGTTAATTTTTTTCCCCTTAAAATAGCAAACATGTCGAACTTACCTGCACTGTGCAATGGTCCTTTTTTTCTGGGGTCTCCCGCCGGGGTTCAAGGCCCCTCCTTTTAAGTGGGTGCTCCTCGGAAAGTCGATTTCCATGGGGACACCCATGCATGCTCGCTCTCGAGTCCCCCTGCTGTGTCCATTGACACAGACTGCAGGACTTGGCCCCATCCCCAGCTCACATGTCACAACTGCAAACAATCTACCCAATGAGGAGCAAGTCAGCGGTGGGAGGTGGATCAGATCGGGCTCAGGTCAAAAAAAGGGGAGCAGGGGGGAAACTGCAGCATAAAAGATTTGTCACCTTAACGCATTAAAGAGGAAGTACATTTCCATGTATTGTTTGTACCTATAGGTAAGCCTTATTATAGGCTTACCTATAGGTACTGTAAATATCTTCTAAACACACGCCGTTTCTTCATAGCCCTGTGCTGTGATTGGTGGCTCCAGCGCACGGACTCGGAAGGAGGATGGGAGAGGATGGAATGCTGCCTCCAGTGGTGACGGCAAGGGCTTCGTTTGCAGGTAAGTTTCACATAATGGGCTAGTATTATTTGGATGGTGAGCTGTATTGCATTACTGCCAGACTTGTTGTTTGGTGTTGAGGCAAAATTATTTAGTTTTGATCTGTTTTGATCTGACCATAACCCTCGGAATCTTCAAGGTGCATTTAGGATGAGACTAAAATTGAATGATTTGGCCTCAACACCAAATTTTATGTCCAATCCAATACAGCTCACAATCCATATAACACCATTTCTACAGAAAAGCATGGAGGTGGTAATATCCTGTTATGGAGGGTATTCCTCTGCAGCAGGGACTGGAGCACTTGTCAGGAAAGAAGAAAAATTGATGGAGCAAAATATGCAAATTCTGAGGAAAATATACTGCCCTCTGCCAGAAAAATGTCAATGGGAAGAAGATTTACCTTTCAACATTACAATGACCCAAAGCACACACCAAAAGAGAACACAGTGGTTGAAGAAGAACAGGGTAAATGTCCTTGCATGGCCTAGCCAAGTGGTCTCCAAACTGTGACCCGGGGGCCAGATGCGGTCCTTGGCTTGCCTTTATCTGGCCCTTGAGGCATTTTTCTTTCCACTGACACCAATAATGGGACATAATTCCTTCCAGTGACACCAATAATCAGGCACTATTGCTCCCGCTGACACCAAAGAGGGTGGCACTAATCCTCCCCCTAATACCAGAGACTGGGAATTGTGTACTTTCACTGGGCACAGACTGGCCCACCCTAAAGTCCGAATCACAGTAAACTGGTCCTTGGTTTAGAAAGTTTGGAGACCCCTGGCCTAGTCAAAGCCCAGACTTAAATCCCATTAAAAATCTGTGGAATGACTTGAAGACTGCAGTCCGCAAACAGTCACTATCAAATTTAACTGAACATGAGCAGTTCTGCAAAGAAAATTGGGCAAATATTGCAAAGTCTAGATGTGCAAAGTTAGCAGAGACATATCCCAACAGACTAAAGGCTGTAATTAAAGCAAAAGGTGGTTCAACAAAATACTGACACAAGGGGGTGATCCTTTTTCCAACTCAGTAATTCTGTATTTGATCGTATTTTATTTTTTCTGACATGTTAGTGTTATATCTTTCAAAAAGAAAGCTCTATTTGTGTAGAAAAAAAAAGTATACACATGTAATATGGTACAGTGTTGAATGACCACACAATTGCCATTCAAAGTGTGACAAAGGAAAACTGGCCTGGGCAGGAAGGGTGTAAAATGCCCCACACTAAAGAGGTTAAAAAACGTTATTAAAGCCAGCAACAATTGAGACAAATAACACCTTGGTCAGGTCTATTTGCAGGGGTCAGAAGTAATTAAAAACAAGCAAATAATATATGCAGCAGTCAGGATGAACGCCATGTTCACATCAAATTCTCCAGAATTCCACCTACACATCAGAGCCCCCAACTTACGTCTGTGTCTCCAAAATCCCACCTTACATCAGAGTCCCACCTTACAGCAGAGCACCGCCGCCCCTACATCAGAGCCTAGCAGAGTGCCCCTTTACACATACCTTCACCACTGGTGGGCACATGAGATGAACAGGCTTTAAAAAAAAAACCTTGTCACTGCCTATGAAATGCACATGGGCAGTTCCGGAGCCAGCCAATCAGTGAACTGCTGGGTTTGGCTGAAACTCATGCCATGATGTCAATGCGCAGGCGCACAGTCCAGAAGTTCTCTAGATAGCTGGCTCCAGTGCTGTGCCTACACATTTCAGAGCTGATGAAAAGGAGATTTTTACGGGCACTTTTCTCCTGTCCACAGACATTTATGGACAGGAGAAAGGTGTATTTTTTCACAAACCATTTGTAAATTTACAGATGGTTGTCAACACAGGGAAGGGGTGTATACATGCTGCCACTGTGATGCTTTGTTTCATGGCTGTGACAGAAATGATACCCTCTGTTACTTTCTGTGGGCACAGCACCTGATGACCGTGTTCTATTCAAGTGAATGGGGCTGCTCTTCAAGCACCCTACAAATTAATGCAATGCATTCAATGTGCTAATGTTGCGTTCCAGGGGTTAAAGTAGGCAGTGAGGAGGTGATACAACACCTCCTCGATGCCTGCCAAATGCTGTTTAAAGAGCGATCTGAACACAGATTGCTCTTCAGAGACCAAAGCTCATGTCAAGGAGCTCCTAAAGGGATGACTGTCAGGAAGGGGGTTAAACAGAAGCATCGAAAACATGTGAGGAAAAATCTCATCAGTTTATTCAACTGGTAGCTTGCTAGCCATTCCTAATAGTACTTCGGGTGTCCCTGGACATGAAATGAACTCTGCAAGTTTGTGAAAGCTCCAAGAATAACAGGGAGGGGAGTGGGGACAGTTCCTTCATAGAGCAGTGCTCAATGTTCACTCACCCTAAGCTCGGATCTGAAGACTCAGGCACCATCATTATTCATGCAGCCAGGGTGTAGCTTCCAGTTGTACCTCATATCTCCTGCCCACACATTCCCTTTCTGAGGCACAGCACTGGCTGGGGATTGGAGTGTGGGTGGGGCAGACACAGGAGGAGCTGGAGTAGATTGAATTCTCTCTCCTCTCCCGTCTATGCAGAGGGGTGTAGGGTGGGGTGATGTGGGGAGGTGGGTAGAGCTTGCTGCTTGTAGTTTGAGGGACACTAAACTTGACAGATGCAGCCAGCCTGCCCTACAGACTGATTCAACTGATAAATGGTTGGCAACCCTGCCTGGGCCCAACATCCATGGAGGGTTGCCTGGGGGAGGGGGGTGCAGCTGAAATCTGTGGGAGCACAGCCCACCCCAGCAACCTAGATCTGGCCATGCATTACATATGTATCCCATAGGGATAACCAGATCAGAAAAGCTTGTTTCATTTTTGATCCATTCCTCATGTAGTTTTGGAATTCAAGCAATCACAATTTATGAATTGTCTGATTCACTACAGACTGGTTAATTCAGCCTGCAAATATTCTATGGAATCAAACATATCACAATTTGTTGATATATGATTCACATGGTTGTCAGTTTGGCCTTTTTTCCCTTGAGAATCTAGTTTGAGTCAAATATTTCTTATGCATTTCCTTTTTTGTCACTTTACAGGTTGCAAATAAAAAAAATACAGTTTGCATTGTAAAATCAGGTTTGCCAAGTATCACACCCTATGAGTCTGACATGCTGACTTATACTTAAGAGGACTGTTGAACCAATAAAAATCCTACCTGCCCTCAAGCCATTTTTCAATGCAGTGGAAAGAGCTGAGCTTTCTGAAATTTCAGAGTTTAGGATTATACAATCACTTTGCTTTGCAGCATTTAATATTTGGAGCCACTGGGGGACTGCCATGTACCATACACCTGCTTTTCTAAGAAACCAATAATTATATTCTTTTACAAAGTATAATTGTATATTGCGGTTTTACCAGCATTTATGATACCTTACAAATGTTTTCAGAAAAAAGGGTACACCAAGCATTTTGGCAACTATTTCTAGAGCAAGAGGGCCATTAAGCGTGGAGCTTCCTTTTAAATTGATACCAGCCTATATATTTGGCACTGAGTAGCAAGATGAAAGAACCCCCCCCCCCCCCCAAAAAAAAACCACAATGGATGCTTTTGGAACTTAGCTACTGCTGATGGGTACTGGGCTTTTCTGCACCTATTGTGAACAAGGACAGGGGAAGATATTTGGAAACAATGGGTTGTATCCCAAAAATGTATTAAAAGTTGTCCCAAGAAAAAGAAGAAGAGAGGAAATGTTTCAATGGGTAACCTCTTCCAGTGAAAACTGTCTAATGGAGAATTTTCCCTAACTTTGGAGATTCCCTGTAATTTCCTGTTGCATCTCTGGGAAAGAAGTCAAAGAATAATCTCCCACAAAAGACAAAAAATACCTAAAAGTGTTTTAAACCCATCCCATCTCTTCTCATTCTCATTCTCATTATTCAAAATCCCACAAAATATTTTGGCTATGTATACACTTTAATTAATTTTTACAAGTTGAAACATTAGGCATCAGAAAACACAAAGACATTTTCTCCTCCTCCTCTCTAGATCTGGTCAGGGTGTTTTTTTTTTTCACCAGGAGTTGCAACCAACAAGTAGTATTTTATGGTTTTCTTAATTAAGAAGAAGAATGGGGAAAAGGAAGGTGTCAAGTGTCATTTAATAAAGCATTTTTTTTAACTTTTACACTGTCATTATTTGATGTTGAGATATTTGGTCCCAAGCACACATTTACCAGTTCCCAGGCCAAATGACTGTGAAAGTACGGAAGTCACTGAACCAGAATGACATCCAGGACAAGCATTTCAGAAAGAGAAGTGGACAATGGAAGCCTCAATGCTTTCCCGATACATATTTCCCTTAAAGCTGAAGTTTAATGTGGTTATATATTGTCTTCCCTGGACCCTCCTTGCCCACATATCTACATGCCAAGTTAATTATTGTTTTTATTACATATGCTATTTTAGATCCAGTGACATTATCACTAGGTCTTTGTGCTTCTCTATACAATGCAGCCATACTAGGGCTAGTAGAAGGGGCCAGCAGAGTGCTTTATATAGCTTCCTGAAAATAAAAGCTATATCAATACCTACATTTATTGCTTAAAAGTTAGTTCACCTTTACAGAAAAATGGAACGGTGAACTAACATCGGACACTCTCCCCACCCCCATGGATCTCACTGTACTTACCTCTGGGTTTGTTGAATTGTCAGCACCCAAAGCTAGTCCAGTGATAAGTAATCTTTGGTTTTCTCCCTCTTCTCCATGAAGCACTTCATGGATATACAACATTGATTCTTATTGGATGGCGACATTACATTGCATTGATCATGTCTGTCCCAGAAGCACCACAAAGAGAAGAGGAAGAAGATCAGGGATTCCAAATTCCAGATCTCTGGAAAGGCTGCGAAATTGCTGACAGCTCATGTGTATGTGGAGCAGAGACTGGGTGGGTGGGGAGGATGTCTAGTGTTATCTCACCTTTACATTTTTTCTGTAAAGGTTAACTAACCCATTTGCCTCTATGGTTGAAAATGTTTTAATACAATTAATTAAATAGGCAGACTAGGGACAATAAGGCTTTAGAAGGAAAGGTCTAGATCAGTGATGGCGAACTTTGGCACCCCAGGTGTTTTGGAACTACATTTTCCATAATGCTCATGCAATCTGCAATGTAATTGAACATCATAGGAAATGTAGTTTCAAAACATCTGGGGTGCCAAGGCTCGCCATCACTGGTCTAGATGATGCTGAATGCATCCGGACAGCAAATGAACTGGCTCTAATTTGCTGCAGCTTAAAAGTAGAAAAAAACCTTCACACCCCAACCAGCTCACAACAAGTCCCAGCTTGCCAAATTCCAGTCAGCCAAGTTCAAAGAATTAGCTTATTTGAGGGGACTCATTACAAGGAATGGTTTCTAATAGGATTGTATTTTCAGATGGACTGCAGCTTCTTGTGAGATCCCTGGTAGATCCAAAGCAGCTCATAAAACAGAATAACAGAAGCGCGATCCCAATTAAGTAATTTATTAGAATGCAAAACAAAGAGCGCTTACATCAGAGGCTTCCAGGAATAAGCAGGGTTCAAGGTGTATTACAGCCGCAACTACTCAGGATCCTATGGCACAGGGGAATCCATGTGAAGACAGATGGAAACCGTCAATGGACGCAGCTAGACCCGCCACCCTGGACCCTCATGACACTGACAGCATGCGGATGAAGGGCTGGTTTTTCAGAGTAAAAACACTCTTTCATCAACTTACCTAATAAAGGAGTGTTTTTACTCTGAAACGTGTTACCAGCCCTTCATTCCCACGCTGACAAAAACATGAGGTTCCTGGGTGGTGGGTCTAGCAGCAGCCATTGATGGATTTCATCTGTCTTCACATGGATTCCCCAGTGCCGGCCATAGGATCCTGTGTAGTTTCCGCTGTATACACCTTGAATCCTGCTTATCCCTGGAAGCCTCTGATGTAAGTGTGCTTTGTTTTGCATTCTAATAAACTCAGTATATTTTATTGGGATTGTCCTTCTTTTTTCTGTTTTCTGAGCTGCAGTTTACATTGTCTGTATGAAACTTACAATGTTCAGTGTAATCAGAGGAAGCACTTTTAATACAAGAAAGGAGCCTGTAAAACTATGCAAGATGGAAGGTAAAGCTGGATAAAATACAAGCTTTATACAATGAAAGTAATGGTTGTATTAGGGAACCATTAAAGTAATTAATCTTAGCATTAAAGCAACCAAATTAGGTAAGTAGATATAAAGTGCCAATCTATCAGCTAAATTGTTTGTTGAATTTTTAAAATTGAAATTAAATAACATAACTATTATACAAGACATTGCAACACTTTTAATTGTGTTTTTTGTTTTGTTTTACGTGTTTTTAAGAAAAAAATAATAATCAAGAAACCAAATTGTGTTAGAAACACAATAAATTGGTAAAATATAGTAGATAAAAGTAATGGTTTTGTTTGCTGAAAACATGCCAAAACCAATAACCACTTTTTTATGAGATAGTGTTGGCAGACCTAGAACAGATCGCCTTGCCTGTATTTAGAAAATAGTGCTTGGTAGATTTCTGTTGTTTAATGGACTGTCACATTTTGTTCCTCTATTATATTTATTCCGGGCTTGATGGAAAAGTCCCAGTTTTTGAAACAATGTACATTCTCACTTAATAAAAATCAGTTTGTGTGTGGTAGAGAGCTACAACTGAAGATGAGCTAAGACTCAACAGATGGAAATACATCTGCATGGCTTCAGAATGTATAAGGGGCAGTACAAAATTCTTTTCGGAGTTATTCAAAGACCAAATTCCAGAAATGCATCCTCTGTCAAGTTTGAATGAAAGCCAAATCTTCTATCCTTTTACAGCCTTTATATCTTTGTCAAATTCATGTTTTTCTTTTTAAACAGATTGTCTACTTTTCTTTACAATGGCACTATCATTACACCTAGTTCAACAGCTCAAATTACTTAGCAGATGTACATATTAACTGAATTAGATTTGGGGGTCTCATTTATAAAGCACCAGTATGGCCTTACCCCTACAAGTCCAACACATTTATAAAGCACAGAGCAACACTATGATTTATTATGCTCCATTTGCTTTAGGACTCCAAAGAAACACTAAATTCTATTCATCCCAATTAATGAAAGAAAAAAAGGGAAAGAGGAATGCCTGGCCATGTGACCTGTCAAAGTCATGTTATACAATGTGAATACTTTGTGGGACTCCACACGCCCCACACCATAGCCCTGTATATATATACCCGCCCAGAGGCGATTCAGTTCGCATGTGCCGCGCTATATAAGTTTTTCATTCATTTATATATATATATATATATATATATATATATATATATAAATCTCTGTGATCCCCACATACCCCCTTCCAGCATAAATCCTTTCCCTCATTCTAGCACAAATCCTCCACACTCCAACCACCCCATCCCCAGCACAAATCCTCCCTCCTCCAACCCCCAATTTTTCTAGCACAAACCACCCCCCCTTCAACCACCTCTCCCCTTCTAGCACAAATCCTCGCTTCTCCTAAATTGCCTCCCTCAGCACATATTCTCTTACTGGAACTCTTTCTGAATTTTGTAGAATTCCCAAGACATTCCTGCAGAATTCAGGAAGGTTGGGAGGTATGATTTTGTGCCCGGGGCAAACGCACCTGTGGCCCCACCCACACTACACCACTGACCAATTTATATGACTGTAGCTTGTGTAAACTAATTGACTGTATACTGTGTATGGCCCTTTGCATGCAATATATTCAGGCAGCTAGCCAGCAATTTTTTTTTTTACCCTGTATAACATTTGAGTTAAAAAAAAGAGTTTTTAGCAGTGGTGCCTGCATCAAGGCTTTTCTGTGTACTCCAGTCCTAACTCTATGTTTATGAGCGTCTGCAAATTGGAGCATATATAGCAGTGGGTAAGTTAGGGGATGTTAAGTTTGCATGGAGGGAGCTCACTTCCTCTTAAAGGCACAGGGACACATTGGAAGCCCAGCTAGAGCACAATGGCAGCTGGAGGCAATCAATGTCTCCCCATGCCAAATCCAGTGAACAAGCTATACAAAAAGATGGCAACCACCCCAACCTATAACTAGCCTTTGCAGTAAGGTGCACGTGGAAGGACAATGCACAACACAAACAGACAAACAATTCCCAGCACACTTACCAGCTAGCCTGCAAAAAAAACAAATTGACTCTGTCTAACAATTCACGTTACAAACAGAGGTTTTAGTTCCAAACATTAGCAAATATATGTAAAGGCCGCAGTGCCTATGCCAAGGCTTCTCTGTATACTGTGGCCCTAACTCTATATTTTTGAAGGTCAAACTGGAGCATATATATACCAGTGTGTAAATTAGGGTGGATTTTAAAATACCTTTGGAACTGTGCCAGTTGTTGAACTGGGCATTTGTTTCACTAAACGGATCTCTGATGTCTAGTTAGATCTCTGCTCGTTATCCTATGGACCTGATTTATTTCTGTATTAAGTCAGGGAAAGTGATGAGAACCTGTGCACACAAACACCCAGCCATATACAATCCACGGAATCCATGTACAAGTCATAGAGTTTAAAAACAAAAATACATTTTATTACTTTTTAATACACTTTATTGGATGGTTGCTAGGAATAAATGCTCTCTTCCCCATATTTGAGTAAATCAGGCCCTGTGTAAGCAAGCCTGCTTGTGATTAAAAAAGAAAAAAGAAATAGTAAACTTTGTTTTTTTCTATCTAGAACATGTTATGGATGACTCCCTAAAACAAAAAAATTCCTTTGCAATATTTGATATTTATTATGACCCCTTTGGTTATTTATCTATGGTTTGGCAAAACACCACATGTACCAGGATAATTTTATTTTGTGAAAAGTCAGTTGTAATCATGTAACCCCCAGTGTTTTCAAGGACACAGAACCTTGCACAGAATATGATCTATGAGTTAACCTTGTCCAGTTCGTCAGCTGTAATCTAAAAGATTGGCTACATCCAGCCTTTGCTGTCAGGAATCTTTTAGGATGTTTGTAGCAGACAAATTCACTGCAGATTCCTTCAAAGAAGCTGAAACCAATACGTGTATAAAATAAATATTTCACAGCATAATAGAATAATAATATTTACCCCCTGTTTACCTTAGTTTTAGATTTATTTCGTTCTTTAAGATCCAGTTTGAAGTTGCTTTCCATGGAAACAGCAAGGGTGGATCGGCTTGAAAAGATGAAAGAAAATGGTCTCTGAACTCACTAAATGTATTGCATCTCACCAATCATTGTTATAGTACTACACACATTCCTGTAGCCAGGTGTATTTTATTACTTTACTGCTTGGCAAGGCTTACATAACAATATGGAAAAGTTAAGTCTTCGTTCTGATGTGGGAAACCAGTTAAAGAAATGCAAGATTTTTGCTTGTTAACCTGTTAACGTTGGCCCACCACGTTCTTAAGCAATCCTTACGTTGTTGGTCATCTTGATTTTGAATTAGTTAGGGAGAAAAGTCTGTGGACAAGATCCCCAGATCCTACAGTGTTCACATGATTGCAGTGGGGGAAACTGAATCTATAGATACCCATGGACAATAATGTCTAGTTTGTAATTATTCTGAATTGTTGTGGTAGCGATTGGTTTAAATTACTAAAGGCAGAGCTTATTTTTTTAGAAAATAGGTGCAGGAACTCAACCATGACCCCGTTCAGAGTTAAAAAAACAGTAGACAGGTCTTAAAGGGGCATTAAATTCAAGGATTGCATTACATACAGAGTGCAGGGTTCAGGGGGGTTACACACAGAGTGCAGAGCTGAGTTGTTGAGTTGAGTTGAGGTGCACTTTCTATAGCGTGGTCAATTACCCCGGAGGATCCCGACACGCTGTCACAGAAACCAGACTTCTGTGTTTACAAGTGATTGTGGTGAGCAGGCACCAAAGGGTCTGAGCCAGAGGTGGTGGAACTGAGTTCCCCCAAGTTCCCCCTGAAAAAAAGCCCTGACTAAAGGACATTAAACTTTCACTTAAACTGGCCGCAAATTGATTGAAATTCAGTCAGGGGAACAGGGACCGGCTAAATTTCAATTCATATACAGCCATTCCCATTCATGTGAAGTCCCTCTAATGATTGACTTCTCACAAAAGGCCTTGTTTGAAAATTTGGCTGCAGCACTAATCAGTGTATTCTGACAGCGGAGGAGTCCCCACTGTCCGAATACAATAGCATAGTAAAGAGGATTCCCCCTGTCCACCTTACTTGGGGGAATACGTTTATTTTTTCCAATCCCACTGGCTGAATGAAAAAAAAATGATACATGTATAGCCAGCTTTAGTCTAGTGAAGCTGTTTTCTCTACAAATGCCCAATTATGTAAAGTGATATTAGAGTTGTTAGATACAAAGGTGAGGGCTTATCTGAAGATATCTGACAAAATGTCACAATGTGTACACTAGCTAGTTTAGTCTGCTTGGACTACGTGTTATGCAGAAAAAATTGATCATAAGCATACGGACCATACGTATTATGAATATATTTTTTATGTTTACATGCTTGGGATTAAAAAAGATTTACTTTAAGCGAATATATATTATTATTGATGCTGCTGTTCCCCTGACGATGTTCCCTGCCAATGAAACGCGTTAGCAGGGACTTAATCTGCGATCTGTCATCAAGTCTGCTGGCTGCCGGAGGTGGGGCTCTTTCTCTCTGCTTGTGTTTATGAATTTTGTGTACCTGGCTTTGTTCTTCTATTTCCAAATATGTAACTGCTGCCTCAAACGTGCAAAGTGGTTTGCTTATTTCAACAATAGGTTTTTATTAAGATTAATAAGAGCATTAACATAGGAAAAAAAAACGAAAAAAAACACATCAAGCATGAGTGTAAAAGCTAGATGACAAGTAAGGTAACAGCATAACAATGCTCATCAATCACACAAATATACTATCATTTCCACATGCTGTATATGAAAAGGAAGAGAGAAAACATGTCCAATAACGTTAAGAGTATGGAACACTGATCAGTCTTCACGCTCCAGGTGCCCCACAGGGAACACGCTGCACCCAGAGGATCCGACACGGCATAGAGTACAAGGACATTTGCAGCTATATCAAACCTCAATATCTATATTTGTACAGAAGCTTCAACACTTTGCTTATATATAATTAAGAAGGAAAATAAAGAAAGAAAAAGTAGAGTAGAAAAGAAAGAGAAGATGAAGAGGATGCAAAAATAAGATGAAGAGGATGCAAAAATAACGCTCCAGATCACACATCCAGATGCACAAATTAACAAACATTACAGATTCGTCAGATTCTTCCCGTACCAGCTCCTCCAGGACTCCCAGAATTGACTCCCCCCATGTAACCTATTTTGAGAAGCCTCAAACATATATTCGTATGTAATATGGAGGTCCGTGGTCCTTACTGCGTCCAAAAGTGTAGGGATCTCTGTTTTTTTCCATCGTCTCACTATCTCTAACCTGGCTCCCAACACAACGTGAGATATTACAGGCCTGATAGCACATGGGAAATCTTCTATTCCTAGTGATAGGACCGCCATACCTGCAGTACGTGCAGACCCAGGGAGATGATTATTGTTGAGTTGCTTCAAGATGTTTAAGATCCCCGCCCAATAACTCCTCAATTTAGGGCAGTTCCACATAATGTGGTATAAAGATCCCCTGTGCCCACACATTCTCCAGCATAGTGGAGAAACCGATTTATCGAATCCTGCCAATCTAGTAGGGGTCATATACCATCGTAGCAAAATTTTTTGGGATAATTCCCATAAGTTAGCACTTCTGGTGGCTCTATAAGTAGAAGTAATAGCACTTTTCCACTGATCTGGAGTGTAAGTACACTCCAAATCTAATTCCCAGGTTCTCATAGAAGGATTCTTGGAGAAAACATTTTTTTGACCAAGGAGGCCATAGAAAAGAGATATACCTTTGATGGAAGTATCAGGGTTGGTCAAGTAAAGAGACACTCGCCACGGCACATCTATGTATGTCTTGACCTGCGATGTCAGGAAATGCGATATTCGGGCGTAAACAAAGTAATCTCTAGAATTTATTCCATACTCGATTTGAAGTGAGCGGAAGGATTTGGTGGCTGGCCCTACACACATGTCTGCTATATTAAGGATACCGCATGCTTCCCACTTAGTTACTTTCAAGTCAGGTATAAACAAGTGCAGGCATTTCATGGGAAGGGGAATAGATTTGACAGCAGTTCCCTCGAGAGGTTCTGATCGGAACCTCCGCCACGCTTGCAGTGCAGCAGTAATGGTAGGTGACAAATCGCTCGGGAGTGTCGCTAAGTAAGGACTAGCTAGTAGCAAGCTGTAGGTGTCACAACTTGGACACTGTAAAGATTCTAATTCTTGCCAGCGCGTGATTAGTCTCCCAGGGAACCAATATTTTAGTTGTGCTAAAACAGCTGCTGTATGATAGTCTTTAAGGAGAACGTGACCGACCCCCCCGGCAAGCCTAGATTTTAGAAGCTTCTGAAAGGCGCACCGCGCCTTCTTCCCTTGCCATAGATAGTTATTCACTATAGACTGGGCCTTAAAGAAAAATCTGCCAGGAACTGGTATAGGAAGACTGCGAAACAAATATATAAATTGCGGCAGCACCATCATCTTAAAGGCCGCTAGGCGACCAGACCAGGTTGATTCCTTCCAGGACAGGCCTTTCAGAATATTAACCAGATTATCCAAGAAGGGATCATAGTTGGCCTTCACTAAGTCCTTGACATGTGCGGTTAAAACAATGCCTAAATACTTAATACCTTCTTTACTCCACACAAAGGGGTATTTGGTTTTAAGTCTTACACTAGTATCAACATCAATTCCTATTCCTAAAATAAACGATTTACCATCATTAACCTTGTAATATGAAATCTTGTTGAACAGTTGCAATGCTTCATATGTTGCTGCCAGGGAGGATTCCACCTCTGTTAAGATGATTATTATGTCATCCGCAAAGAGACTAATTTTGTGTGTGTGTTTCCCCGTGCAAAAACCTTGTATGTCAGGGTGAGACCTAATGTGGATAGCTAATGGTTCCATCAATAAATTAAACATCAAGGGGGATAAGGGGCACCCTTGTCTTGTGCCATTAGAGATTGTAAAGGGAGTTGAGAGGACACCAGACATATATACCCTCGCTGAGGGATGTGTATAAAGGGCTAAGATTGCAGACACAATATCACCAGAGAACCCGAAAGACATCAACACCTTGACCAGATATGTCCAGTGTATCCGATCGAAAGCCTTCTCCGCGTCCAATGATAGGAGCAGAGAAGGCTTCCGTTGCACCCATGCCAGGTGAACAAGATTAATCATCCGACGAGTAGCATCAGACGTCTGTCGGTTCCTGGTAAAACCTGTCTGGTCTGGGTGAATAATTGTAGGTAAAATGTCCACTAAACGTTTTGCTATTAATTTGGCATATATCTTCAGATCGATATTTAATAAAGAAATCGGGCGAAAGTTCGGCGGAGAGGTAGGTTCCTTCCCTGGCTTAGGTAGGGCAACGATTAAAGCTTCTAACATTTCAGGCGGGAAGGAGGCAGAGGCGGCTGCAGTCTGAAATATTTGTAATAGAAAGGGAGCTAAGGCAGCTTTAAAGGATTTATAGTATTCAGCACTGAATCCATCAGGGCCTGGGGATTTATTCATGGCTAGAGAATCGATCACTGTTATGATTTCGTTCTCAGTGAAGGGGAGATTTAGAGAGCTCAGTTGATCAACAGACAGTTGGGGTATAGGTAATTTGCCTAAAAATTGGTCTATAATCTCAGACGTAGGTTGAACGATATTAGGGTCATTTTTTAGATTATATAAGGACCCATAGTAATCGCTGAACGCATCTGCGATCTGCTGGGGATGGAATTGTTTTTGTTTAGATGCATGATGTATTACATAAGGGATTTTAAGTTTATGCCTATGACCCTTTAAAGTTTGAGCTAAAAGTTTTCCCGCCCTGTTTCCAGCAGAGTAATAGGACATTTTAAGCCTTTTGGACGTCCTCTCAAAGTCGTCAAGGAGAATTGTTCGGAGCTCGTGTCTAAGTGTATGCAATTGGTTTGAGATATTTAAGGAGTATGACTGTTTGTTTACCGCCTCCAAACTGGCGATCTGACCCGTTAGTTCTACAATCTGCCTCTGCCTCTGCCTCTTGACTCGCGCCCCTGCTTGAATACATAAACCTCGTACATACGCCTTATGGGCATTCCATAATACAAACGGGCATTGCACTGAACCCACATTATCCTGAAAAAAATTTGACATTTGTGTATTCAGCATCTTCCGCACTTCCGGTTTCTGTAACAAAAAGGTATTGAGTCTCCAAACACCGCAGCGGTGAGCCGTGTTTGAATTCTCAATGGTCAAAACAATAGATGCATGATCAGACCAGGTTATAGTATTGATCATCGTCGATTTGGTCTTAAATAGAACCTGTTGATCAACTAAAAACAGATCGATTCTGGTATACACTTGGTGTGGGGGAGAGAAGTATGTGTAGTCTTTCTCATTAGCATGAAGACATCGCCAAACGTCATACAAATCTTGTTTGTGGATATGTGGCAGTAAGGAGTGGTGACGACGGCTCGAGGAGGAGGTAGTGTCACATGTAGGATCAGGTGCAATATTGAAATCACCGCAGAGTATGAGTAGTCCTGAGCGGTGAGTAGTCACCCGTTTCATTAATTTGTTAAAAAAATGAATCTGGTGCTTATTGGGTGCATATACATTCACAATCGTAAAGGGAATAGAGTCCAATTCGCAGACCAGAATAAGATATCTTCCTAAGGGATCCGCCACTTGGGCATGCAAAGTAAAAGCCACCGAGTCACGGATGGCAATTAAGACTCCCTTAGTTTTAGTGTCCGCATTGGCTGTGAATATGTGAGGATAGTTCCTGTGAGTACACTTCACTGGTGCTTTGGTGCTAAAGTGAGTTTCCTGAGCACAAAGTATAGCGCTGTCATGTGACATCGCCTCTTTCCACATAGATTTCCTCTTAGCCGGATGGTTGAGCCCTTTAGCGTTCACAGATAATATCTTAAGAGGCATGACAGAAGTATAGTGCAGTTGTGCGTGTTAGGGAGCAAGGTTTCCACGAGTCTCCCCATCTCTGCAACTGCGGTGGCGTGGAAAGAAACCACGTACAAAGCCCTGAGGGTAATGCATTGGTGAGGTACTCACTATTGGGAGAGCGGAACATGGTAAGCCCATTCAGAATTTCTGGTTGTGGTATAGGCAGTAACCGATCGATCATCAGGTCTCTTGTGTGAGGCTGGATTTCAGGAACTGGAGCGCATCCAAGTGATAAAAAAGAAAGGTTGAAACACAAAAACAAAACAAAATGAAAAATAGAAGCTATAGAGCAACAATGAACAATAAAGAAGAGAGTCTTAACGCCATCATGGCAACATGTGTGGAGAATTGCAGATCTCCGGTGGCAGCCAACAGCTGCAACTTGCACTTGGGGAATAAGTTCAAAAAAATGGAAAACTAACCCCTAGCATAGGGACCTGATTAGAATGAACATAAGGCCATCCGTTAGTGGATTAAGTGTGGGAAGTAGCATTCTTAGCCGTGACTTGTTTCCAGTCACGCTCCACCCGATGTGGCGTGTTGGTCTCCTCCTGAGTGTCAGCCGTAGTTGGAAGAATACCCCACTCCCTGAGCAGATCAAATCCCTTTTCCATTGATGTCACCGTATAAGAGCGGTTGTCCTTAGTGATGGATAGCTTAGATGGATATCCCCATCTATAGACTATCCCATGATTTCGCAGGACCTTAGTAACAGAGTTTAAAGCCCTCCTCTTTTGCAGGGTAAACTGAGATAAGTCAGCGTAAAATTGCAGGCCCTGATACTTCAGTGGAATGTGATCCTGTTTCCTCATGGCAACCATCAATTGTTCCTTTACATGGAAGAAGTGTACTCTGAGTATCACGTCTCTAGGTACTTGGTCAGCTAGATATGTGGGTTTTGGCAAGCGGTGGATTCTATCAATAGTGACATCTAGATCAGTTAGGGCCGGAATCAGATCTTTGAACATACTGGTGACATAGACGCCTAGATCAGGTTGCTGCACCGATTCAGGGATCCCCCTAATCTTCATATTATTTTTCCTTGATCTATCCTCTATGTCTGCCAGTTTAGCTTTAATCCACTCATTGTCATTTTCTCTGTCCTCATTAGCGTCAACCAGAGCATTGATCGTCTCAGCGTATTCCCCCATTCTAGTTTCAACATGGGTCACCCTGTCCCCCACCTCCTGTATGTCTCCAGCCAGGCGATGCATACAGGATGCCATATCTGCCTGGAGAGTACTCCGCAGCGATACTAACATGTCCTTTAGGACCGTATCATCCAACGGTCGGTTCAGTGTGGGGTAGGATTCAATAGAGTCGGGCAGGTCTCGGGTGTCCTCACCTGAATCAGAGGCTCCGCTCGCCGCCGGGCTTGTTGTCGGGGTCAGACCGCGCTCATCCAGCCTAGGTTTTGACTTGGCTGGGCTACAGGAGGAAGGAGTCGGAGGGAGAGAGCCTTTAGCGGCGTGCACCGCTCCAGGATGGGTTTTCTTACTTGTCCTCGGGTGCTTCACCGTGGCGGCCGCGTGTGGAGGAAAGTAGGCCTCGGCGCCATCTTGGCCATGGCTCCCGCCGGCCGGCGAGAAAAAGTCCGTCAAACGGTTCGGTTTGCGGCCAGAGTGCTTCTTGCCCGTCATGCCGGATGCCGCTTGGGATCAGGGTGTCACTTGGTAGGTAGGAAGGTACACGGATGTACCGTTTCGTGTTGCTTCAGTCCCTAGCTATCCGGAGCTCTGTGCTCAGACGTCCATTCGGCTTCCGCGCCGTGGTTTGCTTATTTCAATGGCAGATCTTCTTTTTTAGGGGTTGTCCCTTAAATATGGAAGCAAATTTGCATATTTGAGGCAGTGATTGCATGTTGTATGACAGTCAGATATCTGTATCCAGATGATTGAGTCATTCTAAACTTGGCATTTGAAATTTACGTTATACATGCTTCTTGAAAAGCACTTCTTGAGTACAACGTATTGAAAAAAAAAAGGTTTGTAGATGTTATGCAATGCTGGTACACTTTCTATCTGTTTTATAGTACAGTAGTTCAAGGATTCTTAAACTACTATACTTTACTATTCATATGAAAGCAATATGCTTGCTGCTAAATCGTATTGAATTTAGTAGTGGGATGGTTTCTAGGGTAGAGATTGGAGAGCTAAGGGCCCTGTCATTCATTTGTTGAGGTTTCACCATTTACAGTTACCCCCCAGTGACCTCAGTCCATTAAAATATGGATCCCAACTGCTAAAAGCCCAGGAACCAGTAGTTTATAGGGTTCTCTCAAAGCCAGCTGCAGAGATTTGAGGGGGATAAAGGGAAAATGTAGTCAAGCTACCATTGCTAAATAATTTAAATAAAACAAACCTCACCTAAAATGTATCTATGGCAATTAAGATATTGTCATACTGAATGCAGATATTTCAAAGAAGTAGGGGATGTCACTCTATTTGCTTCTGAACTTTCCAGTACCACCATTATCATCATCACTTGGCTTTGTAATGGTTATGATAGTTGGACATAATATTATTATTGTGGGGATATCTTGCCACTGGAGACCTAAAAGTCGTTTGAGGTAGCATATGTTTCAGCCACAATCAAACGTTGAATTGACAATCAATGGTCTTCCAAGGGGAAGATATTGCTCATGCACAACTGGGCTAGGAGAGCTTCCTTGAAATACAGCATCCAATGGTCCCACAGGGAAGATTTTCTTGGTTTATGAACAGGTAAGTGGCAGACTTGGAGGACTTACTGGGATAGAGAGTAAATACATTTTAAAGGTTTTCATAATCATTATATTAGCAATACAGACAATAATTATTTTTAATAGTCCAATATAAACTTACTTGAAAAACCTTCCTCCCTGCCAGCCATATCTTTCCACAACTTCCTGTATTCCATGCATGCTTTACAGCTTTTCCTCTTCTGTTTACTTTCAATTTATAAGGACTACATGTGCCATGGTACATTGCTGCCTGCAAGCAGTGATTATTGTACAGACTCTGCCTCCTAAAACTCCTCCTCTCATCACCTCTATAGAGCAGAGGGTTGGCTCTGTGAATTTTGTGACACAACAACAGACCATAGTGAATATATGTCACAGAATTTAAGAAAGTGAATGTGGGAGGATCTTTACAAATTAATATATGGTTACGAAGTTTAGGATCATTCCGATCAAAAAAAGTAGGCCAGAAATAATTTTGTGGAGATGAGTATAAGACATTTGACAGGAGATGAAGTGGCATTCATTTGACTCCTCGACACCTGTCTTAACCCCTAAAACTCCACACCACCATGCTGATAAATGTACTGTTCACATGGTAGGGGTATAACTTTTGCAGTGCATTGCATTGCAGTGCATTGCAGCTGCTTTTGTAGCTTTTGTAGCTGAAGGGGGAGTGGTCAGGGTGGTGGTAAAAAATGTGTCTCAGTCACACGTTGTTCCTGCTTCCCAACTGCAAGTGTAGGCACAAAAGTTTGATGTAAAACCTTATGTGTAAATCAGGGGTGCCCAACCTTTTGAAGAGCGAGGGCCACTCAAGCAACTTGGTAACTGGTCGTGGGCCACAATGAGCAGAGCGGGTGGATGGCATGTCCGTGTCTGCTCTGCATATGCAGAGCGGACAAGGACACAGATCACTATACTTTTTAGCGGATCGGATTGAAGGTAGAACACAAGTCGTTTTATGTCTGCCACTACTTAGAGGTGAACTTGGTGCACTTTCGGAAAGCTCACCAAACTCGCAGGTAATAACAGAAGCCTATGGCTCAGTGCAGGAAACCCTCAGGTAAACTGCTCCGCACCTGCGTTGAAGGATTATGAAGAAAAAAATTTACTTTGTAGGCACCACTTAACCACTTAAGGACCCCCGCACGCACATATACGGCCACAGAATGGCTCGTACAGGCACAAGGGCGTAAATTTACGTCCCCGCCTTCGTGCGGTTCGGGGGTCCCATCGGGACCCCCTCCGCGGCGTGCGGGGGTCCCCCTGCCTCTGGGAGCGATCGCCGACGAGCGGGCGGATGTCCGTGATTTCCACCCCCCCCGCGATCGCTCCCAGCCAATGGGAGCGCGCTCCCATCGTGTCAGTTCCTCCTCCTGTGTTTACACAGGAAGGAGGAAATGATGTAATCTCTCATTGCAGCGCTGTTTCCCAGCGCTGCTGATGAGAGAAGACATCACAAGTAAGTGTGCACCAACACAACACTGACACACACTCACATAGGCAAATTAACCCCTTGTGATCGCCCCCCCCACCCCCCTGTCACAGTGTCACTGAATGCAGTGATCTAATCACTGCATTTAGTGTCAGTGTGACAGGCAGTGTAAAAAACAGTTAGTGTTAGGTTCAGGATAGCCCCCCCACCCCCCCTAATAAAGTTTTAACCCCCTGATCACCGCCCTAGTTAACCCTTTCACTCCCTATTGCCAGCATCACTAAGCGATCATTTTTCTGATCGCTGTATTAGTGTCGCTGTTCCCGCTAGGTAGCTATTTTTTTTTTTATTGCGATTTTTTTTTTTACTAAAGACATGTGGCTGAATTAATTTTGGCCTAAATGTTTTACTAAAATTTAGTTTATTTGATTTTTTTTATAACAAAAAGTAAAAAAATTTTGTTTTTTTTCAAAATTGTGGCTCTATTTTAGTTTATAGCGCAAAAAATAAAAATCGCAGAGGCGATCAAATACCACCGAAAGAAAGCTCTATTTGTGGGAAGAAAAGGACGCAAATTTTGTTTGGGAGCCACGTCGCACGACCGCGCAATTGTCTGTTAAAGCGACGCAGTGCCGAATCGCAAAAACACCTTGGGTCATTTACCAGCGTATTGGTCCGGGTCTTAAGTGGTTAAAGTAACAAAGTTTTTCATATACACTGTGATTTTAGTAATCAACTGACCTTTAATAACAGTTTTCAATTCAAATCCATCCCAGAGCAGGAGGTTGCGGGCTACTTCAGAGGGCTCCATGGGCCACTGGTTGGGCACCCCTGGTGTAAATGAACAAAAATATTTGTTCATTAGTCAGCTTAGACTCCATTCACACTTGGAGTTCAAAGTCACATGACAAATCGCAGACCATTCTTTTCAATAGCACCCATTCAAATCACTTTGAAAAGGCTGCACTACTTTGGTGCGACTTTGATCCATAGAATGTAAAATACAATCAAAATCATACTAATGCCGCGTACACTTACGATCAGAAATTCCGACAAGAAAAGTTTGATAAGTTTGGTTGCAAATTCCGCCCGTGTCTAGGCTTTTTCTGTTGGAATTTCCGACAGCAAAAATTTGAAAGCTGGTTCTCAATATTTCCGACAAGAAAAGTTCTTGTCAGAAATTCAGAGCGTCTGTATGCAATTCCGACACGCAAAAAAACACGCACGCTCGGAATCAATTCGACACATGCTTGGAATCGTTGAACTTCATTTTTCTCAGCTCGTTGTAGTGTTGTACATCATTGCGTTCTTAACGGTCGGAATTTTGTGTGACCGTGTGTATGCAACACAACATTCCGTCGGAAAAAAATCACGGTTTTCTTGTCGGAATTTCCGATCGCGTGTACGCCGCACAATAGTCTAAACAAAATTGCGCTCAAAAGTTGCACTTGAAATTGTGCGAATTTGGAGATGTGAAAGGAGACTTATAATAATAATTAAAAAAAAAACATGAGTAAGATAATCATTTAAACAGTGTACAATATAAGAGCCCTATACATTTTTTAGGTAGGCAAATTAGAGTTATTATCAGGTTAATCTATGCATAACGATGCTAATAAAATTTGATCTAGACATCTGGGCTTCAAATAGATGGTCACGAAGTTGCTGCAGTTGCTTTGTTAAAACCCATGTTACATTGGTTAGGTGATAATTGTTTTTTTTTAAATATATACTGTATATATATATATATATATATATATATATATATATATATATATATATATATATATATATATACACAGTGTATTCAGGTATATTACAGAACACGGACAGCTGGTATGACTGATAAATGCCTGTTCCATCAGTGCTACATAACTGAAAGCTTCTTGAACAGGTGCAGCTTCTAGTGCATGTTTCCACCTGCTGAACGGAGTTTACCCCTCCCGCCTCTGGATTCCTTGTCGGTATCAGCGATGTTTTCTCAGCTGCTGCCTCCATCACATATGAAACATTTCACTGGCTTTTCCACACTGAATATATTTCTACCTGTGAAATAAACATGAGATGACATATTTTCTTGATTTGTGTTCTTGCTGTTACCTCCCTTCAATAATCATAAACACAGGAGCACAGTAATGTTTTTTTTAGTACTTCAAAGGGATTGACCCTTTCACCATAAAGCCTACTGCTTTCATGGATAACCCAAAGTATTTGGATAATGAAATCAAGGGGCACTTGACTGCACAAGGCTAATAATGAATTTTGTACCCTATGGCACAGTTTTTAGAGATTACTTTTACTCTAAAGGTTTCTTGGACTACCGATTTCATGCTCTATTTCATGTGCAATATTGGGATAGCTTCAATTTAAAGTAGAATTTTGGCCAAAACTTAACTACTCTTAACCACTTAACCCCCGGACCATATTGCTGCCCAAAGACCAGAGCACTTTTTGTGATTCGGCACTGAGTCACTTTAACTGACAATTGCATGGTCGTGCGACGTGGCTCCCAAACAAAATTGGCGTCCTTTTTTTCCCACAAATAGAGCTTTCTTTTGGTGGTATTTGATCACCTCTTTTTATTTTTTGCGCTATAAACAAAAATAGAGCGACAATTTTGAAAAAAATGAATATTTTTTACTTTTTGCTATAATAAATATCCCCCAAAAATATATAAAAAAACATATTTTTTCCTCAGTTTAGGCCGATACGTATTCTTCTACGTATTTTGTCGTAAAAAAAAAATCGCAACGAGCGTTTATTGATTGGTTTGCGCAAAAGTTATAGCGTTTAAAAAATAGGGGGTATTTTCATGGCATTTTTATTATTTTATTTTTTTTACTAGTAATGGCCGCGATCAGCGATTTTTTTCGGTACTGCGACATTATGGCGGACACTTCGGACACTTTTGACACATTTTTGGGACCATTGGCATTGGATTACTATAAAAATGCCACTGGCAGTGAAGGGGTTAACACTAGGGGGCAGGGAAGGGGTTAAGTATGTTCCTGGGTGTGTTCTAACTGTATGGGGGAGTGGGACTGATTAGGGGAAATCACTGATCTTCCGTTCATACATTGTATGAACAGAAGATCAGCATTCCGCCCCCCCCCCGACAGGACCGGTAAAATGACAGCGGCAGGTCGGCAAGTAGTTAAAGTGATTATAAAGTCTTGTTAAAAAAACTAAAAATAAATAACAAACATGCTATACTTACCTGCTCTGCGCAGTGGTTTTGCAAAGGGCAGCCCCGATCCTCCTCTTCTCGGGTCCCTCTTCGGTGCTCCTGGCCCCTCCCTCCTGTCAAGTGCCCCCCCACAGCAAGCAGCTTGCTATGGGGTACCCATGCCGAGTCACAGCTCTGTGTGTCCATTCAAACATGGAGCTGCCGTTCGGCCCGCTCGATCTCTCTCCAGATTGGCTAACTCACTTTGATTGAAAGCCACGGGAGCCAGTGGCACCGCTGCTGTGTCCCAGACAATCAGGAGGAGAGTCCCAGATGGCCAAGACACTCATGCACATCGCTGAACAGAGATGGGGCTCAGGTAAGTATTGGGGGGGTGCTGGAAGGCTGCTGCACAGAAAAGGATTTTTTATCTTAATGCATAGAATTAGGGTTGCCACCTCATCCCTTTAAAACCGAACACATAATAATTACACAGGCTCTGTGGCTGACTAAGGTGGTAATTAAACTCAATTGGTGCTTTACCTGCATTAAATTAGCCACAGAACCTGTGTAATTCATAAGTGTTCGGTTTTAAAGGGATGAGGTGGCAACCCTAGATAGAATGCATTAAGATAAAAAAACTTCTGCCTGTAGAACTCCTTTAAAACTGTCCCCAATCCCCTCCTATCACCTATTCTGACTAACTTGTGAAAGAAAGATCAGTATACTTCCCTATTTTATGGCATTCCGGTCTGGTCACGTGATCTCCTCAGCTCCTGCTGCAGGGGATAGGAGAAAACACTGTAAGAGTGACTGGAAAAGCTTGGGAATGATGTCACCCATGGACTTCAATGGTCCATGTGTTGTTGGTGCTCCCTTCTCTCCCCTGCATCAGTCGACACAGGGGAGCAGGATCACAAAACTGGACCAAAGCAGCCTGCAAATAGGTAAGGATACAGATCTTTCTTACACAGGTTACTTAGCATAGGCGTTAGAAGTGGGGAGGGGTCAGTTTTAAGGTCAGTTAGAGTTTTCCTGGAATTTTAACTATAACTAATAATTAGGGTTGTCCCGATACCACTTTTTTAGGACCGAGTACAAGTACCGATACTTTTTTCAAGTAGTCGCCGATACCGAATACTGATACTTTTTTTAAATGTCCCCCACAAATACAGCCATGTCCCCCACAAATGCAGCCATGTCACCCATATATGCAGCCATGTCACCCATATATGCAGCCATGTCACCCATATATGCAGCCATGTCACCCATATACAGTATGCAGCCATGTCACCCACAAATGCAGCCATGTCACCCACAAATGCAGCCATGTCACCCACAAATGCAGCCATGTCACCCATATATGCAGCCATGTCACCCATATATGCAGCCATGTCACCCCTACCTAGCCACCGCTGCCCGGGGAACATCACAGCATTCATTTGAATAGCTGCAGTGTTCCCGCTCATATAGACACTCCCCCTTGCTTGGGATTGGACAGATCACGATCACCCATCCAATCCCGAGCAAGGGGGAGTGTCTATACGGGCGGGAACACTACAGCTATTCAAATAAATGCTGTGATGTTCCCGCACGATGTTTAACCCATGCGGCGGCGGGTTTCGATGCGGCGGCGGCGTTCGGCGGCAGCGGGGGGGGGGGGGGCGGAAAAAGTATTCTATTCTGGTATCAGGGGTATTTGCGGGAGTACAAGTACTCCCGCAAATACTCGGTATCGGTCCCGATACCGATACTGGTATCGGTATCGGGACAACCCTACTAATAATAATAATACTTCCTTCAATCAGAAACAACTGTTACCAACCACAAGCAAGTTACTCTTGCTAGTCTGACAAATTCAAGTTCTGACATTAATAAAAATGCAATTGGTTGTTATGAGATGAGTGTACTTATATTACATATATTGTCCCTGTGCGTTTATGCTGCTTTACTTATTAAGATCAAAAATATGAGGGTGAGTTATTCATTATTCACACCTTTGCTAATGCTATAACAATCTTTGGTTTGGTTGTACTGATTTATGTGCGGGCATGTCGAGAGATGGCGCCTTTGTCGTCACTTTATCGAATCTTTGATCTTCATTACTCAGTTTCCTATGCTGATGTTATACAGTAAGTACACTCTGTTTGCTCTAAAGAAGAACAGCACATAATATATAATATATATATAAATATATATATAGTATATACACACACAATGTAAAGACACATTTTAAAATGTGTGTTTAAAACAGAGACAGTGTCAGTAGAGCAGTGGGTGGTGTCAGTAGGGCAGATATTGGTGTCAGTGGGGCAATGGCCGGTGTCAGTAGTTTATTTTTATTATTTTTTACAATGTTTTTATTATTTTGTTTAGGAGCTCTGTTGAGGGGCTTTGGTGAACTTATCAAAATGTGTGTTTAAAATATGGAAAAAGTCAGTAGAGCACTGGATGTGTCAGTAGAACAGTGGATGATGTCAGTAGGGCAGAGATTGGTGTCAGTAGGGCAGTGGCTGGTCTCAGTAGTTTTTTATTTGTACTATTTTATTATTTACAGTGTTTATTTTTTACAATATTTTTTTTGTAGGAGTTCTGTTGGGGGGCTCTGCTGAACTGTCACGTGTCTAAACAAACCTCTGATGTCTCACTTTAAGACATTGAAAGGGACTGAGGGGAAAGATTCTCCAGTCTCTTTCTCTGCAGCCTCAGCTGCACGGGACAGTGAATGAATATAAAGTGTTCTGTGCTGAGTGGCTTCCTGTTCATTCACAAACTAAAGTTTACTATGCTTCTGTTATAAATAGTATCGGTACTGATCACTCACTGTGTTTAATCAGAAAAGGAAGGAGCCAGTAAATGACATATTTGCTGACCTCTTCGCCCACTCTCCATCTTGAACCAATGCCCTTGTGTTTTCACAGCAGCTGGCAATGGAAGGGGAAAAGAGGGGAACAGGCAGTGCCTTTGGGTGGGGGCTGGGCAACAGGAGGATAATGTGCTGCACAAAGTGATTAAGGTGTTCCTGTGCACATACAGTGTTTGAAGAAGGTGAAGTTTATACAAATGTATTAAGAAGTTCAAAATCAGTCAGATAAGCATTATGCACACAGAAGGATATCCACTACTGACACCAAACTTAGCAAGTCTGTGCCATGATTCTGAAGAACTGACAAGTGATGATTGGTGAAATTGCTAATCATATGCAAATAAGTCATTGTTCTGCATATGAGATTATAACAGGCTTGGCTTTTAGTGTATCGTGGGTCCCAAGAGCACAAGTACAACCGTATGGCCATCTCGCAATGCTTACTGGACCGCTATGCTATTGAATGAATGAAAAACTTTTATAGCGCGGCACATGCGAACTGGGCGCTCGTTGTTTCTGTCTCTCTGGTCATCAAAAGAGCAGAGTTTTTATCTGTCTTCTGAAGGTCAGGTGGTTTTCCTCCAACCGAATGCTGGTTGGTAAAGCGCTCCATAGTCTGGGACCCTGGAAAGCAAACCTTCTTTCTCCTTTGGACTTGTATCTGGCTTTGGGTATCTTGACCAGATTTTGGTCGGTGGATCGCAGAATGCGATTGGGATTGTGGGCTTCTATCTTTTCGCAAATATATTGCAGAGCCTTCCCATGGATGCACTTATGAGTCAGACAGAGTGCTTTAAAAGCAATTCTGTCTTTTACTGGCAGCCAGTGAAGGGTTCTCAATGAAGGTGAGATTGATTCCCAGGGTTTTTTCCCAGTCACCAGTCTGGCGGCCGTATTTTGAATGACTTGCAGACGAGAGATTTGGTACTTTGGGAGTCCGAGATAAAGGGCATTAGCATAGTCCAGTCTGGAGTTCACAATTGTTCCCACCACAACTGCTACGTCTTCTTTGGGGATAAAAGGAATAAGTCTGCGTAGTAGGCGCAGCAGATGGTGAGATCCGCTGACTACTGACCCTATTTGTGCGTCCATTGTCATGTAGGTGTCAAAGATGACTCCGAGACTTTTGACTTTGGAGCTAGGGGTGATGATCTCGCCCAGAATGGGGGGAGGTGTCCAGGTTGTTGCCAGTTGACTCTTGCGACTTGCATGAAACAGAAGAAGTTCTGTTTTGGAGCTGTTGAGTTTAAGATAACTCTTCGTCATCCAGTTTTCTACCAAAGAGAGACAATTCTCTAAACTGAGATGATGATCCTTTTTATTGCAGATGCGAAAATACAGTTGCGTGTCGTCTGCATAGGAGCTGTAAAGTAGTTGTTGGCTACTGATGATTTCAAAGAGAGGGCGAAGATAGATGTTGAAGAGCACCGGTGACAGGGGGGATCCTTGAGGGACTCCACATGACACCGTGCGTTTTTCTGAAGTGAAAGGTCCTAATTTCACTGTTTGTGATCGGTTTTCCAAAAAAGAGGAGAACCATGATAGATCACCTTCTGCGACTCTGGCTACTTCAGCCAATTGAGTCAGTAGTAGTTTGTGGTCTACTGTATCGAAGGCTGCGCTTAGGTCCAACAAAACCAGGAGACAAGATTCTCCTTCGTCTGCGGCCTCAAGTGCGTCGTCCCATATTTTCAGCAATGCTGTTTCCGTCCCGTGTCCGGGACGGAAACCGGATTGAAATGGATCAAGTAGATTGTGGGTATCTAGATGCTGTTGCAGTTGTTGTACCACTGCTTTCTCCATTATCTTTGAGAGAACGTTTAGGCCTGTTATGGGACGGCGTTGAGTTGAGTCTTTGGGGTCTAGGGTGGGTTTCTTCAAGATGGGCTGGATAGTGCCCTCTTTCAGCAGGGGGGCACTATGCCTTCCCTGAATGACTGGTTTATAAGCTGCGTGATAGGTAGTGCCAGGATGTCGGCGCATTCCTTCAGCAGTTTAGTGGGGATAATATCATTAGGCGCTGTGCTGTTTCGCAAAGTGTCGATGATATTTTTGTGGCATCAACGGAGATGGGTTCCAAAATGAACTTGGTTGATTGTAGATGGTTCTTATGGGTGTTGCGAGGTTGATTAAGGGGGGGGGGGGGGTTGCAGGGGGTATTGTTTTGACGAATGCTTTCCCGGATTCCCTCAATTTTATTGATGAAGAAATCCGATAATTCATCGCAAAATTCCTGGGTATCTGAATTGGGGGCCTCAAGACAGCATGGATTCATGGTCTAAGTGACCAACTTGAAGAGTTTGCGGGGGCGATTTAAGGCGCTATTGATGGCCTTAGAAAAATTATGTTTCTTGGCTTGGAAGATTTCTTTGTGGTATTTTCTTGTTATTGCCTTGTAGCCGATGAGGTTCTCTTCTGAAGCGCTTCCGCCCTTCTGCACTCTTGCTTCAGTAGTGACAGCTGGTTGTTGAACCAGCCGCACTTGTTTTTCCGGATGGCGTTTCGGTGCTACTAAGTCGGCTGACTGTAGTAGGGCTGCATTTATGGCATCCAGTGTATCTGAGACTGTTCGGAGTGGTTGGAGTGTTTTTATTTTATTTCCTAAGGTAGATTTGAAGAGCTCCGAATGGAGCTTCTTCTGAGATCTAGTCCAGTGTGTTGTCACCGGCTTAGGTGTTTTTAGGTGTTTTTATCAATGGGGGAATTTTGGAAATTATGAATTTAATTGCATGGTGAATGGCAATGGTTCATTTTCCAAAATACTTATTTTCAGATTTTGTCTGAAAATTAGGTCGAGCGTGTGACCTGAAGCATGTGTGGGCCCACATACTAGTTGTTGTAGCCCTAATCCTTCCAGGTGGTCAATACAGGCGTCGGCGATCGGATCCTGTGAGGAGTTGGCCCAGAGATTGAAGTCCCCGAGCAGCAAAAGGTGTTTGCTGTTCAGGGTATAAGTGGAGATAAACTCTGTCAGTGATGGTAAAAACTGTGATTTTGGCCCCTGTGGCCTGTAGCAGAGTAGAATACGGACGGTCTCCTGGGGATTTGTTTGCAGTTGTAGAGTAAGGGTTTCCATGAATGGAAGAGGATTTTGAAGGACTGGTTTAGTGATCGCAAGATGCGTCTTGTGGATCACCGCCAGGCCTCCTCCTCTTTGCCCTATTCTGTTTTCAGTGATAATACGGTAGTTTTCTGGCACCAGTTCTCCTAGAATGGTGTTACAGTCGGCTGTAAGCCAACTTTCTGTAATAAAGAGGCAGTCTAAATCGTATTGTAGTATGAAATCATGGATTTCTAATCGGTGTTTTACTGCCGATCTTGTGTTAATCAAAGCACAGGATATGTGCTTAGGTTGGGATGGGTGACTGAATTTTTTGACAGTCGATCGTCAATCGATTCTTAATAGTTGCTCAGTTCTTAGGGCCCTTTTGGTGATGGCTGGAAGCACTGTGGCAAATCGCCTCAGACCCCAAATGGTTTCCGCCGAGTACCGCAGACTAGCCATAGTTGCCCGTCACCGGGTGGGGGGGATGGGCGGGGGGATGGTTGGATGGTGACAGAGGGAAGATTCGCTGAATCCTCTCTCCTGGCTTTGGTCCAGAGGAAGGCAAAAAAAACCTGGCCAGGCAACGCCAATATGCTGGGGCAGGGAAAAAAATTCCTTCCTGATCCCTGAAAGGCGATCGGCCAAGACCCTGGATCAAATACTGTTATGGTTTGGGGGGCTTGGGGTAGGAGATTCTCTGATTGCTGGGGGGGTGTACCAAGATGGCCGCCGGCCTGACACAGGCCGGGGGGCTATCTGTGGGGTGGATTGGCAGCAGAGGCGGCTGGGATTGATTTACTTGGAGGTGGATGGGGTTGAGGGGGGGGCTATACTGGGCAATCTGGGCGATTTCTAGGGGAAATGTTGAGCCTGGGTATGGAGCGCCGCTAGGCCGTGGATGAAGCCGCGGTCTTTCCTAAGACGCGGCTGCCGCGGACCTAGCATAGGCTGGCACGGACCGTCGAAAAAAGACGGGAATCGACGGCGGGGGGTGGGGGGGGGGCGGCGAGGAAGGGATGCCTCGACAGTGGACGGGGGGTGTGGATACAGGGCGGGGGATTCGATCGTCTGTCTCCTGGGATCGGAAGCCGCGGCTTGTCCTGAAAAGGACGGCCGCCCTCAGTCACAGGGAGACAGGAAGACTCACCTTCAAAGGAGGGGGAGGAGGAATGCTGGGGGGAGGCTGGAGGAGAAAAGGCCAGGTTCAGAGCGGGCTGTGCAGAGGCTGGAACTGGAGCTGGAGCTGGGCTAAGCAGGGCTGGATTGAAGGTGAAGCTTTTTTGAAAATAATAGATTATACTTGGATTCATCACTTTGAACCAGAATGCAAAGGCCAAAGTATGGAATGGAAACACCCAGAATCGCCAGTCAAGAAGAAATTCAAAACTGAACTCTCCACAAGAAAAGTGATGCTCACAGTTTTTGGGACTCACAAGGTCCAATGCAGGAATATTTTTTGGAGAAGGACCCAAATGTGAACATTTCATGTTACAGTGAACTAAAAAGGCTGAGGCCTATTATTGAAAGGTGTTTTGTTGTTGCATGACAATGAATGCTTACATACTGCCGTCCACACTGTTCAAACAATTCAGAAACTGGGTTTTGAGTTATTGGAGCATTCTGCATGTAGCCCAGATCTTACTCCCTCAAATCACCATCTGTTTGGTCCACTTAAAGATGTCAGAGGTCATTGATTTGCCACACACCAACATGTGCAAGAAAGGGACAGACCAATTTTTTTTTTTAGAGTTTAGACAAGTTTGTGGAATGCTGGAGGAAGGACATTGAAAAGCAGATGGACTATGTTGGAAAATTATGTAACTGTACATTCTCTACTGTTATATTCAATAATATGAATAGAGGGAGGATAATTATTGACTCTTGTATTATTACATTTCAGTGGTCGGCCAACAATACCAGGCTTAACCTGCAGGTTGCGCTGTAAGTATACACTGAAATGAAGGCTCTTATCCCCAGGGAAACTGAAGATTATTGGTATGGAGGTGGTTGGGAATTCTGTGTAGTTACACAAAAATAACAGCTAAAATTTCAGTTTTGGTTGCAGAGAAACACAATTATAGGATTGTGTTTTACAATAGGTAGAGATTATTCAAACTATTTTTATTCTTATTTTTTTTTTCTATAAAATGAACATATGTTTTAAATACAAACAGGACCTTTTGTAATTATCTTCATTCCTGTCCTGGAAACTGCTAGGTCATAAGACATCAGTCTTTTATGTAAATTGCCAGAATTCTTAACGATAATGTATCCTTCCTCTTAAAAGACAATCCTACCGTTATTAGAGATGACAAGGCAACAAATATCAAGGAACAAACATTAAACAAAACCTTCTCTAATTTGTTACACCCATCACAAAATTAATGTTCTAAATCAAAGCAAGAATGCTACAATTTATAGAGATCTGTAGCTTGCTTAGGTAATAAATGCATATTTATTACTGAGTTAAAAAAATGATTTCCTAAGAAAGAGGCCACAGAGTGCTATGTTAAGCTATGCTAAGAAGGTAACCTCACTTTTAAATGTTTTTTTTTTTTGTAGTAGTAGTAGGGAAAGAGGTTGTCCACAACTAAGGACAACAATTATGCTGCTTACACATGGTCGGAATTTCCGATAAAAAAAGTCGGACGGAATTTCTTCATCGGATATTCCGACCGTGTTTATGCCCCGTCAGACTTTTTCCGTCGGAAATTCCGACAGACTTAGAAAGAGAACATATCTTTTTTTCAGATGGAAAAATATTCTATCGGAAATTCTGTTCGTCTTGGAATTCCGACAGAGAAAAACGCTCGGAAACAATTTGACGCATTCTTGGAAGCATTGAACTTAATTTTTCTAGGCTCGTCATAGTTTTGTACGGTTGGAAATTGGTGTGTCCGTATGTATGCAAGACAGCTTGAGCGGAATTTCATTGGAAAAACCAGTTGGAGTTTATTCCGATGGAAAAAACTATCGTGTGTATGAGGCATTAGACTCTCAGCCTCACCAAGCACACAGATCTTCAGGCTCATGGCAGAGCAACAGCAATTGTAATTGTCACTGGGGCAGGTTAAGTGACCAGTGACCTTTCACTACATGTTTTACCATAAACATGCATTGTCCACAGAATCAGCTGTTACATATCTGACCTATATATAAAAAATAAAAAAAATATCATATTACATCAAGACAGAATGTAACAGATTTTACAACCATGGTTGCTTCTTTATGAAGGCAATGTTTTGAAAGCTCAAGTTTAGGTAGGGATATTTTTGCATAGATATATTGGTCCAGTCAGAACCCATGCAAGTATGCATATATTTATTACGTGGCTGATTCCCATGGATACTGAAAATCAGTGTAGTAGGTACCATAACTTCACACAAAGAAACAGCCATGCATCCTCCACCACCTGGGTCTGGTAACAGGTATGGGATTCCACTGACAGGGTTTGGTAACAGGCAAAAGGCCCAGATTTACCAAGACACACAGAACCCGATTCCCCATCAAGTCCATCAAAGGAGCAGGTATCCCAACAGTTGGGTAAGATATTAGGCATTCAGCACTGGAGCCTTCGAACAACACAGGGCCCCTGATGTTACAACACACACCCCACATCTGAGTAGATTGTAAAATCTAGGGCCTTGTCGCTTGGATCCGTTTTGTACATTTAAAACCACCTAGGTCTTTCCAGGGCACTGGTTACCTGACCCCAATATGCTAATGCACCTGGAAGGAATCAAAATGAATACATCTGGGTAACCAAATAATTCCTCGACAGAAGATCCCTACTGCTAGGGCTGTCATTATGAATACAACTACTGGTTTCAGAGTGAGTGTTTGGACTTGTAGAGCAACAACAGACAGAGATAGGATCTAGGGCAAGCCAGCTACAAGAACAATCTCATGCCAGACAGACAATCTATGCCAGATATGTGACAACAATTGAGAATCAGTAGTAACAGACCAGTCAGCTGAAAAAAGCTCAATATAAACCTTGGAATCAGGCTAGATAGTGAGTGGAGAGTAACTTAGGCAGGCTAGATAGTGAATCGATTTTTAAAGAACATTTGTCATTTTTCGACAACAGAAATAAAGCCACTACCTGAGCAGTGGGTTTTTACACAGACCTCTGCACAATGGAGTTGATTTACTAAAGGCAAATAGACTGTGGCCTTTACAAGTGCAGATGCTCCAGAGCTTAGTAAATGAAGGGAAGCTCTGTTGACTTCCATCAACCAATCATGTGCAAGCACAAATTCTATAAACAGTATGGAAACTAGAGGCTGCAAAAACCCATCAATATATCTGCCTATTTGTGCCGTAACTGAATCTATTCCACTAAAAATAGGGCGGCCCAGTGGGTTAGACATACTCTTGTGAAACTTGGGTAGATAATATATGACTGGTACACTAAGTACACTAGGTTTAGAACACCCTGGAAATAGCCCTCATTAATTAAAGATAGGAGCTCCTTTTTAAAACTAACAGTAGGATTGCATGCCAGTTGGGTATAGGTAGCAGTATCTGATAAAAGCTTGTTCATCTCTGTCAAATAATGAATCTTATTTAAAATAACAACACCACCGACTTTGTCTGCGGGGCAATATCACAATATTATTCCGTGCGCAAATTTCTTTTAGGTTACTCTGGAATTCCAAATTGTTCCTGAATCTCTGGGTTTTCAAAGCTACCATCTCTTTAAATGTTTGAATTGAAGGGGCAACAAAACCTAGTGGATTAAATAAAGAAGCATTTGAAAATTGGTATGTTGAGTTGGAACTATATTCCTGGTACTAATTGAGGTACTAGGTGCAGACAAAAGATCTTGTCCTACTGATTGTTTTCCAACCGTAGAGACAATTTGACTGTCATTTCCTGTAGGGTTAAGAATAAAGTGTCTTTTGATGTTTATTTTCCGAACAAATTTGTGAGCATAAATGAATGTCTCAAATTTATTCAGTGAACGAGGGGGTGCAAATTTGATGCCCTGACTCAGAACTATTTGTTCGCCCTGTGACAATTGGACGGAGCTGAGCTTGAAAACACTATCAATATTTATTGCCTCCTTTTTTTTCCTATTACCTATTCCCACCACTATTCAAAATTATGGTGTGAAATTTAAGATGGAGGAGAAAAGGAGCATTAGCATGTGGCAACATACAAACCAAGAAGGGAAGTAGTTTTAATTACATGTGGTTATTTTACGATGATAATTACAAAAATAGTGGCAGTTTAATTTGAAAGGAAGGAGTGGAAGTTACTCTGTAAGAGGTTTCAAACAAGACACAAGGATATAACATAAGTATTTGCATTTACCACAAGGTACTCTGGCTGACTCCAGTGCAAAACACGCCTACCTGCTTGTCCCTCACTGTACTTGTCCCATCTGTCATTTGGTTTCATAGTATTGTTGGAGTCCAGATGTCCAGATCAACCTTTTTTTTTTTTTCAAAATAATTTTTATTGTAGTAAACAAAACAAGGATACAATAGTCACAGTAGAGCATTACAATGCTGTCGAATACATGTTACAGTTGAGTGATACAAAGAGAAAAAGCATAAAACCGTAATCAGCACATCAGCGAGATTTAGATTAGGGACACAGGTCACGGGCGGCACCCCTGGCATGGGAATGGGCGTAAGCTATATCCATAGAAGGGGGACCATCGTGCATGAACCCAACCCCCGCCCACCCCTATAGGGAACATAACTGTAGGCGGGAGGGTATATTAGAAGGTCTAAAATCAAAGGTGAGTTAGCCCGGTCCTGGCAAGTGCCGCGTCCCAGCCGTCTGGGCGGAGACCCGATTTAATGTTGTAACCATTCGGCAAAGGGTGCTCAACATTCCAATGCTCAGCGGGGTTCCATGACCGGATGAGCCATCCTATCATTGGCTCTTCTTGCATAAGTGGTCCAGATCAACCTTGTCTTCCTACTCAGGCAAGGTTTTTTTTTGGTCTGATGGGTTCAGTTTAAAGAGTATTTTGCAGCTGGATTGGGATTACACCTACTTTATATCTGTTACTTGTCCCTATTCATATAGCATAACTAGTCTGTCTCAGGGGTAAGAGTTGCACAAATGCTCTACAAGACTGAATAACCATCCAGCAGCAACAATTTAATGGACCTCCACTTCATTAATATTTGCTCAATAGGAAGTTTATTTAAAGGGGAGTGAAGGGGTTGCCTCATGCATAAAAAAACTAAAAATATGTAAGAAAATATGATTGAGGTTCCTCTAAAATCTATATCAGAATCAAAGGTTCTGCTATGGATTTCCCAAGGGACTTCTCACATTTTTTAGGGTGGACTTCTTAACCACTTAAGGACCGCCGCATGTACATTTACGTCGGCAGAATGGCACCGACAGGCACATGAACGTATATATACGTTGGTGCCTTGAAGGGGTTCGGGGTCCGATCGGACCCCCCCCCGTACATGCGGCGGTCCGCGCGGCTGTAGGAGCGATCCGACAAGAGGGGGTGGCTATTCGTTTTTGTCCGCCCCCTCACGATCGCTCCCAGCCAATGCGCGCGCCCGCCCGCCCTGTCACTTCCTCCTCCTGTGTAAACACAGGAAGGAGGAAGCGATGTGATCTCTCCCTCGGCGGTTTTTTCAACCACCGCTGAGGAGAGCTCACAACACAAGTAAGTCCTGCACTAACACTACACTGACACACACTACATATAGGCACATTTAACCCCCCCTGATCGCCCCCCCTCCCCCCTGTCACAGTGTCACTGAATGCAGTAATCATACATGTATGATTACTGTATTTAGTGTCAGTGTGACAGGCAGTGTGACAGTCAGTTAGTGTTAGGTCCTGGGTAGCCCCCGTACCCCCCCTAATAAAGTTTTAACCCCTTGATTAGCACCCTAGTTAACCCTTTCACTCCCTATTGCCAGCATCACTAAGCATTCATTTTTCTGATCGCTATATTAGTGTCGCTGTTCCCGCTAGGTAGCTAATTTTTTTTTTATTGCGATTTTTTTTTACTAAAGACATGTGGCTAAATAAATTTTGGCCTAAATGTTTGACTAAAATTTAGTTTATTGATTTTTCTTATAACAAAAAGTAAAAAATATTGATTTTCTTTTCAAAAATTTCGCTCTATTTTTGTATATAGCGCAAAAAATAAAAATCGCAGAGGCGATCAAATACCACCAAAAGAAAGCTCTATTTGTATGAAGAAAAGGACGCAAATTTTGTTTGGGAGCTGCGTCGCACGACCGCGCAATTGTCTGTTAAAGCGACGCAGTGCCGAATCGCAAAAACCCCTTGGGTCATTTGGCAGCATATTGGTCCGGGTCTTAAGTGGTTAAAATCCATATCGGATTTTTGTTTGCATGGGGTACCCCCTCAAAATGTATACACCTTGTACACCCTGACCCTCACTCCCCCAAAGTTTGGACAAAACAGTTGGCATATCACCTGAGTCTAAGGAAACTTACAGAAGACAGACTATATAAATCAGTCATGGCTGTATACAACCTGGCAATGGCCAATTTAGAGTAGAGTCCGCCCTGCATATTTTAGGGCTGCTAAACATGATAATGCATGTGGATCATTACACCAAAAATACAGTTGTGCCCATAAGTTTACATACCCTGGCAGAATTTATGATTTCTTGGCCATTTTTCAGAGAATATGAATGATAACACAAAAACATTTATTTCACTTGTGGTTAGTGTTTGGCTGAAGCCATGTACTATCAATCAACTGTGTTTTCTCTGTTTAAATCATAATGGCAACAGAAATGACCCAAATGACCCTGATCAAAAGTTTACATACCCTGGTGATTTTGGTCTGATCCAATGAAAACAAGTTGACACACATGGGTTTGAATGGCTATTAAAGGTAACCATCCTCACCTGTGATCTGTTTTCTTGTAATTAGTGTGTGTGTCTAAAAGGTCAATGAGTTTCTGCACTCCTGACAAACCCTTGCATCTTTCAGACCTTCCCATCTTTCATTCAGTGCTGCATTTCTGGATTCTGAGCCATGGTGAAAGCAAAATAATTGTCAAAGGATTTGCGGGAAAAGGTAGTTGAACTGTATAGAAGTGGAAAGGGATAAAAAAGATATCCAAGGAATTGAGAATGCCAATCAGCAGTGTTCAAACTCTAATCAAGGTAGAACAACTATAATTTCAGCCACAACTGCCAGGAATTTTTTTTGGGATGCAAAGAAATATCCACAAATAGCAGGTTAAATACGGGACTCTCTGAAAACATGTGGTGTGGCTGTGTCATGATGCACAATAAGGAGGCACTTGAAGAAAGATGGGCTGCATGGTCGAGTTGCCAGAAGAAAGCCATTACTATGTAAATGCCACAAAGTATCCCACTTACAATAAGCCTTAAACCATCCGGCACAAACTCATTTGGAGTTTTTTGGCCACAACCATAAACGCTTCATTTGGAGAGGAGTCAACAAGGCCTTTGATGAAAGGTACACCATTTCTACTGTGAAACACGGAGGTGGATCGCTGATGTTTTGGAAATATGTGAGTTACAAAGGCACATGAAATTTGGCAAAAATCGATGGCAAGATGAATGCAGTATATTATCAAAAAATACTGGGAGAACATTTGCATTTATCAGCCAGGAAGCTGTGCATGTAACATACTTGGACATTCCAAGATGACAATGATCCAAAACACAAGGTTAAATTGACCTGTCATTGGTTACAGCAGAATAAAGTGAAGGTTCTGGAGTGGCCATCTCAGTCTCCTGACCTCAATATCATTGAGCCACTCTGGCAGATCTCAATCGTGCATTTCATGCAAGACAGCCCAAGAATTTACAGGAACTGGAGGCTTTATGCCAAGAGGAATGGGCAGCTTTACCATCTGAGAAGATAAAGAGCCTCATCCAAAAATACCACAAAAGACTTCAAGCTGTCATTGATGTTAAAGGAGGCAATACACAATATTAAGGACTGGGGTATGTAAACTTTTGATCAGAGTCATTTGAGTAGTTTCTGTTGTGATTAACAAATAACAAATAGTGATTTTTTTTTGTGTGTGTGTTATCATTCATATTCTCTGAAAAATGGCCAAGAAATCATAAATTCTGCCAGGGAATCTAAACTTATGAGCACAACTGTATCTTTGGATTGAAGTTGTTATTTAAACCTGAAAAGTTTTAAGCTAGCAAGAGATTTCCTGTGTGTAAAGCCCCCAAAAGTTGCCTTCTGTGATTATTTATAGAGACTGGATGTTAGCACCAGAACCAACTATCACACATAGGTGTACCTATTTACTTGGGTAGCACTCACACAAATGATTTCATTAAGTTTAGATTACTTTGGCTGGGAAGTTAGTTCGGAAACAAAAAATATACTTTATTAGGCAGCTGAAATTAGCCATGCTGGTAGCTCTGTAATTTGAATTACTTTTAAAATTCTAAACAACTATAATGTGGACTATATATGGTAATTTTACAAAAAGGCAACTGTAACCTGTGTTTTAAAAGCTGCTGTAATAAAGTTTGCGTTGTGTGATGTTGAGCAATAACCTTTCACAATCCTAAATCATGAAGCCTTCGAATATGAAACTCTAAAGTTAATTAAGTAATTGCGTCTAAGTTATTGCTGTGACTGGGAGAGAAAGAATGCCTAAATAATACTGCCATGTAATAAATTGCTGATTGAATTCAGATACACATTTTAAGTGAAACAGGCCTTTTGTATTAATGTGCATTTCATTATTGGAAAATAAATGTACATAATGCAAAATTTCTTGTTTTATTGCACACAGTGATTTTAAGTATATTCTTGAATAAACAGTAATAGTCTGTTCATTAGTGAATAAAATAAGAATTTTAATAGGTTTTTCGTTTATGTATAAGCTATGATTGGCAAAAAATTATTGAAATGCATTATTGTTATAAATATGTTGTTAGTGACCCTGCAGTTTTCCTAGCTTCTGTTTGTCCTGCACACAGTTGTATGGTTTTCTAACCAAGTGGGGTAGGTCCAGCCCACTTGGCAGGGGCCTGTTGGCATCCAAATTGCACATGAATTGAACATGCACTATTTTGAGATCTTAAGCAATGGCACACAGAAGCATGAAAATAAACAGAAAAGCAACCGATTGGGGAAAGCTCCTATTACTGTATCTGGGCTGCAAATACAAGCAATTAGGAGGTCGAAGGCCTTAGACAGCAATTGTAAACATTGTTCACTGTTAGTGGTCTGTGGAACCAGATCATCTGAAAGTTAACAGGATTTAACAGGAGACAAGCTCAGAGCCTTGTGGATGTCCAGGGGGGCAGGCTACCACATTCATTCTCCTACATGAAACCAGAAGGATTTCAAAATTAATCAAATTGGTGCACCTGTTGACCGCTGATCAAAGTAGCTGTTGTCTGATGGGGCAAGCCTTGTCAGTATATGCAATGCAAATGAGCAGCTTCTATGTCCCTATTGAAAGCTTTATTGAGATTGATTTAAGGAATAGGAAAGGTTGACTTCCTACCATACCTAAGGCGCCATGCTACTTTAAAGTGTTACTAAACCCACAACAATAAAATTAGTCTGCATATGCAGTAAAGCATGATTGTTATACTTCCTGTGGAAGGGGTTAATCCTCGACATTGTGTAAAAAAGGCTGTTTGTGCCTTTTTTCTCTCTGATCCTCTCCTTCTTCCACTGTCCCCAATCCCTCTCCTGATAACACAGAGCCTTTGGAGTGACTCTGCACATGCTCAGTTTAATGTGTATTAGTAGAGAATTTTTTTCTTGAGAGGGTGCATGTGATCAGCACAGGGCAAATTAGCACTCTCCAGACAGAGAGGCTGCATGGTCGAGTTGCCAGAAGAAAGCCATTACTATGTAAATGCCACAAAGTATCCCACTTACAATAAGCCTTAAACCATGGGTCTTCAAACTACGGCCCTCCAGTTGTTCAGGAACTACAATTCCCATCATGCCTAGTCATGTCTGTGAATGTCAGTGTGTTACAATGCCTCATGGGATGTGTAGTTCTAGAACAGCTGGAGGGCCGTAGTTTGAGGATCCCTGCCTTAAACCATCCGGCACAAACTCATTTGGAGTAATGAGACCAAAATTGAGTTTTTTGGCCACAGCCATAAACGCTTCTTTTGGAGAGGAGTCAACAAGGCCTTTGATGAAAGGTACACCATTTCTACTGTGAAACACGGAGGTGGATCGCTGATGTTTTGGAAATATGTGAGTTACAAAGGCACAGGAAATTTGGCAAAAATGTATGGCAAGATGAATGCAGTATATTATCAAAAAATACTGGGAGAACATTTGCATTTATCAGCCAGGAAGCTGTGCATGTAACGTACTCTGCACATGCTCAGTTTAATGTGTATTGCTAGAGAATTTTTTTCTTGAGAGGGTGCATGTAATCAGCACAGGGCCAATTAGCACTCTCCAGACAGAGGGTAAGGGGTCCTGCAGCCTCATAGGACAGTTAGAGGAGAATGAAAGCTCCCCCTATAAGCTTTAACCAGACACTGACAGGAGTCACCAGACTGCTATATACTACTGATGAGAAAGGGTATTTAGCAGTTTATATTTATGAAAATAATTGCATTTCCATGTTATGTGTACTGTGGGAGGCCAGATATAGTAAATGCAGGGTCCTGGGTATAGTGACACTTTAAAATATATCTAAACCTAAAAACAAATTTTTTATATATTCCAGCTTACCAGTCATTGGATGTGGTGGTTGCATTAGTTTCCTTTTTTTCAGGCTAAGAACATTTTCGAAAATGACAGAAAGCACCTGTCAGTCTTGCAAAAAATACTTGCTTGTCACTTTCTCTGAGCCGAAAATAAGTAAAAAACAATGGGGGTTATTTACGAAAGGCAAATCCACTTTGCACTACAAGTGCAAACTACAAGTGCAAAGTGCACTTGAAAATGCACTAAAAGTGCACTTGGAAGTGCAGACACTGTAAATCTAAGGCCGCGTACACACGAGGGGATATGTCCGCTGAAAACGGTCCGATGGACCGTTTCAGCAGACATCTCCGCTCGTGTGTATGGGCTAGCGGACAGATTTCTCCACCCGACAGATTTCAAAGCATGCTTTGAAATCTATCCGGTGGGAATCTGTCCGCCCGACATGTCTGCTGGTTAGTACACTTACCAGCAGACATGTCGGCTCCCACCACCGCCGCGCTGCTGCCGAATGGATTCGGCGCATGCGCGGAAGTGTTTTACTTCCTGGTGCGGTGACGTGGCGGTGACGCGGCGGCGTCAACGTCACCGCCGCGTCACCACTACGTCACCGCGCCGTCCGGCGGCGGGGAATTTGATCCGATGGTGTGTACACGCCATCGGATCAAACTCCCGATCGGACATATCCGATGGAAATGGTCCGCGGACCGTTTTCATCGGATATATCCGATCGTCTGTACGCCGCCTGAGGGGTAGATATGAAATGAGGGGAAGCTCTGCTGATTTTATTATCCAATCATATGCAAGCTAAAATGCTGTTTTTTTAATTTCCTTGCATGTCCCCCTCGGATCTACAGTGACTGCACTTCCAAGTGCACTTTCAGCGCAATTTCAAGTGCACTTTGCACTTGTAGTTTGCACTTGTAGTGCAAAGTGGATTTGCCTTTAGTAAATAACTACCAATCTTTGTTTTGTAAACTGAAAGTTCCATTGACCCACCATGTAACAGAAAAATAAAAAATAAAATTTGGACAAGTCTAACCTGGGTAACAACAATGGTTCCTTCACTGGATACAGTGGAAAAGTAAATGCAACCACCTAGGTACAGGAAGTGTGTTATTACCACAATTACCAGGTGAAAATAAATAGAATTTAAAAAAAAAAGAAAACAAAAGAAAACAAATTCCAGGGACCTTGACTGCTTTGAATTTTGAGGCAGCAAAAATGCACCTTGTATAAAATGTGTCTGGCCAAATAATATGTACAGTATGTGAACAGACAGTTTGTCGTCATTGTGAAAAAATTCCAAGTGCAGACGCTATTTTGTTACACATATTTAACATTGATGGTTTCTTGCATTCCTGCATTAAATGACTTCATATAGCAGCCGCTAAATTTGCTCCCAAATCCCAGTTAAACTTTGGGCTGCACAACTAGTATGAACAGGTTTTTATTTATTCTGCTGCTTGAAGGGACAAGGTAAAGGAGAATGAGCGCTGACGTCAGCTTCCTGAGGGAGCTCTGTGTGCCTACAACTTGCTGAGTAACTACAGGAATCAGAGCAGGGATTATTAGCGCTGACCAGAGTTTTTCTGGCTCAAGATCAGACTGTGAAGTTGGACAGGATCATGCCTGACACAGTGAAACAGGACGAAATAAGGGAAAGAGTCAAGTACTGGCTCCAGCCTGTCGGCCCACTGAGCAGGTTGATGAATGGTCTGAGCTTTAAGAGCATGCCACCCAGGCCAGTTCATAGCAGCCACAATGAGTGTTACAGTTACCCAGGATCTCTCCCTCACCTTCCTCCCTCCCTACTTCTCCTCACTGCATAAACACTGGCTCCCAGTGACTGTCTTCAAAGTGCAGTCTTGTCGCTGTGGGAGTTTGTGGCAGACAAGGATCGCCCTGCTGCTGGCATGGTCACCAGGCCTGGCAAATAAACACTGGCTGCGCTTATGGTTTTTCAGGGCAACACATGTCCTCTAATCTGTTCAGTTCCCAAAGACAGCATTAAATCCCACACATAGTTACTATGCAACCTGCCTTGTGTGTCATTGTGAAGAACGTAGGAGGAACTTGCAGGCTCACATCATTTTTTATTGTAGCCCATTAACATTTTTCTTGAGAGCCTTCCCAAACATAAAGGCTTCGCAGCCATCCCCAAGGAGAAATGTGCTGGAGACATAAAATCTTCCCACCAGCCCTCCGTTTTCTGGCATGTGGTTTCATTTTTGCATATGATTTCATTTTCAAGTTGTCTTTTTCTTTTTTCTTCACTTTTAACTTTTTAACATTTTTTGTATTTTTTATTTAGAGCTATAGAGTTGTGTTTGTTGTTATATTGAGGATGGCTGCACAAATATAACATATGCACAAATCAAATGGGTTTAGTTTATGTACATAGAGTCAATTTATTCTACAGTACCTGAAGTGTATCTAAACCAAGAAACTTAAAGATGACTTCTAGGTATAGATAGAAAGGCTTTCCTGAGTGTGCCAACATCCTAAGCAAACCAAGACTAAAGAATAACAGGTGTTCTAGTGTAGAAATCCCTGTATATAAAGTGGGCTTTAAGGGCACAATATGAGACACATGTCAAACGTTAATTTCAATAAAATATAAATACCAAACAATAGTCTAAAACACAAAACGTTAAAAAGAGGGGTAGGTCCTGTATCTTGAGCCTAGCCCAATAAAGTCAAAGAGAAAGAACAGTAGGAAAAACCTCCTTAAGGTATATATTGTATGCACCTTACATTTGAATCACAGACAAGAAAATATAGTAATACATATGGTACAGTAGATACGTGGTTAACTATGTTCTTGTCCAATCAGTTGTCAACACATTTCGCAGATAGCTTCTTCAGGGCCATACAGTTGTAGGTCTACAGACAACGTTCTCTTTAACCTCCCTGGCGGTATGATTCTTTCAGATTTTAGGTGCTGAAAGCGGTACCATTATTTGCAAGGGAATTCGGCGTTTTATACTGTAGGCTTGTAATTCTTAGGAATAACTCACTGAAATCTATCCAAACAAGAGTCTAATAGGCATCCCGGGTATGATTTTTTTTTTTTTATTAAAAATTATAATATAATAAATAATTATAAAAAATTATAACAAATAATAATATAATTATAGTAAAAATTATTCAATAATGTAATCAAATCAAAATCACTGAAATTTGCTCAGTTGCAGAATTTTTGCTGTCATTATTTTTTTTTTTTTATGACAAATTTCCCCATAAATCGCTATCGCTAAATTCTGCAAGTGATTCTGATTTATTATCGTGTTTTTTAGCTGCTCTAAAACAATTTTTGCCATAAAGGGACACTTTTGGTTGCTATGGGCAATCTACAGTTTGCAGGGAGAAAGAACAGTTTTTATTATATAAAAGGACATGTAGTGTACAGGGCAGACCACTAGGGACATGGGGGGTGTGTATTTTTTACATACAGTACTGTAATCTATAAGATTACAGTGTACTGTATGTATAGTGTTTGTTTACTTTTTTGAATTTGGCGCCGTTCCCCCCCCTACGTCGCGAACCTCGCAGGGAAGGGAATCGGCGGTACACACAGCATCAGGCGGACATCCGGCCGCCGTGTACTGCGGAGATTCATCGCTGGATAGTGTTTGTTTACTTTTTTGAATTTGGCGCCGTTCCCCCCCCTACGTCGCGACGCTCGCAGGGAAGGGAATCGGCGGTACACACAGCATCAGGCGGACATCCGGCCGCCGTGTACTGCGGAGATTCATCGCTGGATGAAGAATAATAGGTGTTCTAGTGTAGAAATCCTTGTATATAAAGTGGGCTTTAAGGGCACAATATGAGACACATGTCAAACGTTAATTTCAATAAAATATAAATACCAAACAATAGTCTAAAACACAAAACGTTAAAAAGAGGGGTAGGTCCTGTATCTTGAGCCTAGCCCAATAAAGTCAAAGAGAAAGAACAGTAGGAAAAACCTCCTTAAGGTATATATTGTATGCACCTTACATTTGAATCACAGACAAGAAAATATAGTAATACATATGGTACAGTAGATACGTGGTTAACTATGTTCTTGTCCAATCAGTTGTCAACACATTTCGCAGATAGCTTCTTCAGGGCCATACAGTTGTAGGTCTACAGACAACGTTCTCTTTAACCTCCCTGGCGGTATGATTCTTTCAGATTTTAGGTGCTGAAAGCGGTACCATTATTTGCAAGGGAATTCGGCGTTTTATACTGTAGGCTTGTAATTCTTAGGAATAACTCACTGAAATCTATCCAAACAAGAGTCTAATAGGCATCCCGGGTATGATTTTTTTTTTTTTTTATTAAAAATTATAATATAATAAATAATTATAAAAAATTATAACAAATAATAATATAATTATAGTAAAAATTATTCAATAATGTAATCAAATCAAAATCACTGAAATTTGCTCAGTTGCAGAATTTTTGCTGTCATTATTTTTTTTTTTTTATGACAAATTTCCCCATAAATCGCTATCGCTAAATTCTGCAAGTGATTCTGATTTATTATCGCTGTTTTTTAGCTGCTCTAAAACAATTTTTGCCATAAAGGGACACTTTTGGTTGCTATGGGCAATCTACAGTTTGCAGGGAGAAAGAACAGTTTTTATTATATAAAAGGACATGTAGTGTACAGGGCAGACCACTAGGGACATGGGGGGTGTGTATTTTTTACATACAGTACTGTAATCTATAAGATTACAGTGTACTGTATGTATAGTGTTTGTTTACTTTTTTGAATTTGGCGCCGTTCCCCCCCCTACGTCGCGAAGCTCGCAGGGAAGGGAATCGGCGGTACACACAGCATCAGGCGGACATCCGGCCGCCGTGTACTGCGGAGATTCATCGCTGGATAGTGTTTGTTTACTTTTTTGAATTTGGCGCCGTTCCCCCCCCTACGTCGCGACGCTCGCAGGGAAGGGAATCGGCGGTACACACAGCATCAGGCGGACATCCGGCCGCCGTGTACTGCGGAGATTCATCGCTGGATGAAGAATAACAGGTGTTCTAGTGTAGAAATCCTTGTATATAAAGTGGGCTTTAAGGGCACAATATGAGACACATGTCAAACGTTAATTTCAATAAAATATAAATACCAAACAATAGTCTAAAACACAAAACGTTAAAAAGAGGGGTAGGTCCTGTATCTTGAGCCTAGCCCAATAAAGTCAAAGAGAAAGAACAGTAGGAAAAACCTCCTTAAGGTATATATTGTATGCACCTTACATTTGAATCACAGACAAGAAAATATAGTAATACATATGGTACAGTAGATACGTGGTTAACTATGTTCTTGTCCAATCAGTTGTCAACACATTTCGCAGATAGCTTCTTCAGGGCCATACAGTTGTAGGTCTACAGACAACGTTCTCTTTAACCTCCCTGGCGGTATGATTCTTTCAGATTTTAGGTGCTGAAAGCGGTACCATTATTTGCAAGGGAATTTGGCGTTTTATACTGTAGGCTTGTAATTCTTAGGAATAACTCACTGAAATCTATCCAAACAAGAGTCTAATAGGCATCCCGGGTATGATTTTTTTTTTTTTTTATTAAAAATTATAATATAATAAATAATTATAAAAAATTATAACAAATAATAATATAATTATAGTAAAAATTATTCAATAATGTAATCAAATCAAAATCACTGAAATTTGCTCAGTTGCAGAATTTTTGCTGTCATTATTTTTTTTTTTTTATGACAAATTTCCCCATAAATCGCTATCGCTAAATTCTGCAAGTGATTCTGATTTATTATCGCTGTTTTTTAGCTGCTCTAAAACAATTTTTGCCATAAAGGGACACTTTTGGTTGCTATGGGCAATCTACAGTTTGCAGGGAGAAAGAACAGTTTTTATTATATAAAAGGACATGTAGTGTACAGGGCAGACCACTAGGGACATGGGGGGTGTGTATTTTTTACATACAGTACTGTAATCTATAAGATTACAGTGTACTGTATGTATAGTGTTTGTTTACTTTTTTGAATTTGGCGCCGTTCCCCCCCCTACGTCTCGACGCTCGCAGGGAAGGGAATCGGCGGTACACACAGCATCAGGCGGACATCCGGCCGCCGTGTACTGCGGAGATTCATCGCTGGATCGCAGAGAAAAGGTAAGTAAACTTTTTTTCTGCATCCAGCGAGGCAAGTCTGTGTGTGGCACGGGGTTACCGATCTTAGCTTAAAAATCTCACCCCGTGCCACACACAGGAAGACCGCCAGGGAGGTTAAGTAAACACATTTCATATTAAAAAACAACTCTGTGATCATTTTGCATCAATATAGTAATATTAGTGGTACCATGAGATAACTCAACATAGCTTACATAGGGCAGTGTTTGTCCAGTCCCTAGTGAATGACAGTCTGGGGGCAGACATAGTAGTTCAAGTAGACCAGCCAGAGGTGTATGTACAAGTGGATGATCTATTTATCCTATTATTTGGAATTAATACACATATTATGGAGGAATCCCTCTCTATTTCAAGGTGAAAGGAAGATAGACTTACTCAAGATGCAGTAACGGTGGATTGACAAGTAGATTTTAAATTGCATACATGTTGTTGTAGATGAAAGCGGAGTCCACGCGAAATGTCTGGACACACTATTCATAGGTAGTTACGATGATATCGTTACTATCCAGGAAGCTGAATATGTAAGAGTGATTAATCTGGTTCCTATAGATCAGGGGTGTCAAACTCAATTTCATCGTGGGCCGCATCAGCATTATGATTGTCCTCAAAAAGCCAGTTGTATTTGTAATATTAGATGTCCAGCGCATCCCCTCCCCTTACATTAGATGTCAAGAGCAACCCCACCATCAGAAGTTGAGTCCCCCACTCTCCCTTACATCACCGTGCACCCCCCTTTCCTTATGCTGCTGCTGGGAAGAAGCTGGATGCATTGCTTGAAAGTAGAAAGTTAGGGTCTGGAGGAGGACCAGGAGGGCTGGAGCTCTCCTGCAGCTGTAGGAGAGGTGCGAGGGCCACATGAAATGGCCTGGAGGGCTGGATTTGGCCTGCGGGCCTTGTGTTTGACACCTGTGCTATAGATAGTGGCTTTGGTAGGCACTTCCACCAATGTACACCCAACTTAAATTGGGGAGGTGAAACCTCAGCGATGGAATAGGGAATGGGTACAACGTGCTTTAATGGGGGGCGGAAGCAGAGGTAATATAGTCTCCTGGACTAAATGTTCCTGGCATGTGGGACGCCGCCCTGACAGGTATGGAATTTTTTACATTGTTCAAGTGGAACCAGTGGAACTACAGGCAGTCCCTGAATTACAAACATCCGACTTACAAAAAACTCATACTTAAAAAAGGATGGCGAAACAGGAAGTGAGAGGAAATCTACCTGTAGGAAGGGTAATTCACATCTGTAGGAGTTAACCTGGGAAAAAGTGTCTCCACTTTTTATCACCAATCCTTGTTTCCACAGCAGCCCAAAGTTTTCAAAATCCAATTGTTATTGGGACAGAAAGTGAGGTGAAATCTTCGGAACAGGGACACAGACAGCAAAAAAAACATTACAGAGGTGATAAGTTTTCCCTATACTATCCCAAAAAACAAAACATAAAAAATATTTTTCATTCCACTTAAAAAATGTACCTGTTCCAACATGAACAAACCTATAGACCTTATCTTGTTTGTAATCCAGGGGCCACCTGTATGCATATACCATACCTATGGGATTCTTGAAAGAGACAGAAATCATCACTAGCTGCTGGGTCCTGTGCTGAGTGGCTGCCCTGCTGCTAACTAAATACAGGAGGTCACTCTCTTGGCACAGGCATCATTCAGAGAAAGCTTTGTATTCTGTAAGTGAATAAAAGCATTTTCTGATTGGACGAGGTGGCGCTGATGATGTCATAATCCTGGCCTGTCTACCTCATCTAATCAAAGAATGCTTTGCAAAATGCAAAATTCCTTACCTCATTTTTTGTTGCCAGGTGGGCAACCTCCTGTGTACACAATGTAGCAGGGCAGCTGCTCAATATGGGACCCAAAAGCTAGTGGCGATCTCTGGAGTAGCGGTGTCTACTACAGTGATTTCCAGTTTCCAGGGGATCGGCCAGGTATGGTGTATGCATAGTTAAAGTACTCTAAGCAGGACCAATATAACAGAACAAAAATATACATACCTGGAATATATATTAATTAATTAATTAATTAATTAAACCAAATATGTTGTTGCACATAGTCATGCAATGTCAAAAAGTTAAATCAATGTTTTCTTTATGCCCTTCTTTCGATAAATCATACCACCAACGTTTATCCACACTTTATTTTCTACATCGACATTCTTTACTAATTTCAGCTACAGCATGTCACCCTTTCCAGTACACTGAGTCAGACTTCAAGCAGTCCTTTCAATGCACAATGCAGACATGTTATGACGTAGTAACCAAAGTAATGTTGTTGTTCAGGCACTGTTGGAACATGCATATTATCATGGAAAGTTCATACAAAAAGTCTAGAAAGTCGAGAGAAAAAAATTAGAAAGTAATTGGAATACTGTATTACATGAAATTATGTTATAATATTATAATATTATTATAATATATTTTAATATGTATTATACTATATATATTATATTTTAATAAATAACATTTATTTTACAGTGCTCTACAAAACTATGTGTCATTTGTGAGTACTGTATTTATTTGGGAAATTTACATATTATAAAGCACATGATCGAAGCACAAAGGAAACCTGTTTACTACATCTCAAAAAACCTAAGCAAGTAGTCTAAACAACAAACCTTTACAACCCCTTTAAGGTATTTGTATATCACTATCATATCTCCTCTCATCAGTCTGCTCTCCAGATAGAATACGTTTACTGCATGTAGTTGTTCCTCATAACTGAGGTCCTTTAGTTCCTTTACTAGCTTTTTTCCCTTCTCTGGACTCTCTCCAGTTCCAGCACTTCTTGAGAACTGGTGCCCAGAACAAGATGGCATACTCAAGAGCCAGGCCAGTCTTGTAGAGTGTCAGAATTATTGTTTATTAGAATTATTATCTCTTTAGTAAATTCCCTTTTTTATGCATGCCAATATTTGGGTTGCTTTGCTTGCAACAGCTTGGCATTGCATTCTATTGTTGAGCCTGTCATCTACTAAGACTAAGACCCCCAGATCTATTTCCATTCTGGATTCCCCACACCCCCCAGTGGTTCTCCCCCTAGTTAGTAAATTGTGTTGACCAACCCATTATTTTATTGAGGTCCTCCTGAAAGGTTTCCATATTTTGTTGTGAAGTTGTTGTGAAGTTATTGGCCTGCTTAGTGGTGTATCATCAGCAAACAGTTTTGAGATTGAGCTATTTATACCAATCTCTATATAATTTATGAATAAATAAAACAGAAGTGGTCCCAGAACAGATCCTTGGGGGACCCCACTTACCACACCAGACCATTCTGAAGTTCAATAATTATCACCACCCTTTGAATGCGTACCTGTAACCAGTTTTCTAGCCAAGTACTTACCCTATGGTTCATGCCAACACACCAGACAGCCCACTTCCTCATAGAATATTAACAGATTGTTCTTTCAAGAAGATCTTTCATAGATCCATGCTATTACTACTAACAATACTGTTTTCATCAGCAAATTTTGGGATATAATCCCTCATCATTCCCTCTAATAATTTATACAGGTATATCTCTGCCCTTTTTAAATATTGATACAATTTGGCTTTCCTCCAATCAGCTGGTACCATTCTAGTCAGTGAATAGTCTAGCTATCACCTGAGTGAGTTCTTTAAGGATTCTCGGAGGTAAGCCCTAGTCCTGGTGATTTATTTATGTTAAGTTTTTCAGGTCTATTTCTGACACTGTCTTCTGTTAGTCACATGGGTAAATTATGTGATGCGTTATTAACAATACAGTCCAGTCTTGGTTGCTATATATCCCCCCCCCCCTTTCCTTTGTGAAAACTAGGAGAAGAATGCTTCTACCAATGCCTTCTCCTTGTAACCAATAATCTCTTATGGGCCAATATTCTTGAACCTCACTTTATTATTGTTGATATATTTAAAATATTTATTTGATATTTTTTTATTCTCCTCCGTTATGTGCCTTTTATGGTCTACTTTAGCAACTCTGATTGCACTCTTAGGCCCTGTACACACGATCAGACATGTCTGCAGACCAGTTTCATCGGACCATCGGATCGATGGTGTGTACGGCCCATCAGACCGTTGCCCGTCAGACCAAAGTTTTAAAACATGCTTTAAAACCTGTCTGATGGAACCTGCCCGTCGGACAGGTTCGATAGTTAGTACACAAAAGCATCGGCCCAAAAACCCGCTCATATTCAGAATTAAGTCGACGCATGCTTGAAAACATTGAAGTTCGTTTTTTCATCACGTCGTTGTGTTCTACGTCACCGCGTTCTGGTCTGATCGGATTTTGGTCCGATGGTGTGTACCCCATCAGACAAGTTCAGAGTTGTCTGATGAAAACGGTCCGTCAGACAAGTCTCATCAGACGTGTGTACAGGGCCTTACACTTCTTCTTTTTTTTTTTTACAATAATTTTTATTGTGTCAAATGATAACAATACATACTTAGCATACATTGCAATGAAAACAAATAAAAGAGAGGTGTAAATGCGGACGCAGCCGCTACTACAAGGGAGTAGAGTATATAACACACACATATGAAGTCGAACAATATAACATTCGTAAATAACGTTTCAGACCGGTCATTAACGCACGTGATGGTGGGTCACGGGAAGAGCATATGGAGTAAGACCAAGGTAAGCGACCGGTAGGGCCCGAGGCCCACCTCCTACGGCCTGGGTGTGAGAGATCATATATTGGTGTTGTCTAGCGACAGAGGATGTGGCGCTAGTGCCTGTCAGGAGGAGGGAGGGGGCGAAGGTGTGTGCTGGGGTGAGCTATACATGAGTCCCGGAGCACAGGACTTCGAGGGTCCGCGGCACATTTGTAGTGCAGGGACCACGGAGGGAAACATATGTGGGAGTGTAGAGAGGTTGGCCCAGGTAGGGGGGGGGAGAGGGGGGTCCAGAGGGGGGAGGTACTCTGTGGTTAGGGATGTGATTGGGGAAAGTGAGGGTTCCCCCACAGCTCTCGGACAGCTCCTAAGAGATTAACTGTTTGTAGACATCAGTTGAGGTAAAGTGAATCCAGCTAGCCCAGGAATCAGTGTATTTAGAGGGTGTGTCATGAGCCTGATGTATCAGATTTTCCATTTCTGAAGTCAGGTTTATACGTCTGAACCAGTCTGCTATCGTTGGAGGGTCTGGAGACCGCCACTTCACGGGAATGCAGAGTTTCGCAGCATTGACTAAATGCATTGCTAGGGAGCGGAAATAGGTCCTTGGGGGTATGTTGGAGTGGTGGAGCAGAAACTGCGCCGGTGAAAGATATAAGTCATAGGTCGTTATTGATTTGATGATGCGATGGACTTCAGTCCAAAACGGCTGTATTTTAGAGCACGACCACCATATGTGCAGTAGGGAGCCCAGTTTGGCTCCACATCTCCAACACATTGGGGAAACAGAGGGGTAGATGGCATGCAGGCGCGTGGGAGTTTTGTACCATCTCGAGAACACCTTAAAGGAATTTTCTTGAGCGTGTACGTTGACCGTCCCTTTGTGAATGCAGGAGAACACCGCCTCCCAGTTCTGGTCTGTTAGATCAATGGAGAGTTCCGCTTCCCATTTTCGGCTGGCCCAGTTATCTTTAGGATTGCAGACAAGGAACAGTAGGGTGTAAGTAAGAGAGACAAGGTTGGTCAAAGGTTCAGTGCTTGCGCATAACGTTTCAAAGGGGGTCAGTTTGCGAGACCATTCTGGTTTTGGGCGTGGATTGTCAAAAAAGTGTCTGAGTTGAACATAAGTCCAGAATGGGAATGAATGATTCCTCATCCTGGACATAAGGGTTTCGTAGCAGAGTAGACGATCATTTTCAAAGAAATGTTGTACACGCATTTGGGCGTGGGGCCAAATCTCTGTTAAAAAGGTGTGGGAGATTCCTGGAGTGAAATCTGGGTTGCATCTAATCGGGGTCATAGGGCCCTGCATAGAGGAGATCTGGTATTTGGAGCACGCTACTCTGAAGGTAGCCAGCGTCGGGGCAATGAGGGGGTGAGTTTGACAGGAGGGGGGAGTGTTGTTCGTCGAGAGCCATGGACTGCTGGCCAAAGGAATAGGCGAGAATGTGTGTTCCAGCTGCACCCATTTTTTGGAGGCGAGGTGGACATTCCAGTCGATAATTCTCGACAGGTGGCATGCCTGATGGTATTTAAATAGGTCAGGGAGACCCAAGCCACCCTTCAACTTGGGGATCGTGAGTTTGTCGAAGCTTATTCGGGGTTTGAGCCCATGCCAAATAAAATCTGTACATGCTCGTCGGTAAGTTGAGAAAAAAGCCGGAGGAAGTTTGATCGGGACCGTTTGAAATAAATAGAGAAGACGGGGTAGGATGATCATCTTAATAGCAGCTACCCTGCCGAACCATGAAAATATGCCAGCAGACCAGGTTTTAAGATCTCTTTGGACGTTTTGTAGTAGGGGGAGATAGTTGGCAGAGTATAAATCTGTGAGGGAAGATGGGAGCTGGATACCCAGATAGGTAATTGAGTCCTTATTCCATTTAAACGGAAAGTTAGCTTTACATTGTGCACAAACGTCGGGGGAAGAGTGATATTGAGCGCGTTGGACTTTGAGAAGTTTATTTTTAGGTTTGTTAGGTAGGTAAAAGTCTTGAGGTCTGCTAATAGGTTAGATAGAGTCGTTATAGGCGCTGTCAGAAAAAGGAGGATGTCATCCGCAAAGGCCGCCACCTTGTGTTCGCGGCTGTCAATGTTAATTCCTCTGATATCCGGGTTGGACCGAAGGCGTCGCAGGAGGGGTTCAAGTGTGAGGACAAAGATAAGCGGTGAAAGAGGACAGCCTTGGCGGGTACCATAAGTAATGGAGAAGGCACTCGACAGGTGGCCGTTCACACGGACCTTGGCCGTGGGATTGGTATAGAGTGCAAGGATGTAATGAAGCATGCCATATAGTCCCATGCCACCCTGTCGAATGCCTTCTCCGCGTCAAGGGGAAGAAGGAATCCGGTTTGTCTAGTCGATGTCAGCCAGTGATGGATGGAGATCGCTCTAAGGGTATTATCCAGGGACAAAGGGACAAAGCCGACTTGGTCAAGGTCAATCTGTCGGGGAAAGAGGGGAAGAAGCCGGTTAGCAAGCATCTTTGCGTACCATTTCAGGTCCACGTTTAAGAGCGATATGGGCCTGTAATTCGTCACCAAAGACGGGTCTTTAGGAGCGGCAGGAGAGGCAAAGGAGTTGAAAGCCTCGAGGAAGAAGGGGACAAGGAGGTGAGTGTACGTCTTATAATATCCGACCGTTAAGCCATCGGGGCCTGGGCTCTTTCCCGGTTTCATTTTTTTCAGTGCCATCGTGGCTTCCAATGCAGTAAGGGGGAGTTCAAGTCGGTAGTTACAGCATCCGAGATTGGCTTCGGGCTGTACTCTGTCAGAAAGTCCTTTATGGCCTTTTTCCTAGCGAGCGAGTCGGAGGGTGAGTCCGATGGGTGGAGGTTGTATAGTTTCGAATAGTAGGTCACAAATTGGTCGGCAATGTCAGGAGGGGAAGAAACCTTCCGACCCCTAGGGTCCGTCAAAGAGTGTACAGTCATGGAAGCTTTCTTGGTTTGCAGTGCCCGAGCTAACAGTCGACCTGCCTTGTTGCCGAATTCGTAAAAGACTCTCTGGGAGAGGACATATTTATGTTTAATTTGTTTACCTAAGAGTTCTAGAAGTTTGGACCTGGCCTCTTGAAGGGGATGCAAGGCGGTTAGGGCTAAGGAGCGTTTGTGCGTTCTTTCCAAACGATGGATGCGAGCGGTAAGTTCTGAGAAGAGTTTACGATGCTCCCGTTTTCGCTTCGCCGCCGCCGCCATCAAGATTCCCCGGGTTAAGGGCGGAAGTGTCTATCGACTTATTCTCGTCAAAATATTGCTTAATGCTTACTTCAACTTCGGTGATAATTATGGGGTCAGTAAGCAGAGAGGTCCAACCTCCACGAGTGGGAAGTGGTGCGGTGTATTGGTAGTGTCATTGTCATGGAAACTGGGTGGTGATCAGAGAGGAACATGGGGTCAATTGAGGTGTGAGTCAGGACCGGTAGGTCATTCTGCGACAGGAAAAGATAGTCTATCCGGGAGTATTTGTTGTGCGGCGCTGAGAAAAATGTGTAATCTCTTCCCGTTGGGTTGATCGTGCGCCAAGTGTCGTGGAGCAGTAGCGTTTGCAGTTGTGTTTTAATTGATTTAAGGGCATTGTAAGTGAGGGACGTCGTACCTGTGGATGTGTCATGTAGTGGATCAAGGGGAACGTTGAAGTCGCCACCTAAAATAAGCATGCCTTCCTAAAAAGCAGAGAGGGAGGGGGTAAGACTTCGAAAGAAAGAGACCTGGTGGACATTCGGGGCATAAATATTGGCCAGGGTCATTTTGCGAACCCAATATCGTTCCCTTGAGAAAGATGTATCGTCCTTCGTCATCAGTCACAGTGTCTACAAGTTGAAAGGGGCAGTGCTTCGCTATAAGTATAGAGACTCCCTTGGATTTGGAAGTCGGGGTGGTGGCATGATATGCTGTCGGGTAGTAGTAATTGTGGAGTTTCGGTGTCGAGTCAGTGCGAAAGTGGGTCTCCTGTACAAAAACTACATCTGCTTTGTTACGGTGCATAACATGGAGGAGTTGTGAGCGACGTTCAGGAACATTTAGGCCTCGTGCGTTGAGGGAGACAATTTTCAGTGAGATTTTAGCTTTCGCTTCCGGAGCAGGAGGCATTGTCATAGAGAACAGGGGGAGCCTGAGCATATTTAGTTAAAAGGCCCGAGAGCTGTGGGGGGGTCGGGTTTGGGGGAGGGGACGTGTGTGGTGAGATGTGGGAGAAGAAAAACAGTAGGAGAAGAGAGGGTATGTTGGGGACTGGGCGCGGACAACCGTTCGCTCGGTCGTAGGTGTCTAGCAGAAGGTGACCTAGAAAAACCGGAGACCGGTGAGGTCCCTCACCGGTCTAGTAGCAGGGGTTCCGCGCAGGCGGGGTTACCGGAAAGTATCAGTGGCGTGAAAAGCAGTAGTGTGTGTACCGGATAAAAACAAGAGAAGGGCCACCGCGTGGGGGTTGACTAGTCTCGGGAGAGGAGGAAAAGGAGTCAGTGTGACCGACCAACAGCCATAATAAGAGAGGTAAGACAATTGTATTGCGTGGGGGCCGAGAGATCTCAGATGATGGGTGACTATGTGTCAGAAGGTGGAATGAGAGCGTGCATACTCCGTCGGGTGGGTGATAGGGTAAAGGGACGACAGAGTGTACTATAGGGTCGTATACGTAGGAGGGCAGTGAGTGACGAGTGTCTGTCTACAACCAGTGACAACAGTCATGAGTGAGAAAAATGTGATAAAATTTCCATGACGTCGAGGATAAACAAGTAAAAACATTTCAAAAACATTTCAATCCGGCAGTAACATTACCAGCACACCTAAGGATGTGTAAACCTTGTACAACATACAACTTGCAACCTGGAACCTGGCTCCCAGGCATTTTATGAGGAGATGAGGAGGCTAAGGAAGGAGGGGCAGGGGGAGGGGGAGGGAGGGGAGGGAGGATACGGGGAGAGAAAAGGGTTCAAAGGGGTGGGAGGGGTAGAATTGCGTTGGGGGGAGAAGGGATTGAGGGGAAAGATGAAGGTGATACAGAGTCAGTAGACTGCCGTTGCCAATTAAATTAAATGCATAGTGTGAGGATGCGTGGGACGGCGGCTACAGTGATCATCTGACATCTGCCCCGTAGCAGACAGCATTAAAGGTGGCAAATCTATCCCTCAACAATTCAACCCATTTCACGTACTCTTACAGGATGGGATTCACCCCCATGTTGGGTAGCTATGGCTCAGGAACTAGAGTCAGGGAGCAGTAAAGAAACAAGGGTAGGGAAGGACGGGCAGGAAGGGGGGGATGGGAGTGGAGAGAGACATGAGGATAGCGGGAGCAGGCATAATGTAGAAGAGCATACACCCTAGCCATTCAAAAATAAACATTGTATGAAAGCATCGGTGAACTCTACCCTGTCCTGAGCGATCAGTAGAAGCCTGCCGTAGAAACGATCCTTGGTCGCCTGGTGTCGATGAGTGCTGTCGTTACGGTGGGGAGCATCTCGGGTATCACGGTTTTCAGCAGGGATCGGTTAAGCAGAGGCAGTTCGACTGAAGTCTGTGGCGAAAGTTGGCTCAGGCACTGGGTGTCGTCTGCAGGCGTACTACAAGATAAGTGGGGGAAAAGAACAAAAGAACCAAAACCGGGAAAAAGGAAAAAGAAAAAAAAAACAAGGAGAAACACAGGCCATTAGTGCTTACAGTGCATGCAGCATCTTTGTTGGGTACAAAAGATAGCGGTTCTGGGGTAGCAGTTGCGGAGTAAGGGGGCAAGCACAGTCCAGCAGGTATTGCATATCGGGCAGAAACGGCCATTTAGATCTTAGGAGGGGGTGAGGGGGAGAAGAAGCATGGCCGCAGCAGCGGAAACAGGCGGTGGGGAAAGGAGATTCCAGTGCACTCAGCCATTGTCAGGAAGCATCGTAAATGGTGTACATGAGAAGAGGGAGGGTGGGGTAAACATTGCGGATAATCATCGTAGAAGCAGGGGGGGACAATCCATATTGGAGGTCATATGCAGTAGCATGGTAAGCAGCTATGTAGATCCGAAGGATCGGTCAAGCAGAGGGTGACATGCAGCAAGGAATTTAAACTAAGGAGGGAGGGGGGGTAGGTGGCCAGGCAGGGGGTAAGGATTAGGAGAGGTAGTGGAATCGAAACTTAGCTGAACTTAGCTGGAAGTCTCTGGAGCCGGATAGCGGTGCTGCCTCAGTAGTCGCGGCGAGCTCTCCTCGATTGCGGTGCCGACTGCGGACTGAAGGGATGGTAGCCGGGCTGTAAGGCTTGAGCAGGTCTGGTGATGGATGGCGATCGGCGTCTGCGATAGCGGGTGGTTTGGGCATCCATCAGTTCCCCTTCGGTCCAGTTAGGGATCAGGTGTGGGCCGGTAAAGTCGGCGTACCATTGCGGCAGTTCCACATAGGGGATATCAAGTATTCTGCGGTAATCCTCCAGATCTTCCGGGACTCTGAGAAGTGCTTTGGTGGCCGAGGTGGGAGGCAGACAGAGCGAATGGGAATTTCCAGTGGTACTGGATTCCCCTGGTACGCAACACTTCTAGCAGCGGACGGAGGTCTCTGCGATGTTTGAGCGTGATCGCTGAGAGATCTTGATAGATGTGGATCGTCTGCCCCTCATGTTCTAGTCGGGTCTTCACTCGAGCTTTCCGCAGGATGTCCTCCTTCGTCTTGAAGCTGTCTAGGCAGCAGATTACATCTCTGGGGGGGTCCGCATCCTTGCCTCTAGGTCTCAGGGCCCTGTGGATCCTTTCCATTGGGATGGGTGTCTGCAGGGGCCTCTCCAGGATATGGTTAAAGAGTTCCGTGACAGAGGGTAGTATTCTGTCAGGTTCCACAGACTCTGGGAGTCCCCGTATGTGAAGGTTCCGCCTGCGGCCTCGGTTGTCTAAATCCTCCACGTGTCTCTGGAGGTCTCGGAGTTGTAGAGTGTGGGTATCCAGTTTGCGGGTAGTCTTTTTCAGGACTGTGTGATGGCGCTCCGTGGTGAGTTCCACTTCTTGCACCCTGGTAGTGATGGCACGAATCTTGTGACGGAGATCAGTAATGGCCGCGAACAGGGTGTTTTTGATAACTGCCGCCACCGCGTGAAGGTCTGTCAGGCTGGGTTGTTGGGAGGCCACCGGAGCCGTGATGGTCTGCGGTGGTGGAGCTGGGCTTGTAGGCGTGAGGAGAATCCCTTCTGAGGTGCGTGAGGGGTCTGAGGTAGAGCCTTGCGCCGCCATGTTTGATCTCTGTGACCGGAATATGTCCGGGATTTGTGGATTCTGCCTGCCTCCGACATCCCTCGGTGAGCGCGATCTGGATGTCGAGGAGTGTCTGGAAGAAGTCCCTATAACTTTGAAGTCAGAAATCGGCGTTGGTCTCCAGTAAAAGCTGAGTTATGGCTGCGGTTAGTCGGAGCTCTAGAGCTATGCGGCCATCTCTCTCCAAGGCAAACCACGCCCGCCTTACACTTCTTATTGCATGTGTTGTAGTGTTGGAATGCTGGCAATGACCCCCTGAGACTTTTCATTTTTTGAAGGCCTTTTTTTCTCTTTTATATGCATTTTTACGTTATAGTTTAGCCACCCAGGTTTAATCTTAGCTCTCATATATTCATTGACCATTGGAATGCACTGGCCAATACCTTTATTTAATATGTTCTTAAAGCACTTCCATTTTTCCTCTGTGTTCCTTGTTTCTAGGATTTTATCACATTTTATATTGTGTAGCATAGAGAGCAGTTTAGGGGAGTTGGCTCTTTGAAATTCAGTGTACTTTTATTACCCTTGTGCTTCCTTTTCTTGTGTTTTATACTGAATCTAATTACCTTGTGATCGGTGTTGCCTAAGTTGCCATGTATTACCACATGCCCGATCAGGTCTATGTTGTTTGTAATCAGTAAGTCTAGTAATTATGTCTTGTTGGTGCATTCACCAACTGACCCATGAAATTGTCCTGCAAGACATTTAGATAATGGCGAGCCTTGGATAAATGAGCAGTTCCTTCGACCTTGTCGAAATCCGGATAATGGAAATCTCCCATTATAACAACATTGCCCTGCCTTGCTACAATTCCTAACTGTGAGAGGAGGTCAGGCTCCTCCTCATCCTTTAGGTTAGGGGACCTGTTGAATATGCCCACTATTACTTTCCCATTCGTTTCCTCCCTTTGGAGTTCTAGCCACACTGACTCTACCTCCTCCCTTCCTCCATTAGTGATGTTGTCCTGAACGTTCACTCACAAAACATTTATGATATACAGGCATACCTCTCCCCCATTCCTACCCTCCCTGTCCCTAAGTTATAGAGAATACCCCTGAACGGTTACCAGCTAGTCATGTGAGATATCAAACCAAGTTTCTGATATTCTCACAAAATCAAAATCTTCCTTGTAAAATAACAGCTTCAGTTCTTCCATTAGCATTTGTGCATATGACTCCTAATTTTGTCCAGTCACATATTATTTCCTTGTTAGTTGTTGTGTTTAGGTATTCTAGTCACCCTACCACTAATGCTCCCAATGGTATACGCTGAACCTTGCTCATTACTGGCTATCGCTTCATCTGGTCCCTCCTCCCCAACACCTAGTTTAAAAGCCCATTTAACTTTCTGGCCATCTTCTCTCCCAACAGAGCTGCATCCTCCCATTTTAGGTGCTGCAGTCTGTCCCTGCTAAAGAGCCAGAAACCGACTAAAATGTCAGCCCAGTTATCCAGGAGCCCGAGCCCCTGCTTCCTACACCAGTTCCTCAACTACTTGTTAAAGCGAAGCTCTACCCTAAAGTGGAACTCCCGCTGATCGGAACCCTCCCCCCTCCGGTGTCACATTTGACACCTTTCAGGGGGAGGGGGGTGCAGATACCTGTCTTGGGCAGACTGCGGGCATAACGTCACACCCCCCCTCCATTGTGTGCTGGGAACACTCGGCTCCCAGTACACAGTGGGAGCCAATGCGACTCACACATGCACTGTAGGGAACCGGGCAGTGAAGCCAGAAGCGCTTCACTTCCTGGTTCCCTCACCGAGGATGGCGGGGGCAGCAGAGTGACGAGCGATCGCTCGTCCTCTACTGCGGATGGCGCTGGACTCCAGGACAGGTAAGTGTCCTACTATTAAAAGTCAGCAGCTGCAGTATTTGTAGCTGCTGGCTTTTAATTTAAAAAAATCAGCGGATATCTGCTTGAAGTCCCTAATTTCCTAATGCCTCTCTTGTGTGGCTGGAGGTACAGGCAGTGTTTCTAAGAATACTACCTTGGAAGTCTTTTTCCTCAATATAGCTCCTAAGTTCCTGAAAGAGGTTTTTTAGGGCACTCTACCTTCCTCTAACTTTGTCATAGCTACCAATGTATACCATGACAGCTAGGTCCCCATTAGCCCCACCCAACAATCTGTCCATCCAATCTGCGGCACTGGGCATTTACCCTAGAGCCCAACTCCAGCCAAATTCCTTGGCTTTTTGGGTAGTGTGGGGAAGAGTTAGAACCTCTGTTAGGTGTGTAGCGTTGTCTGTGCTACAGTTTTGAACGAAGAAAACAAAACAAGTTGAACAACACCTTTTATTTGGCTAATTGAGTAGATTACCACTGCAAGCTTTTGAGACAGCTCAGGTTTCAGTCTCAGGCATGATGTATTATGGAAACTGAAATTTCTTATAATTTATACTCACTTAGACAGGATAATAGCTTTCTTATCATTTTGACATCCCTGTGTAAAATATATTACTGATATTGATTAGATTCATGCATCAAAGGTAAAGAGGCCAAACACAATTCACACCTCTTTGTTAGGAGATGACACTCTAATGCCAGTATCTTTTGGAATGTAAAGTGACCTTTGTTGGAGGTTTGCTGAGTTGTAGTGCTCCAGGATGCATCAGAGTGAAGTTAATCATAATAATTTGACACAAATTTCACTTTTTTTATTGAAGCCTCGCCGGAAGCATATTACATTTTTCACAGATTTAAAATCCTATTCTTTTTGCTGCTGTGTTTTGAAGCTGCCTGTTAATATAGTGACCTTGAGGTTTTCGATGATGTTGTCCTCAACTGATATTAAATTTGAGCACATATATTTGCCGGACACAGTCTCTCCCTTTCACCCACAGTATGTTTTCATCAGAGCTGTTTTTCTCCGAAAATAGGTGCAGGAACTCAACCACGAGCCCATTCAGATTTCAAAAACAGTAGAAGGGTCTTAAAGGGGCATTCAATTCCAGGATTGCATTATATACAGATTGGAGAGTTCAGGGGGTTACACACCGAGTGCAGAGCTGTCACTTGTAAACACAGAATTCAGACTTCTGTGTTTACAAGTGATTGTGGTGAGCAGGCACCAAAGGGTCTGAGCCAGAGGTGGTGGAACTGAGTTCCCCAAGTTCTTGAATTGATTGAAATTCTGCCAAGTTCCACCTAAAAAAAAGCCCTGGTTTTCATAAACAGAATGGAGTAGACCACACCGGATGACCTACAAGAGAATGACTCTTTCCTCTGAATTCCAGTTCACTAGGTTATATGGCTAGTCTGTCTTTTATAAACTGTAGATGCATTGGCAGGTTTCTCTTTATTTCTACAGGCATGGAGTCATGCTACTTCCTGATGAGTCAGATGGGACACTTTGCTCAATTAGGTGTTGAGATTTAGTGGTTGTTTTTATTGTAGAAGGACATGTTATGGAATTTTCTCTTGAGCTTATCTGCTATATACAGGGTGATTGGGGGTTTTCCCCTCACTTCCTATTCTGACAGGTAGTCCAGGAAAAAGCCTTATAGGCTGAAACATGTCAACCATTTCTTTTTGCGTTTGTTCACTGTGGCTTGTTAATAAATACTTCATATTTTAAGAGCAACGACCAGCGACTGTGGATCGAGCACTCGGGAGCTTTGCTTTCCATGTGATGTATAGGTAGTAGCACTGACCTTTTTGTTTATGGTTCGGGAAAAGCCCTTTAGTGGGGTAACATTCTGTTCCATTGTCCCATTATTTCTTGTCCTGATGACAGGTATAAATAGTGGTGGTAACTCTTCCCAAAAAAGGAACACACAGCAAAATAATTACTCCCTCTCCATTCTTAAAAAAAGAAAAGAAAAAAAAATGATTCTATAAGGCATTTTAAACTGTATTGCATTTAGTAGTAAGTTAGTGTTGTAAACGTACTAAAGCAACACTATGCTGCAGAAAGATTGCAGTCTCAATGCATAAAGTGGAACTAAACTCTTCTATCCTTTACAGCCAAGGAAGCTGCCATCCAAGCAATGTTTTAGCTGCAGTTGCCATAGTGTAGCAAATTTTGATTTTGATTGATTGATGGTTTAGTTGAGAGCACAAGGAACTGTGATATTTGTCATTCACAGTGTGTCCTGGGAAACAGTTTAATCCATTGAGTTCTGCTATAAAGCGATATTAATCCCAAAACCAAAAATGAAATATATTGCAGCTTACCAGTACTTAGATGTGGTAGCCTCATTAGTTTTCTTTCATTACTTTTTTTTTTTTTTTTTTTTTTATCTGTGGATCCAGCCAGTGAGTCTGAAATTATCCCACATTCTTTAACAGAGCAAGTTGACTGCAAAAGTGGAAAATAGAGGCTTGAGACAAACCATTTACTGCTGACAGGGGTGCTTACAATAGCTATATTTTATTAACATAAATACAAAATCTTTATCCCAAAGTAGAGTTAGGCATGCACTCTAGGCTCCATGCACACTGGCTTAAAAAAATTGGCTTCTACAGGAGTTTTGTGTTCTGCCTGTAGAAGCAGCTCAATGTTCTCCTATGTGTCCATACACATTAGGACGTTTAGAGGCATATTTTGAGCTCAACGTAGAGGCAGAAAAAAAAAACCTTCTGGTTCTTGTTCCTGATTGGAGCTTACTGGCATAAAAAATGTAAAACTCTTCTAAACTCGTCTAGACTTTGTACCAAAAATGCTCTATATGAGTGTTTTTTACGCCTAAGATTTTTTTTTAAGCCCAGTATGCATGGATTCGTACAGAGGAGCGAGCTGGCTTCCACATATATTTAAAAATGTATGCAACTAAAACCCCTGTTTTTACCATAAATTGTTAGACAAGTATGTTGGGAAATGTTCTGTTTTATGGTAACTATACAATCACCTTTAGATCTACGAACAAGCAAAAGGACATGTATGATTTGACATAGATTGCTTAGGTAGGACTTTGCATTGCATATTTTTGGAAAAGGTAAAGTATATTAAAGTTAATTGTGTAATTGGATTGTAATTTGTATAGCTAGTTTAGCAGAATGTAGAGCCAGGAGCATGTTAGAAAGGACAAAAAAGTCTATGTACAGTACTTTTGTGGGCCAAAATAACAAAAGCAACTTCAAGACAGGTGGGGACAAACTCTTTGTGTAGACTATACAGTGCAGCTGCACACGGGCTCTGGGATGTAGGGAACCATTGTGTACTAGATTATATTGCTGGGACTCTCTCTCACTGTCATATGGACCTATGTACTACTAGGACAGGTAATAATGGGAAATTACGAGTCAAGCACACAGTGGCTGAAATGTGTTAGCTTACCTAGTCAAGCAGTTTTTTTAGCTACTTGATATAATAAAGGAGACCAAGGGTCTTTACTAAAGCTCTTTCTTGTGTTTGTTATAACTATTACTGGAACAACTTGCAGAAGCTGAAGATGAGCACTGATGTTCACTGATGAATGGAACTGGATGAGGAGATCGAGCATAGATTTCTTTCTTTGCATCAATGATGGGAGGAATTTTCATGATGTTCTAGTTTGTAATATTCAAACTGTGCCAGACATTGAGCACCTTCTTCGCATCCTACCTGCCCAGCAATGAGATATTCAGAGCGTTCCTTCTATTTCCTCCTGGAGTAGAAATAAAGAGGGTGTTTGTTGCACTCACCTTTCCTGATGCCCATGCTGTCAAATTCTGCTCCTACACTGATGCTGCGTACACACGATCAGTCAAAACCGATGAAAACGGACTGAAGGACCGTTTCATCGGTCAAAACCGATCGTGTGTGGGCCTCATCGGTCAGTTATCCTTCGGTCAAAAAAAGAAAACTTGCTTTAAAATTTGACTGATGGACGCCTGACCGATGGGTCAAAACCGATCGTTAGTATGCAAAAGCGTTGGTTAAAAGGCCGTGCATGCTCAGAATCTAGGCGACGCATGCTTGTAAGCATTGAACTTCATTTTTTTCAGCACGTCGTTGTGTTAAAACACGTAAACGTCACCGTGTTCTAACACAATCATTTTTTTAACCGATGGTGTGTAGGCACATCAGACCATCAGTCAGCTACATCGGTTAACCGATGAAAACGGTCCTTCGAACCGCTCTCATCGGATGGACTGATCGTGTGTACGCGGCCTGAGAAATCTACAGAAATCCACAGTCAACCAACACAGTGTTTTGAGTTCCCGAGTCTCCTGCAGCTCTTGTTGGTTGCTCCTGCTGACCTGAACATCACTACTGTATAGTGTAATGAGATCAGACAAAGCAACCAGTAAGAGCTGCTGGAGACCAAGTTTATTAACACTCCTGCAAGTCTCGCTTTCCCCCGAGAAACAAATGATTTTTTAGAGTTCGTCAGCAGGAAAGGTGAGTATGTACTGTCTTCTTTTACAGGTATGCCATAATTTAAACAGCGTTCTAAAGTGGCAGGATCACCCTATTATACCATACCTTAATTAAATCACTGTAGTTGAAAGTATTGTAAGCTTCAGGGGAGCCAAATCACTTGGTGGTCTGTCAGATGAAAGGACCTTGTTAATTAAAGTTTGCAGTGATTACTACTATAGTTACAATGACCTACAGAAAATGTATACCAAATGTGCCAAAACCATCTCTAGCATGCAAAAACCTCTTCCTGAGTTCAGAACTTTTTACTATAATAGCGCAATATTAGATAAAATACAACAAGCTGTAACTGTACAACCGACATAGCTAATGCATTGTTAGAGCTCCCAGGCACCTGTCTGTACTCCCACCTAATAAGACATGCACACACAAGAATACATCTTCTTTTTACAAGAACAGGTTCATTTCTCAACAACAGGTATCCACTAGCATTATTTCTTGGCACTGCATTTCTTCCCTCAGGCCAATTCCTACTAAGAAAATTGTTTAAAACTCGCACTGAGTCTAAACCTGCAAATTAATGGAAAGGTACAGGTAGAAATGTGATACATGGATACATCTGTGAAATTGAAGGCATCTGAGCAAGGTTTAGGCATGACTATGTTAGTATGGAAGAGGAAAAACAAACAGTGGTATAGAAAACAGTGATTTTTTTTAATTCAACATGAACATGCTATTCTATATACAATCTTGTGTACTGTACAGCTCTTTTGTACGAAATCTCTGCTGTGGAATATTCTGTTACTCTAAATTGTTGTTCACAAATATAGAAGGGGGGGAAGCAATGATTTAAGACTTGGGTTGTCCAGGCATGGACATCCCTGGGGAATTTAATTCAAATAGTTACTAAAGCTGTCCATTCACAGTAGAATGTCATTAGAACGTTTGTACAGAAATTCTGAAAAATCTTTGCCAAAGCATTCAATCTTCCCATCATTAAGTCGACTAACTTAATTTGAAAGCCCTTAAAATTTATTCCGAAGTAGAATGGAATTTTGAATAAAAATTTGAGTAGAATCCCAGGCCTTGATTACACAGCCAAACACTTCTGTGTCCCATGCAGGAGCTTGTTTTGCCAGCACAGGGATGCACAGATTTTGCATGCATCCCAGTGTTGGCAGTCCCATAGATGTCAATTGGGACACATGGCTGCACTGACACAGCTGTTGTGTCCTGATGTGGCACCCGAGAGGATGCACAGCCCTGAATGCACCCAGGGTGTGTTTTTGAGACACGCCTAAGCACAGATGCAGACACATCTGTCCAAATAGACATCTAATGCCCCGTACACACGATCAGAATTTCAGATGGCCTAAAATCCGATGGAATTTTTAGTTGGAATTACATTCAAGCTGTCTTGCTTACACACTGTCAGACCAAATTCCGACCGTCCAAAACGTGGTGATGTAAAACACTATGACGAGCCAAGAAAAATGAATTTCAATGCTTCCGAGCATGTGTCAACTTGATTCTGAGCATGCGTGGGTTTTTTCTCCGTCGGAGCTGCACACAGACGATAGTAATTTCCTATAGTTTTTTTTAAACACAAATGGAAAAAAGTCTGATGGGGCTCACACACGATCAGAATTTCCGATGAAAAAAGTCCATCATGTGTACGTGGCATTAGGGAATGCCACAGCTGTATGCACGCAAAACCTGTGCGTGCCAGTGCTGGCAAAACATGGCCCTGCAAGGGACACAGAAGTAATCGGCAGTGTGAATGATGCGTCCTAATGCAATAGGAATGTGGGTGTAGATAAGTGGGCCGGAACGCAGAGAGTTCACTTTGGGGCTGCTCACCTGCATGCCTATCACATTAAATGAGCTGTGCATCCTGATAGACTTCATTGAGCTACCTGCACGTAGCATTAGGAAGAAAAAAACAGCCTGTTCATGCTATATACAGTAGATATCATTGCCCATGAATGAGGTCTTAGGCCCCATTCACATCTCTTGATTTGGGATAGCGGCCTACACTTGTCACTCAAAAAGGAGAATGAGCTTCTTTTTGGGCAACAAACCCATTGGCTCCTCCCCTGACTCCACCACCTTTGACCTGCCTGTCACGGATGCTTCCGTCAGATACTGCTTCCCATAGTCTGGACATAGATACTGGATATTTCAGCTGCCTTGAAACACAAAACGAGACAAGACATGTATGTGTGCTAAGTATGGAATGCTTTAACCACTTAGCAACCACCTGCCGAAAAATAACGGCGGCAAGGTGGTTGCTTAACTCTGGGATCACGTTATATAACGTGATTCCAGAGTCGCGCTCTCAATACTGGGCATACTCTGGGGGGCAATACTGGGCATACTCTGGGGGGCAATACTGGGCATACTCTGGGGGGCATACTCTGGGCATACTCTGGGGGGGCATACTCTGGGCATACTCCGCAATACTCTGGGCGCACTCCGCAATACTCTGGGCGCACTCCGCAATACTCTGGGCGCACTCCGCAATACTCTGGGCGCACTCCGCAATACTCTGGGCATACTCCGCAATACTCTGGGCATACTCCGCAATACTCTGGGCATACAGCGCCCCTGTCCCCGTGAGCTCGCATGCAGAAGCGAACGCATACGCAAGTCCCGCCCACATATGAAAACCACACATGTGAGGTATCGCTGCGAACGTTAGAGCGAGAGCAATCATTTTGGCCCTAGACCTCTTCTCCAACTAAAATGATGTAACCAGTAAAAATATTTAAAGCGTCACCTATGGGGATTTTTAAGTCGCAAAGTTTGGCGCCATTCCGTGTGGCCACGCTGTGTCAAAAAGTCCCACACATGGGGTATCGCCATACTCAGGAGGAATAGCAGAATGTGTTTTGGGGTGTAATTTGTGGTATGCATATGCTGTGTGTGAGAAATAACCCGCTAATATGAAAATGTTGTGGAAAGAAAATAAAAATGAAAAAAATCTTGATTTTGCAAAGAATTGTGGGAAAAATTACAACTTCAAAAAACTCCCAATGCCTCTTTCTAAATACCTTGGAATGTCTTCTTTCCAAAAAGGGGTCATTCGGGGGGTATTTGTACTTTTCTGGCATGTTAGGGTCTCAAGAAATGAGAGAGGCTGTCAGTACATCAGATGTGATCAAATTGATCAATTTTCAGTAATTGGTACCATAGCTTTTAGACCCTATAACTTTCACCCAGACTAAATAATATCTAAAAATTTTTTGTTTTGTTACCAAAGATATGTAGCAGTATACATTTTAGGCCAAGTTTATGAAGAAAAAATACTTTTTTGCAAAATGTTTTAATAGAAATGAAGAAAAATTCATTTTTTTACAAAATTTTCGTTCTTTTTTCATTTATAGTGAAAAAAATAAAAACCGCAGAGGTAATAAAATACCACCAAAAGAAAGCTCTATTTGTGGGAAAAAAAGGACAAAAATTTCATTTGGTTATAGTGTTGTATGACTGAGTTATTGTCATTCAAAATGTGAGAGCACCGAAAGCTGAAAATTGGTCTGGTTATTAAGTGGGTTTAAGTGCCCAGTAGTCAAGTGGTTAAAGGTACATCTCTTGGTTTATATCTAGTTACAAGCTTGTGAGTAATCAAAGAAACAATGGAACTCTCCGCCTCCTCCTTACACAGGGGGGCTTCGCGGTAGACACTTTGGCACCAGTCTAAAGAAGTTACATTCCTTTATCATTAGAATTCAATTAACCTTTAGAATAATACTCAATCACAGATAATCTTATCAGTAGCTAGACATTTCGGCACCGCAAAGCTTGACAAGTTCCCCGGACCATAATTGACATGCTAATTCAATACACCTGACAGGAGACTGCTAACTTGTAGTACAATACACAAAAGAGAGTCAATTAGCTGGAGAAGAGGACATTAGAATTTAGCAGTATGAGTCACTCTACAATTAACCCTTTGAGTTCAGAATGAACAAACTTAAAATAGCCCTACAGATATCTCAGAATATAATGTGGATAATCCATACCTAATAATCCTATCTCAGGTAGTCCAAGATATCATTCTTCCATTCATACTATGGCCCTAGTGGTCATAGGATGATTTTAGACATAGGAAAATCGGAGTCTGTCACACTGCCCATGTGACAGAAGGCGTTGCTACACAGGAAGCATCGGCTCTGCATCCTCTAGCGCCGGGCGTCCCTAGGCAGCAGTGCGCCCCTAGGCAGCAATGTGTCTAGTGGTAGCAACGGCCTTGCCTGGTTGTCTCCTACAACATTTCTGAAGTCTATCTAGGTCTTTTATATCATAATGTCTGTTTAAATATTAATTACAAGTTATTAAAATAATAAATATATATATACTGTATATACAAAAAATAATATGCAGCCATTACTGTTTGTCAAGGACCATACTTCCTATATGTGGAGTGATGGGTGTAGAATACAGTGAAGTATATGTTAGATTGATAAGTATAGTGTAAAAAAAAAAAAATATATGTTTAAATGTCAGTGTCAAAGGTATGTCTTCCTGCACACCTACTAAACCTATTAGGTTCAAAGTCTGTCGCAAGCAGTAACACAGCTGCCTTGAATAATCCTCGTAATTTACCGTATTTACTTCCTATGATCCTTGTCTCCATCTAGTGGCCATAATGTGGGTTTTTTCCTGATTTCGATATTTTATAAAAATACTGCATTATGGCCACTAGATTGAGCTGACAATCATAGAAAGTAAACATATTACACAATTTAGGGGGATTGTTTATTATAGCTGTGCAAATGCCGGAGACATTTGCACAGAGAATTTTTTTTTTTATAAATGGACCTATTTATGTCAGACAGAAAATTATGAAGAAACCACCCAAATTGGGACAGATGTCAATATAAACATGACAGAGGCTCTAACTCCTTCGCTCTTTCCAATAAATAAATAAATAAATAAAACACGTCTCTGAACCTAAACTGGTTTTAATCATACAAATGGATTGTAATGTGTATGCCCAGCATTACTAGTAATCCCATCAGTGTTTTTAGTTAAATGTAATGTTCTATTGATGCAAACAATACAGCAATAAAACTTAGTAATAGCAGAAGAATGGAAGAGTTGCATACAAAAGAAACGTCATCATCATTTCAGTAACACTGGTTAGAAGCAGTTTACTTAATTACATATTGATCCTGCAACGGCATGAAAACAATCACATATTTATTAAAGTTTGAAAGTACTCCTTCGGTCCTCTTCCTCTGTAGCCCTAAGGGTCTGTAAACCACAACCACATGATGCAGCTATGGGAGTTTTCATATGTGTTATGTTTATTTATTTTATAACATTTGATACAGTTGAAATGTAGTATGTGGTCATGTACCACAGCCATTAATAAACATCATTTCATAAGTTTAAACCGTGCTGATGACAATTCAAATGGACTGATGTAAAACTCTCAAAAAATTGTGCAATAGCATGAAACATTAGCCATATGGCTTGGATTAAGAGCAAATGTTATGCACAGTCTTAGTTGTTGAATTATTTGACAGACTCTTAATGGTGACCATCTCTAAACAAGTATAGGGCAAAAGAAAGGACAGAAGGTTTAGAATGGTTTAAATCACCATTTTTTTAAAGCTCTTCAAATTTTATTCCATTTCACCCTTTTACTGTCAAAGCTGTTTTTTTGCAAATTATTTTCCACATGTTCAATTGCACATTTTACTCTTGACGATTGGTAAGAACCACCAAACATTATACATTTTCTGATAGCAGAAACCCTGGAGAACACACTGATTGTAGTTAAAATTGTATATATCATATGATACTAACATAAAAGTTTATCAAACCCATATTTCTAGTAAAAAAGCACACTAATGCATGTGTTGAATTTTGAAATAACTTTATTTTGAAAATCAGAAAATTTGTGATCCGATGGTGCTGTCATTGATTTTGAAATTCGACCAACCAAAGCTTTAATTTCACCTCATGTTCCTACAGAAAAGAATTTTCGTGTCTGGGAATCTTATTTTACTTCCAGGAATATTCTTTTCCTGCACATGCGCATTTCTTTTTCGATTACATTTCTCGCACGATTCTCCCATTATTGATTAGAAAATCATTATTTTTTTCAAAAAATTTCCAACATGTCCGATTATTAAAATTCGATGGCCACATGAAAATTGGCTGTTGCTGCAACCCACTAATGGTGCGAAATACGAACAAAAATTCTAAGATATGATTTTCAAAAGAAAGTTCTTTTGAATTTCGATTCTTGTATGGCCAGCATAAGGGTAAGTTTAGTGCACAGAAACATAATATATTACCCAATGTATGGTAACATTTTAACTACTTGCCCACCGCCCGCCGTCATATTACTGCAGGACGGTGGCACTGCTGGGCGAGAGCCCGTAGCTATATGTCCGCAATAAAGCGGTCGCTAGGGGGGCGCGTCCCGCGCGCGTGCTCGGCGGGTACGATCGCCGCCGGGCACGCACGCTCGTTCGTTACAGAGCGGGGCCCGGGAGCTATGTGTGTAAACACAAAGCTCTTGGTCCTGTCAGCGGGGGAAACGCTGATCTCCTGTTTATACAATGTATGAACAGAAGATCAGTGATTTCCCCTAGTGAGGCCACCCCCCATACAGTTAGAACACAGGAACACACTTAACCCCTTCCCTACCCCCTAGTGTTAACCCCTTCACTGCCAATGGCATTTTTATAGTAATACAATGCATTTTTATAGCATTGATCGCTATAAAAATGCCAATGGCCCCAAAAATGTGTCAAAAGTGCCCGCCATAATGTCGCAGTACTGAAAAAAAATGCTGATCATCACCATTACTAGTAAAAAAAATATTAATAAAAATGCCATAAAATGACCTCCTATTTTGTAAACGCTATAACTTTTGCGCAAACCAATCAATAAACGCTTATTTTTTTTAACGAAAAATATGTAGAAGAATACGTATCGGCCTAAACTGAGGAAAAAAAATGTTTTTTTATATATTTTTGGGGGATATTTATTACAGCAAAAAGTAAAAAATATTGAATTTTTTTCAAAATTGTGGCTCTATTTTTGTCTATAGCGCAAAAAATCAAAACCGTAGAGATGATCAAATACTAACAAAAGAAAGCTCTATTTGTAGGGGAAAAAAAAGACGCCAATTTTGTTTGGGAGTCACGTCGCACGACCGCGCAATTGTCAGTTAAAGCAAAGCAGTGCCGAATCACAAAAAGTGCTCTGGACATTTGACAGCAATATGGTCCGGGGCTAAAGTGGTTAAAGATGAGGTTGCATTAAGTAAATAGATACCAAACATATTAAGCTTTTAACCTCCCTGGTGGTATGATTATGTCAGATTTTTAATGCTGAAAGCGTTACAATTGTTTCACAAGGAAATTTGGCATTTTATATTGTAGGCTTGTAGTTCTTAGAAATAACTCACTTAAATCTGTCCAAACAAGAGTCTAGTAGACATCCCGGGTATGATAAAGTTTGAAACACAAAATCATAATTATAATATAATAAATAACTATAAATAATTATAACAAATAATAATGTAATTATAATAAAAATAATAATGTAATCAAATCAAAAACACAGAAATTTTCTCAGTTGCAAAATTGTCGCTATAATTATTTTTATTGTTTGATGACGAATTTCCCCACAAATCGCTATCGCTCAATTTTGCAAGTGATTCTAATTTATTATCGCTGTTTTCTATCTGCTCTAAAAGTACTTTTGATGTAAAGGGACACTTTTTGGTTGCTATGGACAATCTCCAGTTTCCAGGCAGAAAGAACAGTTTTTATAAAAAAAAACTGCATGCAGGACACTGGGCAGACCACTAGGATCAAAGGGCGTGTGCAATTATTTATTACAGTACCGAAATCTGTAAGATTACAGTGTACTGTATGTGTATTGTGGGTTTCACTTTTTGAATTTGGCGCCAAACTCTGTCCCCGCACGTCGTAACATCACAGGGAACGGAGCTCGGCACTCAGCATTGTGAGTCGAGCAAGGAGCCACAGTGGAGGAGCCCGCACACACAGCGGGGACATATCCCAGGATCAAGGGACAAGGTAAATAACTTCCCCCTGTATCCTGCAATGCAATCCCGAGTCTGGCTCTGAGATACCACTTTTGGTATGACTCAGGAATACTGCCAGGGAGGTTAAAGTACTAGTCTGACATGATGAAGCAAAGCTCTGCTCCTCAGGATGGTGTCCATACTAAGAGACGCAGTGGGGCTGTTTTTCTGGTGCAAAAACTGGTGCAGCTTGAATATACCGTAATTCAATCAGCTTCCAGGTGTTTTTGTCAAAGCTTAATTGAACAAGCTGAAGTTAGAAGCTGATTGGCTACCATGTACTGCTACACCAGATTTTGCAATAAATCAACACCAGTTTAATTCAGTCATTGGGGAAAATATCAGATAAAGAGAATATTAAGGCAATATTGATGACTAGTTCTGTTGCCCTCTGTTTGCCTCATTTGGGCATTCTCCCACCCTTTAGGTCCTCTTTAAGCATTACAGCTTTTTGAAACTAAAATATACCCATCAATGGAAACCTGTACTGACAGAGATATGGAACCTTCCATTGCTAACCTCATCTGGAAATGGCAGTCATCTGGCCATCATTTTGATCCTCTGGTTTTAATTATTTTTGTCACTGACCAGAACAAGTATGCAGATATGGACTTCTGACATTTTTCTGACTTAATGGATCTACATACTTGTTTTGACATTTAAGCCAGAGGGTCAACACAGCAGGTAAGAAACTTATATTTTTAGAAGGAAGTCAGCACTGCAGCTTCATTATTACTTTCCTTGCCAGACAAAACCTGGTTTATTTGCTTGGACAGATTTATGACCTCTGTCATTTTAAACTGCCCTTTAAGTAAGGAAGATGACATCACATTACCTTAGAGCTTCTGACAACTATTTATTGCTACTAGTGTCCCTGTTGGAGAGATTGTATTTTTCTTCTAGTCCTGGTGACCCTTTGTTGCTCTTAGTGTAACAGGGTGTCATCAGGACTTAAAAAGAATGGACATATCACCAATAGAGCCTTTAGACAACAATGATAGTTGACAAGCTGTTTTTACTATTCACCACTGTGAATCAAAACGAAAAAACAAGCATGTTATACCCTTACCTGCTCTGTGCAGTGCTTTTGCACAGAGCATACCCGGTCCTTGTCTTTTAGGGGAACAATTGAGGAATCAGGAAGACAAATCTCAGTGTCATCCCCTGACAGAATGGAGATCCGCCTTGTTTATTTTGGCAGATCCTCATCCTGTCTCTGTTGGGAACGGTCGCGGGTGTTCGCCGAACAGTGCTCCCCCAAATTCTTGGGCACAAACTGCCTTACCGGTATGGCAATTTGTGCAGCTAAGCCACCTTGCCACAGTATATTTGTGGCGGGGGGTCAGCAAGTAGTTAATAATAAATAAATAAAATAAATGTATAATATGTAATAACAAATAAATAAATAATAACTAACCCCTAATATAAAAAAAAATATATATTATTATTAGTATTAGTAGTATTAACACCCTAACCCCAACAACAACAAAATAACATAAGACAACAAATAAAATATGAACCCCTAATCCTAATCAAAACCTTAACTCTAACCCCTTACCCTAACAAAAATAGAAAAACAAGTAAAGAAAAAATTGAATAAATTCTGCTGAACAAGCTGAAAAACCTAGCAATAAGTGATGCAACAGATGGTAGTTTTCTCTATTGGCTAATAAAAACAATGTCAAGGCTAAGAAACGATGTGTAAAAACGTACATGAACGTGCATAAAAATGCCCCAAAACCTCACATAAAAATGTGAGAAAACACACCAGAAAAACATTCAAAGATTATACACTCAGATGTGAATGCAGCCTAAGAAACAATGAGAGAGTGTTCATTTCCCATAGGGCCGCGTACACACGATCGGTCCAAACTGATATAAATGGACTTAAGTCCAGTTTCATCGGTCCAAACTGACCATGTGTACGGGCCATCGATCAGTCGTCCGTCGGACCAAAGTTTTAAAATTTGCTTTAATATCGGACCGGTGGACGCCTGACCATCCAAACCGATGGTTAGTACGCAAAAGCATCGGTCCAAAAACCCACGCATGCTCAGAATCAAGTCGACGCATGCTTGGAAGCATTGAACTTCATTTTTTTCAGCACGTCGTTGTGTTTTACGTCACCGCGTACTGACACAATCAGTTTTTGAATTGATGGTGTGTACGCACATCAGACCATCAGTCTGTGAACCGATGAAAACGGTCCGTCGGACAATTCTCATCGGGTTGGACCGATCGTGTGTACGTGGCCTAGCAGACAGTTTGATTTCAGTTTACTGAAGTGAGATGACAAAAGGATGAGGTGTGATTGGTTGTTGTGGATTATTACATTTTGCACATCATTATTTTTCTCTGTATTGGCTGAATAAATGCAAAGTAAAGGACCATGATGATATGCAAACAGCAGTAACCCATAACAAACAACTAAACAGATTTCGGTTTACCCAAGTAAGATCAGTGAAAGGTGATCCACACTTTCTACATTGTCCTTTGGCAGATTGCATAAACGTAATGAATTAGATTAATTCAGTACCATGGACAGGGAAAGTCTATGATATGATGTGCATGCCGCTGCTTAGGAATACGATAGTACATGTACTATCACACGTGTATACATACATTCACACTATAACTCATGTTGACAGTACAGCATCTGTTCTGAAATAAATTTAGAATTGCTGCAATAGGGAATAAATTGTACTTATCATTTTTGACTCTGTTCTTCAATTTTATGCTTTTTTGACAAGATACAGTATATTTAAAGAGGATGTAAACCCACTCTCATCAATTATAAACTACTGCCATAGTGCTGAACTATAAGGATATACATGCCTCCTGCATGTATCCTTACCTTTCAAATGTCTCCCCCTTCTCTATTTGGACCCCCGAAAACTCCAGATTCAGTGGGCGGGTCTGTTGTGCAGCGCTCGTTGAGCGGAGTCATGACCTCAGCAGGCTCCCTGCCCACCTCTAGGTTCCCCTTGGACAGAGTGTGCACAGGAGAGGCAGATTGCGTCCTGGGCACGCCCCCTGTCAGTCCTGCACACATACACATAGATGTCCAGTGACAGTCGGGATCAGTGCGGTGGGGACAGCTGTGAGCACCGATCTCCCTGCATGGCTTTCTTTTCAGTTGACAGCCATGGGAGGGAGAGAAGGAGAAGCCGCTGATGAAAAGCCATGCAGGGAGATCAGTGCTCACAGCTGTCCCTGCCGTACGATCATCCCCGACTGTTCCCGTGTCTTCATCCTCCTCCAGCACCTGTGTTCTCCTCCAACACCCACTTCATCTATGGCCCACTCCGTGTTCTCCTGATCCGCCTGCTGTGTCTTCCTCCTGCACCACCCCTCATCCCCCGCAGCCATCTTCTCTCCTCTCCCATGGGCTGCAGGAGGGGGATCTGTCAGGATGGAGAGTGGAGGAAGGTCCCTTTCTTTTTCTGAATGGGACATAGAGAGCTTTTGTTACCGATCACTCTCTGTGTCCTGTGATAACTGAGCAGAGTAACCTGTGTGTTACTTTGGTTCAGTTTTTGAATGGAGAGGAGCAGCTCCTGCATGAGATAGGTAAATAACCTGTCACTCACAGCATGGGGAAGAACTGACAAAAGAAATACCAGTTTGTCAGTTTTATCTCACTGAAAAAAGATAAGAGGATTGCTCAGAGCTGGATTAACTCTTTGTGGCAAGACTGGGCACAGATTAAATTAAATCCTGTAGGTATACAAGTTACAAGCCTTAATTTAAAAAAAATCGCGTTCACATCCACTTTAAGTTGGACATCTTCTATTATGGCAATCTTTGGGCACCTGGATAATAAATATGGATTAGTGAAATTGGAAGTTTTCATTTCATAGACATTCCGCTGAAAACCATTATATTGTGATGAAATGTATTATTTACCACAAAATGCATGAGTGTGAAATGAAGGTGGGTTTAGGGTGGAACTGGCTTTAAATGTCCCCTAAGGGTATGGAAAGCTCTTTGAACCAACTTCGACCTGTTTGTGTGCTAAAAAACTGTTTTCAAAATTGTTTGTTTCTTGCTCATATGCTGTATAAAATATTTTTTGGTTTCCCATGTATTAACACAGTTTCCTGTTTGTCCCATCCAAAATGTATTGTCAAGTCAGTGCTATTATGTTTAATTTTTCCTATAACTCAAACCTGCTCAATTTTTATGATCCCATTCTGTAAATAATGGCAGTTCCTATATACTGTCCTCACAGGTTCCCTATTAGCAAACCTGTGACCAGTAATGAAATAAAAAGGTTGATCCATCTCTCACGTTACAGACATGTCCAAGTACTTTCCTAGCAGATCTACACACAGGGGTTGGTTTACTAAAACTGGAGGGTGCAAAATCTGGTCCAGCTTGTTCAATTAAAGGAGTGCTACCCCCCCCCCCAATATTTAACTGAACCCCATCTCAATCCAGCGATGTGCATGAGAGCACTGGCACTCTCAGGTCTCTGTTTCCTCATTGGCTCCCACAGCAGCTGGAGCCATTGGCTGCTGTCAATCAACACCAGTGAGCCAATGAAGAGAGAGCGGGGATGGGGCCAAACTGCACTCAGTGTGTGAAGGGGCAATGTCGGGAAGTGAGTCTGCTGGAGTGCCCCCATAGCAAGCTGCTTGCTATTGGGGGCACTCAGCAAGAGGGAAAAACCAGGACCACTGGTGGGGGACCCGAAAAGAAGAGGAATCTGAGGGTAAGTATAACATGTTTGTTTTTATTTTGTTTTTAAATTCCAACCTGTAGAACCATTTTAAAGACACTGTAACCTTTAATAAAGAAAAGTAACCAAATGGTTATTATAGCTCTGCTATATGGAGTACAAGTTATTTTACAGTCCTGATATACAGCAATGTTAGGAGTACACTGCAGGATTTCAGGAATAGTGTCCCTTTAGGGTTAAAGAACAACTAAACTTTTCCTTCTTTCTGTAAGATCTTTTGTTGCATTCTAAATTTCTTTCAATTTCATGAAAGTTATTTACCACCTATATTACTCCTCACTGTGACATATCCTTCTGGCTCTACTCACTTCATCTTATTTTGCCAGTTGCCATGAGTGATCTGTACATACACAGAGGTCCTGTGTGATCTGAAACCACCCTGACATGGCTATTACTGGCAGTCAGGGGCCATGTGGCTCGCAGGAGCTGTAGAGAAACAATTTATAGTTGGTTCTATTTCATATGGTGTTATATTTGCTGGGCAGGATGGTCATCCCTATTGAAATTTATATACTAGAATCTCTAGTGATAATCGCAATCAAGGTAATTTTTGGGTAGGTATGCTATCCAAAATTTCAATACACATTTTCTCTGCAGTTTGCACAATACAACAAGAACATAATTTAACTGAGGTCAGACACTCAGTAAACAGTAAGGTTAGGATGAGGATGACCATTCCTGATCTGCCCCTTCATAACAAGTTAGCAGTGGCAACCACATGTCTATATCCTGATATGTTCTCTTTTAAGGTTCTGTTCACAAGGTTCTGAATCAAAATTATACTATAAAAAATTGTCCAAATAATTCCAGTTTGGCGTGGTAGCTACAAAATTTTGATCCATTATCAAACATAATCCTATTTACATCAGTCACTCCATACATCCTCCTGTCTTTCCATCTTTTCATACACTAATAGGTCTATCCATATACCCATCTATCTATCCATCCATCCATCCATTCTCCTAAGCATCTATTCACCGCCTCACCTATCCATCCATCTGTTCCTCCACCACACTGTTACCTGTATTTCTTAACCACTTCAGTACCCGCCCATATACAATTGACGGCCAGAGATGGGATCTCCCATCCTAAGTGGCCGTCAATTGACGGCCTGGGCTTTGCGGGTGGATATCTGAATGATTCCTGCAGCCAGAGGCATTATCCAGATATCATCTTCTTCAGCCGGCGATTGTGCACGACATAAGAATGATCATAGTGGCGGTTCCGCCGCTTGATCGTTCTTACAGGCAACGGGAGGGGACATCCCCGCCATCCGGTGCTTCTCCGGGCTCTCCCGTGCCTTCGGGGGCCCGGAGAACGAGTCGTCGGTGTCGGCAGGAAGCATAGAGATGACTCTCTATGACCGTCGGAGGACCCGGGCGCGATGTGATGACGTCACGCCCGAGTCACCATAAGTAAACAAAGCCGCGATTACAGCTGTAAGCAACCATTCATGAGATCAGTGAATTTTTTTTTCACCAATCTCATGGTTTCCAGCCTGGAGGAGAGAGGTGAGGTCTTATTGACCCCGCATCTCTCCTTAAAGAGAACCTGTCACACACATTTCCTATTACAAGGGATGTTTACATGTAATAGGAATAAAAGTGGAAAAAAAATTGAAAAAAAGTGTAAAAATAAATAAAAAATAAGTAAAAAAATAAAACAAAAGATAAAAAAAAAAATTAAAACGCCCCTGTCCCCGATAGCTCGCGTGCAGAAGCGAACGCGCACACGTAAGTCCCGCCGACATATGTAAACGCCGTTTAAACCGCATAAGTGAGGTATCGCCGCGTGCGTTAGAGTTCCAGCAACAAATCTAGCACTAGATCTCCTCTGTAAATCTAAACTGGTAACCTGTAAAAAATAAATAAAGCGTTACCTTTGGAGATTTTTAAGTACCGAAGTTTGGCACCTGTCCATGAGTGTGCGCATAATTAAAGCGTGACATGTTGGGTATCTATTTACTCGGTGTAACATAATCTTTCACATAATACAAAAGAATTGGGCTAACTTTACTGTTTTGTTATTTTTTTAATTCATGAAACAATTTTTTTTACAAAAAAAAAGGCATTTGAAAAATGATAGCGTAAATACCGTGGCTGCTAAAAAAACATATATAATGTTTGGGGGTACTGTGTAATTTTCTAGCAAAAGAATGATGATTATTACATGTAAGAGAGAAGTGTCAGAATAGGCCTGGTATGGAGGTGGTATAAAAGCCTGGTATTGAAGTGGTTAAACACTGGCTTGACCCTGTTGGGTGCCACCACTGCAAGCAGCTTTCAATAGGGGTACCCAAGCCAAGTCACAGTTCCTGTGTCCATTCAGACATAGAGCTGCGGCCCGGCTCTGCCGACTCTCTCTTCTGATTTTCTGACTGACCTCAGGCAGGCTATCCACCTGGAGAGAAATATACAAGGACATCCAGGAATCAACAAGCATTGGTATATGTTCAGATTGGTTGTTTTCCTGTAGGTCCATTCCTAAATTCAAATTGCTCATTGTAGCGTTTGTTAGCTCATGGTGTACATGAGGTTTAATATGGCTGTATTTCTGACTACATTTGTCTCATAAATTGCCACCATCAATGTTGGCTGGTGGTAACAATTTAAATTTATTGACTACATTCTTTTGACCGTCTGACTCAGCATTACTGTCCTTCCCAGTTCCTCAAAGTCTTATGCCGCGTACACACGATCATTTTTTGTGATGAAAAAAAACAAAGTTTTCTGTGAAGTAAAAAACGACGTTTTTGAAACGTCACTTTTCAAAGACGATGTTGCATACACACCATCGTTTTTTTCACAAAAAACGAGGTTACGTTCACCACTCTTTTCCATTGAAGCTCGCTTCATAACTAGCTTCTGGGCATGCGCGGGTTGAAAAACGTTGTTTTAAACAACGTTTTTGCTACACACGGTGACTTTTTGTGAAACGAAAAACGACGTTTTGAAAAACGACACAAAAAATTCAAGCATGTTGGAATTTTTTTTTGGTCATTTTTTTTAAGACAAAAAACAACGTTTTGCCCACACACGATCAAACGACGTTTTTTTTCATCACAAAAAACGACCGTGTGTACGCGGCATTAAGCTGGCTATACATTATACAATTTTCTTGTTCAATTTCCTTTCGATTTTCCTTCAACTATGTAGTACAAGGGCCTGTCTGATTGCATACAAGTTGAAAGTGTTCAGGTTTGATATTGTTATATCTAAAGGAAAATTTTACAAGAAAATTGTATAATGTACAAATCTTAGTTTTCTTCTGATGATTTATAGTCATTCTGCCCAGTTATTTAAATCTACCTTATACATTCCATAGCCAAGGGCAAATGAATTCCAGGAAGTAAATGCTACATAAAGCATTTGCCCTTACTCAAGATGCCTGCAGCCAAAAATGCTAGTTGGGTGTCTTTCAAAGTGATTTTTCAACAAAAAAAAAAATCATGGGGACATGGATGGGTGAGGGGTTTGCTTTTAATCTAAAAAAAAATTACATAAAAAATATTAAATAATGTTTTTGATTTGTGGTGCTTAGATGCAGTGCAGATACATTTAAAATGGTTCATTGTGAGTGTATGGAATAAAGTATTTGCCATGTGAATTGGTGGGCTATGAGTGTTTGAAAATTTGCACATGACTGCCCTGAGCTGGAAAGAATGTTAGAAGTGTATATCGGGACAGGAATTGTGTGCCAGCAGTGGGATTTGACCTAACCAAATACATTTAGGTAGTATGTGTAAAATAAAGCAATTGCAGAGAAAACAGAGAATCATATGATGAAGAAAAGTGCAGCTACACATAGTCTGTGATCTGGAAAGTGCATGCATTTTATTTTACGTTGTTAAAGTGTTTGTTAACTTAAAAATAAAATAAAAACTATGGATCTTTTTCCCTTGAAGCGTGTTATATGTGGCCCCCTGTATTACCTAAAATACTTGGCTGATCCTAAAGTTTTTGCCCCCCCCCCCTGTATGCTGACCACGATAATCAGGGCTGCTGAGCCCTGACACCGTGGTCACAGTACGTGCCTCCGTCAGACACAGCCCTGTTTTCCTGTGTCTGTGTCTTCCTCTGTCCTCCTCCGTCCTCCCCTCCCTGCCTGGCACCTCCCTGATCCTCCCCTCCTGCTCTAAATAAAACTGTGTTTTTTGCTTCTATAGTTACCTCTGATATAGAGGTGGATGTCATGTATAAAAATATGCAGTATAACAGCTTACTTCAGAGCGCTGTTCGGCGCTCACGTGACTGCCCGCTGGTCTCCTCCCCTCCTCTCCTCTTCCCGACTGATGTCAGCGGGGTTCCCAGTACCTCCCCTGCAGCTATATCATTGGGAGAGGAGGCCAGCGGGCAGCCAGCTGAGCGCCCAAACGGTGCTCTGAAGTAAGCAATTATACTGCATATTTTTATAAATTACATCAACTGGGGAGACTAATGTTGTATATCAGGGGGAACTAAAGAAGAAAACATTTTAGCTTAACAAAAACTTTAACTGACCTCTGCAGGGTTTTCTCCTCATGTCTCAGGCTCTTAAGATGTTATCTCATGGTTCAGTTCCAACTGATAGCCATTGTTCACAATGTTTGATGTTCTATTATGATTTAGCATGAATAATAGATGCAGCGTGTTGCTAAATTTCTGGAATGTATTTGATGATTGATTTGGAATCTCAAATGCTTTTGTGATCTAACATAAATTTTTCATTTCAGCAGACATTTTAAATGTAAATCTCATGCCAGTCTGTATATTGTGTGCCAGCTCCGTCTTGTAGCAGAGAATAGGAAGAGGTAATGACACAGAATGAAAGATTGAGAACAGAACACTTCAATGTTTACCTTACACAACAAAAATGTAAGATGCCTATGTAACAAATGCATGCAAGAAAGAGGATTGCTTAGGTTCTTTGGGGACTATTCATCACACAGCATCTAAATTAAAATCATTCATTGCTACAAACTTTTAGTGCAGAATGACTCACGTTAATACACCAATTTATCAAACCTAAAAATGATCAAAAACATTGTTTTTTTTTTCTTTTATTTTCATACTGCCAACATATTCTGCAATGCAGCATTTCTCAACTTCTCAGAATCTAGAGATTTTAATCATAGAAGAAAAGTGGAGCAGTTGGACTAAACTGACATGGACTTTCACTGTATTGTTCATTTAAGCACAAGAGACTCCATTTTGTTCACGCTGTTCTGTAACCTTCACTTAACACACAGACACAACTTCTGCTAGAAGCTCTCTCTGTCTCTACTCCCCCCTCCCCTCTAAAGGTTTTACTTTTGCAATTGTTCTATTCGCTAGCTTTTAATAACATATTTCTATTTGTTCGTTTTAAATAACATCTCATACCATTTTGTCACGAAAGGAAATTTTAAAAAGTGATTGCATCCTGTGAATCTGTTCCTGCAATTGCGCTATTAACCTTTGTTTTAAGAGTCACAATCAGAAATATTCCCATAAAGCCATGTACACACGGGCCAGACTGTCGTCAGGAAAAAACCCTTGTTTTTCCTGATGAGATTCTTGGCAAGAATCTCTTGCAGCCCGAGTGTACAGACTCTCCTTTCAAAAGAACCGCGGTTCTCTTGAAAGGCAAGAACGCGGTGAGGTCATCGCGTACGACGAGCATGCGCTCGTCGCATTCGATGCTGTTGCCGCCATCTTGCTGCACCCTACCTATGCCTAGGAAGCTACCACGCATGCGTCAAAGTAATTTTGAGCACGGGTTTCCATGGCGACAGGTAAGTATACACACTCTCGGGTTTCTCGGCAGGAAAACTGCAGAGAATCTCACGACGAGAAAATAGAGAACATGGTCTCTATTTTTCTAATCTAGATTCTGGGCAATTTTCTTGTCAAGATACCTGAAAGCCTCGTACACACGCTCGGTATACTCGGCAAGAAAGCTCTGCCAGCAGTTTTCTTGCTGGTTCTTGCCGAGTAAACCGAGCGTGTGTACGAGGCTTAACAGTTTTGGCAAGTCATATTAGAAGTTTGGCAGAGTCTCCAGAAGGAACTGTGCTTTGATCAGAATCATGGGGAACGCAGACCTCTAAATGTTAAAGAAAAAACTGCACTGTTTTACCTAAATAAACTCAGTGATTTACACACCGACAGAATTAGAAACATAGAAAGCTGTGCTAATAATGAATCAAATGTGTTTACCAATGAAATAAACAACTGAATATTAATGTGAATAATTAATGTAATGTGACTAACCCAATAAGTAAAAAATAGTAAAAGAAACCTCTTTCATATATATATGAAAAAAAAAATTAAATGCTAAAACCTCTGGTAGCCCCAAAGTGTCAGAACCAACTAACACGCTAGATGTTGGAGACTCGATGTTAATCCAGCAAGGGAAAATGACAGAGGAGATGGTCCACAAAGAACCACCAAATATCACAGAATAAATCAAGAAGAATAACCGGTATGTCCAAAGAAATGCAGTTATTATGTGTATTTATGTGTAGGAGGCTCTGACATTTGGCAGCTCTGTGGCTTAGAGGCTAGAACTTCTGCTCAGCATCCCTGAGTGTCAGACTTTTTTGTTATTCGCTATTTGTTTTATTACACCAATTATTATCTATTTGCTTTATTTCACTTGTAAACACATTTGATGGTTTATTGAAGACCTGTCACAGGGTGTTTTAGCATTTATTTATTTTTTGAAACTATGAAAGAGGTTTCTTTTACAATTTTTTACTTGTTGTGTTTATCGCATTACATTAATTATTTACATTATTATTCAGTTGCTTATTTCATTGGTAAACACATTTGATTCATTATTAGCACAGCTTTCTATGCAGACCTGTAAATGCCAGGTAGGTAAGCTGTCCTGAAACTTAATATAGATTTTATGTCTTTCCTATGTATCCTATCTCTCAGTTTTCAAGGAAACCAGACCACTCTCTGACCTTTTTTGCTTGGGTAACGTGTGTGTGTGTGTGCGAATGTGTTTGTGTCCCCCCTTCATGGGAAGAGACAAGGAGGGTCTCTTAGTGAATGTGCGACGAGCCAGAACCGCAGGGGCGACACGTGAGGTGCACAGTGGGCCGATGGGAGACAGCAATAATACAGTTCATCGGTTTACAATCTGTCCCTTCTCTGGACTGACCTTCTCTCTCCTTCACCTTCTTCCTTCTCCACACACACACTTCCTGAACTTAACTACCTACCACAGATAACCTGAGCTGGGATAGATATCCCAGAGTGGTGCTATCCCCATCTTGTGGTGGGAAGTATGAAGCACACCTGACCCGCATATGAACAGGGATCTCACAGATGTAGAAATGCAAAATGACATGCAATATAGTAATAACAAAGAAATAATACTTTTGCAGTTCCCACATGTCCTGAGTGGGACGCTGCATACCCCCATGGTAAAACGTGTGTCGACCTCGACACACTTTTGATTCGATGTTGTGTCTTCCTGTAAGATATAAGAGAAAGGGAAAAGCATGCATGCATAGAAAATAACAATATAACCCCATTCTTGTACTTCTTGTATCTGCAAGTAAAATGGGTTAGGCAAACATATCTCAGGCAACAACGAAATGTGACAAAAGGTGACAAAAAGGGGTGTAGTTTTCTCTCTGAAAACTGGTGATGTATGGCAAAACCAGAATAGTCCACGATGAGATGGAAAAAGGAAAACAAAACAAAACAAAAATAACAACTCAGGAGGCTCACATGGTATGAGTCCGTTCCCTGGGCACAGGAAAATGTCAACAGACGAATATCACGGAGGCTCAGGTACGTGAAAGTCTATCTCCGGATGCAGGCTTGAACGTTGCAAAACAGTAGGTAAGTAATCCTTTTAGAAAGTCCTTTACATGAAATAAACGTGATATCCCAAGTAAGTCTTCTCACTCTGGAACTTCATACGATGTACGGATGCACTCAACGAGGAAATGGCGGGGTTGGTAGTTGTCTTCACGGCTGCTGGTGCATGAAATCTCTAAAACGGACAGGTGGTTGTCCTCTTGTAGTCCTGTCAGATCTTTGTAGCGGCTGAGTTTCTACAGGCCTTATTTCAAGGGAATTTGGCGTCTCTTGAGCTGTAGTAGACACTTCTTGAGATAGCTCCTCTGGTTGAAGTGCGGTTGTATTGGTCTTGGCCGGCACTAAGATATTGAGCCATGGTGTAAGGAACCACTGTAAAGGATCAGAGTCTAATAATGCTTTTCCAAAAGACTGTAGTGGATTCTCTGAATCAGATGATTTTGTAGGCTCTGGTTCTATGGATTGTGTTTCCTCTTGGACAGCTTCTTCTTGAAGAGCTTCTTCTTGAGTACTTTCCTTGAGACATAACTTAAGGCGATTGCGATGTACTACACGTGATTTGTTTCCTTTAGTGATCTCATAAGTATCAGTCTCTGGATTGAGAATAGCTGTAATGGTGTAAGGTTCTCTCTCCCATTTGTTATCTAACTTGCTGGTGCGATGATCGTTTTTTAACCATACATGGTCACCAATTTTGAGAGGTTCTGCTTTGGCAAATTGGTTATAATCTTTTTGTTGTTTTTCCTGAGCATGTTCCATGCGATGTCGAACAATTTCTTGTGCATCAATTAGACGTCTTTGGTGCTCACTCACCCAATCAGTCTTTGGTAGAGGGTTGATTGCATCAGGCACTTGTACGCCCAAAGTATGGTCAGCAGGTAGTTTACCTTGTCGGCCAAACATGAGATAGTAAGGTGTATACCCAGTAGAACAGTGAATGGTGTTATTGTAGGTGTACATCAATTGAGGCAATAGAGTAGGCCAATCACTTCTTGTAGCAGGTGGTACTGCTCTTAACATCTCAATTAAAGTCTGGTTCATTTTCTCGCAGAGTCCGTTTCCTTGGGGGTGGTAGGCTGTGGTCCTGACTTTCTGGCAATTGTGAAGTGTACACAGTTCTTTGAAGAGTTGCGACTCAAAGGCAGATCCCTGATCTGTAAGGATTCTTTCTGGGCATCCATACGGCAAAAGGAAATATTTCCAGAAGGCATCTGCAGTCGTTTTAGCGGTCAAGTCCTTGACAGGTATGGCTACAACAAATTTGGTATAATGATCAATGATGGTCATGGCGTATGTGTAACCTGAGCGACTTGGTTCCAGCTTCACATGGTCAATTGCAACTATTTCTAGCGGTGTTCGGCTTACAATGGGATGTAAGGGTGCTTTTTGGTCATGTTTTTCATTTCTTCCAACAGCACAGCTGGAACATTCTCGACACCACTTTTCAATGTCTACTCTCATCCCAATCCAGTAGAATCTTCTACGGATGGTGGCTTCTGTCTTCTGCACGCCAAAGTGTCCTGATTGATCATGATACATCTCAAGAATAATTCTTGCATCTCGGCGTGGTATTAAGATTTGGTATAGACGATCCCAGGTAATTGGGTCTAAAGTTCTTCTTAATAGTAGGCCCTTCTGTAGGAAGAGGTGTTTTCTGTGTCTCCAAAGTTTTGTCAATTCTGGATCAGCATTTCTTCTGCGAATTCTTTCAGGTGTTCTTCCGCTTGTGAAGAAATCTTGCAGTTCTCCCAACACTCTGCTTTCATTTTGCAGCTTGATCCACCTTTCTTTGTCCACTTGGGATCTTGGATCCACTTGTTGTTGAAGGTTAAGGACTTTTCTTCCTTTGATGGTGATAAGGTCTTGTTGGGCAAAATTTTTGTAAAAAGCTGGCATTTCTACCTCTTCCCAAACATCTTCCTGTGTAGTAGGGTCTTCTTGGGTAGGCAGACGGGATAATGCATTCGCATTTTCATTTGCTTTTCCTGTTCTGTATTTTATGGTGAAATCGTAATTAGCCAGGCGTGAGGCCCATCTTTGTTCCAATGCTCCCAGCTTGGCGGTATTAAGATGTGCTAGCGGGTTGTTATCTGTGAAGGCCACAAATGGTGTAGCGGCAAGGTAATCTTTAAATTTTTCTGTAACAGCCCACACGAGTGCAAGGAATTCCAATTTGAAGGAACTATAGTTTTGGTCATTTCTTTCAGTACCTCTAAGAGATCTACTAGCGTAGGAAATAACTCTTTCTTTTCCTTCTTGTACTTGCAAAAGGACATGTTCCCAGACCTTTCTTACTAGCATCTGTGTAAAGACGAAATGGCTGCTGGTAATCTGGATAGCCTAGGATTGGTGGTTCTGTTAACTTTTTCTTTAGGAGCTGGAAGGCAATTTCTCTTTCTGTGTTCCATTCAACTGGTATTGGAGACTTTTGGTACCTCTTAGGGTGTCCTCTCAGAAGTTCTAATATTGGCCCCGCAATTTGGGCAAAATGAGGAATAAAGCGTCTGCAGTATCCTGCGAAACTGAGAAAACTCCTCACTTCTTTCACTGTAGTAGGAGTAGGCCAATTTCGGACTGCGGCTATCTTCTCTGGATCCGGTTTAACACCTTCAGAGCTTACAATATGCCCTAAGTATTTGACTTCTGTCTTTAGCAGATAGCACTTAGATGGTTTGACTTTGAGTCCATGTTTAATGAGGATTTGAAAAACTTCGGCCAAATTTTTCAAGTGCTCTTCATAAGATTTGGAGTAGATGATGACATCGTCTAAGTACAACAGGACGGTTTCAAAATTGATGTGTCCCAAACAATGCTCCATTAATCTTTGAAAAGTTCCGGGCGCATTGCAAAGTCCAAAAGGCATGCGGTTGAACTCAAATAGGCCCATAGGGGTGGTAAATGCAGTCTTCTCACGATCTTCAGGTGCCATTGGTACTTGCCAGTATCCACTGGTTAAATCAAGGGTAGAGAAGTAGGCTGAAGATCCTAAGGCTGTCAAAGATTCCTCTATGCGTGGTAAAGGGTAAGCATCCTTGTGGGTGATTTGGTTAATTTTTCTGTAATCCACACAGAATCTGATGTTACCATCCTTTTTGCGGACAAGGACTAGAGGTGCAGCCCATGGACTATGGCTGTTTCTAATGACATTGGAGTCCTTCAACTCTTGGATCATTTGCTTTACGGATTGGTACATAGTTGGTGGTATAGGCCGATATCTTTCCTTGATCGGTGCGTGTGAACCTGTAGGAATGGAGTGCTTGATAATATCCACTTCTCCATAGTCTGTGGAATGCTTACTGAAGGCACGGTGAAGCTCCTTCACAATTTCTAGTACTCCCTCAATTTGGTTTGCTGGTGTGGAAGCATCTCCCACATGAACTTCTTTCCACCAGGATGTGTTTACATTTTGGTCCTGTGGGTTCTGTCTCTTGGTAATTTGCTCTGTGGTAGCTGTAGCCACACTGATGACATCTTGAAAAGTGACTTGGATTAGCTGTGCAATAGGACGATGTTTTGTTAGGGTTACACTGCTATCACTCAAGTTTAAGAGTCGTATAGGCACTTTACCTTCAGAGACGGTTACTAGGCTCCTTGCAGCTCTAACTAGAGGATAGTCTTCCAAAACAACAGGCTCTACCAGGGCTTGGTAGTCTTGACCTTGAATTCCGACTATAGCTCGGCACCACAAGAGAGTTTTGGTGTTGGGTTTGAGGATCACAGGTTGCTTATCCCGGATGCGGGCACAGCAAATTTCTCCTTTTTCGTTAGTGAATCTCTGTTGCGCATTTAGTACATGGATGGTTTGTTGGATCACTTTCCTAGAATCAGGAGAGGCAGTAGGCACCAACTGGTGCAAGGCTTCTAGCATCTCAACATAACAGTTCCTGAGGACATTCATTCCTAGGACTACTGGAGGGTTAGGGTTATTGTCTCTGACTTGTACCACAATAAGGCCTTGTCAAGGTAGTGTAGTTCCTCCTACTTGAATGGTAGGTTCCCAATAACCATGGACTGGTATGTGTTTGCCGTTACTGGCTATGAGACTCAGCCAAGATTCTGGAGGTTGGGTAAGCTGATTTTGATCCCAGTATTTTTCAAAAGCGGTTTGTTGGATGGTGGTGACTTGGGATCCGGTGTCAACTAGGGCAACAAAAGGAACTCCATTTATTTGAAGTGTCACTTCAGGACGGGATCCAACGTATCTTGGCATCCAGTCGGGATCTTCTGGACCTATTGGTTTACCTCCCGAGGGGTGGTCCTTGGCCTCGGGGGTTTCCCGTTTAACTGCCAGCAGGTTGCTTCTGTATGGCCTGGTTTGTGACAGTACGCGCAGACAGGCCGCTTAGGGGTACTAGTGCGGTCAGGGGGACGTCCGCCAGAATCTCTGAAACAAGTCTCTCTATACTTAGAAGGGAAGAGTCTTCTGGACACAGGTTTCTCATCCTCTAGCATTAATGGTTTCTCCCATTGTTCCAATATTTGGTGGACTTTCTCCAGACTTTTAGTCAGGAAATGGACTTGCTCAGTCAAGGCAACAACTGCGTCAGGGACTGGAGCTTGGGTTGCCTGACTGACTATAGGTAAAGACTTTACAGGGGTAACCAGCTGTGATACAGGCACTTCAACAGATCTAACAGGTTCGGTTGGTGGGCTCTTTCCCAGTATGCTGATAGCTAGTTCTTTGAAATCTAAGAAGGTAGCTCTTGGATGTTGGGCAGCTAACATTCTTAGTTGGCTCTTTAAATTGTCTGTATTGACGCCTTCAATAAATTGTTCTTTCAGGGTTTTGTCCTGATTCTCTGCCTCACGGGGGTCTACTTGGACAACAGCTCTAAGGGCTTCCTGTAAAGATAATGCAAAGTCTCTGAGTGACTCACCAGATTGCTGTCTCTTACTGAAGAACCTCATCTTGACCTCTGACACGGTTCTGGGTTCGAAGGTGGTGTAGAGACGTTCAAAGATCTGCTCCATGGTCTTCCTCTCTGAGCTTGGCCAAGATTTCACTTCTCTGAGTGCAGCTCCTTCCAATTGCGCAAGAAGAATCTCCATCTGTTTCTCCGAGGATACAGGGTACAATCTGAACACAGCAAGACTTTTTTCTTTAAAGTCCCTTAAAGTATGAATTTCTCCAGAATATCGTGGGAACCAGGGGGCCCCAAAATAATAAGGCATGGTTAAAGGCATTAAGCTTGGTGTTGCAGCGGTTGGTATTGCACTGCGACCGACTGCGGATGATGCAGGGAGTCCGCCGAGGTCAGGCTGCACGTCATCTTCCTGCACAGACATGGTAACAGCAGGCGAATTCTAGTTAGGTAAGTCAAATGCGTTTTTAGACACTTTTTGTGCGGTGTTGCTATGGGCAACCGCTGTCTTGCGGGTGTATGGCCCTTTAAGAATTTTATGTCAGCTGAATACAATGCTGCAGCAATGTTGATTTTGGGTCTCTGGCAGAGTTCCAGCTATCAGTGCTCCTTATAGTTAGTAGAGACAACTGACGGGTTGCAAATACTGCTCGGACGGCAAGCAATGTGATTATTTTCTCTTCTTTTGCTCGCTTGCAAAGTCTAGCGACTTCTGGGGCGTGCGTTTGTCACACTCTCCTCTCAGGATTGACACAGCAAAGGTAAGGCCGGACAATTTTGCATAAATGGGTGGCACCAAACCTTCCACTCTTCACGGGGTGTCACTAACTTATCCACAGTGATGGCGCAGAAATTTTTGAACAAGAAGGTCTCCGGCAGCCATTTTAGGTGTATGGAAACAGTCAATTCAAATACAACAAGCAGTTTTGTTGACACGCAAACTTCCGATTTCCTCACTTTGGATGCTGCGATTTTTATGCTGATAACTGGGATAACGCTTCCATGCAGCTTTTAAACAGTTTAAACAGTTCTGTGGCCCCACACAGCATGCAATAAGTAAATAGGGCCAGATTCAGCAAAGGTTACGCTGGCGGATCGAGTGATCCGCCAGCCTAACTGTGGCTTTGAGCCGGCGTTTCTGTTTTCTGTAACCAGAAAACAAGAAACGCCGGGTTGAAGTTCCGATGCGAGCAGCGTAACTGAGTTTCGCCATCGCATCGTTACTTCAACTTAAAAATGGCGCCGGGGGCGTTCCCGCCGATTTACGCTCAAAAAATATGTTAATGAGCGGAAATCGGCAATTCACGATCGAAATCCGGCGCGACGCAATGACGATACGACGTTTCCGGACGGGATACGCGGCGCATAGATATACCTACATGGGGCTGGAGTATCCTATGTTAGGTATAGGCGTCGTCATCGCGTCGGAAAAAAAAAAAAAAACGTCGCTTGCGTAAAACGGTCATGAATGGGAATGTGACGTCATTGACGTTCATTCACAGATTTTGGAGCATGCGCACGGGGATGTTTTGACACTCGACGCATGCGCAGTACGTTGGCGGCGGGATCGCGCGTAGTTAGCATACTACACGCCCCGTACCCGCGACATTTGAATTCCGCCGGCTCATTTGTGATGCGCTGCCGCAACTTTAGGAGCAAGTGCTTCGTGAATGACAGCACTTGCTCCTAAAATTTCGGCAGCGCAACGCAAATCAGAAGCGTTACTCCAGAGCAAAGAAGAATCTGGCCCATAGTCTCTCAATAAAGCAAAGGGGCTTATTCTGATGCGACAGTCTTTTAGATAAGGCGCAGGGGTTTATATCCTGTTCGTGACGCCAAAATTCTATGCGACGAGCCAGAACCGCAGGGGCGACACGTGAGGTGCACAGTGGGCCGATGGGAGACAGCAATAATACAGTTCATCGGTTTACTCACGGTTAGCAGAAAGCCTCCCTGGGCCGGTCGCACAGAGATGGGGAAGACAGCACAAAATCCTCCGGGGCACGCTCTGTGATAGGGAAACGCCAGCCAAGATGGTGATTGAGGTGCCCGTGATGACAGGGGTGTTTAAAGTGCTTGTGGCGGCTGGGTCCCTTGATGGTATTTGTCGTGACGCCAGTACCGTTAATGGTGGTACGACCATTTGCAGTGTTGAAGAATGAGGTAGACAGAAGTAGGATACAACTCACAATTTTTACTGTGGCTGGTTTTGATTGCAATACAGACATCCAGTTAAAATACAGTATCTGGTTAGAGAGAGAATTCTGCTGATCCACTGTTAATAGGCTGTAGTAATCCTGGACTCAGGCTGTGGTTCAGTATTATGCTTGCTTGTTACTGGTCCCTTTTGAATCCAGTGACCTTGGTGAGGTTGCCGGAGGCTAAGAAATCCTTCACCCTTATGCTCAAAAAGGTCTTTGCTGCCGATTTAATGGCTTTCACCTTTTGATTTAAGCAGTTCCAATCTGTCCCTTCTCTGGACTGACCTTCTCTCTCCTTCACCTTCTTCCTTCTCCACACACACACTTCCTGAACTTAACTACCTACCACAGATAACCTGAGCTGGGATAGATATCCCAGAGTGGTGCTATCCCCATCTTGTGGTGGGAAGTATGAAGCACACCTGACCAGCATATGAACAGGGATCTCACAGATGTAGAAATGCAAAATGACATGCAATATAGTAATAACAAAGAAATAATACTTTTGCAGTTCCCACATGTCCTGAGTGGGACGCTGCAAATGTTTTGTCTATTTGTCATAAACCCCTTCTATCTATTCTCTCCACGTAGATAAGTGGAGACTATTCTTGTAAATCTTCAGATTTTCTGTACTATTTGTTTTAGAGGCAAGAGGGTATAGGCACAAGTAGAGAAGAGAAAAGGCTGGCCAGGCATTAAGGGCATTAAATTAAATAAGGGAATGGAGGGTGAGAGACCTTCAGAAAATGCCCATCGCAAGATGAGCGCTAGAGAATATATGAACCGAAGGTACAGTTCCGCCTATACCAAACCCCTAGATAAATTGGTAGAATGGACAAAAGGAACAGCTAAACCTTTCAAATCTGAAGAGACTTTTGATTTACAAGCATGGCAACCTTTTGTGCACAATTATGGCCCATTACTGTGCAGTGAAGGAATGTGGAGAATAGCTTGCACATTGGAGACAGAAGCTAAAGTAGCAAATCAAACTGGCTTGATGGAAATGTAATAAAAGTACTGCCCAAATTTACTACGTTTGGCCAGAAGACTCTGTAGAGGAGGACCCCCACCTTATCTGGCTGCCAGTGTGGCTTTAAGAGGTCCATCCACAAACACACAAGAATCAGATTACATGAAACAGACAAAAGATGAGCTAGGTAATATAGTAGAGAGCAGAGGTTTAACAGCCCCATATCAACCTACAAAGAGGGATTTGGCTCATGTTCTAGAAACAGATGATTGGCATAAATCAAAAGGCACATATGCAAAACTAAATCTCTCTGAACTTAAGGCTTTGGCCAGAGAAAGAAATATAGAGTCTGAACTTCCGGAGCAAACCAGCATTTCCAAATTGTGGCAGCAAGATGAAGGAGGAAGGAAGGGAGGAGCCACCCCTTCTGCCCCTGTCACGGAGCAATCTGTTGCAGTTTATCCTGTTGGAAACCCAATTATTTTTCAAAGGTAATGCTGTTGACAGTAAGTCTCAACTTAAATGGCATGTACCTTTTAGTCCCCAAGAAATGAGAGCCACATTAAAGGGACTGGGAGATTCTAGAAATAATCTGGGTTTTCAAACAATCTTAGAGCTGCACAGAAAGCATATGAGGCTTCTGCTACTGACATTCATTAGCTTCTTATTAAAGCAATGGGAAGCAACATGTCTGGGTATATACGTAAAGAATGTGGTTTCGGCGTTACAAATCTTGATAAGATGGTTAGTAGAAGGAAGGTTTGTGAAAAATGTAAGGAAAAATTGCCCCAAATATATGGACAAACCAGACATGCTGAAATTATGAATGCTAAGCAAGGGAAAGAGGAAGCCACATGGGCTTATTGGAGGCTTTTAAGCAATATGGCTGAGGAAGCAGGCCTTAAAGCATTACTAAAGGAATTTTTTTTTAAATAACAAATATGTCATACTTACCTCCACTGTGCAGTTCGTTTTGCACAGCATGGCCCCGATCCATGTCTTCTGGGGTCCCTCGGCGGCTGTCTCTGGTCCTACCCGAAATTAGTCAGCACAGTAATGCGAGAGCTCGCATGGTGGTCACTAATTGCGGGCGCGCTCCCGTAATACAGCGAGTGGCCATAGCCACTCACTGTATCACTCGGGCCCGCCCCTCTGTGTGCCGCGTCACTGGATGTGATTGACAGCAGCGCCAGCCAATGGCTGAGCTGCTCTTAATCCATCCGCTCTAGCCAATCAGCGGCCAGGCTGATCGGCAAAGAGGATCGCGGGACCACGCACGGGACTTTCGAGGGGTCAGGTAAGTATAAGGGGGGCTCGGGGCGGCAGTATCAGATGTTTTTTCACCTTAATGCATAGATTGCATTAAGGTGAAAAAACATTTTCCTTTACATCTCCTTTAAAATAGAGGAAGAAAAGGTGGGAGAAACTGAAAGTCCATCTACACAGCTGGTGAAACAAAGGTTTCTTAGTGGTTTAATACCCCAGTTGAAGGAAAAGTTATTCACATCAAGGCCTGAGGCAGGCAATATGTCTATTCTAGGCCTCCTGCCTATCCTGTTATCCTTATAAAACAGGATTAACCAGAAAGAGAGCAAACCCAAGGTTACATGTACATGGGGAAGCAGAGGGGGAAATAAAGAGGAAGAGAAAAAGGCAATTTCAGAAATCATGGCAATTGGGGACCAATTATATGCTACAATTGCAATGGGAAGGACACAAATTCTGACATCTTCCTGACCGTAGACTGGAATAGAGCATAAAGGCACCTCATGCTGATCCCAGTTCTCTGCCAGAAGCAGTGGTTTAGGACTAGGAAAATGGCATCCCTGTATCAATCATGTTAAATAGGGAAGGCAATGGCCCCGAGGCCAGAGTAAAAGTATTTTTACAAGAACTCCCCTATCCCAGAGGAGAAACAGAATTAACCTTTTTAAATGATACTGGTGCAAGCCGAAGAGTTTTTAATATACTTACCTGATTACTTTATTACTGATTACTATACTAAAACTTTAATATACTTACCTGATGACTTACCTCCAGGATTATTATCTGAAAATGTTATCTCTGGTGTTGGCCTAATTGGGACCTCTACTGATTTGGTTGAGTCCAAGCTACTTAAACTCAGGTTAGGACAGCAAACAGAAATGGTGATTAAAGTGTTACTTTCAGACACAGTTCCTACAAATCTTTTAAGAGCTGATATTTTGAACCAAATTTTAGCAAACATAGACTACACTCCTAGGAGTCCAAGTTGTCCAAGTTGTCAGTAATCTGTCAGGATAAGTTTTAAATTCCGCCTGAGGAGTATTTTTAATCCAAGACTTCAGTCCACCATTTCCACCAGAATTTTAAGTGATTCCTGCTGATTTATGAGCCACCAGCAAAGTGGGCAAGTAACATACCGCATGGTGCATGATGTGAGAGCCATTAGCAATATAATTGAGGCAAATATCTCAATCGTGCCCAACCCCCACACTTTACTAAGTGGCTTATCTGCCTCCAGCACCTGCTTTACAGTGATTGATCTTGCAAATACTTTTTTTTTTTTTTGATGCCCCTATACCCAGATTGATGGCACCTTTTTTCATTTACCCATTATTCCCAAAAGTTAGCATGGACAAGATTGCTCCAAGGTTGTGCAAGTAGTCTCTCTGAATATAATACTGTGTTAAAGCAAGTATTGGACCCCTCACACCCAAACACAGTTTTTCTTCTTTTTTCTGATACAAAGGACATTTGTAGCAGAGAAACAGTAATGCCGCGTACAGACGATCGGACACCCCCACCCAAGTGCAGACCCCCCTCAGTACAGACCCCCCCCCAGTACAGACACCCCCCAACTCCAGAAGTGCAGACCCCCCTCAGTAGTCAGCCCCTAGTGGTCCCCCACAGTATTACAGACCCCCCAGCATTACAGACACCACCCTAGTGCAGACCCCCCAGCATTACAGACCCCGCTCAGTGCAGACCCCCAGCAGTATAGACGCCCCCCCCTTACATACCTCAGAACAGCACTGACAGTCTGATACACACACTATGTGTCCCTCGAGCACAGGCGGTCCTCCTTCTCTGTGGATGTAAACAGAGAGGAGGCGACTTTGGTTCCCGCTGCTGAGATACACGGCGGCACGAGGCACAGCTGATCAAAACAGCAGGTGGTGTTGGAGGTGCTGCTACCCATGGGTTTCACCCCTCTGGTGGCTGTCACCTGGGTGCGGCCCGCACCCCCCGCGCCCGCCTAGCAACGCCTCTGCTCTGATGCCTCATGCCACATATGTGCCGCTTGCAGTACAGGAAATAAAAAATCGAGTAAACACCTGATGTGTCTGACAGTAGATTTGACATGTACCAGTCTGCTCTTTTTGCTCCATCGAATTTAATAATCAAACGATGTGTTACTTTATTTTTTTATTTTTTATTATTGCAGGTTTTAAAGTTAACAGTAATGATGTATTACATTATATTCGACTACTCTTCTTCCTATAACTGATGAGGAAGATGCAACAAATGGTACTGATGTAGAGCTTTTCTCATGATTGTATACCTCTGATGGAGGTAGAAAGGGCCTGTGTCACTCCAGGAAAAGATGAGCCTTTATCAGATTGTGACACACACTTATTCGTAGATGGTTCCAGATTTTACATTGATGATGGTCAGCCATACACAGGGTTTGCTGTTACCACTAGAGACACTATTTTACATCAAGAAGCATTGACATTGTGCTGCATGTCATCGCCTAGAGCATCGCCTAGAGCAGTGATGGCGAACCTTGGCACCCCAGATGTTTTGGAACTACATTTCCCATGATGCTCCCCTACACTGCTGAGTGCAGGAGCATCATGGGAAATGTAGTGCCAAAACATCTGGGGTGCCAAGGTTCGCCATCACTGGCCTAGAGAATCAAAGGGAAAACGTTTACACTGACAGCAGATATGCATTTGGAATAGCTCACAATTTTAGGCCTATTTGGAAAGCACAGAACTTTCTGACTAGTTCAGAGAAGCCAGTGAGACATTGAAAACTCATAGAGCGGCTATTTGAGGCCTTTCAGAAACCAGCAGAAGGTAAAAAGACATGCAAGGGGAAATGACATGACAGCCAGAGAGAATGCTTTAGCGAACCAAGGGGCAAAGGATGCTGCCCTTATGGCATTAGGAGTCACACCCACTGTAGGGGTTGCCCAGGTAGCAGGCAGAGATTCCCCTCATCAAGAGCTGACAATGGGATTTACAAACTTTAATTCAGTTGCAGAATAGTGATGAGCGGAATACGCCATATTCGATTTCACGATATTTCGCGAATATATAGAAGAATATTCGCGAATATTCGTTAATATCGAATATTCGTGATATTTTATAAAAAAAAAAAAAATTGCGAAATTTCGCTAATCCGAAATTTCGCTAATCCGAAATTTCGCTAGTGCGAATGCGAAATTGATTGGGAAATTCTCGTCAACACGCGAAAACGGAGATCATTTCCTGGATTACTAAACTAATAGGCACTAAACACTAACTCTACTTACACAAACTTATATGACTAAACTAAAGCTAATTTTTTTTATTTTTTTTTTATACACAAAACACAGAAGGGCAGAGAACGCATTTGCGAATATTCGTAATACGAATATTCGCATTGCGAATATTCGGCAACATAAAAGGATCGCCTCAGCTACTCGGCCCAGGGTCTTTAATCATACCAGCAATGCTTTTAGACGTCGATGGAGATCACTAGGATGTGATCTGTTTAAAAAATAAATTTGAAAAAATACGAATATTCGCAATATCGAATATTCACCGCGATATTCGCTTTATTCGCGAATACTCGAATATGCAATATTCGTAACGAATATTCGCAATGCGAATAATCGTGAGCAACACTATTGCAGAACTGGGCCTCTGACGAAGAGATGGAAAAGTGAATCAAATGTAATGCTACCCAAAATGAGCAGGGCTTGTGGAGCGCTGAGAACAGGTGGTGTCTACCCAAGAATTTGTAGCCAGTTATAGCACAACTGGCACATGGCATCAGTCATCTTGCTAAGGGTGCGATTGCGACACTTACTGACTGCTATTGGATGGCACCTGGATTTAGTGCACTTGCAGACAGGTTTTGTGCTTTGCGTCTCACTTGTGCTCTGTACAATGCAGGGAGGCCTGTCCATGTTCCCCAAAAGCATTCTCCTAAGCCAAATTTCCCTTTCCAAAGATTTTAAACAGACTACATTCAGGTGCCCAGAATAGGCACCTATGAGTACGCTCTAGTGTGGGTTTACATGTTTTCAGGCTGGCCTGAGTGCTGGCCAGTAGCTAAAGCAAATGCAAAAACAACAGCAAAGAAAAAAAATAGTTTGTAGATATGGAGTTCCCGAAACTAATGAGAGTGACAAAGAAACCCATTTTACTGGGGAAGTAATGAACGAGGTAATGGAAGCCCTTCACACACAGAAATCTCTTCATACACCGTATCATCCCCAAAGTAGTAATGAAGTTGAGAGACTTAATGGAATTTTGAAAATGATGTGCAAAAATTAAAGTAGATACAGGAAAAAGATGGGTGGAAGTTTTGTCAATAGCCCATATATTCTGTATGAGCAACCATATGGGCTGTCCCCTATGAGATTTTATTTGTAGGGCCACCCAAAACAGGGCTATATTTCCCCCCAACAGTTGCAAGCTTCTCACTCTATTCTTTTAGAATATGTTCAGATTTTGCAAAGAACATTGAATAAAAAACATGAAGGTGTTTCCAAATCTATCCCCGACCCAGATTCTGTTTCAGGTGTTCACAGAATCCAAACAGGTGATTGGGTGGTGGTCAAGCGACATGTCAGAAAGCCGCTAGAACCAAAATTGAATCAACCACATTTGGTGCTTTTGACAACTGGTTCCGCTGTCAGGTTGGAAGGAAAGCCCACCTGGATTCACACCAGCCACTGCAAGAGAATGCGAAAGTGATGATATCCTTTGAAAGACAAATGATGTTTCTTTTCCTGTTGTTTGTGAGACATAGAAAAATAACCCTTTATAGTACAAATTATCTCACTGCAGCTCAAGGTAGGATGTGTAAGGTTCTGTGCACTGACTGTTGTATATACATTTCTGATAATAAGGACATTATTAAAGGGGTTGTAAAGGTTCATTTTTTATTTTCTAAATAGGTTCCTTTAAGCTAGTGCATTGTTGGTTCACTTACCTTTTCCTTCAATTTCCCTTCTAAGTGTTTTTTTTCTTTGTTTTCTTTGTCTGAACTTCTCACTTCCTGTTCCTCCTCAGTAAACTGTTCTAGCTGACTAACCGCCCAGCCAGAACATGGGGGCAAGCTTACTGAGGAGAAACAGGAAGTAAGAAATTCAGACAAAGGAAACAAAAAAAAAACATATAGAAGGGAAATCAAAGGAAAAGGTACCGTATTTTTCACCTTATAAGACACACTTTTTCTTCCCCAAAAATTTTGTTTGCTTATGCTTAAATAAAGACATTGTTTTCCGAGGAGTGCGGCGATCCAGGATTTTTTCCTTCATCCCTTACTGGCTATTATGTGGGGGCACTGTTACTGGCTATTATGTGGGGGCACTGTTACTGGCTATTATTATGTGGGGGCAATGTTACTGGCTATTATTATGTGGGGGCAATGTTACTGGCTATTATTATGTGGGGGCACTGTTACTGGCTATTATTATGTGGGGGCACTGTTACTGTCTATTATTATGTGGGGGCAATGTTACTGGCTATTATTAAGTGGGGGCACTGTTACTGGCTATTATTATGTGGGGGCAATGTTACTGGCTATTATTATGTGGGGGCACTGTTACTGGCTATTATTATGTGGGGGCAATGTTACTGGCTATTATTATGTGGGGGCACTGTTACTGGCTATTATGTGGGGGCACTGTTACTGGCTATTATTATGTGGGGGCAATGTTACTGGCTATTATTATGTGGGGGCACTGTTACTGGCTATTATTATGTGGGGGCACTGTTACTGGCTATTATTATGTGGGGGCAATGTTACTGGCTATTATTAAGTGGGGGCACTGTTACTGGCTATTATTATGTGGGGGCAATGTTACTGGCTATTATTATGTGGGGGCAATGTTACTGGCTATTATTAAGTGGGGGCACTGTTACTGGCTATTATTATGTGGGGGCAATGTTACTGGCTATTATTATGTGGGGGCAATGTTACTGGCTTTTATTATGTGGGGGCACTGTTACTGGCTATTATTATGTGGGGGCACTGTTACTGGCTATTATTATGTGGGGGCACTGTTACTGGCTATTATTATGTGGGGGCACTGTTACTGGCTATTATTATGTGGGGGCAATGTTACTGGCTATTACTAATGTGGGGGCAATGTTACTGGCTATTACTAATGTGGGGGTGGTGTGATGGTGATGACGAGTGGGGAGCAAATATTTTACTACAGTATTTGATTCAGAATCTTTTTTTTTCTAGATTTTCCTCCTTTAAAATTGGGTGCGTCTTATTATATGCCGGAGCGTCTTATACAGCGAAAAATACGGGTAAGTTAACCAACAATACACTAGCTTAACCACTTCCCTACCGAGTTATTGTGAAATGACGTCGGCGGAATCTCTCCCTCCAGGTGAAAATGGCCTGTATTGAAACTGGTTAGAGGAACCTATTTAGAAAAAAAAAAACCTTTACAATCCCTTTAAATGGCACATTGCTAAAATAACAGAACTACAGAATAAAGCCAGAGATATTGCTAAAGGTGGATAGAACTTCTTTTAAGGGATTATTAGGTTTTGGTAACTTTTTATATGGCATAGCAACATGGTTCCAGAAACTAGGCGCTTAAATTGTGACCAAAAAAAAATGAGACTTTACAATAACTTTAAAGTTTATAGGGGTTAGGTATTACACAGAAACTCTCACGCTGCCCTCAAAAGGCAAGGTGACAGTATTTTTTTTAAATGATTAATTTTTCATCCCTTAATCTGAGTTATTCTATCATGTGACATTATACATTTCAAAGTCAAAATGGTTAAATTGAATCCTGGATTTCATTATCCTATTTTTCTCTATAGTCATCATTGACACGTAACACAAAGGTTTCTATCCCTATTTTAACAATATTATCTGTAGGATGATATACTCTAAACACTTCAAAAGTTTCATGTGACTTTCAAACACTAGTTCCCTACTGCTGTGTGCTTTACATTTCATCAGAGAGATTTTCTCTTTCTAGGATTCATTTATAAATGAGGGATCTACAATTCTGCTTGAATAAAACCTCTCATAATACAACTACCAGTATTTCTCAACCACCAGGCTGTGGCCAGGCCATTGGTGGACCCGAGCCTTGCTTCTGCTGGGCTGTCACAATGTTCACCTGTGTTATTCTAAAGCCAGTGCGCCGTCACTGAATGCCTCCGTCAAGCCATGAACTGAAAACACATTTAACCCCTAAAATGCTTAGAAATTCCCCAAATAGCACCTGCTTACATTTGGGACAATTTACAAAGTGCAACACGGCTTGCTGATGCGGAGTGGAAAATTGGCTGTGAAGCCACTAGGAAGACCGGCGATAAGCCAGCCCAGGTGAGTATTTATCGGCGTATAACACGCACAGGAGTATCAGGCCCCATACACACGATCGGACATATCCGATGAAAACGGTCCGCGGACCATTTCCATCGGATATGTCCGATCGGGAGTTTGATCCGATGGCGTGCACACACCATCAGATCAAATTCCCCCCCGCGGTGACGTGGCGGTGACGCGGCGGTGACGTTGATGCCGCCGCGTCACCGCCACGTCACCGCACCAGGAAGTAAAACACTTCCGCGCATGCGCCGAATCCATTCGGCAGCGGCGCGGCGGCGGTGGGGGCCGACATGTCTGCTGGTAAGTGTACTAACCAGCAGACATGTCGGGCGGACAGATTCCCACCGGATAGATTTCAAAGCATGCTTTGAAATCTGTCGGGTGGAGAAATCTGTCCGCTAGCCCATACACACGAGCGGAGATGTCTGCTGAAACGGTCCATCGGACCGTTTTCAGCGGACATATCCCCTCGTGTGTACGCGGCCTAACACGCACCCTAACTTTAAGAGGGAAGTTTCAGAAGAAAAACTTTCCACAGCCCCCTGCGTATTACACACAGGCACAGTTTACCCTCCATTTTCAGGGTAAAAAAGTGAGTGTTATATGCCAATAAATACAGTACTTGGCGCCAGCTCCCGCCGGGCTTTTAGGTGCTTGGCATTCCAGGAGGTGGCACAGGGTTTGTGACCATGTGACCGCCATGAGTGGCGATCACGACGGTCACATGAACAGTAACTCCCTCGTAAAAAGAAGCGATCGGGAGCTTTTTGTGTGCCGCCGATCATGTATGCTCTTGGGACAGCCCTATCAGCGCTAATGCATGCGCCAAGGCCTTGCTGCGAAGAGGCTGCATATTTGTGTACGATCAGTGCCTAGGTGTTAAGCATTTTGGAGCTTCAAGCTACAACACTCAGGTGTGAATGGGGCCTAAATGTTTATTGCAAAGGATTCAAAGGTCCCCACTGTATGTAAGATATCTATGTTTATGCTTTATTTTTTTGTGAATTAATAAGTAATTTTTCCCATCTTTCGTCATGAATGAAGGTTACCCCCTCATCATTTTTTTTATGCATGTGTGTGATGGTTCTCATTTTTGATTCACTCATTGCATGATAAATCCTTTCAGTCTTCCTTCTGCCTTATTGTAAACTGAGCATGCAGAATATGAAAGCAAGCCTGTGCCAATGTCGTCAGTTTGTGCCAAATTGCTTCTTGAAGTCACAGGATGCTGGGCCAATGCACAGGGTGCCTGTGTCTCCCATATTTATTTTGAAACTACACCCCCCTACTGTGTTGACTGCCACTGGATCCCTGCAGGACCCTTGTTGTCAAAACTGCAGCATACAGACTGGAACCCCCCCTTTTTTCACTGTTGTTGGCATAGAGTTTTTTTGAAAGAATTTAGTGGGACCTGGCATCACAAAGGTTAAGAACTACTGATGTAGACAGCCATTGTTGCTCTACTGGCTATTTAGTGGTTGTCAGTAGATAGATCTGATTGGTTAAAGATTGCTGCTCTTCTTTAAATGTTTCAGGCAGGAAGTGTAGACAATTTTATGTCCATACTGAAAGTTTGATTCCCATGTAATGTCTGGAAACTCTTCAGGAAACCACGTTCCTGCAATTCATTCTGATTTGGCAATATAACATCTTCCAGACGTTTCAGACCACCTCATATTTAAAATGATTAAAAGACTTAAGCAGTTATACCATTTGTATTTAAATTAGATTATTCATGCTGGTTTAAAGAAGATGTTTATCAATCAAAATAATCTGTTGGTATACAAAAATTAAAGCGTATCTAAACCCAAAAATGAAAATATGTTTTTTTTTCCAGCTTACCGGTACCTAGATGTGGTGGCTGCATAAGGTTTCTTTTTTTGTTTAATTTTTTCCTTTATTATTACATCCTCATGTTTTAAGGTGGCTACACTCACTTCTCCTCTGTATTTATGGAGGAGCAGCTTAGTCACTTTTAGACAGCAGCATTGCCAACCTGTGAAGAGGGTAAAGTTAGGAGATTAGTAGTTTGGATGAACTTTTCAAGTGACTTAAAAATGAAAGTCTAACTCCAGCTAACCTTAAGCAGTTAAAGAAACCTTTTGGTATAAAGGCTATAAAGTGGAACCAGACTCTAACACTTACCTCCTCTCCAACTATCCAATGTATTTGAGTTCCCCCGCTGAGGCTGGCATCTTCTTCCTGGCTTCTTCCATCTTCTTCCTGGCTTATTCCATGTGCTGGTCTCCAGTTGTGTTGATTGGCTGTGCATGCTCAAGAATTCATTCATTCCGACACAATTACACTGTGCCGAGAATGTAAACTGAGCTGCACAGCTCATTGTATCTTCTATGGAAAACTGTGAACAAGCAGTAAGTTTTGTGTGAAGGGCCTTTTCGGAATTTCCCTGAATTTTCTGAGTTTTCTAAGTTTTCGGAATTTCCCACAACAAATGTGGGATAGCATGCTTTAAAATTTTCTGACAACAAATGTGTCTTGTCGGAATAACCGATCGTGTGTACACAAGTCTATCAGGAAAAAAATCCAGTACAAACACGCATGCTCCGAACCAATGCTAACCATAAGACGACATTACCAGAAGTTGCTCAAAGGGTGGTGCTAAAGAGCTGAAAAAACATGTTGTTTTGTGTATGTTGGCCAACAACGTTTTGCTGTCTGTATGCAGAACAAGTTCACAGCCAACGCCCTTCGCACAAAATTCTATGTCTGATGGAAATCCGATCGTATGTACGAGGCTTAAGAGGTCATGACTACACAGTTTGCGCAAGTGTGGTCCACCAATCCTGAGAAATGCATTGCGCCTGACGCTGGAGAGACTGCTTAAAGGCAGAAAATTACTAAAAAATGGTAGAGAAGATTAGCAGTACTGAGTTGACAAAAAAAAAAAAAAATGGCTAAAAGAACAGCATCCTATGAAAAAGATGGAAACAATATCTTATAAAAAATGCCAATTGTTTTTAACGCTTAGTACTATATATAACAATAACAACATGCCATCTAGTTATGATTTAGAGACTAACTTCCAAATTGAAGGGAAAATCAATTTTTGTACCTTATAGTATATTATAAAACCATGATCTTGTCATGTTGCAATGATTTCTTGGTAGGTTATACTGTGTTTCTTCTGCAGGTTTATTTTTTTTAAAACATGTTGTGCTGATTAAGCTGGGAGGTCTTTGTTAAGAGGTCACAATCTGAACTAGTGCAAAAGCTAATACTCTGTTGGGAAAAGAAGCTAGTAGAACTCAAATGTGTTTTCCAAGTAATAAAGAACAACATGTACTGTATTCCCACAGTTTTCTCATGAAAAATGGCTGAGTGACACCAATCTGAAGTTTGGCTCCTAAAAAAGATGTTATCTTCCATTTCCAGTGTCCTCAGAATACATCACTTACATGCATTAAATTTCATCTGTATTTTACAAACAATATGTCCACATCGTTTTCAAGGACTTCTGCAATGCTTGTTTGCCATTTTCAAGCATGGACAATTATTACTTGTGAAAATAGCTACAAATAACACATTTACAGGATAATGATTTATATGTCTATCTGCCTATACTTCACAGCACTGCAAAATTCAGAAATAGACAAGAAAACTATAGTAAGGTTAAATGTCAATTTACCGGTAAACTTACAAAACCTCAGGTTAATTTCACTTGGAAGTTTGTGAGTCGTAGGAGTACCTGCAATAAAAAGCTCTTGCAACTGACTATGTAATACTTATATAATTTAATAAAAACTAGTCTATTTAAATGTAGCCAAGGTTTGCTACTGTGGTTATCGTTAAAGAGAAGTTCCACCCAAAAGTGTAACTTCTGCTTAATCCACTCCTTGCCCCCTTACATGCCACATTTGGCATGTAATTTTTTTCAGGAGGAGTGGGACTTCCTGTCCCACTTCCTCCTTTCGCCCAGGGACCACCTAGGCGATACGTCATATCGCCTACAGCAGCCCCTCCCTGTAGGCGATCGCCTGAAAAATCACAGTGCGCAGCACGGCTCACGCATGCGCAGTGAGTGCTCGGCCATGAAGCCGAAAGCTGTCATGGCCAGGTGCCCACACTAAGGATGAAGACGCCAGCCGGAGAGGGGGAGAGGAGCGGTGCACTGGCCGGCACGTCGATGGACCGTGGAGCAGGTGAGTGTCTGTTTATTAACCACTTAAGGACCACCTCTGCCTCTGCCTTTACGTCGGCAGAATGTCACGGCTGGGCACATGCACATATAGGTACGTCCTGTGCTAGTGCCAAGCGGTGGGTCGCAGGCGCGCGCCCACGAACCAGTCCGAAGCTCCGTGACCAGGACCGCTGGACCTGCAGACCCGATCGCCGCTGGAGTCCCGCGATCGGTCCCCGGAGCTGAAGAACGGGGAGAGCCGTGTGTAAACACTGCTTCCCCATTATTTACTGTGGCGGCGTCATCGATCGTGTGATCCCTTTTATAGACACAATCGATGATGTCACACCAACAGCCACACCCCCCTACAGTTGTAAACACATATTAGGTCACACATAACCCCTTCAGAGCCCCCCTTGTGGTTAACTCCCAAACTGCAATTGTCATTTTCACAATAAACAATGCATTTTAAATGCATTTTTTGCTGTGAAAATGACAATGGTCCCAAAAGTGTGTCAAAATTATCCGAAGTGTCCGCCATAATGTCGCAGTCACGAAAAAAATCGCTGATCGCTGCCATTAGTAGTAAAACCAAAAATAGGTAGAAGAATACGTATCAGCCTAAACTGAGGAAAACAAATATTTTTTTATATATTTTTGGGGGATATTTATTATAGCAAAATGTAAAAAATATTGAATTGTCGCTCTATTTTTGTTTATAGCGCAAAAAATAAAAACCGCATAGGTGATCAAATACCACCAAAATAAAGCACAATTTCTGGGAAAAAAAGGACGCCAATTTTGCTTGGGGGCCACGTCGCATGACCGCGCAATTGTCTTTTAAAGTGACGCAGTGCCGAATCGCAAAACCTGGCCGGGTCCTTTAGCTGCCTAAAGGTCCGGGTCTTAAGTGGTTAAAAGCCAGCAGCTACACTTTTTGCATCAGATATCCGATGAAGCTGACATTCATCAGTCTTGCCTACACACCATCGGTTAAAAATGTCCAACGGGGTGACGTAAAACACAACGACGTGCTGAGAAAAATGAAGTTCAATGCTTCCGAGCATGGGTCGACTTGATTCTGATCATGCATGGATTTTTGACCGATGGATTTCCCCACAGACAATCGTTTTTTTCTATCGTTTTTTTACCCATAAGAAAAATTTTAAACAGGTTCTATTTTTTTTCACCGATGGGAAAAAAACTGATGGGGCCCACACACGATCGGTTCGTCTGATGAAAACAGTCCATTTTCATCAGACGAACCTGTGTACAGGGCATAACTAACAAAAATGTGTTGTCACCCCCTAGCTGCTCTCTTTCATCTGAATGAGGTATATGAAAAAACAAAGGTGGCCAAGCAGAATGACCAATCCTTTGTCATGTAAGTAGGTATACATATAACTAAGTATGGGTATTTTAATAAATGTATTTAGCTGTTTTCCTTGCCATGTATATGTATGCAGGTCTCCATCAGATATACATATACTGTAAAGGATATGTGATGCTACCTGTTGACGTTGATCCAATTGAGTTTGGTTGCCCTCAGTAAGTAGAGGACTTTCAGAACCTAAAGTCCACTGTAGATTTCCAGGCATCACCTACTATAAGGCCCCGTACACACGACCGAGCTTCTCGGCAGAATCCAGCGAGAAGTTTGCTGGGAGACATATTCTGCCGAGGTTCTCGGTCGTGTGTACACTTCCGACGAGCGTCCCGTCAGGAAGCTCCTCGAGCCAAAATAGAGAGCATGCTCTCTTTTTCCTCATTGTTCAATGAGGAAATTTGGCTCGACGAGCTTTCCGACCGCTCATCGGGAACCTCGTCGGGCGGAACGATGAGTTTAGCCCGATGAGGTTCTCGGACGTGTGTACGCGGCCTAAGTTCTTAGATGGAAATAAGGCAATGGGTTGCTTCACAAGTACTGGAATGAAAGCCCAACAGAACACAGTTATTGTCATTCTCCTGGGGATCATTATCATGATCTTGCAGAGGATAAACAGTACTGCCTATACATTCTGACCAAGGACACACTTTTTTTCATTTTGTCACAGTCTTTGTCACAGTCAGTTGATTGGACAGATAACATTAAGTGCATTTTAAGGGTCTCCTGTTGTTTCTAGAGGGAACAGACCAGTCCTCTTATGAACAGGTCACATTGCTGGTCACCTCCCTTCAGAGCAGAAGACATTCCACTGGAGATCAATTCTATTACCCTCCTGTTATACATCAGTGCAAATGGCAAGGCTCTTCTATTTACAAGATACCCTGTGGCTTCTGCGATGTGACCTGGCCACACTCTATTGGTCCCAGCTGAAAAATAAACCTTGTTTAGACTTTAGGAAAATGGAATGTTTCACAAGACACGTCTACTCAATTTATTCTTCGCTGAATTCTCTTTGCAGTGGGGAATTGCCTTTTTAGTGGATAGTAACGTTTCATTACTGTTGAAAAGGTCACAAATGTGCGTTGAAGGTAGCAGCAAAATTAGCAATGAAAACACTGGAATAACTCGGGAATATTAAATCTTGATATATTTGTGAACTTGACATTTGTAATGTTTAATAGAAAAATGTTGATGTTTCAGACATTCCCTCATAGAGAAAGGCTTTACTACACAAGCCATTGTGCAACCTCGCTTTTGGTTGACTGAGAATGCTGCTACTTTCCCAGGAATGCCATATAGCTGTTAAAGTGTATGTAAACCAAGCATCAATTTTTCTGTATGTTTAGTATCCTGCCTCACTGTATACAGTTTTCTTAAGCAAACTTTTTTTGTGAATCTATTGCAAAGTTTCTTACTTGAAGATCCTACCAGTATGGACTGACAACATTAAGGCCTTGTTCACCAAATGGCCTTGCAGGACTGTATTTACCTGCACAGGGATGCGTAGGTGTTCTGTACATCTCTGTGCAGGCATACTGTAGTTACCTAGTTGGTAAGGTTGAAAAAAGACACCAGCCCATCCAGTTCAATGTATGTGTGTTTATGTCTCTACCCCTTCCTATATACCTGGTAATTGTGTTCAATACATTGCCCATCTAAGTTTTTTGAAATTAGCAACTTTTCCCTCTGAAACCACTGAGTTTGGAAGGGAGTTCCACATTTTTATGTCTCTTGGGGCTCGTACACACGATAGGTTAGCCAGAGGACAACGGTCTGATGGACCGTTTTCATCGGTCAAAACCGATCGTGTGGGGGCCCCATAGGTTATTTAACCTTAGGTTAAAAAAAGCCAACTTGCTTTAAAATTAACCTATGGATTCCTAACCCATAGGTCAAAACCGATCGTTAGTAGGCACGACCAACGGTTACAAATCCACACATGCTCAGAATCAAGTCGACGCATGTTTGGAAGCATTGAACTTAATTTTTTTCAGCACGTCGTTGTGTTTTACGTCACCGCAGTCTGATACGATGATGTGTAGGCACATCAGACCATCAGTCAGCTTTATCGGGTCCTTCAGACCGTTCTCATCGGATGGACTGATCGTGTGTACAAGGCTTAACAGTAAAAAGACTCTTACGCAGTTTAGGGTTAAACTGCTTCTCATCCAACTTCATTGAGTGGCCACATGTCTTCTTGAGTAACCCGAGACTAAATAATTTCCTCCTAATGCTGGCATCACCATTAAGATATTTGTATATCACTATCCTATCCCATCTTGGACGTTTCTTCTCTAGGGAGAATAAGTTTAATGCTTGCAGTAACTGAGATCCTCCAGCCCTCTTATTGGTCGGACCCCACTTAAAACTGCAGACAATTCAGAAGATACGCTATTTATCACCACCCTCTAGATGATGTACCCACTTTTCTATTCAGGTACATATATTATTCTCAATGCCAACAAACCTTAATTTGTGGATGAAGTGTTCTTGGGGTACCTTGTCAAATGCTTTGGTGAAGTCTATATATGCTACACCCTTCCTATATCCAGAATACAGCTCACTTCCTCATAGAATGTTAATTGGTTGGTCTGGCAAGAACGATCCTTTATAAATCCACGTTAGTTACTACTAATGTTACTATCCTTATCTGCAAATCCTACATGTTTCATCATAATTTTTGACAAAACCTGTAGGACGGTGCTGCATGCTGACTTCATCGCACCCATACAGATCCCAGAAGCGCGGGTGAATTGTTTATCGCAAAGACTGCACTGTTTGGCATGTTTATCATTTACATATATAAGTGCAATTTTATCAATTTTTTTTTTTTTTTTTTAACTATTGAACGATTTTACACTATTGGAGCATCTTTTTCCTTTTATATCCTGATCCACGGTATCTGGCGTGGCTGGTCGGGAGACAAGCAGTGGTGATCTTTTTTTTTTTTCAGAGTGTACCTTTATCTGTAATATACCAAAGATGGTTATGATTACTGCTTGATTGACCTCTCTAGAGATAGAGGATCAATAGGATCTGGTAAGCGCCCCTATTTTCAGAGCTGGAGATTTTCACCGAAGGAGCTTATATCACTAATGGTGTTGGATCCCTTTCAATGAGTATTTAAGGAGATTTCTTCACTCACTTATTCACGTGGATTTTATTCATCATTATAGTGCCATATTTTACAGAATGTTTTTTTGATTTATTTATATATTGCAAAAGCATGACATTGTTTTTTTGTATTTTTAGTTATAATTGTTATGTCACATGTTTGAGTCGCTGTTTTGCATAAACCAATTATTTTGGACACAATGCTAGAGTTAGCGCGGTTTCTGGATAAGATTAACAGATTAATATGACTCAGTGCACAGTTATCTGGGATCTGGTGAAGAGGGAAGTTCTATAAATTGCTACTTCTAAGTTCTAACTTCGACTGAGGCATTTTTCAGGCGCTTAGGCCCCTTTCACACTGGGGAGGGAGGTGCGTCGACGGTATAGTGGTGCTATTTTTAGCGGTGCTATACCGCGGAATTGCGGCGGTATTTGGCCGCTAGCTGTGTGGTTTGAACCCCCGCTAGCAGCCGAAAAAGGGTTAATAACGCCAGCAATGAGCCTCTGCAGAGGCGCATTGCCGTTGGTATTACCGCGGTTTCCCATTGCTTTCAATAGGAAGGAGCGGTGGAGGAGCAGTAAACACACCACTCCTTCACCGCTCCAAAGATGCTGCTAGCAGGACGTTTGGAGTGGTCCTGCTAGCGCACCGCTATAGTGTGAAAGCCCTCGGGCTTTCACACTGAAACTGCAGAGCAGGAGTTTTTCAGGTGATATTTAGGTGCTATTTTTAGAGCTAAAACGCCTGTAAAACTCCTCAGTGTGAAAGGGATCTTTGGCGTTAAAAAAAGTGCCTGTAAAGCGCATGAAAGAAGCCTCATCAGCAATCCCAATGTGAAAGCCTAAGTGCTTTCAGAGCCCTTTCACACTGCCAGCGGCCGAAAGATGCTGGTAAAGCTCCGCTAAGACCCCTTTCACACCAGGGCGCTTTTCAGGCGCTTTGGTGTTAAAAAAAAGCACCTCAATAGGAAGGGGCACTTTAGGAGCGGTATAGACAAACGCTCCTAAAGCACTGCAAAGAAGCTGCTTGCAGGACCTTTTTTGATGCCCTGACAGCACAGCGCGTCAGTGTGAAAGCACTCAGGCTTTCACATTGGAATTGCAGATGAGGCTTCTTTCAGGCGCTTTACAGGCCTTTTTGTTTAGCGCTAAGACCCCTTTCACACTGGGGCATTTTTCAGGCACTTTAATGTGAAAGCACTCGGGTTTTCACATTGGGAATGCAGATGCAGCTTCTTTCAGGTACTTTACATGTGCTTTTTTTTAAACGCCAAAGCGCCTGAAAAACACCCCAGTGTGAAAGGGGTCTAAAGGAGCCTGCAACCTGTCTTAGAAGATCAGGGACAACTTTTACTTAGTAGTGTGAAAAGAAGAAAATATTACTCAAGTAACAGACCCTTCCCCATCCCTAAAAATAAAATAAAACAATAACATTACCAGCACTTTATTAAGCATTTCAGAGAAGCGGAAGGCTAGTGCTCAATATACTGTATCCACTTCAATACCGGGCCATTGTCATATGACGTCCACAAAGGGGATCTCCCATCTTGGGAGGACGTCATATGACATCCTGGACTTTAAGGGGGATATCTGAATGATGCCTGCAGCGAGAGGCATCATCGAGATATCCATCTCTTCTGCCGGCGATTCTGCACAACATAAGAACGATCATAGCGGCGGTTCCCCCTCTCCTGTCGCCATCCGGTGCTTCTCCGGGCTCTCCTGTGCCATCGGGGGCCCGGAGAAGAAATCGTCTGGCGCTAGCTGGAACCATAGTGATGACTGGTGACCAGATGGTCACCAGTCATCTCTATGACCATCGGAGGACCCGGGCACGATGTGATGACGTCACACCCGGGTCCCGTAAGTAAACAAAGCCACAATTGCGGCTACTAAGCAACAGTATTTATGAGATCGGTGAATTTTTTTCACCGATCTCATGGTTTCCAGCCTGGAGGAGAGATGCTGGGTCTTATTGACCCTGCATCTCTCCATAAAGAGGACCTGTCACACACATTCCTATTACAAGGTATGTTTACATTCCTTGTAATAAGAATAAAAGTGATAAAAAAAGCGTAAAAAAAAAAGAAAGTGTAAAAAAAAATATATATGTAAAAAAAAATAACAATAATAAAAAAAATTAAAACAGCTCCTGTCCCCGGTAGCTTGCGCGCAGAAGCGAACGCACACGCAAGTCCCGCCGACATATGTAAACGCCGTTTAAACCACAAATGTGAGGTATCGCCGCGTGCGTTAGCGTGCCAGCAACAATTCTAGCAAATCTCCTCTGTAAATCTAAACTTGTAACCTGTAAAAAAATTCAAAGCGTTGCCTAAGGAGATTTTTAAGTACCGAAGTTTGGCGCCATTCCATGAGTGTGCACAATTTTAAAGCGTGACATGTTAGGTATCTATTTACTCGGTGTAACATCATCTTTCATATTTTACAAAAAAATTGGGCTAACTTTACTGATTTGTTGTTTTTTTAATTCATGAAACAATTTTTTTCCCCCCAAAAAAATGATTGCGCAAATACCGTGCAAGATAAAACGTTGCAATGACCGTCGTTTTATTCCCTAGGGTGTCTGCTAAAAAAACATATATAACGTTTGGGGGTACTGCAGAATTTTCTAGCAAAAAAATGATGATTTGTACATGTAGGAGAGAAGTGCCAGAATAGGCCCGGTATGGAGGTGTGTATAAAAGCCCTGTATTGAAGTGGTTATAAAGCGCATTAGAAGTTTAATAAAAAAGCACTTGCTATGTAACATTTTCAAAGCTTCAGGTAGAGGTAAATTATTGTTATTAAGAAGTAGTTATTTTGATATTGGTGGTTCCAAAGAATCAATTTTTGCTAGAAAAGTCTCCTATAATTTTAAATAGCTCTATGACAATAATTATTAAATTACATTTCACATACAGACTTTGTGAAAAATACTTGTGGTGTCCAGGAATCCAGCAAAGAGGGGCAAGCTGTAATTTCTACGCTTGGCTAGATTAAAGAACATTATGTGATTATTGTTGATTGCACGATCCAGGTTTCTAAATTTTATCTTTCAAATAACTGTGGGAAATGTGTTTGTTCTGTTTTGACATAGGTGAGTTATGATGGCCAATTTGCAGCACTAGGTGATTTTTCTTTTACCAGATGTTAAATGTAAAGCTTGGTGTAAAAAGAAAATGAAAATGAAATAATATATCTCCTGCAGCAATTACCTAAGCATTGCATACATATCTGCTGTAAATTAAACATTTTAAAGGAGGAAAAATATGTAATTGTTAAAACTGAAAAAGTAGGCTGTAGCACATTGGTAGAGATACACCTTCGTAACAAAATCCTTTTTGCTATGTGAAGGAGATCATTTAAAGTGGAACTTCACTCTTTCAATTAACATGAGATATTTAATCCTTAAAGGGGTTGTAAAGGTAAAAAAAAATCCCTAAATAGCTTCCTTTACCTTAGTGCAGTCCTCTTTCACTTACCTCATCCTTCCATTTTGCTTTTAAATGTCTTTATTTCTTATGAGAAACCCTCACTTCCTGTTCTTCTGTCTGTAACTCCACACAGTAATGCAAGGCTTTCTCCCTGGTGTGGAGAAAGCCTCTTGAGGGGGGAAGGGTTGAGCAGGAGTGTCAGGACACCCACTAACACACAACTCGTTTCTCTATCTGCAAAGTAGAGAGCATCCTGACACTCCTGCTCGCCCCCTCCCCCCTCAAAAGGCTTTCTCCACACCAGGGAGAAAGCCTCGCATTACTGTGTGGAGTTATAGACAGAAGAACAGGAAGTGAGGATTTTCACAGAAGAAATAAGGACATTTAAAAGCAAAATCGAAAGATGAGGTAAGTGAAGGAGGACTGCACTAAGGTAAAGGAAGCTATTTAGGGAAACATTTTTTTACCTTTACAACCCCTTTAAAGCTGAGTTTCACCCAAAAATTGAACTTCTGCTTTAAGTGACCCCCTGACATGTCACTTTTTAGAGGCATCCAGCTCCCACTTCCTCCCGGGGCTCCGCGCCGCCAGAAGGAAGTATACCTCTTCCCCTCCCTCCCTGAAATATTCTGGGACACGTCACACGTCCCAGAAGATTGCCCGGACAATCACAGCGTGCAGACAGGCTCGTACAGTAGTGATGCCTGCGCCGCAGTACGGGGAGAGGAGCGGAGCTTTGTTTGCTAGCATCGCTGGACTGTGGAACAGGTAAGGTTCTGACTATTAACCACTTAAGCCCCGGACCAAAATGCAGCTAGGACCAGGCCCCTTTTTGCAAATCGGCACTGCGTCGCTTTAACTGACAATTGCGCGATCGTGCGACGTGGCTCGCCAAACAAAATTGGCGTCCTTTTTTTCCCACAAATAGAGCTTTCTTTTGGTGGTATTTGATCACCTCTGCGGTTTTTATTTTTTGCGCTATAAACAAAAATAGAGCGAAATTTTTGAAAAAAAATTCAATGGGCCAGATTCTCATAGAATTTCGCTTGCGTATCGTAAGCAATTTGCACTACGCCGCCGCATCGTACTAGAGCAAGTGCCGTATTCTCTAACCATTTGCTCCGTAGTTTGCGTTGGCGTAGCGAAAATGGGGCGGCTTGTATTTAAATTAAGCGCGCCCCCGCGTTGAACGAACTGTGCATGCGCCGGCCGGGGAAAAAGCCCAGTGTGCATTCTCCAGCTCATGTCGGAAAGCGTCGTTGAAACCGACGTCAAAACGACGTGATCGTCACTTACGCAATGCCCTATTCCCGAACGAATTAGTAAAACGACGTAAGCGAGGGAAAAAGCCGACCCTGACCCGACGCCATACTTAACATGGCATCCGACGGCACCCGACGGCATATGACGGAACTTCGTAAGGTTACTCCTCATAGAAGCAGGGGTAACCTTACGACGGGGCGGCGTAAAAGCGATCGGGAATCGGCGTACTAGCCTCATTTGCATATGCAAATGAAAAAACAACGTAAAGGCCACCTAGTGGCCGGAGTTGTCATTACAACTACGATCCGCAAGTGTAATGGTATTACACTTGTCGGATGTTGAAGCGTATCTATGCCAAAGTGATGCTAAGCATCACTCGCATAGTTACGAGGCAAAAAAAACGGCGATACGACGGGGTATCTGAGATACTCTGTCGTAGCGCCGCTGAGAATCTGGCCCAATGTTTTTTACTTTTTGATATAATAAATATCCCCCAAAAATATATAAAAAAAAAATGTTTTCCTCAGTTTAGGCCAATACGTATTCTTCTACTTATTTTTGGTAAAAAAATCGCAATAAGCGAAGGGGGCGCTGAAGGGGTTATGTGTTCCCTAATATGTGTTTACAACTGTAGGGGGGTGTGGCTGTAGGTCTGACATCATCAAATTGTGTCCCCCTATAACAGGGATGACACGATCGATGCAGCCGCCACAGTGAAGCACGGGGAAGACATGTTTACACACGGCTCTCCCCGTTCTTCAGCTCCGGGGACCGATCGCCGCACTCCAGTGGCGATTGGGTCCGCGGGCCCCGCGGTCACGGAGCTTTGGACCGGGTCGTGGGCGCATGCCTGTGGCCCACGGCTGGGTAGTTGTACAGGACGTACCTGTACGTGGATCTGCCCAGCCGTACCATTCTGCCGTCGTATATATAGCGTGGGCGGTCCTTAAGTGGTTAAAAGTCAGCAGCTGCACTTTTTGTAGCTGCAGACTTTTAAATGGATGGAACTCCGCTTTAAGCTGCTAGCATTAGTAAATAAGTATAAAAGTATATCATTGTAGCGCCCATGTACTTCCAAGTACTGGTGCTAGTGAAATTGAAGGGATAATCAGAGTGTAAGTGACTCTGATTTAGATTATAATAGTTCAGCAGGGTCTCTGTTTCAGCTCGGCTGTGCTGTGAGCTCAGTCTGTTGTGCCTGGGGTGTTGTTCCATCCCAGGACAATAGGTGGCAGCAGTGGAAGCTGAGGTTTGGGTGTTCTCTCCAAGCGACCAATCAGGAGGCTTGGGCCTCGCTGGGCATGCTGGGAGAGGGTACTTATGGAACAGACGCCATTTGGTCTGGTTCTTCTTCTTCGAATGTGGCACCCACCTTTAGGGTGGCCACATCACCGTGGCCCTAGCTTTATGGCCTACCTGGCTGGGGCGTGCGTGCCACGCGGTGTTCCTGGTTGAACACTCAAGCAGGAAGGGGACTCAGTGAGCGACTGAGTTCCCACTTTTGAAGATCCCAAGCAAGTGTGGCTGTTCGGTGGGAGTCCATCTGAGGAGCGCCATTGAGACCCCGGAGGTCCAACAGGATTTAGACAAACCACTGGGGATCAAGGTACTGGACACTGAAGGATTGACTCCTCTTTCAGTCGGTACCTGGGCGACGTTAAGAAGAAGATTCAGGCAAAACTTTACTTAGGAGGGGCTCCTCCGTAACCGCAATCAGAGAGTGCCTGTGGCAGAGGTGTCTCCCTGAGTTCATCCTAGAAGGGTCTACGAGAGAGACATCTTCCTAAAGTTCCGAGTGATACTCTGGCTGCCAGGTCAGTGAGAGAGGCATGTCCAGGTACGCTTTACCCACTGTGACTAGAGTGGCAAAGAAATCTAAGTTTTGTCGGAAGCAGGACTGTTTCCATATTGAACGCCTGAATCTGCTGTTCTCCTTCCAACCTACGTCTATCCCTTTCCATCACCTGTTAATTGTTTTTACCTGGCTGGGTAATAAAGAGCACATATAAAGAGACTTTCCATTTGCGGACATTCCTTTACTGCTGCTGTATGCATCATTCACCCTAGACATTTCACCAGAGCCATGAGGTAACATGCCATCCCATTCATTCTCAGCAGCCCCTTAGGGGGTATTGCTACATCATATATACTTGCTTAAAGGAGAAGTACAGCCAAAGCTCAATTGGCTGTACTTCTTCTGTGGATGACAGAAGTGCAGTTCATTTTGCTCTCCTGTGATCTGTGTTCAGCAGACAGTGGCCTAAAGCCCGCTGTCGGCTGATGTCACAGAGTTGATCCAATCTCAGGAAAGATTGTGAAAATATGGTTGGGATCCATCCACATGCCTGAACTGACACCTGGCTGAGCCTCTCATCAAGCTGCTGAGAGCCTGGCTCGCTGCTCCTGCCCCCTCCACAGCCCAATGCTCCAGTGAGCGTGAGGGGGGGGGGGCAGAGCAGTGAGCCATTGACTGGCAATTACCAGCTCTCTGTTAACAAAGCTCTGAGAACTGAGTGATGCAGCATCCACCTAGATAAGTATGATTCAAGAGAAACATTCTTTCCCATACTTCTTCTCTTTTTTTTTTACATTTCTTCAATTACTAACTGGTTTCCAGGACTAGACTAATGATGTCATACATCCCAGGAGTCTTCAAGAGTGGCTTTCTTAGCTAAGCCCACCCTCCTGCCTGCATTTCTGAGCTAAGGGCAATTAGATTCCAGGAGGTAAATGCTACATGAATCATCTGCCCTTACTCAAGATGGCCAGAGCTAGAAATGCTATGTTTTTTTTTTTTCAAAGTGATTTATCAACAAAAAAAACACAGAGATATGGATGAATGGGAAAGTTTGCTTTGAATATCAAAAATAAATTAAGTAACATTTTTGGTTTGTGGTGCTCAGATTCATTGTAGTTCTGCTTCAATTGCCCCCCCCCCCTTATCAGTTTCTAATTCAGTCAGACACTAAATTTGATCAGACATGTTACTATCTGATTGTACAATTTCTACATTCTATAAAGGACTACAAATGGCAAATATAATGTGAAAAGTGCAGTAAGTGATTTAAAGTCATTCTAAAGTCTTGTTTTTTTTTCTCTAAAAATAACAAACATGTTATACTTACCCACTCCTGGCCCCTCCTCCTATTGAGTGCCCCTACAGCAAGCAGCTTGCTATGGGACACCCTAGCTAAGTCACAGCTCCCTGTGTCCATTCACACACAGAGCCCCGGTTCGGCTCCACCCCCTCTCTCTTCTGAATAGCTAACTGACTTTGATTAACAGCAGCGGGGGCCAATGGCACTGCTGCTGTGTCTCAGCCAATCAGCAGGCGAGTCCCGGATGGCCGAGGAACTCGCAGACATTGCTGGAGAGAGATGAAGCGAAGGTAAGTATTAGAGGGTACTGGGATGGTTGCTACACACAGAAGTTTTTTTTTTCTATCTTAAAGCAGATGTTTTAGTGTATTAAAAGTTTGCTGTATCACGGTATGTGCCCTCCTTTTTCTTCTCCCCGTTCATGATACCACCTTTTGAGCCACTGGCGGGATCGGTGTCAATACTAAGTGTTACAAGAGAAGAACCAGGGACTTGACAAGCTCGCCGCTCGTGGAGATAGGCACCCCTTCTTATAATCTGTGTAAGTGCACACCTATTGACCCTAACGGAGTTTCCCCAGCAGTGACAGGACTACTCTATGGTTTTCCATTTTGTCTCCCACATACACCATTGGGCACTGGGCCCTACCTGGTTTACCACCTCACCCTTCAGGAAGACACCTATTTATTATGAGACTGTCGCCCCTGCTGTTTGGCTATATACTGTATGATAGCCTGGAGGTAAGCTGATAAGATCACGAGAGGTGTGGGCTGCACGTTCGGATTTGCTGGCTGCGCCTTCACTTACCTGGCTGCTGGAACTTTCACTGGATACTTTCTTTTTGTTTATATATTTTTTCAATTTTTCACCAAGGTCTACTGCTGCACTTGGATCTCCTCTCCCTCTGACCGTGGGACTGGGACTGTCACGTGTTATATATATTTATCATATATTATTAATTTTCCATATTGATTTATTTTGATATTGCGACTGATGCTCACATTGCTATCACTGTTTATTTTCTGTTCAATTTTGTCACATCAGGCACCACCCATCCTTTTCACCCCACTGTTCCCTGGGGCCTACCCCCTCTATTTGCACTCCACTTAGGCAGTGTCCATCACAGCGCAGACAACCTCACTTGTTACATATCTTAAAGCAGAGCTACACCCTAAAGTGGAACCTCCTTTTATCTGATTCCTCACCCCCCTCCGGTGTAACAATTGGCACCTTTCGGGGAGGGGAAACAGGATCCTTTGCCACTTCCGGGAGTCCGGCCTTGGCCGTGACGTCACCTTGGAGCTCCCTCCTCCTTCTCCCCTGGCTGCTGGGCTAATAGGAGAGAGGAGCGGGGCCCCGCGCATGGGCAGTAGGGTTCCCGGCGTGAAGCCGAAAGGCTACACTGCCGGGTCCCATTACCCGCAATGGCGACGGCAGCACCCGACAGCTGATGGCAAACATTAGCTGTGGCGCCGACCTCGAGGGACACAAGGACAGGTAAGTCTGCATTTATTAAAAGCCTGTAGCTGCAGAATGTGTAGTTGCTGGCTTTTAATTATTTTATTTTTTTGCCCGGAACACCCCTTTAATGCATAGAATGCATTAAGATAAATAAACCTTCTGAGTTTACAATCACTTTAATGCTATCCGTGACCTCACAATGCACAGAAGTGAATAGCCTGTGCACTGCCGGTGCTCTGTGCTGTGAAAAGGAATACAGGTGCATTTTTCATACCTTGAGGCATTCATTCTTTTTTGAATAAACACAACACTTTTTCTATACATGTGAATGAACCAAAGACAACATTTCCTTGTTGCCTCACCAATATTATGTAAGGGAGGTACCAAGTGTAGCAATATGTTCTAAAAATAATAATCACTTTAATAAATAAATTTGTCCACTTAGTATTATAAAACGTTTTAAAACAAATCTGAGCAATATTGTTATCTTGAATGGGCGTGTGTAGATTCCGTTAAAATGAAATTGCAAAATACAAAGCCTTGTACATATCTTCTGTGCAGTACAGTTTGTTCCTTTAGTTCTCATTGCACACACCTAGGGCTGAGCAATCCAAATAACTGACTTTGCTTAATGGTGGCCTGGCGACACCAGAGTGTTCTGTCTCATAGATTGACGAGCCCTCTGCTGCCGATTTACAGTTACATGGCAGCCACACTGGAGCCGAAGCACATCTGGAGTAGAGTAAACTCAGGGATGTAGGGGCCAGTCTTGGCTGTAGTCTTAAATGAGAGCAGCTGATGAAAGCCAACACTACCTCACAGAGTCCTTTTCAATCCTTTGGCCCATTTACTAATGTAAACATATAGATGGTAGAAACACACTGTGACCTTTTGCTTCAATGTTGACACTATACCTATCACTCCAGGGGCAGAGTCAAAAGAACATTAGTAATTAATTTTATCTGATCACATCTCGTGTTCCATGTTAACTGTCATTTCCATTCACTTGCAGCATCCATTATGCCTGGATTGCACATTGCTGGCCAATGTCTTGCAGCAAAGTGTAAAATTATTAGACAGTAAAAACATCACTTTTATACCATAAGAAAAATTATCTTTACTTTTATCAAGCACATTATGACTTATAATCCTCCTTTACAAATGCCATTAATTCTCTTCTATGCCATTAAAGGTTTAGTCATAAGTACCATCATGCAATACAGTATCATGAATTTAATTTTAATGTTATTTATATTAGAAGATTTATTTATGTGGACTAAAAGAAAACCAGCAGGATTTTCTTACTAGTAATGAAATCGTCTGTGATATACTTAATGCTTAACAAATTCTAAAAATTTCATCTAGTATTATAGTGGAAACAAAATACAGTCACAGTGGAATAATGTAAAAACGATACTTTACTATAATAAATAGTATAAGAGCTGGTTCACACTGGGGCGACCTGGGATCTGACTTCAAGTCGCCCCAAGTTGCGCGGTCGAGAAAATGAATAGAAGTGAATGGGAGCCGTCTTGTACACTACTGAAGTCGCTCCGACTTCAGAAAAGGTTCCTGTACTACTTCAATCCGACTTCTAGGCAACTTGTACCCATTGATTTCAATGGAAGTCATCTCAGAAGTCGGATCACTGTCTTAACTAAAGCAATAATACAGGAAGATACATTTCTCAGGCAAACCCCTCCCTCCCCCTCCCTCCCACAGAGCTGATTGTCGTTTGATTGGCCACTGGAAATCCCTCCTGTCATGGAGGCGACTTGAAGTTGCCTTGTACTATCCTGTAGGCAACTTGAAGTTGCCTTGTAAGTTGCCTGATGATTCATAGTCAAGTCGTGTCCAAGTTGCCTCCCAAAGTCCTGCTAGAAGTCATGCTGCCCCTGTGTGAATGTTTTTTTACTAATTCACGGCTTACCAATTGGGTACTCATTACAGACATTGGCTCCCCTGGTTATCTGAGGGCGTGTACAGTGCGGTTCCTTGCAAGCCCCTTTGGGGTGGGTTCCCTCTGGATTTCCCAATGGCTCTGTTCATCCCTGCTCAGCAGAACTTTCATTTCACTTGTTAACGGTAAATACCTCTCTGGGTTGTTTTATGTGATATATAATGACATGTTTTCTTGACTGTTAACATATACAATGTGTATTTTTATAGAATCAAGCATCCCCCTGAAGAGACCACATACAGGTCGAAACGCGTCGGGGCGCGCAGACTACGCAGCATATTGTAAACCTATGTACAATTGTTCTTTAACATTGTGGAATTTTTACTATATCACCAGACCCTATACAAGGTCTTCTTTTATATAATACTGTATTTACCCTGTATGACATTGACAATTACCTAATAAATTATGTTTTACCGATTACTACCTTACATCTTATATTTTGCTGTCCAAAGCCCCATCGGGAAACCTTCCATTTTCTTTATCAATCTTGGGGTGTGCCGCTTTTTAGTCTCTGACTATATGTGTCTTTCCCTAGCAAAGTTGTGTATGTAAATATTTCTCAAATTTTAATTTGCTACAAATAAGTACCAAATACCAATCTACCCCTGTCAGGTTTTTTTGCCATCTGTGTCCCATTGATGAGATTTCCTCTCACTTCCTGTCCTATACACACCAAAGTAAGGCCAGCCATACACGGTTTGAATCTCGGACGGTTCCGCTACTATTACTGTTTTCTCCCGGCAGGGACGGTTTCCCCTGTTCCCCCACCGGGAGAAGATGATGGTCCAGCAGGAGGGAATCAAGTGAATTGCAGGAAATAAATTCACTCTGCGTATTACCAGCCCAAGTGAAAAGAATAGGAACTCTCTCCAAAATGAGAAAAATCCCCTTTAAGACAGATCATAGATGGATTATTTTTTTGATCGGCCGAAGGGCTGATAAAAAAACAGAAAAAAACAAAACAAATTCTCCCATCCACACAATCAAGGTGGATTCACAAATCATACCCGCTGTGCTGTTGTACTCTGACAGCACTGTCAAAAAAACTGATGAGCTCTGCAGCATAGAATTCAAATTTCCAAGCATTCCTGTTCAAGAGAAGCTGATCATTAGATCGATTTCTCTTGAGCAGGAACGGTCATAAATGCATTATGCTGAAAAGGGTCAGTCAGCACCCACCCTTGCTTGATGCCTTTTGTGACAGGAAAGGCCTCTGAAGCGTCTCCGTCTTCTGAAACACGAGCTGTCATCATGCCGCTGTGGAACTGATATATCATCAGGATGAATCTGTCAGGGCACCTTGCCTCTGGACAGCTGGCTGATGGCCTGTAAGATTCCAGCCTCTGATGGTGGGATATCCATGCTGTAGTTGATGCATACGCACTCACAATAGGGAATACGGAAGAAGTAGGACAAGTTTTATGAAGATCTCAATGCCCTACTCTCATCCATGAAGAGCACTGATAGGCTAATTCTACTTGGCAATGTAAACGCAAGAGTGGTGTCAGATTCTACTTCCATTGGTATGCCTTCCTAAGAGTTAAATTACATTAAATCTTCCATCTATCTTTAAAGCGGAGGTTCACCCTAAATATAAGCACTCCCATGTGATCCAGCATACTGGCGTCAGCGCCAGTATGCTGTTTTTTTTTTTTTTTTTAATCCATGTACTTACTGTATTATGCTGAATTTTATTTTTTTTACCCCGCGGTGGACGGCGCCAGTATAGCGCGTCACATCTTACGAAAGTACCCGAAAAGGACTCGGGTAATCTCGTCGAAAATGCGGCGCCTGCGCACAGACCTAGGAGCTGACTGCGCAGGCGCCGTATTTCTCCGAGTCCTACGGCTATGGCGCGTCACGCCCTCCGAAAAACGCCGAAATAGGACTCGGAGAAATACGGCGCCTGCGCAGTCAGCTCCTAGGTCTGTGCGCAGGCGCCGCATTTTCGCCGCGATTACCCGAGTCCTTTTCGGGTACTTTCGTAAGATGTGACGCGCTATACTGGCGCCGTCCACCGCGGGGTAAAAAAAATTAAATTCAGCATAATACAGTAAGTACATGGATTAAAAAAAAAAAAAACAGCATACTGGCGCTGACGCCAGTATGCTGGATCACATGGGAGGGCTTATATTTAGGGTGAACCTCCGCTTTAAGTACATATACTTTATATACATTAATATTGGGGAGCATTTAAACAGCTGTTCAAAAGAGATGACCAGACACAGCCTTTGAACAATCAAATTTTTCCTCTGTTTGGATAACCAAGTGGGTAAATGTATTGGAGCGAAAAGTGGCAGAAACCTTATATGCTGCAAAATATTGGGGGTAAGTCTAAAGCCGCGTACACGTGACCATTTTTCATGTCATGGGAAAAACAACGTTTTTCTTGACGTGATCCTTGTCAAGTCTGCCTTGCATGCACACAATCGTGAAAAAAAAAATGATGGAGCAGAGCTGGGTGACGTACAACACGTACGACGGCACTATAAAGGGGAAGTTCCATTCGGATGTTGCCACCCTTTGGGCTGCTTTTGCTGATTTCGTGTTAGTAAAAGTTTGGTGAGAGACAATTTGCGCTTTTCAGTCTGTTACAGCGTGATGAACGTGCTATCTCAATTACAAATGCTAGTTTTACCAGAACGAGTGCTCCTGTCTCATAACTTGCTTCGAGTCGAGAAAAATGCTCTGGAGCCTACACACGGTCGTTTTTTGTTTGTTTTTTAACAGAAAAGGAGAAGAAGCATAAAAAAAACATACAAACATCAAACATACAAAGAACAAAAACAAAAGAAAAATAACCTATTACAGCTACACAGTTATAGGATAGACAAAATCTCAATCACATACAGAATCCCATATATCGCAGTTGCAAGTGCCCGGCAAATAACATATCACAATAACATCGCTAGATCATAGACAGTGAATGAAGATGCACCATGAAGGCCTAGATCAGTGATGGCGAACCTCGGCACTCCAGATGTTTTGGAACTACATTTCCCATGATGCTCATGAACTCTGCAGTGTAGAGGAGCATCATGGGAAATGTAGTTTCAAAACATCAGTGCCAAGGTTCGCCATCACTGGCCTAGATCAACAGCTCCAGGGGGAACAACAGAGAGGAGACAGGAACGGGGAAGGGGAGAGAGGGACGAAGGTAAGAAGGGGAAGCAGGGTACTGGGGAGGGAGACGGAGAGGTCAAGGAGGGATAGTGAAAAACACACGGTAATTTTTAATGATCAATTTTAAAAAATTGCATTTTTCACGTCATGAAAAACAGTCGTGTGTATGCGGCATAAGGCTTGGTTCACACTAGTCTGGTGCGAATTGCAGCTCCGTTTTCTTTGCCCCCTGCTCGCCCCCGAGTCCTGTGCTTATGCCCGGCGGGCACGATCGCCGCCGGGCACACGTGATCGCTTGTTACAGAGCAAGGACCGGGAGCTATGTGTGTAAACACACAGCTCCCGGTCCTGTCAGTGGGGGAAATGATGATCTTCTGTTCATACAATGTATGAACGGAAGATCAGTGATTTCCCCTAGTGAGTTCACCCCCCCATACAGTTAGAACACACCCAGGAACATACTTAACCCCTTTCCTGCCCCCTAGTGTTAACCCCTTCACTGCCAATGGCACTTTTATAGTAATCCAATGCATTTTTATAGCATTGATCGCTAAAAAAATGCCAACGGTCCCAAAAATGTGTCAAAAGTGTCCGAAGTGTCCGCCATAATGTCGCAGTACTGAAAAAAAACGCTGATCGCCGCCATTACTAGTAAAAAATGTTTTTTATAAAAATGCCATAAAACTACCCGCTATTTTGTAAACGCTATAACTTTTGGCAAACCAATCAATAAACGCTTATTGTGATTTTTTTTACGAAAAATATGTAGAAGAATACGTATCGGCCTAAACTGAGGAAAAAAAATGTTTTTTTTTTATATATTTTTGGGGGATATTTATTACAGCAAAAAGTAAAAAATATTGAATTTTTTTGAAAAAGGGCTCTCTATTTTTGTTTATAGCGCAAAAAATAAAAACGGCAGAGATGATCAAATACCACCAAAAGAAAGCTCTATTTGTGGGAAAAAAAGGACGCCAATTTTGTTTGGGAGCCACGTCGCACGACCGCGCAATTGTCAGTTAAAGTGACGCAGTGCCGAATCGCAAAAAGTGCTCTGGTCTTTGGGCAGCAATATGGTCCGGAGGCTAAGTGGTTAAACAAGCCTCATCTGCATATGCATGAATTATGATACTTTCTTCCTCAATGTACTGTATGTCAATCATTGCAATAGTAAAACTTTTTAATACAATTCAGTTTAAGGTTGTCTATAGATTTAGAGCTTTTTGAGCATTCACAGTGCATGGAATGGCCATTGGGTGGCCTATGAAGTCACACAGCACAGCTTGTTCGACTGAATATTGTTCAGTATAATGGTTGCAGTTAAATTAACAACATGCTGTTAAAAGAGGACAATTGGGCATTGTACACAACATGTTTTATCTGTAATTGATTGCACTTACCTGCAGTTTGCTGCCAGTAAATTTCCTGGCCATATATATAAACATTGTAAAATTATTGGCAAACAAGTTACAGTACTTTTGCAATTAGTGCAAACTCTGGTGCTCATTGGGACATGTAGTTGTTTAGTTTCAAATTTTACTCAAACGCGTCTTTGTTCTCCCGACGGGCTGAAATCAACAGCATAACAGCACAAATTTATGAGAAGTGATATCTGACTGCTTTGCAAATAACATTCCCACATACAAGATTCTTGTTGCCCATTTTAACTAGCCTTGGATTTAACTGTGTGTTTGCCACTGCAATTTAATATGTTAAATAACGTTTTAGTACCCAGAACAACATTTTATTGGGTTTAGAAGTAACAAATGATTTTCAGTTTTGCATGATTTAAATCTTATATCACCTTTATCTCCAGTAATGTGAGATCACCAGGATTTTCAATACTACTAATTGCCAGAGCACCTTTTCCCATGTTTTCTGTGTCCCCCACATGGCTTCTTGCAAACTGCAAATGGGACTTCTTATGTGTTATTTTTAACAATTGGCTTTCTTCATGCCACTCTTCCATAAAGGCCAGATTTGTGGAGTGCACGACTAATAGTTGTCCTGGGGACAGATTCCCCCACCTGAGCTGTGGTTCTCTGCAGTTCCTCCAGAGTTACCATGGACCTCTGATTAATGCTTTCCTTGCCCGTCCTGTCAGTTTAGGTCAGTGGTTCTCAACCTGTGGGTCGGGACCCCCTTGGGGGTCAAATGACAATTTGCCAGGGGTCACCAAATCCTGGGCTGTTCCTGAAGCCCGCATCACTCACAGCCTTTTCACAGATACCCAGCAGGGCAGTTCCTGGAGCCTGTGGCCGACCATTCAGTTCACAACATGGCTGTGGGGCAGGCAGAGACTAGAGGTCAGCTGATTGGTGAGGAATGTGAAGTGGGAGGGGCTGGAGAAGACCCTATCTTCTGATTTCAGCATAGGGGTCACTGCTGCTAGACACTACAGAGCTGGAAACACAGTGGGTAACACTACCTGTAATTAGAGTTGCCATTTAAAGTCCCTAATACAGTTCTCAGGTCAGCAGGTGATCTTGATCAAGAGCACCCAAGTTGGCTGATCAGAACTCCCCGCCGCCACTGCCACTCATCCCAACTCCGCCCGAGGAGTAAGAGAAGGCATAAAAATAGAGAATGCATGGAAGGGAGAGGGAAAGAAGGAATAAGAGAAAGAACAGGAAAGACAGCTAGAGGCGATGGGGGGAGAATAAAAAATAAATTAGGAAAGAGAGATAAAACGGAAAGAAAGGAGAACATAAAGAGAGTGTAACATCCTAAAATTTACCAAAAGGGGTTTTATTATGATACGAGTGGAAGGGACTCAGGAAAACCCTAAATGTCCGAGGGTTAGGGGCGCTGACAACCCACGCTACGAAAAATTCTACCGTTGCGGGCCCTAACAGCTTGGGAAATTTTTTCAAGGGGTCATGGCACTAGAAGGGTTGGGAACCACTGGTTTAGGTGGATGGCCATGAGATGTTCAAAGTTTGGGATATTTTTTTATAACCTAACCCTGCTTTAACCACTTACCACACACTATATAGCAGAATGACGTGCGCAAAGTGGTTAAGTTATCCTAACTGCAAGTTGGTGTAGTGTGTCAGTCTGACACATCGAATCACCGATCTCGGTAAAGAACCTCGGACATAGGCTCTTTACCATGTGATCAGCTGTGTCTAATCACAACTCATCACAGCGTAAACAGGAAGAGACGTGTATCATCTTTTCCTCTACTTGCACTGACAGACGCAAGTAGAGGAGAGCCGATCCTGACAGGGGGGTCTGCGCTGATTGATTATTAGTGCAGCCCCCCGAGTATGCCCACCAGTGATGCCCACCCAGAACCACCAGGTATGCCCACCCAGGACCACCAAGTATGCCCACCCATGACCACAAGGTTTGCCAATCAGTGCCCATTAGAGGTGCCAATCAGTGCCCATCAGTGATGCCTGCCAGTGCCTCCTCAACAGTACTGCCTATCAGAGCAATTTTTCCGTGCCCATCAGTGCCAACTATACGTGCCCATCAGTACCACCTACAAGTGCCCATCAGTGCTGCCTATTAATGCCCATGAGTACTGCATATCAGTGCCACTTATCAGTGCCTATCAGTGCCACCTATCCGTGCCCATCATAAGTGCCCATCAGTGCCAAATATAAGTGCCCATCAGTACCATCTATGAGTGCCCATCAGTGCTGCCTATCAATGCCCATGAGTGCTGCATATCAGTGCCACTTATCAGTGCCACCTATCAGTGTACATCAGTGCTGCGTATTAGTGCCTCATCATCAGTGCCCATCAGTGCCACCTCATTAGTGGCAGCTCATCAGTGTCCATCAGTGCGGCCTTATCACTGCCCGTCAGTGAAGGAGAAAACTTACTTATTTACAAAACAGAAACAAAGAAAAACATTTGTTTTGTTTTTCCAAATTGTATTTATTAATAAAAAATAAAAGCCCCAGAGGTGATCAAATACCACCAAAAAAAAGCTCTATTTGTGGGAACAAAATAATAAAAATGTTGTTTGGGTACAGTTTAGCATGACCGCGCAATTATCATTTAAACTGCGAAAGAGCTGAAAGCTGAATATTGGCCTGGACAGGAGGGGGGGGGGGGATCCTTGTATTGAAGTGGTTAAACTTCTCCACAACTTTATCCCTGACCTGTCTGGTGTGTTTCTTGGCCTTCATAATGCTGTTTGTTTATCAAGGTTTTCTAACAAACCTCTGAGGGCTTCACAGAACAGCTGTATTTATAAAGGGGGCTGAACACAAATACATGCCACACTTTTCAGATATCAATTTGTTAAACATTTTGAAAACCATTTATCATTTTCCTCCCAATTCACAATTATGTGCCACTTTGTGAAGGCCAGGAAACGCACCAGACAGGTCAGGGATAAAGTTGTGGAGAAGTTTATCCTGTCAGTACTGAGTTAAAATTAAACTAAAGCCATCCCGTAAAACAAGATGCTGTACCCTTTCCTTTCCAGCAGCTTGTGTGTTAAAACCACACTACATTGTTCACCCTTGTGCACTATTTCCAGGTTTGCTACATACCTGCTTCTCGCTGTGGTTCCTCCTGCAGGCTTCTACATTACACTCTCAAATTAAACTAAAAATGTACTAAAAATATGAAATATTGGATAGCTCATGAAAATATTGCATAGCTCACATATTCTTGTTTGGCCCATATACAAGCTAATGCCACTTCCTAATACTATTTACTATACAGTATATTCTATAACAGGGCTTTTTTTTCAAGGGGAACTTGGTGGAACTCAGTTCCACCACCTCTGGCTCAGACCCTTTGGTTACTGCTCACCACAATCACTTGTAAACAGAGACGCCTGGTTTCTGTGTTTACAAGTGACAGCTCTGTACTCTGTGTGTAACCCCCTAAACTCTGCACTCTGCATGTAATGCCATCCTGATATTTAATGCCCCTTTAACCACTTAAGCCCCGGATCATTTTGCTGGTCAAAGACCAGGCCACTTTTTGTGATTCTGCACTGCGTCGCTTTAACTAACAATTGTGTGGTCGTGCGATGTGGCTCCCAAACAAAATTTACGTCCTTTTTTTTCACAATAGAGATTTCTTTTGGCGGTATTTGATCACCGTTTTTTTTTTTTTTTTTCAAATTATTTTATTTTCAGAAATAAATAAAAAATTACAATAAATCACAATACATATAAATATGGACATAACCTAGTAAATGTCAGCAGGAATTAAAAAAGACTTACAGAGAGAGGGAGATAGAAAAATCTCCCCCCTTCAGATTTGAGAAGGAGAGAAAAAAAATACATTGTAATAAAATATGTAAGTATTTAAAGTTAAACAATTAAAAAATATATATATATTGATGTAAGAAAGAGAAAGGACTCCTTATATAAGCTAACTCAATAGAAATAAGGATACTTATAATCTCCTGGTGCCCCTATCGAGTTTGAACTGCACCCTTTCGACATACTGAATTACACTCTGTTGCTAGATAAATCCCTTTACAAAACAACACTAGGCTCCCCTAAAGAAGGGGAGAAAAATAAAAAGAAAGCGGGAAAAAGTCAGAGAAAAAAAAAAGGGACAAAGAAGAGAGGGAGGAAAGGGGATAAGACAAGCTATATACCTAATTTACAGTGTTTGCGGAAATCGAAGAGGCATCCTGAGTAAGAGAAATACCTATATATCTGGCCCAAAACAGTATCATTCAATATGCTAGCTAACTTTTCTTCAGTCATTATCCAAGAATTATTTTTTTTTGCTTCCGAGAAAGAGGGTTTAGGTTTCTTCCAACTTTTTGGCAATTATAAGCTTAGCTCCTGTAAGAATAAAGTGAATTAATTTTTGAGAATGTTTTGGAATTTGAGATATATGCGCATTCAGGAGAGCTATTGGTAGAGATCTCGAGACCTGGCAACCTGTTACCTTGAAAATCATAGAAAAAATGTTGTTCCAAAATGATCTAATTCTAGGACACTCCCACCAGATATGAGTCATAGTTCCCAGGAGTTGACATCCCCTAAAACAATTCGGATTTACTGTAGGGAAAATAGAAGTCAGCTTAGAGGGCGTTAAATACCACCTGGTTATTACTTTAATGTTGGCCTCCATCACTGAAACATTTAGAATCCCCTTGAAGGATATTGTAAATGATCTATGCCAGGTGTCTAAGTCCCAACTAATTTGAAGATAATTTTCCCATGTCTCCATATAAGAAGCTTTCCATGTAGGGTGAGTGAGGCACGAATATGCAACCGACCCCCATCCCCCCCCCTCTGTCCCTCAGCTCTTTCACGCCACATCTCATAGTTTGTAACTTGTGGGGGGAGAGGTTTTTCCTTCCAGATCATTTGTAGAAATTTCTAAATTTGATGAAAACGACATTCCTCGGATTCCGGAAGTTTTAATGTTTTTTTACAATAGTTTAATGACATGGGTTTACCAGCGTAAAAAAAAAACTGTCCAATACAAGTCCTTTATCCGTCCACCATTTAAAAGCCTCCAGATCTAGCCCAGGGGGAAAATCCGGGTTCTCAAACAGACTTGCAAGTGGTCGGACGGTTGAGACAAGAGACAGATATTTTCTAAGTTCATCCCAGAGCGCCAGTGATTGGGATAGAGACGGGACTAGAATTGAAGGTCTATTTTTAGGGGTACATCAAAATAGGTATTCAAGCGAGCATTGTGGAGCCGCTGTTTTTCAATATTAAGCCAATCTGGTTATTCGGATTTAGAATAGTTCGTCGAGATCTGTGCTAGTCTTGCTGATAGAAAATATTTATAGAGATCAGGAGATCTATGACGAAAAAGGGTGTTTTGGGGTATTCTATAACCAGAGGTGTTCCACGTGAATTTGACTATTTTACCCTGAATTTTTTTCAACTGGAATTTACGGACAGGGATAGGGAGAGACCTGAAATAATATAGGATTCTAGGGAGTAATGTCATTTTAATCGAATAGTGGGGAATAATAATGTAAGTATAAAGTTTCTACTCGGGCCGTCAATGTAACACCCAGATATTTAGTTGAGGTGTCATTCCACTCAAAATTGAATGATTGTTTTAATAACGAAACTAATTGGGGAGTAAGTGAAACATTAAGGGCCCGAGATTTCGCATAATTCACCTTAAGGCCTGAAATTTTAGAAAAATTATTTAGGACTAGGCAGATATTGGGAAGGGAGATTAGTGGAGAGGTCATCCGCAAAGAGCCCACATTTATGCATTTGAGAACCACATGTTACCCCTTTAATATTTGTATTTTGTCGGATGGCTATAGCTAGAGTTTCAATGGCCACGGCGAAAATGAGAGGAGAAAGTGGACATCCTTGCCTAGTGCCTCTTGTAATATTAAATGGGTTGGAGTAGTGACCTTGTAGACAAATAGATGCTTTAGGGCTAGAATAAAGCGAGTGTAAAAGACCCATAAAACGCTCACCAAAACCCCAACATTCAATAAGTGCGAATAAATATGGCCAGAACACTGTATCAAAGGCCTTTTGTAGGTCCAATGATAGGAGGAGACCCTGTTGCCCTTTACCTCCAACCCAATTTGATTGTAGTAATGATACTAAGTCGATTGCCCTTCTAATTTGATCTGGACCTTGTCTACCTGGGATAAAGCCTACTTGATCTTTATGAATGTAGGGATTAATAGCGACAATTTTGAAAAAAATGCAATATTTTTTACTTTTTCCTATAATAAATATCCCAGAAAAATATATAAAAAAAAAATTTTTTCCCTCAGTTTAGGCCGATCCGTATTCTTCTACATATTTTTGGTAAAAAAAAATTGCAATAAGCCTTTATTGATCGGTTTGCGCAAAAGTTATAGCGTCTACAAAATAGGGCATAGTTTTATGGCATTTTTATTAATCATTTTTATCCAGTAATGGTGGCGATCAGCAATTTTTATCATGACTGCGACATTATGACTGATACATCGGACACTTTTGACACATTTTTGGGACCATTGTCATTTTTACAGCGATCAGTGCTATAAAAATTCACTGATTTCTGTGAAAAGGACACTGGCAATGAAGGGGTTAACCACTAGGTGGCGCTGTAGGGGTTAAGTGTGCCCTAGTGAGTGCTTCTTACTGTAGGAGATGAGGAGATGCTTGTTTACATCAACATATCCCCATTCTTCCTCACAGCGAGATGAGTCCGTGGAACCCATGGTCGGGCTCACGGAGCGCGGGGTTGGTGGCGCACGCGTCCACAATGCCGCTTCCTTAAAGGGGATGTACAGGTACGTCCTTTTGCCCAGGAGTGCCATTCTATTGACGTATAAGTTCGTGCAGCAGTCGGCAAGTGGTTAAGACCCTACTACTGTTTGTGAAATTTGACCGACCACACCCACTAGTTCATGTGATTTGGAGGGTGTGGGTGGGGGGAGTGGCTTTGGGGCATCGTGGTTGAGTTCCAGTACCTATTGTTTGAGAAAAAAAGCCCTGTTCTATAATATCATATCATATGTCATATCAAACCATTTCAAAAGGTATAGTACAACAAGCTGATTTAACTTAAAGGGGTTGTAAAGGTAAAAAAAATCCTAAATAGCTTTCTTTACCTTAGTGCAGTCGTCCTTCACTTACCTCATCCTTCGATTTTGTTTTTAAATGTCCGTAATTCTTCTGAGGAGTCCTCACTTCCTGTTCTTCTGTCTGTAACTCCACACAGTAATGCAAGGCTTTCTCCCTGGTGTGGAATGTCCTGCTCGGCCCCTTCCTTGGACAACCGAAGAGTCAGGACGCCCACTAAAACACAGCTCATGACTCTATCTGCAACGTAGAGAGCACCCTGACTCTCCTGCTGGGATTGCCTTGAAGGCAATCGCGACGTTGTCTTCCCAGGGGGTATCTGTGAGGCTGAGGCCTTCAGAGAAACCAGCAAGTGGAAAAGAAAAAAAGATACAAAAAACTGCAAACAAGGATTAGGTGATTTGACATCAGCATATAGAGATGAATTCTGGTGTGAAATTTAGGGAGAATGGGGAAAGATCTACTTTTAACTAATATGCTATAATTAATCTGATGTCAATTTCACTGTAAAGGGCCAAGGCAAATTGTTTCTGTTGGGCCCAAATAGAGGCTAATTCCACCCTTTTTATTTTTCAGCATTTCATACAGACAAAACATTTCAATGCAAGGAATAAAAATCATAACCTTTTTTTTGACACTCCACACCAGGGAGAAAGCCTTGCATTACTGTGTGGAGTTACACACAGAAGAACAGGAAGTGAGGATTTCTCAGAAGAAATAAAGACATTTAAAACAAAATGGAAGGATGAGGTAAGTGAAGTAGGACTGCACTTATGTAAAGGAAGCTATTTAGGATTTTTTTACCTTTAAAACACCTTTAATCTATTGACTTAAATGTTCTCATTGTACTGCAACTCTACATATCATAGTCATATGAAATGACTGTCTAGTTGTAAAATCTAACATATATCTTGTAAAAAAAAAACATACTGGGTGGTTTCTTTAGCCCACAGAGGCATCTGTTTTTAATATGTTTCGCAAATCAGCGTTACCTTCCTCAGAGGACAGAAAAAGTTAAGTGGTCAATTCTGTAAAAACATATATATATCAATATACACCCAAAATAAGACACGCATTCAAACAATATGTCATAAAGAGAAAAAGGAATTCATTCAAATGTACTGTAGCTAAATATTGTTTATCTAAAAGGGGTAACCCAGCAAGCAAGCCTTTATTACTCTAAATCCAGAATGAATTCTTTTGCAACAGCTGTGCAAAATGTACCATTTACCCAGGGGTCCATCTGGAAGAGCATGCCCATTTGTTTTGTTGCCAACAATTTACAAAAGTAAAAGGAGAAAGACTGACCATCTGTATTCACCTCTCAATTTTGATGGTTATCCATTTCACTATAAATTGTGATGTCATGACTAGCACATGTAGGGCCAGATTCTCGTTGCTGGCGGCATAACGTAGCGTTTCCTATTTACACTACGCTGCCGCAACTTACAGGAGCAAGTGCCGTATTCTCACTTGCTCCATAATTTGCGGCGGCGTAGTGTACATGGCCCAGCGTATCCCCGCATAATTCAAAGGGGGCGGCTTGTATTTAAATTAAGCGCGCCCCCACGCCGAACGAACTGCGCATGCGCCGGCCGTAAACGAATCCCAGTGCGCATGCTCCATAGTACGCAGCAAATACATTGGTTTTGACGTGAACGTAATTAACATCCCTATTCGCTACGAGTTACGTAAACGATGGAAAAACACGACGCTGTCCCGACGTCCATACTTAACATGGTGTACGCCGGACCTATGCAAGGTTACCCCTCATATAGCAGGGGTAACCTTAAGCTTATGCAAACTACGTAAACTACGACGACGGCGCACAAATACGTTCGGGAATCGGCGTATCAGGCTCATTTGCATATTCAACGCAGAAATCGACGGGAACGCCACCTAGCGGTCAGCGTAACATTACAACTTAGATTCGACGGTGTAAGTGACTTACGCAAGTCGGATCTAAGCAAAATCTATGCGTAACTGATTCTAAGAATCAGTCGCATAGAAACCCAGGGCCAGAAACAGAGATACGACGGTGTATCTGGAGATACACCATCGTATCTCAGCTGAGCATCTATCCGTAATTTATATATTAATTTAACTATATTAGAAAAAAAAGGTTATGGTTTTTATTCCTTACATTGAAATGTTTTGTCTGTATGAAATGCTGAAAAGTAAAAAGGGGTGGAATTAGCATCTATTTGGGCCCAACAAAAACAATTTCGGCCCTTTACAGTGAAATTGACATCAGATTAATTATAGCATATTAGTTTAATGTGGATCTTTCCCCATTCTCCCTAAATTTCACACAAGAATACATCTCTATATGCTGATGTCAAATCACCTAATCCTTGTTTGTAGTTTTTTGTATCTTTTTTCTTTTCCACTTGCTGGTTTCTCTGAAGGCCTCAGCCTCACAGATACCCCCTGGGAAGACAACGTCGCCATTGCCTTCAAGGCAATACCATACCTAAACAACGTATCTCATGAGATCTGGAAGTATTATCATACTGCATATGTGCATGATGCAATGCATGAAGACATCATGGCGGTACAGAATTTCAGTCATTATCTGGGGGAAAAAAGCTTTTTCTGAAATGCTCAACAGATTTTGTTCCCCCCAATAGGTGCCTGTAGTTTCTTACAGTACTTGTACAAGATAAAGCAGGACGTCATGCGCTTCATCTCACGCATTGGTAGTATCACAGACATTTGCAAGAGGGAACCATGCTGCACATAAAATATGTAAATATCAAGGAAAGGTCATAGGGTATAGGTAAATATGATTGTTTATTTCCCCTTATTAGGGTAAAGAATAGGGACCTGGGGGAGGTCCTTTTTAAATGTACCTAAAGGTCCAGTATTTTTGCTACATCTTAGTTTAAAGCAGAACTATATTCACCTGTTCTCCAGCGCTGTGATCCTCCGGAGCTCCCCATTGCTGCTGACAGCTTCAGCTTCCAGGTAGCTGTCCCCATATGGTTTAATTGGCCAGGCTGAGGTGATGTCACCCCTGCGCATGTGCGAGAGTTCAGTCCCTTGGCATTGCCAAAATTCTACACTGATCTGTTCATGAGCAGCTTAGTGTACAGCTCAGATAGGCAGCTTTATTGCATGGTATGTCTTTTCTGCCTCAGTTCGTTCTGCCCTCCTGTAACCTGTTTGCAGCTGACAGCGGGCTAAAGCCCGCTGTCGGCTAACATCATAAAGCTGTTCCAGGTTATAAAAAGATGCCTGGACTGACAGCTGGCTGAAGCTCTCAGGGAGCCGCTGAGAGCCTGAGCCAGTGCTCCTGTCCCCTCCTGTTCTGTCCACAGCTTAGTGCTCCAGTGAGCACTTGAGGGACAGAGGAGAGAGCTGGTAAATGACAGTCACAGCCTCTCTGCTTAATAAAGGCTAAGAGCTGAGCGATCAGCAGTCTTTGATCGATCGGTTCTCGGTCTTAGAGTCGGCAGGGGACAGATGCAGTATCGGATCGACACTGCATTCATCTAGCTATAAATGTAAATGTATAAATGTTATAAATGTTTAAGAAGCCAATACTTTGGTTTTAAAGTTTTATTTTAATGAAAGAGGTTTATTTTAAACCCACAAAGCATGCCAAGGAATATGAAATGCTAAGATACCTTTAATCAAGGTACCCAATGATTAAAAATGATATACAGTATGCAATTAGTATTTTGATGTTTTATTTTTAGATGTTATTCACATTTTTGTAATAGATTGATAGGGTTTGTTTTACTTCTGCTAGAAGAGACCACCAATTATAATGGGAAGAAGGGATCGACCTACTGCACTTGTGCATCTAATGCCATGCAAGTTATACCAGTGACTGTGAGGAAGGCTGTGTTGTGAGGGATCATTCAAAACCTATATTATACCCCTGTATATGGTGAGGTGTGAGATTTGGGATCAAGGCTTATTATATAGAGGGGGTGTTAATATGTTGATTTATTTTCTAATTATGCCCCTTGATGGGTGTCATAGATCCCTTCCAAGCTCTCTTTGGAAACAGTATAATGATTTGTGGATTCTATGTTTCATCTTTTACTAACGTAATAGAAGACTGGTGCCATGGGATATTAAGATTCTTAATGGGTAAGCTAGCTAATGAAACTGCGAGGGACTTCCCAGTGATTAAAAGTAATATTACCAATCTTTCTATCATAAATTGGTATTTAAGATTTTTGCATCTAACTAGTATAAGCTTCCCTTTAAGATCCCTTGCAGTCCTCCAAAGCATATGGGATTGTCATGCACATACTATATGTTAATAATGATTTTGATGAATTGGGTTGATAATCAAATTTGATGTATAATGTAAGCTATATTGATCAATATGTTTCAGCATATTGTGAGTATCTATATATGTGTTATAACAAGATGTATTTTTATAATTATAGTTACTTGCCTACTACGGTCTCCTAAATAAGTACACCAGGCATATGCAATTATCGTACCTCCAGCTGCTGCAGAACTACAAGTCCCATGAGGCATAGCAAGACTGACAGCCACAAGCATGACACCCAGAGGCAGAGGCATGATGGGACTTGTAGTTTTGCAACAGCTGGAGGTCTGCTAATTGCATATCCCTGAAGTAGACAGTTGATCTAAGAAAGACATAGAACTACATTGTTATATCGTCCTATCTTACAATCCTACTTGGTAGGATTAAAAATTAAATATGATTGGAGTAGTACAATGTTGTGACTTTTATGAATCTGACACTATGTTAGGGGTTGGTGGGTAATAGACAAGGAGGTCCACATAAACATGTGTTGATAGAACACCTTTATCAATCTGATGCTTTTTTTTGCAATTTTTGACATAAATGTTTTTATTTTGTAATAATGTCTTTCTATATTGGTTTAACATGAAAGTCCTGTTTTCTTTCTTCCATTATTTGCACCAACATTTTAGGTACGGACAAACAATGTAATTGTTTTTGAATTCATATATCTCCGATCTACAATCCTCACTCTAAAAAGTGCAACTTTACCCATAACAACTTGATAAAAAACAATGGGCCAGATTCAGAAAGAATTAGATTCCCGCAGAGTATCAGAGATACTCTACACCACCGTACTTTACCTGGCTCTAGGAGGAATTCAGAGAGATTTTGGCCCGTAAGGTACGGCGGCGTAGTGTATTTCTCCCGGCGGAATCAAACTACGCGAATAGGGGGCGTGAGACATTTAAATTAAGCGCGTCCCCGCGGCGATTGAACTGCGCATGCTCCGTTCAGAAATTTCCCGCCGTGCATTGCGCGAAATCACGTCGTTACGTCATTTTTTTTTTGAGTAGCGTCGTTTACGGACATTCCTATTCCCAGACGACTTACGCAAAAAAAAAAAAAAATGTGAAAGTCGACGCGGGAACGACGGCCATACTTAACATGGGCCGCGTAACGTTAGACCAGCTAATAGCTGGTTTAACTTTACGTAGCGAAAAAATGACGTACGCGATTGCAAACGACGCTTGTAACTTCGTGGATCGCCGGAAAAAGCTAATTTGCATACCCCAACGCTGAAAACAACGCGAACTCCACCCAGCGGCCGCAAAAAGATTGCAGCGTAGATCCGAAGGCGTACGAAGACGTAAGCCTGTCAGATCGAAGCCCAACGCCGCCGTATCATGGTTTGAGGATTCAAACTAGTGATACGGCGTGCGTAATTTGAAAGTACTCCTGTCTAACACCAGTTAGACAGGCGTAATGGCTCTCTGAATCTGGCCCAATGTTCTTTAGCAAGGAACATACATCCCACATTTATAATTATGCTACCAATATAAGTGTGTGCTGTAAATTGCCTCCAGCATTGCTCCTGTTTCTTATTGCTGGAGGCTGCCATTTCACTGAAGCCCAAAGCCCCTGAATAGCAGTAAACCATAAAGTGTAACTAAACCCGTCTATTTCACTGTTTTAAAAAAAATAGTTCCTAAAATTCCTGGAATGCTGGGATTGCACACTGTCACATTTGCTTTTGTCCTCAACCAAACTGTCAAACCTCTAATGGCTCGTGTCAAATACAGTTGGGCGAACGATTTAGCCCGAGCATGAGTTATGGCGAACACCCGAATTATCAGGGCGTTCAACTGTTCACAGTGTACTACGCTGCAGCAGAGTGCATTGGAAGCCCTGATTGGCTGACGCAATGAAAGCTTTGCCCAATCAGAGCACATAGCACTGTCAGAGCCACTGTGATGATGACTCTATCCAATCATGGCTCATTGCTCTTAGTCCCACCCCACACTATTAAAATATTATTCCCTTTGCGGTCATTTGCAGGGTGATATTGGCGTGGAGAGAGATGGAACAGGGCTCTGTTCAGTGCTACTAGCAAGTTAGTGTGCTATAGTGTGCTATTGTGCTTCGATTGTGAGTGTAGAGTGTCAGTTAAAGGGTCACTAAAGGATTTTTTTTTTTTTTAGCTAAATAGCTTCCTTTACCTTAATGCAGTCCTGGTTTCATGTTCTCTTTGTTTGTTTTTGCTTTGAAGTTGCTGTAATTCTGCTCTGATCTCCACACATCCTGCTTGTCTGGCTCCTTATATAAAATCTCATGGCAGCTTTTCACTGTGGTCTAAGCTGTGTGTCTGAAAGCTGTGTACTTCACAGAAACATTAAACCAGTTTAAAAACTAGTTAATCTAGAGGCACATTATATGATTGATTTTTATCTATTTTTAATCATTTTTAAAATGAATCAGTTAACTTGTATGTCTCTATACCCTGTAACAGTCATTTCAGCCCAAAAAAAAATTTCCTTTAGTGTAAATCTAATGATAGTACAGTGTAAGAGTAGTACGACCATTCATTTTTACTTTAGTGTCATTTTAATTTGTAAGGGCAGGTTTCCTGCATATATTTCAGTGCTTACTGCACGTTTACTGCAGTGTATTGCAGTTTGTTATTGCAGGCTTACAACAGTATATTTGAGTACGTTATTGCATGTTTACCTCATTATATTCCAGTATGTTATTGCAGGTTTAGAGCACAGCAGTATATTTCAGTGCGTTATTGCACATTTACCATAGTATATTGCAGTGCGTTACTGCACGTATAATGCAGTATATTTCAGTGCATTATTGCAGGTTTACCACAGTATATTGCAGTGCATTTGTGCACAATTAACACAATATATTTCAGTGTGTTATTGCAGGTTTACCACAGTATATTGCAGTGCGTTAGTGCACGTTTAACACAGTATATTTCAGTGAATTATTTCATGTTTATTTCAGTGCAGTATATATATTTCAGTGCATTAGTGCATGTTTACTGCAGTATTTTGCAGTGTGTCAGTGCAGTTTTAGTGCAGTATATTGTAGTGTGTCGATGGAGTGTGTCAGTGGAGTGTGTCTGTGTAGTAAGTACTCAAGTTAAAGTGCACCAAACACCACTTTCCATTGATTAAAGTGAATCCGTATTTCCACTTTATTACATTTGGTTAATGTCTAAACCGCTGGCAACAAAAGTGAGTACACCTTCCATTTGAGGATGCCCCACAGACACTCAATAGGGTTTAGGTCTGGAGACATGCTTGGCCAGTCCATCACCTTTACCCTCAGCTTCTTTAGCAAGGCAGTGGAGGTGTGTTTGGGGTCGTTATCATGTTGGAACAGTATTTAGCTGTTTGGTGTTAAACTTCAAAATGATCTACTCAGGGCTTTTTTTCTGGGGGAACTTGGGGGAACTCAGTTCCACCACCTTTGGCTCAGACCCTTTGGTGCCTGCTCACCACAATCACTTGTAAACACAGAAGTCTGGTTTCTGTGTTTACAAGTGACAGCTTTGTAACCCCCCTGAACTCTGCACTCTGTATGTAATGCAATCCTGGTATTTAGAGCCCCTTTAAGACCCTCCTACTGTTTGTAAAATCTGAACGGGTCGTGGTTGAGTTCCTGTACCTATTTTCTGAGAAAAAAAGCTCTGGATCTACTAAACTAAAGCAAGCTAGATGAATATTTAGTATCTGTTTTATTTACCATATCAAGCCCTTGTCATATAACTTCTCTGCAGTTCTAGTCTACAGCTCCTATTCTGTTTTTGCATTGTATTTGAGTAAAATAAATAAGTTAAAGTAACGCACAAAACAATAAAACAAACCAAAAAGTACCTGACAATTTTTGCAAGTAAACATCTTCTATGGTATCCTGGGCTTTTATGGTATTTCAACATATTATCCTCTACAGCTGTAGTTAATTCATATTTCCTCCTTAAAAAAAGGAAGGTCTGCAATGTTTTATATTTCTGCATTTTTAATAATAAGAAAAATAACACAACTGTCATTGTTTCTAGTAAAGCGTTATTTGGTTATATTCTCCAGCAACAACATGTTTTCTATTATTGATGACACATATTGTAATACTAACAGCACATTCATCATACTGTTTTCATAATTTTTTTTTGTCCCACTTAAAGTTATTAGCAACTTCCGACAGAAACAGTCACAACAGACAATTGTGTCCAAGGATGCACATAAGTGGTGTAGGGGGAGACAAATGCAACCAAACTCAGAAGCTGACTCTCTGGGATCACCAAAGCCAATTACCTGGGTTCACCAGTCTGTTGCTGCCGACTCCTACTCTATGAATTGCCTCTTTATGACTAGGCATGAGCTTCGAGTTTGACTCAAACTCATGTTCGACTCGAACATTGCCTGTTCGCCGAACAGCGAACAATTTGGGGTGTTCTCGGCAAGTTCGTGTGAACTTTAGAACCCAGTTAAAGTCTATGGGACTCGAACGTTTGAAATCTAAAGTACTAATTTTAAAGGCTAATATGCAAGTTATTGTCATAAAAAGTGTTTGGGGACCTGGGTCCTGCCCCCAGGGCATGATTATCAATGCAAAAAAAGTTTTAAAACTGCTTTTTTTTCGGGATCAGTGATTTTAATAATGCTTAAAGTGAAACAATAAAGGTTAAATATTCCTTTAAATTTCGTACCTAGGGGGTATATAGTATGCCTGTAAAGTAGCGCTTGTTTCCCGTGCTTAGAACTGTCCCTGCACAAATGTAATTTCTGAAGGAAAAAAAGCCATTTAAAATCACTTGCTATAATGAATTGTTGGCTTATATACCCCCTAGGTACGAAATTTAAAGGAATATTTAACCTTTATTGTTTCACTTTAAGCATTATTAAAATCACTGATCCCGAAAAAAAAGCAGTTTTAAAACTTTTTTTGCATTGATAATCATGCCCTGGGGGCAGGACCCAGGTCCCCAAACACTTTTTAGGACAATAACTTGCATATTAGCCTTTAAAATTAGCACTTGAGATTTCAAACGTTCGAGTCCCATAGACTTTAACAGGGTTCTAAAGTTCACACAAACTTTTGGTCTGTTCGCAGGTTCTTGTGCAAACCGAACGGGGGGGGGGTGTTCGGCTCATCCCTATTTATGACCATCAAAGTATATTGGAACCCTAACTTGATAACAATTAGTTTGCCAAACGACTGTGTATTATAAAAAATTACCACTTTTTAAATATGGATATCACTATTTTTTCATACTATTTTGCATCTCAGCTCTGCTGATTTCCTCCAGTCCGTGTAGTTACTTCGGCCCGGATTCACGTAATCTTTACGCCGGCGTATCTAGAGATACGCCGTCGTAAGTACAAATGTGCGCCGTCGTATCCTTGCGCTGATTCACAAAGCTAGATACGTTGAAAAACATGGCTTCAGCCGCCCAACGTAACTTGCCTACGCCGGCGTATCTTGGGCGCATAGTTACGCTGGACGCCCCATTGCAAATATGCAAATGAGGGAGATACGTCGATTCACGATCGTAGATGCGTCAGGCGGAAAAGATACGTGGTCTGCGTAAGGCTTACGTCCGGCGTAAAGTTATTCCACATATAGGTGGCGCAACCCATGCAAAGGTATGGACGAGGGAACAGCCGTCGTATGTTACGTCGTTTATGTAGTACTACGTGAATAGGGCTTGGCGTAGGTTACGTTAACGTCGTAGGCAGTGTTAGACGTATCTTAGGCAGCTATTTTGACGTAACTGTGAGCATGCGCGCTGGGATGCGTCCAAGAGACGACGCATGCACAGTTTGTTTTTTGAAGCTCAGCCCATCATTTGCATGGGGTCACGCTTCATTATAATATATCACGCCCACTTCCAGCCCACTTCCACCTACTTTGACTTACGTCGGCTTTCGCCGACAACTATACGATACGCCGGTGCAACGTTGAGCGCATATTCTTTATGAATAGCATGCTTGCCTCTCAATGTTGCGCCGGGATAGCATAAAGACGATGCGCTACGCCGGCATAAAGATACGCCGATCTACCTGAATCCGGGCCTTCCTGTCTACATGAACTTTAATTAGCTTTGCCTACAACCATTGCTTTGGATCAGCTTACTTATGGTGATCACATGGTGGCAAACGGGTCAAGTGCGTAAGGTGACATGTTCAGAATAATCACCATATAAAGATGTACAGGTGAAAAAACTTTTGGGTGCTTGGAGTTGGTGTACATGCCAGTGCTGCTGCCACTGTAATGGCATTGGCAGTGTTAAAGTATGTAAGAAATTTCTGAATAGATCAAATTAAACATATAAACCACACTAATGCCCTGTACACTCGATTGGTTCGTCTGATGAAAATGAACCAATGGATTTTTTCATTAGATATCCGATGAAGCTGACTTTCATCAGTCTTGCCTACACACCATCGGTTAAAAATCTGATCGTATCCAACGCGGTGACGTAAAGCACAACAACGTGCTGAGAAAAATTAAGTTCAATGCTTCGGGGCATGCGTCGACTTGATTCTGAGCATGCGTGGATTTTTGACCGATGGACTTCCACACAGACGATAGTTCCTTTCTATCGTTTTTTTAACCATGCGTAATAGATCCAGTGGCACTGCATTTTAAGAAAGTGTATATATATATATATATATATATATATATATATATATATACATATATATATATACATATATATATATTGTAAGGGGTTAGCTCGGTAGCGGGGGTGTGTGACCCCCTGGATGGGTTCACTACACACTGAACTATACAGAGAGGCAGCCAAAGACGGTTGACAACAAAGAGTTTGGTTTATTCTTCCATATTGCTGGAAACAAGTGCAAGCATCCAAACAGCATAAACAAAACATAAAATAAACCCTGGCCACTTGGGGCATCTACCTTCACCACACAGGCACCTATCTGTGGAGTTTGGCACAGCCTACTGCTGGGCAGACACTGCTGGTCATACAGCAGAGAAACAGTAGTCTTTTTGATTTTTATCACACAGAAAAATCAACAACCACCTCACCTCTTCAGAAGTCTTTCTCACTGCTCCCCTTAACTCAAAAAGCCTCAGGATGCAGCAATCAGTAGTCATGCTCTGGATGATTTATAGAGACCTTAATTGCCTCATTCTGAACAGCTGAAGTTTTCCAACGCCTTAAACCTTTCTGGCTATTTCTGCAGCCGACACCTGGTAGTAATTGGTGTATCGTCTAAACAAGGCAGAAATGTATCTGCCGTCTGTGACAACACTCACAGATTTACCTGACTTCCTGTCACAATATATATATATATATATATATATATATATATATATATATATATATATAAAATACAGAAAAAATAAATAATAAAAAAATAATAATAATAAAATGAAAATTATTTTTAGAGGTGCTACTCACTCCATTCAGGACGAGATAGCCCCCAACGCTATAGATCCCCCCACAATTGTTTCTTTCTTCCAACAATGTCAGGACTAATTTTCGGTGTAAGAAATGTAATGTCTGTCTTCATAAAAACTGCGGCAGATGTAAGACTGATACCATTACTTCCACGGTCACCTTGCGGAGCTACAAAACGAAGCATTTTACAACATGCACTACTAGGTTCATAGTGTACTTAATCACGTACCCATGTAAGAAACAATACGTGGGCCGTATGATTAGGACTTTTTCAGTAAGAGTCAACGAACACTTAGCAAAGTTAAAAAGGGTTGCATTAAACGTAATGTGCCACACCGTTATCTTGAACACCACAGCAAGGATCCCACAGGCACACAATTCCAGATTGTAGATACATTTCTTCCACATTGGAGGGTGTCTCGCGGCTCAAAACCTACTGGATACATGAATTAAAGTGCTACTCACCCCATGATATGATTAGAATAACTACTGTTTCATTAACCAGGCTTGAGTTGCATCTAGTGTCCAGGGGTCTCTAACCACGACACACACTCCTTACTGTCACATACGTTTCTTTCATCATTGTCTTTTGTTTACCATAAGTATTACATTTATTACTGTTCATATGTATGTTCTTTTTTTTTTTTAATCCAATATTATATACATGTTCATCTGTCAGGAGACACCATATATGCAGTTGTTATGTTGACCTTCACGGAGATAGTGTGGGCACTCTGTTGATTGGAGACTTTTCTGTGATCCCCATTGGCTATTTTTTGAGTCTTCACTGGTGACAGTTCGTGTCTAGTGAAGACAATGAAGGTGGACACACACACCCTTGTGTTGCTATAGGCTAGTCAGTGCTGCTCGGGGTGACACTGTTGCCACGTCTCTGTTTGCATGGACACATTTGGTACGCAGCATCCGGGTCGCACCGCTTTTGAGATGACGAAGTGGCATTGCTGCTCTCCCGTGGGTGGGAGCATGTGCACGTATGACTCGCATCACATATGGTAGCAACGCTCCCCTAGGTATGATTTATTGAGGCTATGTGACACGGCGCCCAGCTTTCCAGGTGTGATTGTCTCTATTGGTGGAAACGTCTAACACTTGCCCTATTGCTCATGACGAGGCTTGGAGTGCAGATAGTGATGCACTCTAACTTATAAGCTCCAATCTAGTGGCAATTAATTTTCTATCCATTTCTGATGTTCTCTTATATTTTATTGAACATTATTCGCATGTATTGAGATTGGTGGTGTTCTTTGCCTCATTCTTTTATCCAGATTGATATTGAGGCTTAGAGTGCAAGCCGCCAGTCTCACTTCCGGTTTCGCCATGATGGAGGCAGATCGTTATTACACATTATTGAGAATTAGTCTATAAATACAGCAGCAATGTGGGGAGGCAAGGATATGCCCCAGTAGACCTCTGGAGTCAAAACGTGTCGGACTTGCAAATCGTATGCTTCCCACGCTTTTTATACCATATACCTTGTGATCACTTTTTATCCGAATTATTTTACATCTGTTCTTTGATGTATGATCTTAAATACATCCCATTTGATTGACCTGCACCATATGGAGCTATTTTAAAATGTTATCCTTTGTCTGGGCCACTGATGAATATATCCATCCTCACCATCATCTTGTGATCATCGCTGTTTTGTTGTATGGTCTGGAGTCTAGGGATTCACCATTTGGTTCAACTCGGTCTCTTCACCAACACAGTATTATAGCACTAGGAACCAAGCGCTTAGAGCCTATTTCACCCACTGCTGTATGATATGTGCGTCCACCATATCTGGTAAGAGTATCCAACTTTTTCCATTTGAAAATCCTTCTGAAGCCTTTTGTTTTCTGCTGTATGACCAGCAGTGTCTGCCCAGCAGTAGGTTGTGCCAGACTCCATAGGTAGGTTCCTGTGTTGGGAAGGTAGACGCCCCAAGTGGCAAGGGTTTATTTTATGTTTTGTTTTGTTTATGATGTTTTGATGCTTGCACGTGTATCCAGCAATATGGAAAAATAAACCATATCCTTTGTTTTCAACCATCCTCAACTGCCTTTCTGTACAGTTCAGCGTGTAGTGTACCCATCCAGGGGGTCACACACACCCGCTACCGAGCTAATTCCTCACACATGGTGGAGTGCCGCGGGCAGTTAAATTTAAACCCAAAAATTGAGGAGATTCTGAAACAGCTGGCTATAGCAAATGCAAATCAACAGCAGACCAATGCAAGTTTGCAGCGGAGCCTTGCAGCTCAACAACAGGTTCACCAAGAGAGCATTGCAGGCTTGGAACAAAGACACCAGCAGCAAATGGAGGCCATCGTGAGACAGCAGATCGAGGCTGGGAGTCAGGCCAGTAACATATCGACTTTTCGGGTAAGCCACTTATTGACAAAGATGACTGCAGATGATGACCCTGAGATGTTTCTGACCACGTTTGAGAGAACATCAGAAAAAGAGAGTTGGTCTAAAGAACAGTGGGTGGACTAGTGGCCCCCCTATTATCTGGAGAAGCCCAAAAAGCATAATTTGATTTGGAGTTTGCAGATGCAAAAAACTATGATCGGTTAAAAGAGGAAATATTGGCACGTTTTGGTGTAACCCTGGATGTTGGGAAGGTAGACGCCCCAAGTGGCCAGGGTTTATTTTATGTTTTGTTTTGTTTATGCTGTTTTGATGCTTGCACTTGTATCCAGCAATATGGAAAAATAAACCATATCCTTTGTTTTCAACCATCTTCAACTGCCTTTCTGTACAGTTCAGCGTGTAGTGAACCCATCCAGGGGATCACACACACCCGCTACCAAGCTAATTCCTCACAATATATATATATATATATATATATATATATATATAAATATATATATATTTATTTATTTATAGTTATTGTGTTTTTATGGTGAACATTTTTCATACAAAGCAAGCATATGTGGTAGTAACTTGTGGTAGTAACATTGTAAGTTAGATCCAACTCATAGTGTAAATAGTCATTAGCTCACCCAGCCTAGGGGACATGGTACAAAACTTCCTGTTTCTAGAACAAGGTTTAGTACAGCTTAATTCAGTCTCTTCACAGCTTTGGTAACATTGTAATTTGCCAGTAATCCTTTTAATATGCAAGCATCATTATTGATCTTGCTGGTTTATTTAACTTAGGGTTACAACAATACAGTTAGGAATGAAAATGATGTCTAAGAGGACTGTGAAGATGAAGCATTAAATCTCTTTTCCATTACGTTGGCTTGTATCACAAATTATATGTTTAACAAACATTCATGGGGGGGCCGTTTAATATTATAGTTTTTTTTATTACACATTACTGATCTATTGCCAGATGTTTAATTGTGACAATACCCCCTAATTATACTGCAAATGGTGACTCAATAATTCTAAAAGTTTCCACTTAGCTAAACAATGTATTTCTATACATGATGTCATCATACCAGGGTTGCCAACTTTCAGTACATTTATGAACAGTATGTAAAATCCATACTTTTTGCATCTGTTCTTGAATGTCCATTGCATGTATGTAACTACCATTCATGGACAAATGCAACAATTATGGATTTTATATACTGTTTGTAAATTTACTGAAAGTTGGCAACCCTGCATCATACCAACGTGAGCATTTTGTAGCTGTTAGGAATAATATTATGTACTGATATCATGAGAAAAGAGCTGGGTTATGAGATGTGTTTGGCAAACTATACAGGAATGATTCTGGATTCAGAGATGTTTCTGGGGCAATCTTAGGAAATATGAATATACTTATATGTTTACACCTTGCGAAGATTCGCACAAAAATATATATTGAAATAGGGGAGAAATCATCATCTACAAGCGTTTCAGGGCAAAAAATATCTCACAAAACAACAAAAAATGCTGCAATAATGCATCTGTTGACCACATTAATTGGCTAGATTTCTTGTTCTAAGAATGCTAGGAATAAAAGCTGAAGCTTAATTGGTTGGTGTCAACAACAGGTCAACATTTACTTAATTTTTCATAACTGAGCCCTTATCTTAGAAGAGAATAAAATATTCCAGTTGTATAGACTAGTTTTACAGGTGCAGGGTGCTGAAATATGTAGAGTCCTATAATTTGGAGTCATTAAACCAGTATAATACAATTGTAGACCAAATACAATAAGGCTTAGTTAACCAATAATGGCCACTTTCACCCCTTTCCTGCCCAGGCCAATTTTCAGCTTTCAGCACTGTCACACTTTGACTGACAGTGAATTACACGATCATGAAACGCTGTACCCAAATTACATTTTTATAATCTTTTTGAGACAGGGCTTTCTTTTGGTGGTATTTAATCACTATTGAGTTTTTAATTTTTTGCTAAAACAAGGAAAAAATACAGAAAAAATATTTTTTTCTTTGTTTCTGTTAGAAAATGTTGTGAATAACTAATTTTTCTCCTTCACTGATGTGTGCTGATTGGCACTGATAGGCTGCACTAATGGGCACTGATGAGACAGCACTGATGATATGGCACTGACAAGGTGGCACTGATGAAGAGGCACTAATATGCAGCACTGATATGCAGCACTTATGAGCAGTGCCCTGATTATCTGTGCAGGTCTTCCCTTTGAAGAAATGCTACTGATATGCTCTCCTCTCATGCTGTAAGTGTTTGAAGAGGAAAGCAGGTACATTACATTTCCTTGTTTATATGTGATCAGCTGTGTAATCGGACCCAGCTGATCACATGGGTAATACGCTGCATCATCGGTTCTTCACCAAGATCGAGAATGCGTCATGTCCAGGGGACACAGCGCGCCAGAAATCACCACGCTGCAAGGTGTGCAAGGTGCGGTGAGAGTGGGGTGATATAATTTGATGTCTTCCCAGAACAAGAGAGATGGGTAAACAAGTCCCCAGAGATACAAACATACATACAAAAGATAAAAAAAAGGACAAGGTAGAGGAGCTTATTGAAATTGTAAACTGTTTTTAGTTTTGGATAAAGTGGAGGGGGATTAGGACATGTGTCAGTTTTTAGGGAGATTCACCCTCTCTATGGCCGCGTACACATGATCAAATCTATCTGCTGGAAACGGTCTGACAGACCCTTTCAGCAGACAGATTCGATCGTGTGTACGGGCAGACAGACAGATTTGGCCAACCGACAGATTTTAAAGCATGCTTTAAAATCTGTCTGCTGGGAATCCGTCCGTCCGACATGTCTGCTGGTTAGTACGCTAACCAGCAGACATATCTGCTCGCACATGCGTCAAATGGATTCGACGCATGCGCGGAAGTGTTTTACTTCCTGGTGCGGTGACGTAGCGGCGTCAACGTCATCGCCACGTCACCGCGCTGTCTGCCGGCAGGGATTTTGGTTTGATCGTGAGTACAGCGATCAAACCAAAACAGCCCAGCACACAAATCTGTTCAAATCGGTCTGTCTGTCATGATCGGTGTCATGACTTGGGTCGCCTGCTGGTGGCACTGTTCCCTCTGATAACAGGGGTGCAGTTTTGGTGGCCACCAGCAGGTGTCTCCCAAGTTGCAGCTGCACTGGTATATAAGCCTGCCCTGCACTTCAGTCCAGTGCTGCAGTATTTTGTCTGTTAAGCCCTGTTCCTGTCTGTCCTGATACCAGTCTGTTTCTTGATCTGTTCCCTTTGACCTTGGCTTGTACTTCTGGACTTTGCTGCCGTCTCCGATCCTTGACCCCGGCTTTGACCCTGGACTTGCTTGTTTCTTATCCCTGCTGGTTACGTTCAGATTTACTGTACATATTTATGTTCACTAGTTTTGGTGGTTTTGATGTTTATTGTATATGTAGTTGGCGTGCTTGTTTGTGGGTGTCCTGTTTTTTCACGTGTGCCTTGTCCTCAATAAATTCATATTGTTCACTTACCTTCTGCCTGTTTCCTTGGTGCAGCCCACTAACCTGTCCTCTAGTATTGGGTGTCTGTGTAGACATATCCCTGACACTGTCAGAACGATTTGAACAGATGTATTTGGCCGTGTGTACGTGGCCTATTTGTTCTGTTTACCATTATCGTTGGAAGTTAAAGTAAAAGAAAATCCCAAATGTTTGGTTTTCCCCCAAAAAATAGAGAGGAAATCTTCCAATGGGGACACTAGTTCAGATGGCCTGTGGGGCCCAAGGGATTCCCTTAATTTGCCAGAATTTTATCTCACTTCCAGTTTTGGCTATAGGGCCGGAAGTGAAGGTACATCTCCCTAATGGGATACAGATGGCAAAAAAACTGACAGGGGTTATAACCTTCCCTTACTCTATCCAAAAAAAGTTTTGCCTATACAGGCAGTCCTTGAGTTGCATGCATTCAAGTTCAGAAAAGTGAATATGCAGACTATTGCGGTATCATAAAGAGACACAGCAACCAAAATGATATCAAAAAGTTTAATTACAAAGATTAAAAAATAACATGTATAAAACACATTAAGAACAAAGCTCATGTATGGATAAAGTGTGTGGTGTGTACCAACAGGAGGCCAGCACCCCCTTCATTAAGCTGGCTCCCAACCATGGAGAAATCCAGCTGGAGGAGTGGTCCCCATCACCATCCCACCGGACTAAAGCCACAGTGTCACCAATTCAAATGCACCACCTACTTATACATACTTATCTTGGCAAAACAAGCTATCCCCCAGCACTGTACAGTAGTTAGGGGAACACAGAGGGTAAGGACAAGGTACTGAAAGAACACAGATCTAGGGGTTTTGAATAAGCCCAAAAGAGGCCATATATGATACGATGGCTAACCTCCGAGTCTTCTCCTGTTTTTTGTTGCCAGGATGATTTTGAGGGTATTATTCATTTTTTGATGGTACCACATCAAATACAAAGTAGCATTCGCATCACGTATGGTGCACCATAGCCTTACTTGAGCTTGAGGGCATATAAGTGGTTTTCTCCCCCTTTCTTCATCAATTGGGGATATGTTATATACTGTATGCTGCATTATTTACCTTGCATGTCTAGATTTAATTAATTATGTTGTGTTTCTTTTGGATAAGCCTTCGTTTTTGTTTCATGATATGTTTACCGGTCCTGAGGAAGCATGCGAAAGGCAAAGGGAAAACCGCCGCTCCAGACGACACTCTTCAGTGGTGAGTAAAGTTCAAAAACCCAAATGGGTGCAGGCAATGCGTGGTGCAATATAAGGAAAGAAAAATGGACAGCCGCACTCCAATGGATGAAAAGACTTAAAAATAGTGCCTGTTTATTCCAGTCAAAAAACTAAAACAGCAAAAAGAGCAAACAGTGGGGTAACAAAAGCTGGCGCGTTTCACATCGACAACCGATGCTTAGTCATAGCTATGACCTCTTGACAGAAAGATTATTTTTTTCATTTTTTCTTTTTCCTATACTTAATTATGGTTATTGTTGTTCAATCCCTAATGCATACTTGTAAATTAATCTTAATATTCTTTTATAGTAACCTATGTTAATTTCCACGGGCAGATCTCTAAATATACTTAGGGCATTAATGGGCTTTATAGTACATTTCCAAGTTGCTAACTGTGCTTTTTACTTTTTTGTACATTTATATACATTTCTAAGACAAAAATTTCAATAGAAATATATTTAAACAAAAAATGTATCTGTTCCAACTTACAAACAAATTAAACTTAGGAACAAACCTACAGAATGTATCTTGTTTGTAACCCAAGGACTGCCTGTAGTTCTACTTAAAAAATAAGTGCTTAAAAATGGAAGCCTTTAAAAACCGAGCAGATCTTCACCAGTTTAATCACTTTCCTTATTTTACAAACTTTTCTGTAATCTCCTGCAAATTCCCCACCTCTTCATATGTTCTTTTTGCCTTTAAAAGTCCACAAATTCACTTGGGAGGTTGTGTTTGTTTTTTTTAGTTAACCACAGCCAGGTTTTCCACCACCAGTTTTACGCTGTGATCAGTAGACCATGCAGGCCCGCTTTTCTGATCACCTATAACTGCATAAGCACTTGCCAAGGCTTTGTGGGACTTGATGTCACATATGATCAAGGCAGTGGCTACATGGCCTGTAAAACACCTTATGAAAAAGCTAGGAAGACCTTTACGAGAAAAACATTGTTTTGCAAAAAGGATATTTTGGAAAGTCTGTATACCTAAACGCCAAAGGTGGAGTTTTCCCTTAAATGTAAAATTTATATTAAAATACCTATGATTTGACTATGAAAAGCCTACTGCAAACAATTCATGACAGCACAGAATTATTCCCTTGAGCAGGTAAGATAATAAAAATATTAATTCCACAGTCAAATTAACAGTTTGTTTCTCCATTCCAAGAATCTTCACTCTTTGAACTGAAGTCTCAGACATGATGGACCAGCGGTTCAGGTGAATATGAAAGACATCACAGCTTCAGATTTGATGACTTTTCCACCCCCAGAGGAATATTTAGTAGAAAATAAATGGACCATTTATCCTGGCTGCTAGTTTGTATTGCGAAAGAGCGACCGACCATGCAGATCAGCATAGAGGTGCTGTGAGCGATTCTGTTAGCTTTTGAGTGCAACACCCTTTAGCAATTCATTGGAGCCATGTGAAGGGTGAGTGTTTGACTCTATCAGTAAACAGCACACAAGAAACGTCTGTTTATCAGTGATGACCAGATGATATAAAATGTTTATTCAGAAATAATGTTGCTTTATTTTCACAGCCAAGCAACCTTTGAATCAACACAAATTCTTATGGGTGAGGGATTTTACTGCACTTGTACACTGGGAACTCTGATTTGCCGTCACAGTGCTCATACAGAGCTAGTGAGTGACTTCAGCAACCTTACGGTTCCACCTTTGATGAAAAATTTGTATTTAATGTTAGATTCGGTTTACAATCAAAGTGCACATTTGAGGTGAAGAGATTCCTGCAGCATTTCTTGATAGAGGCCATCTGTTTATAGATAATTTTTTCCTGGCTCCAGGCACTAAGCTTTAAATACTTCTCTGTCTGTACTTGCTATCTAAACCTTTAAACCATAAAGCTCTTTTTCAGTTTAAGAACGGGTTTCCATATTCTGCTATAAAACATACACACACACATACACATTGGAAAATGTGTTGACCTAAATCATTTGGGTTTACTTCCAAAAATGCCAGACAAAATTAACTATTTTAATTAGACATTTAAAAGTAAGCACTGTAATTTAAATAAACAAAATCCACATATATAAGTAAAGTGAAGGAAAACATGCAAGAGAAAAAGTATACTGTTAACTAACACGTCTTGTTGGTAAGTGCTTTCTTTGGTTGTGAAATCAAGCACAAAAAGTGTAAAGACGAAAGAAAATTTGGGGTCACTCGCGAACACGGGAAATTGCTGAGGCACAGTTGAGTTTCTTGTGCCTTCAAGAAAATGTTCTCAATGTGTTTAAACGAAAATAAAAATGTTGAAAGGAAGGTAATGGTGTTGATTTGCTAAAACTGGAGAGTACAAAATCTAGTGCAGCTTTGCATAAAAACCAATCAGCTGCCATTTTTCTTTTGTCAAAGCTTAATTGAACAAGCTGAAGTTAGAAGCTGCCATGGCTACCATGCACAGCCACACCAGATTTTGCACTCTTCAGTTTTAGTAAACCACCCTCATTGCCTGTATACATATGAATAATGACATTCAAAATTGGAAACAGTCAAATGGAGAAAGATATTGCACCCCTTCATGTCTAGTCTTCCTGCATCTATTTGCACAGTTAATACATATCTAGCAAGGTGAACAAAATAGAAACACAATAAGAAAAAATGACTGAAGTTTAACTCAATGTATGTTTTTTATTAAATAGTTACATTGGTCCATCTCAGATGTAAGTATTAGTGGTGTAGCGTGGTTTGTCAGTAACTGCAAGTATTTTTCTCCTCCTAACCCCCCTAACCCTAAGTTACTTACAGCAGAACGGCCAGCCAATAACCCTGACATAATGTTGTTACATCAGGGTTATAGGCTGGCTGAAAATAATGACAATGAATACCTGTTATAGGAGGAAAATCCTTATTATGCTGATTGCTCGCTCACCAATTTTCACAATTTCCCCACAGCTCTCACATGTTCAAAAATGTTTTCCCTCCACTCTTTAGAAATCGCCCTACACACACACACACACACTTTTCAAAGTTCTCATGTCTTCACAACCCCCCCCCCCCATTGTGTGACAATGTGTGTGAGAGAGAGGGGGAGAGAAAGAGAGAGAAGGGGTGAGAGAGAGAAAGGGGAAAGGGGGATGAGAGAGAGGGAGGGTATGAGAGAAAGTAAGACAGAGAGGGATGAGAGAGAGGGGATGAGAGAGACAGGGGGCATGAGAGAGGGGGATGAGAAAGAGAAGAGGGGATAGAGAGAGAGAGAAGGTCAGAGAGAGAGAGAGTGAGAGAGAGAGAGAGAGAGAGAGAGGGGGTGAGAAAGTTAAAAAGAGAGCAAGGGTGTGAGAGTGCAAAACAGGAAATGAGAGAGATGGGGATGAGAGAGATAAGAGAGAGAGAGGGGTGATGAGAGAGATAGGGGGTGAGAGAGAGTGGGGAGAGTGGGGATGAGAGAGGGGGTAAGAGGGAGAGGGAGAGAGGGAGTGAGAGAGAGCCAGATGAGAAAGCAAGGAGGAAATTAGAGAGGGAGGATTAAGAGAGGGGGTAAGAGAAAGAGGGGGATGAGAGAGGGGGTAAGAGAGAGGGGGTGGGTAGGTGGGAGAGAGAGAGATGGGGTGTCAGAGAGAGGGGATAAGAGAGAGAGAGAAAGAGGCAGAGGGGTGAGTGAGAGAAAGGGGATGAGAGATAGGGAGATGGTTATAGAGAGAGACGGGGGACAAGAGAGAGGGGGAATGAGAGAGAGAGGGGGATCACACAGAGAGAGAGAGAGAGAGAGAGAGATAGAGAAGGGGATGATAAAGAGAAGAAGGGTGTTAGAGATAGAGAGGGATTCGAGAAAGAGAGAGAGAGAGGGTAGTGAAAGAGAGAGAGGGTGGTGAGAGAGAGAAAAGGTATGAGAGAGAGAGAGAGGGGGTGAGATTGAGAGAAAGGGGTGAAAGAGAGTGGGGAGGGGGGTAAGAGGGGGTAAGAGAGAGAGGGCGTGATAGAGAGAGGGGGTAAAAGCGAGTTGGGAGAGAGAGAGAGGGGAGTAAGAGGGGGAGAGAGAAAGAGAGGGGGTGACAAACAGAGGGGGTGTGAGAGAGAAAGGGGGATGAGAGAGAGAAGATGAATTAGAGAGAGAGACAGAGGGAGAATGAGAAAGAGAAGAAGGATGTGAGAGAGAGAGAGGGGGGGTGAGATAGACAGGGGGTGAGAGAGAGGGTGGTGAGAGGGAGCGAAGAGAGATGAGAGAGAGAGAGAGGGGGTGTGAGAAAGAGGGGTGATGAGACAGAGGGGGGTGAGAGATCAGAGAGATGGGGGATGAGAAGGGGTAAGAGAGAGAGTGGGCATGAGAGGGAGGGGGTAAGTGTGAGAGGGGGAGAGAAATAAGGGGAGTGAGAGAGAAAGTGAGGGGGAAGTGAGAGAGGGGGAGAGAGAAAAAGAGAGGGGGAGTGAGAGAGGGGGAGAGAGAGAGAGGGGGAGAGAGAAAGAGAGAGGGGGAATGAGAAAGAGAAGAAACTCTGTACTTTGGTTGTCTGAAGTAAAATTGTTTTAGACTCAACTTCTGTGTCTTACTGAAGAGTTAATCAGCCTGTGGATGGTGCCAGGTCAGCAGGTGACCATACTCTCAGGGTGGAGCAATCTTCTGCTTCTAGTCATGTCTTCCAAATCCTTCACCAGAGGTGCTCAGGAAATAGATGGCAACTCACCAGAGGTGTTTGACCCCTTAATAACAGGAGGTCAAAATCACTATTGGAAACCCAATTCGCTCCTCAGTAGCACCTTGCCATTTATTCCAAAGATCCCTCAGGTCAGATTATGGTGTAGAAGTAAACTTCACAGGAGACATAAAGAAGTAGCTCACAGTGTATTAGATTTATTAATTGTTTAAAATCATAAAGACAAGTTTGCACTCACATGTAACAGTGCCTGAACCCCAGCACTGAAGAAATACAGCGTGTACAGATGGGCCTGTCATCGGGATGCCGCGGTACGGGTCTGCGATTGTCGCTCAATTAAAAGTGCTAAATCGTTCTAAAAAACTATTGGAGGTTTTCAATAACAGATTATCCTCTCATTTTAAACAGCAACTATTCCAATTGCTTGCCCTCAAATACAGAAAATATAAGGACTTATGTAGAAGTCAATAACGTAGTGAAGTTTAATAGCTTGCCTGCTGAATAGCAAACATGGTTTGTCTTCAATTATAATTTCCTGGGATGGTCACATACATCAGTAGTGTATTTAGGTTTTGTGCTGCGCTAGGTCTTACTAAACTCATGCACCTCCTAATTTTAATATGACCCACCCCTTCCTGCCAAGGCCACACCCCTTTCTGCTCAAGTGGGGACACTAGTTCTTAGGGCCTGGGGGGGGGGGGGGCATTTTATTCCCTTAATTTGCATAGATTTCCTCTCACTTCCTGTTTGGCTATGGAGCAGGAAGTGAAGGGAAATCTTTGTGGTCCAGGATGATAGGACAGTCAAAATTAGAAGTGGGGGACGGGGGACGGGGGGACAGACAACTCTTTCCGTGCTGCCCTAGGCCTGGGCCTTGTTGGCCTAGGCCAGGATACAGTGTTGACATACATGCATACTTTCTGAGGCCAATTTAGATGGAATCCAGTATGGCTCAGATTGGTTGGAAGAAAGCAAAGCATCTGTATAAATCCAAGTGGTGTGCAAAACATGAGGGCTATTTTTAAAATGCTGAAGAAAATAAACAAGATCAAGAGAAAGTTGTTGCCCTCAGTGAGAAATCAGGATCCTTAATTATTTTAGCCAGAGAGTAAAAACAAGAAACACTATTGAACGTTTTCTTCCATATAAGCTTTTTTTAACTGCCCCATTCAAATTCCAGGCAGATGAAGGCTACATTCACACCTGAGCGTTTTGTCGCCTGAAGCGCGACGCTCAAAGACGCTAGAGGGGAAAAATAACATTATTGTCTATGGAGATAGTTCACATCGAAAGCCGAACGCCTGAACGCCTGAAGCTCAAACAAGTCTCGGACCCTTTTTTGTCACGCGTATCGGGCGTTTTACATTACTGACAATGACCTGTACAAAACCGTGGTGTAAAACGCCGCGTTTTGTCGCGGGGAAAACGCCACAATTTGTCGCGGAAAATCACAGGGAAAAACGCCGCAAATCGCCTACGCTTAGGTGTGAATGCATACAACAAGTGATATTGTTTGCGCTGTGGTGGTGATGCCTAAAGGGTGATGGGAAAGGGGAAGTGAAGTAGTAAACTAGGTGAATACAATAAGTGACAAAAATGTATAAATATATAGAAAAAATTCTATAAAACACAATGTGAACAAAGTAACAGTAAATAACAGTGACCGTGTCATCTATAAAGATGTGTGGTGGACATAATAGAATGCATGGTCAAACTCAGTCCTGCAGACAAAACCAAATAAAAGAAGAGAGTCCAACTTAATCATGCAACTCGGTGCAGCAAGTGAAATCTGGTGTGAAGTCAAAAGGAGATGTTCCAGCAGCCAAATGAGTGAAGGTGCAATGGAGGATTCCAAAACGTGCAGCCCACACCTCTAGTGATCCTATCAGCTTACCTCAAGGCTATCTGATATAGCCAGAAAGATAGGGCATCAAACTCTTGATGAATGGAAGCCTCAAATCCGATGGTGCATGGAAGGGGAAAGTACAAAAAAACAAACATAGAGTAGTCCTGTCACCACTGGAGGGATTCCTGCTAGCAATCAAAAGATGTGCACTTACACAGAGTGGTGAAAGGGGGTGCCTATCTCCACGAGCAGCGAGCTCGTCAGGTGCTGCTCTGCTGCCGCTGTTTGGCTAGATGTTGATCCGCCGATACTCAAACGATGGTGTTTGAAACAAAAATAGGAGGGCACATCGCATAATACCGCAAAATAAAGATTTAATAAACAAAGCACAAAATAAAAACTCACATAAAGTCAGCTGAGGCGGTCATACATCCACGAGCAGCGAGCTCGTCTACCGTCCGTCAGGTGTAAAGGGTCCAGTGCTCCAATCCCGACGCGTATTCGTCACACCACGTGACTTCATCAGGGGATAGCACTTGGATACTGGTCTGAGTTTAAATAGGGTCTGCGGAATAGGACGCCCGGCGGCCATTTTCCCGAAGTCAGCATGCAATTCAGCTAAGGACAGCAAGCACTCCTCCTCGTACCGTCCCACCCAGGTGGCATCTAATCAGAGATGTCGTTAGGTCTCACAATGGGAGGCGTCCTGGTCTAGGCAGACCCGAATACAAACCAGACTCAGAATTAACATAATATATAAAAAAAAGGTGTGTAAAACGGAATGATAAAATATGGATGATTTAACCACTTGACCACTGGGCACTTAAACACCCTTCCTAACCAGACCAATTTTCAGCTTTCGGTGCTCCCACAATATGAATGACAATTACTCAGTCATACAACATTCTACCCATTTGAAATTTTTGTCCTTTTTTTCACACAAATAGAGCTTTCTTTTGGTGGTATTTGATCACTTCTGGGTTTTTTATTTTTTGCGCTATAAAATAAAAACGACTGAAAATTCTGTAAAAAAAAAAAAAAAAAACTTGTTTCTGTCATATTAGTGGGTTATTTCTCACACACAGCATATGCATACCACAAATTACACCCCAAAACACATTCTGCTATTCCTCCCGAGTATGGCGATACCACATGTGTGGGACTTTTACACAGCGTGGCCACATACAGAGGCCCAACATGCAGGGAGCGCCATCAGGCGTTCTGGAACACCCAGACCAATTCTGACATTTCTCTCCTACATGTAAAAATCAACACTTATTTGCTAGAAAATTACATAGAACCCCAAAACATTATATATGCTTTTTTAGCAAAGACCCTAAAGAATACAATGGCGGTTGTTGCAACTTTTTATCGCGCACGGTATTTTCGCAGAAATTTATTGAACGCGTGTTTTTAAAAAAAACTGTTTTGTGCTAAAAAAAAAACAAAACAAAACAGTAAAGTTAGCCCAATTTTTTTTCATAATGTGAAAGATGAAGTTACGCCGAGTAAATAGATACCCAACATGTCACCCTTCAAAATTGCGCACACTCGTGGAATGGCGCCAAACTTCGCTACTTAAAAATCTCCATAGGCGGTATTGCAGAGTATCGCGCAGGGTATTGCAGAGTATTGGGGTATTGCAAAGTATCATGCAGGGTATTGGGGTATTGCCGAGTATTGGGGTATTGCCGAGTATTGGGGTATTGCCGAGTATTGGGGTATTGCAAAGTATCATGCAGAGTATTGGGGTATTGGCGAGTATTGGGGTATTGGCGAGTATTGGGGTATTGGCGAGTATTGGGGTATTGCCGAGTATTGGGGTATTGCCGAGTATTGGGGTATTGCAAAGTATCATGCAGAGTATTGGGGTATTGCCGAGTATTGGGGTATTGCCGAGTATTGGGGTATTGCCGAGTATTGGGGTATTGCCGAGTATTGGGGTATTGCCGAGTATTGGGGTATTGCAAAGTATCATGCAGAGTATTGGGGTATTGCCGAGTATTGGGGTATTGCCGAGTATTGGGGTATTGTTGAGTATTGGGGTATTGCCGAGTATTGGGGTATTGTTGAGTATTGGGGTATTGTTGAGTATTGGGGTATTGTTGAGTATTGGGGTATTGTTGAGTATTGTGGTATTGTTGAGTATTGGGGTATTGTTGGGTATTGGGGTATTGTTGGGTACTGGGGTATTGTGGGGTACTGGGGTATTGTGGGGTACTGGGGTATTGTGGGGTACTGTGGGATTGTTGGGTACTGGGGGATTGTTGGGTACTGGGGGGATTGCAGGGTACTAGGGGATTGCAGAGCTGGGATGTTTTGAGGGATGGCTGGATCTGTGACTGCATTTGTCACAGATCCAGCCACAGCTCAGCTGCTGACACCCCGCTCCCCCCCCCCTCCTCGCACACTGTACCGAACGGTACAGAGCGGAGAGCGAGGAGAGGGAGGAACCGGCGTCATCAAATGACGCCGGTTTGTTTACAAGTGATCGCGCCGTCATTCGACGGCGCGATCACGTGGTAAACGGCCGCTATCAGCGGCAATTTACCGTGATCCGTGATGCGCCGGGTCTTCTAGACCCGGCGAGCACGGACACTTTCGCGAGCGCGTCCCAGGGGACGCGCAATCGCGGAAGTGCACGAGGACGTCCCAGGGACGTCGTGTCAAAGCAACTCCACCGCGCCGTAGCAGTAAAATGCTTATGGCACGGTGGGGAAGTGGTTAAACCACAAACATGCTCAGACACCCTCCATGGGATCCCAGCATGTCTAAATGGTAAACAGAGCCAAACTGAAAAATAGTAAAAATGCCTCTAATAGAGGGTTGTGGGGGAAAAAACCCCCAATGGACATCCTCATTGGGTGTAATGATGGATGGCAGGGATGATAGGAGATACAAAAAATAATACATAATAGTAAAATATGGGATAAAATATAAAAGGTAAAAAGTAAAAAATCTGTGAAATCAGATTAAGAATATACACATATATGCAAGTGACATACACATATATATATGGATATATACACATAGAGGGGAGCACTCTCCCTCTGCTCAGGGAAAATTCTAACTGTAGAAAAGTAGTATGTATCGAGTAAAAAAACCGAACAGAGCACTGTACACAGCTGCACCCGACACACGGCTAACAAAGACCTACATGGAATGGTAAAGGACAGATCATGGCTAGGGATGAATGGAGCTAGGGAATATAACCTGGAAAGTCAAGAGGAAGGGATCCTAGAAGTCACTCAGGAAGCAGTTAAGGTCAAACTCAATATTGAGTCCTTTGGGCCTGAGAGTATCCATACAAAAGATATATTTGGATTCGAGCTGGCTCAGGGACCTAACTTTGTGACCCCCTCGCCATGGTCTGGAATAAGGAACTATCCCCCAAAATTTAAGCTGTGATGGATCTTTCCGATGAACTTTGGCAAAGTGACGTGATACACTGTGGTTAGTGAACCCGCTTTCTATATTCTTAACGTGTTCTTTAATGCGGATTCGCAGAAGCCGCTTAGTACGGCCAATATATTGAAGGCCACAGCTGCATTCTAGGGCATAGACTGCACCCTCTGTGTTACATCCAATAAAGTCTCTTACTTCATATTGTGTGTCATTGCTATTAGACTTGAATGTAGTGACTTTAATATTTGGTCGTTTAGTATGTATGCAAGAGTAACATCTTTTACAAGGGTAAAATCCTTTGCCAGTAAAGAAAGAAAACAATTTCTTCGGGGGATCTATCACACTCTTGACCAGTTGGTCCCGCAAAGTGGGGGCCCTTTTATAGATGAAGCTCGGTTTGTCTGGTAATAGGGCTCGAAGGTCCTTGTCAGCCTTCAGAATATGCCAGTGACGTTGAATAACCTTTTCTATCTTCTTAAACTGAACGCTGTATTCCATCATCACAGGTACCAAATCCTTCCTAATTGCCGGCTTCTTGTTTTCCAGAAGGTTGCTTCTTGGTAACTTAGATACTTCATCTATTTTTTCCTTGATATACATATCGTTATATCCCTTTTCAATAAATCTGTCGCCAATTTTTTTGGCCTGAACTTGAAACTCGTCTAGCCTGGTACAGTTGCGTCTTAGACGTACCAGCTGGCCCTTAGGTATATTGAAGAGCCAGTTTTTATGGTGGCAACTAGTGATGGGGAGGTAGCTATTGCGGTCTACGTTTTTAAAGAAAGTCCTTGTGTCAAAAGTCCCATTATTCCTAGAAATTTCTAAGTCCAGGAAGGGTATGGTATGTCCTATCTGCCATGTCAATACGATATTTTTGGAGTTGATGTTCAAACTCTCAAAAAGACACTGAAGAATTTAAACGTCTTACCACCCAATTAAATAAAGATTTGACTAAAAAGGATTTCGAGGCACAACAGAGAAAGAGTAAGAAGTATGCAAGAGACATCAATGATTATAAAAATGACTTGGTGTATAAATGGCAAGCCAAAAAGAGCCCCTCTGACCCTATCTCTACATTCTCTACACCTGAACAACCGACTCAAACCCGTTCACCATTGGTAGAGAAATTAGCAACAGAAACAGGAGAAAGATTAGAAAGTGTACGTCAAGATCCAAGGGAAGATCCCTCTAGACAGGATCAATACAGGAACGAACACTGGGATGGCAGACACAGACACCCTAGTGGCCAAACTCCACGCAACACATGGAGGAAACATCCACAGGCAGAACATACTCCTCAGCAAGCTGGAAAAAACCTAAACATCGCAAAATTAATAATAAAAAAACACATAATAATTGGAATAAAACAAACCAGGGACAGAAAGACACTAAAGGCTTACAGAATGAACGGATGAGAAGCCCCGAATATGCGAATGGAGACCATGGAAACAAAGAATATAGGAGTGACCAACAATATGATCAGAGACCCTATAGACGGAGCCCAGATCCTGACCCTTATTATGGACAAGGAGCTAGATATGGTCCACCACCTCCACTCCTCAGACCTAGAGAGAGGAGTCCAGGGTACACCTATAATCAATATGGTCCTCCAAGAGAACAACGGGACTACTATAGAGATGATAGAAGAATTCCAGAGTATTATCGCGAGCAAGGATACAGCAGGTCTTTTTTAGACCGGGATATGATATATCATCCACCAAGGAAAACAGAGGAGACCAAGCAAAGAAGCCCTCCAAGAAAAGAGGGTGCAGAGCAGGAAAGAGAAAACAGGGGAAAAAAAGAATAATTGGGGAAGGGATTTTTAACCTTACTAACACACCTCTGACCCAAGAAGAAATTCTGGTACTGGATAAAGGGCTTAAGTATGCACCGGTCAGAAACTTGGATAAATTCCAGACCTATATCAACTTAGAGCGATACATTAGGAAACTTAACATTAAAAAGTATCTCAAAGATATACCTGCTAAGCCCATTATAAGGGAAACCAATTCCGTGGTGCACAGTCAGTTAAGGAATAAATCCACTTTTAATCCCAAGGTAAAAGATGGTAAACACATAGAGGTATTCAGACATATGGTAACAGAAGAAATTAAAAACCTCACTTTCAAAAAAATTGAGGAACCTACATCCATGAAAATTGGGATCAAAAAACTCAGAGCAAAGAAAGACCTTGTGATTAGGCCCTCGGATAAGGGTGGAGGGATTGTTCTATTAACCACTGAACAATACCACACAGGCATGATGAAATTGCTTGATGACTCTGAGACCTACTGCCCCATGTCCAAAAATCCGATTTTCAAATGGAAAAAAGAACTTGAACAAGTAGTACATTTGGGTCTGAAGAAGGGAGTCCTTGACAAAAAAGAGGCTAGATATCTGATCCCCGAGGCTTGCAGAACCCCCATCATCTATGCCCTACCCAAGATCCACAAAGATAAAGATAACCCTCCCTTTAGACCTATAGTGAACGGGATAGATTCCATCACAGCCAGACTTGGGCAATATGTAGACCGGTTTCTTCAACCGGCCGTCCAGAATACACGCGCTTATCTTAAGGATACGAAAGACATGCTGCAACTTCTGGACGAGACGAATGAGGCCGGACCACTTTTGATGGCAACAGCAGACGTATCGTCACTCTACACCATCATTCCCCATCATCTAGCCTGCGATTCCACCAAATGGGGGCTTCGCAACTATACAGAGCTCCCATGTGTACAGAGGAAGTACATTATCAAATGCTTGGACTTCTGTCTTAAACATAGCCACCTCTGGTACAAGAATCAATATTACCAGCAAAAGACCGGGGTGGCAATGGGGTCAAAATTCGCACCCAGCGTCGCGGGTCTCTTCATGTCTAAATGGGAAGAGGAGTCGATTTTCACCAACCAGCCTACTGACCTTTTGCTATATAAAAGGTATATCGACGATATCTTTATCTTATGGAAAGGAGACCACCAGTCCCTTGTTGCCTTTTTTGAGAGTTTGAACATCAACTCCAAAAATATCGTATTGACATGGCAGATAGGACATACCATACCCTTCCTGGACTTAGAAATTTCTAGGAATAATGGGACTTTTGACACAAGGACTTTCTTTAAAAACGTAGACCGCAATAGCTACCTCCCCATCACTAGTTGCCACCATAAAAACTGGCTCTTCAATATACCTAAGGGCCAGCTGGTACGTCTAAGACGCAACTGTACCAGGCTAGACGAGTTTCAAGTTCAGGCCAAAAAAATTGGCGACAGATTTATTGAAAAGGGATATAACGATACGTATATCAAGGAAAAAATAGATGAAGTATCTAAGTTACCAAGAAGCAACCTTCTGGAAAACAAGAAGCCGGCAATTAGGAAGGATTTGGTACCTGTGATGATGGAATACAGCGTTCAGTTTAAGAAGATAGAAAAGGTTATTCAACGTCACTGGCATATTCTGAAGGCTGACAAGGACCTTCGAGCCCTATTACCAGACAAACCGAGCTTCATCTATAAAAGGGCCCCCACTTTGCGGGACCAACTGGTCAAGAGTGTGATAGATCCCCCGAAGAAATTGTTTTCTTTCTTTACTGGCAAAGGATTTTACCCTTGTAAAAGATGTTACTCTTGCATACATACTAAACGACCAAATATTAAAGTCACTACATTCAAGTCTAATAGCAATGACACACAATATGAAGTAAGAGACTTTATTGGATGTAACACAGAGGGTGCAGTCTATGCCCTAGAATGCAGCTGTGGCCTTCAATATATTGGCCGTACTAAGCGGCTTCTGCGAATCCGCATTAAAGAACACGTTAAGAATATAGAAAGCGGGTTCACTAACCACAGTGTATCACGTCACTTTGCCAAAGTTCATCGGAAAGATCCATCACAGCTTAAATTTTGGGGGATAGTTCCTTATTCCAGACCATGGCGAGGGGGTCACAAAGTTAGGTCCCTGAGCCAGCTCGAATCCAAATATATCTTTTGTATGGATACTCTCAGGCCCAAAGGACTCAATATTGAGTTTGACCTTAACTGCTTCCTGAGTGACTTCTAGGATCCCTTCCTCTTGACTTTCCAGGTTATATTCCCTAGCTCCATTCATCCCTAGCCATGATCTGTCCTTTACCATTCCATGTAGGTCTTTGTTAGCCGTGTGTCGGGTGCAGCTGTGTACAGTGCTCTGTTCGGTTTTTTTACTCGATACATACTACTTTTCTACAGTTAGAATTTTCCCTGAGCAGAGGGAGAGTGCTCCCCTCTATGTGTATATATCCATATATATATGTGTATGTCACTTGCATATATGTGTATATTCTTAATCTGATTTCACAGATTTTTTACTTTTTACCTTTTATATTTTATCCCATATTTTACTATTATGTATTATTTTTTGTATCTCCTATCATCCCTGCCATCCATCATTACACCCAATGAGGATGTCCATTGGGTTTTTTTTCCCCCACAACCCTCTATTAGAGGCATTTTTACTATTTTTCAGTTTGGCTCTGTTTACCATTTAGACATGCTGGGATCCCATGGAGGGTGTCTGAGCATGTTTGTGGTTTAAATCATCCATATTTTATCATTCCGTTTTACACACCTTTTTTTTATATATTATGTTAATTCTGAGTCTGGTTTGTATTCGGGTCTGCCTAGACCAGGACGCCTCCCATTGTGAGACCTAACGACATCTCTGATTAGATGCCACCTGGGTGGGACGGTACGAGGAGGAGTGCTTGCTGTCCTTAGCTGAATTGCATGCTGACTTCGGGAAAATGGCCGCCGGGCGTCCTATTCCGCAGACCCTATTTAAACTCAGACCAGTATCCAAGTGCTATCCCCTGATGAAGTCACGTGGTGTGACGAATACGCGTCGGGATTGGAGCACTGGACCCTTTACACCTGACGGACGGTAGACGAGCTCGCTGCTCGTGGATGTATGACCGCCTCAGCTGACTTTATGTGAGTTTTTATTTTGTGCTTTGTTTATTAAATCTTTATTTTGCGGTATTATGCGATGTGCCCTCCTATTTTTGTTTCAAACACCATCGTTTGAGTATCGGCGGATCAACATCTAGCCAAACAACGGCAGCAGAGCAGCACCTGACGAGCTCGCTGCTCGTGGAGATAGGCACCCCCTTTCACCACTCTGTGTAAGTGCACATCTTTTGATTGCTAGCAGGAATCCCTCCAGTGGTGACAGGACTACTCTATGTTTGTTTTTTTGTACTTTCCCCTTCCATGCACCATCGGATTTGAGGCTTCCATTCATCAAGAGTTTGATGCCCTATCTTTCTGGCTATATCAGATAGCCTTGAGGTAAGCTGATAGGATCACTAGAGGTGTGGGCTGCACGTTTTGGAATCCTCCATTGCACCTTCACTCATTTGGCTGCTGGAACATCTCCTTTTGACTTCACACCAGATTTCACTTGCTGCACCGAGTTGCATGATTAAGTTGGACTCTCTTCTTTTATTTGGTTTTGTCTGCAGGACTGAGTTTGACCATGCATTCTATTATGTCCACCACACATCTTTATAGATGACACGGTCACTGTTATTTACTGTTACTTTGTTCACATTGTGTTTTATAGAATTTTTTCTATATATTTATACATTTTTGTCACTTATTGTATTCACCTAGTTTACTACTTCACTTCCCCTTTCCCATCACCCTTTAGGCATCAACACCACAGCGCAAACAATATCACTTGTTGTATACCTTTTATTGTCCATTTGGATAGACCTATTCTTTGTTTGCTGCAGTATACCTCCCGTGCCCCTTTCCCACGGCCCCTTTCCCACGGTCCAATCCCTTTTCACCCATTTCAGCGCAGGAGTTTCACCTATCACTCTAGGTGTGAATGCAGCCGAAGTCCCAAGATCATAACATTTTCAAATTCTTCTAATAATAAGAATGAGTGTACACCTAATAAAATCCAAGGAAAGTCAAAACTCCTGATCTACATACTTTTTCTAGGAGACTCAGGAAGAAGCTATTTGAATAACATAACAGCCAGGAAACTAGCATTTCCACATAAGGAGAGGTGTAGATTCTTTGTTTACCCAATTATTAATTTATCATTAATATTACTGCCATACATTGGTGTGTTATTTCCTTTGGATGTACCAATTTTGCTGATTGTTGATTATATTAAAATGCAACAAAGCAAGTGTGATTGTGACAAAATACATAGGAGTCGCTCCATGTTGTATACAGTAATTTGTCTACACAGGAAAACAATTAGTTGAAGAATTATCCACCAGGCTAAAACAGGTGGTTCCACATCAGTTATTTTCTTTATGGCAACCCTTCTTAAAGCTGTGGGTGATTTACTAGAGGATAATGGTGGCACAATTATCCCCTTGATGTCATGTGCCATAACTTGAAGTGATGTGGTAGGTATCCTTTTTACATTTCTATATATTTCTACAATATTATATTATAAATGTCTTTACATAGAGGTAGCCCTCTTTTACAAAGTAATTATGTCCTTTCATATGTCCCCTTCCATGGCTTGTTTTAATGAGTCAGCAAAAAGTTGTGGTATACTTGAATTCCTTTAGCTGTTACTGCAGATATTGGTTACTCTTAAAGTATTTAAAGCTGAACTCCAGTCAGTAAAAAAATGAGAAATTGTATCAAGTACTTACCGTAATTTTTTATTTTGCTGGCGCCAAGCCATGACAGCATACTACCACATGTACCCTGCCATGTTGGCACCAGGAGAGCTGAGGATTATTCCTCATTTCTGAGCAGTGGGTGGAACCATGCAAATTGTTGTCTTATACCCTGTTGACCAGATGTGCAGTCAGAACTGCTAGTGTATAGTGTAGGCCTAGCCTAATGTTCTAGGTCTATTTATTCCAAACTGCTGTTGCATGCTGTTTGTCTATCATCAGTGCAGTGTTTGGAAACCAAGACTTCTATACAATAGGATTCGGGAGTCCAAAAGTCTGACATGATCTGCCCTCAGATGGTGTCTGCACCATTTAGCAGCCAGTTCTACCCCACAGCTGGCAAAGGGAGAGCCTAGCAACCAATCCCCACATTATTAATATGAAAAGTTAACTCTGACAGCTCCCATTCCTGCCCTCCACCCAGTGCTGCTGAGCCTTCCGCTCTCCATCCATTACTGTCCTGCCTCCTGCTCTGTGTAGCTGTGTAGGATAGGAAAGTGAGGGGGGGCAAAGGACCTGAAGCATGGGGGGGGCAATGTGAAGGTGCAGAGAGCACTACTCTGGGGCTGGGAGGGGTTGATGTGAAAGGGGCAGAAAGCATTACTGTGGGGGAGGTGATGTAAAGGGAGCAGAGAGTGCCACTGTGGGGGGTTATATGAAGGAGCAAAGAGTACTTCTGTGGGAGGGGGTGGCGTGAAGGTGGCAAAAGATGACACTTCTAAGGGGGATAATGTAGAATGGGAGAGAACACTACTGTGAGAGGAAGGTAATGTAAAGGGGGCAGAACACAATGCTGTGTGGGGGGGGGGGAGTGATGTGAAGAAAGGAAGAGCACACTACTAAGGTAGTGTTGATGCGAAGGGGGCTTGAAGACACTGCTGTGAATGAAGGGGATGTGATGTAAAGGGGGGTTCAGAACACTACTGTGTAGGGGGTGGAGGGAGGGGTGATAAGAAGGGGTCTGAGAACACTACTGAGGACACTGAGGACACTGCTGTGAAGGGCGATGAGGACACTGCTCTGAAGGGGGCGGAGAACACTACTTTGAAGGAAGCTGAGAACAGTACTGTAAAGGGGGTTGAGAACACTACTGTGAAGGAAGCTGAGAACACTACTGTGAAGGGGGCTGAGAACACTGCTGTGAAGGGGGCTGAGAACACTGCTATGAAGGGGTATGAGAACACTACTGTGAAGGGAGCTGAGAACATTGCTCTGAAGGGCGATAAGGACACTGCTCTGAAGGGAGTGGAGGACACTGCTGTAAAGGGGTCTGAAAACACTTCTGTGAAGGGCGATGAGGACACTGCTCTGAAGGGGGCTGAGAACACTGCTCTGAAGGGAGCTGAGGACACTGTTGTGAAGGGGTCTGAGAACACAACACTGCTGTGAAGGGCGATAAGGACACTGCTCTGAAGGGGGCTGATGACACTGCTGTGAAGGGGGGCTGAGGACACTACTGTGAAGGGCGATGAGGACACTGCTCTGAAGAGGGCTGAGAACACTGCTTTGAGGGGTAATGAGGACACTGCTCTTAAGGGGGAAGAATTTTGCACGTCAGTCTGCGAAAGTAGCATAGCGCATGCACGCCAGCCCACAGCTCGGTGTGGGAGTGTGCCCACGGGTCCCCGCAGACTCTATGTCTGCTGGCGGCTCACAATTGTGATGAGGAGAGGCAGGACAGGGAAATGTAAACAAGGCATTTCCATTGTTCTGCCTAGTGACATGACAGGGATCTACTGCTCTCTGCACAGTTAGAACTTGCTAAGGGAACACACTTAGCCCCTTGATCGCCCCCTAGTGTTCAACCCCTACTCTGCCAGTGTCATTTCATTTACACAGTAATTAGTTGCTATTTTTAGCTCTGATAGCTGTATAAATGTCATTTGTCCCGAAATAGGGTCAAAGTGTCCCATCTGTCCTCCGCAATGTTGCAGTCCAGATCACCACCATTACAAATAAAAAAAAATATACTAATAAAAAGGCCATAAATCTACCCCTTATTTTGTAGATGCTATAACTTTTGCGCAAACCAGTCAATATATGCTTATTGTGATTTTGTTTACCAAAAATATGTAGAAGAATACATATCGGCCTAGACTGAGGTAAAAAAAATATATATATTTTTTGGGGATATTTATTATAGCAAAAAGTTGTTTTTTTGTTTATAGCACAAAAAATAAAAACCACAGAGGTGATCAAATACCACCAAAAGAAAACTCTAATTGTGGGGAAAAAAAATTGTTTGGGTACAGCATGCAATTGTCAGTTAAAGCGACGCAGTGCTGTTTTGCAAAAAAATGCTCTGGTCATTAAGGGGGTAAAATCTTCCGGGACTGAAGTGGTTAACAATCATTTTAAGCCTACTGGAGCCAACTCTTATTAACAGTGTCACTATCCCCTGTGGAATATTATTCCAAAAGGCCAGTTTTGCAGATTGAAGAAAACTGCAGCAAAAAGGACTATATACACTAAAGTAGCATTCTGTAGCAAAAGTTTACAAGAAGGGTTATTCCCATGATAACATTTCACAGCTTTCAGTCATTATTTAATTTCTCCACCTCAAATTGAAAAGTGGAAGGATAAATAATCCCAAAAATGTATGATTTAATAACCAGTTTAATCATAACTATAAACCCATAGAACAAGCAATAAAACATATCTGACATATCCTATTTTCAAATCTCAAATTAGGCCATATTCTGCCTATGAAGCTGAACATCATTTAAAAAAAAAATTGTGCACCTGTTCAAATGATTATGTGGTATATGGCTTTCCCTTACCCTGTGGCCTTTTATATATAGGCTGCACAATAAGATCCTTGCAAAGTAGATTAGGTGAACATGACAGATATATTGAAAGTGTTTTTTTCTGAACACAGGGTCCCCAAAGGTATTTTTGCATTTATAAAGCTATGTTTTGCATACAAACATTTATAGACGTATAAATGGTCTCAGAGTACTTTGTATAGATAGAGACTATTTTCTCCATTCTCCCTCAATCAGAAAGATTTCACAAACTCTGTAATCAAGAAACATACTGGATCTAATACTGGATATGTGAAACTCTAGTACACAATGGTTTAAATAAGGAACTAGATGTACACATCATTCTATACTTATTCTGACATCCAGTAAGCAATTGCCAGTTCATCTGTTATTATGGTATACAATGGTATACAATGTATTACATGTTGCTTTACAGGAATATTTTGTTAATATTGTTATCACTATTGTAGCTACTAAATAACAAATTTAACTCCTTACCACACAGCCCTTTAATAGAGTCTGTACGTCTGGGGGTGGGAATGATCGGTGATCATGTGAGCACTGTGATTGGTTGTCACAGTAGTCACAATATCTGGATCCCGTCCTGTCGTCTACTGATTGTTAGTATTTGACAGCTTGGGCACCGTGCTGGGAGCACACAGTGAGTGCACTCTCAGCACAGAAACATATGCCTCTCAGTGACACATTGGTTATGACTTAATTCACAACAAAGAATGCTACATGCCTGTACCAGTATCCTTCATCTGTGGGAGTATCAGACAATATAAAGAGATCTTGACTCGGGCTCACATGTCTGAAACTATTGATGCCAACACCTTTAAATTCCTTAACAGAGAGAGTCTATTGACCCCTATCTTTTATGCCATGCCTAACGTGCATAAAGGAGTTATACCACCGCCTGAGCGCCCCATCATTTCAAGCTGTGGCTCATTAATGGAAAATGTAAGCAGAATTATTGATGAATACCTTTATCCTCACGTGAGAAGTTTGTTTTCTCAGGTCAAAGATACTATCGAATTATTAAAAATAATAGATGGTTTCTCAATACCAAAAGTGGCATTGTTAGTTTGCCATTGATATCCAATCACTGTATAACTCTATCCCACATACCCTAGGTACTCAGGTAGTACGTGGCTTTCTCGATGAGAGAGACAATGACTCTCGTAAGTACAACAACTTCATTATTGAAATGTTAGATTTTATTCTTACCAACAATGTATTTGTATTCAAATGCTCCCACTACCTCCAGGTACAGGGTGTGTATCAGGCTGTGTACTCACCGAAGCCGAGATGTCGAGGGTGGCCCACCGTTGCGACCCGGCGCCGACCGTCCCCTGGAGTTGGGACAGGGGAGGTGAGCCCCGGGAGGCACCAGCGCCAGTGAGGTCCGGGTTGGTAGCCGGGATCCTGGTGCAGACTGGAACTGAAGCTCCTCCTGATGGCGGTGAGCAGAGCAGGCAGCGGAGGAGCCACAAGACAGGTGCAAGGCAGGTAGCAGAAGCTGTACTGAAGAACTGTGGAGCAGGTAACTGGAGGGGTACCGGGCAGGTGCAAGTGGATCAGACTGAGAACAGGTCCAGAGAGCTAGCCGAGGTTCAGGGGTTGGAGAGGTCAACAAGTCCAAAGTCAAGCCAGAAGTCAGGGATTATAGAAGACAGCGTATCCAGGAACAAGAGCCAAGGTCAACTTCAGGGCGAGAGGAGAGTCGTACGGAAGGACAACTTCCTGGCGAGAGGAGAGTCGTATGGAAATCCGGGTCAAAGGTTCAGGTAATCGCCCGTGCGCGCGCCCATGTGCACGCTGCGTCGCCAGACCTCGCATGCGCGCGTGTGCGCGCCTTTCCCGCACGGGTACACGCCGGAGCGCCGCTCTATTGCGCATGTGCGAGGATCGGAAGACAGGCCTGGATCCCTGACAGTGCCCCCCCCCCCCAAGGGGTGGACTCCGGACGCCCAAACTGGCCATCAGCTCCGGATGTTCCTGTTGAAAGGCACGGATTAGGCGTGGGGCATGTAGATTCTTAGAAGGTTCCCAGGAATTGTCCTCCGGTGGGTACCCCTTCCATTTGACCAGGTACTCGAGTTGCCTACCCCTCTTCCTACAACTCACGATGGCCTCCACTTCGAATTCAAGTTCACCCTCAATCTCCACTGGTGGAGGTGGGGGTTCCCCTCTTCCGCCAAAAGGGTCTGGCACAACGGGTTTAAGGAGGGAGGAGTGAAAAACAGGGTGGATCCTGTAAGAGTCCGGTAGGGCAAGTTCAAAGGCCACGGCATTGATTTTCCGTCTGATCTTGAAGGGACCAATGAACCTCGGGCCAAGTTTCCGAGAAGGCACAGGTAATTTTAGGTTAGTGGCGGAAAGCCAGACTTCCTCCCCGATTTTAAAGGCTGGGCACTCTTTTCTTCCTCTATCATAAAATTTTTTATAATCCTCTTGGGCCTGCCGCATCATCCCCTGAAGCTTCAGAAAATTTGACTGGACAGCTGTTAGATGTTCCTGAACAGCTGGGACAGGTATTTCTGGTAGATCATCCGGGAGGAAGGATGGGTGAAATCCAAAGTTGGACCAGAAGGGGGTCTGATTGGTGGTGGAATGTACCGAGTTGTTGTAGGAGAACTCTGCGGATGGTAGCAGGGACGACCAATCGTCTTGAGAGGAGGAACAAAAGCATCGCAGGTATTGCTCCAAAGTTTGGTTCGTTCTCTCTGTTTGGCCATTGCTCTGGGGGTGATAGGCCGAGGAGAGGCAGCTCTTGATTTCCAAGGCCTTACAAAGTTCTTTCCAGAATCTGGATGTAAATTGGCTGCCCCTGTCAGAGACGATACTTCTGGGAACCCCATGGAGCCTAACAACTTCCTTGAAAAAGTCCTGGCTGTTTCTGCCGCAGAGGGAGTTCCTACCATGGGCACAAAATGGGACATTTTAGAGAGTCGGTCCACCACGACCAGGATTGAAGTAAAGCCTCCAGATGGAGGCAAGTCCACAATGAAGTCCATGGAAATTTCTGCCCATGGACGTTCCGGAATAGGTAAGGGTTTGAGCAGTCCCCAGGATTTAGTATTGGGACCCTTGTTTCGTTGGCAACGAATGCATGAAGCAACATAGATTTTACAGTCCTGTCTCCACCTGGGCCACCAGAAAGACCGAGAAATCAGTTCACCCGTTTTCCGTGCCCCAAAATGTCCTGCTAACTTGTGGTCATGGAAGGTACTCAAGATCAATCGTCTGGCTTCCGTTGGTACAAAAATTTTCCCCCTTGGGGGCGTGGCCGAACCTAGCTAGAAGATGGACGCATAAACCTTGAGCTCCCGCCACCTCAGAGCTAACACACCTAATAACTGGAGACCTTGCCCTGCTTACCCACCGATAGTCATGGGCACTGCCTCAAGAACATCTTCTGCCTCCAGATCGCGATCCCCCAGGGAAAATACCGGGACAACCACCCAGAACATACCGGACATGTTCCGTTCCCAGAGAGGCAACATGGCGCCCTCCCGCCAAGACTCCCCATCAAACCTCTCACAACACCCTCCACACGGGCCATCGGACATAATACTCTTGTCGCAAGCAGGAGCGTACCCACCGGAGACAGAACGAGTTGACCCTCCGGGCCCCCCTCCACAGCTGCCGCTCTGCATAGCCGACCTGAGGGCGGTCGCGGCCGACATCAAAGACGCGCTGTCGGCGGCAGTGGCGGAACTCCGCTTGGACATTAGATCGCTAGCTGACAGGGTATCACAGACGGAGAAGGTGACAGAGGGCCACGAAACCGTCCTCAAACGATCGACAAGGAAGATCGACGACCACACCTTACAACTCCGAGATATGAACCGTCACCTCGAGGACCTCGATAACCGAGGACGCAGACACAACCTAAGGGTACGGGGCCTGCCAGAGGCCGTGGAAGGTGACCACGTACCTCAAGTGGTCGCGGGCCTCTTCAATTCAGTGCTGGGCAGACCGCCACAGGCGCCCGTCCCCATGGACAGAATACACAGAGCGCTGCGGCCCAGGGGAAGAGACACAGACCCCCCACGGGATATAGTTTGCTGTCTCTCCGATTACAGGATGAAAGAAGACATCCTAAAAATGGCGCGTGACAAACGACTGGTGCACGAAGGAGCCCCGGTCCACATATTCCAGGATCTCTCGGGGATTACCCTAAAGCATCGGAGAGATCTACGACCGTTACTGGATGCCCTACGGGACCGCAATATCAAGTACAAATGGAAGTTTCCCTTTTGCCTGTCGGCCTCCCATCAGGGCCGCACCGCGCTGCTCAGGGTCCCGGAGGACCTGCCTCGCTTTTGTGAGACACTGGATATGCCCATTATCGTGGTCCCTGAATGGTATGCGGCCTATCGCCAGTCGGTCAGTAAATGGCCGAAAACGCACACGGAACCGATGGAGACCCAGGCCTCCAGATTCAGGCGCCAGAGGTCCCCCTCACCAACCCGCTCCACCCCGGGGTCGCAAGCCCACCGAGCTGATCGTGACTCCCCCCACCCCCCGGGAGCCAGACGAGCCCGGAGAGACTATTAAATGGCTGTCACATGAGTTCCACCTTTAATATTGGACTTTGTTCTGTTAATCGTCATCGGTTGCCAAATGTTCTGTTTGACTGTTTGACTGTTTTTGTTAACACGCCTAACCATTCACATGCCATGGAGGATAAACTGAGCGACATTGGACCTTGAGGAGCTCTCTCTCTCGGACCACGCGACCATACGCGATAAATCGCGCATTACTTATACCCCTCTCAGGCAAATTTCAAGATCACCCCAATGGGCACACCTCTCCATGCTTTGTGGACCTACCATCACCGCCTACGATACCCAGAGTACAGTGCGAGGGATAGCGGCCTGAGATCCGCCCAGAGGGAGGCGTTCATTTAGTTAACTCCCGTGGACTCCAACTCCCGACAAGCACTGCACAGTCCAGACGCAGAAGCCCCGGAAGTGACCCTGCCTCCACCGAGCTGCGTCATCCACCGGCGCCAGACGCGACACACGACATGGCGATGCGCTGACCATACCAGGTTGATGCTGGATCCCGGAATGCAGCCCGACGCCCCGATACACACCGCTCCAGGCCCCGCTGCCCACGCCAGGCTGGGAACACCTCTGGATCGCAGCAGGGGACTGCCATCGCATACGTCACATGACCCCCTCCCGATGTCTAGACCTCACTCACAACACCCGCGCCTACCGATGACACAACCTCCACCGGGCGTGCCAAGGACACCACCCCCCACTGAACGACCCCCATCCACCTGATGCCAGCGAACTGTTGTCACCCGCCGCAACTGAACCACCCCACCTTCGGTCTATCCCGTGGGACCCACACCGAACTGCATCGCCCACTTGTCCTTACAGAAGCCACCCCCGTGGGAATGGACACAGCCCCCGGACTCGTCGCCTGGAGACTCCTCACGGTTGTGGGCTACCACAGTGCACGCTATATACCTCCCTTACGCTTCTAAAGGACATGGGTTCGTATATTGGGTTGGTAATGAGGGGGTAACCTTGAACTGTACATATGTCATAGCTATTGTTATTGTGGTCGGACAGCTTTGCTACCCACATACATGCATATTCTTGAATTAAGATAGCCCCTACCGAACCCCCTGGTGGAGACAGTAGTAAGGCTGGTCTCCCCCCTCCTGGCTAAATGCAGACTTTCTACCAGTCGAGATGGCGGCCTTGGACGGGGGAGACGGAGCAATGACTGAGAGAGGGGAGGAGATTGGTTTGGTGGACCGCACAGACCAGGTGGGAACGACCCTGTGACCCCCTGCCTGGCTGTCAGGCCCTTCTAGCTGCTGCACCCACAATAGCAAGGCTAGAAGTCCTAGTTAATGAGTTCTGCCCCACTCCACCCAGCACCTCGGTCTCCGCAATGACACAAGACCTTGGTCTCTTTTGCTCTGGGGTGGCGTGGCGTTTTTGTTTTGGTATTTTAGAGTTAAGACCAGGTTTTTTGTTAACGACCTTGTCATACCACTTCCTGCGACCGCCTTCTGGCGTGCTTCGCCCAACCCCCACACAGTTGTGCGAGGTGGACTGCCTGCCCACCTCCATAGGACACAGTCCCCACGCTCGCTGTAGACCTCCGAGTGGTCCCCCCCACATCTGGTGGGAGGCCCCTAACTCGTGTTCCGCTTACCCCCCATCCCTACGGGGCGCAGCTAACACCTAAACCCCAACCCTCGCCTAGTTAACGCACGGCTCCATCCCTCCATCCTCCCTGATACTGCTCCCACCCCACCCTCGCCCTCCCCTGACCACCATGACAGATCAGACTAACTCGGCTCCCACTACACCCGATGTGGGTGACACCTTTCGGGCACTCACGCTGTACTCGTTAAACGCCCAGGGACTCAACAAACCCGAAAAACGTTCTCAATTGTTATACTCCCTACAAAAGGACAAGCCTCATATAGTGCTTCTCCAGGAGACACGGTTTAGGTCGGACAGCATCCCTAAGCTTCATAATTATTATTTCCCCACAGTGTACCATGCGGCCGACACGGAGTCAAAGACTAAGGGAGTGTCCATCCTCATCTCCAAACGTTGCCCACTAAAGGTAGAGAACACTTTGGGAGATGTGCAGGGTAGATATCTTTTCATCAAAGGGAAACTCCTGGGAACACCCATCACTATCGCAAACATATACGCGCCTAACACGCGACAAGTTCAGTTTTTTCGGGACACCCTCCAACACCTGACCGCCTTCCAGACTGGCATACTGATCTTAGGAGGGGACTTCAATGTCCCACTGTCCCCGCTTATAGACACTTCAAATGGCTCCTCCTGCCTGACCTACAGAGCACTCAAGGACATTAAGTCCCAGCTCAGCCTGCTATCCTTACACGATTCCTGGCGCACGCTCCACCCCACTACAAAAGACTTCACCTTTTTCTCCCCCATGCACAATAAATATTCGCGCATTGACCACTTTTTCATCTCTCAGAACGACCTCGCACTGCTCTCAGGTGCCTCTATAGAACCCATGCTACTCTCGGACCATCACCCAATTACAATGACTCTGACCTGGAGGGGCAGACGCACTCCGTCGGGGATCTGGAGGATGGATGACTCCATACTCCTGGACCCTGGGGACGTTGCCACTTTGACCTCAAGGCTAACCCAATACTTCGAGGACAATGCAACCGGGGGCGTAACACCCGCCACAGTGTGGGCGGCACACAAATGTGTCATCAGAGGGGAAATAATCTCCATGATGTCAAGACGCCGCAAGGACAGATTGGCACTTCTTAACGACCTGACGCAACGTATCAAATCCCTAGAGCAGACACACAAACGCTCCCTCGCTATTAATACACATGAAGAGCTCCTGAAAGCTAGGCAGGACCTCCTGGACCTAATTCACACTAAACTCCGAAGTAAGTTTGCTCTGACCCAAAAGCTATTTTATGAGTTCGGAAACAAGTCGGGTAAACTCCTAGCCAATGCCTTGCAGAAAAAGAGGGCGGCCCTAACGATACACACCATTCTCTCAGGGACGGGTGACAAGATCACCAGGACCGACCTCATAGCAAAGCAGTTTACACAATACCTTTCTTCACTCTATGACTTGCCCATGCCATCTACACCGGCTACTGAGACACCGAGGCCTAAACTTATAGAGGAATTCCTGGCGACATATGGCTCACCACCCTTCCCTACCCCGGACATGTCCCTCCTTGACGCACCAATCACGACAGAAGAGACTCTCGCGGCCCTGAAACAACTAAAGCCAGGGAAAAGCCCGGGCCCCGACGGACTATCCTCGGGATATTACAAGACTTTTTCAACTGTGCTTATTCCTAGGTTTGTCAAAACGTTTAACGACATCCCGCTCCCCCCCCACACCGACAGAGACATATTAGAGGCACACATCACATTAATACCCAAACCTGGAAAAGACGTCAATTTGACCTCCAACTACAGGCCCATCTCCCTCCTTAACGTGGACATCAAGTTGTATGCCAAAATCTTGGCCAACAGGCTCCTCCCCTTCTTACCTGACCTGATCTCCACTGACCAGGTGGGTTTCGTCCCTGGCAGAGAAGCCAGGGACAATACTACCAAGGCCATCAACATACATCACTGGCTCACCTCGCAAAAGGTGGACGGCTTTTTTCTCTCCCTTGACGCAGAGAAGGCGTTTGACAGAGTGGCCTGGGATTACATGGTAGCGGCTTTAAACCGGGCGGGACTACCAGCCCGATTCCTCCAAATGATAATGACATTGTACTCTCGACCTACCGCTAGGGTGAGGGTTAATGGCCACCTGTCCGACGCCTTCTCTGTCCACAACGGAACAAGACAGGGGTGCCCCCTTTCCCCCATGCTTTTCATCATATCCCTCGAACCATTCCTTCGCAGACTGAGAGACAACCCAGACGTCCGAGGCGTCACGATCAACCGTCGCCAATATAAAATCGCCGCATACGCCGACGATGTCTTACTGTTTTTAACGAATCCCCTTATAACTATACCCAACCTCCTCAAAGATCTACATACGTTTAAAACACTTTCGAATTTTCAGATCAATTTTCACAAGTCAACGGCGCTCAATATCTCCTTACCTCAAGCCACAGCAGACCTCTGTAAACAGAACTTCCCATTCAAATGGGGAGCCCAGGATATTACATATTTAGGCATAAAACTCCCGAGACGACTGACCGACCTGTACCTTAACAATTTCCTCCCCGCCCTTCGAACAATGAAATCCGACCTGCTTACCTGGACTAAACATAACTTCTCATGGTTCGGAAGGGCGGCGGTGATAAAAATGAATATCCTGCCGAGGTTGTTGTACTTACTGCAAGCTATCCCAATCAAACTGCCCCCCTCCTTTTTCACCTCCCTCAAGCGGATATGCCGATCTTTCCTCTGGGCCGACCGCCCCGCTAGGCTGAGCTGGGACAGACTAACCCTACCAAAACACCGGGGAGGCATTGGCCTCCCAGACCCGTTCCTCTACTACACCGCGTGCCATCTCACTAGAATCGTAGACTGGCATGTCCATAGGAACAGCAAGGACTGGGTGTCCCTGGAGGACGCAATTATAGGGATAAGACCCGCTCACTTACCATGGATTGGCACACGCAATACCCCTGCTACCTGTAAGACCCACCCACTCGTCAACGCTTCCATGACCGTATTCAGGAAAACGTGCAGATCCACGGACACGACTCCCTCCCCAGGTCCCATGACGCCCCTAACTCACAATCCCGACTTTCCGGCGGGTATCCAGGTGTCAACAGGCGATGCCCCCACACATGAACGAACGATTCGTGCCCACCATTTCTTCGTGAACGGCTCCCTACTGACACACGCGGCCGTGCCCTCGAAACTTCCAGACGCCACTATCCCCCGATTCAACTACTTCCAAATCCGCCACTTCCTCAACAAAACACCAACTCTACGGGTATGGACCAGAGACCTCACCCCGTTCGAAAGCTTATGCAACCAACTCGACCCGCAGAAACACCTGATCTCGACGCTATACTCTCTACTGACCTCCAGACTCAAGCCCAACTCTGATATACACCACGCATGGGACACTGATTTAGATACTTCCCTATCGGAAGAGGACTGGGAGGCGGTTTGGGAACACACCCACAAGGGGTCGGTTAACGTGTCGGCCCAAGAGAACAGGTTCAAAATCTATTCCCGATGGTATAGAACACCTGAGAAACTCCACAAAATTTTCCCCTCCGTAGCGCCCACATGCTGGAGATGTGACTCGGAAACCGGCACCCTCCTCCATGTGTGGTGGGACTGCCCTGCCCTGCAACAGTTCTGGAAGGAGATACATACCCTCATATCCCAAATCACCACTTACACACCTGACTTCACCCCCGCACAGTACCTTTTGCACCACACGTCCCTTCCCAAATCGGTTTATCGTAAATCACTCACCCTGCACCTGATAAATGCGGCCACGCAATGCATACCGGCTCGCTGGAAAGATCCCATTCCCCCCACGGTAGAGGAATGGCGAGCCCGAGTAAACAGAATTGAGGAGATGGAGATGCTCATCCACCAAGCCAAGGATACCCAAGACAAATATAGATGCACATGGGCCTGCTGGACCCACTATAGGAACTCTATGACCAGCCCATGCCCCTCCACAAGCCAGGTAGATCCGACCCACCCCCTCCCATTAGCTGACGCTGCTGACCCCTGATCTGTCCCCATGTTAAACGTCCCCCCCCCTTCCCTGAACAACGCCAACCGGCCCTATCGCCTCTAGAGACTCCTACTCCCCCCGCCCACAGATTGCTCCCTTTAGGGGTGGGCGGAGGGAGGGTAGAACCCCGCTGATCCGGGCCTACGTCGCCTGCACAAGGCAACCCCCGGGCACATCCCCATATAGGTCAACAAAACTACGACACTCCCAATACCCCTCTTACAGAAGTCCCCTAAGACAGGGTCCGGAGGGATGGAGACCCCTTGCCTGCTAGGACCACACGTCCAACTGTGTGCACACAACACCCCCTGACCTCGTCCACCGACGAAATTGGTTTACCTTTGCATAATGTGTTATGACTGCACCTGATCTTCCGCTCTCGCGCACAGTCTTATAGTTCACACCTTTGAAATTGACGTTGTGACAGGATATAACAGGAAAATAATAATATAAATAAAAAGGAAAACAAAAGGGGGAGACCCCAGATTGTGCGACACCCTTCGGAAGACACTCCTACTATCATTAATGTTTATGTTACAGTGTACCTACTACCTTTTGAGACACAGCGGCTGCGACCGCAATTTAATTGTTAATTCTACTGTATTTGCTGCACTACACTGCCTGTACTGCTACTATACAAACCAATAAAAATTATGGAAAAAAAAAAAAAAAAAATTTCCCCCTTGACCATAGTAAGTCGTCGTATTTATCCAGTGCCTCAATTTCCGGATCGGAACACTGTCTGGAAGCCGTTTTGAGAGTTTAACAAGTCCACTTGGGAAAGTAAAAGAAAATTCCGAGGTGACAGGATGGTACTGGGTTCTGCAGTGCAAGGGGTTTCGAGGAACATCCTGGAAAGGGCATCCGCTTTTCCATTCTTTGAGCCGGGTCGATAAGAAATATGGAAATTGAACCTTGAAAAGAAAAGCGCCCACCGAGCTTGCCTGGGTCTTAAGCGTTTTGCTGAACGTAAGTATTCGAGACTCTTGTGATCTGTGAAGATCATGATGGGATGAGCCGCCCCCTCCAGTAGGTATCTCCATTCTTCTAGGGCCACCTTAATGGCAAGCAGCTCTCTGTCCCCTCATCGGCCATACGATTGCCCTATTGACTTACTACCTGGATCCGAGGTCCCTTTCGGGCGTATATTCCCATTATCCGAGACCGAATTAAAGGCCCTCAAGGCCTACATTGATGAAAATTTAAAAAAAAACTTCATCCGCCGGTCTTCCTCTCCAGCCGGGGCAGGTATCTTCTTCGTGGAGAAGAAAGACGGCTCGTTGAGGCCTTGCATTGACTACCGTGAACTCAACAAAATTACCGTCAAAAACAGGTCCGCTCGAGTTTTTTCCAAGCTAGATTTGAGGGGCGCCTATAACCTCATTCGGATCAGGTCCGGAGACGAATGGAAAACGGCCTTTAGGTCTCGATTTGGACATTTCGAGTACTTGGTGATGCCCTTTGGGCTTTGCAATGCCCCAGCCACCTTCCAACATCTTGTCAATGACATCTTTCGTGAATATCTAGATGATTTTTTGGTGGTCTACTTGGATGATATTCTCATCTTTTCAGCCTCCCTTGAATTACACCGGTGCCATGTCAAAGTGGTTCTTGCCATACTAAGAAAGCATAAACTTTACCTGAAAGCAGAAAAATGTGAATTTGAGAAGGCCTCAGTACAATTTCTAGGATTTATTATCTCCACCAGTGGGGTCGCCATGGACCCGCAAAAAGTAGAGGCCATCCAAGCGTGGCCAGCTCCGGTCGACAAGAAGGCGGTGCAGCGGTTTGTTGGTTTTGCCAATTTCTATAGACGATTTATCGTTGGATTCTCCTCCATCGTGGCACCCATTACTAAACTTACCCGACAAGGCGGTCGCTTCCACTGGTCACCAGAAGCTCAGGAAGCCTTTGAAAAGCTTAAATCCGCCTTTTCCTCTGCTCCGGTCCTACGACATCCGGATCCAACTCTACCCTTTACCCTGGAGGTAGACGCATCTGAGACGGCCACCGGGGCCATCCTATCACAGAGACAAGGGGTGAAGGCTCTGCTACATCCTGTGGCCTACGCCTCTCGGAAGCTAACTGCCCCCGAGAGAAACTACGATGTAGGGGTCCAGAGAGCTAGCCGAGGTTCAGGGGTTGGAGAGGTCAACAAGTCCAAAGTCAAGCCAGAAGTCAGGGATTATAGAAGACAGCGTATCCAGGAACAAGAGCCAAGGTCAACTTCAGGGCGAGAGGAGAGTCGTACGGAAGGACAACTTCCTGGCGAGAGGAGAGTCGTATGGAAATCCGGGTCAAAGGTTCAGGTAATCGGCAGAGAGTCCAAGCACAAGCTGAAGACAAACCAGCAACCTGCTATAAGACAGGGGCTGGTTTAAATAGCCTGGTCAGGCCTCTGATTGGTTCCCGGAAGGTGCGCGCCCGTGCGCGCGCCCATGTGCACGCTGCGTCGCCAGACCGCGGATGCGCGCGTGTGCGCGCCTTTCCCGCACGGGTACACGCCGGAGCGCCGCTCTATTGCGCATGTGCGAGGATCGGAAGACAGGCCTGGATCCCTGACAGTGTGGCTATGGGGCAGGCTGTGCCCCCTCCTATGCCAAACTGTATTTGGGGGGGAGGTGGGAGAGTGACTTATTTTCTCACGAGAATACTAACATCGACCTTAAGAATTTGTTAACGTGGCATTGTTATATTGACGATGTCCTAATGGTATAGGCAGGATCAAAGGAGGAGCTAATGGTGTTTTTGGCCGGTGAAGGTGAATACCTACAATTTAAGATTCACTCACAGCTTTAGCCAGGAAAGGATTACCTTCCTGGATGTAGAGTTGTTTGTTAACGAGACAGGTCATTTGTGCTCAACCCTATATAGGAAACCTACCGCAGGAAATACACTGCTACATGCCACAAGTTTGCATCCAAAATTATTAATTAACAGCATTCCATACAGCCAATACCTCAGACTGAAACGCAATTGTACAAAAGAAGAAGACTTCAACAGGGAATCTAATCAGCTATATCAATGTTTAAAGCTTAGAGGCTACACTAAAACTTGCTTGAAAAAGGCCTATAATAAAGTAAAATTCTTAGATAGAAACAAGTTGATTTATAAAGCCAGACAAGACCACAAGGTAGACTCTAGAAGAATAGTAACAAGAATAGTAACCAGATATAATAGACAGCATGAAAAAGTTAGGAAGATATATAGTAAGTTCTGGTACCTCCTAACAGCAGATGATGAAATTAACAAGTACCATATATACTTAGAATATAAGCCGACCCGAATATAAGCTGAGTCACCTAATTTTACCACAAAAAAACTGGGAAAACATATTGACTCGAGTATAAGCCTAGGGTGTCCATCGAGTATAAGCCTAGGGTGTCCATCTGCATGCCTCACTGTGTCCATGTGCATGCCTCACTGTGTCCATGTGCATGCCTCACTGTGCCCATGCCTCACTGTGTCCATGCCTCACTGTGCCCATGCCTCACTGTGTCCATGACTAGACTGACGTTTAACATTGGAGTCTATGGAAGGGGTGCCTTGCTTTGAAAAAATCGGTGCTCCCCAGCCGTAGGTCCCCCAGACAACAAACTTTGCGCATTTGTAGAGGAAAAATGGGGATACAAGTGTGCTAAGTTTCGGGCCCAGGGGACCTACGACCGTCCAGTCTCGGGTCTCCAATATCACCAGAAAAATGACCGTTTAACACCGTTTAACAACAAAGGGGTTATCCCCTTTTATCCATTAGAGCTGAAGTTGATCTATTTTGAGGAGGGGGGTTTTGTGTTTTTTGTTTTCCTTTGTCTGATCCTGTGTATTTTTCCCTGTCCTTCTTGCCATAGTCCAGCTGTGGTTGGCCCCTTCCGCAGTCCTGCCCCTCTGCCTTGGGGTAGGCCAGTTATGGACTCGCTGTTTTGTCGTCACTGTCTATTGAGAAAATGTGGCACACCCATGGTGCTGTATCTCTCTGCTCATGAGCTATTCAAATGTACTTATGTTTTACATTTATGCAATTTCGATATATTTATTGAATCAATGTATTTACAAGTGCTTATTTTAATGCACCTCTGTAAGAGTACTCAATGTATTAATGTAGGCAGTACCTGGGAACTAATGTAACTCTTGGCATGCGCTGTTTTTTGCATGCATCATATTTTTCAGTATATATTTTCTGCATTTTCTATTTTCACACTCCGCAATTCCTAATTGTATGTGGCGGGTGAGGACTTGGGGTGCATATGACCATGCATTCACATGCTGGTCATAGAGCATTCTACATTTAGGGCCCATCTCTGATACTGTCCCTGGTTTCTTTCATGCATCTATATGGACTGCGGACGCCCAGGGGCAGTCATCGGAACAGCAAGCAGATGCTCTGCTGAATCCCTGTGGAAACGACGATGCTATGCCTGTCCATATTTATCAGTGGCACTACCTGAGGGCGGCGCTGTGTTGTGAGCACACCCACCGTGCTTTGTCACGCATGGGGCGTCCCATTCTGCTGTTGCTATGGTGACGCAGGCATATGCCGTCCACCAGCGAGCTTTTCCCTCGACCCGCTTACCTTGCACGCGTCAATACATCCATACCGACCACAGATTGGCGGTCCATCACCTCACTTGGAGGTCGCCACTCCCTAACATCCGCAGGTGTGTCACTGATGGTGTGATATCACACGCAGCGCTTCCATCTGACGCACACTGGGGGAATAGAAATGGACCCAAGTGGCACAGTATTCGCCACGGGGTTTCACTGGGAGCCATACCGCCCTTTGATCTGCAGACAGGTAGGAATCTCTTTGAACTGGTCCGCCTATTCCTTTTCGTTTATACGCTATATTTTGCTCTTTTTTTCTTAATTACACCTCAGCCCATACAGTACCTGTTTGTTTTTAAAGGGCTGGCACCTGGTATTGCAATGCACCTTTTACTAACTGGTGCAAAGATCATGATTAAACAGTAGCAATTTACTGAACAGGTAATCAAGCTTAGTTACAGAACATTCCCCTTACTATTGTTTGATATACCGGTTTATATTAGAGTTTTTTTTATTTTATTTTTATTAATCAGTCTTTTTGCTTTGACTGACAGATCTATCTCTCCTAAAGTGTTTTTACACCTGTCTCCTGTCTACAATGAATGCTATCCAGGACTTTTTGAGGCTACCCAGTTTAATGCTGTCCGTCAGACTAGCATGTAAGCATACTTTTATTTTACAATACAGTTAAAAATTAAAGTTACTGGGTTAATCCAGACCATTTAATATTTTATTTGCCAATTTTTAGGCTAAACAATGGTTTTCATGAAGGACTGCTTATAAAGCACACTCACACTCCCCAGTTTGACAAGCCCATTAGATTTGCATGTCTGTGCCATGGATATGATATGTGTCTGAAGAGGTGCCCAGACGCTCCTTTTTCCGTGTTCCTTGAGTATCTTACGAGAAGACTCAGGAGGGACATTCTTATGGGTTTCGACGTTTTCTCAGGTACTGCCATAAAATGTGTAATATACAAGAATCTTTGCTGAAGAGTATATATTCATAAGAAACTGTTTGTTGATAACTTTGTACTCATAATTTGTTTATACTTACCTATTAGATAGGAGAGTCCACATGTGTTCCTGAAGAAGCCTGAACAGGCAAAACATGTAGAACAGCAAGCATGTGACTCTTTATTTGGAAGAAATTTATTTTATTTTACCTTTTTTTTTTTTTCCCATTTTTTTTCTTGTGAAAATTGTAATAAAATGTATATATTTATAGTTAATACATTTTTTGACTTGTTTATAAAAACCCACAACAAGCACTCCTAAAGTCTCACACATTCGCCCATTTTTTTCCCCGCCATATATCTATAAAGGGATGTAGGTGCTGAGTAATTCGAACAGTGCGCATATGTTCACTCTACATTTCTCTTATCCCAGTGACACATGTGTGTAGTTTGTGGGCATTAAAGCCCATCCTTTTGCTGTTGCACATATGTGTTATGTAGGCAGCAACAGGTAAAAATGGATGCCTCAAGTTGCTAATATACCATATTTTTCACCGTATAAGATGCTCCGGAATATAAGACGCATCCAATTTTAAAGGAGGAAAATCGAGAAAAAAAAAATTCTGAACCAAAAACTGTAGCCCCCACATTATTAATAATAGCCAGTAACATTGCCCCCACATTAGTAATAATAGCCAGTAACATTACCGCCACATAGTAATAATAGCCAGTAACATTGCCCCCACATTAGTAAAAATAGCCAGTAACATTGCCCCCCACATAGTAATAATAGCCAGTAACATTGCCACCGCATTAGTAATAATAGCCAGTAACATTGCCCCCACATAGTAATAATAGCCAGTAACATTGCCCCTACATTGTAATAATAGCCAGTAACATTGCCCCCACATTAGTAATAATAGCCAGTAACATTGCATTGCCCCTGCCCCCTAATAGCCAGTCCAACAAACCTCACTGTTGTTGCAGATGCATTGCAGACGCACGCTCTGGTAGGATCCACGAGCAGAGGGATGAGACGTCAACGCGCACCGCCACCGGGTGTACCAAGATGGCCGACCGCTCCGGAGATAGGCCAAAGCCGCGGCCTTTCCTAAGGCCACGGCGGCGTTGCGCTCCGCGGATTCTCATTCTGTGCCGATCCGAACAGGTCGACCCGTTCGGATCGCTGATCGGTCAGGCAAACTGTGTATTCGTCTCATAAGACGCACCAACTTTCCCCCCCCAGTTTTGGGGAAGAAAAAGTGCGTCTTATACGGCGAAAAATACGGTACCTAAAATTCATGTAATTACACTTATTTTAGTTTTAAATATTAGTAATTACTTATATAATAAACATAACACATGTAAAACATATAGTTCATCTTTTTTATGAATTAATTAATTCTACTACAGTCACAATAAGTAGTATTTACCTAACATAATTGAATTATAAAACGTAAAATTAATATTTTATCAATTTTTTATTGACGCATTAGATTTTTCTGTTTCTTTTTTTTTTTTATTATATTTCATAACATTTAATCTTCAGATGTAAATTTTTATTTATCAGTTTAATGACTCTAACCTTTATCCACTGTATTTATACCATGCTATACAATGCGTCCATTTCCTGTGATCGGTGGACTAATTTAATTGGGATCCACAGGACTATGATCAGCTTATTCTTAGCCTATTCTTTGTTTGTCATAAAGGAGGTATTCGCTCTCTTTGGTGTTATTAAAGTTTATTGTGTTTCCCCGCTATGTTTCTCTAAGTTCTGACATATCTGAGCTGCATTTACCCGTTCCCTGCCATTATCCAGCCAGTTTATACAATATATGTGTACCACGGAATAATATATGTTTTTCTGTCTTAAAATTCATACCAGACCTGAAGGATAAGGGTCTAATATAGATAAAGGGAATCCCCATATTCTTTGTTTCCGAACAGAACAAAGCGGCTGGGAGCTGTCACTTTCCCAACACACATGTTATACTCACCTGCTCTGTGCAATGGCATTGCCTTGAGTGGTCTCGAAACTCCTCTTCTGCCAGCACTCTTGGCTCCTCCTCTTCTGTGTCTGCCCTCAGCACTTGCTATGAGGGTAGACGTGTGGGCTCACTCCTTAGCTGAGCTTTGTGTATCCATTGACACACATAGCATGGCTCGGCCCCACACCCAACTCTCTCCTCACAGGATTTTTTTGGCAGCAGCAGGAGCCAATGGCTTCCACTGCTGTCTCTGTGTCCTGTGAGGAGAGAGAGAGAGAGAGAGAGTGAGCAGTTGTGCTGCTCTTGGCATGGCGTTGGATCAAAATAAGAACCAGGCAAGTATTTAGGGGGGCTGGGGGAGCTGATACTGGAAGGTATTTACCCTAATGCATATAATGCATTAAGTAAAAAATACCTTAAGCCTTTAGAACCACTTTAACAACATTTTTTTTTGTAAATGTAAATTTTTTCTGTAGCATGTTGTATACATCGCACAGATGCGCCACTTCATGGGCAGGGTCAAGGCATCCTTAGGCATGTTCTTTAAAAGGATTTTGCATTTTTATTGTTTCACTTTAAGTGTTACTAAAATTGCTGCTTCCCACTACACAGAGAACATTTTATCCAGAGCAGTGCCCAGCCTCAATGCCATTTGTTTGCCCATCCCTTGTCTTTAAAAGGGCCATTACTCTTTTTTGAACATTCTGCTCCCAATGACTTTAAAATGTTTAGGATTCAGCACTCAAACTTTAGCCATGTTCTACAAATTTGCCTTAAACCAAACCCAGGTATGTTTTGCTCATCCATACCAGCAAGGAAGATTTGCCCATCTGCTCTGTTTATCATAGATGCAGGAATCTGGTATATTTTTTTTCGGGCTAAACAACAACAACCTATAATACTTTATACGTATATAGCCAGGTTTATAGTCACGGGTAGCTGTGCATCTCACACAGCTTCGAGCATGTAGGCACAGGAGTGCCCAGGCAAACTCACATACAAGGAAAAACATTGGTATTTTTCAGGAAGAATTCAAAACAAATAGTCGATTTTTCAGGGTGCTACACAAGCACAGGTAACATATTTAGATGCTTCCTATAACAAACCTTCTCTTTTTTAATATGAAACCTGCCTGAAACTGAACCCAAGTATGTTTGGCTCATCACTATCCCTACTGGATGCTCTCAGCAGAATGCAAGTGGATTATGACGCAAAAGATGATGCACCCTAATAATGTATGACCATTTCCAATATGGCTGCTCCAGCCAAAATCCCCCTTCTCCTAATCTTACCTGAAATCATACCTTTCAATTGAACTAATTTCTAACAGCTGCTATAGGTGCACCCAATCCATTACATTGGTGCCATATTGCATTATGGGTTTTCTAAGAGATAGCACAACAAATTTCCTTTTAGACTGTCTCTCAATAATCTGTATGGAACTGTACAGAGCAGGTAAGGGAAGCTGGAAAATTAATTCTATAGATGTTATGTTTTGTTTACATGCTGCATCTAGTGACCTTTTGTGGTAATGCACAATTTCTGTATTTCTTTTGTCTGATCTATGACACACTTCCTTTCTGTGTATGCTCCACCCTTCTTCCTGAGTTTGTATTTCCTGTCTAATGGAGAACAGCTTAACCACTTGCTTACTGGGCACATATAACCCCTCCTGCCCAGGTGAAATTTCAGCTTCCGGCACTGCGTCGCTTTAACTGACAGTTGTGCGACGTGGCTCCCAAACAAAATCTTTTGGTGGTATTTGATCGCCTGTGCGGTTTTTATTTTTTGCGCCATAAACAAAAAAGAGCGACAATTTGGAAAAAAAATACAATATTTTTTACTTGTTGCTATAATAAATATCCCAAATAAAAAAAAACTATTTTTTTTCTCAGTTTAGGGCGATGCGTATTCTTCTACATATTTTTGGTAAAAAAAATAAAAAAAAATTGCAATAAGCGACTGGTTTGCGCAAAAGTTATAGCGCCTACAAAATAGGGGATAGGGGAAATTATTATTTTTTATTCATTTTTTTTGTACTAGAAATGTCGGCGATCTGCGATTTTTATTGGGACTGCAACGTTATGGCGGACACATTGGACACTTTTGACACATTTTTGGTGCCATTCACATTTATACTGCGATCAGTGCTATAAATATGCACTAATTACTGTATAAATGTGACTGGCATTGAAGGGGTTAACACTAGGGGGTAAGGAAGGGGTTAAATGTATTCCCTGCATTGTGTTCTAACTGTAGGTGGAGGGGGGTGACTGGGGGAGGTGTCCGATCTGTGTCCCTATGTACAAGGGACACAGATCGGTCTCCTCTCCAGAGACAGGGCGCTGTCTCAGTGTGAGCCGGGAATGAGAGATGATCTCATATGTTTACATATGAGATCATCTCTCATTGGCCGCACAGATTGCATTGCAAACGGCCACTTTGATTGGTCGTTCGTGGCGATCTGTAATTGGCTGTATCCAAAGGACACGGCCAACACTGAGTTTCCCCGCTGCGCGCTCTGGAGCGTGCACGGGGAACGCCCTAAAGGGGAGGACGTCAATTGACGTCCAGTTGGATTTTCAGGTCCGCGCTGTAGCCGTCATTCGGCTATAGCGCGGGTCTGAAGTAGTTAACAGGCCTCATGTAACATGGCCACATGCATTCTGCATAAGTAAGCTACAGGCAGTATCATCTTTTGACCGCACAATACTACAACCTGTTCACCTGCTGTAACCTGTCATCTGATGTATTCTGATGTTTTGGATTAAAGCAACTTCTGCAAATAGAATCGGTATTGGTGAGTTCAAGCTATCTCATAAGGATTGTCCTCAGTGATTATATCTGCTTATACAGGCCAGGCATAGAGGTCTCACAAATGATAAATTGCTTCACAACAATCAGAGTCAGAATACGTTTTTTTTTTATCTTAATGCATTCTATGCCTTCCAAGAGCACAGAAGAGGGACCCGAGATGACCGGACCATTTTTTGCGATACGGCACTGTGTCAATTTTACTGACAAATGTGCGGTCGTGTGATGTTGAACCCAAACAAAATTAACATCCTTTTTTCTCCACTTTCTTTTGGTGGTATTTGATCACCGACGTACGTACAAATGTGCGCTGTCGTATCTATGCGCCGATCCCCAAAGCTAGATACATCCAAAAATAGGCTTCAGCTGCCCGATGTAACTTTCCTACGCCGGCGTATAGTGGGCGCATATTTACGCTGGATGCATGTGTTGCTCCCATTGATTTTCTATTCAAATATGCAGGGAGATACGCCGATTCACGAACGTACATGATTTTAGCGGTTTGCGTAAGTCCTACGTCCGGCGTAAAGTTATTCCCCATATTGGAGGCGCAACTCATGCAAAGGTATGGACCTGGGAACACAGCCGTCGTATTTTATGTTGTTTACGTAGTACGTGAATAGAGCTAGACGTAGGTTACGTTCACGTTGTAGGCAGTGATTCGACCTATCTTAGGCAGTTGTTTCGACGTGATTGTGAGCATGCGCACTGGGATACGTCCAAGGTACGACGCATGCGCAGTTCATTTTAAGTACTTGTCTGAAGCTCAGCCGATCATTTGCATGGGGTCACGCTTCATTACAATGTATCACGCCCACTTCCAGCCCACTTCCACCTACTTTGACTTACACTGCCTCACGCCTACGACTATACGCTATGCCAGCGCAACGTTGGGAGCATTTGCTTTGTGAATTCCATGCTTGCCTCTCCGCGATGCGCCGGCGTAGCGTAAAAGAGATACGCTAAGGCGGCATAAATATGCACCGATGTATGTGAATTTACCCCATAGCGTCTACAAACTATAGGAAATATGTATTAGGGTTGTCCCGATTGCCTCTTTTTTAGGACCGAGTACAAGTACCAATACTTTTTTTTATGTACTCGCCGATTCCGAATACCGAAACTTTTTTTTAAATGCAGCCATGTGTCCCCAAATGCAGCCTTGTGTCCCCCCCATATGCAGCCATGTCTCCCCCCCAAATGCAGCCATAACTCCCGCCTCATATGCAGTCATGTCTCCCCCCCATATGAAGCCATGTCTCCCCCTCATATGCAGTCATGACTCCCCCTCCTAAGCAGCCATGTCTGCCCCCCATATGAAGCCATGTCTCCCCCTCATATGCAGTCATGTCTCCCCCTCATATGCAGCCATGACTCCCCCTCATATGCAGTCATGTCTCCCCCCCATATGAAGCCATGTCTCCCCCTCATATGCAGTCATGACTCCCCCTCATATGCAGCCATGTCTCCCCCCCATATGAAGCCATGTCTCCCCCTCATATGCAGTCATGTCTCCCCCCATATGAAGCCATGACTCCCCCTCATATGCAGTCATGTCTCCCCCTCATATGCAGTCATGTCTCCCCCACCGTCTAGTTGTTCGGCGCTCATCCCAGGGAACATAACAGCTTTCATTTGAATAGCTGTTGTTCCTCGCCGCGCATCGTCATGGCCCCTCCCCCTTGTCCGGGCACTTTGATAGACAGATCACCTGTCCAATCCTGGGAAAAGTGCCCGACAAGGGGGAGGGACCATGATGACGCGTGGCGGGGAACAGCAGCTATTCAAATGAAAGCTGTTATGTTCCCTGGCTTAAGCGCCGAACAGCTAGACGGCGGCAGTGGCAGCGGCAGAAGCTCTCCATCCAGTGTGATGTTATACATACCTGGGGACTGTTCTGCTCTCCGCCTTCTTCTTCGCCTCCTCTCTGACTTCTTCTCCGCCTCCTCTCCACCTTCCTCGCTGCCCCCTCAGTCTCCTCTCCGATCGGTTCCCTCCTCTCCACCTCCACTCCGCCTTCCTCGCTGCCCCCTCAGTCTCCCCTCTGATCGGTTCCCGCCTGCTCTCCGCCCCCTCTCCGCCCGCTCTCTGCCCTCTCTCCGCCCCCACTCTGCCCCCACTCAAAAAAAAAAAAAAAGTATCTGGATTAGGCATCAGGGGTATTTGCGGGAGTACAAGTACTCCCGCAAATACTCGGTATCGGTCCCGATACCGATACTAGTATCGGTATCGGGACAACCCTAATATGTATGACTTTTAATTTTTTTTTTTTTTCACTGGTAATGGTGGTGATCTGCAATTTTTAGTGGTATTGAAACATTGCAAAGGACAGGTCGGACAGGTCGGACACTTGACACATTTTTGGGACCATTGACATTTACAGAGTGATCAGTGCTATAAATATGCATGTAAATGTCACTGGCGGGGAAGGGGCTAGTACTAGGGGGCGAGCAAAGGGTTAACTGTGTTCCCTATTGTGTGTTCTACCTGTGGAGGAATGGGACTAACTAGGAGAGATGACAGATCGCTGTTTCTATCTATCTTCTCTCCTCTGACAGCACAGGGATTTGTGTGTTTTTTTTAACAACAAGGTTGGTCCTTATTGGGAAAAAAAACATAAGAATGGTACATGACAATTCAGTCTGGGTAAGAGCAGTACAATACATAGATTACATACAGAGGGGAAAACAAATAATAAAAACATATATACACACACACATATATATATATATATATATATATATATATATATATATATATATATATATATATATACATACACATATACATATAAGGCACACAATAATAAGGCACACTTCTTTACTGTGAAAGAAGGAGGTTATATCAAACAAGTAGGATAGCAGGTAACTTCTCAATAACCAACACCGCAGGCATCAGAGCGAATGCCCTGGGGAAGGGGGGGGGAAGGGGGGGGGAGAACGGGGGGAGGAGAAGGGGGAGGGGAAGGGGGGGCAGGGGGAGGACAAGGGAGGGAGGGGGAAGCCCACCCACAACGCCAAGGACAATTCACCCATGTACATCTCAGGGGTTAGCAACATATAAGGGATCGGTCCAGGGCCGCCAAACCCTCTCATACTTCATAGGACACCCTCTACTTATGTACGTTAACTTATACAATGGAAGCACTGCATTTACCACCCTTTCCCAGGAGCCCACAGTGGGGGGTAAGGGGGAGATCCATTTCAGGAGAATCTCCTTTTTAGCATAAAAGAACAACAAAGAAATCAGCGTCTTGGTATATCTAGGCCTCAACTCGTCATCCTGTACACCCAACAGGGCCAATTCCGCCGACAAGGGTAATTCCAGTTGGAGACGGAAATTGATAGTCGCACCCACCGCAGCCCAGAACCTTGCCAGCTTCGGGCAGGTCCAGAACATGTGTAAAAAGGTGCTATCAGACGAGTGACAATGGGGGCAATTTGGTGAACGGAGCGGATAAATTCTGTGCAGTCTCTGAGGAGTAAAATAAACCCTGTGCAGAAATTTCGTTTGAATCAGCTTATCCCTAGAGGAGATGACCACTTTAGAGCTAGCCTCAAAACACTCCTCCCAGGTTTCTCTGTCCAACTCAGGGAAATCCCCCCTCCATTTATCCCACAAGGCTTCCATCTTTGGGGAATCCCTCCTCTGGAGAGCAAAATACAGCTCAGACAGCGGCTTAGCCAGAGTCTCCTGCGTTAACAGGTCCTCTATGGAATCTGCTTTCAGAGTAGGGAGGGACGGGAACTGCGCCCTGGCTGCATGACGGAGCTGCTGATACCTAAACGCCATCCATAAAGGAAGACCAAACGTATTCGCCAGAGCTCGGAATGAGAGAAGAGCCCCGCAGCTGTAAACGTCGCGGAGCAACTTAATGCCAAAGCGCGCTCACAGCTGGGGATCCGGAATGGTTCTGAAATGAGGGAGACACGGGTTGCCCCACAGGGGGGTAAAGGGGGACCACTGGTCGGGATTCAGGAACCATCTTCTAGCCACCCCCCAGACCCGAAGGGTCGCCACAGTCGGGATCGGCAACAGAGGGGACGCCGAGGGACCCCGGTACACAAGGTTGGTAAGCTCCGTGAGGGAGCCCACGATGGCCGCTTCCAAACAGACATCCGCATTAGCCCTGGACTGCTGAAACCACCATCTCACCGTGAATAACATAGCTGCCCAGTAGTAAGTCAACAAGTCAGGGAGGGCAAGTCCCCCACAACTCACAGTGAGCCGGAGGGTCGCCCTAGCCAACCGGGGGGAAGAATCCCACCACAGGAAGGAGCCGATGCAGCCATCCACCTCCCTAAAAAAAGAAGCGGGTAGCCACACCGGGCAGTTTCTAAAAATGGGGAGGTAGATCATCTTTATGATATTGTCTGGTAAAAGCTCAGGAAGCGCTCATTGATATCTACATGGCTAGTCAGCGGTTGACCCTCCTGTCCCTTCAAACGAGCAATGTGGGTCACCCCTTGCTGCCCCCTTGCCAACCAGGCCAGCAGCCTGCCATTTTTGTCCCCAAACTCAAACACCGTCTGGGACGTTTCAAGCATAGATTTTTTAGTAAGGTCAATTCTAAGGAGAGACAGGTCCCTCACTGAATCCTGCCAGGCAATATAGTTATTCTGAATGGGCGCCCTCACATATTCAGCCTCCCGGACCTTCGCCTGATCCTCTAAGGACCGCAGAGACTGCACAGAGTGCCTCTTCCTCTGAGCTATACGAGTAATGAATTCCCCTCGCACCCATGCCTTAAAGGCGTCCCACAGCACCTCAGGGCCCGCAGACCCATCATTGTCCACCCAAAAGTTACATAGAGCCTCTGGCATTGCCTCCTGAATCTCATGGTCCGCAATCCAGTACCTAGACAGCCTCCACACCCCCCTCCCTTCCACCTACGAGGTCCGAATAACAACGGACAATGGAGCATGGTCGGATATACCCCGAGAAAGGATCTCAGTAGAGATCACCCTACGCAATAGCGTTGGGGAGGCAAAGGCCAAATCGATTCAAGACATGGTCCGGTAGGTGGTGGAAAGGCAGGTAAACTCCCTGTCCGACGCATTGGAAATGTCGCCAGACATCCGTCATATGAAAGGCAGATGCCCAGTGAGATAGGCCCTGCTGCGTGGGACCAGAGGAGTGGAGCCTGTCCAGATCCCTGGACGGCACTAGATTAAAATCACAAATTAAAAGGACATTGTCTACATTAAACATAACAATCTGTTGCATTAGAGAGTGAAATACCCCCACATCCACTGGGGGAGGGAGATAGACCCCCACCAGCACATATGGGATCTCTGAAATCAGAACATGTAAAATGAGGTAGCGGCCCAGAGGATCCAATTTGACAGCAATGAGCTGAAAGGGCAGGGATCTGTGCACCAGGACACTCACTCCTCTAGCATAGTTAGAATAGGGTGCATGATAATGCGCACCGATCCACGCCCTCTTCAGACTCAACACCTTGGAGCCCATCAAGTGTGTTTCCTGCAGTATACAAATCTGGGGGTGGAGCCTCCGCAGATAGTTGAGGACCAAGGAACGTTTAACGGCCGAGTTGAGCCCCCTCACGTTCCAGGACACTATCAAACACTCGGCCATGGGATGTACCATAACAATAACAGAAGGATGCACTGAGGGAAAACCTCCCAGTAAGCCTGGACCCAAGGGAGCCAGCCGCCCGCCCGGGTGCAGCGTAGGATATCAGTGCTCCACCTGTCCGACCCCACATTAAACCCAGACCGGAACCAATATAGATACAGAGCATTCCCAAAAGACCAACAAAACAATACAAACACAAAAACAGAAAGGAAAAAAAAAACAGAACAATCTTACAGCGCCCGGGTTAGCAACTGCCAACCCCCCTTCCCCCCACCCCATGCACCCCAGAACAAAGAGGCACATCTAAGACCCATAACACCCCTTTAACAGGAACACAACCACTGGCTGGGGGTGTGCCACCAGGTTAGGACCCGACTCGACCACCTGACGGCAGAGGAACCAGTGGAAACAAAGTTAGTCATGAGTCACTCAGTTGGAGTGAGCAGAAACATCTCAAGCTTATACCTGACTAAGCAGGGGCACCAACACTTAAAGCAGAAGTAAAAAACGGGAACATTGCTGGATGTATACAGGGGGTATAGTGACCAAAATATCAGCAAAAATAAAATAACAAAATATATATAAAGAGGAAAAAAGAAAAAAAAAAAAGGAAAAAGAACCCCCCCCGAGAGGTACAGGAGCAAAGAACTGAGGGATACACTGACAGTCCGTCGGGCAGGCATGGTATTTGGACGCCATGGAAATCCAGAGGTCCGCAGCAGCCAACCCCCCAGTCAACATCCAACACCCGCAAGCCCAGACAGTCAGCCGTACAGACATGTTCACGGGGGTCCTGAACAGGGGCTGTGAACTCATTATCACCGCATCCCACCAACAGGAAACCGAAAGGGGATGAAGTCCAAAGGGGGTCTCAGGATAGTCAATATCACCATACCTCCGCACGAACAGCCGACACCCTCCAACAGGAAAGAAGAACAGCACCACAGGTAGCAGCGACATCTGTATCAGTCCGGCAGGGTCTCCAGCCAGGCCACAGCATCCTTAGGGGAGGTGAAGAAGCGGGCAGTCTCCCCATCCACCACCCGAAGCTTCGCATGAAAGAGGACACTGTATTTAATGCCCTTAGCACGGAGAGCCGCCTTCACCCCGTCGAACGATCTGCGCTGGCTCAATAGTGTAATCCGGGAACATCAAAATCCGGCCGTTGCGATAGGGCAATTCACCAGCCGCTCGCGCTGCCCTAAGTAGCTCATCCCGGTCACGGAAGTTAAGCAGCCTCAGTATGAATGTACGCAGCGGGGCCCCCTCCGGTCCGGGCTTGGGGGGAACCCGGTGAGCACGTTACACCGCGAAGTAGGGGGAGAGCCGCGCCACCGGTAGCAATGAGCGGAGGAGTTCCTCAGTAAACAGGGCAGGAGACCGTCACTCCACCCCCTCCGACAGGCCAACAAGCCGTAAATTATTCCTGCGGCTCCTATTTTCGGCATCCTCCGCCCTGTACTCCAGTGCCCTTACTTTGGTCTGCAAGGCCCTTATGGAGGCTGCATGATCAGCCACCGTATCCTCCACCTCGCCAACCCGCCGCTCAGTTTCAGACACGCGGGAGCGGATCTTGTCCAAATCCTGCCGCATCAAGCCGACATCCAGCTGTACCTCCTCGATCCTCGTAGTGAGAGCAGTCTGGCAAGAGGCTATAGCAGCCATCACCTCCGGTATGCCCGGAGTCGGCCGGGGAGAGTCCTCCTCATGGACAGTCTGTAAGGCCATGTCGCGATGGTGCTCAGCAGGCCGCAGCTCGCAGAGAACGGGAGAAAATTCCACCAGGCTACACGGGGGGAATTTTATCCGCCTGCTCCTCCTCTGATTCCCGGATGCTTTAGAAGGCATTCAGCGGCGCCTGGATCCGAAAGATCCCCACAGTCACGGTATATGGATAAGGTTATAGGATTACACTCCAAGAGAGCTCAGGACAAACGTCTGCTCAGTCCGCCATCCCGGCCACGCCCCGGGGATTTGTGTGTTTACACACACAAACCTCTGTACTGCAGTTCGTTCCCCGCTGTACTGTGGGTTCATGCTCATGCCTCCGGCAGCACTTGCGCACCCTCTGGTGGCAAAGCTGTATATGTATGGGATTTTGCCCAGGAGAGCCATTTTGCATGAGCAGGTCTGGAACCGGTTAACAGGCAAGGGTTTTTTTTTTCCCTCTAAATAATTTAATTGACTGTTTCCAACATCTTATAATTTCAAAAAACCCCAGTGAACTAAACATTTTCTTCTATGTTTCTCTATTTATAATTTATTATAAATTTAGGGTTTGTAATTCTGGTTAGCCAGCCTTGTGATTTACACAAATTCTTCATCTTGAACAGCCATACAGAGTTCATGATTTAGGAATTCATCCTCCTATGTAATCTTTCTGCCTTCAGTCTCCCTGTTGGTGGAAGAAGTAGCATCATTACTGGGTTTCTGTATTGCACAAATGGCTGGCCAAAAGTGCAAATTCTATGGAAGGTAAAATACTAAACAAACAATAGACAGGTTTATTTATTATCATGGGTTTCTAATACTTATTTCACATGAAACGCCCAAAAATTGGATAAAGCCACCTGAAAAATACGCTTCAAATTTTACCACTGCGGTAAAACTTTATTTATTTTTTTATAGCTAGGAGATATTGCCACCAGGTCCTTTAAGTAATAGATTGTATATGGCTTTAGTTTTCAATTTCTGCACAGTCATGTGGTATACCTCTCTGTGACCCCAGGCCTAAGTAGGAAATTAAATATAGAGCTATGTTAATGAAAGTAATATTATATGCTGTAAATAATAAAATGATTGCCTGGTTTTATTAACCTTTAATACTATGTAACATGAAGTACAGATTCAACTTTTTATTACATATTCGGCCATTCAAAGGCATCGTAAATGCATGTGTATTGTTTATAACAAAGGGGTCAGTAATGGAGAATGCAGTTCTGAGTTCTAAAGGTTGTGGATTGAAATGCTATATGTATTCTGTGCTGTGTCACAGAGCTCTGCTGACGGTGTTGCTGTATAATCAAGGTCAATGCTATAACAAAGCCACATCATGATGCTTTATGAAGGGGTGATAATAGAAGACATATTTGCTGGGAGAATACATTTATATACTCGACATAGATTTGAAAAACCCCCTTCTATAGTTCTTTTATGCAGACACATGCTGGCAGTGGGATGCATACGTTTTTTAGAGTGTGATGTGGGTACAGTAATGAGGAACATGTTTGCAATGAAATGGTAGTAATAGAGTTAACTATGTGCTATATGCCGATTCCTTAAGATGATAGAAGCCCAGAATATATAATATTTTTTCATGGCTTTGTAGGTATTGGTTCCACTTTTTATGTTAGGCTCACACTTGTGTGACCTGCATTCTGTGGGTAGGCATCCCATTTATTTCAATGGGTTGCCCTACCTGCAGATATGCAGGGAAAAATAGTCCTTGGTTCTTTTTTTTTTTTTGGAATCACACCACACTGAGTCACATATCGCTGCAGCACCGTGCAATTTGTTGCATGTGAATGTATTTCTGATGGGCGAACTGAATTGCCTCTGGGCGCTGTATCCATACTGTGAGTGAGACCATGTGACCTCAGAAGAGATGGGTTTTAATCCCTCTCCTGAAGGCCAGGTGGTCCAACTCCAGTTGAGTGGTGGTTGGCAGCGCGTTCCATAGTCGAGGTCCCTGGACAGCAAACCTTCGATCTCCTTTGGACTTGTACCTGGCTTTGGGTATCTGGACAAGGTTTTGATTGGTGGATCGCAGAATACGATCGGGGTTGTGTGCTTTTATTTTTTCACATAGATATTGGGGGGCGTTTCCGTGGATGCACTTATGCATTAGACTACACTTAGATTACATTTCTCTGGTGTTTTTCTTCAACCGCTTTCCGATTTTGTCTGGAATGTTAACTTTTATTTTCTCAGTAGCACCGTTTCCATTTTGCTTGTGGGCATGAGAAGCCCACAAGCACTTACTTCCTTGTTGCAGTGAATGCTGAACTCCCAGCATTCACCGTTCATTCCCGCGCATGCTCAGTTCTGTCGCCGCCATCTTGCTACACCCCACACCCTGCAATTTCAAGTGCACTTTGCACTTGTAGTTTGCACTTGTAGTGCAAAGTGGATTTGCCTTTCGTATATATCCCCCATAGTGACTTGTATTGCACAAAAGTTTATGTGCATTTATGGGCATTTGCTTTTATAATTGCTTTTATAAGCCTTTTTTTCCAAAACATTCCCCATTGCAAATTTTCCACTAAAATCAATGTACACCTAAAATTGCTGAATTGCTAAAATTTCCTAAATGCCACGTTTATGCGCATCAAGCTGTTTTTCTGGCCGAAAGCTTCTCCCAAAAATGCTCTTATGATGTTTTTTTTTTCAGCCTGAAAATGCTCATTGGCACATAGGCTAATATAGAGTTGCTTCTAAAGGCTTAAGAAAAAGTGCCAAAAGCCTCTATAAGCAGCATTTTATATGCCCAGTGTGCATGCAACCTAAGTCCACAGACACTAGATGGTAACCGTCCATGGCTGAATGATCTGGTTGCTGAGCAATCATCATTATTACGGATAGTTTTTTAGAAATGCAAGCTGACTGGTTGGTGTCTAAAGATTAGGGAATAGCATACCTCCCAATATTTTGAGATGGGAATGAGAATGAGGGACACCTACTAGCAAATGTATGTAGGTATAGGACACGCCCCTTGCTGCACCCCCTTAAAGGAGAAATTAACCAAAAGAAAAGTTAATTAAATCCACAGGGGCTTTTTTTTTACCACTGCTTTTCCTTTATATTGGCTTTTAAAATGTACAAATGCAGCTGTAACGGTCACCACCGTTTACGACCTTCCATCCACCCACGACAAGCTTATCCGACACACTGCGACAATCCTGCATACACGATCCATTCCCCAGAATCACGAGACTGACAGCTCTGTGTTCTGAGTCAAATGTATGAACACTTTAATGGTATCCTTAGCTTGCTTATATATCCAGTACAGCATATTAAAGTTAATCACAGGAACAATGAAATCTCCACCCCCTCATCACACACTATGGCTAATTACTAATTAGTCTCCAGACATTTCGGCACCGATCTTGACGAGACACATTCCTTTAGATCAGAGGTCCTCAAACTATGGCCCTCCAGTTGTTCAGGAACTACAATTCCCATCATGCTTAGTCATGTCTGTGAATGTCAGAGTTTCACAATGCCTCATGGGAGGTGTAGTTCCGCAACACCTGGAGGGCCATAGTTTGAAGATCCCTGCTTTAGATAATGACATCAGTGAAGTTAATTACTAATTGTAACAAAATGCGTCATCTAGACAGCTTGTCTCCGCATACTGTAGCTTGTCAAGTTCCCTTGAACATAATTGACATGCTAATTTAATAAACCTGACAGGAGACTGCTAACTACAACACACATACAATGAACTTCAATCACATTCTAAAAGACATTTAGTTGAGGTAATTATCTCCCAGGGACATCTGTCCCGTCTCTGACAACAGCTATTCACCTGCAGAACACAATAAAAAGGTATTTCACAAGCCAGCTCCACTTAGCATTTCAATAGCCTGAGCTAAGCATTGAAGGGTCATTGTCCTATTGACCTAGTCAGGACAAAATAAACCACTTGTAATATGTCCAGTATCTCCTGCAATGAACTGTCAGTAATGTCCCATCTTCTGCAATACATGAAGTATGATTCACTAGCCACCCCATGCCCAAAAGGGGCACAGGGTGGACTCAGACCAACAAGTTATCAGTGACGCTGACACAGGAGTATCCCCCATCCTTCCAAAGTCTCTGGTTTGTCACGGGTCATTCCGTTACAGCAGCAATGAAGAAATTGGATGAAAGGTTTACCACTGGGAAACACTTTTTGAAAGATAAAAAGTGCATTTGTGTACAACTATATAAATCAGACCAAAATGAAGGACACATGAGGAGGGAAGAGGGACAGAGGGACATTGCTCCAAATCAGGGACAGTCCCTCAAAATCAGGGACAGTTGGGAGCTATGGAATAGTGAGCACTGCAGAGTCTGGCCTATTACAGGGAAAGCAATAAGGATTTGCTGGAAAAATGTATTCTACCCAATCAATTCTTTCCACAATCTATCAAAAAAGGCCATATGAATGTTTCCCAAAACGAAAATAAATGGCTGGATCAATAAATCATTATTAATACCTATAGACAGCTTTAGGATTGGTTTGGGAATGTTAGTTGTTAGGGGACAGATTAAAAGTAATGTTTTGGGTGGGTAAATGTTGAGGACTCATTTGGCATGACGGTTAGGTTTTATGGGTTCAGGTAGGGTAGAGTTAGGTATTAGGCCGCGTACACACGATCGAATCTGTCCGCTGAAAACGGTCCGATGGACCGTTTCAGCAGACAGATTCGATCGTGTGTACGGCCGAGCCGACGGATTTGGCCACCCGACAGATTTCAAAGCATGCTTTGAAATCTATCGGGTGGGAATCCGTCCGCCCGACATGTCTGCTGGTTAGTACATTTACCAGCAGACATGTCGTCCCGCACCGCGGCCGCACCGCCGCCGAATGGATTCAGCGCATGCGCGGAAGTGTTTTACTTCCTGGTGCGGTGACGTGGCGGCGTCAACATCACCGCCACGTCACCGACACGTCAGCGCGCTCTCTGCTGGCGGGGATTTTGGTTTGCTCGTGTGTACACGCGAGCAAACCAAAATCCCAGCAGACAGATGTGTTCAAATCTGTCGGACGGACAGATTTGAACAAATCTGTCTGCTCGTGTGTATTGGGCCTTAGGGATGCTTTTACATAGGGGATAGTTAGGATCTTTAGTGAACATTCGAGCAGCACTGATGATTTCACTTTTTCCTAGTGGAAAATGTACAGCACAGAAACTAACGGTGCCAAAGTGCCAGGGGCCAGAGCATAATGTACCTTTGTTTAGCATCTTTAAATAGAAAGAAAAAAGCAGAATACTAATCTTTAAAAGTTTTACACACACAATAACAAGTGTAAACCTCTGCAACATGAGAGCTGTATTCAAAAAAAGAAATAGAATTTTAGAGCACAAGATGGTAATGACTGGTGTGCTTTATTTGGCTTTCGGTCCTTTCTTTTGAAACTCTTATAACCAGTGTTAACAGAAGAAAAGTTTGAATTTCTGAGTTGTTTGGTGAGGTCAGGTTTCAAGGAGCTGACTTTCAATAATAAAATCTAACATAATATTCCTAATACTAATGTTTACCAGCAAAATGTGCCATCCTTATAGGATGGTCTTATTTGACAGGAACCTTTTTTTTGGTTGAGTGATTCTTAGCATTTAATTCTTATTTTTTACTTTTTACTTCTGGCATGAAAATGCTGATTGGAGGTTTCTTGTAAAGGTCTCCATCAGCCGATAATAAGGGGCCTTCATTTTTTAATGACCTGCAGTTAGTAAATGAAGTAAAATAAAAAACTGCGCTATTTAACTAAATTGTGACAAGCTGCAACTAAAAGTGATATACACACCAACAGAATAAGTAACAAAAAGAAGCTGTGCTAATCGTGAATAAATTAATGAAGTTAACAGGTGAAATAAACAACTAAATATTGTGAAAAAAAGGGGGGGTCTAATGGCGCTTGCCAGTAAGATAACTAAATATAAAGCTGATTACTGTGCTTGATAACAAACACTCACATGGATGAAGTTGCTTTATGTAATAACGTGTATCACTCCTTGCTCCTGAGTATGCTGCCAAAGTGGTGTTGACGACCACGCAACTCGTCAGGAAGGAGGGAGGAGAGGCGTCGGTGACGTCATCTCCGTTCGCGGCCGAGAACGGAGATATCCATTGCTACACATGCTGTCACTGTGGTGCTGTTTGCCATGATTTCAAATGTCAGTGTTACTATTTTTATTAAAATTGCTTTTACATATCACACTATGGCGAATCCATTGTTTCTTTGAGTGTCATCCATCCGGAGGTCGGATCTGGAGTCTCTGGCTGCTGGGAGTGAGGAGTGACAGGCTGATTCGATCTGCAGTGGAATCTGCTGGGCTATACATGGTCACCAGATCAATAGGCTCATTGTAGCCTCTGTGGAGGTGAGAGGCGTGTGAGAACAAACACTTGGTTTCTGCACAGCTACACTTTATTATTGTGCGGTGGTTGCAGTTCCTATTTTCAAGCACTTTGGCACTTTGAGAACATAGACACTAAGCACTTTTAGTACTGGATTATTTATGGAGCACTAGCACTTTGGAACATTTCTTGATGCACATCATTCTGATTGATCACAGACTATCAACAGATTAATTATCTACATTTTGTTATTGCACTTGGTGCACTGTGACTGGTTTAGATTTAATTTAATTTATTTTAGTCACACATCTTTATTGAATGGACTATTATTTATATTTTCAATGAATGGACTTTAATTTAATTTTAACATATTAATGGTATTATCACTTTTGATACATTGTTTTCACCACATTATTATTGCTGGAAGATGTTGTTGATTGACAATTAGTCAATCACATATTTTGGATCACATTATAATCACGTTCTTTATCCCCCTCATCATTACCATTGATGTTTGGCAGGATACTCAGGAGCAAGGAGTGATACACGTTATTATATAAAGCAACTTGATCCATGTGAGTGTTTGTTATCAAGCACAGTAATTAGCTTTATATTTAGTTATCTTACTGGTAAGCGCCATTACACCCCCCCTTTTTTTTCACAATATCATCGGTGTGTGAGCACCATTATAGTTGTGGCTGCTGCCTATTTTAGATTTGTTTTACAATTAGTTTTAGAGCATTGTTAGAGTGTTTTTTTGCATTAGTTCCCCCCTTTTTACAACAACTAAATATGATGTGATTAATGAGCAAACCTAGAAAATAAATGTGAAAATTCCTAAATCACAAAGAAAACAGTATATTAAAAGTGGCAAAAAGAAACCTTGTGGGAAACCCTCAAAGGTCGTGGATGATTTAACAAATGAAAATAAACCATATGATAGTAGCTAAATTAAACGAGAAAACGTATTGCAACAGTCTCTTTCGTGGATGTTCAAAGCGAGTAAACAATGCAGCACCCTGTGACGAATCTTGAATGGACACAAGACACTGTGAATCCGCCAACACATAGAGTCAAGGCTTACCAGCTATTCAAGCTAGGATAGCTTGTCACCCAACCTGGGTTGTTACGAAATCCCACCACTCCAAGTGGCTCTCAGGCCTGGCTTTCCCAGAGGTTCAGCCTGGATAGTCTGGGAGTCCCACTGGGTTAGTATCGGCTAACACACTTAATGCCATGGACTTGATGTTTGATCCAAGGTGTACATGGCTGGGGAGATGGTCTTCCAGCTCGTCTCTGTGTGAAATGACAGCTCCGCCTCTTTCAAGAACATCTGCAGCAACACGGACAACGAGGGGTTCACCTCCGGGCAGCCATCTTCATGCTGGGTATTCTGGGTAATCCTCTGAAATCTATACTTCCTGTTTAATTTAGCTACTATCATATGGTTTATTTTCATTTGTTAAATCATCTACGGCCTTTGAGGGTTTCCCACAAGGTTTCTTTTTGCCACTTTTAATATACAATTTTCGTTGCGATTTAGGAATTTTCACATTTATTTTCTAGGTTTTCTCATTAATCACATCATATTGATTTGTTAATTTCCCCTGTTAACTTCATTCATTCACTATTAGCGCAGCTTCTTTTTGTTACTTACTTAGTAAATTAACCCTGTAAACTGGTGTCTAGTGTTTTTTTTTGTGCCTTTATCATAGTTTTTGTAAAGCATTTTGTGGCAGCATGTTCTTACCTGTATGTTTATGCCCTAATATAATCAAGTCAAGAAAATCTAGTTAGATAGGGACCTTTCACATTAATGCACTTTTTCTGCTAGTTTCCCTTCTTAAAAGCGCAAGGAAAATACAATAAAAATATTTCCCTTTAAATGCTACATAACTCTCCACACTAGTGCACTGCATTCTGAAAAGTCCTGCATGCTGCATCTTCGGTGCCCTGTTTCAAAAGCACACCTCCCACTGAAATCAATAGAAAATGCAAAAAAAAAATGTTTTTGGTGCACTTTTTGAGTCATATGTCCATGTTTTACAGGTGCATGCTGGGAGTCAGGCAACCAGAAATGCAATAAAAACACATCAAAAATGTAGTATGCCATGTTTTTAAGAGCGTAAGAGGGCCCTTAAACTCAAATGATATAACGGTACCAAACCAATGAATGAATGCCCTAGTTCACACCGAACCAAACCTTTCAAACGCTTACTGGTAGTCTGCTCATAAAGAGAAACATTTCTATTCTAGCAAACCAGATTTAGCAAGGTATAAACAGTTCTGTTATATTGCTTATGATACCGATTTTGATATATTTTGAAGTTCAATTTATAGTTTTCTTGATCTTTAATCTCAGCTGTAACTGATAATACACTTTTCAATTGGTGAAATAAACACACTGCATTTCTGCAATAAATGTAGATTTTATCCACATAGAAAAAGTTGTCATTTTTATTGCTTTTGTACAGTACATGCTATTTTTCATCTAGAAGTAAAATGAATATAAATACAACTTATTTCTTATAGCCTAAGTTTTGAAAAACCATACTATTAAATGTGGTATATGTAGGCCAGTCATTCTAACATTGTATGAGGCCGCGTACACACGAAGAGACATATCCGATGAAAACGGTCCGACGGACCCTTTTCATCGGACATGTCTCCTGGGAGATTTTGGTCTGATGTGTGTACACACGATCAAACTAAAATCCCCGCAGACAGACAGCGCGGTGACGTGGCGGTGACGTTGATGCCGCGACATCACCAAACCAGGAAGTAAAATGCTTCCACACATGCGTCAAATTCATTCGACGCATGCAGGGGATTTTGGTCCGCTGGTTAGGCGCACTAACCAGCGGACATGTCCGATAGACTGCTTTCCAGCAGACAAGTTTTAAAGCATGCTTTAAAACTTTTGTCTGCTGGAAACCTGTCTGCTAGGCCGTACACACGATCGGATATGTCCGCTGGAACTGGTCTGCGGACCAGTTTCAGCAGATATGTTCGATCGTGTGTACGCGGCCTGAGAGGCTGATTCATCCAAAGGCAATATTTTTGTTATAGTTGGAGTCTGGGGTGCTGGGTGACCTCTGGCTTTTTAATTGTCATTTAAATTCCAGTGGTGAGATCTCACTGCTATAGTTTCTGTCTTTATTCATACCCATCTTGGAGATGTGTGTTCCTGTCCATTACACATTTCATTGTGGTATATGCAATAATGTATATTCAGCTAACCACTTCAGGCCCGGAAGATTTTACCCCCTTCCAGACCAGAGCACTTTTTACAATTTAGCACTGCGTTGCTTTAACTGACAATTGCGCGGTCATGCAATGCTGTACCCAAACCAATTTTTTGTGGGTATCTTTTGGTGCTTTTTGATCACCTCTGCAGTTTTTATTTTTTTGCGCTATAAACCAAAAATATAATAAATATCCCCAAAAACATTTAAAAAAAATATGTCTTCGTCAGTTTAGGCCAATAGATATTCTTCAACATATTTTTGGTAAAAAAAAACGCAATAAACTTATATTGATTGGTTAGCGCAAAAGTTATAGCGTCTACAAACTATGGGAATAATTTATGGCATTTTTATGACGTTTTTATTATTGCGATATTGTTTTTATTATTGCGACATTGCGACGGACAGATCAGAGACTTTTGACACATTTTTGGGACCATTGACATTTATAGAGCGATCAGTGCTATAAATATGCACTGATTACTGTATAAATGTCACTGACAAGGAATGGGTTCACACTAGGAGGAAATCAAGGGGTTAAGTGTGTGTTCCCGCACTGTGTTTTAACTGTGTGGGGATAGGAGTAACTAAGAGCGATGACAGATCACTGTTTCTACTTTGTAGAGACACACGATCTGTCTTCTCTCTTCCCACAGCATGGGGATTTGTGTGTTTACACACACAAATCCCTGTCCTGAAACTCGTGCACGCAATTGGGTTCCCCGCTGTGCAGCCGCCACTCGCACATGCCTCCGGCAGAGTTTGCGCGCCCTCTGGTGCCTCTCCTGCGCAAAGCCGTATACAGTACAGACCAAAAGTTTGGACACACCTTCTCATTCCAAGAGTTTTCTTTATTTTCATGACTATGAAAATTGTAGAGTCACACTGAAGACATCAAAACTATGAATTAACACATGTGGAATTATATACAAAAAAGTGTGAAACAACTGAAAATATATGTCATATTCTAGGTTCTTCAAAGTAGCCACCTTTTGCAGCAGACACATCTCTAGAACAACTGTTAAGAGGAGACTGTGTGAATCAGGCCTTCATGGTAGAATATCTGCTAGGAAACCACTGCTAAAAAGAGAGGCAACAAGCAGAAGAGACGTGTTTGGGCTAAAGAACACAAGAAATGGATATTAGACCAGTGGAAATCTGTGCTTTGGTCTGATGAGTCCAAACTTGAGATCTTTGGTTCCAACCACCGTGTCTTTGTGCGACGAAGAAAAGGTGAAAAGATGGACTTTACATGCCTGGTTCCCACCGTGAAGCATGGAGGAGGAGGTGTGATGGTGTGGGAGTGCTTTGCTGGTGACACTGTTGGGGATTTATTCAAAATTGAAGGCATACTGAACCAGCATGGCTACCACAGCATCTTGCAGTGGCATGCTATTCCATCCGGTTTGCGTTTAGTTGGACCATCATTTATTTTTCAACAGGACAATGACCCCAAACACACCTCCAGGCTGTGTAAGGGCTATTTGACCAAGAAGGAGAGTGATGGGGTGCTGCGCCAGATGACCTGGCCTCCACAGTCACTGGACCTGAACACAATCGAGATGGTTTGGGGTGAGCTGGACCGCAGAGTAAAGGCAAAAGGGCCAACAAGTGCTAAGCATCTCTGGGAATTCCTTCAAGACTGTTGGAAGACCATTTCAGGTGACTACCTCTTGAAGGTTATCAAGAGAATGCCAAGAGTGTGCAAAGCAGTAATCAAAGCAAAAGGTGGCTACTTTGAAGAACCTAGAATATGACATATTTTCAGTTGTTTCACACTTTTTTGTTATGTATATAATTCCACATGTGTTAATTCATAATGTTGATGCCTTCAGTGTGAATCTACAATTTTCATAGTCATGAAAATAAAGAAAACTCTTGGAATGAGAAGGTGTGTCCAAACATTTGGTCTGTACTGTATGTACAGGATTTCGCCCAGGAGAGGTATTCTGCTGCAGTATATCTGTGTGGGCCAGTCGGGAACTGGTTAAAGTTGTATTCCAGAAAAAACAAAAATCCTTCCTTGCAGTGGGCCCCCTGCCCTGCATTGCAAGGGTTAAATGCTTATTTAGGTCTTGGGGACCGTAAAACACACTTTTACTTACCCAGTCCTCCTCTACTGCATGCTCCAATCATGCTGCTAGACCAGTCCCCGCAGCCTTGTCTCCTCTATGTCCCAGTAGTCGCAGGCCCACCGACATCATCAAGCACAATGGAGTGCCCAAAGCTCTGCATTGGACTTAAGGATGTCAAGGGACTGTCCACTGCCAAAGCATAAAGGTTAAGTAAAAATACTTTTTCTGGTACCTTAGACATAAATGGGTATTTAACTTTTGCCACGTGGAGGCAGCCATATGACGAGGGAGAATGTTTTTTTTTTTTTTTTCTGGAGATAGGCTTTCACAAACCAAGGGGGGGAGCTAGGCCTCATTCACACAGGGTGTACTACAGGCCTGTGTTTATATGGAAAACTTGTGCATCCATGTGCAGGCAATCCCATTGATATCAGTTGGGATGTGGCCACTGCATGGGTACAGGCACTACTCCCAAGTTGACATGCATGCGGGTGAACAGCCCTAAACAGACAGTGTGTATTCGGGCCATGCACCTTCATGTATGACCAGTGTTGTAAGTAACGGAGTTACAATAAACGCAATTACCTAATGCAGCCCCTTCTGAGGGTAACGAGTAATCTACCTGATTACTCTTTCCCTCACGGTAACGCAGTTCCCATTACTTGGGCGGCATTACCGCAATTACATCTACCGCCACTAGATGGCAGCAGAGTAATTGCTTCTTCCGGCGCTGTGAACATAAATATGGGTGGAACTCCGCTTTATAATCATGTGACCGCTGTGATGGCCTGTCACAGCGGTCTGAAAACTCCCAATCGCAAGGAGCCCTGGATACAATGAGCCCCACCCGCCTCACACTGACCTATCACCGGGGAACAACTGATCAATGATCCAGGAACACATGGCCGGAACAAAATGTTCCGCAGAACAAACATTCCCTATAAAACACAGTGTACACAGCGACATCTAGTGGTCAACATGGTAAGTGCAGGACACCTATACAGACCAATGATCAGCAGCTTATTTTTGGTCAGTGATTTCATCTCTTCATCAGAGAACAAAGAAAAATCTGACATCCCCATTCCAGATCCCTTGCATCTAATAAAGCTTATATAAGATAAATAAAATAATAAACAATAAACTATAGAAAATTCTAATAAAGCCTAATACAAGATTTTAAATTACAGACTCTGTAAACGTCAAGGGAATGTATATTATAAACATACATTTTAATCCAGCTTATAATTTGGATGTAATATGTAGCAGATGGATAAGGGTTTTAAGTCCTATTAGCTGCACATACATGGTGGGACGGATGCACCTAGGCTGGGATATACACGAGATCACCATTTGTTTCCGGTTTTCTTCTCTCAAGGATCTGGCATTCTTTTGTCTTGGAGTATTAACTCACTGCTCCCTGGCAAGCGCCCGTCATCTGCTTCTCAACAAAGCATTGTAGAATATTAAAAAAAAATTCAGTTACTTTGCTGAGTAAATAATTACTTTTTCAATGTAGTAACTGAGTCACTAACACAATTACTTTTTCGGAGAAGTAATTTGTAATTGTAACTAATTACTTTTTTAAAGTAAGATGAGCAACACTGTGTATGACAGATAGGGAATGACAGCTGTGTCCCAATTGACATCAATGGGACTACCTGCACAGGGATGCACGGTACATGTGTGGGTAAACACAGCCCTTTCACAGGCATATGCTGTGTGAATGAGGCCTTAGCCTTTCCTTATAATTGCCATGATATGTGTGCAAGCCTGAGAACTCAAACACAAACATCTCACCATCATTAATTATAGAGGAAAAAAGAGATTATATGAAAAAGTTAGCTTTACCCATCCGACATCCACCAGATGCTGCGTCAGTTTTGGTTGGAGTAGCACTTTATTAGTTTGAAATTTACAAGGGCAACCTGTTGTACAAATTCACAGAGGTTGATGAAGACTTGTCTACAGTCTCCAGACAACACCCATCATCTGTAATGAAAGCGATGCAACAAATAATCAATTACTAAATGCATGGTAATGAATATTGATAATGGGAGAAAAAAGAAGAATCATTTCCAGAACGCTCGGATGATGGGGACAAACTTACTGAGGAGAAACACAAAGTGAGAAATTCAGACAAAGAAAAAACATTTAGAAGGGAACTCAAAGGAAAGAATCTGTTTTTCCACAACTGTAAAATTCAGCTTTCGTTTTCTCTCAGTCATCCTTCCAATTTTTTTTAAAACATTTTTTAATAAAAAATATGTAGAAGAATACGTATCGCCTAGACTGAGAAAAAAAAGTTTTTTTTAAAAAAAATTGGGCTATTTATTACAGCAACAAGTAAAACATATTGGCCCAGATTCAGGTACATCTGCGCATTATTAGACCGGCGTAGCGCACCGCCTTTACGTTAGACTTGCGCAATTTTGCCGCGTAATCACCCTATTCTCGTAGCTTTTGCGCAGGAAATTGCGCATACGTAACGTTTTTTCAGAGGCGTAAGGAGGAGTAATACAAATTGGGAAGGACATTGAAATGAGCCGTGACCCCATGCAAATGAAGGGACGGCCGGCTCGCGCATGCGCTTGAACGAGACTATGTCAGCTCCGATGTGCGCATGCTCACAACTCGGGAGCGGCGCAATCAGTGAAATTGGAAATGGACTAGGGCAACGTTGTGAACTACGCAAACAGTATAAATAGACACACACAAACGCACTTCCTTTGCAAAAGTACATCCCTTTGTCCCTTCCCATTTAACCAAGTGCTTTTGTTCTTGTTGTTCGTTGCGGTGTGTTTTGTAGTTGTCAGATTAGTGTTCTGTGTTATCAGGTGTTTGTTAGTAGATTTTTGAAAGTGGTTTTTGATAAGTGTTTGAGAGACTGTTTGTTTGATTGATATATTTATTTTTGTTTCTTTTCCTGCTGTATTTTTTTTTTTTTTTTTTGGGGACTGTTTCTTGGTGAGTAGTTTTCTCTCTGTGTGTGTGTTTTTTTGTGATTGGTTGTGCTTGTTTGTGTGCGTGAATTTTGTTGACTGGGACTGTTTTTTTTTGGAAGGATGACTGAGAGAAAACGAAAGCTGAATTTTACAGTTGTGGAAAAACAGATTCTTGCCCGGGCCATTAGCGAGTATGGGCGTTTCCTCCACGGCCCAGACAGTGCCAACACCACCCGGGCCAGGAGGAGGGAGATTTTGGATATGATCACTGAGCAGGTCAATTCAGCGGGGCAGGGGGAGACACGGACCAGGTCTGGGATTGACAAAAAAATCAATGACCTCCGGCGTCTGGTCAAAAAGAAGTTGGCCAGAATGCATGCCCATGCCAGGGGCACAGGAGGGGGCCCACCATGCCGTATTAGCCTGACAGCGGAGGAGCGTGTGGTGGCCCTGACCTTTCATCGGCATGAAGTTGAGGGCCTGCCCGGCTTTGACTCAAGTCCCGAGCCCGTGGTGCCAGGTAAGTTGTTTTATTTTTTAATATCAGGTGTGTAGCATGTGTGGGGGAGGGGGTGAAAGGGAATATGTGGCAAGTGTGTGGATCCTCCAACCTGTGAATGTTTTGTGTCATCCACAGATGTGCAGGAGGGTGCAGGGCCATCTGGCCTGACCGCACCAACCCCAGGACAGCAGCCTAATGAGGCCCCCCCAACAAGGCCGGAGTCCGCGGAGGAGGTTCAACAGGAGCAGGACAATCATGAGGAGGAGGAGAATCATGAGGAGGAGGAGAATCATGAGGAGGAGGAGTCCATGTCAGGCACTGGACGTTTGGGTTTTGAGGACTCCTCCCCTCTGGCTGGCAGCAGGCAGGCCTCCCTAAGGGGGAGCCCCCCCCCCTCCTCCCCCAACATGGCTCCCCTCACAAGGGCCTCCCCTTCTCCCCGGCCACAAGCATCAGCTGGAGGCAGGATGTCATCCCAGACCACCAGGGGGTTGGCCAATCTCCTGCCGGCCACCCTGAGAAGGGACCAGTTCCTCCAGACCCGCCATCTGGGACAGGTCAGCCAGACATTGGTGCGGATGGAGGAGAGCCTGTCCTCCATCAAGGATACGCTGGGGAACCTAGACTCCCACTCCCGGGCTTTCACAACCTGCCTAAACGAACTGCAGACGACATCAGCAGGCGTTGGGCAGGATGTGAGGGCCCTTACCCAGGCTATCCAGGCCAACACGGCAACACTTGGTGCTGCCCTGGACAGAATTGCCGTGGCCTTGGAGGGCAGGCCACCAGGTGGGCAGAGATCAGGGGCTGATCCTCCTTCCCCGGTTTTACCCCTTCCCCATGAGTCTCCCCTGAGAAGCCGGGCCGTGGCCGGGGGCGCCCCAGGCGTGGCTCACGCAGAGGGCAGTAATTTGTTCTTCCCCCATTTTTTTTTTTTTTCAAATTTTTTATTTTTTTTGTCATTTTTATTTATTTATTTTTTTGCTGGAAATGTTTTGCTTTTGCTGGTCATTTTTTTTTTTTTTTTGCTGGAAATTTTTTGCTTTTGCTGGTCATTTTTTGTTGTTTTTGCTGGAATTTTTTTGCTTTTGCTGGTCATTTTTTTTTTTTTTTGCTGGAAATTTTTTGCTTTTGCTGGTCATTTTTTTTTTGTGTTGTGAATGCTGTGTGAATGTGGGGGTGACATTCCTGCCGGAAAAGGGGTGTCACCCTCTATTTTGGTGGAGAAGGGTTCCCCAGGACCAGGGAGAAGTGATCCCCAGGTCCGTGTGATTGGTGTATGAATGTTCAGTGACATAATTGGAGCCTTGGCGTTGGGTTGCTGCTCACAAGTCCAGCATGGTGGACTGGTGCCAATCCAATTTGATGTGGATGTGGGGTGTGTGTGCTAGGGACCACAGTGGTGTGCATGCATGCATTCTCATTGTGCCATGATTAATGTGTATGTTTAACGTGCAAAGATGCCCAATGTGAGCTGTCTCCTGGCTGCTCTTCCCTCAGAAGACGGGGTAGCCTCGGTTAGGGGGGGATTGTCTGGTTCAGGGGTCAGGTCATCACGTAGGTCAATCTGCAGGCCCTTTCTTTCTGCAAAGTTGTGCAGCATGCAACATGCACCGATGATCTGGCACACAAAGTTTGGGGAATACAAGAGGGTACCCCCAGACTTATCCAGGCATCGGAAACGTGACTTTAGGAGGCCAAAGGTGCGCTCCACCACTGCTCGTGTTTGGGCATGTGCTTGATTGTATCTTTCCTCTCCTGGGGTTTGGGGGTTCCGGATAGGAGTCATGAGATGGGGTCCCAGTGGATATGCAGAGTCACCTGTAAGGGAAAAGACAGGAGGATGTTAGTCATGCATGTGCCCCTTGTGATGTGCATCATGGGAGGGGATAGTCATGCCTGCCACCCATGTCACTCACCAACCAGCCAGGTGTCCCCATACACGTTCTGATCGAATTCCAATCGGATGTGGCATTGATTGTATATGTAGCTGTCATGGCTGGACCCTGGGTGTTTGGCACGGACGTGCCATATGAGGCCTTGGGCATCGACTATCACCTGTACATTGATGGAATGCCAATGCTTCCGATTGCGGTACATGTGCTCTGTCTCCTGGGGGTGCTGGAGTGCCACATGTGTGCAATCAATGGCCCCCACAGTGCGTGGGAATCTGGCAATTCTGTAGAAATCTGTCATTGCCTTCAGCCGCAGCTCCTCAGTGGTGGGTTTGATGATTTGGTTGGCCATGCGTCTGAGGATTGCAGGGACAACCTGGTGCACACATCTGCTCATGGAGGACTGTGACATCCCAGCCACCACTCCACTTGTACGCTGAAAAGAGCCACTGGCAAGGAAATGGAGTGTTGCCATGACCTTGACCAGTGGCTGCACTGCATGTGAGCGGTGTGTTGGGCTGGTGATGTCCTCCTACAAGGTTGTGGTTAATTCCAGGATGACATGAGGGGTGAATCTGAAGATGCGAAACACCTCAGAATCACTCATGCCAAACAGGTCTATGCGGGTACGGTATATCCTCTCCCGTGCCATCCTCCGTGCCATCCTCCGTGCCCTCATCCTTCTTTGTTCATCTAAAGTCAGTAGTATAGCTATGTGCGACGATGCCCCTGGCATGTTGGCATACAGATTGTTGAGCAACACGTGTGACTGCTGAGCTCCTCACTAACAGTGTTGCTTTATCTAACAAGTAGACTTTTTTTCTTTTTTTAGACCAGCTTTTATATGGTCTAATTTTAGACAGGACATTTTGCTGTTGCACACACCGCGTAGCCTGCGCTGCCCCAACGTTGTTTTGTGGATCCCCGTAAGTCCCTCATTAGCATATTTGACTAGCAAATCAATGGTGTGTCTAGCGTACTTTTGCGCGGAAGGATGCGCCAGTCTAACGAAATTACGCGGGACAAAAAAAAGTCAATTTTTGGCGTATCTCGTTCTGGGGATGCCGCGCAACGAAACGCACGCGCACATTTAGACTTACGCACGCGCATCTCCTGTTGCACAGGCGTAATCGCTCTGTGAATCTGGGCCACTGTTTTTCTTTCAAAATTGTTGCTCTATTTTTGTTTATAGCGCAAAAAATAAAAACCGCAGAGGCGATCAAATACCACCAAAAGAAAGCTCTATTTGTGGGGAAAAATAGGACGTCAATTTTGTTTAGGAGCCACGTCGCACGACCGCGCAATTGTCAGTTAAATTGATGCAGTGCCACAAGCTGAAATTTCACCTGGTCAGGAAGGGGTATATGTGCCCAATAAGGAAGTGGTTAATTACTATCATCTGGAATAGAAACAATGCAACAAATATACATTGTATAATGGGAGAAAAAGAAGGATCATTGTAATTTTGTTGCTTAACCAGAGTGAACCAGCTGCCCAATATAGCAGCAACAGCAGGGAAACTCGAGGGTACTCCCCTACGGTGGACACGGGGGATAACCACAAGTCTGTGTATTTATTTATTCGCCCATTCCTTTCCCGTCCTCCGCCTTTTCCTTCTCTTTCCTTTTTTTTGGTTTTGGTACCCAGTTTTAAATCTACTTTCTTGGTTAGAGAATAGAGTGAGTAGTATTCTAGCAAGTACAAATTGGTCATTTATTACAATTAGAGAATAAAAAAACAAACCCTTTAACTACTTCCTTACTGGGCATATATACCCCCTTCCTGTCCAGGTAAATTTTCAGCTTTCAGTGCTATCACGATTTGAATGACAATTGCGCGATCATGCAAATAGAGCTTTCTTTTGGTTGTATTTAATCGCCACTGGGGTTTTTATTTTTTGCTAAAACAAACAAATAATGACAAAAAAAAATCATAGTTTGCTATTGCATTTTGCAAACAGGTAATTTTTCTCCTTCATAAAAGTGCACTGATGAGGCTGAACTGATGGGCACTGATAGGCTGCACTGATAGGTCGCATTGAGAGGCACTGATAGGTGGTACTGGTGGGCACTGATCGGGAGGGACTGATGAAGCTGCACTGATAGGTGGCACTGATGGGCACTTTTTAATGGCACTGATAGGCACCACTGAAAGGTGCTGATGGTACTGAAAGACAGCACTGAAGGCCATTGAGAGGTGGCACTGATAGGTGGCACCGATAGGCACTGGTAGTTGACACTAATAGGTGGTACTGATGATAAGGCACTGATGGGCACTGATTGGCAGCACTGGTGGGCACTAGTAGGTGGCACTGGTGGGCACTGCTTCGCAGTACTGGTGGGCAGTGGTAGGTGGCACTGGTGGGCATTGCTTAGCAGCAGTGACTGTCAGTGCACGGGACCGATGTCCCGTTTACACAACCCGGTAATTGGCTTATGTTTTTTCTCTTCATACTGTCAGTGTGAGGGAAAAAAAGCCGATTACCAGCTTCTGCTTACATCATGTGATCAGCTGTCATTGGCTGACAGCTGATCACATGGTAAAGGGCCCGGATCGGCTCTTTAATCCAATCTGTAATCAGTTGAGTCTCATGGACTCAGTGATCACAGAGAGCGCCACCCGAGCCCTGCAGGAGGTGCGTAGCCAGCACGAGCATGGGAGGGCATACATGAACACCCTCCTGGCAATTTAAGCCTGCACTGTAGCTTTTTGAACTAACTTTTGTACAAATAAAATGTAAAAACCTTTTTATAAATACATTTGTGTGATTTTATGGGTACTGTAATAGTCCCTTTTCCAGTTTGGGGATAACCGCTAGCTACACCAATAACACTTTAAGTCTTAGGCCCTGTACACATGATCAGACCGGTCTGATGAGACTGGTCCGACAGACCGTTTTCATCAGACAACTCTGAACTTGTCTGATGGTCTGATGTGCGTACACACCATCGGACCAAAATCCGATCGGGTCAGAATGCGGTGACGTAGAACACAAAGACATGATGAAAAAACGAAGTTCAATGCTTCCAAGCATGCGTCAACTTGATTCTGAGCATGCGCAGGTTTTTGGTCCGAGGCTTTTGTGTACTAACCATCGAATCTGTCCGACGGACAGGCGTCCATCGGACAGGTTTTAAAGCATGTTTTAAAACTTTGGTCCGACGGACAACGGTCCGATGGGCCGTACACACCATCGAACTGGTCTGATGAAACTGGTCTTAAGACCAGTTTCATCAGACCGGTCTGATCGTGTGTACAAGGCCTTATACTCACCTGCTTCAGATATAGCACTTGTCAATGTATTTCCTGCCCGACCCTACATGCAATCTGAAGTCTCTATGGCGAGTCTAGAATATGAACTCTCAATAGGTTTAAATAGATTTATCAGCCTGTAAATCTGAGATCTCTCACATTTGGGGACAGGTGAGATAACAGTTACCCTAGTTCTGACGAACTGATGATGTTTACACAGATATCCATAAATGAGATAAATTACCCATTTGTACAAGCCAATTTGAGATTAAGATTTAATGGTTATTTAAACTGAACTATAACAATTTATAGCAAAGGAAGTCATTTAGCGCTCCCACAAAACCACATATTCCACCTAATGCGTATTTAAAAATCCTATTAAACCGGAAATCATATTAATATTATTAAGACCATTACAAATTACTTTTTCCCATACACATTATTTCAACTATTTGGTCATACTGAGCCATATTTTCCGTTGTATCTTTTTATTAGCCAGTTGAATAATGTCATCTAAAGAAATAAGAAAATAAAAAATATACTCCTCTAAGGAGCCTTGTGTATGATTTATTAGGTATAATTACAACTTAACGTCTGTAAACTTTTTTCATTCATCAGAATCTCCTTAAATGGTTTCTTTGACAAAAACTGAAATTGGCTGTCTGTTGTAGCAGTGCCTGGGAGAATAGGAAACGGTTAAGATTTGCGAGTTTGTGGTTCATTTGCAATAATGGCTAGAATGGAAACAGTAATGCATCATGCTCCTCGCACCGTTCCTCTCTTTGCTATGTACTTTTGTGTCATTTTACTTTATCATTCATTTGAAGGTGTTATAATACATCATGAGGTATGGAGTCAGGAGGAAAGCAGAACAGTAAAAGAAGTGTCAAGGAATTCATTGTCTGTTCTCCACCTGTTGTTATTCTGGTCTCAATCAACCTGCTAGCCAGGCTGGAGCCAGTGGCCATCTGGAAACACTGCTCTGTTTATAAACTTGGCATGAAGCTGCACTCCCAGGCCCTGACCTCCCACACAAATCTGGAAACAATTAGAGCAAGATGATAGGCAGGCGGTGAGCACGACTGAGGGAAACTAGGGAGAGAGGGAAGGAGACGGCATGGTGCAGCAAGGCGGAGGAAGCAAGAGACTGAACAGAAAGGACAAAGTTTTAGAGCTATGACGGTGGGGGGATACAAAAAACGAAGAAACACTGCGCTACCTCAGTGCAAATTTGTATATATATGTTCTGCAAGATATTTTATAAAATGCTTCCTCTTTTCTTTAATGTTATTTAAAGTTTATGTAGTAAGCAACTCAAGTTATAATTTATCCTTTTTTAAGTCGGCTCAAGAAATACCTACGTACCTCTAAATCTTTTTTTTGGCAACACAGTGGCTGTGATTTTTCATCCCTGTTTCCTACGCTTATGAATAATATCCCCATGACCATTCTCTGCCAAGACTAGTTAGCACATGTGGGTATGTGAATCTGACTGTATGTCGATGTTTGAGATCTATATTTCCCTTGATATAGGTCTTATGCATCCTGAAAAGTTAACGGTGAATTCTGATTCATACACTATAACTGTATAGTCAAGTAATCTCGGTATTTTGAGTGTGTTTGCCAGAATATTATTTGTTTTTCGTGTTTAGGGCTAATTGCTATCTGATACATTACAGATCAGCGCTTTTAGTGTAGCCAATTTGGGACAGTACCACTGAGTAAATATTGTTCTAATACAATGGCAACCTCTATTTTTTTGTCAGAGGTAAGTGTAAGTGCTGTAACAGGAGTTCCCTGGGCCATAGTGCATGTCTAGTGCAGATCTTTGGCCAAAGTAGGTGCCTAGTGCTGATCCTGGGTCATAGTACATGTCTAGTGCTGATCCTGGGCCACAGTATGTCTCTAGAATTGATTATAGGTCATAGTATGTGTCTAGTGCTGATCCTGGGCCATAGTATGTGTCTAGTACTGATTCTGGGTCAAAGTATGTGTTTAGTACTGATTATGGGTCATAGTACATTTCTAGTGCTGATCCTGGGCCATATTATGTGTCTAGTACTGATTCTGGGTCATAGTATGTGTCTAGTAAGGATGAGCTCAGGCGTGTTCACAACTCTACATTCCCGGGCCCACCAGGAAGCTGACACTCCACAGTGTTAATCACAGGTAGTGAGACATTTCCCAATCTGTGCACGCCTGAGCTCATCCTTAGTGTCTAGTACTGATTCTGGGCCATAGTATGTGTCTAGTGCTGATCCTGGGCCATAGTATGTGCCTAGCACTGATTCTGGGTCATAGTATGTGTCTAGTGTTGATTATGGGTCATAGTATGTGTCTAATGCTGATTCTGGGTTAAAATATGTGTCTAGTGCTGACTGTGGGCAATAGTATGTATCTAGTGCTGATCCTGTCTAGAACTGACCTTGGGAAATAGTACGCTGCTGGTGCTGGTCCTGGACCATAGTAAGTGCCTAGTGCTGATCCTGGGCCATAGTAGGTGCCTATTGCTATATAGTACGTAGCACTCACCCCCGAAGGAGCTGCTGATTAGTTTGGGACCAGCATGTTAGGTTACCAGTGATTCTTGTCTAGGGATAATATTAATAAAGGTGGTTAAGGAGCAAGTGTCCAGACGTCAACTTGAGTTTTCAATGCTTTATTCCAAGGCCCAACATGGCCAACATCAACATGACACACGATAGAGAAAAGGTTGATGAGCAAGAAGAGAACTGTAGTATCAGGCCTTGGATATCAAAGAGAGAGCAAGCCTGCTCTCAGCATAGTCAAGTTCAAACGTCGCCACTCTCAACAGAGTGGGTAAAGTGTCCCGGACAGGCGATTTACTTGAGCCTGGCAGCCAAAGGGCCACTTTTAAACAAAGTCACTGGGAGGAAACCAGGGGCCTCTGCCACAGGCCTGGTGAATTTTTCTTAGATTTGTCAAAGGCTAGAAACCAATGAATCCTCCCAGTAAGTCTAATCTCAAGGTCACCGACTGACAGCTGAAGTGTGCCTGTCATGTGGCATGGTGACCGGATCCCCAGTGGTTCGTCCAGGCCTCGCAGACAACCTCTACCTCTGGGTTCTCCCGAGCCGATTCCCCACCGTTCAGCTCCTGGCTTAGGATATGGGATCCAGCAAGCCACTGGGGCCCCTCACTGCATCAGAATGAGGTTCCGCCTGGTACGCAACCTCGGCCAGGCAGGCCTCGATGGCGGGGCCCATGGATGCGCGCACCCTGAAGGTGGATGCCGCACCTGGAACGCGGGCCCCCGCATAGCACAACTCTCACAGGCGACTGCCTAAGATATACCCTCCCGCCAGCATGTCCAGAGAAAGAACCGCTCCTCTGATTGGCTGCTGGAAGAAGGTGGGTCTGTCAGAACCCCTTCTAGCGCCGACTGTCACTCAGGGGTAATAACACCCTCCTGCCATGCAGACTGACCTATAAGGCAGTTCTAAAACTGGCAGCAACACAAATTTAGGCAATTTGTGAATGGGAGTAACCTAACTCTCCCATTCCCGACCAACCTTAGCGTAACGCCCCGCAAATAGGGGGGGGGGGGCGCTACATATATATATATATATATATATATATATACTATATATATATATATATATATATATATATATATGTATGTGTGTACATACTGTGATTTATATATATATATCTCAACTGTGTATTTAGTTAATTGCCTGGAGTTCTACTTTAACTCTGTCATGATAATATATTTTACCGGGTCAGTTGTTATGAACTAAATCTGCACCAGAATTAGAATATTTACAAGTTCTATGTCATATTGTTCTATTTTACGGTAAAATAATAAAAGTCAAAGGCCAAGTATTAATGAAGAACTTTTGATAGCTGATATTTTTGAAGTGGCAGAGAGGAAGCATCGGGGCAGTGTCCTTCCTGACTCCATACAGTTTCCTGAGCTGCAGGATTTTGTGATAGAATGTAAGTCAGATGGATTGCAGCAAATCACTCTTGGCCTTGTCTCCATTGTCTTGTGTCTGGATTGTTCAGCACATGTGTTGTCTGCAGTGTGACTACATGCTTGTTTGACTAGTCATAGTGTCTGTAGTCTGACTGAATGACTAGAACAACCTCAGGCCAATACTCACCAAGATAAAGTGAATCACTTGCCACACTATATAAACAATGTCTCACCAATATATATTATTTCATCATATTTATACTTTTCTGAAACCTATCTATACATGTTTCATGTCAAAACGGTGGGCATGTTGCAATTTATATTGATAATAAAATGACATGAAGATTTAGAAAGAGTTAACAGATGGATCTACTAAATGTTTTTTTTTTTTTTTTTATATATATGCAGTACTTTCCTAATTTACTATGTTTTAGAGAAAATTTGAAACATCCCCCTTGATCCTACTGTAACTTTATTTTGGAAGCAAGCACATCCGCTGTCATTATACAATTATTGTCATAAAGCCGAACTACAGCCAAATGTATTTTTTTGGGTTTTACATAGTGATTCTGTAGAACAATAGTCCACAAACTATGGTCGGTGGGCAGGTTGCAGCTCATTGTCTGCTGTTATTATTCGGCCTGCTGGCTGCTGAAAATCAGCCTCTGCAATAAGAGGGATCTGAATGCAAAGCTTACTGCTATCTTTCTCATTGCCAGACAGGGCTGCAATGCTTTGCTTTGCAGCTGTTACAGAAACTATACCGCTATTCGCTACCCATTTAAGTGAATGGGGGGCGATGTGTGGGACCCAAGAGCTTAAAGCAGGCAGTGTAGAGGTGATACAACGCCTCTTCACCACATGTCAAATGACTGGCTGCTATGATAAAAACTGCATGTCAGGGTAGTTAGTCTGACACTACACTTACTCTAGTTACAATATATAAAAAAAATGTAACATATTGTCACCAGAGCATTGCAGTGTCACTATGGTGACATTGTACTGCTATGGCTATTATTGTTCAGAGGCAATGGCTGCTGCACTGACAATATCTCTAATTATTAGAGGGAGCAGTACAGTGCCACCGCTGTGATTGCTATAATTGGTCACAGCAATCACATGGTTCAGGGCTAATTACATTAGTCCAGTGCCTGGCCATGTGATCTGCTGTGCCTGGGATCACTGTGTACGCTCTTGGAGCCACACACGAGCCTTTGATGTGGTATCTCTACACAAAACTGTGCAGCTCCCATCCAAATGTTTATCTACATGGGGGATGAGTCTTTTTACAGAAGTAATCTGTATGGTTTTCAAATATATGACACCTCAAGAGTCCCAAGGTAGCAATCTTTACACATATAGACAGGGATTTTTTTTTTCTCCGAAAATAGGTGCAGGGACTCAACCATGAGCCTCTCCCCCCCCCCATACACACCCTCCAAACTGCATCACATACTGGGTGTGGTCTAATTTCATTAACAGTGGGAGCGTCTTAAAGGAGCATGAAATACCAGGAGTGCATTACGTGTAGAGTTGGGGGGGTGTAACATAGAGTGCAGGGTTCAGGTTGCGCTGCATACAGAGTGCAGAGTTCAGGGGTGCGCCACACACAGAGTGCGGGATTCAGCCTTCTTCCACAGCCACTAACCTCTGCATTCCCCATCCACCTTTCACTCCTTTTTAGCACTGACCTCTGCATACAACCCCCTCTACTGCCCACATATTCTCCCTCCTTCCTTAAAAGCGCCACCATCTCCACCTTACTTTTGTTGCTGTATTAATTTAAAGCATGCAGCCGGTTCTAGTACCTCCCCACACACTGTAGGTGGCTCCACCTCTCTCACTTGCAGAGAGATCATCCATTGGGGGTGTTGGCATCCTCATTGCACCCTGGGCACCTGCATCTCCCTTTTCCCCATCCTGTAGTAAGTGGGAGCCATTCAGGATATAAGATCTACAGGAGGCATTGAGAGTCAAGCTGTCACTTGTAAACACAGAAGACTTCAGTGTTTACAAGTGATAGTGGTGAGCAGGGAGCAGAGGGCCTCAGCCAGAGGTGGTGGAACCGAGTTTCACCAAGTTCCAGCTGAAAAAAAGCCCTGCATATAGAACATTTATTACTCCACTGACAACTATCACCAGTGAAATCATTACCACTGATGCCATAGCAAATACGACTCTCTTTGACCTCTGATATCTGGGGGTTTAATACTTGCACTGATCACTAACATTGCATGATTTTTTATACCTCTGAGGACTGATGCCGGAGCATTTTTTACTCCCATTCACCTGACAATGGGACATTTTGTTTACTCCTAATGCCCAAAGTTTAACCCCCTAAGCAGTATGATAAAACTGGTCCTTTAAAAAATAAAAATAAATGTTTGGGATAATTCTCTGGTGTTCTTTACAGTTTAGTTCTTTGGCAGCATGAGTAAAGAATAGACCTGGCACGTGAATGACAATATTTTGAACAAACCCTCTGCCTTGGTTTCAATATCAAAAGCTGTTAAAACGTATTTTGAGATTATTGGTACAGGTGATGTATCTAAAGAAACACTTGGGGAAGTGCACAAGGCAGTCATCAGAGGAGTTCTGATATCTCAGGGCTCTTGGCACAGCCTTAAAGATACACAACAATTGATTGCAGAGCTAGAACAGCTAGAAAACAGACATACATGTTCACTGTCCCCAGAGTCGGAAAGCCGTTTAGATAACTTGAAAGACCAATTGACCCACCTTTTAGATCAACAGATCCAAAAGAAATTGAGGTATTGGACACACAAATTCCGTGTGGCAATAAATCTGAGAAACTATTGACTAGGGCCTTAAGAAATAATAGGGAAACATGCCATGTACATAAACTGATGTCCTCTACAGGGCTACCTATCTTCCATTTCAACTCAGGTAGCCAGGTATTACATCCTCTATAACTTAACTGTGGATAAAACACCACAAGAATGGCTGGAACATAAAGCCATAAAATTCTAAAGAAACTTGGCAGGGGTGCAATACCCAAAGCTTTCTCTGGGATCAATTCTTATAGAAGCAGATTAACCTGGAGGAAATTGAACTTATCATTAAGGACTTCCCTAACGGGAAGAGTCTAGGACCCGATGGCTACAATAGTACTTACTATCATAAATTCCTACCCCTCCTAACTCCTCATAGTATGTGTGACTATTTCAACTGCCTAATGACAATGGCATACCTACAAAGGCCCATATGGCCTATAAAAAGGTAAAATAGGCACGCTACTTCTAAACTAGATATAAATACTGTGCAGTAAGTGAATGGTTAAACTTGAAAGAACATAACCAGCAGTATATACGATTGCAAAGTATTCACAAAAACAAAGTAATAGATCAAATAGCGCAAAGTGATGAATAGATAAATTAAACTCTGTGCATAAAAGTCCACATAAAATAAACTAAAAGCCCAATTCCAAAGTGAAGCAAACGTGATGCTTTGAAGGTAAAGATTAAAAGGTGTTTCCACCACCACCGAGGGAATGAGGAGTAGGTCACTCTTTGAAGTGCACACCAGAAGAAAAGGGAGGACCCTTACCAGATGTGATGGACCTCCTATTAGTAGCGAGGTCGTTGGCGCTTGCAGATATATCTCTCTGCTGGGTCCTTGGTCTGTCCAAGATGCGGGTCCTTCTCGACTCCTATCATCTTCTTACATGCCACACCAGTTCACCATGCAATGCAGAGAGGAATATGTAAAAAAGATAAATCGCGCTAAGTAAAAAAGCTGTATAACAAAATACACTTTCAAATCGAAGAAAAAGGCATACTGAGTATATAAACAGGTATGTGTATATAACCCTAAACGTGTGAGTTCATTGTTCCAATTGTGACAATATTTATAGAGTTTACACAGTCCACCGGAGGATCAAAGTTCATAGAAGGAAGAACTCCCAGGTGCAGATGATAATAGCACGCTCCAGAAAAGTGCTACAAAAGATACCTCCACCACATACACATATAGCCTCTTACCAGATGAAGGAAAATATGCAGCATTGAAAAGCTAGCATGAAGTCATCAGAATGCTCCAAATCCCGGTCACCTGGTTAAAGATAGTCTCCGCATACACTCAATGTGCATCATGGTATGTATAGGAGACAGAAAAAACTCACATAGTGTAAATCGTTCATTTATTAATGTCGAATAAAAAGGTATGCACTTACAATTATGAATGAAATAATGGCATCAAAAAAATATGTAAGCGGCCGGCTAGCACAAACAGCCCGTATCTTCCGGGTTGAGGTCGAATGCGCGGTGAAGTCAGCACGCCGCCTCCCAACGTTTCGTCACAACTGGGACGTGTTCCCATAAACACGTCCCAGTTGTGACGAAACGTTGGGAGGCGGAGTGCTGACGTCACCACGCATTCGACCTCAACCCGGAAGATACGGGCTGTTTGTGCTATCCGGCCGCTTACATATTTTTTCGATGCCATTATTTACTTCATGTATGCGGAGACTATCTTTAACCAGGTGACCGGGATTTGGAGCATTCTGATGACTTCATGCTTGCTTTTCAATGCTGCATATTTTCCTTCATCTGGTATCTTTTGTAGCACTTTTCTGGAGCGTGCTATTATCATCTGCACCTGGGAGTTCTTCCTTCTATGAACTTTGATCCTCCGGTGGACTGTGTAAACTCTATGAATATTGTCACAATTGGAACAATGAACTCACATGTTTAGGGTTATATACACATACCTGTTTATATACTCAGTATGCCTTTTTCTTCGATTTGAAAGTGTATTTTGTTATACAGCTTTTTTACTTAGCGCGATTTATCTTTTTTACATATTGTCTTGGTGTTGTATAACATCTTTCTATTGCTGCTTTGAATTACTGTGTGTTTTGTGAACGAGCGCTATATTTTATTCCCAATGCAGAGAGGAAACTTCCCTCTGGTAGAAAGCTCCCTCAGTGGATCTCAATCTCCATCAAGGTCATGCACGCATGTGTTATTAAGACCATGAGAAAACCTCCACCACACTTTGGGCCTCTGTGAGCAGAGGGGATTCCTGTTCTGTGGCCCCTCAGCAGCACACTCTGTACAGACAATTCCAATAGAAAAGTCTCCTGCAGAGCAGAAAAGCCGTCAGTGTCTCTGCAAGTTCCGGAAAGGCTTGGAATGTGATTATGGCCTATAGCCTATATAACTGTTATTTCTGAGGGTAAGGACACTATACAGTTTGCAAATTGCCGACCAATACCCCTCCTAAATTTAGATGTTAAAATCTTGGCAAAGCTGGTTGCAACTAGATAAACTAAAACATTTACTTCAACAATGGAGTATAATAAAACACATTAATGCCCCATTATAGCCTTTGACTGCCTATAGTCTTTTATCTGGAAACTCCCTCTGTGAACATAACCTGCCCCAGTGATGATCACTCTCAGTCTGCTAACACATAGATGGCTGTCCTGTGAGATCTCTGCTCAGGGTGAGGCTGAGGCCGCGTACACACGATCAGTCCATCCGACGAGAACGGTCCGAAGGACCGTTTTCATTGGTTAACCGACAAAGCCGACTGACGGACTAATGTGCCTACACACCATCGGTTAAAAAAACGATCGTGTTAGAACGCGTTGACGTAAAAAAAAACACACAACGTGCTGAAAAAAACGAAGTTCAATGCTTCCAAGCATGCGTCGACTTGATTCTGAGCATGCGCGGCCTTCTGACAGATGCCTTTGCATACTAACGATCGGTTTTGACCCATCGGTCAGGCGTCCATCGGTTCAATTTTAAAGCAAGTTCTCTGTTTTTGGACCAAAGGACAACTGACCGATGGGGCCTACACACAATCGGTTTGGACCGATGAAACTGAACTTCAGTCCGTTTTCATCGGTTTTGACCGATCGTGTGTACACGGCCTTAGAGTGCAATATGTCTTTTGGCTGTTTTGCAAAATCTTTGGGCTTACTTCAGAATTACTTCTCCTTCCTTATATACAAAAAGTGAAGACTTATGGCGCGTACACACGATCGGTTAAACCGATGAGAATGGTCTGATGGACCGTTTTCATCGGTCAAAACCGATCGTGTGTGGGCGCCATCGGTTATTTAACCATCGGTTAAAAAGAAGCCAACTAGCTTTAAATTTAACTGATGGATTCCTAACCGATAGAACAAAACTGATCGTTAGTAGGCACGACCATCGGTTAAAAATCCACACATGCTCAGAATCAAGTCGACGCATGCTTGGAAGCATTGAACTTCATTTTTTTTCAGCACGTCGTTGCGTTTTACGTCACTGCGTAACCGATGGTGTGTAGGCGCGACGGACCATCAGTCAGCTTCATCGGTTAACCGATGAAAACGGTCCATCAGACCGTTCTTATCGGATGGACTGATCGTGTGTACGGGGCATAACAGTTTGCAGTGCCACATCAATACCTTTAACAGGATGGGAAACCTACATTTGTATCGACCTTACCTGAATGGAGGTCTTGCTCTTTGAAATCTCTGCTTCTATTATTTAGCAGAAATGTTTTCCCAGCTGACATTATAGAACCTCCCTATTAATTCTACTCCATGCATTACATTTATAGCGGTATCAGTGGAATGATTTGAGTTGTATTGTTTAATTCATAGAGCTTGACCTTTATGAGAATGACTTTTCCCTGAAATGTTGTTCAATATTTAACCACTTCATTACTGGGCACTTAAACCCCCTTCGTGCCCAGACCAATTTTCAGCTTTCAGCGCTGATGCATTTTGAATGAGAATTGCAACACTGTACCCAAATTATATTTGTATTATTTTTCTCCCACAAATAGAGCTTTCTTTTGGTGGTATTTGATCACCTCTGCGATTTTAGTTTTTTGCGCGAAAACAAAAAAAGACAGAAAATTTTGAAAAAAAACACAATATTTTTTACTTTTTGTTATAATATTCCATTTTTTTTTTTTTTTATAAAAATGTTCCTCGGTTTAGGCTGATATACGTATTCTTCTACATATTTTTGTTAAAAAAAATCGCAATAAGTGTATATTGATTGGTTTGCGCAAAAGTTATAGCGTTTACAAAATAGGTGATAGATATATAATTTTTATTTATTTTTCTTTTTTTTACTAGTAATGGCAGCGATCTGTGATTTTTTTTGTCAGGCCTGCGATATTGCGGCGGACGTATCGGACACTTTTGACACAATTTTGTGACCATTCACATTTATACAGCGATCAGTGCTATAAAAATGGACTAATCACTGTATAAATGTGACTGGCAGTGAAGGGGTTAACACTAGGGGGCATGGAAGGGGTTAAATGTATTCCCTGTGTGTTCTTACTGTGGGGCGAGGAGGACTGACTGGGGGAGGTGACGGATGCTGTGTCCCTATGTACAAGGGACACAGCATCTGTCTCCTGTCCCTGACAGGATGTGGAGCTCTGTGTTTACTCACAGAGCTCCACGTCCCTGCTGTGTCACCGCCGATCGCGAGTAGCTGGTGGACACCGCGGCCGCCAGGCACACGCACCGGCTTCCCAGCGATGCGCCGGGCACAGTGTTTCCCCGCTGCGCGCCACCCAGCGGCGCGCAGGGGAATGTAAACAGGACATCCAAAGACTTCCTCCCGGCACTTGAGAGCCGCGCTGTGGACGTCTTTTGTCTATAGCGCGGCCCTCAAGTGGTTAAACACAAATGCAAACATACTGTATATACAGGTGCATCTCAAAAAATTGGAATATCATCAAAAAGTTAATTTATTTCAGTAATTCAATTCAAAAAGTGAAACTCATATATTATATAGATTTATTACATACAGAGTAATATATTTCAAGCATGTTTTTCTTTCAATTTTGATGATTATGGCTAGTGAAAACCTAAAATTAGAATATTGTGTAAAAAGTTCAATATTGTAGACCAGATCTGTGGAAGCAGCCTAAGTGATCTCCTATGATTACACAGGTCATTCATGTCATAGAAAAGTTTAGAAATTATTCTCTTATCCTCCATAGAGTTAAACGAGAGCAGGCAATGAATTGTTCAATATGTGCTCTTTTATAAGAAGTCTTCCATTCCTCCTATAGACAAAGGGATATATATCCCAGAAATCTCACTGGATAGTGATTTTGCCTTTGTGTGAGATTGGAAATCACTCATTTACATCAGTTTCAACTTTATTGCCCAGAAAATCGTATAAAAAATACCGCTTTTGAATTGATCGTACGATAACCTGATTGTTAGTACACAGCTTTCTAGAGCCAATCGTGACAGTTTATCAGATATTATCCGACAGGACAAGCATGAGACTTTTTCTTATACGTTACCAGATGGTACGATTTTTGTTTAATTTCCGATGAGATACAATCCAATGGAATTTTCCATCTGAATTCCGTTCAAGCCGTCTTGTATACACACTGCCAGACCAAATTCCTACCGTCCAAAATGCGGTGACATAAAACACTACGACAAACCGAGAAAAATTAAGTTCAATGCTTCCGAGCATGCGTCGACTTGATTCTGGGCATGTGTGTTTTTTTCTCCATCAGAGTTCCACACAGACGATCGGAATTTCCGATAGGATTTTTCTCCATTGGAAAAAAATAAAACATGTTCTATTTCTAAACTCTGATGGAAAAAAGTCTGATGGGGCCCACACAGGGTTGGAATATCTGATGAAAAAATTCCATCTGACTTTTTTCATTGGAAATTCCGATCGTGTGTACAAGGCATTACCAATGTAAACATATACAGTACATTTTAGCGCATACAGGTGTAAATTATCTGTGTAAAATCCAGAGGGTGGAAAGTTGGTGTAGTATTGGCAATAGTCATCAAAATTAAAGGTAAAATTGTGTAGGTTTGAAGCCACATAAATCCTCAGCTGAGGCTACTAACAGGCCACTAACAGTCAAGTGCAGTGCATATGTGGAAATGTCACAGAGGTTTCTAACGAGGACAGCTAAAATACAGATGCCACAGACGTCTCATAGAATTGTATTAGTATGCTTATCACCTTTTACATTGGTTATTTAGTGCACTTTGACACAAGTCTGCCCCTTTCTGGGTAGGAATGGCAAGTTCCAAAATGTATCTTAAAGGAGTTGTAAAGTAAAAAAAAAAATCACCTTAATGCAATCTATACATTAAGGTGAAAAAACATCTGATGCTGCCGCCCCTCCCGAGCCCCGTTATACTTACCTGACCTCTCGAAAGTTCCGCGCTCGGTACCGAGATCCTCTTCGCCGCTCAGCCTGGCCGCTGATTGGCTAGACTGGATGGATTGACAGCAGCGCAGCCATTGGCTGGCGCTGCTGTCAATCACATCCAGTGACGCAGCGCACCGAGGGGCGGGGCCGAGTGATACAGTGAGCCGCTACGGCCGCTCGCTGTATCACGGGAGCGTGCCCGCAATTACAATTACACCACCATGCAAGCTCTCTCGCATAACTGTGGTCAGTACTTGCGGGGAGGACCAGAGACTGCCGCCGAGGGACCCCAGAAGACGTGGATCGGGGCCACTCTGTGCAAAACGAACTGCACAGTGGAGGTAAGTATAACATGTTTGTTATTTTAAAGGATTTTTTTTTTTTCCCTTTACTAACCCTTTATTAGTCCATATGCATGGCTAAATTCAAACAGAACTTCATCTTTTTTTCTTGGTGGCAGCATCACTTTGGAGGAGATATCAGGAAGTGAAAACACTCACGTGATAATGTGTGGAAATGATATGTAATTGTTTGGCATGGTAAACTGAACTTACGTTAGTTTGAGGTGGAGCTTGAGAATCTTATTTATGCATCTGGGGATACTTTGCCATTTACAGCTATTTATAGGGGGATTATTGCCTTAGATCACTAAGGCTCAGCACACTTCCAGTCTTAGTCTTGCAGCTGTGAGAATTCAGGCTGGAATCATATGGATTCAAGTCAATCCCATAAATAATGTGTTCTGCGCTGGGTTGTTCTTTAAGACTAAAGCATGGCTTCTTGGAAAGCTTCTCTAAGCCGTTCTATGCTTATGGTGGCTCGCTGTAGCCTAATATAATTTTAATTGGTCACTGATGTTGACTATAGTGTAGATTTGTCCAAGCAGGGATTATCCTTAAAGCTCATATTAATAAATACTATATACTGCTTTCCACAGCGCACTGCTCTTCTGCTTTGCTGTGTGCTGCATTATTCAGATGAGAATTACATATCTACATAAATCAGCAAATGTGATATAGCTTTTTCATTTACAGCAGAACCAGGGCCGCCATCAGGGGGGTACAGGCATTACACCTGTAAGGGGCCCGCGGGTCCCCAGGGGCCCGGATGGGAACCCCTTAACCACTTGTCATCTGCCCGCCGTCAAATGATGGCGGGCAGACGACTCCATTGTTCTGACATCACGTCATATGACGTGATGTCCCTTTAAAGCCGCGGGCGGGCGCGCGCGCACCCGCCGCTCCGCGGGGATCCCGTGCGAGTGCCCGGCGGCAACGATCGCCGCCGGGCACACGCGATTGCTCTGTAAGTGAGCTGGGACGTGCAGCTCTGTGTGTAAACACAGAGCTGCACGTCCCTGTCAGGGAGAGAGGAGAGCGGTTGTGTCCCTTGTACATAGGGACACAATCGGTCACCTCCCCCAGTCACCCCCCCCCTCCCCCTACAGTTAGAACACTCATAGGACACACATTTAACCCCTTCCCCGCCCCCTAGTGGTTAACCCCTTCACTGCCAGTCACATTTATACAGTAATCAATGCATATTTATAGCATTTTTCACTGTATAAATGTAAATGGTCCCAAAAATGTCAGAAAAGTGTCCGAAATGTCCGCCATAACGTCGCAGTCCCAATAAAAAAATCGCAGATCGCCGCCATTAATAGTAAAAAAAAAAAAAAAAAAAATGCCATAAACTATCCCCTATTTTGTAAACGCTATAAATTTTGCGCAAACCAATCGATAAACGCTTATTGCATTTTTTTTTACCAAAAATATGTAGAAGAATACGTATCGGCCTAAACTGAGGGAAAACATTTTTTTTTTATATATTTTTTGGGGTTATTTATTATAGCAAAAAGGAAAAAATATTGCATTTTTTTTAAAATTGACGCTCTATTTTTGTTTATAGCGCAAAAAATAAAAACCGCAGAGGTGATCAAATACCACCAAAAGAAAGCTCTATTTGTGGGAAAAAAAGGACGCCAATTTTGTTTGGGAGCCACGTCGCACGACCGCGCAATTGTCAGTTAAAGCGACGCAGTGCGGGAAGCTTATATTTTTTCTGGGCAGGAAGGGGGTCTAGGTGCACAGTAGGTAAGTGGTTAAAAAAAAAAATTTTTTTTTTGTTTTTTTTTTAGGGGTCCGGAGGTCCCCAGGGGCCCGGAGGCCCTCAGGGCCCCAGATGGCAACCCCCTCTTTTTTTATTTATTTTTTATAAAAATAATTATTTTTTAATATGTTTTTTTTTTATTTTATTATTAAAGGGCCAATTTTTTTTCTTTTATTATTTTTTAGGGGTCCAGAGGTTCCCAGGGGCCCGGAGGCCCCAGGGCCCCAGATGGCAACCCCCTCTTTTTTTATTTATTTTTTTATAAAAATATTTATTTTTTAATATATTTTTCTTTTCTGTTTTATTAAAGGGCCAATTTTTTTTCTTTTATTATTTTTTAGGGGTCCGGAGGTCCCCAGGGGCCCGGAGGCCCCCAGGGCCCCAGATGGCAACCCCCTCTTTTTTATTTATTTTTTATAAAAAATATATATTTTTAATATATTTTTCTTTTCTTTTTTATTAAAGGGCCAATTTTTTTTCTTTTAATATTTTTTAGAGGTCCAGAGGTCCCCAAGGGCCCGGAGGCCCCCAGGGCCCCCAGATGGCAACCCCCTCTTTTTTAAATTTATTTTTGATAAAAAAAATATTTTTTAATATATTTTTATTTTATTTTTTAAAGGGCCAGAGGTCCTTTTTTTCTCTCTTTTTTCTTTTTATTAAAGGGCCCAGAGGTCCCCAGGGCCACGGATGGCTACTCCCTTTTTTTATATTTATTTTTCTTTATTTCTTATTTTTTTGTAAAGGCCCCCCCCCGCTTCTTAATTCGCAGCAGCCCCCCCGCTTCTCAATTTCACCCCCCCCCCGGTTCACCAGGGGGCCCATGCCTGAAGCTGTGTAAGGGGCCCCATAATTCCTGATGGCGGCCCTGAGCAGAACACAAAAGCCAATAGTCTACCTGATAATTAAAGAAAATATGCTGAAATACAGACACATTTTTTCCCATAATATTTTTATTAATTTTTCAAAGTTAGTACATAAAGAACATTAAAGGGGTTGTAAAGGTACAATTTTTTTTCCTAAATAGCTTCCTTTACCTTAGTGCAGTCCTCCTTCACTTACCTCATCCTTCGATTTTGCTTTTAAATGTTCGTATTTCCTTTGAGAAATCCTCACTTCCTGTTCTTCTGTCTGTAACTCCACACAGTAATGCAAGGCTTTCCCCCTGGTGTGGAGTGTCGTGCTCACCCCCTCCCTTGGACTACTGGAGAGTCAGGATGCCGCTTAACACACAGCTCCTTTATCTATCTGCAACTTAGAGAGTGTCCTGACTCTCCTGTAATCCAAGGGAGGGGGTGAGCATGACACTCTACACCAGGGAGAAAGCCTTGCATTACTGTGTGGAGTTACAGACAGAAGAACAGGAAGTGAGTATATCTCAGAAGAAATAAGGACATTTAAAAGCAAAATGGAAGGATGAGGTAAGTGAAGGAGGACTGCACTAAGGTAAAGGAAGCTATTTAGGGCAAACAAATTGTACCTTTACAACGCCTTTAAGGAGACTTCCATTTTTTAAACTTTCCATCTGAAAATTCAAGTTGCCTACCTGCTCTAGTGTCTTCAGTCATTTTTCTGAATTACTGACCCACACAAGTATACAGATCAAAAATTCTGACTTTACTGCAACTTTGGTAATATAAAGTGTATCGAAACCCAAAAACGATTTTATATATTGGCCTTAGATGTGGTGGTTGCATTACTTTTCATTTTTGGGTACGCTGTATACAGAGAATAAGCTAAGTGTAGGGAACTGCAATGTGGGCCTAAAACCCCGTACACATGGACTTTTTCCATCAGAAATTCCGACCGTATGTCTGACTTTTTTCACATTCTCTTTTACTCCGATGGAATTCGATGTGAGTTTGCCCGGGCAAAAGCCCAATCATGCGTACACGTCATAATAAGGATTTTTACATTTTCCTGACCTTATTGCAGTTCTGGGGTTTCTGTGAAATATGAATTCTTCTTAGTTGCTGTGGATTACTGCAAATTCCTCTATTTAAAAAAAACAATATTTTTTTTCTTTTTATATCAATTATACACAAATATTTTATACACATACAGTAGATCAAAACTGTCATCGTTTCAGCTAGTAAAATATACATCAAAACATTATTCTAGCTGGCTTCATTTAGTCTATGTGGTGCTGGCAATCAATCAGAGACATTCGCAAATGTCCTAGAAAAATCAGTTCATACTCTGCAGTATTCAGCAAAATGACTTAGTGTTTTCCGTTCTGCTGCTTAATTGTTTTGATAAAATGCTATATGAATCAGGGTTCAGACAACATTGAAATGACTCTTATTAAGCTCTTCCCCTAATGCTTCCAGGAGTTTATGGAACATGCTGAGAAGTTTTTTAGTTCCAAAACCAGGTTATTTTAAAATTCTGTTAATCACAATAATACCCATAAAGTCTCGGAAAAAATTCAAAATTTGAACATATATACTAGTAAACTTCAGTCGATATATTTGCTTTAGTTTCATATAAATAAGCGTTAGATTTTGTCAATATCTATCCAGGAACATTAAGCATTTCGGGCCATTAAGGCCAAATCTGGAATGAACATAATAGAATTATAAGCTCGCTACTGTACTGTATTAATTATGTCTGATAACCACTTTGTACACCAAAATGTATTACCGGTAAAGCCACCATGATTCTAGGCTGCAGAATGTTTTAAAAACAGCTGGCCAATGTTCTTGTTGCAGGCCCTGTTTGGGACTAAATGAGGGGCTCAGTCGGGGCACTCACTAAAAAAAAAAAAAGTTAGCGGGGAAGGTTACGGACGAGTATATCCTGCTCTGTGTTCTCCCTCCTCTCCTTTCCTTAAATTCCCCCTCCCCCTGCTCCTCCTGAACCACATTAACTATTGTGCTGAACTCTTGGGAGGAGTGGGTTTCTTCTCTTCTGATTTGTACTTATGGTCTAATACTCCTCGGGAGTGAGGGAGATTTTCCGTTCAGGCCTGAGCGTACAGTCTCGGCCCTGACCCTGGAGGTTGTATAATGACAGTGAAAGTTTATATTGATACCTCAGGTTGCCTTGTATGCCTTACTTTTTTCTTACAGGTTGTTTTTTTCTCTGGACCCACCTGCCATCGGTAACTGCGGAGAATGGGCATATGGATGGCGGGGTTGTGTATGTGTGTATGTCATATATATATATATATTGACAAGTGTTCAGTATCAGGTCTGCATTCGGGCTCGAATGCTTTAGGACACTGGGGACAGTGTCATATCAAGTGGGAGGAGAATGTAGCGCCCCCCCCTTATTTTGTGGGGTGTTACACTAAAGTTAGTGGGGAATGGGAGAGTTAAGTTTGCTCCCATTCGCAAATTATTTAGACTGGTGCTGCTGCTGGTTTGGAACTGCCTTTTAGGTCAATCTGCGTGTCAGGGGTGTGTTATCACACCCCTGACTTGGGAAAACCCAGAGACAGAGGTTATCCACGAGGCTTGGATGAACCACCGGGGATCCGGTCACCACTCCACACGACAGGTACACTTCAGCTGTCAATTGGTGACCTTAAAATTGGACTTACTGGGAGGACTCATTAGTTCTAACTCGGACAACTTCAAAATTTACCAGGCCTGTGGCAGAGGCCCTATTTCCTCCCAGTGACTTTGTTTGAAAGTGGCCCTTCGGCTGCCAGACTCAAGTTAATCGCCTGTCCGGGGGAACTTTACCCACTCTGGCTGGAGTGGCGACGTTTGAACTTGACGATGCTGAGAGCAGTCTTGCTCTCTCTTTGATATCCAAGGCCTGATACTGTAGTTCTCTCTGTGCTCAACAACCTTTCTCTACTGTGTGCTGTGTTGATGTTGGCCGTGTTGGGCCCTGGAATAAAGCATTGGAAACTCAAGTTGATGTCTGGACATTTGCTCTGTATCCACCCTCACCAGTGTTGTCCCTGGACGGGAGCCACTGGTGGCACAGCATGCCTGTCCCGGTCTAGTCGGCAGGTCCTTCGGAGGTGAGAGCTACATAGGTGAGTACGTATGTTTTTTTTATATCCTGCACTGCTCCTTTTAACCACTTGAGGCCCGCGCTACCGTCAGATGACGGCAACAGCGCGGACCTCAATATCCAACATGCCGTCATTTGACGGCATGTCTTTCTGGCGTTCCCAGCGCGCGCTGTACAGCGCGCTGCGGGGAAGCCCTGTGTTGTCCGTGTCCCTTGGACACGGCCAATCACAGATCGCGGCAAACGGCCAATCAGAGCGGCCGTTTGCAATGCGATCTGTGGGCGAATGAGAGATGATCTCTCATAGATCATCTCTCATTGCCGGCTCACACAGAGACAATGTCCTGTCTCTGGAAGGGAGGAGCCCGATCTGTGTTCCTTCCTACATAGGGACACAGATCGGTCACCCCCCCAGTCACCCCCCCCCTCCCCCTACAGTTAGAACACACCTAGCATACACATTTAACCCCTTCCTCACCCCCTAGTGTTAACCCCTTCAATGCCAGTCACATTTATACTGTAATTAGTGCATATTTATATCACTGATCGCAGTATAAATGTGAATGGCGCCAAAAATGTGTCAAAAGTGTCCGATGTGTCCGCCATAACGTCGCAGTAACAATAAAAATCGCAGATCGCCGCCATTTCTAGTAAAAAAAAAAATAATAAAAAATAATAATTCTCTCCCCTATTTTGTAAGCGCTATAACTTTTGCGCAAACCAGTCGCTTATTGCGATTTTATTTTTTATTTTTTTACCAAAAATATGTAGAAGAATACGTATCGCCCTAAACTGAGAAAAAAAAATGTTTTTTTTTTAATTGGGATATTTATTATAGCAACAAGTAAAAAATATTGTATTTTTCTTCAAAATTGTCGCTCTTTTTTGTTTATAGCGCAAAAAATAAAAATCGCACAGGCGATCAAATACCACCAAAAGAAAGCTCTACTTGTGGGGAAAAAAGGACGTAAATTTTGTTTGGGAGCCACGTCGCACGACCGCGCAATTGTCAGTTAAAGCGACGCAGTGCCGGAAGCTGAAATTTCACCTGGGCAGGAGGGGGGTGTAAGTGCACAGTAAGCAAGTGGTTAATTTCCCATTGCATTTATGAATAGAAATCATCGTCACAATAACACAACACATATGAAATTATTATTTTTTCATGTGGTACATTGTGTGGATGTTCTTAATGGGAATTACCAACTTTCAGCTCCAAAAAACGATGAAGCCGATCAATCCTACACAAGCACTCAGACAGCAATATTTCTTTTTAAGGCAAAGACTTTGCATGCCTGTTTGGTCATAGCCAGAAAGCACAGTCCCTTATGGGATGTAAACTACAATCCTATTTATACAGCTCAGCCAGAAACTTCTAGAATTTGCACCTTATATAGTGTACTGTAATAATTCAATCTCTTTTTGGCTTTATTGCATTCGTTCAGTTACTCAATATCTCAAACCTTGGCATCCATGTGCCTGTTGGTCTCCAAGTATGAGTGATTTGGGAGTCTCAGAATTAGCTATGAGAGCTTTATGTGCTTTATAAGAAGTTAAAAAGTCTCAGTGCCCCTAGTAGATTATGGTTTCTCTGTCACAACATTGAGGATTGGAGGGAAATAGCAACTAATAGCTCCCACTGTCAATAAATCAGACATTTAGGTATCTGAACCAAACTGTGAATGCAGAGCAGTAGAAAATTCACTATTTAGATATGCGAACTGACAAGGTGAATTATAAATGTGATTCCTTGCTATATTTAGTGCTGTCTACATGCGTCAACAAGATGAGTTGATTTAAGTTTCTTGGTTAAGAAATACTATAGTGCTCTATATGCAGACATGTATGATATGCACATCCAATTGTGCATCTACCCTACTTTGTAGCATTTAGCCAGCTTAATTATTTATATACATATTTAGATGATGCACATTTTTTGGAAAACACTATAAGGCTCCTTACACACGGAGCGGTCCGTTTTTCGGTCCGCTCCGTGTGTCCGTCAGCTCAGCGGGGGGTCTCCGCTGAGCTGTCGGGCGGACGGGGCGGTCCCTGCACACTGTGCAGGGACTGCCCCGTCTCTCCTCCGCTCTCCCCTATGGGGAGTCGGATGGAAACGGACCGTCTGTCCGTTTGCATCCGATCCGTTTGGCTGGACGGAAGAAAAATAGGACATTCTTCCGTCCGCAAAAACGGATGCGGATCGAGCGGACGTTAGCGGATGCATCATCCGCTAACGGATCCGCTCCCATAGGGGCTCATTACAAGTCCGTAAACGGACTTGTAATGAGCGGACCGTTCGTCCGCTAGTGTGAAAGGGCCCTTAATCTTTTTACAACAATGACAGATTCAGTCCTTTACATCATGGAATATGCAGTTCAGTTTTGGGTACCTGAAACAGAGGAGATTAAGTGGGCATATTATCACTGTGTATAAATACATAAGTGGTCCATATAGTGAACTTGTTGAGTTATTCATTTCAGATCATTACATAGAACAATGGGCACACTTTCTGTCTGCAGGAAAATATATTTAACCTTTACATATGGAAAGGCTTCTTCACAGTAATGCCCTGTACACACGATCCGTTTGTCTGATGAAAATGGACCAATGGACCGATCATGTGTGGGCCCCATCAGTTTTTTCCCATCGGTGAACCTGTTTTAAAATTTTCGTATGGTTAAAAAACCGATAGTAAAAAAACGATTGTCTGTGGAGAAATCAATCGGTCAAAAATCCACGCATGCTCAGAATCAAGTCAATGCTCGGAAGCATTGAACTTCATTTTTCTCAGCACGTCGTTGTGTTTTACGTCACTGCGTTGGACACGATCGGATTTTTAACCCATGGTGTGTAGGCAAGACTGATGAAAGTCAGCTTCATCGGATATCTGATAAAAAAATCTATCGGTTCGTTTTCATCAGACGAACCGATCGTGTGTACAGGGCATTAGAGCTGAGAAAATGTGGAATAGACTAGTTCTGGCCTGCTGAGTAGATTGTTTTAAATAAGAGCTGGATACATTCCTTAAATGCACAAAAATATAACTGAATAATAAAATGTATATGTAATAATACCAGGGACAGTTGATCCAGAGAATACCCAGTTGCCTATTGTTTCATGCTTTATTTTTTTGTTTTTTTTCCTCTGGATCAACTATAAATATAGGATTGTATGGAGGTTTTCTATTTATTTTGTTTCTCTATTGGATGAACTAGATAGACTTTTGTCTTTTTTCAACCTAACTAAGTAATTTTGTAATTATAGGTGTGACATTTCTTTAATTTAAATGACAACTTAAAAAGATCACAGTACTAGGGATATCTTAAGCCATTGTGTGGAGATGTGTTGTCTTTTTGCTTTGCTTTCTGACAGTGCTACACAAGCTAGCAGTAATTGTTTGAAGGCAGCACTAGATTCAAGAGAAAGGTTTCCATAGAGCAACAACTAGAGCTGATTGTGTTAGAGACATCAGCTAAGAGTGTGAGGGCAATATTCTTTATTTAATTTAACATTTCATAGCACATTTTGCTTTTAGGTTAATTTAACCACTTGAGGCCTGCGCTACCGTCGGATGACGGCAACAGCGCGGGCCTGAATAGCCAACATGCCGTCATTTGACGGCATGTCATTCTGGCGTTCCCAGCGCGCGCTGTAGAGCGCGCTGCGGGGAAGCCCTGTGTTGTCACGGCCAATCACAGATCGCGGCAAACGGCCAATCAGAGCGGCCGTTTGCGATGCGATCTGTGGGCGAATGAGAGATGATCTCTCATAGATCATCTCTCATTGCCGGCTCACACAGAGACAATGTCCTGTCTCTAAAGGGGAGGAGCCCGATCTGTGTTCCTTCCTACATAGGGACACAGATCGGTCACCCCTCCAGTCACCCCCCCCTCCCCCCACAGTTAGAACACACCTAGCATACACATTTAACCCCTTCCTCACCCCCTAGTGTTAACCCCTTCAATGCCAGTCACATTTATACTGTAATTAGTGCATATTTATAGCACTGATCGCAGAATAAATGTGAATGGCGCCAAAAATGTGTCAAAAGTGTCCGATGTGTCCGCCATAACGTCGCAGTACCAATAAAAATCGCAGATCGCCGCCATTTCTAGTAAAAAAAAAATAATAAAAAATAATAATTCTCTCCCCTATTTTGTAAGCGCTATAACTTTTGCGCAAACCAGTCGCTTATTGCGATTTTTTTTTTTTTTTTTTACCAAAAATATGTAGAAGAATACGTTTTGCCCTAAACTGAGAAAAAAATTTTTTTTTTTTTTTTTAATTGGGATATTTATTATAGCAACAAGTAAAAAATATTGTATTTTTCTTCAAAATTGTCGCTCTTTTTTGTTTATAGCGCAAAAAATAAAAATCGCATAGGCGATCAAATACCACCAAAAGAAAGCTCTACTTGTGGGGAAAAAAGGACGTAAATTTTGTTTGGGAGCCACGTCGCACGACCGCGCAATTGTCAGTTAAAACGACGCAGTGCCGGAAGCTGAAATTTTACCTGGGCAGGAGGGGGGTGTAAGTGCCCAGTAAGCAAGTGGTTAATATCCTTCCTGATGATGTCCAGGATGTGGTGAAATGCGCGCAGGCGGGATTTCTGATTGTTACATAGTTACATAGTAGGTGAGGTTTAAAAAAGACACAAGTCCATCAAGTCCAACCTATGTGTGTCAGTATTACCTTGTATATCCCTGTATGTTGTGGTCGTTCAGGTGCTTATATAATAGTTTCTTGAAACCATTGATGCCCCCCACTGAGACCACCGCCTGTGGAAGGGAATTCCACATCCATCCTGATCTTACAGTAAAGAAGCCTCTACATAGTTTAAGGTTAAACCTCTTTTGTTCTAATTTTAATGAGTGTCTTGATAAACTCCCATCCGTTCCACCATTTGGAATGCACGCTCGCTTTATAGCAGTCTGGACCAGTGGCACCTCTTTTGTAAATAGAGGCAGGTTATGCTGTGCCTATGAGGTTTTTGGAAACGTAACTGTGAAGACAGAAGGAGGCTGACAATGTAGAGAAATTGAATCTTAGGATGCCTATTAAGTTACTTATGAATAATAAGTGGTCCATATGTGCTGGTGAGTAAAAACCCTAGGTGGGAAAGTGTGTTTTAATCACATCCAGAGCAGAAGTCACTTGAACTATTTTAGCACTATTTTAGCACTTGTTGATGACAAGATTTGGCACTTAATGTACTTTATTGTATTTGCACATGTTTAACCACTTACCTACTGTGCACCTACACCCTCTTCCTGCCCAGACAAAATATAAGCTTCCGGCACTGCGTCGCTTTAACTGACAATTGCGCGGTCGTGCGACGTGGCTCCCAAACAAAATTGACGTCCTTTTTTTCCCACAAATAGAGCTTTCTTTTGGTGGTATTTGATCACCTCTGCGGTTTTTATTTTTTGCGCTATAAACAAAAATAGAGCGTCAATTTTTAAAAAAATGCAATATTTTTTCCTTTTTGCTATAATAAATAACCCAAAAAAAATATATAAAAAAAATATTTTTTCCCTCAGTTTAGGCCGATACGTATTCTTCTACATATTTTTGGTAAAAAAAAAATCCAATAATCGTTTATCGATTGGTTTGCGCAAAATTTATAGCGTTTACAAAATAGGGGATAGTTTATGGCATTTTTTTTAATTTATTTTTTTACTATTAATGGCGGTGATCTGCGATTTTTTTATTGGGACTGCGACGTTATGGCGGACATTTCGGACACTTTTCTGACATTTTTGGGACCATTTACATTTATACAGTGAAAAATGCTATAAATATGCATTGATTACTGTATAAATGTGACTGGCAGTGAAGGAGTTAACCACTAGGGGGCGGGGAAGGGGTTAAATGTGTGTCCTATGAGTGTTCTAACTGTAGGGGGAGGGGGGGTGACTGGGGGAGGTGACCGATTGTGTCCCTATGTACAAGGGACACAACCGCTCTCCTCTCTCCCTGACAGGGACGTGCAGCTCTGTGTTTACACACAGAGCTGCACGTCCCAGCTCAGTTACTGAGCAATCGCGTGTGCCCGGCGGCGATCGTTGCCGCCGGGCACTCGCACGGGATCCCCGCAGAGCGGCGGGTGCGCGCGCGCGCCGCCAGCGGCGCACGCGCGCCCGCCCGCGGCTTTAAAGGGACATCACGTCATATGACGTGATGTCAGAACAATGGAGTCGTCTGCCCGCCGTCATTTGACGGTGGGCAGATGACAAGTGGTTAATAATTATTTGCATTTTGTGATATATTGCAAACTTATTGCTTCTCATATTGCTCCTTTTTACTTTTGTGATCACAAATTTGTACTGTGCCCTTGTTGCCACTGTGCCCTTGTTGCCTATTGTTGCCACTGTGCCCTTGTTGCTCATTGTCGCCACTGTGCATGCCGATGTGCCCTTGTCACCACTGTGCCCTTGTTGCCACTGTGCCCTTGTTGCCTATTGTCGCCACTGTGCCCTTGTTGCCACTGTGCCCTTGTTGCCCATTGTCGCCACTATGCATGCCAATGTGCCCTTGTCGCCACAGTGCCTTTGTTGCCACTGTGCTCTTGTTGCCACTGTGCCCCGTAATATGCACTTACATTAATGCTTCCACGTCCCCGATGTCTTCTCCCGCCTTGGGGACGCTTCAGCCAATCAGGTTACCGGTAACCAGAATACGGGAACCCGATTGGCTTAAATGGCCGTCAGTCTTATCCAAGAGCCGGAGACGCTGGCTCTGATAGACACTTCCTTATAGCAAACCAGCTGCCGCTATTCAGGTAATCGGCGCCCAAATGTCCCAATGCAATGAATGTATGTTATTTGCGAGAGGCATTTTAGGAATAAAATGTCTTAAGGAACCCTTTTTTTTTTACCACAGGAGGGCAGAGGGGCGGCGCCCGGGCGCACCCTATGGGCGGGCCGCCACTGCTGGGTTCCCATGATCATTGTGGAAGACTGCCCATCTTGGCTCTCTCTGCTCGATTGACTTGTTGCCATCGACAGTCGCTTACTGAGGAAAAACAGGAAGTGAGAAATTCAGACAAAGAAAAAAGACATTTAGAAGGGAAATCAAACTAAAAGGTAAGTGAACCAACTATGCACTAGCATAAAAAACAAACCTTTACAACCCCTTAACTATTCTCTTGGGGCTTATGTTTTTCACATTTGACACATTTGTTCACATATATACAGTATTTTAGTTAATTTCAAATCATGTTCCTTGATCCTGTTTTTGGTGACAACTCACTAGAAACATAATTACTAAGAGACCACCTACCTTTCCCTGAGGGGTAGCTCACTTGTTCGCTGGACAAGCAAGATGCTGATCTCTTCCTAGCAAGTGAGATTTGACAGCTTTCCGGGCCACTGACAAAGCTACTCCATTAGAATAAATGGCTGCAATGTAGCAATGCTGCCACGGTCAATGTGTCACCAAAATTGCCTGCTTGACAGGACTCTTATCTGGTGCAAATGAATAGCATCCTTATTTATTATTGGTAATAAACAAAGACTGGGTTATTGTCTGAAACAAAAAGAAAACCGTATTTATGTTTGCAATAGAGGAAAATCATTTATAACAGAAAGGCTATGGAAAGAACTAAATATAAAATTCTATACAGTATACACACAATTTGAAATGTGCATTTAGGCATCAAGAGAAAGCGAGTACCACTAGAAACTTTACAGCCGCTGAAAATAAATAAATCTTCAGGTTCCTTGTCTGTCCTAGGCGCCAGTCAGGGATGCAAAAAGATCTCTTATGAATCATATTTTCCCTCTTTTCTGTGTAACTGGCAAACATTCAGTGTCCTTTTCCTATTTGGAAGCAAAAATGACAGAAGTCTGCATAGATTTGGCCAACTGGAAATGTTAACATGACTTTCTCATCTCCCATCACTTTCTTCAGGAATCTAATTTAGTGGGATTTCTACATCCGATTCACTTTGTGGAATTAGTGTGCCATATTAATGTTACGTGCGTCACACTGATTGCAATGATACATTATCCTATTACTTGCAGAGGATTGCTCAATCTTGTGAAATAGAGAGAGAGAGAGAGAGAGAGAGAGAGAGAGAGAGAGAGAGAGAAAGAGAGAGAAGTCACTTTTTGCTTTGAAGGAAAGCACACAGAATTAGGGCTGAGTTACACTGTTCCATGTGCATGCAGCACGCAAGGTAACACAAATGTGTTGGATTTGAATGGGCCCATAGAGTTTCCCTTGTCTCACAATAAATTGCAGTTGATGTTAACCAGACACATAGACAAGAATAGGATTTCTACTTAAATGCATTGAAATACAGAAAAAAAATAAAGAGTTTTGCTGCATCAAACAGAAAATATAGCGTAGTGCAGAACTGGGCAGCAGCAGGATATTTTTAACAAGGGAATATTGGCTAAAATGTACCAGAGTAAAAGAGTACAGGCAGGTGTTTTACTACAAGGATTAAGATACTGCTGATAATACAGCAGAAAAAAAATTGCAGTGGGATAATTGTAAATGGCAAGACTAGGCTCAAATTAAATGGTTGTAAACCTCTGACATGAAAAGTTAACAAAGCATAGCTACCTATAGAATGTGCTTGCCTCAATCCAAATCAGTGAGGCCGCGTACACACGATCAGACCGGTCCGATGAAACTGGCCTGAAGACCAGTTTCATCGGACCAAATTGATCGTGTGTACGGCCCATCGGACCGTTGTACATCAAACCAAAGTGGTTAGTACCCAAAAGCATCGGACCAAAAACCCGCGCACGCTCAGAATCAAGTCGACGCATGCTTGGAAGCATTGAACTTTGTTTTTCAGCAAGTCATTGTGTTCTACGTCACCGCGTTCTGGCCCAATGGGATTTTGGACTGATGGTGTGTACGCACATCAGACCATCAGACCACTTCAGCGTGGTCCGTTGAAAACGGTCCATCGGACCAGTCTCATTGGTTTGGTCTGATCGTGTGTACGTGGCCTTAGTGTGATTTCTGTCTGCAGTCCCATTGCTCTGCTATCTGCATAAATCATTGCTGACAGGCTGTGCCAACTCCAAGGGATTGAGGAGGGGACTCCTGCAAACAGCCTCTAACTGACATCCTCAGCTGTGCATGTTTCACTATGAGATTGTGTAGAGGGGGTGTGTCACTTACCTTCACTCTGTGCTGTGCATTGCGTGACATCAGATCTCTGCCCCTGCTTCTGGAACCTCGGAAAAATGTCGGAAATTCTGAATTTTAAACAGATGTAAGATAAACAGGAACAACTAGAAGGATTTGTTTCATCTCTGTGTATCACCTGAGGTTAGTGACTTCACTGGGTACATGTGATGCTGCGTACACACGATCACTTTTTGGCATGAAATAAAACAATGTTTTTCATCATGAAAAAAAACAACGTTTTTCCAACTTCATCATAAAAAATGACGTTGCCCACACACCATCGTTTTCAAAATGCTCTAGCAAAGCGCGGTTACGTACAGCACATAAGACGGCACTCTAAAGGGGAAGTTCCATTCAAGCTTCTGTCTCATAACTTGCTTCTGAGTATGCGTGGGTTTAAAACGTTGTTTTAGCCCACACACGATTATTTTATACAACACGAAAAACAACATTTTCAAAATGACATAAAAAACTGAAGCATGTTCGAAAAAATTTTTTTTTACGTTTTTTAGAAGACAAAAAACGATGTGAAGCCCACACACGATCATTTTAAATGATGTTTTTAAAAATGTAATTTTATTTCATCACAAAAAACGACCATGTAACCATGTGTATGCGGCATAAGGCCCCGTACACACAAGCAAATAAATCTGTTCAAATCGGTCTGACAGACCGATTTGAACAGATCTGTCTGCTGGCTGTTTTGGTTTGATCGCTGTACACACGATCAAACCAAAATCCCCGCCGGCAGACAGCGCGGTGACGTGGCGGTGACGTTGACGCCGCCACGTCACCGCACCAGGAAGTAAAACACTTCTGCGCATGCGTCGAATCCATTCGACGCATGTGCGGGCAGATATGTCTGCTGGTTAGCGTACTAACCAGCAGACATATCGGTCCAACGGGTTCCCAGCAGACAGATTTTAAAGTATGCTTGTACGCGGCCTAAGAGTTTACAACCACTTGTCCTATAGACAAATAGGACAGGCTGGGTCTTTACTGCAAGATACTGCAGAGGATACAGTAGTGTAAAAATGTCCAGTAGCAGGATGGTTTAATTTAGGGATAATAAGCCAAAATGTACTAGAGAAAAAGAGTACATGATACAGTAGTGTAAAACTGAGCAGCAGGTCATTTTAATGAGCATTGTTAGGCCCGAATCTGCTAGAGACAAAGGGCCAGATTCTCATAGAATTCCGGCGGCGTAGCGTAAGCCATTTACACTACGCCTTCGCATCGTACTAGAGCAAGTGCTTTAATCTCAAAGCACTTGCTCCGTAGTTTTCGCCGGCGTCGCGTAAATCGCCCAGGGTAAACCCGCACAATTCAAATGGGGCGGCTTGTATTTAAATTAAGCGCACCCCCTGCGTCAAGCGAACTGCGCACGCGCCGGCCGGGGAAAAAGCCCAGTGCGCATCCTCCAGCTCACGTCAGAAAGCGTCATTGAAACCGACGTCAAAACGACGTGAGCGTCATTTACGCAACTCCCTATTCGCGAACGAGTTAGTAAAACGACGTAAGCGACGGAAAAAGCCGACGCTGACCCGACGCCATACTTAACATGGCATCCGACGGCACCCGACGGCATCCGACGGTACTTCGTAAGGTTACTCCACATAGAAGCTGGGGTAACCTTACGTGGACGAAAACGACGTACGCGATGACGTGGCGGCGTAAAAGCGATCGGGAATCGGCGTACTAGCCTCATTTGCATATGCAAATGAGAAAACAACGTAAAGGCCGCCTAGTGGCCGGAGTCATTAATGTCATTAATGGTTTTACACTTGTCGAATGTTGAAGCGTATCTATGCAAAAGTGATGCTAAGCATCACGTGCATAGATACGAGGCAAAAAAAACGGCCATACGACGGGGTATCTGAGATACTCCGTCGTATCGCCGCTGAGAATCTGGCCCAAAGAGTGCAAGCTGGGGTTTTACTTCAAAGGTACTGTAGGGCATACAGCAGTGTAATATTGTCAAGAAGGACAGTTTTAATCAGGCATAATAGGCCTAAATGGTGTGTGTTTTTTTTTTTTTTTTCATGGGGAACCACCTACACCAATTTCTCTATATGTTGCAGTGATGTATTTTGGTTTTGTCCTAGACAAGACTAAAATCATACTCCCAACCCACACCCTTTCCTGTTTAGGACACACCCATTCATCTGTAAAATCCACCCCTCCCTTTGTAGGCTCCACCTCTTCCTATTAGAGCTCCACCCCAGGAGTTGGTCTGAGACTGCAGACATACTATCAGAGATGGTCAGAGACTGCAAAATGATACAGGAGACCATGGTCAGGGCTACGGACAAGGTCAGGGGCTGCGGACATGGTCAGGGGCTGTGGACATGGTCACCATCTTTCTTCTAATACATTTGCCGTTTATTATTACTTACATGATACATCACTGTGACCGTCCCTCCCATCAAGCTCAGCCAAGCCAACGTGAGTCAAGACCGCCTGCCTGAGCATAGCCAAGCATAGTTGAGCACAGCTGAGATGAGCTGAGCGGGGACCGTACCCCCCATGCCCAAGCACAGCTGAGCCCAGCACAGCCGAGGGGAGCTGTTTGAGCCCAGCCAAGTGGGTACTGCCCCCCTGCCCGAGCACAGCTGTGGTGAGCTGGGACCCTTTCGAGCCCAGCACACCTAAGGTGAGCTGGGATCGCCCCTCTGCTCGGCCAAGTGGGGACCATCCTCTGCCCAAGCACAGCCAAGTCCAGATGAGCACAGCACATCCAAGGTGAGCTGAGACCACCCCTCTGCTCAAGCATAGTTGAGCCCAGCAGTGTGGCCCACCCCTCCACCCGAGCCCAGCCGAGTGGAGACCACAGCTGCCATTCACTTTATGCCGCTATATGGGGGACTGTATTTGTGCAGCAGTCGGGACTGTTGGGGAGATTGTTTTGGTGCAGGAAGGGGGACTTTCTTGCTTGGCGTGCTCTGCCCAAACTATTTGAAGCCAATTAGAGCCTCGCGCACTAATCATGTGCTTAAAAAAATAATTCATAGAAACCTTTAAGTCCTGTGTCCCATATGGCAATTCAGGGGCGGCGCATGGAGATTAGAGGGAGGTCTGCCACTGGTGGCCCCATTCCTACATACAATGGGAGCATGGGGAACAAACGTAGCCCCCCTTTAACAGGATGTCAGATCACAGCAGCAAAACAAAAAGTATTTTGAAGATCTAAAGAAGGCTGAGAGCAATAGCATTGAGAACAAACGTAGCCACCCTCTAACAGGAGGTCAGATCACAACAACAAAAACAAGGAATTTGAAGGAAGCTCAGAGCCATAGATGGTACGTTTTTGATTTAACTATTTGCTGCCCAAGCCAGTTTTGGCACTTCTTAAATTACATTTTAAAACTAGATATTTACTTAGAACATTATATATTTTTTGAAAACAAAGGCCACGGGGAAGACAAAATTATTATTATTTTTTTTGCAAAAAGTGTGTGTAAATAAATAAATAAATATTGAAATAAATAAATACATATTGAAATAAATAAATAAATACCTAATCAAGTTTTGTTCTAGGTCAGTGCCAGGTTTATTTTTTATGTCAAGTAAGGGTCAAAGTTTAAGGTCAAGGTCAGTATATTTTTTTAATTAGTATCAGTGTCAGTTAATGTCAGTGTGTTTTAGGTAGGACAAAAAAACAAAACAAAATACGCACAATTGTTTCTGGGCTGTATTATGGGTACAAACAAATAGTATACAGTACACACATGTGCTATCGCTGCAGTCTTTTTTTTTTTTTTTACAATTTTGGGCCAGTTTTCCTTTAAGAATAAAAAAAAATCAAGAGATATCCATAACCATTTACCACCAAATGAAAGCACAATGTGTCCTGGGTGCGCTTACATTTTTTAAACAATTGTATTATTTATTTTATTTCCCCCAGATCTTTCCTCTACCCTCAAATGCATCTGATCAAACCGAGATTAGTTGGATTAGGTGCTTTACAAGCTGGTAATGGCTTGTAAACAACAAACCAAAACTGAAAGTGACAAAATACTGCTTCTGGTTTCATAGACCATAAAGATGATTGGGGAATTGAAGTTCCACCTTACTCTATATGTTGTGCTGCCACGACCGCTAGTTTCAGTCCTGAGCTGCCAGATCTTGCGGTAAGGCCAGGGAATGGGTGGTGGGGACACTTTCCGCCGCATGTAAAAGTGATCCAGTAGCTGTATAGCTGTTTGGAGCACTGGTACATTTTTGAGCATTGCCAGCTCTAAAAAAGATACCAGGGTCATGGCTAAAAGCATGACCTTGGTCGAACCGCTGAATCCTGAGGACGTTTGGGTACGTCCATTTGAGGAAATTAGTTAGGAATACATACTTGAATTAAAAAAAAATTAAACTAGAGTTTAACGTCACTTTAATGAATTATATACAGTATATATATTATGTGTATATATATATATATATATATATATATATATATATATATATATATATATATATATTGCAAATGCAAATTTTGGATCTGCTTTGAGGGGGTTAAAATGTTTGAAAAAATTGTGTGAAACATGTCAACCTACCTGCATTTTTTCCTGCCTGTACTCATCCAGTGCTTTTATATTCATGCTTTAATAAAAAAAATCTTAGCAGAGTTTTAAAATTTCCTACGTTATCCAAAACGAAAAAGTTTTGGTTTTGAATACACCTAAATTTCCTATTACCACTGTTTTCTGTATGAATATGTATAAGTAGCATACCAGTTAGAACCTAACAAAAGAAGAACAATTAATTGAAAGAACATTGAACTCTCTAATGCTTTAAAAAACAAAAAAACACATTCATTTTATAACTAATTTTTCCAGTTCTGCTCAGAAGATCTAGCAGGTAACCTTCAAAGTTCCATATGATGCCCTATTCTAGTACTACTATGTACCAAAAATACTTTGTAAGGCATAATGAACATGTATGTGTTTTAAAAAAAAGAGTTTGCAAACCTAATATCAGATATTTATTGACGTTTGAATATAATTCAAGTGGCAATAAACGAAAAGATCCATCTGAAATAGATAACTGCATTCAGGATACAGTATTCATAACAGGGAATACCGTACGTACAGCAAGTAACTCTCTAGACAAATTCAACAAAGTTTGGTTTGCCCCACCCTATTAGATTGTAAGCTCTTCTGAGCGGGGCCCTCTTAATCCTCTTTTTTTATTGATTTGTAACTGTATTGTCTCCCTTTTATATTGTAAAGCGCTGTGTAAACTGTTGGCGCTATATAAATCCTGTATAATAATAATAATTATATGACTCTTTCTTGAGGGCTCTTATTTCCTATCAGCAGAGTCTACTGCCCACCAGGGATGAGCTTCGCGTTCGATATGAACGTATGTTCGACTCGAACATTGTCTGTTCATATGTTCGACGAATTTCGAACAAAAGCGGTAGTTTGTGCCAAATTCGAGTGACGCAAAACGGCCCATAATTCACTGCGACATTGCGCGCTGATGAGTTGCCAAGCATGCTGTATGTCCCGCATGCTTGGCCAATCACAGCACGCAAAAAACGAAGAGCCATAATTGGCCAAAGCCTGGGTGGCTTTGGCCAATTCTGGCTCGGGGCTTTAGCACATGCCCCACACTATATAAGGCGGCCTGCTGGGCGGCCTCGTGTAGTGTGTTGCGGTTGTTAATGAGAGCAGTCAGAGAGACAGAGAGATTGTCTTTTTAGATAGCTAGATAGAGCAGGCAGGCAGGCTAGTCAGTTTAGCTTAATTTACAGTGTGTAGAGAATATATATACATCCCTAGGACTTGTACATATATTTATACACTGTATAGCTTAGATAGATCAGTTCTTCCTAATTTACTGGCAGGCAGGTGATTGTGCTATTTAAAGACGTTATCACACGTATAGACACCCAGCAGGTACAATATTTAAAGGAATTTTTTTATTTAATTTTTTTTAAATTAAGCATCATTAAAATCACTGCTCCTGGAGCAGTGATTTTAATAATGTTTCAATAAAAAAAATTAAGATTCCTTTCAAATATTGTACCTGCTGGGTGTCTATAGTTTGCCTGTGAAAATGTCTTTGAGAACCCGGGTCTTGCCCGAGGGAACATGTATCAATGGAAAAAAAAGTTTTAAAAACGGTCGTTTTTCAGGAGTCCTGCTCCTGAAAAAACTGCTGTTTTTTAAACTTTTTTCCATTGATACATGTTCCCTGGGGCAAGACCCGGGTTCTCAAAGACATTTTCCAACAATAACTTGAATATTGGTCTTTAAAATTTGCGTTTTTGAATTCGAACGTTCGAGTCCCATAGACTTCAATGGGGTTCTAAATGTTCGCGCAGCGGTCGGTCTGTTCGACGGTTCTGGTGCGAACCGAACGCGGGTATGTTCGGCTCATCCCTACTGCCCACTACCGCCACCCAACGAGAATCCTAACATGTTTGGTGGGAGAGTATGCCGATCCCCCTTCTTTTTCATCTCCTTACCTGACCTTCCCTTTCTTCCTCTACATCTTCAGATGCTAATTATACAACTTTTGATCATTTTACTATATTACATCACCAGACTAAGAATGTCTTGTACCTTACTGCATGATATTACCAGATCTGCAATCTGCACCAGTTTAACAGCAGCGCAATAAAAGCAAACGGACACCTTCTTACTAAGATAATATATTGGAAATATATAATGTTGTACCAATTTGCATTCTTGATTCACTTTGTGTACTGTATTTTTAAAGACATGTTACTTTGTTCTTTGGTTTGTTATAAACAAAATCTCCAATAAAAGAAAAGTTGTATAAAAATGAGTTTGCAAACAAATATACTTTATATCATGCTTCAGTGCAAGTCTTTAAATCATTGTCAGTGTGACTGATGTGGGCAATGAAGTAAGAAAATGTTGTTCTTTATAACAGAATCTTTTGCTGAGAATTTTGATACTGTAGTTTATTTATTCTAGAGAAAGGCAAGGAAACAATGGAGAAGGTATTATCAGAACAATGGACATAGAAACACTAAAATGTTAGGTTTGTAGCACTGCTGTTTTCAGGGAACTGATATATATATATATATATATATGTATATATGTGCCGGGAGCGTGCAAGGCCCACCTGTCAAGACACTGCATATTTGCGTGCCGTCAGTGCGAACAGGTTAAAAGCAAATGAAAAGTACCTTTTAATGACATTTGTCAAGCCATCAAATGTACATTCAAATGTCTACTGGTGTATGGCCAGCTTAAGTGACTGAAATGGACTGAAGACAGTTGGGTCTTACCTACACGTAAGAAAAATTCCAAACAGTCAGTGCCGCTATGTGCTGAAAAAGCATTATTAATGGGGACCTATGGGGAGTCCATGTCCTGTCCTATCTTACTATACAGAGAGGCCACAGAGCTAGACTGACATTTGATATAGAGAGAGTTGGAGTTTGAAGGAACAGCGGTAATCCCCTTTCTGAACAGACCTGTGTGTCGGAGCTTAGCAGCAGTCTGTATGTGAGCAGACTAGAGGTCCTGTCTGGTGTAGGATGGATCAGTTCAAAAGAGAGGCTGGGACTGATGAAGTTCTGTCTTATTTACACTGCATTAGGTCTATCTTTGGTTGTATGAACGTGGGCAAAAAGCTCTACAAGAAACTCTGCTGAGTGGACTGAATTTTTTGAAAACTCTCAATTCTAAGTTTAATCTAATTTTATATATGTGTGAATGGCAGACAGCCCCAAAAAAAGCCAAGGGTTTGTCTAAAACGGGAGATAGGTGCCACCCAGTGAGAGAGAGATTGAGATTAAAGCAGAGTTTTACCCAAAAGTGGAACTTCCACTTTAAGCACTCCTCGCCCCCTTACATGCCACATTTGGCATGTCATTTTTTTGTGGGGGAGTGGGTGCTTCGGTAGGAGTGGGACTTCTTGTCCCACTTTCTACTTCCACCTAGGGACCGTCTAGGCGACTCCTTCTCTGCCCCTAGGCGGCCCCTCCCTCTAGGTGATTTCCTGGGACATGTGACAGGTTGGTCTGGCAAGCAAGATCTAGCCAGGCAGCTAAACTTTAGTGGTGGTAAACTTAAAACAAGAATGTTATATATTGCAGCGTACCAATTCTTAAATAAGGTGCCTGTCTAAGTTTTCTTTTGTATATGTTTTTTTCCCCTATATTTTTACCTAATGCCAGTAGGTCTATTATTTTTCAACTTCCTTTAACAGACCAATCTGTCTAGCAAAAGTGATAGTATAGGGTGTCGGTACAAACCATTTAACACTGACATGGGGTGTTTTCAAATGTCAGCTTTTATTCATTTATGTAAAAACCTTCAATTGAAATGGGAAAATGTTGCTGTAGCTGCTGAACTACTTCCCATCCTGACACTGTACATAAACGATCCGTGATCCTTCAGAGGGAGCGGGATCACACGGCCATGTACCCAGGCAGTTGCACGATCCTAATGCGCTTGTGTGCCCCCCCGGATACACCACCTTTTGGATCGGCAGGAGGGCTCTGTGATTTTTTCCTCACATAATTTTCAATCACAGCCATTGTCAGGCAATGAGCTCTTCTTCTCCTCACACAGAGCTAGTGAGGAGAAGGAGAGCGAATCTGCGAGCTGGGCATCAGTGTGTGTGAGCTGTTTTTTACAGCTTTTTACACACTGATCTCCCAGCTAGTGTCCCTAAACAGTGAAGAACACCAACATCTGTCCCACATCTGTCCCACTGAACATCTGCCACACTGAACATCTGTCCATGATCATGTGGCACATCTGTCCATGATCATCTGGCACCTTTGTCATATCTGTCTGTGATCATCTGGCACACATCTGTCCATGATCATCTGCTATATCTGTCACATATGTCCATGATCATCTAGCGCACATCTGTCCATGATCATCAGGCACATCTGTCTGTGATCATCTGGCACATCTGTCTGTGATCATCTGCACACATCTGTCTGTGATCCTCTGGCTCACATCTGTCCGTGATCATCTGTGCACATCTGGCGCACATGTGTCTGTGATCACTGTCCGTGATCATCTGAACCATCTGTCTGTGATCATCTGCCACATCTGTTTGTGATCATCTGTGCACATCTGGTGCACATCTGTCTGTGATCACTGTCCGTGATCATCTGTGCACATCTGTATGTAATCATCTGCCACATCTGTTCGTGATCATCTGTGCACATCTGGCGCACATCTGTCTGTGATCACTGTCCGTGATCATCTGGCACATCTGTCCGTGATCATCTGCCACATCTGTCCTTGATCATCTGCCACTTCTGTCTGTGATCATTTGTCACATCTAATTCTACTGTACTGGTGTGCCAGGGCCTTCACAAATGTGATAGGTACACAGACCCAAAAAAAAACTCTGCCTCAATGGGAGGCGTCCTGCCGACTGCTGTCTTTTCGCAGTGACAGCTGTTATATAGGCAAGATGTGGGGCCACCTGGTGACGTATCTGAGTGACCCTGTCCCTTCTGATGTCATGTGCTGTCAGAGGGAGGCCTTTAAAATTAGCACTTTTGATTTTAAATGTTCGTGTCCTATAGACTTTAATAGGGTTTGCATGTTCGCACAAATTTTTTGCCTGTTTACATGTTCTGGTGTGAACCGAACTGGGGGGGTGTTCAGCCCATCCCTAATTCTCATACACTTATCAGGATTTTTTTTACAAAAGATATGTAGCAGAATACATTCGGGCCAAAATGTATGCTGAAATTAGATTTTATTGGATATCTTTTAAATAGAAAGTAGAAAATAGTTTTTTTTTTTTTTTTTTTAAACTCTGTTTTGCTGCTTATATCGTAAAAAAGTAAAAAAAAAATGTTATGATTAAATACCACCAAAATAAAGCTCTATTTGTGTGAACAAAATGATAAAAATGTAATTTGGGTACGGTGTAACATGAAAATTGTCCAGTATTGGGGGGGGGGGGGGGGGGTTAAAGGTGTTAACTGGAGTTTGACTTTAATTTGTTAGTTAAGTTCATCTTAATCTGCTACTGCATCTAATGGGGTGTCCCCAGATGAAGGCGTGTGATGTCGCCGTAACGCGTAGGTAAAGGAGGACGGACGTACACCAGGAAGTGTTGTAAGCAGGCGCTATAGACGCCGCTGTATTGCTTTTATCCCCCGTACATCTTTTTAATGCTGTTACTCTCGTTTTTCAATGTAAGCGCGGATGTTTCTGAATAAAATTTTACTCTTTAAGTTAACACTACACTATTGGAGGCCTCTGTGTTCTCTCCCTGACCGTATTTCTCCTGTCTGAGCGTCCTTTCGGATTAAGGATTAACCCCAGAGGTGCTGGCTTGCCATAGAGGGAAGATGGATGTATGAGGTCAGAGAGGGAGGAATTTTGAGAGGCTTTGGAGAAGATGCTGGACCCTTACTACTGTTTCCTACATGCCATTTATCCATGTCTGTGAGGTGAGAGTTTTGAGAGCCCATTGAGGGATTCCATCACCAGCTTTCTGAGTTACGTCTCCGTGTTTGTGGTTGTCTACCCCCCATCATTTACATCTGGCAGTGCTTGCACACAGATTTTTGGGACACTTTATTTAATATTTTTACTTTTTCACTCATTATTTATTTATTTTTGGACACTTACCACCATTTGACACCTCTGTGTGTCATCTATTCTAATTTGTTTATTAAGCACTGTTTTGAATTTTTGCGCAAAATCACCTTTTAACATATATTAAGAATGCCTTTTCCTGCAGTGTGTGGTTTGGATGTATACTCAGCATAGATAATTTTCTTGTAAACATTCAATGGGGCTCTTATGCAAATTATATATTATTTATTTGTGCGTTTAATGTGTTATTATTTGCAGTGCTGCAGTAACTTTCTATCCGAACAAATAAAAAATAAATTTCTCTCCTTAAAGCCCATAATAAACTTTAATGGCTGTAGTTGTCAGTACTGGATCCCTCTAGGACCCAGCGCACTCACCTGACACAGCCTTGGCTGGAAAACACTGATTGGCCAGCTCTCCTTTAAAACACCTGTGTCTTCACCCAATCAGTGCTCGTGATAGAGTTACTCTTGCTTGCCTTGTGTGATCCAGCCTGAACTGTTGATCTGTAAAATTTGGGCCAGATTCTCAGAGGCGTTACGACGGAGTATCTCAGATACCCCGTCGTATCGCCTTTTTTTTGTCCTCGTATCTATGCGAGTGATGCTTAGCATCACTTTTGCATAGATACGCTTCTACATCCGACAAGTGTAAAAGCATTACACTTTCGGATCGTAGGTGTAATGACAACTCCGGGCCACTAGGTGGCCTTCACGTTGTTTTTTCATTTGCATATGCAAATGAGGCTAGTACGGCCATTCCCGAACGCTTTTACGCCGCCCCGTCGTCGCGTACGTCGTTTACGGACTCGTAAGGTTACCCCAGCTTCTATGTGGAGTAACCTTACGAAGTTCCGTCGGATGCCGTCGGGTGCCGTCGGACGCCATGTTAAGTATGGCGTCAGGTCAGCATCGGCTTTTTCCGTCGCTTTACGTCGTTTTACTAACTCGTTCGCGAATAGGGACTTGCGTAAATGACGCTCACGTCATTTTGACGTCGGTTTCAACGACGCTTCCCGACGTGAGCTGGAGCATGCGCACTGGGCTTTTTCCCCGGCCGGCGCATGCGCAGTTCGTTCGACGCGGGGGCGCGCTTAATTTAAATACAAGCCGCCCCATTTGAATTGCGCGGGTTTACGCTTGGCGATTTACAAGACGCCGGCAAAAACTACGGAGCAAGTGCTTTAAGAATAAAGCACTTGCTCTAGTACGCAGCGGCGGCGTAGTGTAAATGGCTTACGCTACGCCGCCGAAAATATATGAGAATCTGGCCCTCTGTGTATGTGACGGCTCGTTTGACTCTGCTTGTCGCTTCCGATTTGGTACCTTTTGAACTCTGATCTATCCGTGTATGACCCGGCTTGCCTAGACCACGCTTTCCCTGACTCCTGTAAGCAACATCCATTGCAGTGGTGCACTACTAGCACCAGCAACACCACCAACATCCACATCTGCGGTGAACTACAAGTTCCAGCTTTCCTGCTCATCACAACACCTACTTCAGCAGTGAACTACAAGTGCCAGCTGCCCCGCTCGTCTCAACACCTGCATCCGTGGTGAACTACAAGTCCCAGCGCTGACCTGCTTCTCATGTCCTGCTCATGGTATGTGCTCTTGTTATTGAACTGTAGGCATATTAGCAGTGGTGTATCTAGGGTATGGCAGCCATGGAAAGCGCCATGGGCGCCATATGAAGGGGGCGCTGTTGAGTGGTTGGGCAGCAAGGCACTTACCAGGGTCTAAGGGGTCCCTTCTTCCCTCCTCCCAAGCATAGGCAGGGTCTCCTTTTCAGCAGCTTTGCTAATGGACAATGGCAACGCTATCCCTGTTGTGTTCAGCCACAGCTCTCCCCTGTTCTCCCAGGCTCTCCCATTCCATCGGATGGGCAGTGCACAAAGAAGGAAGAACATGAGTTTCTCCCTCTCCTCTGTGAAAACTGAGGCCTCAAGTGATGAAGATTTCATCACTTCCACAGAGGAGGGATCATGGGTCTAATAAACCCCACATTTCTCCATGAAGAGGATATGTCACTACCCAAGATATCACAAGAGATGATAAATATCACTAGTTTTATTAGCTGTTTTTTTTTGTTAGGCTGCATTCACACTTTTGCGTAGGCGATTTGAGGCGTATTGCAGCAACAAAAAAAAGGCGGTTTGTACGGCGATTTGCGGCGACAAATCGTATGTTAACCACGTTTTTTTTTACAGTCATTGTTGGCTATGCCGAACGCCGAAGCCGCCCGATACGCGCGTCGAAAAAGGGTCCAGGACTTGTTTGAAAGTCGTCGTTCGGCGTTCTATCAGCGTACGGCGTTCTGCGTTAGGAGATGTGAACAGTCTCCATAGAGAACAATGCAATTTCGACCCTCCGGCGTACTGTAGCGTCGCACTTCAGGCGTAAAAACGCCTAGGTGTGAATGGAGCCTTAAGGTTATCTGAAAGATGCAATATAAGGAAAGAAAAATGGACAGCCGCACTCCAATGGATGAAAAGACTTAAAAATAGTGCCTGTTTATTCCAGTCAAGAAACTAAAACGGCAAAAACAGCAAACAGTGGGGTAACAAAAGCTGACGCGTTTCACATCGACAACCGATGCCAGCTATGACTAAGCATCGGTTGTCGATGTGAAACGCGTCAGCTTTTGTTACCCCACTGTTTGCTGTTTTTGCTGTTTTAGTTTTTTGACTGGAATAAACAGGCACTATTTTTAAGTCTTTTCATCCATTGGAGTGCGGCTGTCCATTTTTCTTTCCTTATATTGCACCACGCATTGCCTGCACCCATTTGGGTTTTTGAACTTTACTCACCACTGAAGAGTGTCTTCTGGAGCGGCGGTTTTCCCTTTATCTTATCTGAAAGATGGGTTTCAAATGTTACGACAGGGGCGCAGTTTCAGTGCTTGCCATAGGCGCTATTTTCACTAGATACGCCTCTGCATATTAGCACACCTCAACTGTTGTCTGCTCCTAGCCTGATATTAAACCTGACATTATCACGAGCCATACATAAAAAGGGAAAACCCATCATGGATTCTGAGCAGGCTCAGATGTTTGCACAAGAACTTTGCCGTTTATCCCATCAAGTTCAGCAAATGGCCACAGAGCTCACCAAGGTGCAATCCCCTACTACAACTGCTACAACTTTATCTGAACCGAAAATTCCTTTGCCTGACCGTTTTTCTGGCGACCGTAAGGGATTCTACAACTTTAAAAACAGCTGCAAATTATATTTCAAATTAAGGCCATCCTCTTCTGGCTCTGAAACTCAGAGAGTTCAGATCATTATCTCTCTGCTTCAGGGTGACCCCCAGGCTTGGGCCTTTAACCTTGAACCAAACCATTCAGCCCTGCTAACTGTAGATGCCTTCTTTGAAGCCCTTGGTTTGCTGTACGATGATCCAGATTGTGTGGCTACTGCAGAATCAACCCTGCGTAACTTAAAGCAAGGAACTTCCACAGCTGAAAGGTACTGCTCAGAGTTTCGCAGGTGGGCCCCAGAATCTGGCTGGAATGATGCAGCTCTCCGCAGCCAGTTCAGAATAGGTCTTTCAGATGCAATTAAGGATGCTCTGGTCAACTTCTCCTATCCAGCCTCACTGTAGGAAGCTATGTGTCTAGCCATTAGAATTGATCGCCGCCAGCGAGAGAGGGGGCAAGAAAAAAATATGGCTGTGGCAAACTGTATACCTGACCATCCCACCTCCAGTGCCAGTTCAGTGGAAGAACCTATGCAGTTAGGCTCCACCTGGCTATCTGCCCAGGAACACACACGTTGGCGTAATATGGGACTTTGCCTGTATTGTGGCCTCAGGGGTCACATGCTCCGTTCGTGCCCTACACGTCTGGGAAACTCCCGGACCTAGGTGATTATGGGGAGGTCACCTTAGGTCTTCTTTCATCTCCCCAGGGGGACAATCGTATACTTCTACCCAGTGTTATTCACTTTGGGACAGGGACTCATGAACTGCTGGCCTTGGTAGATTCTGGAGCTGCCAAGTATTGTATTGATAAGACTCCGATTACCTCCTTGTCCCTGGAAACTCATACGCTAGATTGCCCAGTCCGCCTAATTTCTGTGGATAACCGGCCTCTCTCACAAGACCTTGTGCTTCAGTCCACCAACCACTTCCAGTTACAATTGGGGGCCCTGCACTGGGAGAAGATTTAATGTCTTGTCATTGACTCTCCATCCACTCCTTTGATCCTAGGCCTTTCTTGGCTTCAGCAGCACAATCCTGTAATTGACTGGCGAACAGGAAATATTCTGGCTTGGTCCAATCAGTGTAAAGAAAGTTGCATCCAGCACCCTGTTCGACTTGCTACCTGTCAAGTGGGAATGGAACAGATTTGTTATAAGGACTTTCAGGATGTGTTTTCTAAAGGGAGTGCTGACACCTTACCTCCTCATCGCAGTTATGATTGCCCCATTGACTTCTTGCCTGACACTACACCTCCGTGAGGGAGAGTCTTTCCATTGTCCAAACCAGAGAACCTTGCTTTGCAAGAATACATCCAGGAAAACCTAGCTAAAGGTTTCATCCGTCCCTCTACTTCTCCCGCAGGCGCAGGTTGCTTCTTTGTCCCAAAGAAGGACGGGGGACTAGGACTTTGTGTTGACTACAGAGGTCTAAATAAAATAACCGTTCCCAATCGGTACCCTCTTCCTCTTATCACAGAGTTGTTCTGCCAAATCCAGGGAGCAAAGATCTTCTCCAAACTAGACCTAAGGGGAGCCTATAATCTAGTGCGCATCCGTGAAGAAGATGAATGGAAGACGGCCTTTAACACCAAGGATGGCCACTACGAATGTCTTGTCATGCCTTTCGGTCTCAGGAATGCACCAGCTGTCTTTCAAAACTTTATGAATGACATTTTCCGTGACCTGTTGGGATGCTTTATGCTTGTATACTTAGATGATATTTTGATATATTCTCTCAATCTTGAAACACATCAGAGGCACGTCCGCTCAGTGTTGGCCCGATTAAAGGCTCATTCCCTTTTTGTTAAGCCTGAAAAATGTTTATTTCATGTCAAACAAGTACCTTTCCTGGGCTACCTAATCTCTGACACAGGCCTAACCATGGATCCAGCCAAGATTCAGGCCATTCTAGACTGGGCATCACCTTCAGACCTGAAAGCAGTTCAGCGCTTCTTGGGCTTTGCAAATTTCTATCGGAAATTCATTAAGAATTTTGCCACCATTGCACATCCCATCACCTCTCTCACCAGGAAGTCTCAGTCTAAGTTTAAATGGACTACTGAAGCCCAGACAGCCTTCACTCAGTTGAAGAAAGCCTTTACCTCTGCATCAATTCTACGCCATCCTGTTCCTGAGCTGCCTTTTATTGTGGAGGTAGATGCATCCGAAGTAGGGGTGGGGGCGCTTCTGTCACAAAAGGACCCTACAACTGCTGCCATTCACCCCTGCGCCTTCCTGTCCCGTAAATATTCCCCAGCAGAGCGCAACTATGATATAGGCAACAGAGAACTGTTAGCCATAAAGCCAGCTTTGGCGGAATGAAGACATTGGCTGGAGGGAGCTCGCTATCCATTCATAGTTCTGACTGACCACAAAAACCTTGAATACATCTGTTCTGCTAAAAGACTGAACTCACCTCAGGCCAGGTGGTCATTGTTCTTCTCCAGATTTGACTTTACAATTTCTTATTTACCAGGGCCAAAAAATGTTAAGGCCGACGCCTTGTCTCGCAGTTTTTTATCAGAATCCCCACCTCTGCTTCCTCCACAATCCATTATCTCTGAGGACAGGATTTTGGCTTTCACCCAGACTGACAACTCTGAGGCCTTATTACCTGCACAGGCTGAAGCCCCCCCTTCCACTCCCTCTGGTATGCTTTTTGTGCCCTTGGCTCTTGGTTTGCAGGTTTTGCAGCAAGTACATGCATCAAAGCCTGCAGCGCATCCGGGCTTTAGACAAACTTATGAGATTATCTCTCGCAACCTCTGGTGGCCATCGATTAGGCAGGATGTGTTAGCCTTTGTCCAGGCTTGTGAGGTTTGTGCCATAAGCAAGGGCGGTACCTCTAAGCCCTCCGATCTTCTATGTCCTCTACCAATACCTACTTGTCCCTGGACCCATTTATCTATTGACTTTATCACTGACTTGCCTCCATCCCAGGGATGTTCTACGACCTGGGTGGTGGTAGACAGGTTCAGTAAGATGGCCCACTTTGTTCCACTTCCGAAACTGCCGTCTGCTAGAGAACTGGTATCTTTTTTCATTAAACATGTTTTCAGGCTCCATGGGGCACCAATTAACATTGTCTCAGACCGCGGCTCTCAGTTTATAGCCCAGTTTTGGAAGGCCCTTTGTTCTCAGCTAGGGATTAAGTTATCATATTCTTCAGCCTATCATCCCGAGACAAATGGCCAAACAGAAAGAACTAATCAGACTCTAGAGAAGATGGTACGTTGTCTGATGGCCAATGATGAGGTGGAGTGGGTCAACATCCTTCCATGGGCAGAGTTTGCCTTTAATAATTGTGCCATCTCTTCTACAGGGACCTCTCCCTTCTTCTGTGTTTACGGGTTGCATCCTCGTGTGTGCTCCTTTGATCTTCCACCCAGGGCCGCCATCAGGGGGGTACAGGCATTACACCTGTAAGGGGCCCGGGGGTCCCCAGGGGCCCGGATGGGAACCACCCTAAAAAACAAACCAAAAAAAAAAATCTTTTTTTTAGGGGTCCGAAGGTCCCCAGGGTCCCGGAGGCCACCCAGGGCCCCAGATGGCAAGCCCTTTTTTTTATATAAAAAAAAATATATTTTTTTAATATATTTATTTTTTATTTTTTATTAAAGGGCCAATTTTTTTTCTTTTATTTTTTTTAGAGGTCCGGAGGTCCCCAGGGGCCCGGAGGCCACCAGGGCCCCAGATGGCAAGCCCTTTTTTTCTTTTTTTTAGGGGTCCGAAGGTCCCCAGGGTCCCGGAGGCCACCCAGGGCCCCAGATGGCAAGCCCTTTTTTTTATATAAAAAAATATATTTTTTTAATATATATTTTTTTTTTTTTTTATTAAAGGGCCAATTTTTTTTCTTTTATTTTTTTTAGAGGTCCGGAGGTCCCCAGGGGCCCGGAGGCCACCAGGGCCCCAGATGGCCTGCCCTTTTTTTCTTTTTTTTTTATAAAAAAATATATTTTTTTATAAAAAAATATATTTTTTTAATATATTTTTCTTTTATTTTTTATTAAAGGGCCAATTTTTTTTCTTTTCTTTTTTTTTAGAGGTTCAGAGGTCCACAGGGGCCCGGAGGCCCCCAGGGCACCGGATGGCAACCCCCCTTTTTTTATTTATTTTCTATAAAAAAATATATATATATTTTTTTTAATATATTTTTATTTTATTTTTTTATTAAAGAGCCATTTTTTTAGGGGTCTAGGGGCCCGTAGGCCACCAGGGCCCCAGATGGCAACCCCTTCTTTTTTTCTTTTTTTTTTATAAAAAAATATATTTTTTTAATATAATTTTCTTTTCTTTTTTATTAAAGGGCCAATTTTTTTTATTTTATTTTTTTTAGAGGTCCGGAGGTCCCAGATGGCAAGCCCTTTTTTTTATATAAAAAAATATATTTTTTTAATATATATATATTTTTTTATTTATTAAAGGGCCAATTTTTTTTCTTTTCTTTTTTTTAGAGGTCCGGAGGTCCCCAGGGGCCCGGAGGCCACCAGGGCCCCAGATGGCAAGCCCTTTTTTTCTTTTTTTTTATAAAAAAATATATTTTTTTAATATATTTTTCTTTTATTTTTTATTAAAGGGCCAATTTTTTTTCTTTTATTTTTTTTTAGAGGTTCGGAGGTCCACAGGGGCCCGGAGGCCCCCAGGGCACTGGATGGCAATCCCCCTTTTTTATTTATTTTCTATAAAAAATATATATATATTTTTTTAATATATTTTTATTTTATTTTTTTATTAAAGAGCCATTTTTTTAGGGGTCTAGGGGCCCGTAGGCCACCAGGGCCCCAGATGGCAACCCCTTCTTTTTTTCTTTTTTTTTTATAAAAAAATATATTTTTTTAATATATTTTCTTTTCTTTTTTATTAACCACTTAAGACCCGGACCAATACGCTGGTAAATGACCCAAGGTGTTTTTGCGATTCGGCACTGCGTCGCTTTAACAGACAATTGCGCGGTCGTGCGACGTGGCTCCCAAACAAAATTTGCGTCCTTTTCTTCCCACAAATAGAGCTTTCTTTTGGTGGTATTTGATCACCTCTGCGATTTTTATTTTTTGCGCTATATACAAAAATAGAGCGACATTTTTGAAAAAAAAACACTATTTTTTACTTTTTGTTAAAAAAAAATCAAATAAACTACATTTTAGTCAAACATTTAGGCCAAAATTTATTTAGCCACATGTCTTTAGTAAAAAAAAAAAATCGCAATAAAAAAAAATAGCTACCTAGCGGGAACAGCGACACTAATACAGCGATCAGAAAAATGATCGCTTAGTGACGCTGGCAATAGGGAGTGAAAGGGTTAACTAGGGCGGTGATCAGGGGGTTAAAACTTTATTAGGGGGGGTGGGGGGGCTATCCTGAACCTAACACTAACTGTTTTTTACAGTGCCTGTCACACTGACACTAAATGCAGTGATTAAATCACTGCATTCAGTAACACTGTGACAGGGGGGTGGGGGGGGGGCGATCACAAGGGGTTAATATGCCTATGTGAGTGTGTGTCAGTGTTGTGTTGGTGCACACTTACTTGGCATGTCTTCTCTCATCAGCAGCGCTGGGAAACAGCGCTGCGATGAGAGAATACATCATTTCCTCCTTCCTGTGTAAACACAGGAGGAGGAAGTGACAGGCTGGGAGCGCGCTCCCATTGGCTGGGAGCGATCGCGGGGGGGGCGGAAAACACGGACATCCGCCCGCAGATCCCGGATCGCTCCCAGAGGTAGGGAGACCCCCGCACGCCGCGGAGGGGGTCCCGATGGGACCCCCGAACCGCACTCAGGCGGGGACGTAAATTTACGCCCTTGTGCCTGTACGAGCCATGTTGTGGCCGTATATGTGCGTGCGGGGGTCTTTAAGTGGTTAAAGGGCCAATTTTTTTTTTTTTTTTAGAGGTCCGGAGGTCCACAGGGACCTGGAGATCCCCAGGGCCCCAGATGACAACCCCCCTTTTTTATAAAAAAATATATAATTTTTATATATTTTTTTATTTCTTTTATTTTTATATTTATATTTTATATATATATATATATATATATATATATATATATCCCTTTTTTTGTAATTTCCTTTTATAAAAAATAAAAATAAAATAAGGTCCCCGGGGCCCCAGTTGTCAACCACCCTTTTTTAAAAAATATATATATATTCTCTCTTTTTTTCTTTTTATTAAAGGGCACAGAGGTCCCCAGGGCCCCGGATGGCTACCCCCCTTTTTTATATATATTTTTCTTTTTTGTAAAGGGCCCCCCCGCTTCTCAATTCGCGCCAGCACCCCCCCCCCCCGGTTCTCTGCTCCAGGGGGCCCATGCCTGAAGCTGTGTAAGGGGCCCCAAAATTCCTGATGGCGGCCCTGCTTCCACCCTCTGATGTTCCAGATGCCAACACCACGATTGAAAATTTCTCCAAAATCTGGTCTGACGTCAATCGTGCTATTTCTCTCTCGGTGCAGGCATTTAAGAAAACGGCTGATAAGAGGCGCTCAAAGGCTCCTGTATATAAAGTTGGTGACAAAGTGTGGCTATCATCTAGGAATCTGTCCCTGCATGTTCCATCCAAAAAACTTGGCCCAAAATTCATCGGGCCCTATGAGATTTCGGAAATTGTTAATCCTGTGTCCTATAAATTAAAACTCCCCCCGTCCATGCGCATTCCTAATGTCTTCCATGTTTCTTTGTTGAAACCTGTTCACTCTAGTCTCCAAGTAAATGAACCAGAACCTGTGGATGTGTCGGATAGCCAGGAATATGAAGTGGCATATATTCTTGACTCCAGACGAGTACGCAATTCCTTACAATATCTCGTTCATTGGAAAGGTTTTGGCCCAGAGGATCGATCCTGGATCCCAGCTCGCGATCTCCATGCTGATCGCCTTAAGAAGAAGTTCCATCTTCATTATCCAAGTAAGCCTGGGGGTGCAGGAGCAACCCCTCGAGAAGGGGGGGTACTGTCAGTACTGAATCCCTCTAGGATCACCTGAGACAGCCTTGGCTGGGAAACACTGATTGGCCAGCTCTCCTTTAAAACACCTGTGTCTTCACCCAATCAGTGCTCATGATAGAGTTACTCTTGCTTGCCTTGTGTGATCCAGCCTGACCAGTTGATCTGTAAACTTTGTGTATGACCCGGCTCGTTTGACCCTGCTTGTCGCTTCCGATTTGGTACCTTTTGAACTCTGATCTATCCGTGTATGACCCGGCTTGCCTAGACCACGCTTTGCCTGACTCCTGTAAGCAACATCCATTGCAGCGGTGCACTACTAGCACCAGCAAAACCACCAACATCCACATCTCCAAGTTCCAGATTTCCTGCTCATCACAACACCTACTTCAGCAGTGAACTACAAGTGCCAGCTGCCCCGCTCGTCTCAACACCTGCATCCGTGGTGAACTATAAATCCCAGCGCTGACCTGCTTCTTAAGTCCTGCTCATGGTATGTGCTCTTGTTATTGAACTGTAGGCATATTAGCACACCTGAACTGTTGTCTGCTCCTAGCCTGATATTAAACCTGACAGTAGTCTGGTTCAAGACTAATCCACCTGCTGCCCTTATGAGTTTCACATCACTAGTGCTTAATCATAGAGTACTCTACAAGTAAGTGCCAATGGAGTGAAACGTGTTGGAGGAACAGGTGGATTAATCTTGTAAAGTACTATATCCACTACAGTTTTCTCTGGGCTTTAAGAAGGAGATCAGCTTCTTCTTTCTTGTTTGTTGGGATATTGCGCAGGGTTTTACACACCATTTGGAGCCAGCACCCATCAGTCAATCCAATGTGCTCCTTATTTCCTTTTTCAGCTAAGAGCACATTATTACTGCTGAACGGAAATCCCAACTGTTATTGTCAGCCCTGACTTCTAGACTACAGAACACCTATTCCTAACCTCTCTCTGTCATGCTACATGTGCACACGTTGATTCCTTTCTCGAAAAATAATTCTCATACCTTGACTCTTAAGAATTGGCCTACAGTGAAGAGAAAGTGCTCTGTAGTTCTGGAGGGTATGGCTACATCAGGAAGAACTGGCCTCCCAGCAGCCATCCCTAATAGGATTATAAAAACCTAGTGATAATGCCTTATGGAGTAAAAGATTTTTTTTTTACATGGGAAACAAGGTAAAAAAAATTATAATGATAATATTGGGACATGATCTAGAGGGGGAGAAGGACATTTGTGTTTTAAGCTGGCTATAGATGGGTAGACTTTTGAATGAAAATTCTTAGAAAAAGAATGTCCTATGAAAGTTTTTTCATTTTTCTAATCATTATTGGGTCAAATCCTCGTTTGCTTTTGACCTCAGTGGGAAGAAAATTTGAAGGAGCAGAATGGATTTGTTTTCTTGAATGATGGAATGTCTAAAAGTGTCCAAGCTGATTTTGTTTAATAAAGTCCATTCATTCCAAAATCAAATCTGAAAAAGAATACAATCTTTTGAATGACACTGGAATGTTCTGAAAATTGTTGCACTCATTTTTCTAAGAGATTTCCTATGGAATGTTTATTTTAAATTCTATCCATCCATGCCCAGCTTACAGCCTAGAATTTTTTTTCTGGTTTTACATCCTAGACCCAGAATGATGGCAGGTGAAACATGCTAAATTCATTTGGTTCACAGGGTCATTATTGAATGTACACGCTTGCAAACATAAACACTTTAATTTGTGTTTGGGCGTTATCAATTTGAAGTAAAAGTTTTACAACCTCTTTTAAGTATTTACTGCTGCCTCTCCCACTTAACATAATGGTGCCCACACAGAAAGTAGTAGAGTAGTCTCTATAGAGGAGGCACAAACATAAAAAAAAAACTGAGGTTTCGACCTTATACCAATTTAGTGCTTTTACTGTTATGTACTCTTGTGTTTTGTTTGTGTCCCCATTGGTTACATTTCCTTTACTTCCTGTGATAACACTGGAAGTAAGTATTATTCTTCCCCCCCCAAAAAAGCAGCTACGATATTTTCCTCCTCTATCCAAAACAAAAATAAAAGTTTGAGCAGCAGTTGGGATTTAGGTATGACAAATCAATATATTATGTTTGCAGCTTATTAATGCTTTGCCGTTTTATATTGAAGGAAAATGTTTTAAAATGTAACATCAGCACACTGCAATTTCTCAAGAGTAAATTAAAATAAAAAGCTGCAACTAAAGTGTTTCTTTTCTCAACACATTAATACCAATCTTGTAGAATGTACTTAATTCACCTTTCTAAAAAATGCTGGCTACTGAGGATAGCTACCTCATAAATACCATTTACGGTCACACAAAGTGACTTTTCTTAAATAAACAAAAGGAAATACGTGTTTAACCTGTACAATGTTCATAAACTTTACTGGAAGTGTGTTTAATGAAACATGCTAAGCCACTACAACAGTATTTCCATGACAAGATAGAGAGTGACAGCAGCTACTTAACCTTTCAGTTAATGTCAGAGATTTTCTGTTTATTCATTGTCCTTTAGGTCAGGTACCTTTTTCAGATTATGTCAGTTCAAGGCAGACATGCTGCCTGTGCTACTGCACAGTGGCCCAAATGACAAATATAAAGGGAATGCATTGAGAGTCTAAATAATGGTTGGATAACATAAAAAGGTGATCTCCTACATCTTAAACCCTCGTTGTACATAGACCAGACCACAGTAAGGATACTTAACCACTTAAGCCCCGAGACTGTTTTTCAGATTCGGTGTTTCACGAGACTAAAACATTTTTTTTTGCTATAAAATTACTGAAAACCCCCAAACATTATCATTATATATATATATTTTCTAACACCCTAGAGAATAAAATGGCAGTCATTGCAATACTTTTTGTCACACCGTATTTGCGCAGCGGTCTTACAAGCGCACTTTTTTTGGAAAAAATTCACTTTTTTAAATTAAAAAATAAGACAACAATAAATTTGGCCCAATTTTTTTACATATTGGGAAAGATAATGTTACGTCGAGTAAAATGATACCCAACATGTCACGCTTAAAAATTGCGCCCGCTCGTTGCATGCCGTCAAACTTTTACCCTTAAAAATCTCTATAGGCGCAGTTTAAAAAATTCTACAGGTTGCATTTTTTGAGATACAGAGGAGGTCTAGGGCTAGAATTATTGCTCTCGCTCTAGCGATCGCGGCAATACTTCACTTGTGTGGTTTAAACACCGTTTTTATATGCGGGCGCTACTCGTGTATGGGTTCGCTTCTGCGCGTGAGCTCGTCTGGACGGGGCGATTAAAAAAAAAAATGTTTTGTTTTTGTATTTATTTTTATTTGTTTTACCAATTTTTAACACTGAAATAAAATAAAAAACTATCACTTTTATTCCTATTACAAGGAATGTAAACATCCCTTGTAATAGAAAAAAGCATGACAGGTCCTCTTAAATATGAGATCTGGGGTCAAAAAGACCTCAGATCTCATATTTAGGCTTAAATGCAAAAAAATTAAGACGCTGGGCGGGACTGATGTTTTGACGTCACTTCCGCCCAGCAGAGCTATGGGGACGGGTGAGGGACACGATCGCCTCCGCCGCTACTGACGGCTCCGGCAAGCGGCGGAGGGCGCGGGAGCGCGGCGGGAGAGGGGCCCTCTCCCGCCACCGATAACGGCGATCTCGTGGCGAATCCGCCGCCGAGACCGCGGTTTCACTGACCGCCCACTGAAGAGATGGATATCTCGGTTGTGGCCGCAGCTGCTGCCGTTACCGAGATGTCCATCTTTAAAGTGCCAACGTAGAACGACGGTGGGCAGTCGGCAAGTGGTTAAAGTGTATCTAAAATAAACTTTTTTAAGTCTAGATCAGGCTTAAAAGAGTTTTTATTCTCTGTTTGACTTGATTTGTAGCACCCTCTTAGCATAAGATGCTACACAAATTTAGTTTTTCTTCTGTAGCCAAGGGAGCAATGATTGTTTGTCCTGGTCTCTTCAAGGTTTCACAGGTTGGGAATTTGATTGCTTCCCCCTACCCCTGGAACAAGCTTCCATAAGGTACATAGGAACATAGGGAAGGAGATTGAAATTACCAAACTGAATATTTATCATGTCATGACCACTTCCTGGAGAGAAATGCCCAAAAGGGTGGCTAGGAAGGTGATAAATAGCTAAGGGCATGGAGTAATCTTCAGAGGAGCTGGTTGTGGTGCTTCACCATAAGGGATTGGGTTTTAAGAAGGATTGTCTCCCTCACTGGACCATGTCCAGAGGAACCTGGAAGTCGTGCAGCCGTCCTAGGGACTTGTAAGTACTGACCCTGAATTGTGATCCTTGGTGACCATGCACTTTTGGTATGTAAGTGGGATAGGTAACTGTGAACTGATACAGCTCTTATAGGGTCTTAGAATACTGCCCATTCCCTTGTAATCAGTAGAATCCTGGGGTGAGAGCCTAGAGAAGAGTGTCCTCTTGTTACTGTTCAGCATTTTGGAGTATGCCTAGCCTTACCCCCTTTCTCCTTTAGGCCACGTTTACACGATTGGATATGTCCGCTGAAACTGGTCCACCGACCAGTTTCAGCGGACATATCCGATCGTGTGTACGACCTAGCGGACAGGTTTTTCCAGTGGACAAATTTCAAAGCATGCTTTGAAATTTGTCCACTGGAAACCTGTCCGTCGGACATGTCCGCTGGTTAGTACGCCTAACCAGCAGACATAAATCTCCCGCATGCGTCGAATGGATTCTACGCATGCGTGGAAGTATTTTACTTCCTGGAGTGGTGACCGCGTCCTCAGTCCGAGGGGATTTTCATCCGATGATGTGTACACGCCATTGAACCAATATCCGAGGAGACATGTCCGCTGGAAACGGTCCGTCGGACATGTTTGAGCGGACATGTCTCCTCGTCTGTACACAGCCTACAAATCTCCACAGCTGCAAAGCAAACAATCACCAAAGCTTGGAAAACAAATACATTAACGATTTCTGAAACCATAAATAGAATGAATCAAGCTATGACTCACTCCAAAACAGAAGCCTTATCCAATGATAATATCTAAAAATTTGAGAAAATGTGTCCTTGGGTGGCACATTCACACTCCTTATTTTTTGTTTGTTATACAATAAGTTATTGCGTTCCATAGAATTAATATGTATTTATCAGATATGTAGTAAATATCTATTTTCACACTTATTCTTTTCTCTCCATCTCAATATATGTTAATTCAATGACTTATATACATTGAAATTTTTATTATTTTTCATCTTAATAACGATGTCCATTCATACAACATTTTTATACATTGTTTATATCTGTCTTGTAATCTATTAGAATTTACATCAAACATATTTTTAATTTATGTAACACCAGTTATTGCTTATCGTAGATTAGCTTAAGCCTTCTTCTTTTATTATTGGAACTCAATCTAAATATAGACATTAATTCTCTGTTTTCTATACATGCTACTATTTATTGTAACTATGACTGTCAAATATGGATATATCTGTAACAACTCTTAAAACGTAATAAACAAAATTGGCAAGAAAAGAAAAAATTGGAACACTTGTTCTGGTGGCAACTATCTAAGATTACCCTCACTTTGGAGAGATTACCTCTCACTATTATGTCTACAGGGCAGAGACTGAAGTAAATCCTCCAGAATAGTACACAGATGGAAAAAAAAGAACAAATGCTGACAGGGTTTTAACTATTCCCTATTTTCTTCAAGAAAAAAAAATGCACTTAACTCCCGGGCACAGAGTCTATAAAGTAGTAAAATATAAACATACTGCTGATATGCACAGTGGCTCTGTGCCTCCTGGAAACACACAGTTTTTTTTATATATTGAATGATATGAGGTCATTGCTTGAAATGGAGGTGAGCAATGAAAAGAGAGGAAGGAGAAGAAGAAGAGTGAATATAAAAAAAGATTATTAGATGGGGACCGAGCAAAAGCAAGATAAAAGCTAAAGGGGTTGTAAAGGATTTTTTGTTTTTCATAATAAGCATCCTTTACCTGTAGACATTCCTCTTTTCACTTCCTCATTGGAAGTTCTATTTCTTGTCTGTTCTGTTCACTTCCTGCTTGTCTGATTTTACTGACCACCGTGAAAGGAGACTTTACTGTGGTGGTCAGTAACGTGCTTGCCCCCTCCTGGGGACTACATCTGTGTGGCAGGATGCTCTCTAATTGTTAGAGACTTTAAGGAGGTGAGAATTACTGGGCGTGCTGCAAGGCATACTGGGAAATGTAGTTCTTACATGAACGAGCGCCAGGAAGTGAATGAGAGAACAGAAACTAGAACGCCAGAGGTGATATAAATGAAGGAATTTAATAGGTATTTACTCGTTTTTTAACAGAATCATTACATTATTCTGTCTTCATTTTACCTCATTTAAAGTCCCAAACCCCCCCCCTCTTTTTCCTGTTAAATATTTTTGTAACATAGGTTTGCATAATTGTGACCACATCTGCTACGCAGACTGTACAATAACCTAAAGCAGTGTGATTCATGGTTAGCCAATACTAGGGGGAGTTCTTAAAAAACACTAGGCATGTTGCATTAGGCTGAATCCAAAGCCTCTCTCCCATCTCCTAAGACGACCCTCTAGTAGGGTGTTCAGGATGTAAGCAGAAGTCAGCAGGGAGCATACTCCATTTGAGGAATGTACTCATCTCTTGTAGTACCATTTAGTTTTGTGCAGCCTGTATGGGCAGAGGTAATCTTTAACAATTAAGTGTTTGTACATGAAACACCTGTTTGAAATTTGTAAGTCTTACTAACCTCTCCTAAAAATGATGATGGCAAATAATCAATAATAATGTCTTAACTTATACCCGCCAAAAACATATATCTGATTACTAAGGGGTACTGCAGTCTGTGCACCATCTTTGTTTTTGCTTTTAAATAAAGTTACCAGTCCAGTAGCAAAATCTATGACCAGACTGTACTGTTCCTTGTTTCTTGAGCTGTAATAGATTCACAAAATAAAGCTCATTTAGTATTGCAGACTGGACAACATCAAAATGTTTAGATTTCTTAATGTTGGCAATTCAAAAACAATTTGCATGTGGGCAAATATGAAGTTCAGACAGGACCAATAAATGGTATCTTTCTGAAAGAAAACATAGAAAAAAAAAAGGAATATTTTCTTGACTAGACACCTTGCTTCGTTAACAGCCATGAATAAATACAAGCTTGAAAATGTAATATAGTTTAACCAGGAAGTGATTGACCACAAAGGAAGTGGTTCCCAGCCGCAGGGACGAGTAGTGAAATCACAGTTGTGCAGTGACTAACAAACAGCTCTTCTACAATGACTGGATTCAGGGCCTTGAATAAATAAATAAATCAGTAAACCTTGCGGTAAGGGAAAGCTTGTCATTGGTCCTTTAGATACACATACAGTATACTGACATGCATAGGCCTAATGCCGTTCGAATATTTTGTACTGACTTTTTTTCAAGGACCACCATGTTAATGTACAAGCAAGTTTACATGTGTGTAAAAGATGTTAGTGGATATTATGATGTATACTACTTATGTATAATGATGTAAAGCAGATGTATGAAGGAGCATGTCCTAAAATGTATACTTAGGCCAGACCTTAAGGTACGAATCAGGTCAACTGTATCCAAGCAGCATAGGTTGCACATGACGCCATACTCTGGGAAGGTGGGGGCACAGCCTGATTTTATCCTTATTATAAAATATACAATAGCATTAAGATAAATATGGGAAATCAAATTATGTGCGCTACTTAAAGTGTGATAAATAAAACAATAGAAACAATGGCCCAGATTCACAGAGCAATTACGCCTGTCTAACTGGTGTTAGACAGGAGTAATTTCAAATTTCGCGCGCCGTATCACTAGTTTGAATCCTCAAACCATGATACGGCGGCTTCGGGCTTCGATCTGAGAGGCTTACGTCTTCGTAAGCCTTTGGATCTACGCTGCAATATTTTTGCGGCCGCTGGGAGGAGTTTGCGTTGTTTTCATGCGTCGGGATATGCAAATGAGTTTTTACGGCGATCCACGAAGATACGAGCGGTCTTCGCAATCGCTTTCGTCTATTTTTTTATACGTACTGTTAGACCAGCTTTTTGCTGGTCTAACGGTGCGTAGCCCATGTTAAGTATGGCTGTCTTTCCCGCGTCGAATTTAAAAAAAATTTTTTTTACGTAACTCGTTCGGGAATAGGAATCTCCGTAAACGACGCTACTCAAGAAAAAATGACGTAACAACGTGATTTCGCGCAATGCACGGCGGGAAATTTGCGAACGGAGCATGCGCAGTTCGATCGCTGTGGGAACGCGCCTATTTTAAATGCTTCACGCCCCCTACTCGCGTAGATGGATTGTGACGGGAGAAATACACTACGCCGCCGTCGTTTACTGGACAAAATCTACCTGGATTCCACATAGAGCCAGGTAAAAAACGGCGGCGTAGTGTATTTCTGATACTCTACGATAATCTAATTCTATCTGAATCTGGGCCCATGTATATAGCTGCTGAACTCCTAGCACCAGTGTAAATAATAATGCAATCAGAATGGAGCAGCACTAAATGCATTTACTGATATAATTGAAATAAAGTTCAATCTCCTCCAAATCACAAAGATAATTCATGAAGGGCATAATAATCATTAAAGTGCAAATGCAATTAAAGTGATTTCAAATGTAAGACCAAAAAGGGGGGGGGGGGGTTAAAAACATTTAAAACGTTTTTGTTTAAATACTACACAATGGAGGTTCCCCTTATTCCCATATAACGCTTACCACTCAGAGGAGATTTGGAGAGATATCTTAAAAGACTTGGATTACATAGAAAAAAAAAAAAAAAGCTTTTATCATCTACAACAACTTCTGCCTCCCTGTTCCACTGTGTCACCTCCAAACGGAGAGGAAGGTGATTGGACATATAAGGAGTATATGTTTGTGTGACTAGACCTATTGTGGCCTTTATTTGAGGTGAGAGGCTAGAAGCACACTGGGTATGAGTTACTAAAGGGATCCACTAGTTTGGTGATGTTAACATCTTAATTTCTTTGCACTTGGACACTTTTTCCTCACCCCCCCCTTTTTGCTCCTTTTTTGCACATTTTGGAAAGACTATTTTTTTGCTTATCTTCATCATATTGTTTTTTTGCACTGAATCAATTGGACTGTTGTCTTACATATTAATTCACTTTAAATACATTTGCACTTTAATGATTATTATGCACTTTATGAATTATCTTTGTGATTTTGAGGAGATTGCACTTTAATAAGTTATATTAGTATATGCATTTAGCGAATTTAGCGTTTGTCCATTCTGACTACATTATTAGGTTATCTCATAAATTCCTCTTCCTAATCTTATTCTATAAATTTTGAAGGAGCTATCTCACCTTTCTATAAACCTAATGATGGGAGGGTTGAGAAGCATATCAGGACCCGGCAGCATCAATATAAACATCTTCTTATCCTGCAGGTTACAGCAATGTGTACGTATTGGTACTGACACACTAAACCAGAAACCAGCACAGCACTGAGTATATTGCAATTTATGTGTATTCCTTATCTTTGCAGTGGGGTGTTTGTTTACAAAGCAGAGATGCAGCCTTTGATGGCGACTGTTACAAGAACAGTGAAGAATGTTTGAACCTTTAATGGAAAGATAGGAGATTTTGCACATGGTGCCATAGAAACAAACTAAAGCAGGCTCCACTATGAAATGAAGTAGCTATAAAAGTATATATATATTTTTTTTACATTCCAGGCTGTTTATACATAAAACTGGTTGACGAATGAGATATTTCACAAGTAATAAGATCTCATAAAGCACAAAGGCCAAGGGCCAGGCCATGAGTTGGCAGAAAGCATTAACCACTGGGCCTTAAAAATGGAATGATGAAAACAAGATAGTTCAACTCAGACTGCAACTCTTTCTTAATGTAAAGAGTTTTTTTCTTTAAAATGCAGTAACCAACCAGATATATAAACACAAATTTGCCTCCAATCCACATTGGGTCAAACCGAAGGAACCAACATTACAGTAATACAATGGCCAGTCTAAGGTCTTTTATTTGTAATGCTCTCTTGTTAATACCAGCATGACAATAAATATTCATATAGATAATGAGCATGTAAACATTCTTCTGTTGTATCATTTCTGTGCCAGTCAGTCAAAATGGTATATTTTTATGGGACAGCTGAATGTAAACAAAAAGCAGACAATTAAAAATAGTATAGTTTATAGAACCTGCGCTTAGGAGAAAGATGCTGGATAGAAAAGGACTGCAGCCCCCCCTGATTAGATACCCCCAAAGGAGGTGCTAAAGAAATAAAATGGTGTGTGGTGGGGTAGTGGCGCTGTCCGGGTAATCCTAAACAAATAAGTAGGAACCGATGTACAAACAAACCCAGGTGGTCCTGTTAGGCCTAGTACACACAATCGAATATATCTGCTGAAACTGGTCCGCAGACCAGTTTCAGCGGACAGATTTGATCGTGTGTACGGGCTAGCAGACAGGTTTCCAGCAGACAAAAGTTTTAAAGCATGCTTTAAAACTTGTCTCCTGGAAAGCCGTCTGTCCAACATGTCCGCTGGTTAGTATGCCTAACCAGCGAACATAAATCCCCCGCATGCGCCGAATGGATTCGACGCATGCGTGGAAGTATTTTACTTCCTGGTTCGGTGACGTGGCGGTGATTTTGGTTTGATCGTGTGTACACACATCAGACCAAAATCTTTGGAGACATATCTGATGAAATAGGTCTGTCGGACCGTTTTCATCGGATATATCTCCTCGTGTGTACGCGGCCTTATGCCGCGTACACACAATCACTTTTTGTGATGAAAAAAAATGACGTTTTCAAAAACGTCATTTAAAATGATCGTGTGTGGGCAAAACTTTGTTTTATGTCTTCGAATTTTTTTTTGGTCGTTTTTTTGAACATGCTTGAATTTTTTGTGTCGTTTTTCAAAATGTCATTTTTTGTGTCATAAAAAGTGATCGTGTGTGGGCAAAATGATGTTGAAAATTACGATTTTAAACCCGCACATGCTCAGAAGCAAGTTATGAGACGGAGCTTTAATGGAACAGAGTGCCGTCGAACGTGGTGTACGTCACCACGCTTTGCTAGAGCATTTTGGAAAAACGATGGTGTGTATGCAATGTCGTTTTGGAAAATGAAGTTTGAAAAACGTTGTTTTGTTCCGTCACATAAAACGTCGTTTTTTTTCATCACAAAAAGTGATCGTGTGTACGCGGCATTAGAGTACAGTGTGACACATGTGTAATCTATACAAGATCAATGTGAACTCTAAACTAATAATTAAATAAATATGTGCTAGGACTGGAAGTCCAATAGATGGTATTTAACCAAATAATAAAGGAAAAAACTCTAGGAGAACTACAAGTCCCCCTAGTGGACACCTGGGGCCAGATTCACAGAGCGATTACGCCGGCGTTACAGGAGATGCGCGGCGTAAGTCTAAATTTGCGCATGCGTTTCGATGCACCGCATCCCCAAAACGAGATACGCAAGAAATCTACTTTTTTTTTTGACCCGCGTAATTTCGATAGACAGGCGCATCCGTCCGCGCAAAACTGCGCTAGACACACCATTGATTTGCTATTCAAATATGCAAATGAGGGAGTTACGGGATCCACAAAAGAACGTTGTTGCAGCGCAGGCTACGCGCTGTGCGCAACAGCTGCACATCCTGTCTAAAATTAGACCATATAAAAGGTGGTATAAAATTAGACAATCCGTCTACATGTCAGCTAGTGAGGAGCTGAGCAGTCACACTTGCTGCCCAACAAACTGTATGCCAACATGCCAGTGGCATCCATGCTCATAGCTATACTACTGACTTTAGATGAGCAAAGAAGGAGGAGGGCACGGAGGAGGGCACTGGAGAGGATTTTTTTTTTCCAAAAAAAAATTCTTTGCTTTTATAAACAGTTTTACCAAAAAAATACATACATATATACATCAATACATAACATACATACACATTACAAACACGGTCTCACTATCTTTCAATAGCCCTTTAAAACCTTGATGGATATAATAATCTAATCTGATACAAGCCCCTCACTCTTCACTTGATATATCACACACGCATAGACATCTTTGGCATGAGTGATTCTGAGTAGTGTTGAGCGGAATACGCCATATTCGATTACGCAATATTTCACGAATATATAGAAGAATATTAGTGAAATATTTGTTAATATCGAATATTCGTGATATTTTATCAAAAAAAATGTTTGCGAAATTTCGCTAATGCGAATGCGAAATTTCGCTAATGCAAATGCGAAATGTTGCTAATGCGAATGCGAAATTGATTGCGAAATTCTCGTCAACACGCGAAAACGGAGATCATTTCCTGGATTACTAAACTAATATGCACTAAACACTAACTCTACTTACACAAACTTATATGACTAAACTAAAGCTAATTTTTATTTATTTTTTATGCACAAAACACAGAAGGGCAGAGAAAGTATTCGCGAATATTCGTAATCTCTAATCATACCAGCAATGCTTTTAGACGTCGATGGAGATCACTAGGATGTGATCTGTTTTAAAAATACATTTGAAAAAATATGAATATTCGCAATATCGAATATTCACCGCGATATTCGATTTATTCGCGAAAACTTGAATATGCAATATTCGTGAGCAACACTAATTCTGAGGTGTCTCGCATCTTCAGATTCACCCCTCATGCCATCCTGGAATTAACCACAACCCTGCAGGAGGACATCACCAGCCCAACACATGACAGCACCCATGACAGCTACATATACAATCCTAGCCCCATCCCCACAGATTTCGAACAGAACATGTATGGGGACAGCTGGCTGGTTGGTGAGTGACATGGGTGGCAGGCATGACTGTCCCCCCCATGATGCTGAAAATGGGCACATGCACTACTAACATCCTCCTGTCTTATCCCTTCAGGGTGACTCTGCATATGCACTGGGACCCCATCTCATGACTCCTATACGGAACCCCCCATGGTACCCTGTTGTATTCCCCCAACTTTGTATGCCAGATCATTGGTGCATGTTGCATGCTGCACAACTTTGCAGTGAGAAAGGGCCTGGAGATTGACATAAGTGATGACCTGACCCCTGAACCAGACAATCCCCCCCTAACCGAGGCTACCCCGTCTTCTGAGGGAAGAGCAGCCAGGAGCCACATTAGGCACCTTTGCACGTTAAACACACACATTAATCATGGCACAATGAGAATGCATGCATGCAACACCACTGTGGTCCCTAGCACAGACACACCGATGTACGTGAATCTGGCCCCTAGTGTGCGATTCAAAAAATGTATGTGAAAATACCATAGAATATTACATAAAAAATTGATACAATATCTTGTGAGCATATAAATACTCTAACATAAATTAGATCATACATAAAATCTGATATGAAAAAACTGCCATATATGCAATAAAAGTGAAACTGACACCAAACCGTGAGTAGTGTACCAAGTATAAACGTCCACTAAAAAGTCAAAATCAGTGAAAGTTCATAATATGTGCAGCGATCCTTAGTGACTAAATGATCAATATCAGCCGTTGGGTGCCTCCGCTGTGTTCCGGTGTTCCCCCACCAGATACCCCAGTCACCAGAGCCACTAACCCCTGCAGGGGTATAGTGCATGTAGTAATCACTGCTGTATTCAGTCTCTTCCTCCCGACTTATAGTCTGCCATAGATATGGATCCAGAAGGTAAGATGTATCTCATTAAATATCCTGGTTCCTCCAGGGGAAGAAAACAGAAGCTCCCATAGCGTAGTATGTAAAAAAATGGTTTATTTGCACTATCCACCCGTGCCGCAAAAAATGTATCAAATAAAATTACAATATGGCGGCACAGCCAAGTGTGGCAGGTAAAATACAGGTAAATACAAGTTAAAAATCAAAGCCAAACAGAAAAACGGCAAGCTCCGTACGACCGTAGTTAGTGTCCTCTGGCAAGCAGCTCGCCCAGTGGTGAGTGGGGTATCTGGTGGGGGAGCACCGGAACACAGCGGAAGCACCCAACGGCTGATATTGATCATTTAGTCACTAAGGATTGCTGCACATAGTGAACTTTCACTGATTTGGACTTTTTAGTGGACGTTTATACTTGCTACACTACTCACGGTTTGGTGTCACTCAAGTTTCACCTTTACTGCATATATGGCAGTTTTTTCATATCAAATGTTATGTATGATCTAATTTATGTTAGAGTATTTATATGCTCACTAGATATTGTATCCATTTTTTATGTAATATTCTATGGTATTTTCACATTTTTTGAATCGCACACTAGGTGTCCACTAGGGGGACTTGTAGTTCTCCAAGTGTTTTTTCCTTTATTATTTGGTTAAATACCATCTATTGGACTTCCAGTCCTAGCACATATTTATTTAATAATTAGTTTAGAGTTCACATTAATCTCGTATAGATTACACATGTGTCACACTGTACTCTAACAGGACCACCTGGGTTTGTTTGTACATCGGTTCCTACTTATTTGTTTAGGATTACCCGGACAGCGCCACTACCCCCACCACACACCAATTTAGACAATTAAAAATGTTGGGGGGAAAAAACAGCGTGGGGCAACCCCCAATGCATACCAGGCCCGTCGGCCAATTTTTTTTTTTAAATGGTGTGGGTTCTCCCACAAAATCTATACCAGACCCTTATGCGAGAATGCAGCCCAGCAGGTCAGAGAAGGGGGGGATGAGCGAGCACCCCACTCCTGAACCATACCAGGCCACATGCCCTCAACATGGGGCGGTGGGTGCTTTGGGGCAGGGTGGGCTCTGCCCCAATGCCCCAAAGCACCTTGTCCAGCCTGTTCATGGGGACAAGGGCCTCATCCTCACAGCCATGGCCAGTTGTTGTGGGGGTCTGCAGGCAGGAGGCTTACCAGAATCTGAAAGCCCCCTTTAACCACTTAACAACCGAGGACCTCCATGGACGTCCTCGACTTTTTGTGGTGATATCTGAATGATGCCTGCAGCTACAGGCATCATTCAGATATCACCGTCTTCAGCCGGCGATTCTCTGCATGATAAGAACAATCAAAGCGGCAGTTCCAATGCTTGATCATTCTTATAGGCTGCGGGAGGGGACGTCCCCCCCCTCCCGCTGCAATCCGGTGCTTCTCTGGGCTCTCCCGTGCCATTGGGGGCCCGGAGAACGAATCGGCCGGCGCTGGCTGGGAAGCATAGAGATGACTGGTGACCAGATGGAGGCCCGGGCGCGACGTTATGATACCCTGAAGTAAACAAAGCTGCAATCACGGCTGTCGGCATGAGATCGGTGAATTATTTTTCATGATCTCATGCTTGTAAGCCTGGAGGAGGGATGTGGGGTCTTATTGACCCCACATCTCTCCATAAAGAGGACCTGTCACAGTGACTCCTATTAAGCCCTGTACACACGATCAGTCCATCCGATTAGAACGGTCTGACGGACCGTTTTCATTGGTTCACCGATGAAGCTGACTGATGGACTGATGTCCCTACACACCATCGGTTCATGAACCGATCGTGTCAGAATGCGGTGACGTAAAACACAACGATGTGATGAAAAACAATGAAGTTGAATGCTTCCAAGCATGCGTCGACTTGATTCTGAGCATGCGTGGATTTTTAACCGATGCTCGTGCGTACTAACGATCGTTTTTGACGGTTAGCCGTCCATCGGTTCAAGCCATCTGTTTCTGGACCAAAGGATAACGGACCGATGGGGCCTACACACGATCGGTTTGGACCGATGAAAACAAACTTCAGTCTGTTTTCATCGGTTTGAACCGATTGTGTGTACACGGCTTTACAAGGGATGTTTACATCCCTTGTAATAGGAATAAAAGTGATAAAAAAAATAAAAATGTAAAAAAAAAAAGTGTAAAAATAAAAAGAAGTAAAATAGAAATACAATTGTTTTTTTTTTAAACGCCCCTGTCCCCCGGAGCTCGTGCTCAGAAGCGAACAAGTCCCGCCCACATATGTAAACGCCGTTCAAACCCCACATGTGAGGTATTGTCACATGCGTTAGAGTGTGTGCAATAATTCTAGCACTAGACCTCCTCTGTAACTCGAAAATAGTAACCTGTAAAAAAAAATTAAAGCGACGCCTATGGAGATTTTTAAGTACCGAAGTTTGTCGCTTTTCCATGAGTGCAATTTTAAAGCGTGACATGTTAGGTATCTATTTACTCTGCGTAACAACATCTTTCACACTATACAAACAATTGGGCTAACTTTACTCTTTTGTTATTTTTTAATTCATGAAACCCTTTTTTTTTAAAAAAAAGGCATTTGAAAAATGATTGCGCAAATACTGTGCGAGAAAAAAAGTTGCAATGACCGCCATTTTATTGTCTGTTAAAAAAAATATATAATGTTTGGGGGTTCTGATATATTTTCTAGCAAAAAAAAATGATTTTTACATGAAGGAGAGAAGTGCCAAAATAGGCCCGGTGGTCAAGTGATTAACATCCCTAGCGGTATGATTATGTTTGGAATTTTTTTGCATGGAAATTTGCTGTTTTATACTGTAGGCCTGCAATTCTTAGGAATAACTCACCTAAATCTGTCCAAACAAGAGTCTAGTAGACATCCCGGGTATGATAAAGTTTGAAACATAAAATCATAAATTATAATACAATAAATAACTATAAATAATTATAACAAATAATAATGTAATTATAATAAAAATTATTCAATAATGTAATCAAATCAAAAACACTGAAATGTGCTCAGTTGCAGAATTGTCGCTGTCATTATTTTTATTGTTTGATGACAAATTTCCTCACAAATCGCTATCACTCAATTCTGCAAGTGATTCTAATTTATTATTGCTGTTTTCCAGCTGGTCTAAAGGCACTTTTGATGTAAAGGGACACTTTTTGGTTGCTATGGACAATCTCCAGTTTCCAGGCAGAAAGAACAGTTTTTATTATATAAAACTGCATGCAGAACACTGGGCAGACCACTAGGGACAAAGGGGGTGTGTATTTACGCAGACCCCCACAACAACTGGCCATAGTTGTGGGGATGATGCCCTTGTCTCCATCAACATGGGGGCAAGGTGCTTTGGGATGGACAGGGCAGATCCCCCCTGCCCCAAAGCACCCACCCCCATGTTAAGGACATGTGGCCTGGTATGGTTCAGGAGGGGGAGGCTTGCTTATACCCCACTTTCCTGACCTGCTGGGGTGCATGGTCAGATAAGGGTCTGGTATGGATTTTGGATTGTGGATGGATCCCACTCCGCTTTTTTTAAATGTTGGTGTAAGGTTCCACTTAAAATCCATACTACACCCAAAGAGCCTAATATGCAATTATGGGGCAGCCACGCTGTTTTTTTTAACATTTTTAATTGTCAGCTTTTTTACATTCAGCTGATGAGTCATGGGTCTGCTACTTATGGGTCTGCTACTTGTCAACAAAAGTGTGAAGGGGGTCCCCTCAAATCCTAATGCTGTTTTTTTTTTAACAAATACTGCATGCGATACTGCTAGCAAAAAACACTGTTGGTAAATATAGCTTTTTTACTTTCTGGTCTGTTTGTGAATTGGACAATTCACTGGGATTTTTTTCCCGGGTAAATATTGCATAATCGTAATTTTTTTATGAATTGGACTTTATTTACCGCATGCGATAATGCATGCAAATTAGTAATATGATACCCTTATAGAATGCTGTAAAGCTTAGTGAATTGACCCAGTCCTCCTGCAAAGACTCTCAAATGCTTGCTGATTTACAAGCCTGTAACTTGTCAGTCAACACCTGGCCACACCCAGTCCTGCCCACTGCCCACTTCCTCCTGGATTGGCAAAACTGCTTCTGTTCTGAAACCTTTTCACTGTGAGCTGCAGTGTCTGGGAAGGGAGTGTGTGAGACACAAACAAAGGAGGCTTTGGCTCACTCTATGAAGGGAAAGAAACGTTTTGTATACTTTATGATGTTTGTGCATCAGATAGTAATTGGATTAGGGCCTGTCATACCGAAGCATTTTGTTGTGCTGTAACTGGCTGCACCACAATACCAGATCAGCAGCAGTAAAATTGCACCTGTGAAAACCAAAGGTATTTGTTTCCTCACGAGCTTTCCAATTATCTTTAAAGATTTTCTTTAAGAACTTAAAATAACTAAAGCAAAAGTAAAAATATTACTGCCATTCTTTCAAAGAACTGTTTCATTACATATTCTTTTGACCACTTGACTTTGCTTAATGAATGAGATGGATAGAGGTGAATCATGTCAGACATGCTCATCATCATTTATCTTTTCAACATAATTTGACATCCCTAATAAAATAAGCTATATGAGTGAATAATAGCTGGGCCCAACCCTCAGTGGTATTGTTATTCTCTTGTTTCAGTCATTGTGAAAAAGTGTCTGCTGCGGTTCCCATGCCACTGGTTTATCTACTGAATGGGAAATCGCAGGGATTATTTCATTGTTTTGTAACATTACAGGTGCACAGCAATTTTCCTGAGAATATAAACGTTCAAATGTAAAGTTTAGGAATGCAGCTCTGGCTTTGTTCTCTAAACAAAGATAACAACCTGTGGCCACTAGAGGGGTGCAGATTAACAATCTATACTTGTAATGATCACATTCGCCCACTGTGTATACAGTTTTTGTTCCATTCACAGACATTTATTTAGTGTGCTTAGCTGAATTGTGCTGTATAATGAGAGCATAAATCTATTTAAATGGGCAAGTGAATTAAGCAGGAGCATATCTGCAGCACAATAAAACAGAGGAACAAATATACCTGCAGAGATCATAATCACTACACAGAACAGAATTTACATTATGTACACCCTTCAAATTGTTGTAAATATTTTATTATATCTTTTAATATGAAAACACTGAAGAAATGTAAAGTAGTAAGTATACAGCTTGTATAACAGTGTAAATTAGTTAGTGTACAACATGTATAACAGTGTACATTTGCTGCCCCCTTAAAATAACACAGCTAAAAATGTCTAAACCACTGGCAACAAAAGTGAGTACACCCCTAAGTGAAATTGTCCAAATTTGGCCCAATTAGCCATTTTCCCTCCCCGGTGTCATGTGACTAGTTAGTGTCTAAGGTGTGAATGGGGAGCAGGTGTGTTAAATTTGGTGTTATCGCTCTCATTCTCTCTTACTGGTCACTGGAAGCTCAACATGGCTCCTCATGGCAAAAAAACTCTCTGAGGATCTAAAAAAAAAGAATTATTGCTCTACATAAAGATGGCCTAGGCTATAAGAAGTGAGTGAGTGAGTGAAAAACTTATATAGCGATGCACATGCGAACTGAATCGGGGCGCTCGTTGTTCATTTCTCCTTTGAACTCAAGAGATGGGTCTTGATCTTTCTCCTAAAGGTCAAGTGATTCTCCTCCAACCGAAGGCTGTTTGGTAGAGTGTTCCATAGTCTGGGGCCTTGGACCGCAAATCTTTGCTCTCCCTTGGACTGGTATCTGGCTTTGGGTATTTGGAGTACATTTTGATTGGTGGATCACAGAATGCGATTGGGGTTATAGGCTTTGAGTTTTTCGCATAGATATTGGGGGGCATTTCCCAAAATACACTTATGTGTCAGACAGAGTGCTTTGAAAGTAATTCTGTCTTATACTGGCAACCAATGAAGGGATCTCAGTGAAGGTGAGATTGATTCCCATGGTTTTCCCCCAGTCACAAGTCTAGAGGCCGTGACTGTCAGAAGATTGTCAATACCCTGAGACCATACAGCGGTTTAACAAGAGAGGTTCCACTCAGAACAGGCCTCGCCATGGTCAACCAAAAAAGTTGAGTGCACATGCTCAGCGTCATATCCAGAGGTTGTCTTTGGGAAATAGACGTATGAGTGCTGCCAGCATTGCTGCAGAGGTTGAAGGGGTGGAGGTTTAGCCTGACAGTGCTCAGACCATACGCCGCACACTGCATCAAATTGGTCTGCATGGCTGTCATCCCAGAAGGAAGCTTCTTCTAAAGATGATGCACAAGTTTTCTGAAGACAAGCAGACTAAGGACATGGATTACTGGAACCATGTCCTGTGGTCTGATGAGACCAAGATAAACTTATTGGCTCAGATGGTGTCAACCAGGTGGGGAGTACAAAGACAAGTGTGTCTTGCCTACAGTCATGTATGGTGCTGGGAGTGTCAGGTTCTGGGGCTGTATGAGTGCTGCCGACACTGGGGAGCTACAGTTTATTGAGGGAACCATGAATGTCAACATGTACTGTGACATACTGAAGCAGAGCCTGATCCCCTACCTTTGGAGACTGGGCCGCAGGGCAGTATTCCAGCATGATAACGACCTCAAATACACCTCCAAGGCAACCACTGCCTTGCTAAAGAAAGTGAGGTAAAAGTGATGGAATGGCCAAGCATGTCTCCAGACCTAAACCCTATTGAGCATCTGTGGGGAATCCTCAAACCAAAGGTGGAGGAGCACAAGGTCTCTAACATTCATCAGCTCTGTGGTGTTGTCATGGAGGAATGGAAGAGGAATACAGTGGCAACCTGTGAAGCTCTGGTGAACTCCATGCCCAAGAGGGTTAAGGCAGTGCTGGGAAATAATAGTGGCCACACAAAATATTTACCCAATTTGGAAATGTTCTCACTTTTGTTGCCAGCAGTTTAGACATTACTGCCGGTTTGTTGAGTTATTTTGAGGGGACAGCAAATTCACACTGTTATACAAGCTGTACACTCACTACTTTACATTGTAGCAACGTGTCATTTCTTCAGTGTTGTCACATGAAAAGATATTTACAAAAATGTGAGGGGTGTACCCATTTTTGTGAGATACTGTATATAAAAACACAGCAACAAAAAGACTGGAAAAGTACCCTGTCCAAAGCTGCCCATACTGTACATTATACAATTTTCTTATTAAATTTATTTTAGATTTACCTTCAACTATGCAGTACAAGGGCCTGCCTGATTGCATAACAATTTAAAGTGTTTAGGTATGACCTCATAGAGTATATGGTTTTGGTAAATCTAATGCACAAATTACCAAAAAAAAATTAATGTATGGCCGGCCCAAGTCAGGGACAGCATCCGTAGACAAAAAAGATGAGGGCTCCTTGTTGATTCATGGGATTAATGTTTGGGTGATATGTAAAATTATATTTCGAATATTGATTCCCTACTCCCTAAATAAATACCAACCATCTTGCATATTATATAAATGATTCATTATTTATTAACTCTTATTAAATTACATTAATGGCAAATTTTAAAAGAGATGCTTATAGTGGGGTTTACATGCTCTTGCTATTCTTTTACATTTTTTTCTCTGTTCTTGCTCTGCTAACTGTGTCCTGGATGTGCTGGTCAACTTCCGATATGTATGTGAGTGCCTTGTGCCCAGGGCCGTTTGAATGATTTTGGGGGCCCCAAGCAAAATGGGGGCCTCCCCAAGCACCCCCCCGCATGCAAAGCCAACGTTAGCGCTACACAAAGTTTTTAAAAACCCATGTTCTTACTCCTCTCCACCTCCCTAGTCCCTAAGTTTTTCTATTCTCACCTCCCTTCTTCCCTGTAGGCTGCCGCTGTAGCGTGGCCAAGCTCCTCTTCCTCCTGTCAGTCCGGTGTTTCATCATTATGGGTCCCCAGTCCCCTATCGGATAGTCCCCGGGCTGTGCTGGGTACTGCGCGGTACAGGAGATTCAGTTTCCTGTGTTCCCGGCCAGACTGACAGGAAGTGAGCACTCAGTGTGCACTTCCTGTCAGTCCGGCCAGGAACAGGAAACGAAATCTTCTGTACCACGCGTGGTACCTGGCCAGACTGACAGGACTCCAGGAGGAAGGAAGGAAGAAGAGCTTGGCCACACTACAACCTGGTAAGGGGAAGTTGGGGGCCCCAGGCCAGCTTGGGGCCCCAAGGAATTGTTTGTTTTGCCTGTCCTGTTGCAACAGACCTGCCTGTGCCTGCTCGGGCTTATAGAGTCTCACCAGAACCTCCAATTTATATGTGCTAATGTTTAGAATTACAGCTTTACATGCAGCCTTTTTCCAGCAACACGCACACAGGAAGAGCGAAAGATACACAGAGCCAAAGCCACGCCTCTCTTCCTCCTCTCCAGTCAGTGGCTCCCAAATCACAGTTCCCCACACACGACTCATGTGTAAGGTAAAGTCTACAGGACTGGAAAAAATTGTCAGTAAATGGATAGAAAACTGGCTAAAAGACCGAATTGAGAGAGCAGTGGTTAATGATTCTTACTTTGAATGGTCTAAGGTTATCAGTGGTGTACCCCAAGGTTCAGTGTTGGGACCTTTACTTTTTATTATCTTTATAAATGATATTGGGTTTAGGAATAAAGTGAGCAAAGGGATGATATTGAGAGAGAAATATCATTTTGCCGCTGTACAAATCATTAGTAAGACCTCATCTGGAATATGCAGTTCAGTTTTGGCAGCAGTTGGGCAACCAAACTGATAAGAGGGATGGAGGAGCTCAGCTATGAGGAAAGATTAGAGGAACTGAATTGATTCTCTCTGGAGAAGAGGAGATTAAGAGGGGCTATGATCAGCATGTACAAATACATACAGTGCCTTGAAAAAGTATTCATACCCCTTGAAATTTTTCACATTTTGTCATGTTACAACCAAAAACTTAAATGTATTTTATTGGGATTTTATGTGATAGACCAACACAAAGTGGCACATGATTGTGAAGTGGAAGGAAAATGATAAATGGTTTTCAAAATGTTTACATATATATATGTGACAAGTGTGGCGTGCATTTGTATTCAGCCCCCTTTAATCTGATTCACCTAACTAAAATCTAATGAAACCAACTGCCTTCAGAAATCATCTTATTGGTAAATAGAGTCCACCTGTGTGTAATTTAATCTCAGTATAAATACAGCTGTTCTGTGAATTTCTCAGAGTTTTGTAATGCCGCATACACACGATCAGTCCATCCGATGAGAACGGTCTGATGGAAAAAAAACAATCGTGTCAGAACATGGTGATGTAAAACACAACGACGTGCTGAAAAACATTAAGTTCAATGCTTCCAAGACTTGATTCTGAGCATGCGTGGATTTTTAACCGACGGTCGTGCCTACTAACGATTGGTTTTGTTCTATCGGTTAGGAATCCATCGGTTAAATTTAAAACAAGTTGGCTTTTTTTTAACCGATGGTTAAAAAACGATGGCGCCCACACACGATCAGTTTTGATCGATGAAAACGTTACATTAGACCATTCTCATCGGTTTGACCGATCGTGTGTACGCAGAATTAGAGGACCTTAGTGAACAAACAGAATCATGAAGGCCAATGAACACAGCAGACAGGTCAGTGATAAAGTTGTGGAGAAGTTTAAAGCAGGGTTAGGCTACAAAAAAAGCCCAAGCTTTGAACATCTCTGTTCAATCCATCATCCGAAAACAGAAAGAGTATGGCACAACTGTAAACCTAACAAGACACAGCCGTCCACCTAAACTGACAGACCAGGCAAGGAGAGCATTAATCATAGAAGCAGCCAAGAGGCCCATGGTAACTCTGGACTAACTGCAGAGATCCACAGCTCAGGTGGGATCATCTGTCCACAGGACAACTATTAGTCGCGCACTCCACAAATCTGGCCTTTATAGAAGGGTGGCAAATCGAAAGCTATTGTTGAAAGAAAGAAGTCCTGTTTGCAGTTTGCGAGAAGCCATGTGGGGGATACAGCAAACATGTGAAAGAAGGTGCTCTAGTCAGATGAGTCCAAAATTGAACTTTTTGGCCTAAAAGCAAAACGCTAAATTCAATGACAATGTAAGAATTGCAGCAAAACTGCACCACATTTAGGTGCCATTAAAAATGAATGGTGCATTTTGCCACTATTGCAGTGAAATTCTGCCTGAGATCCCAAAACGCTAGATGTGAACGGAGACTTAGGCGTTTTTTTGCCGGTGTTTTGTCGCGCGTATTCAAGCTTATTTGCGCGTTTGCATACAGCGTCGTCTGACGTTTTTGTACTTCGACGTTTTTTATTTTAGCCAATAGGAAAAATTATCATCTTTTCATCACTTGTTGCTATGTTGGTAGATTTTTTTTATTCTTTTGCCTGGGTGAAAAGTTCTATTGATTAGAGCGACAAAACGTCAGTAGCAAACGCTTGTTGTTGGGCAAGTCACTTGAATCGAGCGTTTCCATTACTTTCTATGGGAAATGGAAACGCTCAAATACGCCCAAACCGCCCGATACGTGCGACAAAAAAAGGTCCGGGACTTGTTTGAGCTTCACGCGACCGGCGTTTCGGTGTTCGGCGTTAAGATGTGAACAGTCACCATAGACAATAATGTTATTTCATCCCTCCCGCGTATTGTAGCGTCGCGCTTCAGGCGTTAAAACGCCTAGGTGTGAATGCAGCCTTAAAGTTGTAGTTGGGTCCTCTGCTCTTTCTCTGACTCCAGACGGAGCCTCACTTCTGCTGAAACCATAAGAATATCTTGGCTCAGGACTCCCAGCAGTCACACAAAGATGGCACGCGCTGACCATTAGAGAACAAACAGATTGTATGGGCAATAAAATAATAAAAAAAACAAGTAACACAGTAGATCAGTAGTTCAGTGCCAACATGTGAGAAAACAGTACAATACAAATACAATGTAATTTACCCAGTTACCTTTAATAGTAGACTCAGCATATTCTGCAGGATCAAGAGCATAAACAATAGCTCCCTGACTGGGAGATTATGCCCAATGTGATTGTAAAGGCCTAACAATAGATACGGCAGGCTAGTTCACTTAAGGGCTCTCAGAAAAGAGGGGCTAGGTATAGGCCTGTGAGTTTGACACACTACCAGCAACCCAGTTCTGTCCCCAGGTATGTAACAAGATCTGAACAGTTTATTGATGTAAGCTTCCGTGGGCACAGTTGGGGCCCTTTAATGTTGGTGCACCAAAATGATGCAATGTTTCCAGGGCATGAAATTTGAGAACAGTTAAAATAGGAGCTAGACTTAGTCAGTGGGTAGGGCAACTAGGTGAGAGTATACAGGGAAATGCAAGGTTTGGAAGGAGTTAATGTTATGGCATTATGCAGTAAATATGCAGTAAGTAATCAAAGTCAGCAATCTGAAGTAATGGCAGCTTTGGCTGGCTACTGTTCTAGGTCAAAAATGACAGCAAGTATGTTTGGCCACTAATGGGAGAAATGTCAATGAAGGATAATGGCCTTCCCATGGGCTTGAGCTTAAAACAGGAGTTAACTGTTGGTTATGGTCATTGTTGGGGTCCCAGATCCTCTCATCAGATCAGATCAGATCCCTCTGCACCTATGCACCTATCCTCATGCGATAGTGAGCAATCTGTTTGGTGGGGGGGGGGGCCTTAAGTAGCAACAGTCAGGTTAAATGCAGCTTGAACAGCAGTTCTGGACTATGAAATGCTCCACCTGTGGTTACTTCGGTAGCTCAGCGCTCAAGTCAGCAGTTTGCCCCTCAGCTCTGGTATGGCCTTGTTGCATGGAGGTTAGCCTGGCCTGTTTCAACACAACACAGCACAGCACAGCTAACACACACCTTCCAGATTGGCACGTCCCAACCCATTTCCCAGCTTCTTTCCAGGCTTTTTTTTTATATTATACCTCTCCCTCTCTGGTGATTGGGGGCCTTGTAATTGTGACTCCAGCTTCACTGTGTTAAAGATCCTCCTTAAAGACTACATCTCCCAGACTACTCAAGATGTGGCTGAACCAGAGTTTTGTAAAGTGGTAGAATTATATTTTTATCTCTTGAGTAAATACCATTTTTAATGCATGCTAATATTCTACTGGTCTTGCTTGCTGTAGCTTGGCATTGAATGCTATTGCTGAGCCTGTCATCGAGTAGGACCCCCAGATCTTTTTCCATCCTTGATTCCCCCAAAGGTTCTCCCCCTAGCAGGTAGCTTGCAATCATATTTTTAGCCCTCTAATACATTACTTTACATATCTCTACATTGTATGCAAAAAAAAAACAGCTGTATATAAACAACTTTATAAACAACTTTACATAAAAACAGCCATTTATATTACAATTTATTATATTAAAATGCATGAGGGCCAATCAGATGCACTCATTTATAGGTTAGCCTTTTCCTTTATTTTAAGGTCTCATGCACACAGGCTTACATGGGGATACATACATGTTCCATCCAAATTTCTGCAGGCAGCCCCATCTATGTCAGTTAGGACGCAGCCGTTCTTCCCAACCTGACAGTCTGTGGTTGCAGGTCCCTGAATGTGGACCGTGTGCATTCAGGGATTCGCACCTGCATGTATGTCAAATTGGGAGCAGCAGGTGTGTCCATGCATCTCAATTGTTATGAATTGGACTATTTGCATGGGGAATGCATGGAACCCCTGTACATCCTTGAACAGGCAAGCATGGCCCTTGCACAAGCATAGTACGCCTGTGTGAACAAGGCCTTATGGAAGTGATCAAAGGATCTACTGACAGGAATCAGCAGGTAATAAAACTATGTTAGGGCCCATGCACGCGTTGGGGTTAATTTACTAAAGGTAAATAGACGGTGCACTTTACAAGGGGAATTGTGCCAGGGCTTGATAAATGAGGTCAAGCTTCACTTTGCAAAGAATACCCAATCACGTGCCAGAAAAATAAAAAAAAACAGCATTTTTGCTTACACGTGATTGGATGATGGTCAGAAGAACTTCTGCTCTGCTCTGGAGAAACTGCTCTTACTGAGTGCAACTGCACTTTGCAAACAACACAGTCTATTTGTCTTTAGTAAATCAACCCTCATGTGTTGCATTTAAATGTTACTAAACCCAGGAGCCTTCATTCACTATACCAGGCCTCCCACAGTACACAGAACATAGAAATGCAATTGTTTTAGTAAATATAAACCACTAAATACCATTTCTCATCAGCAGTATATAGCAGTCTTGTGACTTTTATGAGTGTCTGGTTAAAGAGGTGTTTCACCCTAAATATACTCTTTCCCATGTGATCCAGCATACTGGTGTCAGCGCCAGTATGCTGTTTTTTTAAAAGCCCCACTTACTATGTAATCTTTAATTTTGATTTATTTCCCCTGCAGTGGATGGCGCCTGTATAGCCCGTCACGGCTTCCGAAAATACCCAATTTAGGACTCGGGTATTTCCGGCGCTATGCGGCGCCTGCGCACAGACCTAGGAGCTGACTGCGCAGGCGCCGTATATCTCCGAGTCCTATGGCTTTGAAGTGTCACGCCCTCCGAAAAAAGCCGAAATAGGACTCGGAGAAATACGGCGCCTGCGCAGTCAGCTCCTAGGTCTGTGCGCAGGCGCCGCATAGCGCCGGAAATACCCGAGTCCTAAATCGGGTATTTTCGGAAGCCGTGACGGGCTATACAGACGCCATCCACCGCAGGGGAAATAAATCAAAATTAAGGATTACACAGTAAGTGGGGCATTTAAAAAAAAAAAAAACAGCATGCTGGCGCTGACGCCAGTATGCTGGATCACATGGGAAAGAGTATATTTAGGGTGAAGCTCCGCTTTAAAGATTGTAGGAGCAGTTTTCAGTCTGCACTGTCTGTCCTATTAGGACACAGGACCCCTGACTCTCTATCTGGACAGTGCTGATTGGCCCTGTGCTGATCACATGCACCCTCCCAAGAAAAACAAAAAACCTCTAGAAATACACACCAAACTGAGCATGTGCACACCAAACTGGCACTATATTATCAGAAAATATATTGGGGACAGTGGAATGAAGAGAGGATCAGAGGAGACAGGATCAAACAGCCTTTTTACACAATGCAGATAATTAACCCCTCAGGTGAGTATGTCAAGCATGTTTTACTGCAAATACACACTGATTTTACTGTTGTGGGTTTAGTAATACCATACACTCAAGTATAAGCCAAGTTTTTCAGCACATTTTTTTGTGCTGAAAATGCCCCCTCGGCTTATACTCAAGTCTATGGGACGAGGATGTCCATGATAGGCGGAACGCTGAACACTTACTCACTGCTGGGAAACTAGTATTCCGCCTAACACTGGATGGATGTACACCGTCTGACTGCATGACAAAGGCTGATCAGGTATGCAGATCGGCACAGTGAGGCTTGTAATGTGCACAGTGAGGCTTGCAATGGGCACAGTGATGTTTGAAATGGGCACGGTGATGTTTGCAATGGGCACAATGATGTTTGCAATGGGCACAATGATGTTTGCAATGGGCACAGTGATGTTTGCAATGGGCACAGTGATGTTTGCAATGGGCACAGTGATGTTTGCAATGAGCACAGTGAGGCATGCAATGGGCACAGTGAGGCTTGCGATGGGCACAGCAAGGCTTGTGATGGGCACAGTGAGGCTTGCGATGGACACAGTTAGGCTTGCGATGGGCACAGTGAGGCTTGCGATGGGCACAATGATGTTTGCAATGGGCACAGTGATGTTTGCAATGGGCACAGTGATGTTTGCAATGGGCACAGTGAGGCTTGCAATGGGCACAGTGATGTTGAGTGAGGCATGCAATGGGCACAGGTAGGCTTGTGATGGGCACAGTGAGGCTTGCGATGGGCACAGTGAGGTTTGCAATGGGCACAATGATGTATGCAATGAGCACAGTGAGGCTTGCAATGGGCACAATGATGTTTGCAATGGGCACAGTGATGTTTGCAATGGGCACAGTGATGTTTGCAAAGGGCACAGTGATGTTTGCAATAGGCACAGTGAGGCTTGCGATGGGCACAATGAGTCTTGCGATGGGCACAGTGAGGCTTGTGATGGGCACAGTGAGGCTTGCGATGGGCACAGTGAAGCTGCAAATGGGCATTGTTGACCCTCTTATTTACTTACAGTAGCTGCTGCCTTTCCCACCCTAGGCTTATACTCGAGTCAATACCTTTTCCCAGTTTTGTGTGGTAAAATTAGGTGCCTCGGCTTATACTTGAGTATATATGATACTTTAATGAAACATGCTACCATGCGTTAAGGCATGCTGTTTTTGAATAACTGTTCATCTTGGTGAGCTTCAACATCTGGGCATTGTGTTGCTCTGACTAGGTGCATTGGGGGGGCATTTTAAATAAATTCTATGGGGTTGAGTTACTAAAGGCAAATAGACTGTGCACTTTGAAAGGCATTTACTTCAAAGCGTAGTAAATGAGGGGAAGCTCTGTTGACTTCCAGCATCCAGTCATCAACAAGCATATATATATATATATATATATATATATATATATAAAAAATGTAAATGCATTTTTTTTCCCCTTTGCATGTGATTGGGTATTCTTCGCAAAGTGAAGCTTCACCTTATTTACTAAGCTCTGGAGAAACTACCTGTACAGAACGCACAGTTTATTTTCTTTTAGGAAATCAACCCTTTTGTTTTGCAGTAATGCGTTGCAAGGTGTGCATTTTATTGTGTGTTACCGCAACAGGACTGTGCACCACTTTAAATAAAAAAATATCTCATTATGTGAGAAGGAAAAGGTTAAACGGTTTTGGCCCTCCTGGGACTTTTGTAACGCGGAGGGAACTACAGTAACAGCACGTCTGTAAGCTGTTGTATGATTTCCTTTATTAATTGGCAGCTCCTAATGAATTCAATATCTTGTTGAGTTTTTTTTTTTGGCTCGAGTCGTCACCAGGCCAAGTCATTTTATGTGGCTCTTATGTACAGCCTGTGAGTCCGCCTGAGCGATCCCAGCACAGATGTGCGCAGTTCAACGGCCATGTTTTGATTTGCTGAAATGATGTATAAACACTGAGTGCAGATTTAATAAACAACCCTAAACTGTACAGATAAATTTATCATCTGCTGCTGTATTAAGGTTCATTTTCAATGTTCTTTTTTTTTTTTTTTAACAAAATAAACACTTGTATGTTTATGTGAACATATTTTTTATGTGTACATTTAGTAGATATACATTTACATCATGTTTTCCAAACCTATTTATTTTTTATGGACAAAAAAAGTACAGAAAATGTTGGCAGCGACTTAATTTTATCCCGAATGATCTAGGGTCACTATATGGGGGTAAAGTCTGAGTAAACAGGTGGGGCTGCAGTTTTATGTCTGCTCTTTATTTCTATGTGTGAATGTATCAGCAGGCGTAGATTTATAGACGGGTCATCTTATTTTTTGTCTTTTGGAGATTGTCTATTTACATTATATTATATTATTGTGTATACTGTATCTCATGCTAGGCAAGTTAAAAAAATAATAATACACACTTTAAATGGTTAATGGTGATAGCAGCACTGACTGATATTGTACACAAATATCAAAACCAATCTTATAAAAAAAAAAGGTTTGCGCTGTCACAACGATATCAAATCACAACATTTAAATCACAACCATTTAATGCTTGAATTTCATTATTTAGCTTGCCTAGGGCGGGCTATACATTGCCTTGACAAAGTATTCATCATTTTTCACATTTTGTAATGTTACAACCAAAAACATAAATATATTTTATTGGGATTTTATGTGATAGACCAACACCAAGTGGTAAATAATTGTAAATTGGAAGGAAAATGATAAATGTTTTTCAAATTTCTTTACAAATAAATATTTAAGAAGTGTGGAGTGCATTTGTATTCAGCCCCCTTTACTCTGATTCCCCAAACTAAAATCTAGTGGAACCAATTGCCTTCAGAAGTCATCTAGTTAGTAAATAGAGCCCACATGTATGTATCACTATAATTTTTTTATAAGTTTAATTTCAGTATAAAATCAGCTGTTCTGTGAAGCCCTTTAGAGGTTTGTTAGAGAACCTTGGTGAATAAACAGCATCAGGAAGGCCAAGAAACACACCAGACAGGTCAGGGATAACGTTGTGGAGAAGTTTAAAGCAGGGTCAGGTTATAAAAAAATATCCCAAGCTTTGAACATCTCATGGAGCACTGTTCAATCCATCATCCGGAAATGGAAAGAGTATGGCACAACTGCACACCTACCAAGACATGGCCACCCACCTAAACTGACAGGCTGGGCAAGGAGAGCATTCATCAGGGAAGCAGCCAAGAGGCCCATGGTAACTCTGGAGGAGTTGTAGAGTTCCACAGCTCAGGTGGGAGAATCTGCTCACAGGACAACTATTAGTGGTGCTCTCCCCAAATCTGGCCATTATGGAAAAGTGTCAAGAAGAAAGCCATTGTTGAAAGAAAGCCATAAGAAGTCCTGTTTTCAGTTTGTGAGAAGCCATGTGGGGGACACAACAAACATGTTGTAACTTTTTTACCTTAAAGCGAAATGCTATGTGTGGTAGATAATTAATACTGCACATCACCCTGAACACACCATCCCCAACGTAAAAAATGCTGGTGGCAGCACCATGTTGTGGGGATGCTTTTCTTCAGAAGGGACAGGGAATCTGGTCAGAGTTGATAGGAAGATAGATGGAGCCAAATACAGGACAATCTTAGAAGAAAACCTGCTAAAGTCTGCAAAAAACTTGAGACTGGGGCAGAGGTTCAACTTCCAGCAGGACAATGACCCTAAGCATAAAGCCAGAACTACAATGGAATGGTTAGGTTTAAAGCATATTCATGTGTTAGAATGCTCCATTCAAAGTCCAGACCTAAATCCAAATGAGAATCGGTGGACAAGACTTGAAAATTGCTGTTCACAGACGCTCTTCATCCAATCTGACAGTGCTTGAGCTCTCTAGATGTGCAAAGCTGGTAGAGACATCCCCCAAAAGACTTGCAGCTGTAATTGCAGCAAAAAGTGGTTCTACAAAGTATTGACATATTGAAGTATTAAAGTATTGAATACAAATGCAAGCCACACTTTTCACATATTTATTTGTAAAAAAAATGTGATAACCATTTATAAATTTCCTTCCACTTCACAATTATGTGCCACTTTGTGTTGGTCTATCACATAAAATGGCACTAAAATACATTCATGTTTTTGATTGTAACATGACAAAATGTGAAAATGTCAAAGGGTATATATACTTTTCAAGGCACTGTACATATACATACACAAATTTATAATTGATGTGATTTAGTATCATTTCATTTGTGTATGTGACAGTGCAACACTATATTATATTATCAATGTAAAGAACCATTCACATCAAAACACATGCATTTGCGTGTTAATGCGCACAGCAGGAGTGTGCCAAGCGGGGGGCGGGGGGGGGGGGCGTTCCACCCAGGGTGCCACACAATGGGGGAGTGTCAGTGGTTGGGTGATATTGCTATGGTGGTGCGCTCTGCACCCAGGTCGGTTGACACTTTCTGACAGAATCCCGAGGGCATCCCTGGCTCCGGCTGCTCTGTTTAGTATATTTTCTGTTAGCTGGAACACCCCCAGTGCTGCGGCCGAAATGGTATGGTCTGGTTACTGTTTTCCCCTGCTAGCTCGACCCACCACTGCTGAGAAGCCGAGCTGAGTGTGTCATCATTCAGCGTGGGGGTGGCTGCTGCTGTTACACACTATGGCCACATCATCTTCAGGAGTCCACACCTCCCCAGCTGAAGCTGAGAGCCCGAGGTGAGCTGATGACAGGAGGGGGGTGTGTGGCGTGTGAGGATCGGCTGGAGGAGTGTGTCTGCCCTGCCATCCTGACTGTGCTGGTTTGACAGAAATGCCATTTTGTCCAGAGACTGTTATAAACACGGGAAACATGCACTACTTTACAGGCATACTATACACACCCCCTAGTACGAAATTTAAAGGAATATTTCACTTTTATTATTTCACTTTAAGCATTAGTATAATCACTGCTCCCAAAAAAATTACAGTTTTTAAAACTTTTTTATGCATTGATACATGTCTCCTGGGGCAGGACCCAGGTCCACAAACACTTTTTATGACAATAACTTGCATATTAACCTATAAAATTTGCACTTTTGATTTTTCATGTTCGTGTCCCATGGACTTTAACGGTGTTCGCATGTTCAAACAAATGTTTTGACTGTTCGCATGTTCTGCTGCGAACCAGGTGGTGTTCGGCTCATCCCTAATAGTGAGCCGTGTGCTAACTGTGCTTACTGTGATTTAAAATGCAGTAAAGATACTTATGCTGCTGTATGACTAATTCCACGTACACACGACCGTTTTTTGGGTTGTAAAAAAATGAAGTTTTTTTTATGTCATTAAAAACGATCGTGTGTGCGCTCCAGAGCATTTTTCACAACGTAAAAAATGGGCATTAAAAATTAGGAACATGCTCTAATTTTTCACGCCGTTTTTAACGTTGTAAAAAAAATGCTCGTGTAAGGGGCTTTAACGACGTGAAAAAACAGCGCATGCTCAGAAGCAAGTTATGAGACGGGAGCGCTCGTTCTGGTAAAACTACCGTTCATAATGGAGATAGCACATTCGCATTCGTCACACTGTAACAGACTGAAAAGCACGAAGACTGAAAAGCGCAAATCGTCTCTCACCAAACTTTTACTAACACAAAATCAGCAAAAGCAGCTCCAAGGGTGGCGCCATCCGAGTGGAATTTCCCCTTTATAGTCCCGTCGTACGTGTTGTAAGTCACCGCGCATTGCTAGAGCATTTTTTTTTCATGATCGTGTGTAGGCAAGGCCTGCTTAACAATACTCGAGTTGAAAAGAAATTTGTTTTTTCTAGACAATTAAAAATGGTCGTGTGTACGCGGCATAAGAGTAGCTTAAACGCATCAAACTTTTTTGAAGAACTCTATGAACGGCTATCACTAAAACAATGGAAGCCTATGGGATCAACTAACCTTCTACAGTACCTAGCAATGTGTAATCATTTATGACTTAGTGCAGGACTGTGCTGCTTTTGGATCAGGTCCCAACAGATCTATGGTAACAGTTATACAGTAATTAGCAATCAGCAGCAGGAAAATTTGCAACCAAAAATATCATCTAATTAATAGTGTAAAAATAAGACAAATTCATCCTTAGGAGAGCATTTGACACACAGAGGAAAGGGAAATGCTGCATCATCTGTAATTAGAAATACTGCATCAACTGAAACTGATCAACAGTAATCAGAAGCATCTCGAGAGCGAGAAAAAGATCCAGGGACACATCTTTATACTTCACCTCTGCATGGTCTATGGAAATGAGGGACAGTTGGCAAACATACATATGACATAAAAAAATAAAAAAATAAATCCTCCTCGCATCCACTTGCAGCAGTCTATGATGCAAAACAGACTGAGACTCTTGACTTAATTCAGAGCAGTGTAAGTAACTTCAAAAGCGTGGAGGAGAATGACAGAAATTCCACAATCCTATTCTTGTCTCCTGGAGTGATGAGACTATGATTTTGTGGTAAAAGAAAATTCCCAAAAATGCTATTGTTTGTCTTTCTTTCACTGTGTAACTGCTATAGCTGTGCCTGGAAACAAGCCTATGCCTGCTAAGGGGAAAAAATAATCTTTAAGAAAACAATACAGACTTGTCAACTCATGCATATTCTAACTAATTAGCATTTCTTTAAATGGAGGAGAGACTACCATAAAAGGTATCTGTATATCCCAAACAACGTTACACACTTTAATTCTGCACATACATTTTTTAGGGATTTTATTATATTCCTTTTTTTTATATTTTTCAGTTATTTTCAAATATTTGTTCGAAATAATAGTAGCAATACAGTAAATGAATGGCAGCATTTTAAAAAACACATTGTGGGGTATATTTATAAAACAGTTAATCTGACATTACTAAAGATTTACTACAGATGAATTTTCCTTGTGTATGTTTTTAACCTCCCTGGCGGTATGATTATTTCAGATTTTAGGTGCTAAAAGTGGTACCATTATTTTGCATGTAATTTTGGCTTTTTATATTGTAGGCCTCTAATTCTTAGAACTACTGTAACTAAACCTGTCCAAACAAGAGTCTAGTAGACATCCCGGGTATAATAAAATCTGAAACACAAAATCATAAATTATAATATAATAAATACATATAAATAATTATAAAAAATAATATAATAATAATAATACAAATTATTACTTTTAATTTTTTGATGAAGAATTTCCCCACAAATCGCTATCGCTCAATTCTGCAAGTGATTCTAATTTATTATCGCTGTTTTTTCTAAATCCACTTTTGACATAAAAGGGATACTTTTTGGTTGCTCTGGACAATCTCCAGTTTCCAGGCAGAAAGAACAGTTTTTATTATATAAAAGTTCATGCAGGACACTGTTCAGACCACTAGGGACAAAAATTACAGTATACTGTATGTATTGTGTGTATTTACTTTTTTTAATTTGGCACCAATCTCCACCCCGTGCGCCGTAACGTCGCAGGGAACAGAGCTTGGCGTCACTTGGCACTGTGAATCGAGTGAGGAGGACGCCGCTCAATCACACAGCGGGGATGCATCGCAGGATCCAGGGACAAGGTAAGTAACTTGTGCCTGTGGACACTGCGAGGCGATCCAGAGTCTGGCTCAGGGTTACCGCTTTTGGTCCTGAAATTCTACTCCGAGCCACACTCGTTAATGACAATGATTATAGGTAATTCACCACCAGTGAATGTTTGGTGAAAGGCACTTTCACCAGTTTATAAATACGCCCTGAAAAGTTCACTCAATTACATAGTATGATAAAAATAAGAAAGCTGCGCTAAAAATTATAAATGTGCAGAAACCACAGTTTAAGTGAAACAGTCAACAAACACGTGATCTTTACACCATATAAATATATGTAAAAAATGCTCAAACATATATAAAATAAATCTCTAAAAAGAATTGTGAAAGTTTGTGAAGTGGTCCAAGAATGAGATAGGTCACACACTTGGGGGTGCCAGTAAAGGAAATCACACTAATCACCACAATAAAATTGTGATCCACCACCACATAGATTTTTTAACCGATGGTGTGTAGGCACATCAGACCATAAGTCAGCTTCACTGCTTAACCGATGAGAACGGTCCTTCGGACCGTTCTCATCGGATGGACTGATCGTTTGTATGAGGCTTTAGAACACTCAATAATGTAACACAGTATTGCACAATTTTATTTATAACAAAGATGTGTACTTACATATAAAAAAAGATAAAAACAGCATCCGTATAAAGGGCGTTTGTATGTTATGGTAAAAGAAAGCCGGCCGGCATGCAAGCGCCCGTCCACCTGTGATGTAGTCAGCACGTCAACCTCCCGACGTACGTTTCGTCTCACATAGACATCGTCACTGAGGAATTACATAGTATGACAGGTTGGAAAGAATCAGTTCATTTGGTCTCAGGGACTCGATATATAGCCAAAGGCAAAAAAGATTGTCCCTACTGTCCACTACTGCATTTTCGTACTAATGTGCATAGCACCAACATTTATAATTACCATAGCCTTCTATTAAATGCATGTACAATACCAGAGCCAGCACCATAGCAATGAATGATGCCGAAAGTCCTGGCTACTCAGCGTCATTGGTTGGCATGATGCTGGTGGCCACCTGACTGCTTCATGGAAACACATAAAAAATAAATAAAGGGTAAGTGTCTGCAGGTCTTATAAAATATTGTAGAGGGCCAGATGTGGCCTATACACTAATATGATGACTGTAGGCAAAGAATAGTGCCAAATCAATTCAACTGGTGATTCAACACTTCAGATCCCATTATTCTCTCTGTCAGGCAAATTATTTGCTCTTACACACAATTAGATTTTCCGTTGGAATAACCTTGGACGGGTTTTCCGACGGAATTCCGCTTGGCTTGCATTCTCGGAACTTTCGACCGCCAAGAACGCGGTGACGTACAACACTATGACAAGCCGACAAAATGACGTTCAATGCTTCTGAGCATGCGTCAAATTGTTTCCGAGAATGCGTCGGAATTTTGCACGTCGGAAATGCTACAGATGATCGGATTTTTTTCCATCGGAAAATTTGAGAACCAGTTCTCAATCTTTTGTTGGTGGAAATTCCGACAGCAAAAGTCTGATGGAGCATACACAAGGTCGGAATTTGCGTTCAAAAGCTCACATCAAACTTTTGCTGTCGGAATTTCCAATCGTGTGTACGGAGCATTAATAAATTAGTGATAAAACAAAAAACAAACATGATATACTTACCTCCACTGTGCAGCTCGTTTTGCACAAAGTGGCCCCAAACACTGTTTTCTGGGGTCCCTTGGCGGCTCTCACGGCTCCTCCCCGCATTAGATAATACCCTAGGAGAAGCACTCTTCTGAGGGGTTACCTTGTGGGTGCTCATCTGAGTCATTCATTTTGCGTCCATGGACGCTGAATGTATGACTCGGTTCCGCCCCCTGGGGCCTGCGTCATTGGATTTTATTGCCAGCAGCAGGAGCCAATGGCTGCGCTGCTATCAATCTATACAATCAAAGCAGGGACTCTGTGGAAAGAAGGATGGCGGGGACACACCGAGAAGATGAAGGGGCTCAGGTAAGTAAGGTGGGGGGGGGGGCTGGTGACTGGCAGGTGTTTTTTCACCTTAATGCTTAGGATGCATTAAGGTGAAAAAACACAAGCCTTACTGTAACAACGCGTTAAGGACCACTTACCTGTTCACTTTAGGCCCCTTTCACATGTGCAGACTGTATGTCCGCATTTTCATCCATCCGTTGCGGATGACGACGGGACATACATGGGTCCCTATGTGATTGCCGGTGTCAGCGGATGACCATCCGCTGACACCCGTAATTATCCGCCTCAGCAAAGATCCGGTTTTTCGGACGGAAGAAAATTCTATTCTTCTTCCGTCTGGCGGATCGGATCGGATGAACACGGACATACGGTTTGTGTTTATCCGATCCCCCCATAGGGGAGAGCGGAGGAAAGACAGGGCGGTCCCTGCACAGGGCCAGTGTGCGGGGACCGCCCTGTCAGCCGACGGCTCAGCTGGGATTTTACGGAGGATCCCCGCTGAGCAAAAGCGGACACACGGAGGCGGATCATTATGATCCGCCCCGTGTGAAAGGGCCCTTAGGATGCAGAGTGTGCAGCATCCCTCCGCCCCCAAACGTGAAGCCAAGGGAACTGTGTGACATCACATTTGTATTCAGCCCCCCTGAGTCTATACTTTGTAGAACCACCTTTCTCTGCAATTACAGCTGCAAGTATTTTGGGGATGTCTTTACCAGTTTGGCACGTCTAGAGAGTGACATTTTTGCCCATTCTTCTTAGAAAAATAGCTCAAGCTCTGTCAGATTGGATGGAGAGCGTCTGTGAACAGCAATTTTCAAGTCTTGTCACAGATTCTCAATTGGATTTAGGTCTGGACTTTAACTGGGCCATTTTAACACATGAATATGCTTTGATCTAAACCAGGGGTGTCCAAACTTTTTTCAAAGAGGGCCAGATTTGATGAAATGAATATGCACAAGGGCCGAATATTTTGCCTGAAATTCTTTGAACCATTAAAATTCGGTCTAAGTGTGTTCGTTTGAGCACTAATACACTGCCCAACAAGAATTCTCTTGCCTTTGTGGCTGTAAGTAAAGAGATTAGCTCAGGCGTATTATTTGGATATACCGTATTTATTGGCGTATAACACGGAAGTTTCAGGAAAAAATACTTACATTTTAAATAAAGAACTGTGAAGCAAAATAAGGGTCAGTGCCCATCTGCAGACCCCCCAATTGCCATGAATGTAGCACCCCCAATTGCCAGGAACGCAGCACCCACCATTGCCAGGAATTCACTCACTATTGCCAAGAATGCAGCAACCACTTTTGCCAGGAATGCAGCACCCACCATTGCCAGGAATGCACTCAACATTGCCAGGAATGCAGCACCCATGATTTCCAGGAATGCAGCACCCACCATTGCCAGGAATGCAGCACCCACCATTGTCAGGAATGCAGCACCCACCATTGCCAGGAATGCACTCACCATTGCCAGGAATGCACTCAACATTGCCATGAATGCAGCACCCATGATTGCCAGGAATGCAGCACCCACCATTGCCAGGAATGCAGCACACACCATTGCCAGGAATGCAGTACCCACCATTGCCAGGAATGCACTTACCATTGCCAGGAATGCAGCACCCACGATTACCAGGAATGCAGCACACATCATTGCCAGGAATGCAGCACCCACCATTGCCAGGAATGCACCCACCATTGCCAGGAATGCAGAATCCAAACCCACCATTGCCAGGAATGCACTCACCATTGCCAAGAATGCACTCACCATTGCCAAGAATGCAGCACTCACCATTGCCAGGAATGCACCTACCATTGCCAGGAATGAAGCACCCACCATTGCAAGGAATGCACTCACCATTGCCAGGAATGCAGCTCCTACCTTCGCCAGTAATGCACCCACATTGTCAGAAATTCAGCACCCACCATTGCCAGGAATGCACCCACCATTGTCAGGAATGCAGCACCGACCATTGCCAGGAATGCAGCACCGACCATTGCCAGGAATGCATTCACCATTGCCAGGAATGCAGCACTCACCATTGCCAGGAATGCACTCACCATTGCCAGGAATGCAGCACCCACCATTGCCATCAGTGCAGCTTTGGAGGGCACAGGGAGGGGGCAGGACGAGTGCCACAGATTACCTACAGGAGAATCTCCTATTTACACGGCGGCCTCTTTGAAATATAGTACCGCATCCTTTGATGGACGGAACTGTTGTCCAATGGCAGAACCGGAGACGGGACTTCCTATTACAGAGGCTGCCGTGTAAACATAAAATTCTCCTCCTGTATACACGACACTCGTCCCACCTCCTCCCTGTCCCCTCCAAGGCAGCCAGCCTATATATCTTTTGTGGCACCAGCGCTGGGAGATCGTCAGGGCCCACAAAAGATATATATGTTTAGATAACCAGACGGACCATTCAAAACCAGAAGGCAGGCCGCGATTGGCCTGTGGGACCGACTTTGGACATGCCTCATCTAAACCATTCCATTGTAGCTCTGGCTGTATGTTTAGAGTGGTTGTCCTGCTGGAAGGTGAACCTCTGGCCCAGTTTCAGGTCTTTTGCAGACTCTGAAGCCCCATACACACTATGGGTCAGATTCAGCAAAGATGTACGCCGGCGTATCTCCAGATACGCCGCCGTAATTTCAAATGTGCGCCGTCGCATCTTTGCGCCGATTCACAAAGCGAGATACGCCGAAAAACATGGCTTCAGCCGTCCGACGTAACTTGCCTACGCCGGCGTATCATGGGCGCATAGTTACGCTGGACGCATTCGGCGTTCTCAGTAGAAATATGCAAATGAGTAAGATACACCAAACGTAGATGCGCCCGGCCGCTTCATATACGCGATTTGCATAAGGCTTACGTCTGGCGTAAAGTTACCCCTGCTATAGCAGGCGCAGCTAATGCAAAGGCATGGGCCAGGGAACGACGCCGTCGAATTTTACGTCGTGTACGCTGTTTACATAGTACTACATGAATAGGGCTGTGCATAAGTTACGTTCACGCCATAGACATTTACGCCAACGTATCTTAGGGAGTTTATGCGATGTAATTCTGAGCATGCGCGCGCATGCCCAGTTCGACCAGCCATTCATTTACATGGGGTCACGCTAAATTTAAATAGATGACGCCCACCTCCTTCCTACTTTGAATTAGGCGGGCTTACGCCGGGCAATTTACACTACGCTGCCGCAACTTACGGAGCAAGTGATTTGAGAAAACAGCACTTGCCTCTCTAAGTTGTGGCAGCGTAGCGTGTATTCGATACGCTACGCCCGCCTAAACATACGCTAAGCTACCTGAATCTGGCCCTATCAGTTTTCCTGCAGGTTTTTCTCTTCTCTTGATGCGTTTAGATGCACTGTGGTGTATTTTTTATGCGTTTGGATGCATTCTGGTGTATTTTTGATGCATTTAGATGCTCTCTGGTGCATTTTTGATGCATTTAGATGCTCTCTGGTGTATTTTTGATGCGTTTAGATGCGCTATGGTATATTTTTGATGCCTTTAGATGCATTCTGGTGTATTTGATATGTTTAGATGCTCTCTGGCGTATTTGATGCATTTAGATGCTCTCTGGTGTATTTTTGATGTGTTTATTTGCATTGTGGTATATTTTTGATGTGTTTAGATGCTCTCTGGTTATTTGTGATGCGTTTAGATGCACTCTGCTGTATTTTGGATGCCTTTAGATGCATTCTGGTATATTTTTGATACGTTTAAATGCTCTCTGGTGTATATTTGATGCATTTAGATGCTCTCTGGTGTATTTAATGTGTTTAGATGCAATGTGGTGTATTTTTTTATATGTTAAGATGCTCTCTAGTGTATATTTGATGCATTTAGATGCTCTCTAGTGTATATTTGAAGCGTTTAGATGCTCTCTGGTGTATTTGTGATGCAAATAGATGCACTCTGGTGTATTTTTGATGCGTTTAGATGCACTCCGGTGTATTTTTGATATGTTTAAACGCACTCTGGTGTATATTTGTGTTTATTAGCTAATGGGCCTACACCCCTTCACATGCAGTTTAATGTACAGTAAGAAGAGGATTTGAAAAATGTATCCTTTGATAAATTAATGCCATATTTCCTTCTAATGCTGTTGATGATTGAAGAAGATGACAGGAAATGTGTTGTTAATATGTATCTTTTAAGTAAATGTCCTATAATTAGGATAAAGCCCCCTGGACACATGTTTTGTTCCTATGAAATATATCATTTTGGAGAATTGCTCTTCACAGGGTGTCATGTTATAAACTTTCATGTGAAAAAACCCTTGAATGTGTGATATTGGTTCTAGAGGTATGCCTACCTGACTCCAAAGACGTCACTGTGTCTGATGCTGTGATTACAGTAGTCAATCTTTGCCAACAGGACAGGACTTGCTTATTTACATAGCTTGGAGAGGTCATGACAACAGAGTAGAATACTGTACTGTGGGAAATAGGGGAGCATGGTCTTCCGCACAGCTACTAGCAGAGGATTCTAGTTAGCCTGAGGTATACACAGTTCTGCCTGAGAAATTGAGACCTATATACAACTCCTCGCAAAAGTACATATAGTGGTTATAAAAAGTCTACACACCCCTATTAAAGGTTTCAGTGATGTAAAAAAATAATGAGACAAAGATAAATAGTTTCAGAACTTTTTCCACCTTTAATGGGACCTTTAAATTGTACAACTCAGTTGAACAACAGACTGAAATCTTTTAGTTGCAGGGAAGTAAAGATAATAAAAATAATAATAATATGGTAGCATAAGTGTGCACCCCCTTAAACTTAGACTTTGTTGAAGCACCTTTTATTTTATTAGAGCACTCAGTCTTTTTGGGTATGAGTCGATCAGCATGGCACATCTTGACTTGGCAATATTTGCCTACTCTTCTTTGCAAAAACACACCAAATCTCCTGTGCACAGCCCTCTTCAGATCACCCCACAGATTTTCAATGGGTTTCAGGTCTGGGCTCTGGCTGGGCCATTCCAAAACTGTAATCTTCTTCTGGTGAAGCCATTCCTTTGTTGATTTGGATGTATACTGTGGGTCATTGTCATGCTGAAAGATTAAGTCCCTCTTTGTGATCAGCTGAACTTTATTTTGGCCTAATCAGAGGCACTTGTGTACTGACTCCTATATAACATGATTTTGAATGTGATTGCTTGAAGGGGTTGTGAAGGTTTGTTTTTTATTCTCTAAATTGGTTCCTTTAAGGTAGTGCATTGTTGGTTCACTTACCTTTTCCTTCGATTTCCCTTCTATGGGCCAGATTCAGGTAGATGGATGCATCTTTGTGCGGGCGTAACGCAGCGCATATACGTTCCGCTGACGCAAACTAGTGAGGCAAATATACAGTATTCACCAAGCACTTGCTCCTAAGTTTGTGCCGGCGTAACGTAAATGTGAAGGCGCAAGTAGGTGGAAGTGGAAGTGGGTGTGACCTTATGCAAATGATGGTCTGAGCCTGGATCTGACACTTACGCCAGGCGTATCATCCACGGAGCATGCTCAGTGACCTCGGCGTCTGATCGCTTCCCTGTGAGCATGCTCACAACTACGCCGGCCCAACTTCCAGGGATATGCCGGCCTAACTTACTGGGATATGCCGGCCTAACTTACTGGGATATGCCGGCCTAACTTACTGGGATATGCCGGCCTAACTTACTGGGATATGCCGGCCTAACTTCCTGGGATATGCCGGCCTAACTTACTGGGATATGCCGGCCTAACTTACTGGGATATGCCGGGTGCATAAATACGCCCAGACAGTGGCTGCACTGCTTGTGAGCGGTTTGTCTTGCTGGTGATGTCATCCTGCAGGGCTGTGGTTATTTCCAGGATGGCATCAGGGCTGAATCTGAAGATGCGATACACCTCCTCATCACCCATGCCAAAGAGGCTCATGCGCGTTCGGTATATCCTCTCATGTGCCCTCCTCCTCCATACCGGTGGACCCATTAGTAGTGCTAGGACCACGGCTGCCCCTGGCATGTTGGCATACAGATGTGTGTTGTCCTGCAAGTGGGGTTGCTCAGCTTGCTAAGTTCGTTGTTAACGGTACTGCTGGAGCTGCTCTCCAGCTGACCTGTGCCCGTCAGGTGCAAAGATAAAGCAGCTATTTGTAGGAATAACTTTACGCCGGACATAACACTTAGGCGCGGCGCACTTAGCCTGCGCCGGACCCAAATACGTTCACGAATCGGCATATCTCCCTCATTTGCATATTTGAATAGCAAATCAATGGGCGCGCCAGATGCGTCCAGCGTAAATATGCGCCTAAGATACGCTGGCACAGGAAAGTTAGGTCGGTCGGAGGAAGCCTATTTTCAGGCGTATCTAGTTTTGTGGGTACGGCACTTAGATAAGATGGCTCAACTTTACACTTACGCATCGTATCTCGACATATGCCGGCATAACTCTTCCTGAATCTGGCCCTATATGTTTTCTCACTTCCTGTTTCTCCTCAGTAAACTTTCCACCATCATCCGAGCGGTGGAAAGTCATTTATAACAGCTTACTGAACACCTTACTGAGGAGGAACAGGAAGTGAGAAATTCAAACAAAGAAAACAAAGAAAAAAAAAAAAAACATTTAGAAGGGAAATCGAAGGAAAAGGTAAGTGAACCAACAATGCACTAGCTTAAAGTAACCTATTTAGAAAATAAAAAACAAACCTTTACAACCCCTTTAATTCTGAACACAGCTACATCCCCAGTTATTGGAGTGTGCACACTTATGCAACCACATTATTATAATTTATTTTTTTACCACCCCCCCCCCCAAAAAAAAATGTAGTGTGTTTTTCAACTAAGTTGTACAATTTATAGGTCACATTAAAGGTGGAAAAGGGTTCTGAAATGATTTATCTTTGTCTCATTTTCTTTTCCATCACAGAAACCTGACATTTTTACAGGGGTGTGTATTTACTATGGGCCAGATTCTCGTAGATGCGCGCCTAATTATGCAGGCGTTGCGCATCTCAGATGCACTACGCCGACGTAACACGGAGTGCCAAGTACCGTATTCCCTAAGTTAATGCGCTCCAAGATGCGCCTGCGTCGCGTAAAATCATGGGCGTAATCCGGCGCAACTCCAAAGTAGGAGGGAAGTGGGCGTGTTGCATTATAATGAAGCGTGACCCCATGCAAATGCAGGCCGGGACGAACGGAGCATGCGCCGTGACATGGATGACCCGCGCCATGACGTGGATGCCTCCCTACGATGCGCCGGCGCAGGGTATATAATGCGCCCACACATGCGCCCGTGCAGCGCAAACGTCTCCCATTTTTTCGATAGTGACGGCCAAAGTTTGTGCTGGACAACATGACAACCGTGGTTAAGGAGAGGAGGAAGAAGAATTTCTCCCCAGAGGAGAGGGCCATTGTCGTCAGGGCCATGGAGAAGTTTGATTCGCGGCTCCATGGTGCTGACAGTGCCCGGACCAGCAAGTCCCGGAGGGATCAGATTTTAATGAGGGTCGCGTGCCAGGTCAATGCCCTCTCTCATGAGGTACGGACACCGCAGGACATTCAGAAGAAAATGAATGACCTGCGGCGTCATGTGAAGGGCAAGCTGGCTGCCATAGCTCGGCATGCCAAGGGCACTGGAGGGGGCCCACCCTGCCCTGTCCGCCTGACTGAGGAGGAGAAGGTGGTTGCCCGCTGCCTACAGACGGAGCAGGTAGAGGGAGTTGGGGGCTATGAGTCCCAGAAGCCAGCCGTGAGGACAGGTAAGTGTGTTTTATATTCTATCTGTTGTGTACATGTATGGGGGTGGAAGGGAACATGTGCCAAGTGTGTGGGTCCACCAACATGGGCATCTTTTGTGTCATCCACAGATGTGCAGGAGGGAGCGGGGCCATCTGTTGATGCCAGGGCCCATCAGGATCCATCCCCTGAAGATCCAGTCCCTCTGGCTGCCCCCCTGGAACAGGACTTGGAGGGAAGTGGGCACACCTCAACGGAGGAGGTGGTTGAGGAGGGTGTGGTAGTCCAGGACCAGGCCCTCTATGTTGTTGTGGAGGAGGATGGTGGGTTGGCCGGACCAGCCCAGGCTATTCCTCTACCTGTAGCGAACCCCTCAGTGTCCCCCTCCAACCTCTCCAGTCCCTCTCTTTCCCCCCCCCTCATCTCCGGCCCCTCAACATCCTCCCCTTATGCCCGGTCCCCTGCCACTCCCCGCAAGGCGACGTGCAAGACCAGGGGTGTTCATAAGGTCCTGCCGGAAGAGCTGGTCAGACAGCAGGACCAGCAAAATCAGCACCTGGCCGAGGTCGTGGAGGAGATGAGGCGCCTGGCCGACAGCCTGGCATCCTCGGACAATATAACAGATGCCATCCAGGATGTTGCTGTTAACAGCGCAGCAACGCTGACCAGCTTGGGGGAGCTGCAGGAAAACACCTCGGAACTTGTGGGGGAGGTTCATGCCCTGCGCCTTGCTGTCGAGGCGCAGACTGCTGTGCAGACCCGCATAGCGGTTGCCCTGGAGGGCATGCAGGCAGCCAGGGAGGGACGTGGGGATGCTCCTCCTCAACCTGCTGCCCCCCCCATCTGTGGCTGCCCCCAGGCAAGTGAGGGGCAGGACCCGTGGCACCAGGCAGAGCCCCCGCCAGGCCCATTAATTTTATTTTTCTTTATTATTATGCTCTGGATAAGAGCTTATTTTTTTTTTGGTTATGCTCTGGATAAGAGCTTTTTTGGTTATGCTCTGGATAAGAGCTTTTTTTATTTATTTTTGTGCTCTGGATAAGAGCTTTTTTTATTTATTTTTGTGCTCTGGATAAGAGCTTTTTTTATTTATTTTTGTGCTCTGGATAAGAGCTTTTTTTATTTATTTTTGTGCTCTGGATAAGAGCTTTTTTTATTTATTTTTGGATACTGCACACGGTGCAGTGTGAATGGTGTGTGAATGTGAGAGGGTGGCACTCCTGACAGTAAGGGGTGTCACCCTCGGCCGTGGAGGTGAAGTTAACCCCACGGCTGTATGAATGATGTGTGAAAGGTGTATGAATGGACAGCAACATCATTGGGGCCTTGACGTGGCGTTGCTGCTCCCAACTCCTACATGCTGGACTTGGGCTAATCCAATGCGATGTGCATGTGGTGTGTGTGATCTAGGGACATCAGTGGTGTACACGCGTGCATTGTCTGTGTGCCATGCTGTATGTCTGTGTTTAACGGTCAAAGATTCGTAACACGAGGACCCTCCTGACTGCTCTTCCATCAGCTGACGGGGTCTCCTCTGGCGGGGGGGGGCTGTGTGGTTGGGGGGTCAGGTCATCACGTAGGGCAATGTGCAGGCCCTTTCGCATGGCAAAGTTGTGCAGAATACAACATGCACCAATGATCTGACCCACAAAGTTGGGGGAATACAATAGGGCCCCCCCAGACTTATCCAGGCATCGGAAACGGGACTTCAGGAGGCCAAATGTGCGCTCCACCACTGCACGGGTTTTGATGTGTGCTTCATTGTATCTTCTCTCTCCTCTGGTTTGGGGGTTCCGGAAAGGAGTCATGAGATGGGGTCCCAGTGTATATGCAGAGTCACCTGTAAGGGAAAAGACAGGAGGATGGTAGTCATGCATGTGCCACTTCTGTTGTGCATCATGGGAGGGGATAGTCATGGCTGCCACCCATGTCACTCACCAACCAGCCAGCTGTCCCCATACATGTCCTGCTCAAAATCTTCTGGGATGTTGCTTTGACGGTAGATGTAGCTGTCATGGCTGGACCCGGGGTCTTTGGCACGGACGTGCCATATGAGGTATTTGGCATCGGCTATCACCTGTACGTTGATGGAATGCCAATGCTTCCGATTGCGGTATATGTGCTCTGTGGCACTGGGGGGCTGGAGTGCCACATGTGTGCAATCAATGGCCCCGATGGTGCGTGGGAATCCGTCAATTCTGTAGAAATCTGTCATTGCCTTCTGCCTCAGGTGCTCAGTGGTGGGTCTGATGAACTGGTTGGACATGCGTCTGAGGATTGCAGGGACAACCTGGTGCAGACATCTGCTTATGCTGGTTTGTGACATCCCAGCCACCACTCCACTTGTACGCTGGAATGATCCACTGGCCAGGAAATGCAGTGTTGCCAGTACCTTCACCAGTGGCTGCAGTGCACGTGAGCGGTATGTCTGGCTGGTGATGTCATCCTGCAGGGCTGTGGTTATTTCCAGGATGGCAGCAGGGCTGAATCTGAAGATGCGATACACCTCCTCATCACCCATGCCAAAGAGCCTCATGCGCGCTCGGTAGATCCTCTCACGTGCCCCCCTCCTCCTACTCCTCCTTCTATGCGCCTCTTCCTCTGCATACCTTAGTAGTGATAAGACCATGGCTGGCCCTGGCATCATTGGCATACGAATGTCTTGTCCAGTAAGTGTGATTGCTCAACTAGTCCGTTACGGTGCTGCTGTAGTTGCTCTCCAGCTGACTTGCACACGGCCTTGAGCAAAGTTACCCGTGCTTTTATGAGGGGTATGTTTACTCAAGGCTTTCGAGTTACGCGCACCACGAGTAGCCAACGCCGGACGCGCGTAGTTTCGGGAATACGCGCATCTCCCTCATTTGCATATTTGCATGCTAATTCAATGGGAACTGAATATTTTTCATGCGTAACTATGCGCCTACGCCGCGCTAGCTTAATGCATTTTCGCCGGCCAGACGGAAACAAATTTCGCGCGTATGTGGTTCTGTGTTTACCGCGCATCGATACGCAGGCGAACATTTACTATTACGCCGCGCATATACATTTACGCGCCTCTGAGAATCTGGCCCTATATATTCAGTTGCCAAAAGATCTGTATTTCTGTGATTTACACACATCGGTCACACTGTACAGGTGAGATCCTTATTTTATGGCTTTTCAGTGGAGCTTCCTATGTTAGCCCTTCACTCCAGTCTTCTCAATGGACAATGAATATGCAACATTGTTTCTAGCTGATAAACAGTAAGGTGATCCAGAAAGGCATGACTGCTGTATAACAGATGTCATTAAACCCACATTAATCCCCATATACTTAAAGGGGTTGTAAAGGTACACGTTTTTCATGCATTAACGTAAAAAAACATCTCACAGCACCGCCCCCCCCCCCCCCGAGCCCCCGTTGTACTTACCTGACCGTTCGAATCTCCCGGGCGCGTCCACGTCGTCCTCTTCGGTTCCCAGCCTGGCCGTTGATTGGCTAGGCTGGGCGGATTGATAGCAGCGCAGCCATTGGCTAGCGCTGCTGTCAATCAGAGCGGATGACGCGGCGCGCCGGGGGCGGAGCCGAGTGATACAGTCGGCGGCTATGGCCGCCGCTGTATCACGGGAGCGCGCTCGCAAAAGCTTTCCTCCATGCGAGCGCCCTCGCATGAAGAGGGAAAGCTTTTGCGAGGAGGAGCCCAGACAGCCGCCGAGGGACCCCAGAAGACAGCTTTCCTGGCCACTCTGTGCAAAACGAACTGCACAGTGGAGGTAAGTATAACATGTTTGTTATTTATTTTTTTTAAAAGCCCTGACTTTAGTGTCCCTTTAAACCCTTAATCTAAACTATAGAAAACGAGACCAAAACAGTGTTGGAGTTATAGGGCCAGATTCAGGAACACTTGCGCTGGAGTATTTCGATATGCGCCGCGTAACTGTGATGATGCGCCGTCGTTTCTATGTGCCCGTACCCACCAAACTAGATGCGCCCAATAACGGGTCATTTGCGACCGGCGGAACGTTCCGACGCCAGAGTATCGTTAGCGCTTATTTTCGCTGGGCGCATCAGTCGCGCCCATTGATTTCCCATGCAAATATGCAAATGAGGTATTTTTCCCAATTCACGATCGGATTAGCACCATACGCTGGCTACATGCGCCGCGCGTATCTGGTCCGTCCGGCGCAAAGTTATTTCTACAAAAGGCTGCTTTATCTTTACTCCAGACGGTCACAGGTCAGCAGGAGAGCAGCTACAGCAGCGTTACCGACGAAACTAGCAAGCTGAACAACAACACTTGCAAGGACAACACCTCTGTGTGCCAACATGCCAGGGGCACTCGTGGTCCTAAGACTAGTACTGGGTCCCTCGCTACGGAGGAGGCGGGCACGTGAGAGGATATACCGCACTCGTATGAACCTCTTTGGCATGGGGGATGAGGAGGTGTATCGCCTCTTCAGATTCAGCCCTGATGTAATACTTGAACTAACCACAACCCTGCAGGATGACATCACCAGCCCAACACACCGCTCACAAGCAGTGCAGCCACTGGTGAAGGTCCTGGCAACACTTCATTTCCTTGCCAGTGGATCATTCCAGCGTACAAGTGGAGTGGTGGCTGGGATGTCACAGTCCTCCATAAGCAGATGTGTGCACCAGGTTGTCCCTGCAATCCTCAGACGCATGTCCAACCAGTTCATCAGACCCACCACTGAGGAGCTGCGGCTGAAGGCAATGACAGATTTCTACAACATTGCCAGATTCCCACGCACCATCGGGGCCATTGATTGCACACATGTGGCACTCCAGCCCCCCAGTGCCACAGAGCACATATACCGCAATCGGAAGCATTGGCATTCCATCAACGTACAGGTGATAGCTGATGCCCAGCGCCTCATATGGCACGTCCGTGCCAAACACCCCGGGTCCAGCCATGACAGCTTCATATACCGTCAGAGCCCCATCCCTACAGAATTCGAACAGAACATGTATGGGGACAGCTGGCTGGTTGGTGAGTGACATGGGTGGCAGGCATGACTATCCCCTCCCGTGATGCACAACAGAAGTCGCACATGCATGACTAACATTCTCCTGTCTTTTACCTTACAGGTGACTCTGCATATGCACTGGGACCCCATCTAATGACTCCTTTCCGGAACCCCCAAACCAGAGGAGAGAGAAAATACAATGAAGCACACATCAAAACCCGTGCAGTGGTGGAGCAAACATTTGGGCTCCTGAAGTCCCGTTTCCGCTGCCTGGATAAGTCCGGGGGGACCCTATTGTATTCCCCTACCTTTGTGTGTCAGATCATCGCTGCATGTTGTATTCTGCACAACTTTGCCATGAGAAAAGGCCTGCATATTGACATACGTGATGACCTGACCCCCGACCCACACAGTCCCCACCTGCCAGAGGACACCCAGTCTGCTGATGGAAGAGCAGTCAGGAGGGTCCTCGCCGTAGGCATCTTTGGACACTAAACCAAAACATTAATAACACAGACAATGCACGCGTGTACACCACTGATGTCCCTAGATCACACACACCACATGCACATCGCATTGGATTAGCCCAAGTCCAGCATGTAGGAGTTGGGAGCAGTAACGCCAGCGTCAAGGCCCCAATGATGTCACTGTCCATTCACACACCTTTCACACGTCATTCATTCAGCCGTGGGGTTAACTTCACCACCACGGCCGAGGGTGACACCCCTTACTGTCAGGAGTGCCACCCTCTCACATTCACACACCATTCACACTGTCCCCTGCACTCCTGACCGTGTGCAGTTCAAAATAAATAAAAAATCTCATCACCTGAGCATGAAAATAAAATATAAACTCATAACCTGAGTATAAAAAAAAGCACAAATATAAACCAAATCAAAAATAACCCTCATCTAGGATGACGGGGGCTCCTCCTTGGGGGCACTCTCGGGCTCCTCATCTGCCTGGAGGGAGTGGGTGGTGGTGGGGGTGTGGGGGCATCTTGAGGAGGCTGTTCCCCGGATGGGCCACTCCGGCCAGCTGTTGGCTGCCTGCCCTCCAAGGCCACTGCAATCCTGCTCAGATAAAGGTTCGTCTGGGCCTGCATCCTCAACTGGCGGGTGATATTGTGCCGCTGGTCACGCTGCCGTTGCCTCCCCTCTTCCCGAATGGCAGCAGTGTTGGCATGTACAGCTGCTGTCAGGTGCCGTACATCAGCCTGCACCTCCCCCAGGCTGGTAACAATGTTCTGAACACCACTGGGCATAGAGCCCAGGCTGTCAGCGACCCGGTCCAGGTGGCCAGCAATCTCCCCCATCTGCTGGGTCTGCTTGGCGTGGTCCAACAGCACCTGGTCCTCGACCAAATCACACACCCCCCTGGTCTTCCGGGTGGCCTTCCTGGGGGCAGAGGAAGGTTGTCCCCGTGGGGATGGAGTTGCCCTTGAGGGGCTACCTAGGATGGGGGAGGGGATCACAGAGGGCCCTGCAGAGGAGGAGGACTCCTCCAACATTAAAATAAACTCCTGTTCAGGGACAGGCTCCTCCACAACCACCTCTGCTGAAGTGGTGTGGGCACTCTCCTCCTCCACCTCGGTGTCTCCAGCACCCAGGGCCTCGTCAGCAGCATCCCGTTGGGGGGTTGGGGTGGACTGGCCGGCACGAGATGATGGCCCAGCACCGTCATCTGTGGATGACACAAAGCAGACACATGTTGGTGGTCCCACACACTTGGCACATGTACCCACCCCCCCCCCCACATGCAACACACCAAAAAGGGGGTAAAAATCACTTACCTGTCCTGGAGCCTTCCTCTACGGAGTCATAGCCAGGGACCCCCTCCAACTGCTCCCTGTCCAGGCAGCGGGCGACCACCTCCTCCTCCGCGGTCAGGGTGACAGGACATGGGGGACCACCACCTGTGCCCCTCTCATGGCTCCTAATGGTGGACACCTTGCCCCTCACCTTGCGCCGCAGGTCATTGATTTTTTTTTGAATGTCTGAAGCACTCCGGGTGGAGTACCCCAGCACATTGACCCTGGCAGCAATGGTGGCCAGGATACCCTGCTTCCTTTCCCGGCTGGTCTTCCTGCTTTTTTTCCCATGGAGAAAATCATTAAATGCCTCCAAAGCCGAGATTATCACAGTGACCTCCTGGGCATTATAGTTTAGGTTCCTCCTCTCTTTGGGGGTAGCGGGAGCAGCCATTACAGGGCAAAAGTATCTTCCCTGGGGTGGGGGGAAATGGAACTACTTTTGCGCCGGAATGGCGTTTCCGCCAGCGCTTTTAAGCGCCCAGCGGAACGCATTGCGCTGACGTTTCCCAGGAAGTGGTGCCGGCGGAAGTTGTGAGCATGCGCACAAGGGGGGCGAGTGGAGCCGCACTGACTGCGCATGCTCCGTGGATGATGCGCTGAACGTAAGCCTCTGCGCTGGGCTCCGCCCATCATTTACATATGATCACACCCAGTTCCACTTGCGTCGGGTTACGCCAGCGCATTATCGTTACTCTGGCGCAAGTTTACGCGCAACTGCTATGTGAATTACAGGACTTGCGCTGAAAGGGTCTTCAGAGTAACGTAAATGAGAAGCGTTACTCCAGAGGAAAGATACTCTCATCTACCTGAATCTGGCCCATAATAGGCCGTAGCAGACCAATTTATTAAACAATTATAGATAAATAACTCTATAAAATTAAGATAATAACTTAATAACATAAACATAATAACATAAATACAGTAAATAACATCTAAATAGTGTTGGTCTCAGCAGGGACTCAATACCCCTAGAGGGGAAAAACCATAATGCACTGCAGTACTTAACAGTGTATGATAGGCCTCCTGCCGACAAGCTGGCCCGGAGACAGCCACAGACCGCAGTGCCCCATTATCACTTCCCAGCTAACCTCCGTTAGCTGGAAACCATTACCGTGACCCATAGCAACGATGGGTCCCCAACACTCCTTCTGCCATATCTTTCCTCTCCTGCCAAGACCAACACCTGCCACTGCTACGACATTCAAAGGATCTGATAACCTGTGAACAAAGCAGAAAAAACAAAACACACAAGGCAACAGAAACCAGGAAAAACAAATCCCATAAATAAGGGAGGGTGGGTGGGAAACTTTCCCCCAGGATGTGCTTCAATAGGAAAGGGAGGGGCCAGCTTTTATATGCCTATCAACTCCTCCCACCAGAAACTCTTACAGAACTCCCACTAACTTTTACTTCCCATGTTAACCCCGTCATGTCCGCCCTGCACATATGCCATTGCATTCTAATGCTCCGGGCTTCTCTTGACTGCTGTATAACAGATGTCATTAAACCCACATTAACCCCCATATACTTAAACCCTTACTCTAAACTATAGAAAACGAGACCACAACAGTGTTGGAGTTATAACAGGCCGTAGCAGACCAATTTATTAAACAATTATAGATAAATAACTCTATAAAATTAAGATAATACCTTAATAACATAAACATAATAACATAAATACAGTAAATAACATCCAAATGGTGTTGGTCTCAGCAGGGACTCAATACCCCTAGAGGGGAAAAACCATAATGCACTGCAGTACTTAACAGTGTATGATAGGCCTCCTGCCGACAAGCTGGCCCGGAGACAGCCACAGACCGCAGTGCCCCATTATCACTTCCCAGCTAACCTCTGTTAGCTGGAAACCATTACCGTGACCCATAGCAACGATGGGTCCCCAACACTCCTTCTGCCATATCTTTCCTCTCCTGCCAAGACCAACACCCGCCACAGCACCCAAGGGGAACCACCTTACCCTTGGGCGCCCCTCCAAACACGAAGGGCTCTCTGTACTCCATCCTCCAACCCCAACACCCAAAGATCAATCCCAACATCATTTAGATGTACTCCGTCACCCCTCAAATACCTCCAAGTGTCCAGTTCCAAGTCCCGGTGTCTAACGGCCAGACCCCCTTTTTCCACCATGAATTTGCTTATAACATCGTTAACCTTCTTACTAGCCCTGTTAAGTCCCGTAACAGACTTAGCCATCATCCAAGTCGTCCTCGCCATGATGTCCGACCAGACTATGACCATGCCTGGAAATTGCAACATCAATCGCTCAACATCTATCTTGATGTAACGCATGATGTCCATCATTGACCTGACCCCTAAATCATTGCCACCAACGTGTAATACCAAAACGCCAGGCGGCCTGTCCTGTTCTGCGAAACGCTGAACTTCGGGAACCACACCTCCCCACAACATCCCCAGGACTCCCAACCACCGCACACAAGCCTCACGTCTGGACAAACCCAACTGCCTACCCCCAGGTCTAGCATCACCTCTCCGGGCCCCCCAGCACACGTATGAGTGACCCAAGATCCAGACCAGGCCCGGCACATCACCTGAAAAACAAAAGCAGATAACAGGAAAAAACGGGCACCGAGACAACAGATCGCCCAACACAATATAAAGTGCAACCCTCACCAGATTACATCCCCCCCAACCACTCATACACCCACAACTAAGTGAGGACGGACATATAACAAAAATCTCCTGGACTCCCACCGCCCAATCCTTTTAACCACCTCCCCATCCATCCCAACCATGGCAGCCTCCGTAGCCGCCCCAATGCGGAATAAGTGTGAGGAAAACTCCTTACCAATCAAGCCCAAACCCCCCAAACATTTCCTGAAAACCACCACAAATTGGAAACGAGATAGAGGGGAACCCTCCGAATGTATCAAAAATGAACCCACTGACTTTGGTTGTAACCCTAAATAGGCTCTGACCGCCCTAACCGGGCACAAGGTAGAACCCGGGACAGAAAATACTTGCACTGACCTGCCCCTACCGGCCTGGTCCGTCTTAGACCTGCTCCAAAGCAACCTCAAATCATCATCACCACAAACAACCTCCCGGAAACCAATGCCCCCTGAACCTTCCTGGAGGGGCTCACCAACTCCCCGATGCGAAAGGCTCCAAAAAATGCCAACAAAAAGGCCACTTTAAACAGGGCAACCTCATACGCTGAGGAGCAAACCAACAACAGTTGTTCCAAAATGCCACCCAAAATCTCAAACGTAACCGGTCTCCTAGTGTCCTGGCGAACCAACGCTTTCCTATATCCCTTCATAGCCTGACGGACCCAAAAATCTTTGGTGAAATCCATCTGACCTTGTAACTTAAACAAAAATGCCAAACCCAACAAAGTGGTATTAACCCTTGCTACTGATACCCCACTCTCGAGTAACTCGGCGAGATAACATAATAAAAGCCCCCGCACTTGATTGCCCACAGGCTCCTCCCCCAACTCCTGAACAAAATCCAGCCACGCTTGCCATACCTTTTTGTAAGACGACCAAGTGCCTGAGCTCAAAGACCTCTGTATCCATCCCTCTAAGAGGCGAACACTACCTCCCACAACCATTCGGGGCACGATACTCCCTGTTGCTTCGCCATCGGTGCCAGCTCCCAAAACCTGTCCCACTGGAAGCGAGACAAAGCATCATCTCGACCCCCGGAATATGCACCGCATACAGAAAAATATTGAGTTGTAAACATCGCAAAACCAAGTGCTGCAGAAGCCTTATGACCGGAGGAGAGGATGCTGAAAACGTATTTATGACCTGCACCACACCCATGTTGTCACCGTGGTAACGCACTTTCAGATCCCTAAAAGACGCACCCCACAGTTCCACCGACAGGACCACCGGAAACAGTTCCAGCAAGACCAAATTCTTCGTGAAACCAGCCTCCCCCCACGAGCTAGGCCACGGACCCGCACACCAATGGCCCTGGAAAAAGGCCCCAAAACCAAAAGACCCTGTCGCATCCGTAAACAACTCGAGGTCAAAGTTGCTCACCGGGCCCGACATCCACAGAGCCTGACCATTGAAGGATTCCAGAAAAGAATGCCACACCTCCAAATCCCCCCTGTGCTTTTTAGTCAAACTAACAAAATGCCTCGGCGACTTAACTCCAGCCGTGCTAGCTGCAAGCCTGCGACTGAAGATCCGCCCCATTGGCAAAATGCGACATGCAAAATGTAGTTTGCCCAACCACGACTGCAATATTCGCAGCTGGACCTTACGCAACCCCCCTAAGCTCCGTCACCCCCTTCTTCAAATCCAAAAGCTTGTCTTCCGGTAGCCTGCACTCCATAGCCTCGGAGTCCAGCACAATGCCCAAAAACTTGATAACTGAGCAAGGCCCCTTTTTTCAGGGGCCAACGGAATGCCAAACCTCTCAGTGATGTGTTCCAAAGTAGCCAGGGGCACCCCACAAATCCTGGAAGAAGCCGGACCGATTCACAGGAAATCATCCAGGTAGTGAATCACAGAATTCACCCGGAAACATCCCGCACCACCCATTCCACAAATGAACTAAACAGCTCAAAAAAGGCACAGGAAACCGAGCAACACATCGACAGACACTTGTCGACGTAAAACTTGTCGACATCCTGTTCCTCCTTGCACAAAGGAGCAGAAACCGGTCCTACTGATGGGTTAAGGACCTTCTACAGCTCTGTCCAGCTCTCCTAGGGTAACTGCCTGTCTCCTGCAATCTCCTCCACATGGGATAGGGAGGAAATGCTTAGCATAGAAACTCACTGAAAACTGGGCATGTGCAGCATCTGCCAACACTGCTCTGCAAAATCCCCAATTGCATTGGGGACATGGACAGAAGAGGGAGATAGAGAGCAGCAGGATTAACTAGGTTTTTTGTAGAATACAGACAACAAATCTTATAGTGACTAAGTGAGTATGAACGGCATGTAATATGGCATTTAATAATATTTTTTTTATGATGTGGGCATAAGTATGTGGAGCCTATTGCATTAGGGAAGAGGTGTCCAAACTTTTTTCAAAGAGGGCCAGATTTGATGAAGTGAATATGCGTCAGGGCCGACCATTTTGCCTGACATTTTTTGGGCCAATAAAATTTGGTTTAAGTGCGTTAGTTCGAGCACTAATAAAAATACCTACAAAAACTCTCTTGCCTTTGTGGCTGTGTGTGGTGAAGAGATGATCTTGAGCGTGTTATTTGGCTATACCGTATTTATCGGCGTATTACACACACTTTCACTTCAAGATGGAAGTTTCAGGAAAAAAAAATACATTTTAAATAAAGAACTGTTAAGCAAAATAAGGGTCAGTGCCCATCAATGAAGCCTAATCAGTGTCCATCTGCAGCCTCACCATTGCCATGAATGCAGCCTTACCATTGCCATCAGTGCAGCCTAATAGGTGCCCATCTGCAGCCTCAGATGAGACAAGGAGGGGGATTATATGAGCGGCAACAGATTACATACAGGAGAATCTCCTGTTTACTTGGTGGCCTCTTTAACACAAAGTCCCTCCTCCTATGACAGACAAAACAGTCGTCCAATGACAGCCCAGGAGACGGGACTTCCTATTACATATGCCGCTGAGTGAACAATAGATTCTCCTGTATGTATATCTGAAGGCACTCGTCCCGCCCCCCCTCCCTGTCCCCTCCGAGGCAGCGCTGATAAATATGGTATATATTTTTTTGTGGCCCTGGGGGCCACAAAAGATATACATCCAAATCACCAGGGGGGCCATACTAAACTGGAATGCGGGCCGCATTTGGCCTGCGGGCCGGACTTTGGACATGCCTGCTGATTAGGGTGTGCACACTAAAGTTTACACACACATGTGTGTGTGTCTACATATATGTGGCCCCTGAACATTGATCTCCCTGCTAGCAAAGGAAAAGAGTAAGCACTTATCTTTTGGCAGAGACAGTAAGATTCCTATTCTCCCCGCAGAACCCAGAGTGACAATGGGGTGATTAGGGTGTGCCCAGGCACACTCGGCACACCCTGTGTGCACGCCTGTGGATGTGAGTTTAGTGGCACTTTAAGCAAAGTTGCAGTGTTACTAATGAATTAGTAGCTCACTGAGAACTGCAACCAGCATACATTTATCATGGTAACTTGGATCCAAACACCCATTATGAAATAAAATGTTAGCTGAGCTTGATATTAAGCAGTTTCGGCTTCAAACAGCAAGTTAAGTTTACCTTTATCTTCTTTATCTTTAGCAGCAGGCTTCTGGATAGTAGGACATTTATACACTGCAAAAGTGCAATGTGACCACTGGGACATTTTTCACCTTTTCCCCTTTACCATTTGTTGCTCTGTGGCAGGGAGACAGTATGGGGATAAACAAAGCTTGAGCAATGGGCTGGAATGAAGGCAGGCACACACATGAAAGTCAGGAGGATCTATGGAATTATGCAGAGGGTATGAATGTGTTGAGATAAGAAAAGGAATTTTCAGTGACTGAAACAAGGAGGGGGGGGGGGTGCAATGAAATAATGCAAGTGAACTGTGCAGAACGCCTGGATATTTACATAGCAGTGAATAGTTTGTACATGCGCTGCTTCTCTCAGATGTGTCAGGTACAGTCAATTATTTCTGCTTTAGTGATTTGGTAGAAAATGTTTTGTGAGATGAAAAATGTCTGCTGTCTAGTAAAAGTAATATAATGCAAAAAAAAAAAAAGCAACGTACCACTCCTGGCACCAGTAGCATATCTATAATCATTGCACTCTCCATGGTACTGATTAGGATAATTGCAGCAATAATATTAGGTGATAATTATTGAATGTTAAAAGCTACTTTTCTTTTCTTTTTTTTTTTTTTTTAACTTGGAATAATACATTCTGAAGCAGAGACGGAATTCTTTTCTTTAATACTGTTTCTGTATGGACCAACTACACAAAATTACATTTCATTAGGTAGGGAACCCTTATGACACCAAATCAGCAAATCTGGTATACAGTAATGAGGGACCAGAAGTCAGATGCTGCGTAACTTAAGGTGACCAGATTTTATGAAATCCAGGGACATATTTTTTTTAACTTTTTGACTCTCTGCCCGTCGCTGCCCGCCTCACAGCCTATCAAGCCTTATTCTTCAGGCCGCAGCTACTACTGGGTGGGCAGCGGAGGAAGATCACTCCGCCTAGGAAGGGAATGAGATAAGCAGGCAGGCGGCTGGCCAGGACTTGAGCCATGGCAGAAGAACACGAGCTGAATGGGCATGCACCCAAACTGAAGAAATATTCCCTCCGCTCTGACCAGCACATGATCATCAGAAAGGGGCACAGATAATGGAAAAAATACACTCCCCTAAGCTAGTAGGAGCGACGGGGGTGTAATTAAGATTTTTTTTTTATTCCGCACTGACTGTCTTTGAAATTGCCCCAGCCCCTGTTCAAATCCAATTTGTGGACAAAACTGGGGACAGACTTGGTTCGGGGACAGTGTCCTCATTCCACGGACTGTCCCCAGAACCCGGGGATGTCTGGTCACAGATTGGGCAGTGATACCGCTCGCCATCATAGAATAAGTGCTAATTGTACATAACCTGCTTATATGTGCGTATCTAAGTATATAATTTATGTATATTGATTGAGAATTTTAAAGAGGCTATGGACGCGGCTATGGACGCTGAATGCTGGACACGGAAACACGCCCACAAGGTAACCCCCCTTCTCCTAGGGGGGTTATCTGATGCGGAGAGAAGCCGGGGGAGAGCCGCCGAGGGACCCCAGAAGATAGCGTTCGGGGACACTCTGTGCAAAACCAACTGCACAGTGAAGGTAAAGAGATGTATACCACTCTAAAAACTGCTAATCCCCTTTGCTTCCATCCCAGTGAACCGAAAGGGTGCTGGCTGTGCACAAATGCATAGGATAAAAGGAATCCTGGACCGCCGCACACCTTAAAAACAATGGGCCAGATTCACAGATTAACTGGTGTTAGACTGGAGTAATTTCAAATTACTCGCGTTTTTTAGCTAGTCAAAAACATCAAACTATGAATAGACGGCTGCGGGCTTCAATTCGACTGGATTACGTGTTCGTACGCCTTCAGATCTACGCTGCAATAAAATTGCGGCCACTGGGTGGACTTCCCGTCGCTTTCCGCGTCGGGGTATGCAAATTATCTTTTTCCGGCGATCCCCGAAATTACGATCTTCATTCGCAATCTCTTACGGCACCTTTAGTCATCTTTTTTTTGCGTAACACTATACCAGCTTTTTGCTGCTCTAATATTAAACAGCCCATGTTAAGTATGGCCGTCGTTCCCGCGTCGAATTTTTACGTTTTCCGACGTCTTTTATTATTTTTAACGTAAGTCGTCCGGGAATAGGAATGTTCGTAAACGACGCTACTCAAACAACGAATGACGTAACGACGTGATTTTGCGCAATGCACAGCGGGAAATTTCTGAACGGAGCATGCGCAGTTTGATCGCCGCGGGGACGCGCGTAATTTAAATGCTTCACGCCCCCTAATCGCGTATTTCGATTACGCGGCGAGAAATAGACTACGCCGCCGTAGCGTACGGGCAAAAATCTACCATCAAGTGCATGAGTTGAGTTGAGTTGAGGTGCACTTTCTATAGCGTGGTCAATTACCCCGGAGGATCCCGACACGCATCAAGGCGAAAGGGCTCATTAGGGCTAGTTTGCAGTGTGATCAGACTGAGATCAGCACAGTAATGACGGGCTTAGCCTGGTGGATCATACTGTTTACTTTTTTTTTTATAAAATGTCTGTTTGACATCTCATAAAATTAAATTGCCGGCCGTGCAGTGGATTGCCTCGCACAGTGCTGCACTGATAAAAAATATGTTTTTTAAGAAAACCATGCCTACACACCACTACAACTGCAACGCGTGAACTGGAAACATAGGAGACAAAAGAGCTTTGCTTTGCATGCGGTCACATTGGCAGTTTACTGTGGAGTTGAGCAGGAACAACCTTCACCATTGAGAAGGAGCCTAATGCCGTGTACACGCAATCACTTTTTGTGATGAAAAAAAACGTCATTTTATCTCAGGAAACAAAACAAAGTTTTTCAAACTTCATTTTCCAAAACGACGTTGCATACACACCATCGTTTTTCCAAAATGCTCTAGCAAAGCCTGGTGACGTACACCACGTTCGACGGCACTCTGTTCCATTGAAGCTCCGCCTCATAACTTGCCTCTGAGCATGCGCGGGTTTAAAAACGTAGTTTTCAACATCGTTTTGCCCACACACCATCACTTTTTATGACACAAAAAACAACGTTTTGAAAAACGACACAAAAAATTCAAGCATGTTCAAAAAAAAATTTTTGTCGTTTTTTTGAAGACATAAAACGACGTTTTTCCCACACACGGTGATTTTAAATGGCGTTTTTGAAAGCGTCGTTTTTTTTCATTACAAAAAATGATCGTGTGTACCAGGCATTAGTTGTGCCGACTATAAAGGAAAGTTGGAGACATGAGTGAAAAAACACATAAGCATCCAACCAGTGGCAGAACGACCACCATAGCAACCCACGTGGTTGTTATGGGGCCCAGTGAGGAAAGACGGCTCCGAGGGTGAGAGCAGGGGTCCCCGCGTTCTGTTAGGCGGCTCAGTTGGTAAGAGAGCAAGCGAAAAGCTGGGCGGCTTGGGTGAGCAGGCTGGCCAATCAGGGAGCTGGCGGGTGGGGAGCAGAGATATGACATCACTATGTGTCTTGTATTCACACATAAGTTTAATCAGAACAGAAATTGGTTAGAAGGCATGGAGGTCAGCAATGCGGCCTTCAGGGGCTGCATAGCTGTTGCCTGGGTACTGTGCCACATGGGTGTGGAACTATGTTGTTCAATGGCATTAGTTCATTTTTTTTGTGGGGGGGGGGGATACAACATTTTGCTATGGGGCCCTGTGATTTCTAGTTACGCCCCTGCATTCAACATACCTGTGACTTTAGGGACAACTACAGACCATTCTCTAGTCTTGAACTATTAGGTAGCAGGTAGAACGCCAAGCATTTTAGGAAATAAATAGCCTGAAAACATGTTCTAACATCTTTGCAGGTTGGGCATACTTTTTCTGCTTCATTCAGGCTGGTTTTGCACCTGCCACAGGCAAGTGTCTCTATGAGTGAAATACCTTTCTGCTATTACAGGCCCAAGCCTGTTTTACATCCTGCTCTACCTGAATGATTTTATCTACTTTACCTTGCAAACTTCTCAATAGACTTCAGTGAAAAAAAAAACAAAAAAACTATCAGCTTCTTTACAGACACCTGATAGTCGTACATGATGCTGTATGCAGCAAATGAACAATCATACAAAACAAAACAGAAGAAAAAGAAAATTCCTGACATAATGTAATGAATTCTTTGGTTATATTCACATTGGACAGCAAGGATGAATTCAGCACCAATATGACGGACTCCACTCCTACCATGGATACTGTCCTATGACGTTTATATGTTTCTCCTGTTTGTGTGCATTTTCTCCAGCTGTGCTTACTCTAAAAGGTAAAATAACACTGGACAACCTACCCCCCGCCATCCCTTGGTCCCCCGCTGTACTCTGGTGTTACTGCACCCCTGTAGCCATTCCAGTCATCCAGGCATTTGAAATCCTCATGTGTCTCCCTATTCTCTGCGCAGTGCTTCTGGGACAGTCCAGATTGATTCTGATTGGTCAGCACCATCACAGTGAATTGATCTGGTCCATTTCAAAAGCACTGCATGGAGAAGAGCAGGGATTTCAAATTCCCAGAGGTAAGTACACTGGGGAACTTAGGTGGGGGGTGGACGGGGAGGGTATTTGTGGTTAATTCACCTTCACATTTTTTCTGTAAAGGCAAACTAATCCTGTAAGCTGGCAAAACACTATAAAATGTATCTCATGCAGCCCCAAAGGTTGCATGAGAGAAATTTATTGTTTCCCCCACCCGTGCTAAACAGCATGCATAGACTAATTCCCCCACTTGGGCTGATGACTGCCAAAGTACACAAACTGTGCCCCAAAGGTGTTCAGCAGGTGTCGGTGGACATCGAGTCCGCAGTAGCTGCCCCTTGGCTTCCGGCGTGTGTGATCGCATCCGAACGACCTACCCGGAAAAGCCGGATTACGTATATACACTATATTGTCAAAAGTATTGGGATGCCTGCCTTTACACTCACACAAACTTTAATGGCATCCCAGTCTGTAGGGTTCAATATTGCGTTGGCCCCCCTTTGCAGCTATAACAGCTTCAACTCTTCTGGGAAGGCTGCACACAAGGTTTAGGAATGTGTCTGTGCAAGTGTTTAAAGGGGAGTTCCACCCACAATTTCACTTTTTAAATATAAATACCCCTGTAATACACAAGCTTAATGTATTCAATAAAGTTAGTCTGTAAACTAAGGTCCGGTTTGTTAGGTTGTTACAGCATTTCGTTTATAATCTAGAAATAGACCGTGGCCATCTTAAGTGTGGGCATCATGAAGCCAGACTGTATGACTTTCAGCTTTGCATATCTCGCACATGCTCAGTGCTGCACAAGCAATGTAATAGGTTTCAGTCAGGTTTGCAAGGACTACTGGGAAACATGATGCCTATCCCAGAAACCCTTGCAAATAGCCTTGTGACTTAATAGCCTAGGCTAATAAGGAGGGGGAAGTAATGCAGGACTACAAAATAAAGGTATTTACAAGCAACAAAATAAATAAAAAATGTCCATTCTGAACACTATGAGATTGGGGCACGCAGCACAGACAAACATAAAAAAATGGGGGAACTCCACTTTAACCATTCTTCTAGAACCCCTTTGTGAGGTCAGGCACTGATGTGGACGACAAGACCTGTCTCGAAGTTTCCCCTCTAATTTATCCCAAAGGTATTCTACCGGGTTGAGGTCAGGACTCTGTGCAGGCCAGTCAAGTTACTCCACCCCATACTCGCTCATCCATGTCTTTATGGACATTACTTTGGAGCCAGGTAAAAAATTATTGTCCAATGTTTGAATGATAATTTTCTACCTGGCTCTAAAGAAAGGTCCATAAAGACATGGATACGTGAGTTTGGGGTGGAGGAACTTGATTGGCCTGGACAGAGTCCTGACCTCAACCTGATAGAACACCTTTGGGATGAATTACAGTGGAGACTGCGAGCCAGACCTTCACGTCCACATCAGTGCCTGACCTCACAAATGTGCTTCTGGAAGAATGAGCAAACATTCCCATAGACAAACTCCTAAACCTTGTGGACAGCCTTCCCAGAAGAGTTGCAGCGGTTATAGCTGCAATGGGTGGGCCAACTCAATATTGAACCCTTTGGACTAAAGCCTCGTACACACGACCGGTTTTCCCGGCTGGAAAACTACCAGGAGAGCATTTGGCCGGAAATCCCGGCCGTGTCTATGGCCGCGTACACACGTACGAGAACCTCGTCGGGCTAAACCCATCGTTCCGCCCGACGAGGTTCCCAATGAGCGGTCGGAAAAGCTTGTCGAGCCAAAGTCCTCATTGAACAACGAGGAAAAAGAGAGCGTGCTCTTTTTTTTGGCTCTACGAGCTTCCCGACAGGACGCTCGTCGGAAGTGTACACACGACCGAGAACCTCGGCAGAATATGTCTCCCAGCGAGCTTCTCGCTGGATTCTGCCGAGAAGCTCGGTCGTGTGTACGCGGCCTAAGTTCCCTAGCAGTTTTCCCGTCAGGATTCCCGGCAGAATGTTTCCTGCCGAGAAAACCGGTCATCTTGCTTACCTGCAGGGTAGAAAAACGTGCATGCTCGATAACACTTTGATGCATGCGCGGTAGCATACAACGATAGTGTGGGGTGTAACAAGTTGGCGGCATTGGAATCGAATGTGACAAGATACCGGCTCGTCATAGTTGATGACGTCACCACATTCTTGCCATTCAAAAGAACAGCGGGTTTTTGTGTGGCCGCGTGTATACACGGCTTTTCAGGGCAGGTCTGCCAGGAATCCCATCGGGAAAACCAACGTTTTTTTTTGTCTGATGGGATTCGGGTCGTGTGTACAGGGCTTAAGACTGGAATGCCATTAAAGTTCATGTGCGTGTAAAAGCAGGTGTCCCAATACTTTTGACAATATAGTGTATCTGCAGTACATATATCAACATTTTCAGATGCAGATTCCTGGCATTTAGCTGCTGTCAGATATCGATGTCTGTGTGAATTTAGCCTTTCTTAGCTGCTCTGAGAACGGCGTGTTCATAATGAAAAAAATCATATACCTGTTTCCACCAGGTACATAAATCTGTCGCAAGCGCCAACGTTTGTTGTGCGTTTTCTATAACACTCTTTATGAATTCCTCTCTCCGTTCGAAAAGTCAGAAATAGAAGTTTCCATATTAAGAAAACACGCTTGTAGCTTGTTACTTGATATAATGTACCCCATCCTCTTATTTATAAAAGATGGCTGTATTTAATAAGCATTAGCTGAATGAATGGCGATGAAGTTTTGGATTAGATTTTGTACATTATTTTTTTTTTATCCTAAAATGATGTTCAGAATTTTTGGGTCAATTATGCCTTAATCCCAGTTTAATGCTCAATCAATGACAATTTCCTTTTTGCTCATTCCCTTGCTATTTGCAGCAAACAAAAATTGTAACAGCATGTTCATTAGGAAACAGAAAACATGTGGCTCTGTTTCCAGTGCCCGCTGCAGATTGGACTTCTGCGTATTTACGAAGGGTTGCCTATGTTTTAGATGTTCTTGTAATGGATATGACCTTTCCTCTTCCTGCGGCAGCGATGTGTGAAGTGCCTTTGTTCACCTGTGCACACCTGTACATTGTCTTGTAATACAAGATGTGACCACACGGTGTCTATGTGAGCTCTTCTGCATAATATGCTATAAAGCAGCCTAGATTCCCCCTGTGTCATCCTCAATATATTGTGGAATAATATGAGCAGTGATTTAGTGCATTGACGTTACACAGAGCAGAATTGGAGATAATGACAGGTATGTTTAGAATCAAGGTCACTAAAGAGTAACTACGCTTTGATTAAATAAAAAAAAAAAAAACCTTTGGGTGATCAATGTAAATTTTAGGGATTTTTACAAACTTTGTAGCGGATTCCTACCTTTTCTACTCTGTTCTAGATGTTTGTTCCACTCTATCCTTTAATTAATTATACTTACATTTTTTATTTTTTTTTGGAGGGGGGGGGGGGGTGCGGCAAACAGTATGCCACCCCACCCCCCATGTGGGTTGGTAGAATTTACCCCATCTGCGGCAGCTTTCCCTGCTCGGCGTGCCTCCCGTTATCTGCGTCATCACAGTGGCGGCGGCGGCTTCCGACTTCTCCCTCCTCCTCAGTGGCCAATCGGGAGTCTTCTCTTTTCGGCCAATCGAAAAACGGGTCTCACCCCGCTTCTGATTAGGCCAGATTGAGGATCAGTGTTACACCAACGAATGTTCATTCGGTGTTGAACACACCTGGGTGGGATCAGGGCGCATCCTCCGCGACCCGAGCCCATCCAATTTTGAAGCCTATTGGAGCCTTTGGCTCTAATGAGGTGCTTAAAAAAAATCCAGCCTTTGCACCCATTGCCCTGAAAGGTGCCTGACGCATAAATGGGGGGTGTTAGCGGCGGCCATGGATAGATTCATGCTATGCATATCTATCCATTGCATATAGGGGGTGGAGTGGGGGCAACGCCCAGGCGTCCCTAAGGGATGGGCCGCCACTGCGAACCAGTGCTGTGCAGTATGAGCTAATTCATTTTGAATGGGACCAAATTGCACAAAAGAAGTACTGTACAGGCAACTTTTTTGGAGCTGCACCACAACCAGATCGCATGGTCATTTATTACCCTGCAATCCAGTGCAGGCAAGCCGCACTGCGTTTGAAATGTGTTTGGGGTGACATTAACGTTGTATTGACGCCTCCAGCAGATTGCAAACACAGTATGATTGTGGGGCATTACACACGCAGGGATTGCTGCGTTTCCAGCACCACATATGTGTGCACCTAGGCTAAGACAGAATTTTGTCTTCAACACAACACTTATCTGTGCAGCACAATTTACTCCAACACAGAAGAGGTCTCCACTTTGTATTTTAGTCTTGGTTCACACTGCAGTGATGCGGCAAACCCTACAAAAACCAGTGTAAGTTCCCGCATCGCATGTCTCCTGCAGGCAGTTCACGCTGCCCTATGCAAACCGCTGAGTGTCAATACAATGTTAATGACACCCCCAGATCGGTTTGCATATCGCAGTGCGAACTGTCAATTCGGACAGGAATCGGATCGCATGGGTGTGAACACCCATGCCATTGGATTCCGGTGCAGACCAAAAAAAGGATCCTGTGCGAGTTTGGTCCGAATGCGATGCAAATTCAGCCATACAATCTGTCGCACAGACATTGTAGCAGTGGGAACCGGCCCTTACTGATATGTAAAACTGTCTACCTGATTACGTCACACTTGTCAGGAATAGCAAGAAAATACAACCATAATACCAGAAGAGTGTGGCTAATGCAATTTTATCTTCTTGCACTTTCAACCTTTACTCTTGTCCAAACGGCAGTTTATATATGGAAAGCGTTTATATACCTGAAAACACGATAAGTACAGCTTTTTATGTGCAGCTCTTGAATGGGAATTTTTATTTTTCTACTGTATGTATATTTTTCCTGCTGCCAGACAGCATGGTGTGTCTTCAATAAAGGCAGCTCTAGGGAGCGTGTATTTATTTTACTAAACCAATTTTATTAAACCAATAGTGTCAATGCGTTATCTATAGGGAATGTCCAGTATTAAATAATACAGTCATTTATGGCCGTTAAAGAGCAGATTGTCTCCAGATACAATATATAATACACTTTATATCTTATACTCCATCTATGGTTTACTTCTTTGATTTCAGCACTAAAAATTGTTATTTTAAAGAACACTAAATAATACAACAAATGCAGATAAATTTGGGTTCCTTTCTTATTTTTTAATCTTTTTATATATATATATATATATATATATATATATATATATATATATATATATATATATATATATATATATATATATATATCATGTTAATATTCCACATACATGCAAATACGTATGAATTATTAGCATACTCTTATAAAATGCTTTATAAAAACTGTTAAAATTCATATATATATATATATATATATATATATATATATATATATATATATATATATATGAATTTTATCAATTTTTATAAATCATTTTATAAGAGTATGCTAATAATTCATACTTATTTGCATGTATGTGGAATATTAACATGATTTCTCAGTGTATGGTCAGCATTTGTACGATTCCGCTACTTATTTTTTTTATAAAAGGAAATCTGTACTGTACTGTATTGAAATGTAAGAAAAAGTGCAGCGCTGCACTTTTTCTTACATTCCTTTCACAATTATCCATTGTTGTGTTGGCTGCCTCACATTTTCTAATTGTAAATTTTTTCAGTTTAGCGCAATATATCTACTTACTGTGAGGAAATAGATGAATGGATAGCCGCACTCCAAAGCCTGATGAGGTGGTCTTTATTTAAATGAACAGCATATACAAATCGGGTCACAGCAGTACAGAACAAGGAACAGCCGACACGTTTCACACTGGATCAGTGCTTATTCATTGCGGCCCAACATACCCAGGAAATCATAGAGGAACTACGTTTCCTCTTGACTTCCTCTTCCCAATGCAGCTGCGGTTGAGCGCCACCTGCAGTGGAATAATTAAAGCAGACTGCACCTGCCTACAGGTTACAGTAGTTGCCTGACATCTCGCATTTTAAAACTTTGTGAGCCACTGACCTGGAACAAGCATGTCCACCCTGTGCCTGCGTGGGTTTCCTCCGGGTACTCCCGTTTCCTCCCACACTCCTAAGACATACTGGAAGGTTAATTGACTCCTGTCTAAATTGGCCCTAGTATGTGTATGTGTGAATGTGAGTTAGAGGCCTTAGATTGTAAGCTCCTTGAGGGCAGGGACTGATGTGAATGTACAATACATGGGTAAAGCGCTGCATAAATTTACTGCATTATATAAGTATCTGTAATATATTAAATAAATAAATATTGTAATGAATTCTGTTAAATGCATCTGGAACATAGATATGCGCAGCCCATTGCATTAGGGTGTGCACCCCAAAGCTCAAGCACACATGCTGTGTGTGAATGTACAGGGTGTCATTAGGGTGATGGATGGTGTCAGTAGAGCAGTGGATGTGTCAGTAGGGCAGAGGTTGGTGTCTGTAGGACATTGAATGGCGTTAGTCAGTGGAGCAGTTGACATATCAGTCGCACAGCGGATGTGTCAGTAGGACAGAGGTTGGTATCAGTAGGACATTGGATGATGTTAGTCAGTAGAGTAGTGGACATATCAGTAGCACATTGGATGTGTCAGTAGGACAGAGGTTGGTATCAGTAGGACATTGGATGATGTTAGTCAGTAGAGTAGTGGACATATAAGTAGCACATTGGATGTGTCAGTAGGGCAGAGGTTGGTGTCAGTAGGACATTGAATAATGTTAGTCAGTAGAGTAGTGGACATATAAGTAGCACATTGGATGTGTCAGTAGGTCAGAGGTTGGTGTCAGTAGGACATTGGATGATGTTAGTTAGTAGAGTAGTGGACATATAAGTAGCACATTGGATGTGTCGGTAGGGCAGAGGTTGGTGTCAGTAGGACATTGAATGATGTTAGTCAGTAGAGTAGTGGACATATCAGTAGCACAGTGAATGTGTCAGTAGCACAGTGGAGGGAGTCAGTAGGACAGAGGACGAGGTCAGTAGAAGAGTGAACATTGTCAGTAGAGCAGAGATTGGTGTCAGTAGGGCAGTTGATGGTGTCAGTAGATTTTACTTTTATTTTTTTATTATTTTTTACAATATTATTTTTAAAAAAATCCCCGGGGGTTTGCAAGGAAAATTCACGGTCTACCCGTCCCCTACCTGTTATTGACAGGTAGATTGTGATTGACAGGTTGTCGAGTCCAAGATTAGGGTGTGCCCAGGCACACCTGGCACACCCTGTGCGCACGCCTATGATCTGGAATTTCATTCAAGTAGCAGGGCTGGATGAATTTTAGAGGCTTTCGAATTAAATCAGTGAACTCAATGATGGCAAGATCTAACGCTCTGATGAATCATTTTTTAGAACTTTCATTAGTGCATGCAAACAAAATTCTACTGGTGTATGGCCAGTTCCACATCCTGCACTGCAGAATAAGTGTCATCCCTGTAATACTGTAATGAATAATACACACAAATACTATGTCATCACCTAGGGTTTTCTTCTACAGTTACTGTGAGGAGCACAATTTAAGGATGATGGGAATTCCAATGCAAGTCCTCAGGCAGTCCGAATAATAAACTACATATCTGTACATGTAATACTGCTGGAAACATGTTACTGTTTAGAATTAGATACTACTAGCTGAATACCCGGCGTTGCCCGGTCTTCCTATCTTAACCTTTTGGGGAGGAAAAATCATAGTTATATAAATATAAATAAATAAATAATAAATAACACAATGTTTAATTTTAGAAATTTTTTTTTATAACATTTTCCTTTTCAGTTTGTGAATGTTGAAACAGAGCAAAATATGGTACAATGAAGCAGATTAGTACCAAATTACAGACCTTTAAAAAGTGCGGTTAACTCAACTGACATATTATTGCAATACTTGTTTATATACTATATTCTTAGTTTCTCCTGCATTTGCTAAAATGAACAAATTATTTGGGGAACCCACCCTGGAGCACGCTACATAAAGTTGCCCATGTGAAAAACATGGTGATCTTAAATCAACTCCGCAGTACCAAATGGACTGCCCTTGTGACTTGTTGATCGTGATGGAAAATGCAAGCGTCACTGGGAGTTGTAGTCTCTTGAAACTAAAAGGCAGATCTGTTGGAATAAGAGGTATTCGTGGAATAAAAACTGTTTCTCCCTTTCCCTTTCCTGTCAAAATAGTAGCTTCCAACACATTAGGCAACATGTTTTTCACACACAACCTTGTTCCATTGCACAGTTTTGGTGGGTCAAGGTTTCGTAATAAAATAATAGGACATCCAACTTTAAGTGATAGGCGATGTTGTGGCAATCCAGCTGGATCAAGGGAATTTAGGAATTCTGGTGGGAAATTCACAGCCTCATCGGCATCTACTACGGTATCAAAAGATTTGTACTCAGTAACTGCTCCTGGTATCATAGAAAGTATTTGATTGTTAATTTCACGGACATCCTAATTTTTAGCAGCAAGAATAGCCCTCTCACACAACCAGTTTAGATTGCCTAAGTTGTTTGAAATATTATGGTATACTGCATCTATTAGTTCTGCCACTGACGATACCAGTTTGCAAAAATCGGAGGGAAGTTTTACGTTTCCTGAAGATTCAACTGGTAGTGTACCCTCTCCGATTTCAAGAAGTGTGTTTGAAAAAAATTGAGCATTCTCATCCCTTGAAAGTACTCTCATATTTTCTTTTAATTTGATTTTTCTGACTCGTTTCTAACAAAACTGAATGCTTTAAACAGGCATATATTTCATCTGCTGGTGTTGATTTTGGAATGATAGGCAGGGTTTGTCCAAAGTCTCCACAGAGAAGCACCAGAGCTCCTCCCATAAAGTTATTATTCCCTCTCAAATCTTTAAGAGTTATGTCAAGGGCCTCGGGAGCTTTTCTGTGGGCCATGGTGCATTCATCCCAGACGATTAATTTGCATGTTTTAAGCACCTGCGCTTGACCACTTGCCTTGCTTATGTTGCATGAAGGATTTTGTTGCCTTGCGATGTCTTATGGCAATTTTAGTGCAGAGTGGGCTGTTCTCCCTCCTTCCATAATTGTAGCTGCAATTCCTGAGGAGGCAATAGCAAGAGCAACTTCTCCCTGAGCCCGAATCTCAGCCAAAAGTAAATTAGTCAAAAATGTTTTTCCTGTACCCCCAGGGGCATTGAGAAAAAAAAAATCCCACCTTGTTGTCTTGTTATATGATCAATAATGATTTGGTATCCTTTTTTTTTATCTTGATTTAGAAGTGGTTTCTTATCTGCCACATATGTATGCAGCTCTTCCATGTTGTAGTTCTTCTCTCTCATGTAATCTGCATTCAGTACATCTTGTTGATCTCGTACTGGTGCTTGCAGGCCTAACTGCACTAATGTCTTATTGATCATGGCAATACACTTGTCCATTAAAATTATTAACGCCCTGTTGAAAATCTCGGGACAAAAAGTAATTTCCAATGTTGGGTTTTCACTCTGAGTTTTGGCAAGTATATCCTCACTTAGTGCTTCCTTATACTTCTCCCATAAAGTGTTTGGACTTGAAGGACTGCATGTTGTTAGTATTATAGCAAACAGGTTTCTGATTTGGTCTGGTAAATAAATTAATTTGGCTTCTCTCAATGTATTATCCCAGTGTTGGTCTCCTTCAAGCAAACCAAGCTTCTGACAGGCTTCTCTGTATGTTTGGCACACCTCGCCATTTATTGTTCTCAGCGCTGAGAAAGAAGTTGGTCCTCGAACTGTGTGAAGAAGCATTCTTAGAAAAAAACATTCAGCATTGTTGGGGTGAACTGTATACACTCTAACTAAAGCATCACTTTCAACTATATTGTGTCCAGGGAGGTGCTGTCCAACTTTTCTTCTACAGAAAACTTTCCTTGAGGCATTCCATGTATAGTATCGAGGAACCTCAGGATAAAGCAATGTTCTTGCAAAAGGATCCTCTTTACATAGTTTAAAGAATGCTGTTAAAGTTGTGTTTGGTGGCTGTTCAACTACTCTAGGAGCACTCTCCGTTGTGAAATGAACTCTCTGACCGTTTTCCAAATGAACACTCAGGTGAACAACTGTAGGGTGTCTTTCATGAATTGGAAACCCTAGGATCCGCCACACTGCTTCGCTGCTGCTTATGTATCTACCCAACTGATACTGGATGACTTCATTGTTTGTCTTCTCATTGTTTAGGCTGAACACGGCCATATCACTGCCTTTGTTTACATACTTGCACACATACTTGATTGATTTTACACTGTTGCAGTACTCAACGTTAATGTGTGCCTGGAACATTTTAGAAAGCAGGGGTGAAAATGGCACAACCCACCTGTTGTCTATTTCTATTTCTGTGCCATGTAACTTTACTTTCGCCGTGAACCCTCCATCTTGTGGAGCTCGTCGTCTATATCGAGGATAACCGTCATCTCCAGTTTGTGTTTCTTTAATCAATTCCCTTGGGTATCTCTTGCTGCACATTCCATCCTTCATACATGGTGAATTGGGGTTTATATTTCCACAGGGTCCATGGATCATATTTTTTGTTATCACTGTATAAAGATTGGGATCCTCTCTTGGGTCTGGGAGTTCAGCAGATATAACCTCATCTATTTGTGTGGGCTGGATTTTGCCTGCCAACCAGATTAAATTGTGTGAGTGTGGTAATCCTCGCTTTTGATATTCAATTATATACATCCAGCATCTTGGTGGTCCAAAAACATGGGCCTTTGTTATGAGTTTGATCAATGTAAACTGTTTCTGTCTGAAGACTCTCGCAATTAAGTCGTGGCGGTCACTGGGTACTTGACCGTTTTTGAGCATTTCCTTTATCTCAGTCCAACCTGGATTGCATGTAAAGGTGATAAATAAATCTGGTCTACCATATGTCCTCACATATGTCATAGCATCTTGAGTATATTCATGCATGTGTCTGGGGCTGCCTGTAAACGTTGCTGGTAGTATAACTAAGGTCCCAATGTCTTCAACGTTAGCGTCATTTGCCTAAGCATCTCTCAGGTGAATATATTCTTCTACTCTTAGCTTACTCTGATTTAAACGAATAAATAGAAGACGCTCACTTTCAATTTTCGCATACATGTCAACGATGAACTGATGAAACAACTGCCTACAGTTTAATATGTGGTTATGTTAATTTTCTCGAACCATTAGCCTGTATGCATAGAAATCCATTGCTGAAACCTTTTTCCTGGTTGTTTCACCTGTTGCTGGGTTGACCTGCCTTATATTAAAGTGATACCCTTCTTCCCCTCTGGGAAATATCACTGGGTACTGTAGAGCATCATAAGATCGATGAGTTTCTGAAATACGCTGCAATGACTCACCTCGTCGCTGAATTATAATATCTCGTTTATCAAATTTGTTGCCTGATATAACGACTGCTACTTCGTCTACTTGAGAAGCATTGAAGCGTCGCTCATGTTCTCCTGCTGGTATTCGGTCAGCTCTAATGACTACTTTATATTCATCCATTGGCATACGTTTCAATGCTGTTTTAAATGTTTTAATTAGACAATTGTGCTCATGAATAGTGTTGAGCAGAATATGCCATATTCGTATTCGCGATATATCTCGAATATATAGTCGAATATTCGACAGATATTCGCTAAATACGAATATTCGTGATATATTTTCGAAATGAAATGATTGCGAATTTTCGCTAAATGCGAATTGCGATTGCGAATTGCGCATGCGAATTGCGAATATTCGAGAAATGCCACTCTGAATATTCGTGAAATAATTGCATTCGATAAATGCGGAAGGAGCACTCTGATTGGCTGAATAGATATATTACAATACACAATAATTGCGAATATTCGGCAAATGCGGAAGGAGCACTCTGATTGGCTCAGAATATTCGTGATATATTACAATCAATAATTGCGAATATTCGAGAAATGCGCACTCTGATTGGCTCAGAAATTCGTGATATATTACAATCATTGCGAATATTCGAGAAATCGGAATGGAGCACTCTGATTGGCTGATATTTGATATATTACAATACACTGCGAATATTATGCGGAAGGAGCACTCTGATTGGCTCAGAATATTCGTGCAATAATTGCGAATATTCGAGAAATATACTCTGATTGGCTCAGACGTGATATATTACAATACACAATAATTGCGAATATTCGGCAAATACTCTGAGCTCAGAATATTCGTGAATTGCGAATATTCGAGAAATGCGGAATGGAGCACTCTGATTGGCTCAGAATATTCGTGATATATTACAATACAAAATAATTTCGAAATTTCGAGAAATGCTGGAGTACTCTGATTGGCTCAGAATATTCGTGTCGCGCGATATCGCTTGCCGAATATCGCATTGCGATTTTTCGGCAATATAAAATGACAGCTACTAGGTCTCTAATCATACCAGCATGCTTTTAGACGTCGATGGGGATCTCTAGGATGTGATCTGTTCCACATTCGAATATTCGAAATAGCGAATATTTATTCGCGATATTCGCGAATACTCGAATATGCAATATTCGTAGCGAATATTCGCAATTCGAATATTCGTGAGCAACACTACTCATGAAACATCCTTTGTAAGTTTAATACAATCTGACGCCTTGTTCCCAAAATGTAGTCACATCGTTGGTCGGCCTCCAATTGCTCGTCTCCCATAAAATATAGTTTTAGGAATTTCGGGGCTTGGTCAGGCAAGGGAAGCAATGATCCAGCCTTGTGGTAAATATGACCTTGCACAGTGAATGTTGATGAAAAGCCAGGATGTTTAATTATTGATGTGGCACCAAAGGATGTCATTTGAAAACATGAATTGTACCTTCTGATGTTTTTGAGAAAATGCTTTGACTCCAATGTATCTCCTGATGTGTAAGAGAAAAGTTCATCTGGTGGTGATTCCAATTGCGATAGTTTAACTTTCCCATTTTTGCAGCACATTCCAGGTGACTCTGATTTGAATTTCTTGGCTTGACAGAAATTACAAATTATGTCCATTTTTCCAATGGTAACACTGGCATGTTGTGAGTAGACCTTTTGTCGGTCGTAGTTAAATCCTTCAAACAGTAAGCCAAAATTCTCTGCAGCCCTTGTCATTTTGGCTTTCCTTCTCTTATTCTGAAGTCGAATCTCACGCTGTCGCTCGGTTTCTGAAGCTCTAGAAGCATTAGCTCTCTCCCTCTTATCGTGAAGTCTAATGTCACGCTGTTGTTCGGTTTCTGAAGCTCTAGAAGCATTAGCTCTCTCCCTCTTATCCTGAAGTCTAATGTTACGCTGTTGTTCGGTTTCTGAAGCTCTAGAAGTAGTAGCTCTCTCCCTCATATCCAGAAGTCTAATGTCACGCTGTTGTTCGGTTTCTGAAGCTCTAGAATTAGTAGCTCTCTCCCTCATATCCGGAAGTCTAATGTCACGCTGTTGTTCGGTTTCTGAAGCTCTAGAAGTAGTAGCTCTCTCCCTCTTATCCTGAAGTCTAATGTCACGCTGTTGCTCGGTTTCTGAAGCTCTAGAAGCATTAGCTCTCTCCCTCTTATCGTGAAGTCTAATGTCACGTTGTTGTTCGGTTTCTGAAGCTCTAGAAGCATTAGCTCTCTCCCTCTTATCCTGAAGTCTAATGTCACGCTGTTGTTCGGTTTCTGAAGCTCTAGAAGTAGTAGCTCTCTCCCTCATATCCAGAAGTCTAATGTCACGCTGTTGTTCGGTTTCTGAAGCTCTAGAAGTAGTAGCTCTCTCCCTCTTATCCTGAAGTCTAATGTCACGCTGTTGTTCGGTTTCTGAAGCTCTAGAAGTAGTAGCTCTCTCCCTCATATCCAGAAGTCTAATGTCACGCTGTTGTTCGGTTTCTGAAGCTCTAGAAGTAGTAGCTCTCTCCCTCTTATCCTGAAGTCTAATGTCACGCTGTTGTTCGGTTTCTGAAGCTCTAGAAGTAGTAGCTCTCTCCCTCATATCCAGAAGTCTAATGTCACGCTGTTGTTCGGTTTCTGAAGCTCTAGAAGTAGTAGCTCTCTCCCTCTTATCCTGAAGTCTAATGTCACGCTGTTGTTCGGTTTCTGAAGCTCTAGAAGTAGTAGCTCTCTCCCTCATATCCAGAAGTCTAATGTCACGCTGTTGTTCGGTTTCTGAAGCTCTTGAAGCTTGTGCTCTATTTCGCAGTGCTGTGAGTCTTGTACTGCGCTCCTCAGGAGTTTCTAGCCTACGCTGTATTTTTATTTTTTTGCCTTAGATTGCACTTGGCCTATAGCTTTATTTTTTCTTCGAGGCATTTTCACACTTTAAAATAATCCACAAACAAAAATGTTAATAAACTTGCAAGTCACAATTGAAATGTACTGTATCACATTTTTCAACATAAAATTGAAAAAGTTACAGAGGTAGCCCTCATAAAAAAGGGCAGAAATTAGAAGGGGTGTGGCTTGTGGGAGGGGTGTGGAGAGGGCATGGTTAGTGGCATGAGCATGGTTTGCAAGCCAGCCCACATACTGACCTGAAGATGCAGTGCAGAGCTTGTGGAGTAAGGTGTAGCTGAGCTGTGATAAAAAAAAAAACTGTGGTTAAAGGACCTGTCATGACATTAGTAGGTGTGGCTAAGCTGTGATGAAGAGATTGTGGTAAAAAGACCTGTGACTGTGATGAAGAGATTGTGGTAAAAGGACCTGTGATGAAATCGGTAGGTGTGTCTGAGCTGTGATGAAGAGATTGTGGTTGAAGGACCTGTGATGACATCAGTAGCTGTGGCTGAGCTGTGATAAAGAGACCACAGTCCCATATACTTGCATGGGACTTGAAACAAAAACCGCCGTTTGGAAGTTATGAAGTAATATGTATTTCCCATAGAGTTGAATGGGACTTTAAAAAAAAAAACCCGACCATGGCAAATGGGGGTGGGTAAGGGTTAAACCACCTATCCTATGTTTGTTGCTGACAAACAAAAACCGCCGTTTGGAAGTTATGAAGTAACATGTATTTCCCATAGAGTTGAATGGGACTTTAAAGAAAAACCCTTTCCCATAGAGTTGAATGGGACTTTAAAGAAAAACCCCGACCATGGCAAATGGAGATTGGTAAGGGTTAAACCACCTATCCTATGTTTGTTGCTGACATATAAGTAACATGTGTGCCAAGTTTCATGTTAATATCTTTAGCCGTTTGGACGTGATGCTGGAACATACATACATACACACACACACACACGTTGAGTTTTATATATATAGATTCACTGCCAAGGGAGATTCCCAATGATGTATCTGTAGAGATCTGCTGCCAGGTATTTCCCACCCACATTATTTATCAACTTTCCACCTCTCCAGGGCACATAGAATCCATTGCACTTCTCCCGCCATTGTTTGATGTTCTTACTGTACTATAGGTCAGTTTTATGTATCATTACAGATGCATAAAGTTCCAATACTTAGCTGTGTATTTCTAGATGCCTCTGGACCTATTTGTGTGTGGTCAGCCCATGTGCTGCACCTAATAGAAATATGTGGGAATGGATCGTAAATGTGCTTATCATGCCTTTGATTACTGTGTTGTTGGAAATTCATATTTATACTAAAAGCAAAATAATCTTTTAGAATTTTTAAAGCACAGGACCAACAGTTTGAATTCAGTTATGTAGTAATTAACTAAATAGTAATTAAGAGAAAGCTGCCCCTGTAGGCTGCAATTACTGAACTTTTCTACTAAGAATGCTAGTTGCCTGGTTACACTGCTGAGAAAAATGTTTAAGGTGAGAAAGGTAGGAGTTAATTAAGGCTGATTAGGGTTAACAAATGATTAAAGAGGCACAGTTAAAATCTAAAAAATCTATACTGTTAAGTGAAGTTACCATGTATACTCGAGTATAAGCCGACTTTTTTCAGCACACTTTTTATGCTGAAAAAGGCTTATACTCGAGTGAGGGTCTTAAAGCGGAGTTCCACCCAGGAAAACAACGATTGCTCATCTTGCTTAAAAAAATTAAATAAAAAAAAACATGAAAAAAAAAAAAAATACTCCCCCGAAATACCTGTTGCTATGTGGAAGTCCGTAATCTGCCTCTTCCACACCGCGGTGTCTTTTCTTCTGCTTCTTCTGCTTGTGAATGGGGCGCGCTGCTTTCTGGGAACTGTGTGTGTTCTCAGAGAGAAGCCGCCCATTCACAAGCCAGCGTGAGACTCACGCAGGCGCAGTAGGGAATGGGCAGTGAAGCCGTACGTGTGGATGGCGGCGCGGGACCTGGATCGATCGTGGGACCGGCATCGGGGGGGGGGGGCCATCAGCGCGGGCAAGTAGGACAAGGTAAGTGTCCCTATTTAAAGTCAGCTAGGGTTGCCACCTCATCCCTTTAAACCCGAACACATATGAATTACACAGGTTCTGAGGCTAATTTAATGCAGGTAAAGCACCAAGTGAGTTTAATTACCACCTTAATTAGCCACAGAACCTGTGTAATTAATATGTGTTCGGTTTTAAAGGGATGAGGTGGCAACTCTAAAGTCAGCAGCTACACTGTTAGTAGCTGCTGACTTTAAAAAAAAAAAAATTGCGGCTGGAACACCCCTTTAACCACAGTCGTTGCCTGACTACTGTAACAAAGCCCCGCCTCCTCCTTGTCCATGTAAGATGGAACACTGATAACAATGCTGGGAAACTAAATCAGTGTTACGTCTATCACGGATGGGGAGGAGGTGGGGCTTTGTTACAGTGGACGACCGCCGGCTGCAGTTGCATGACACTGCGGAAGATCAAAGGTACATGAGGCTGCAGATGTGCACAGTAAAGCTGCAGATGAGCACAGTGAGGCTGCAAATGGGCAGTGAGGCTGCAAATGGGCACAGTGACGCTGCAAATAGGCTGTAAGGCTGCAGATGGGCACAGTGAGTCTGCAAATGGGCACAGTGAGGCTGCAGATGGACACAGTGAGGCTGCAGATGGGCACATTGAAGCTACAAATAGGCAGTGAGGCTGCAGATGGGCACAGTGAGGCTGCAGATGGGCACAGTGAGGCTGCAAATGGGCACAGTGAGGCTGAAAATGGGCAGTGAGGCTGCAAATGGGCACAGGGAGGTTGCAAATGGGCACAGTGATGCTGCAGATTGGCACAGTAAGGCTGCAGATGGGCATTGTTGACCCTCTTTTCCACTTACAGTAGCTGCTGCATTTCCCACCCTAGGCTTATACTCGAGTCAATACGTTTTCCCTGTTTTTTGTGGTAAAATTAGGTGCCTTGGCTTATATTCGGGCGGCTTATACTTGAGTATATACGGTATGTGCAAATTGAAGTACACTCTTTTGATCTACACATAAAAGAACTTGCAACATTTTTATTGTATTTGTTTTAGGTACTTATATAGTGCCGTAAATTTACACAGCGCTTTACATATACATTCTACATTCACATCAGTCCCTGCCCTCAAGGAGCATACACTCTAAGGTCCCTAACTCATATTCATACATACTAGGGCCAATTTAGACTGGACCCAATTAACCTACCAGCATGTCTTTGGAGTGTAGGAGGAAACTCACGCAGGCACAGGGCAGGTAGTATCGTGGTTGGGATTCAAACCAGTGACCTTTTTTGCTTCTAGGCAAAAGTTGCTGACCACTACACCACCGTGCTACCCATATATTATTGTTATTATTTTTATTATTCAGGATTTATATCACAGCAACAGTTTGCGCACAGCTTTTCAAAATAAAGGGAGACAGTATAGATACAATCCATTACAAGAGGGATGAGAGATAATCTCATAGATTGGGGTAGGGAGTTCCAGAGGATGGAAGAGGCTCAGGAAAAATCATGGGGTTGAGCATAAGGGGATTATGAGGAAGCTAGAGAGCAGGTCTTGGGAGGAGCAAAAAGGACAGTTTGGTTGATATTTTTGACATAACGTTGGTGATGTGGGTCAAGACAGAGGTGTAGATGGCTTTGTATGTTGTTGTCAGTATTTTTTAATTCTATTCATTATTGAGCAGTAGTGTTGCTCACGAATATTCGCATTGCGAATATTCGCTACGAATATTGCATATTCGAGTATTCGCGAATAACACGAATATCGCGGCGAATATTCGCTATTTCGAATATTCGAATGTTTTCAATTTTTTTTTTAGAACAGATCACATCCTAGAGATCCCCATCGACGTCTAAAAGCATTGCTGGTATGATTAGAGACCTTGGGCCGAGTAGCTGCAGCGCTCATTTTATATTTCCGAAAAATCGCAATGCGATTATTCGGCAATAGCGATATCGCGCGATTATTTTATATTGTAATATATCACGAATATTCTGAGCCAATCAGAGTGCTCCATTCCGCATTTCTCGAATATTCGCAATTATTTTATATTGTAATATATCACGAATATTCTGAGCCAATCAGAGTGCTCCTTCCGCATTTGCCGAATATTCGCAATTATTGTGTATTGTAATATATCACGAATATTCTGAGCCAATCAGAGTGCTCCTTCTGCATTTGCCGAATATTCGCAATTATTGTGTATTGTAATATATCACGAATATTCTGAGCCAATCAGAGTGCTCCTTCCGCATTTCTCGAATATTCGCAATTATTTTGTATTGTAAAATATCACGAATATTCTGAGCCAATAAGAGTGCTCAATTCCGCATTTCTCGAAATTTCGCATTCGCAATTCGCATTCGCATTCGCAATAGCGAAAATTCGCAATAATTTCATTTCCAAAAAATATCACGAATATTCGTATTTAGCGAATATATTTCGAATATTCGACTATATATTCGAGATATATCGCGAAATCGAATATGGCATATTCTGCTCAACACTAATGAGCAGAAGCCATCAGAGGGATTGGCATAGATGGGTGGTGGACACTCAATATTTGCTATGGTGGATGAGTCTGGCAACAGCATTTATGATCATCTATGTTAAGAAGGGGGATATTTTGGAGACGTTAAGGAGGTTGAGGTGGCAAGATTTAAAATGGATTGCATGAGAGGTCAGGGAGGGAGCAAGGGGAGGGGATATTAAAACCTCAGATTCAAGAGAAGAGGAGGAGGTAGTTTTCAGTGACACTGAAGGTGCATTAGGATAGGCAAGCAGTAAAACAGCCAAGGCCAAGAGAGTTTTTTTGTGAGGGAGTGGGTAATCAATTGTACTAAATGCAGCAGAGAGATCGCGTACACACGATAATTTTTTGTGAAGTAAAAAACGACGTTTTTGAAACGTCACTTTCAAAGACGATGTTGCATACACACCATCGTTTTTTTCACAAAAAGCGAGGTTACGTTCACCACTCTTTTCCATTGAAGCTTGCTTCATAACTAGCTTCTGGGCATGCGCGGGTTGAAAAACGTCGTTTTTGCTACACACGGTGACTTTTTGTGAAACAAAAAACGACGTTTTGAAAAACGACACAAAAAATTCAAGCATGTTGGAATTTTTTTTGGGTCGTTTTTTGGAAGACAAAAAACAACGTTTTGCCCTCACACGATCAATTTAAATGACGTTTTAAAAAACGACGTTTTTTTCCATTGCAAAAAACGACCGTGTGTACGCGGCATAAGAGTACAGAGTACTGTGGTGACCATTGGTTTCATCATATTAAAAGTTGTTATTGAGTTTTAGAAAGGCGGTTTCTGCAGAGAGTTTCAGGCAGACTGAAAAGAGTCAAAAAGGTTGTTATTCGTGAGGTGTTTGGAGGTAAAGGTGAGCAAGGAGATGGGTGTCAGTTGTTCGGATTGCTGAACAAAGTAGAGAGTTAAAGTTGTTAGAAAACTTAGACATGAAATATAAACAAAGCATATCCCTCTATAGTGTGTACCTGTCTCAATCCAGCGCACTAAGTGTCATTTCTGTCTGCTACCTATCTCCTTTTTCTGCTATCAGCATGAATTGCTTCTGACAAGTTTTCCTGACACCAAGAGAAAAATAGTGACATGGAGGGACCTCCAGCAGATTGACAACCCCAGCCCTGTTCCTGCGTGCTGTGTGAAGGGGGGGGCGTGTTTCCTCCCTCCATTCAGCTCTCAGAGCTCTACTCACTAAGTGTTATGCCCCGTACACACGATCGGAATTTCCGTTGGGATAAACTCTAATGCCACGTACACACGACCGTTTTTCATGAGGTGAAAAAATTAATTATTTTAAAATGGTCATTAAAAATGATCGTGTGTGGGCTCCAGAGCATTTTTCATGACGTGAAAAATGGGCATTAAAAATTTAGAACATGCTCTAATTTTTCGCATCGTTTTTTACATTGTCATTTTTTTTACAAGATCAGTGATTTCCCCTAGTGAGTCCACCCCCCATACAGTTAGAACACACCCAGGAACACACTTAACCCCTTCTCTGCCCCCTAGTGTTAACCCCTTCACTGCCAATGGCATTTTTATAGTAATCCAATGCATTCTTATAGCACTGATCGCTAAAAAAATGGCAATGGTCCCAAAAATGTGTCAAAAGTGTCAGAAGTGTCCGCCATAATGTCGCAGTACTGAAAAAAAACGCTGATCGCCACCATTACTAGTAAAAAAAAAATATTTATAAAAATGCCATAAAAGTACCCCCTATTTTGTAAACGCTATAACTTTTGCGCAAACCAATCAATAAACGTTAATTGCGATTTTTTTTTTAACGAAAAATATGCAGAAGAATACGTATCGGCCTAAACTGAGGAAAAAAAAAAGTTTTTATATATTTTTTGGGGATATTTATTATAGCAAAATGTAAAAAATATTGAATTTTTTTCAAAATTGTCGCTCTATTTTTGTTTATAGCGCAAAAAATAAAAACCGCAGAGATGATCAAATACCACCAAAAGAAAGTTCTATTTGTGGGAAAAAAAGGACGCTAATTTTGTTTGGGAGCCACGTCGCACGACTGTGCTCTGGTCATTGGGCAGCAATATGGTCCTGGGGTTAAGTGGTTAAAGGTAGAAAAGAGTGAAAGGGGACTACATACCCTATACATATCATACATTTCTGATACAAAGACACATAGTGAGATATTTGACAGACAGGTACAGTGGCAGAGCATCTGCAGCAGAGGAGGAGAACCGGGGCATAAGGGGTATGCCATAGGAATGGATAGATTACATTTACTAGGGCATACCTCATACACAGTGTTGCTCATCTTACTTTAAAAAAGTAATTAGTTACAGTTACAAATTACTTCTCTGAAAAAGTAATTGCGTTAGTGACTCAGTTCTACAATGCTTTGTTGAGAAGCAGATGACGGGCGCTTGCCAGGGAGCAGTGAGTTAATACTCCAAGACAAAAGAATGCCAGATCCTTGAGAGAAGAAAACCGGAAACAAATGGTGATCTCGTGTATATCCCAGCATAGGTGCATCCGTCCCACCATGTATGTGCAGCTAATAGGACTTAAAACCCTTATTCATCTGCTACATATTACATCCAAATTATAAGCTGGATTAAAATGTATGTTTATAATATACATTCCCTTGACGTTTACAGAGTCTGTAATTTAAAATCTTATATTAGGCTTTATTAGAATTTTCTATAGTTTATTGTTTATTATTTTATTTATCTTATATAAGCTTTATTAGATGCAAGGGATCTGGAATGGGGATGTCAGATTTTTCTTTGTTCTCTGATGAAGAGATGAAATCACTGACCAAAAATAAGCTGCTGATCATTGGTCTGTATAGGTGTCCTGCACTTACCATGTTGACCACTAGATGTCACTGTGTACACTGTGTTGTATAGGGAATGTTTGTTCTGCGGAACATTTTGTTCCGGCCATGTGTTCCTGGATCATTGATCAGGTTGCGCACACAGTGTGTGTGATCGATGTGAGTTGTTCCCCGGTGAAGTCAGTGTGAGGCGGATGGGGCTCATTGTATCCAGGGCTCCTTGCGATTGGGAGTTTTCAGACCGCTGTGACAGGCCATCACAGCGGTCACATGATTCTTAAGCGGAGTTCCACTCATATTTATGTTCACAGCGCCGGAAGAAGCAATTACTCTGCTGCCATCTAGTGGCGGTAGATGTAATTGCGGTAATGCCGCCCAAGTAATGGGAACTGCGTTACTGTGAGGGGAAGAGTAATCAGGTAGATTACTCGTTACCCTCAGAAGTGGCTGCGTTAGGTAACTGCGTTTATTGTAACTCCGTTACTTACAACACTGCTCATACATCCAAAGTCCGCTACTAAAAAAAGTCTTGGAATCAGGGATTCGGACACTATTCCAACTTCACTTGTCGAGTGCTTGTTTGGGTAAAAGAGGAAGGATTGAATTTTGTAATTAACTCATTTCAGTTTATTGCATTAACAACTTGTCTTGTATTGGAAGAACAAATCAACCATAGTGACCAGGGATATGAGGGCCTCAAGGGATTCTTCTAGTTACTCCAAAACATACTCTGTGGTGCCATACGGACACAGACAGTTATTGCAGTACTAAATGTACTGGAGGAACTGATTGTTAAACCATAATTAAATGATGTGCAGGCTTTAGTTATGAGTAAATCAGTAGCAGACCAAGCGAGTAGCACAAACAATTCCTTAGCCATTGCTTGTAGGCTGTTTGTGTGTATGTGTCCTTTTTTCTCACAAATCTAGGTTTTGTGACTGGGATTGGGCAATGGTTAGGTATGATTAGGGAGCCTGCACCCAAGTTGCTCTGTAACTGGCTTTAGTCAAAATAAAAACGTGCCTAACTGACTGTCATCATCACGTATAACAGACTACCGTTTGTCAGTTTAAAACTGAACTGAAGTAGATAAAAAAAAACAAAAAAAAAACACTAGTTATTATTAATCTAAAACAACAGTTAAGGCCTTGTTCGCATGGGCATACTACAGTGTATGGGCATATTACAGTGTACGCCTGTGCGATGGCCATGTTTGTAAGGTTTAACCTTAACCACTTAAGCCCCGAGCCTGTTTTTCAGATTCGGTGTTTACGAGACTAAAGCATTTTTTTGCTATAAAATTACTTAAAACCCCCAAACATTACAGTATATATATATTTTTTCTAACACCCTAGATATTAAAATGGCAGTCATTGCAATAATTTTTGTCACACCGTATTTGCGCAGCGGTCTTACAAGCGCCCTTTTTTTGAAAAAAATAAGACAACAATAAATTTTGCCCAATTTTTTTACATGTTGTGAAAGATTACGCCGAGTAAAATGATACCCAATAAAATTGCACCTGCTCGTGGCATGGCGTCAAACTTTTACACTTAAAAATCTCGATAGGCAACGTTTAAAAAATTCCACAGGTTGCATTTTTTGAGTTACAGAGGAGGTCTAGGGCTAGAATTATTGCTCTCACTCTAACGATCGTGGCGATACCTCACTTGTGTGGTTTGAACACCGTTTTCATATGCGGGCGCTACTCGCATATGCGTTCGCTTCTGCGTGTGAGCTCGTCAGGACGGGGCTCTTTAAAAAAAAAAAAAAGTTTTCGTATTTATTTTTATTTATTTTACAATTTTTAACACTGAAATAATAAAAAATAAAAAAAATATCACTTGTATTCCTATTACAAGGAATGTAAACATCCCTTGTAATAGAAAAAAGCATGACAGGTCCTCTTAAATATGAGATCTGGGGCCAAAGAGACCTCACGTCTCATATTTAGACTTGAATGCAAAAAAAATGTTTCCTTAAGACGCTGGGCGTGACTGACGTTTTGACGTCACTTCAGCCCAGCAGAACTATGGGGAAGGGTGGGTGCCATGTTGGCCTCACTCGCATACCCGCACAGCAGACGAGTGGACCCGATCGCCTCCGCCGCTACCAGCGGCTACGGTAAGCGGCAGAGGGCGCGGGAGAGCGGCGGCAGGGGGGGCCCTCTCCTGCCACCAATGACGGTGATCTCGCAGCGAATCCGCCGCAGGGACCGCCGTTATCGTGTACAGGACCTGTGTGGCAGCTGCTGCCATTACCGAGATATCCATCTTTAAAGTGCCGACGTATAACGACGGTGGGCGGTCGGTAACTACTTAAAGTGGATGTAAACCCACTCTCATCCTTTCTAAACTACTGCCATAGTGCTGATTTATAAGGATATACATACCTCCTGCATGTATCCTTACCTGTCAAATGTTTCCCCTCTGTCTGTTATAAGAACTGAAAAACTGCAGATTCTGTGGGTGGTTCTGTTGTCTGGAGCTCTGTAGGTGGAGTCATGATGTCAGTAGACTCCCTGCCCACCTCTACACTCCCCTTGTCAACATGCATTTTTTCCTATGCATTCCTTACACTAAATTGTGCTATGATCACTAACACCCAGTCAAAATCCAAAAAAGTAACCACATGATTTCAGAAAAGGAGTAGGGGTGGGAATTAAAAAATAATGCCTGTCTCCAGACTAGTGCATGAGATATGTACATAACCTGTCACTCACAGCAAGGGGCGGAACGGGCCAAAGTTTTTCTCTGTAAGTCCCTTTTTTTTTTCACTGAACAAAAAAGAGGATTGCTCAGAGCTGGAGTAACTCTGTGTGGCAAGACTGGGCACAGATCATAGGAAATCTTATGCCGCGTACACACGATCATTTTTCGGCATGAAAAAAAACGTTGTTTTTCAGAATGTAGAAAAAACAACGTTTTTCCAACATAATCATAAAAAACGATGTTGCAAAGGGCGGTGACGTACAAAACGTATGACGGCACTCTAAAGGGGAAGTTCCATTCAAGGGCCCTTCTCATAACTTGCTTCTGAGCATGCGCGGGTTTAAAACGTTTTTTTTTAACGTCTTTTTAGCCCACACACGATCATTTTTTACAACCCAAAAAACAATTTTTTTTAAAAACGACATTAAAAAATGGAGCATGCTCGAATTTTTTTTTTTGGTCGTTTTTCAGAAGATGAAAAATGATGTGAAACCCACACACGATCATTTTAAATGTCGTTTTTTAAAAACGTTGTTTTTTTTCATCCCGAAAAATGATCGTTGGTACGCGGAATTATACTGTACATTGTGACATCAACAAAAAAATTACACATTTTTGGGTTTACATCCAATTTAAACCACGTAGAGGGTTCTTTACTGTAAGAGCGGCAATGACGTGGAATTCCCTTCCACAGGCAGTGGTCTCAACAGGGGGCATCGGTGGTTTCAAGAAACTATTAGATAAGAACCTGAATGACCACAACATACAGGGATATACAATGTAATACGGACATATAATCACACACATAGGTTGGACTTGATGGACTTGTGTCTTTTTTCAAACTCACCTACTATGTAACTATGTAGAGATGCGCAGTTGTTTTGTTTTATGGTTAAGGTGTTTAATGTAAATTGGGAAGCAGTGGCTGTACAGACAATTCTATTTGACGGTCCTACAAGCCAAATTAGGAACAGTGCAGCCACTGCTTCCCAATTGGCATGAATGAGACTGCCTGCACAGGGATGCACAGAACACCTGTGCATCCGTGCTCTGGCACAACACAGCCCTCGCACCTGGCATACTAGCATATGCACCCTATAGGCAGGTACACTCCACTTTCTCCACTGCAGGGGGCGCTTAACCACAGCAGCATTGCAGAGGGAGGGAAACAGGGCTCCTCTATGGTTTCCTTTGTCACTGGGGCAGCGATTGGATTGACAGCCCATTTAACTCCGGCGACCATCTTGGGCACGCGTTATATTGCATGGGTAGTGTAGGGATAGATCACCCATTTGTCAGGGACAGTATTAGTGGTAGGGGAAGCTTGAAGATGAGGAGAGGAAACATAGGGATTCACCTCTCTCCTGGAAACCTCCCCTATTGGGCTTGGACCAACAAGGCTGCATTCCGCCCCTCGAGACAGATGATGTCAGCTCGGCTGATACCTGCTCTGTAACATGATGTTGTCACCCGTGAGTGTTTACTTGGTGGTCCCTCCTTCTTTTGGGCTTGTTGTATACTGTTGTAATTTGACTTTTTCAACTGCCTTTGGATTGAGTGTGTGTTACTGCCACACAATTATACCAAAAAAATTATCATGTAAACCCACAAGTGATTTTTTTTTTAACCACTACCATTCCTTTATACTTTTCATATTCTTTTATAACGGCTTTTAAAATTTACAAATGCATACATTTAGAAATTGGATGAAAGGTTTAGCCCTGGAAAACATTTTCTGAAAGATAAAAAGTGCATTTTATATACAACTAGCGTATTTATCGGTGTATAACACACGCTGGCGTATAACACGCACCCCAATTTTACAGGGAAGTTTCAGGATTTTTTTTTTAAAGTAAACCACTTTAAAGCAAAATAATGGTCAGTGAGCATCAATGTAGCATGATTAGTGCCCATCTGCAGCCTCAATGCAGCCTGATCTGTGCCCATCTGCAGCTTCAGTGCAGCCTGATCTGTGCCCATTTGCAGCCTAATATGTGCCCATTTGCAGCCTGATCTGTGCCCATCTGCAGCCACATCTGTGCCCATCTGCAGCCAGATCTGTGCCCCTCTGCAGCCTTGTTCCTCACTGCAGCCTGATTAGTGCCCATCTGCAGCCTATAAATTTACCAAAATGCAGCCTGCTCAGTGCCCATTTGCAGTCTCACCTTTGCCATCAGTGTCAGATTATCCCGCTGTCTCCAAGGGAAGTGGAGGAGAGAGCGCCACTGAATTACATAGAGCCGCAATCTCCTTCCTGTGTACCTGGTGCTCCGTCAATCACAGCCAAGCCTCCTGCCCCTGGTCATATGATAGACAGTACAGTGGTTCAATGCGGGGCCAGGTCGCGGCTCTATGTAATTTAGCGGTGCTCGCTCCTCTTCCCTCAGAGACAGCAGGGATCGGCATATAACATGCACACACGATTTCCCCCTGATTTTAAGGGGCAAAAAGTGTGTGTTATACGTACTGTTTCCTACAGGTAGTCTCACCGCCGCTTCCGGGTATGATGGTCATCCGATCGACGCATACAGCGCGTCACGAGATGCCGAAAGAACCCGAACGTCGGTGCAGCTCTATACGGCGCCTGCGCACCAACGTTCGGCTTCTTTCGGCATCTCGTGACGTGCTGTATGCGTCGACCGGATGCCTGTCAATCAAGTAGGCACGCCCATCCCTGACCATCATACCCGGAAGCGGCGCTGAGACTACCTGTAGGAAACGGTACGTACGTACGTATTTAAAAAAAAAAAAAGCCGCCGATTCTAGATGTCATTATTATGATAAATGCAATGTTAAAAGTTTATTTTTAGGCGAACCTCCCCTTTAAATTTGGTTGATTCGTTCAATTCGTATTTGGCATTCGCTAATCAGAATTTTTCAAATTTTCTTTGAATTTACCGATTTTTTTTAAATCCAAATCATTCAAATTTATAAATTTCAAATCAGTTCAAACTAAAATGTTATATTTTTTTTCAATTCGTATACAGCAAAGCGAACAAACAAAAGAAAAATCTTCATCAAATGATTACAATAACTCTTTAAAGTACCCGGAAGAAACCCCCAGGAGAGATGTCGCCGCTGGAAGGGGGGGGGGGCGAGGACTGCTGCGGGGGGTTTGATCTAAGGTAAGTAATTCATAATGAGCTAGTATGCTATGTAACCGTATGAAAATCAGAAGGGGAAAGTCGTAAGACGAGTTGTCTGTGGATTTTCGGATCGTTAGTACGGTGCATTCAATTGTCGCATGTGAACTCAACTTCTGATTTTATGATGGTCAGTACAGAAATCGTCACACAACAGTCGAAAGTGCAACCACGCAAGCGCAGAATCAAGGAACGAGCTGGAAGAGTATGGTCTTGTAAACGAACGTTCTTAATCTAGAATTAACATTCGTGACACGGCAATTGATGAAATGACAAAATGTAGCGTACATTCTCATCTTCTTCAATGGGATAATAATGAAGCTGCTTTGCTGGTGATACCGATGTTGTTATGGCAAACTTATTTTAAAAGGCATTTGTTTTGTAGTGATATAAATGATATTACTATTATGGTTGCTGTTTGTTTTCATGGGGAAGTTACCACAACACCATTATCCCTAAATTTTTAACATCAAAGATACAACTGTTGGTGGTTCATTTTCCATTGTGTTGTTTTTAATTTAACTGCCTACTCCCAAACTGTCATTTGAAGAAAAACACATCTTCACGAGTATTATTCTCCACAATTTTTTTTATTGTGCAGAAAAAAAACCAACACAAATTAAATTAGAGATGCAATCTTCCAGCCAAATTAAAATACGGTAACTTAACAAAAAAGTGCATTCCATGCAGAAAAAAAAAAGAAAAGAAAGCAAGATATAAGAAAACAAAACATTAACAAAAAAAACCACACAAAATAATTGAAATCGGAAAGGGGAGTGGGGTGAAAATCCCCAGACCAGCGTGTTTGTTGGGGTTCATTGGGCTGGTATTGCCACTGACTGGCATGCTGCTGTGGTGGGTGGGGTAGCTATGGTGGGTGGGTTGACTGTGGTGGGTGGGTTGGCTGTGGAAGTGGTGGAGGTGGGGCCACAAAATCTGAAATATGGGTTTTCAGAAATGTCACCCCTCATCCCCTTGTTGAGGAGCTGCGGGATGAGTTCCTCACCTGCTCCTTTGCTCACTGGTCATCTGTCTTAATTTATTATTTCACACACCCAAATTCTTCAGCCTCATCTGGGTCAGTACAGATTGCAGTTAAGGCCTGGCTGAGGAAGTCAGCTGTGGCCTCTTCCACATTTCTGGTCTTCCTGGCTCTTTTAGCAGCAGGAAGTAGGGGAGGGATCTGTGACTCCATCTGGCTACTGGCCGCTGGCTCCTCCAGACATCAAAACCGTTGATTTTTTTCCAACTGATTTTTCACTCTAACTTGTCTTGCATACACACGGTCACACAAATGTTGTCGGAAATTCCGAACGTCGAGAACACGGTCACGTTAAACAATACGACAAGCCAAGAAAAATGAAGTTCAATGATTCCGAGCATCCGTTGAATTGATTCTGAGCATGCGTAGGATTTTTGTGCGTCGGAATTGGCTACAGAAAATCAGAACTTCCGACAAGAACTTTTGTTGTCAGAAAAATTGAAAACCAGCTCTTAAACGTTTGTAATGAACTTCCTCTTTATACTCTTGTAGTTTGTCACTGCATTCGTGTTTGTCAAACGACAATTTGTGTATACATTCATACCCCGATTTTAAGTACACAATGGGGTTTATTTATTAAAGCTGAAAAGTGCGAAATCAAGCTCACTTCTGCATAGAGACCAATGAGTTTCCAGGTTTTATTACCAAAGCTTAATTAAACAAGCTGGGGTTAGAAGTTTATTGGTTTCTTTGCAGAAGTGAGCCTGATTTAGCACTTTCCAGCTTTAGTAAATAAACCCCATTGTGTACATAAAAGTGAGTATGCCTGTAGTTAGTATGCTAAACAAAGTCCTGCACACGCCTTTTTGACAAAAATCTGACGCTCGGTCATCCAACAATCGAACCCTGTTTACGAGGCCTTATGCCGATTACACACGATCATTTTTCGGGTTGGAAAAAATGAAGTTTTTCAGCCTCTAGAAAAAAAGTTGTTTTCAACCCGATCATTAAAATGGCCTTGCCTACACACGTGAGAAAAAAAATGCTCTAGCAAAGCGCGGTGACGTACAACACATACAACGGCACTATAAAGGGGAAGTTCCATTTGGATAACGCCACCCTGGGCTGCTTTAGCTGATTTTGTGTTAGTAAAAGATGATTTGCGTCTTTCACAGCGTGATGAATGTGCTTACTCCATTACGAGCACTAGTTTTACCAGCGCTCCCGTCTCATAACTTGCTTCTGACCATACGCAGATTTTTCACGTCGTTAAAGCCCACACAGGACCATTTTTTACAACCCGAAAAACGACAACGTTAAAAACGTTGTGAAAAAATAGAGTATGTTCTAAATAAATTTTTACCCGATTTTCAGAACCAGAACAATGCTCTGAAGCCCACACACAATCTTTTTTGATGACATTAAAAAAAACTTAATTTTTTACAACCCGAAAAACGATCGTGTGTACGCGGCATTAGACTGGAATGCTATTAAAGTTCATGTGCGTGTAAAGGCAGGTGTTCCAATACTTTTGACAATATAGGGCCAGATTCAGGTACAGCGGCGTATTTTTTTCTCATATGCGCTACGCCGACGTAAGACAGGGAGCCCAGAACAGTATTCTCAAAGCAGTCGCGCCGTACATTGAGCCGGCGTAGTGTAAATAGGCTGGCGTAAGCCCGCCTAATTCAAAGAAGGCAGGTAGTGGGCGTGCTTAATTTAAATTAACCGTGACCCCATGTAAATGAGCGGCCGAGCGAACGGCGCATGCGCGCGCATGCTCAGAATCACGTTGAATAGAATGCCTAAGATACACGTCGAACACTGCCTACGATGTGAACGTCACAGCCCCATTCACGTACGACTTACGTAAACGACGTAAAAACGACGGCTGTTCCGACGTCCATACCTTGCATGGGATGCGCCACCTTTTTGGTGGTTTATCTTTACGCCGGAAAAACGCCTTACGTAAACGTTGTAGATTACTGTGTCGGGTGTACGTAAGTTCGTGAATCAGCGTATCTTGCTCATTTGCATATTTATAATGGGAACGCCGAATGCGTCCAGCGTAAATATGCACCCAAGATACGACAGCGTAGGAGACTTATGTCGGTCGTATCTTGGCAAAATTCAGACGTATCTGATTTAAAGAATCAGCGCATAGATACGACGGCGCACATTTGGACTTACGACGGCGTAGCAGTAGATACGTCGGCGTAAGTCTTTGTGAATCTGGGCCATAGTGTATATACGTGATTCGGCACACAGGTGCCGCCCTGTACCGGTAATAATGCTTTTGGATGGACCTAAATCTTAATCTTGCCTGTTTTGTAAAATAAAACTTTCATGTATTTAATTTTAAAATGACATTGGTTAACATTTTGTATAAATACATTGAAGTCCAATTACGAGAAGTATGTTTTAATGCATACTTTCCCTGAGCGTGTTACTGAGGGTTTTAACAATAAACATCCTTTGAAGTTGTTTACAGTTTCCAGCTTTCTGACAAGTTAAAGAAACTTTGAACCTTCCTAAGTAAACAGGCATTGTGTTGAGGAATGTCTCTTCGGTGAATATACAATGTAGCTGCATAGAAAATAGTGAAGAAAATGACAGGAGCCATCAGAGGTATAATCATTCACATCATTAAAAAAAAAAGACACTGACAGGCAAGTTCATATTCAAGCACTAAACAAGTATTTGGGACGACAATCCATTACAAACTATGCGAGCCTTAGCCAGCCGCCATAATAAGGGCAATAGGCAAGCTATACCATCATGAGGGAGGGAAAAATAAACACAAATATGTGTGTCTTAAGGGGAGGAATATTTTGTGGAGGGACCAAGTAGGACATGTATACTGGGTAAACAGAAAACCGCAAATTGCAGAGGACAGAGCTGTTAACAGATCAAAGGAATGTCACGGTGAGCAGGTATGTAATAAGTGGTGACACACTGATGGGGAAGTGAGCTCTCGCCAAGGAAAAACACATACTACAGCTAGTAAATCTATAATGATGGGATATTTTCCATTTCCTCTAACACCAGGGAGTTTTGGCTTTTGAAGAGGGACTCCGTATTTTAAAACTTGGCTATTGTGCCAGTGATGTTGTCAATGACATAAGAGGCGTTTTGTTAGACGCAGGCTACAATACTTGCAAACGCATACTTGATAACTATTATTATTATTATACAGAATTTATATAGTACCAACAGTTTTTGCAGCATCGGACAATATAAAGGGAGACCCTAAACTTAAAATCCAAACCAATATTAAAGGGGCTGTAAAGTCAGATTTTTTTTTCATCTTAATGCAAAAAAATGGGCTAACTTTACTGTTGTCTTTCAAAAAAAGTGCGCTTGTAAAACCGCTGCGCAAATACGGTGTGACAAAAAGTATTGCAACGACAGTCATTTTATTCTCTAGGGTGTTAGAAAATAAGATAAGATATAGGCCCGGATTCACAAAGCACTTACGCCGACGTATCTCGAGATACGCCGCGTAAGTGTAAATATGCGCCGTCATATCTGTGCGCCGTGCCCACAGAACTAAGATACGCCGGAAAACTGACTTTATCCGACCGACGTAACTTGCCTACGCCGGCGTATAGTGGGCGCATAATTACGCTTGCCGCATTTGGCACTCCCATTGATTTTCGATGCAAATAGGCAAATGAGGGAGATACGCCGATTCACGAACGTACTTGCGCCCTGCGCATGTTTTAAGCGATTTGTATAAGGTTTACGTCCAGCGTAAAGTTATTCCCCATATTGGAGGCGCAACTCATGCAAAGGTATGGACCAGGGAACGAACGCCATCGAATTTTACGTCGTTTACGTAGTACGTGAATAGGGCTGGGCGTAGGTTACGTTCACGTCGTAGGCAGTGATTCGAGGTACCTTAGCCAGTTGTTTCGACGTGGTTGTGAGCATGCACACTGGGATACGTCCAAGGTACGACGCAAGTACTTGTCTGAAGCTCAGTCCATCATTTGCATGGGGTCACGCTTCATTAAAATGTATCACGCCCACTTCCAGCCCACTTCCACTTACGCTGCCTTACGCCGACTATTATACGCTACGCCGGCGCAACGTTGGAAGCATTTGCTTTGTGAATTCCATGCTTCCCTCTCTGCGTTGCGCCGGCGTAGCGTAAAGAAGATACACTACGGTGGCATAAAGATGCGCTGATGTATGTGAATCCAGGCCATAATGTTTGGGGGTTCTGGGTAACTTTCTAGCAAAAAATAATTTTAAATTTAAGTTTGAAAAATAGGCCTGGTCCTTAAGTGATTAAAGTATATATAAATGATCACCTTGCAAAACAACACATTCAGTAAATAGAAATGAAGGGAAAACATTTGTGTATAAATACATAAACATTATAAAAAAACTTTTTTTCAGTTTTTTTTAAAAAGTGATCACATACCCTCTGTTCTCAGCTGCATACGAGCTAGGGGAGGAGAAAGGGCAGCACACTGGTCTTCCCTGTGAATGGCTGTGTGTGTGTGTGTGGGTCAGGCAAGTCTAAACATTGGAGGAGAGCAGTCTGAGTTCCCAGCACAGCCAGAAAAACTGACTACGCTGTGCTCTTATGGCCAGTGTGGTCAGTTTTTGATAGAAAAGCAGAGGGACTGACAGGTACACCAGGGATTTTACACAAAGGAGGCAATACAAAGAGAACAGGATACTTTTTCATACAAGTACATGGTACAGGTATTTTTAGAGAATCAGGATTGATGTCATTAATGGTAATTTATTCATGATAATTAAATAATGGTAATTGTGTGTTCCCACTAAATTTAGAACCCCAGACACAATGCCAGAGTCATTTTATTTTCTTCTCCTTGTCTGATTGTTACCTATGCATATGGAACAGTTTTGTCAGTATTGCTAAATATAACAGATCTTGATATTTGCTGCCAAAGCTGAACCTATTGATTAAGGACAAAATAAAGAATACAAATTATAATCACAATGTATGTGTTCAGGTGCATGCATATTACAACCACATTTTCCATCCCACAATTTTCATAGTCCTAATATTGTTAAAAATAATCAAGATGATGATAGGCTTCTATAGCAATTAAATGTAATCATTCTCAGTCTGGAGCAGGCTTAATGGAATATAATTAGTAGTTGCTTACTATCACTTACTGTACTTTGCATGTTGCTTGTTGCCTTTTTGAATTATGGCCAAAGGGGAACTGAATACAAACACACAAAGAAAACATGAATTCTTGCATTTATTGCCTTTCGTTAGGTAACTAGCGCACAATTCCAAAATTTAGAAATCTTTAACAACGTCTCCACAGTATGCAGTAAATGGCTCTGGTCATAAAGGCATCACTAGTTTTTAAAGTGTTACTAAACCCACAACAGTAAAATCAGTCTGTATATGCAGTAAAGCATGCTTGTTATACTCACTGTGGAATAGGGTTGCCACCTGTCCAGGATTCACCTGGACAGTCCGGGTTTTGAATCATGTGTCCGGGTTTTAAGCAGACTGAAACCCGGGACACATTATTCTGACTGGGTTGTGGCTCCCCAAGTAACCCAGATAATCACACACAAATCTGGTGCCATCTGAGGGCAGCTGTCTGGGGGCAGGGTTTGCATTACTGGGGGGGAGGCAGGGCAATTATGTTAACAAAAGGAATTTGACCACACCCACTGCACTGCGTAACGCTATGCGCACAGCATTATTGCCCTCCTTGTTCAGGTTTGGCTTGATTAAAAGGTGGAAACTAGGGATGAGCTTTATGTTCGAGTCGAACATGAGTTTATGGTGGGCAAGCAGGCTCTGTGTCTACAGCCAACAGTGCTGGTCATGGACACAGTGCATCCTCAGCATGTGGCCGTGGGGCACGCTTCTCCTTTTTTTCAGCAGCTGACAGTGTTGAGCCACAACATGCAGAAGAGTTGGTAGAGTGGATGACCAAGCCATCTTCATCCTCCTCATCCTCTGTCACCCAGGCTCAGAGCACTTTGTCTGCTAATGCAGCTGCCAAAGTGGCCTTTATCATCGGCTCAATGACATCAGTCACTCCTTCCTTAGCCTCACCATCATGCCCTGAGGAGTCCCCCGAACTGTTCGATGACAGTGTCGGGTACATGCTGCAGGAGGATGCGCAGCATTTTGAAGGTTCTAATGATTGTACCCAGGTTGAGGATGAAGGCAGTAACGTGAGCCTGGAGATAGGGAGTGAAACTGGCAGTTAGGACAAGAAACTGTCAGTCATGTTCCCCCAGCTGCAGCATATTGCCAGGTTTGCTCCAGTGACAAGGAGGGAGGGGATGATGAGGTCACTGACTCTGTGTGGGTGCCTGATAGAAGAGAGGAGGAGGAGGCAGGATGCCCTCCAGGGGCCAGCTTAAAGGCAGTCAACTGACTGCATCACACTGCAGAGCGCTGCAAGTTCTTTGGTGTGGGCCTTTTTTGAGACGTTTTCAGCAGATTCCACTGTTGCTGTTTGCAACATGTCTGGAGCGTATCAAGCATGGCCAAAACACCAGGTGCTTGGGCACCACATGCTTGACCAGACATATGTCGACCTGCCATGCTGTCCGTTGGCAACAGTACTTAAAAGACCCACACTAAAGAACAAGGCAGACCTCTCCTTGGTCCTCATCAGCTGGGATATCCAACCCCACTATACCTTCAGTCCTCTCAGAAACCTGAACTGAGAGGAATGAAAGTGTAGAATTAGGTGTCCCAAGCACTTGCGGGCAATCTGCTAGCGGTACGTCTAAATCCGATTGAAGCAGGCAAATTTCCCTATCCCAGTTGCTAAAGCGTCTAAAGAAATTTGGTCCCAGCCATCCACATGCTCAGTGGCTGAATGCTAGTTTGGCTAAATGGGTAGCACTCCAACTGCCACCTTTTCAGCTGGTAGACTCTGCCCCCTTTCGAGAATATGTGGAATGCGTGGTACCTCAGTGGCAGGTTCCCAAACACCATTTTTTTTCTTGGAAGGCCATTCCGGCTCTCTACCAGCATTTAGAAGGCAATGTCTTGGCCTCGTAGGACAGGGCGGTCAGTAGTAAGGTGCATATTACCGCTGACTCATGGTTCAGCAGGCATGGACATTGACGTTACCTTTCTTTCACGGCGCACTGGGTAACTTTGCTGGCAGCTGGGAAGAATGCAAGACAGTGTGCAGTATTGTTGGAGCTTGTTCCGCCACCATGCCTCCAAAATGCTGGTAGTGGTGATTCTGCCACACCTCTCTCCTCCACCCTACTTCTTCTTCCTATATGGCCTCCTACTGTTTAGATTTGTCCTTGCAAACCAGTGGTGCTCCGTAGGCATTCTAGGGGCTACGCAAGCACTCAAGCAAAAAGATGCCATGCGGTGCTTGAGTTGGTCTACTTAGGGGACAGGAGCCAGACAGGGGCAGAGATTCTGTCTGCTCTGCAGGGGCAGGCTCCAAGGTGGATGACTCCACACCAGCTGCAGCCAGGAATGGTGGTTTGCGACAATGGCAACAACCTCCTCTCCTACAGGGACACTTGACCCATGTTCCCTGTTTGGCTCCTTAATTTGGTGATGCAGGTACCCAGGCTTACAGGATCTCCTTAGGCAGGCCAGGAAAGTCTGTGGGCATTTCCGCCGGTCATATAATGCCAGTGCTTGGCTGACTGACCTTCAAAAGGAATGCAACCTGCCCAAGAACTGCCTCATCTGTGACATGCCCACCAGGTGGAACACAACAATGGCAAAACTGCAGCGGCTGCACAGGCAGCAGAGGGCCATCATTTAGTACCTGTTCAAGCATGGCACCAGGACAGGGTCAGGGAAGCTTGAATTTTTTTTTCGCCACGCCAGTGGCTACTGATCAAGGATGCATGCACTGTCCTGTCACCATTTGAGGAGTGTTAAAGTGTTAAAGGGTGTTCTATGGATTGTTTCGAATTTGCCGTGAACGCCCCAAATTTTTTTGCTGTTCGCCGAATGGATGAACAGCCAATGTTCGAGTCGAACTCATGTTCGACTTAAACATAAAGCTCATCCCTACATACCACTCAAGGACTGCCCTAACATACTGCTCACTAGATTGCTCAGACTTAGAGCTTTCTGACTCCCCTAACATACTGCTTACTTATGTGTCTTCCCCTTTGCTCCAATCCCCCTCTCCTCTTCTCCCTCCCGCCGGCTGTCAGCTACTGCGAGGCACATGGGTTCAGGTTAGAAAAAGTGGTAAGCCGGTAAATATATTATAAAATGAGGGACAAATGAGGAAGAAAGAGGGACAGAGAGACATTGCTCCAAATAAGGGACAGTCCCTCAAAATCAGGGACAGTTGGGAGTTATGAATACAGGACAAAATAGAGAAGGTGAGTCTCCCTTATGAGGACACAGACAGCAGTAAAGACTGTCAGGTGTTGTAATTCCTCCACTCTATCCAAAGCGGAAAAAAAACAGTTTTGCCTTTAGTTTTACTTTAACTGCCTTTTCCAGGTGAGATCTTACTAATGATATGTTGAGGGGCAAAAATATGTCTTTCTCTCTCTTTAGATTGTACCATTTTTAATACAAGAATGTATTTTTACTTTAAGTGATAGCTGGGCAGTTCTTATGCTGTGTTGGAATTTTTGCTAACCTAATTTTTACGCTGTTGCCTCACTCTGCCAGAACTGGATTTCTCATATTGGACAAGATATAACTACATCCTACAGAGCAGCAAAGAAGCTGAAGATGAGTGCAGAAATTAACATTTAAGGAAACTAAATTATAATATGAAACGATATCAGATCCTGATGGTAAATCAGAGTATGACATATTAATTAATATTGATTAATCTTATAGCTCCTGTACCTTCCCAACAGTTCTACAGTATATTTACATTGGTCGTAGGTCCCCCCAACCTCCCCCTTCCCCTTTTTTTCTCTCTTTTCTTCCTCTTTTTCCTTTTTTTTTTTTTGCATCGTATATGTTTCAAGATAATGTTTTGAATTCATTTTGAAATGCTGAAAATAATAATAATAATAATAATAATAATAATAAAGAACCTGGTTAGTAGGGTAATGGCGCTTTTTTCTGCGGGACACTGAGAAGTATGACTTTATTAGCAGCACTTCCCAGGGAGAGCTTTATGCCTGCCTTGAAGGTGGATCTACATCACTAAACTACATGACTGATGATAAATGTACATCTTTTTTGCAATAAAAGACTTTCTTTTAAGTGCGCATTCGCGGGATCTCGGAGGAAGACACGCTCTGACCGAGCTGCCGGCACCCCAGCCTAAGCGAGCGAACGACGGAACACAGACAGCCGAGACCGCGAGCCAGAACACGGTCAGCAGACGCTCCCGATCGGTGATGAACCGGAGGGCACGGGGTCAGCCGAAAAGGAGACAACACAGGCACTCTAAAGCCCAGGGAGGATCGGGGCCTTCCCCAGGTCAATCCAATATGGCGTCCGAACGTCCTGACACTTGCGGCAGCATTGGGACCAGGTCAGGAGGCAGCACTCTACAGGGGGGTAAGATGCCTCAATCAGACCCCAATAGAGACCCGTTTTCCTCCCAATCCTCTGGGGAAGGTGAATTTCTACAGCTGGATGAGTCAGTGTCGTCACCACATCCCCAGTCCCCCGCCCTCTATGCTGATGTGCATTCCCCAGCTTCCTCAATGGACGGGAATATGGCTGACATTGCTGGGGTCTTATTCAGCCAGCCTAGCCAGGAGAGCAGCAGCCCCCCCCCCATCTCGCTCATCTTCCACACTAGTCTCCTGATGCGGTGCTGCTGGCCAGATTTTCCACCATGTTGCAGAAGGAACTCTCTAAGGCCTGCACTGTGATAACAACCGATTTGAAAAAAGATATTCATGGCCTGGGGGAGCGGTTTGAGCTGATAGAGACTAAGGTTGACTGCACTATTAAAAAGGTTAATCAGAATGCCAACATGATCACTGATCTACAAGACAGGTTGGAGGAGGCATACACAAAATTTGAAGATTTGGAGAACCGTTCACAAAGGTATAATATACGCATTCGTGGCCTGCCCGAAACGCATACTGACCTAGAGGGAGCTATGAAGGAAATAATGCGGGAACTGTTACCAGATATAACAGCACATCAAATGGAGATTGACCGTATTCACCGAGAACTGGCGGGTCCGAGATCTGATGGACTCCCGCGCGATGTGATTGTTAAGCCACATCATTACCGCATAAAGGAAAGGCTGATGTTTGCGGCCCGTAGCAGACAGGACCTGTCACTTCACGGATCGTCTATCCAGCTATTTATTGTCTTGGCGCCCTCAACGGTGCAAAAGCGCAGAAATCTACGCCCGCTGCTGCAACGCCTTATGGACAAGCAGATAAAGTACCGTTGGGCCTTCCCATTTAGGCTCTCGTTCACTTAAAAAGGGAAATCGCACTCGTTCTCTACATTTCAATCAGGAGAAGACCTTTTACTTAACCTGGGCATCATTACACAGGACTCTCCAGCTTCGTCTCCACCACATCACGTCGATCGTAACCGACCTCTTTCCCTGCCATGGCGGGACAGCAAACGATCCCGGGCTAGGGACCCTCCTCGGAATACCTGACCTGCTGGACTATCTAACAACCATCCTGGGGGGTCCCCCCTTTTCCGTGACCCAACAGCCAGCGGCTGTCCTGGTCTCATGTTGCTTGATCTGCCTCCAGAGGCAGCACGGACAGTTTTTTCTCTCCTGGGTACATTCTTAGTTCTTTTTTCTGAAGTTTCTACATTTACATTTATGTTTTCTGACCGTTCATATGGACTGTGTTTTGCATTCTAGATTCTTTCATTGTCTACACGGGACAACAGGTTTTCTAGTCTCTGCAACCGCTTTACGTAGCTAATTTGACTCCCCACGGGGTTCCTGATGGTCTATGGGGATCCCCCCCTTACGTATTTTATAGCTTCCCTCCCGGATGGAGGTTGGGGTCCCTGGGATTGGGAGCTGCTGTGGTTTCCTATTAGTGGGTGGACCCCCCGGGGGGGGAGTAACCGAAGAGGGGCCTTCCCGCCCCGCGTTGCCAGCCTGGAGACATGAACTCTTGCTGGAAGTGGTGCTTATTGTCATGTATCCCTGTGTATGCAATGTGCCCAGATCGTCTCTGGCTGTTCTGTTTATAGGAGCTACTCAGTTACCTTGGGTTGGGGTGGTTACACATGCCACCCGACAGCGAGACTACTCACCCTCCCTGGAGGATTGTACCCTCGCATTATGTTTTCTGGACTTTGTCTCCGGTGGGGGTTTACCCCGGTACCGTTACACTGTTGCCTCCTGGAAAATTTCAGGTGGGCTTTTTAGGCCTTAGGCCTAACAAAGTTTTTCATTTGTTTCCCACTTTGTTTCTAATGCTTTTCTCTCTTGTCTATCTCCCGCACTTCCCACTTGCCTCGGCCCTGCACCTAGGTCGCTTTGTTTGCTCCAAAAGATTCTGGTGGAAGTTGGTCCTCACCCTGACATGTTAGCCCACCGCCACAACGATTACACAAGGTAAGAGTGCTCTTCCCTACCACGATGGCTACATCTTATTCTACTGATTACTTAATCGTGAGCCATAATGTCCACGGATTTAATTCCCCTGTCAAAAGAACAAAGGCTTTTCAGTTTTACCATAAGCAGAGGGCTGATGGTCTTTTGTTACAGGAGACTCACTTCTCAAGGACTTCAGCACCCCGATATCTCAACGCTAAGTATCCACAATGTTACTTAGCGGGGGGTGCGGAAAAGAAGGGAGGTGTGGCTGTTTGTTTTTCTAAGCGAACCCCGTTTACACCGATTACAATAATTAAAGACAGGGGAGGCAGATATCTTATGGCAGTTGGACGGCTTCACTACCAAGAGGTATACTTTATATCATATTACGCTCCGAATACGGGGCAGACAGAATTCTTCAGTAAAATTCTTCGGACACTGTTGCCTAAGGTTCAGGGACAGGTGATAATAGGGGGCGACAGCAATATTCCTCTAGACAGAATCATGGATAAGTCGGACCCTGCTAAGCCGACTCTGAAGCGACCACCTACCTGCAGTGGTAAGGTGGCACGTTTATTTCATATTCACGGGTTGATAGACACCAGGCGGGAGGATAACCGATCGGTTAGAGATTACACCTACGACTCCCAAGTCCACCATACATATTCCAGGATAGACCATATTGTAGTGCGCACACCCTTACTCCCCTACATAAACTCAGTTAAGATACTAAACACACCTTGGTCCGACCACTCACCATTAAACTGTCAACTACGGGCCTCTGGACTAAATCTAAGCCCTCCCCTTGGAGACTGAATGTTAGTTTATTGAATGACCCTATAATTTATGCAGAAGTTGAAAAGGAAATAGAGAACTACTTTGCTAACAATAAATCGTCGGTCGAGTCTCCTGCGATTCTCTGGGCAGCACATAAGGCCACGGTTCGTGGGAAGCTAATACAGGTAGCTGCCAGGGCTAAGCGAACACAGGATCAGGAAATTAAGCTCCTAGAGTCCAAGTTAGAAGACTTGCTGAGGGATCAGACTAGTAATCCTACGATAGACCTTAGACACAAAATAGATGACGTGAGACTTGCGCTTAATCTTAGTTTGGCCACCCAAGCCGAGAAACATATTAGCTGCTCTAGACACAAATTCTATACTATGGGAGATAAGCCGACCACACTGCTGGCTAGAAAACTGGTTCCTCGACCATACACGCCGGCTTTACCTAAATTACGACTGCTCACTGGTCTTTCTACAAGGAACCCTGAAAGGATAGTGTGAGAATTTTATAAATTTTACGCACGACTGTATAGCGCACCGAATAATTCTGAAGCCTCTAAGGCCAAGACTGAGGCCTCGTACACACCCTCGTACACACGATCGGACATATCCGATGAAAACGGTCCGCGGACCATTTCCATCGGATATGTCCGATCTGGAGTTTGATCCAATGGCGTGTACACACCATCGGATCAAATTCCCCGCCGGCGGACGGCGCGGTGACGTGGCGGTGACGTGGCGGTGACGTTGACGCCGCCACGTCACCGCACCAGGAAGTAAAACACTTCCGCGCATGCGCCGAATCCATTCGGCGGCGGTGCGGCGGCGGAGCGGGACGCCATGTCTGCTGGTAAGTGTACTAACCAGCAGACATGTCGGGCGGACTGTCGGGTGGACAAATCTGTCCGCTAGCCCATACACACGATCGGAGATGTCTGCTGAAACGGTCCATCGGACCGTTTTCAGCGGACATATCCTCTCGTGTGTACGAGGCCTGAGACATTTTTTAGTGATATCCAACTGCCTAGATTGTCGCAAGCTCACGCTGATTTGATGGATAGTGCATTCACAGAAGATGAGGTGAGGTCTGCGATCAAATCCTTACACCCCACCAAAGCACCGGGCCCTGATGGCTTCCTGGGACATTACTACAGAAAATATCAAGACACTCTTCTCCCCCACCTTTGCTCATATTATAATGCCTTGAGACGGGAGGGTAAGCTTCCTAATTACGAAAGCACTGCTTATATACATGTAATCCCCAAACCAGGAAAAGACCATAGTAGTTGTACAAATTACCGCCCGATACCCTTGATCAATACGGACTTAAAAATACTGACTAAGATCTTAGCACAAAGGATGAATACCTTCCTCTCGCGCTATATTCATCCTGATCAGGCGGAGTTTGTACCCGGTGTTTATATTGGTCCAGCAATGCACCAACACCTTTGCAGCCATTGAGCTACATCCTGGGTGTTTGGTGTGCTCCTGTACCTTTAAGGAGGGGTGGCTTCCCTTCAGTTCACCTGCCCCTTTCTATCCATTAAAATGCATGTGCCTCCACTGTGGGGACGCTCATTGTTTAGTGTTAGGACCACAGATTGAGGGGTGCCTTGGCACGGCTCTGTGGCCCACGCATGCGTTTGCAAATGCGTGTGGACAAAAACCCTGTTTTTAACGCATACTGTTAGACAGGTTGACGTCACACCTACAGCCACACCCCCTACAGTTGTAAACACACTTCAGGTCACACATATCCCCATCAGCGCCCCCTGTGGTTAATTTCCAAACTGCAACTGTCATTTCCACAGTAAACAATGCATTTTAAATGCATTTTTTGCTGTGAAAATGACAATGGTCCCAAAAATTTGTCAAAATTGTCCGAAATGTCCGCCATAATGTCTCAGTCATGAAAAAAATCGCTGATCACCGCCATTAGTAGTAATAAAAAAAATAATTAATAAAAATGCAATAAAGCTATCCCCTATTTTGTAAACGCTATAAATGTTGCGCAAACCAAGCGATAAATGCTTATTGCAATTTTTTTTTAACAAAAGTAGGTAGAAGAATATGTATTGGCCTAAACTGAGGAAAAACTTTATTTATATATTTTTTGGGGATATTTATTATAGCAAAAAGTAAAAAATATTGCATTTTTTTCAAAATTGTCGCTCTATTTTTGTTTATAGCGCAAAAAATAAAAGCCTCAGAGGTGATCAAATACCACCAAAAGAAGGCTATATTTGTGGGGAAAAAAATGACGCCAATTTTGTTTGGGAGGACGCCTGCGCAATTGTCAGTTAAAGCGACGCCATGCCAAATCGCAAAAAGGGGCAAGGTCCTTTAGCTGCATTTTGGTCCGGGTCTTAAGTGGTTAAACTTTTTTTTTTTTTAAATCTCTTCAGTTACTTGCTGGTTTCTTGCCTAGGCAAATCATGACATACATTCCAGAAGTCTTCAAGAGGGGTGGAGATAAGGAGGGTTTTCTCAGCTAAGCACATTCTCCTGCATGCATGCTTGAGCTAAGGGCAAAAGGATTCCAGGAAGTAAATGCTACTTGAATAATTTGCCCTTACTGAAGATGGCCATGGCCATAAATGCTGGGTAGTTGTTTTTTTAAAGTGATTTATCAACAAAATAAAGCATAGAGACATCAAAGGATGGGGAGATTGGTTTGAATATTAAGAATGAATGAAACAGGGTTTTTGATTTGTGTCTCATATGCAGTGAAGATCTGCTTTACCATTGGCAAAAGGTGCCTTGCAAGGTACCTTGTAAATGCTGAAAGGCATGTGTCCCGGTGTGATACTGGTTCAGGCTTACTGCACTCCCTTGGCAGTCCAATGGCTACCCAAGCTGCATGCCTGGATGAGGACCTGTTGAAATTATATATATAACAGAAAAGAGACATAGCTGTAACTATATTGTAAAATTGGCTAACAACAGAACAATTTTATTGATGTAGGATTAGCTAAATATATCGCTAAAATAAATAAAAAATAAAAAAATACCACCCTGAAAAAAAAGCTGATTTTTTCTTTTTTGTTTTTAAAGGAAGCTTTGCAGCAGAAAATAAATAAATAAAAATGCATCCTATGGGTTGAACAGTGGTTAATAGTAACCACTGATGTCAAATCAACCACACAATAAAATGAAAGATAACAACTTCCTCAATAATAAGAAAATAAACAGCAATGGGGTTTATTGCCCAAAGAGCTAGCAATCAGAGTTCTAAATGATCATAATCTCTGCATTTTGTCAGCTTTCCCTATCTTTTGTATACAGCAGCCTCAGTACCATGACACTATGTACCTTGTTCATAATAGTGGGCTGGCTTATTCAAACCCCCCTTTTTGGCTCTTCTAAGCCTATAATTCAAATACAATGAAAAAAAATATCCTGGGCAAATATGCACCAAAAAAATGTATTGTGAATCCACAGAATGTGCCTCAAACCCATAGCAGCAGTTATCCAAAACCTCATTCCCTATACCTAAATATAGTTCTACTGATAGCCTGCTGATTTATATGAAGTCATTATTAGTTAAACACATAAATAGCCGGTGTGGTATTGTAAAATGTGGGTATGTTTGTATGTGGGTCATGAAGTTGTAATATATTAGTAACTGTAACTTTTTGTAGGCACCAAATTACACTGCTGAGCTGCTGACTTATTGACAAGTTGTACCTCAAGGCACATTGACAATGGCCTTTGTCTTATAAATGATTACATGCAGGCCACACTAAAGTGTCCTATTCAGCAAGTATGTCCCCCCATGGTTTGCCTATGGCTAAATAGCCAGAGAATAGAATGGTGAGACATATACAGGCGTTCTGGATATTTTACAAGATTGATTAGGCTAAACTACTTATGTATAGGCAATTAAAGAGCTAGCAATATATTACCGTCATGCTGTGCATTAAAGGCTTGTATAAAGAAGACATTATTGTCTGTTGATGAACAAAAAATTAGACAGACACAATTTTTGGGTCTAAGCAGTTCATTCTATGCTGACATGTACATTAAAATGATGTATGAATTTATGGACAACATAGTCATATTGTTAGTAATTTTCCTATTTTAAATGGTAGCAGACCCATCAATACATGCGTCGTTTAGCATATATTTTACAAGCTCTGACACAGTCAATTGTCCACCTTAGAGGTCTTATTTAATGGTGCAAGTAGAACAAAATAAGTAATGGACCAAATACAACTATAAGGCTAAAACAAAATAAAAAATAAATAAAAATGTATATATATATATATATATATATATAGTATATACACACATCATTGCATGTGTAAAGACAGAGAATAGAGAATACAATTCTGGTAAGTGTGTAAAGGAATATTGTAGTTTTTAAGTTTATTTTAGTTTATTTGACATTGATTAGCCATTTGGCAGTAAGACTTGTGCACATAAGGTGCATGAGAGACCCTTGGTGCACATCATTTTAGTGCTTGTAGTCATAATGTTTTTTTATCACATTAAAAGCGGAGCTCCACCCTAAAGTGGAACTTCCACTCATATGATTCCTCCCCCCCTCCGGTTCCCAATTGGCACCTTTTGGGTGGGTGGGGGGGGGTTGTGGACAGGATATCCTTTCCCACTTCCGGGAGTCTCAGTCGTGGATATTGAAGTCACGGATGGGCCTACTCCTCCTGCCCTGGCCTTCGGGTCAGTAGGAGAGAAGAGCGGGCCTCATGCATGCGCAGTAAGGTTCCCGGCGTGAAACCGAAAGGCTACACTGCCGGATTCCCTTACCCGCAATGGCAACTGCAGCACCTGACAGCTGATGAAAACATCAGCTGTGGGTACCGATAATGCTAGACATTAGGACAGGTAAGTGTCCTATTTATTAAAAGCCAGCAACTGCAGTATGTGTAGCTGCTGGCTTTAATTTTTTTATTTTTTGGGCAGAACACCGCTTTAATAACTTAGTCAGTGGACGGTGGACTGTGTCCCTTGTGCTAACTCTTTCTCCTTCCTTTCTTCCCTCACCCCTATAATCTTTTAGTTTGGTAGGGGGTTGATAAAACGAGTGGTCTATGCCTGACCTTTCCATCCAGCAGCTCTGTACTACAGCTGCTATGAATGCAACACCATGTATGAATGGAGGGGGTGGAGCTATAAATCACCCGCTTGCCCTCCAGTCTTAGATCATACAATACATTACATTGTTTATGATATTAATGACATTTGTGGAAATGCTTGCCTGAATTAGGCACAGGTAGTAACTAAGGAAACTACCACCAGAGAACTGTCAATGGAAATTAGGAGATTAGTCGTTTTCTGGGCATGTCTATGTAGCACTCTCTAGTAGTGAGCTAGAGAACATAGGTACATTTAAGCAGGCCTTGCTGGTTGCTAGGCCTGTTTGTTTTCATTTTGGGCTGGGAGTGGTTCAATGTAGGACTGGGAGACTCACAGGTGGTGTCATCAGGACCTCTTATTTCTTTCCAGAGGCTTCTAGTGCTTTCTGGAAAGACAGGATGGGAGGGGAGTTGGAGCTACCTGTGGTGTTTAGGGAGCCCTGACCAATCCCCAATCTGGATTGGCAGGGGGCAGGTCTCCTTAAATGCTCAGGGTCAGCCCAGCTGGGGAGGTGTTGTCGGGTGGAAGAGCTGAAGTGAGAGTGTGTCAGGGCCTTTGAGGGAGCTCCCCAGTCTGGGGTGGTGACCTTGGACCTGGGTTTGGGTGCAGTCAGGACCACTTTCAGGAACACATAAAGAGGTCCTGGACCAGAGGCAAAAGAGAGAGCAAGAGAGGACTGGGGAGGCATGCCTGAGAGGACTGGGAGCTTGCAGTCTGAGATAGGTGCAGAACCAGAAGTCTGGACTATGGTGAAAAGAGCAGTGGAGAGATCCAGCTGTAGCCAGGAGGGCTGGCAGAGTCTGAATAGGGCTAACAGGGATAAGTAGCAATATTTAGGGAAGCTAGCAAAAGGACTTTTTCTGCAATGCCATTGGAGCCTGCGGTCCCAGCCTGCAAAGGGCATTTTCAGAGACCTGGCTGTATCAGTGTCAGGCCTAACCAACAAATAGTGCTAGCTGTTCCTGGGGAATCGGGTGATGTGCTGGAGGTGATTAGGAGTAACAGTTTGCAGCAAGTGATGCGCTGTTTATACTGATCTATGCTGGGCATCCCATAGCTCCCATCCCCATCCAAGTTATACTCCTCAATAAACCAAAACATGAAAACCAAAGTTCACTGACTGCTTTATGTCTCGGAGTGCCTGAGAGTGAATGCATGGCTGGGCAGGGTAACAGACAGACCATAATTCTCAGCAGCCCTTATAGGGGTACCGCTACATCCATAACAATAGGAAATGAGTGCCCATATCTGGTGATTTTGCAAGCCTGGTGATGATGTCACAGACAATTAAAAAAAAAAAAATGTAAAATAGAAATCTGGGACATGCTTGAGAGGCTTAGATGTAAATGTGGGTCATACTTATATAGATCCTTATGCCACGTACATACGATCAGAAATTCCGACAAGAAAACGGTCTGTTTTTTCTGAGGGAACGTTGGCTCAAACTTGTGTTGCATACACACGGTCAGACAAATCTTGTCTGAAATTCCGAGCATCAAGAATGCGGAGACGTACAAGACGTACGATGAGCCAAGATCAATGAAGTTCAATAGGCAGTTTGGCTCTTCCGCTTGATTCTGAGCAATCATGTTTTTTTTAGCGTGTCGGAATTGCATACAGACAAGCAGATTTTTTGTTGGCGTCAATTCCGACAGCAAAAGTCCAATGGAGCATACACACGGTCTGAATTTCCAACCAAAAGCTCCCTTTGGACTTTTCTTGTCGGAATTTCTGATTGTGTGTACGCGGCATTAGTAGACAAACGTGACACTAACAGCATTCAGATCTCGTAGATGGAAACTGGCACAAAGTCCCTCTAGCAGCAGCTTGGATGGGACGCTAGAGACAATGTGGAGTCTTTCCAATGTTACACTAAACACTCATGTGAAAACAAAATCGCAGAAATTGCAGCTGCGAAGAGGACTGATAATCCATAAAGTGGTTCTAATGGATGGAGATTTTTTGCCTTAATACATTCGCTGTAATAGGGTAAAAAAAGGTCTCAGCATTTGTATCACCCCCTGTATACTTAACTGAGCCCGATCTTTATCCATTGCTGTGCCCATCTGCAGCGACTCTCTCCTCACAGTGGCAGCTGTCAAAATCCTCCTTGTGTAGAGAGTGGGGGGGCAGGGCTGAGCACAGTCCAGCTATGGAGGGAGATTGCAGGTGCACCCCCAAAGAAGCAGCGCCCTATAGTGGTACACAGAGAAGTGGAAGGTACAGAAGGTATAACGTTTATTATTTTATTTAGAAAAGAAAGCTTTACAATCACTTAAGTACCCTCTACATGTAAAGTATCCAAACTCTCTGCACACGCTGACCCCTGACTCATGTGAATTGGGTTTATCATCACTAACTCATGCACTGATAGATGGTTTAAACAACACAATTTGTGTGGATATATATATATATATATATATATATATATATATATATATATATATAAAATTACATTTACATCTTCTGAATTGTCATTGTTACCTTTCGCTAAAAATCCTAGAGAATGAAAGAGGCGTGTTGTGTTTTTTGTTGAGTAAAGTAACTGCAGAGCGGATGTATGTGTTATAACCTGTTGGTGGAAATGTCTTCACCTGGCCTCAAAAATAGTAGCCCTACCCTTTCTACACTCCTAGTTTTTTTTAATCTTGGCATCCTGGTTATTTTAATCTCTTCTGACGATGCAGGACCTAAATTTTACTCTGCTGTCCTGACTTGCATACTTAATGGAATGGGATATGCTTGTTAGCCTGTGCAGGCACAGAGGCTGATTGTGGCATGTTATAATACATTTATATAATAATTTCATATTGGTATATAGTTCTAAGGCATTTTGACTTCAGCTTCTTACTGTTTTTGAAAAATAAATTCTTGATTATGTAGCCATGCCCCCATAAGGGTTGCTGTGTGTAGAGTTCCACCCGTCACTCTACCCAGCCAGACATCCATCTCAGTTAGTCAGATACATGAAACCAGTCCATCACTTTGTTTTGTTTATTGGAGGGAATTGAACTTGGATAGGAATTTGAGATATATGGGATGCCCATAAACATTTAGTACAAACATGCTTAAGACTCCTATATACTCTCAAAGTATATACATCTCACTCTCTACTCCAGGACAAACACTTGTTGCTCACCGTTCCTCCTCCAGCACTTTGCTTGCTGCAGACTGCTTCTCCACCAACACTTCCCCTGCTGCAGACTATCACTCCTCCAGAGTAGCTAGCACCGAATGATTGGGCCTGACACTAACTCAGCCAGGCCTCAAAGGGTTGCCGTTTGTGGGCAGGGATCTCAGGCCTCTGTGTTGTACAAAAGTTCTGGTGCTAGCTGTCCTCTGTTCAGATTTCTCTCCCAGATAGCTCTCTTCAGGCCCTGCCATCCAGCCTGACTGCAAAGACCCCTTAACACTGCCCTTCTCCACATTCCTCTCTCCACTGGTTCTGCACCATCTCTGTATCCCTAATAAAAAAGAAAATGGGGATATACCAGATCTGTCAAAAAAAGTCAAGCAATTAAACTAAAATCATTGTCTAGAAAAGATATTAAAATAATTAGTATATAAAGTAGCAAAAGAGTGAATGAGTGAGAAACTTATATAGTGCAACACATGTGAAACTGAATCCACTCTGGGCGCTTAGTATCCTTTCCCTACTGTACTTTTGCCCTCAGAAAGGATGGGTTTTAGGAGCTGCGGTGGCTCAACGCGATTGGCACTGCACTGACAAGCCGTTCACCTCTGCAGCCAAGGGTTCAGATCCCGGTCTCGGCTGCATGTGAATTGAGTTTGATGGTCTCAGCCCGGCTCCCGGTGAGTGTGCTATGCGAGGTTAGCCTGCGCTTAGTACGCCCACCCCCCTCCCACAAAACCACCACACTTACACGCACTCGAAATTAGGTTAACATGCACGCACTTTGGCCACGCGGTCTCTAAAAAAAGAGAGGCGAAGAACTAACAGGGCTGGCTGAGCGGGCTAGATCCTCTCGCTCCCTGTGTGGGAGGACCCCCTCACACTCGCCATTGCCACCTGGGGCATGGAGAAAGATGGCAGATTGCCTCTGGGGGAGGTCTGCAAACTCCTGCAGTCTGGCTCCTCTCTCTCTACACGCACAAAAAATACACTTTAGCCCCGGACCATATTGCTGTCCAAAGACCAGAGCACTTTTTGTGATTCGGCACTGCGTCGCTTTAACTGACAATTGCGCGGTCGTGCGACGTGGTTTCCAAACAAAATTGGCGTCCTTTTTTTCCCACAAATAGAGCTTTCTTTTGGTGGTATTTGATCATCTCTGCGGTTTTTATTTTTTGCGCTATAAACAAAAATATAGCGACTATTTTGAAAAAAATGCAATATTTTTTACATTTTGCTATAATAAATACCCCCAAAAAAGAAATAAAAAACGTTTTTTTTTCCTCAGTTTAGGCCGATACGTATTCTTCTACATATTTTTCGTAAAAAAAAATCGCAATTAGCGTTTATTGATTGGTTAGCGCAAAATTTATAGCGTTTACAAAAAAGGGGGTCGTTTTATGGCCCCCTAGTGGCCGAAAAAGATAGGACGTAGAGCTACGTGCTCTCGCCCAGCAGTGCCACCGTCCCGCAGTAATATGACTGCAAATCTTCATTCTCCTTTGAACTTGTATCTGGCTTTGGGTATCTGGAGTGGATTTTAGTCGGTGGATCGCAGAACGCGATTGGGGTTGTGACATTTTAATTTTTTGCATAGATATTGGGGGGCATTTCCTTGAACACACTTATGCGTCAGACAGAGTGCCTTAAAAGTGATTCTGTCTTTTACTGGCAACCAATGAAGGGATCTCAGTGAAGGTGAGATTGATTCCCATGTTTTTTTCCCAGTCACGAGTCCAGCGGCCGTATTTTGAACGACTTGCAGACGAGTGATTTGGTATTTTGGGAGTCTGAGGTAGAGGGCATTTGCATAGTCGAGTCGAGTTGATAATTGTACCCACCACGACTGCTATGTCTTCTTTCGGGATAAAGGGAATGAGTCTACGTAGCAGGCGCAGCAGATGGTGGGATCCGCTGACTACTGACCCTATTTGTGCATCCATTGTCATGTGGGTGTCAAAAATGACTCAGAGACTTTTGACTTTGGTGCTAGGGGTGATGGTTTGTCCCAGAATGGGCGGTGGTGTCCATATTGATGCGGGAAGTCTCTTTCGGTTGACGTGAAACAGGAGGAGTTCTGTTTTTGAGCCATTAAGTTTAAGGTAACTCTTCCAATTTTCTATCAAAGTAAGGCATTTCTCTAGTCCGAGATAATGATCCTTGTTGTTGCTAATGCGAAAATATAGTTACGTGTCATCCGTGTAGGAGTGGTAGAGTAACTTCTGGTTACTGATGATTTCAAAAAGAGGACGGAGATAGATATTGAATAGTACGGGTGACAAGGGGGATCCCTGAGGGACTCCACATGACACCGTGCATTTTCAGAAGTGAAAGGACCCAGTTTCACTATTTGAGATCGGTTTTTCAGGAAGGAGGAGAACCAGGGTAAATCCGAGTCCGCGACTCTAGCTACTTCAGCTAGGCGAGTCAGCAATAGTTTGTGGTCTACAGTATCAAATGCTGCGCTTAGGACCAACAGTATCAGAAGACGAGATTCTCCTTCGTCTGCTTCGAGAGCGTCATATTTTGAGAAGTGCTGTTTCAGTTCCGTGACCAGGGCGGAAACCTGATTGGAATGGATCGAGTAATTTTTGGGTGTCTAAAAGCTGTTGTAGCTGTTGTACAACTTCTTTCTCCATAACCTTGGAGAAGACATTTAGGCCTGTTATGGGTCGACGATTGTTTGGGTCTTTGGGGTCAAGGGTGTTTTTTTTTTTATCGGTTTAATTATGCCTTGTTTCAGCAAGGTTGGCACCATGCCTTCCTTGAATGACTTGTTTATGAGGTACGTGATAGCCGGTGCCACAATATCGGCACATTCTTTCAGCAGTTTGGTGGGGATAATATCATTAGGCGCCGTGCTGTCTCGCAGAGTACTAATGATTTTTTGGTGGTGTCAATTGAGATGGAATTAAGAGTGAATTTAGTTGATTGTGGCATATTTGTGTGGATATTAGCTTCTTGGTTTAAAGGGGAGTCGATGGGGATCTATTTTTCTGAATAATTTCACAGATTTTTTCAATTTTGTTAATGAAGTAATTTGGTAATTCGTTGCAAAATTCTTGTGATTCAAAATTCTGAGCCTCTAGGCAGGCTGGGTTCATGGACTGAGCGACTAAATTAAAGAGTTTGCGTGGGCGGTTAAGGGCGTTTGCGATGATATTAGCAAAATTATCCTTTTTGGCCTTAAAGATCTCTTTGTGATATTTCTTAGTTATTACCTTGTAAATAATGTGGTTTTCCTCTGTAGAGCTTCTTATCCAGGCTGCTTCCGCTCTTCTGCGCTCCTGCTTTAACAACGACAGCTGGTCGTTAAAAAAGCTGGAGTTGTTTTTCCTGGTGCACGTTCTACGTTTCGGCGCTACTATGTCTGCTGTCTGTAGTAGAGCCTTGTTGATGGAGTTGAGTGTTTCTGTTGCTGTTTGATGTTGATCAATTGTTTTTATTTTGTTGTGCAATGTAGTTTTGAAGAGTTCCGAATGGAGCTTCTTCTTGGATCTTGTCCAGTGTGTTGTCAACGGATTTATTGTTCTTTTTAAGGAAGCGTTTGTAGTGACTTTGAATTTTATTGCATGGCGATCTGTCCATGGTAAGGGCTGATTTTCCAATATGTTAATTTCCAAATCTTGTCTGAAGATAAGATCGAGCGTGTGGCCTAAAATATGTGTGGGTCCACGTACCAGTTGCTGCAGACATAATCCTTCCAAATGGTCAATGCAGGCGTCAGCGGCAGGGAGGAGTTGGCCCAGAGGTTGAAATCCCCAAGTAGCAGGAAATGTTTGATGTTTAAGGTATAGGTGGAAATGAATTCTGTCAATAACGTGAGGAGGTGCGTTTTTGATCCTGGTGGTCTATAGCAGAGTAGTATGTGAACGGTGTCCTGGGGATTTGTTTGGAATTGGAGAGTGAGGGTTTCCATGAATGGAAGTGAGGCCTGAAGGTCTGGTTTAGTGACCGAGAGGTGAGTCTTGTAGATCACCGCCAGGCCTCCTCCTCTTTGCCCCACTCTGTTTTCTGTGAGAATGCAATAATTCTCTGGCACCAATTCTCCAAGAATGGTGTTACAGTCGGCTGTTAGCCAGCTTTCTGTGATGAAGAGGCAGTCAATGTTGTGTTGAAGGATGAAATCGTGGATTTCCTGTCGGTGCTTTACTGCCGATCTTGTGTTAATCAAGGCGCATGATATATGTTTTAGCTGAAGTGTAGACGTGCAATCTTTGACTGTCGATTGTCAATCCATTCTTAACAGTTGCTCTTTCCTTAGCACTTGTTTGATGACGACTGGTAATGTTGGGGCGGATGTCCTTAGACCCCAAATGGTTTTTGCAGAGTATTGCAACTCAACCATAATTGCAGAATCGCAGAGGATGGTGATCGTGGTAAAGAGTTTGATCGCAATAGTAATCAAAGACGGTGAGCATACTTGTAGTATAATAAGTATTAAAGTATTAAAATAAATATATAGTTTCCGGGAATACATTGGGTAACAGAAGTGTATATGAATGTTTGGAGTTTTGTTTCACTGTTGTATTATTGGAATATCCTGTCAATAGGAAGCCAACATGTTTAGAAGGGCGGGGGGGTAGGACCGGCAACGGAGACCCACAACTGGCACAGCTAGATCCCCTTGGGGGTGCTGGGTGCTAAAGGGGTTCCTCCGGGAGAGCCCTATCCTTGCCAGACCTAGTTGTAATCTTTGGCTTCCTGTCGCCCAACATTCCCCCGGATTACAACTCTGGATAATGCTTCAGGCAAGGTTGACAGTTCTAGAGTTTTTCAATTGTTTGCCAATGTCCTTGAAAGGCTCCTTGTCTCAGTTCTTCAGGTAATTGATAACTCCCCTTGACTTTATCTTGGAATCCCCCTGTTTCTTATCCTGTAAGACCAAATACCTCTCTTGTTGTACCAATGTTCAGATCGTATTTGTATGTCATTCTTTACAATTAAATTAAACTTTTGAAACTAAAATAAATATATAGTTAATAAAAAATAAAATAAAAACAAGGGAAATGGAAAAAGAATGTGGGCAATAAAGGGACAAGTAAGGTGCTATATTTCATAAATCGCTAGTATTCAAAGATGAATAACTTACCAGGGTCGCCATGTGTTTTCAAAAAGTTTAAAGCGTTTATTTAAAATGCAAGTCAATTTATCATGACCCAGTTTAACTTTTGTATAACATACTTAAATGTTATTCCAGATTGATTCCAACAGCGTGCAATGGTTATTCTAGCGGCTAGGATTATATAAGAAATTAAGCCTTTGGTGTGTTTAGGTAAATTCCTATCCAATTTTTGAAAAAGACCAATTTCAGGGGATTTATTAATATTTGTTTTGGTAATTATAAATATAAAGTCAATTTTTTTTTATCCAAAATGTACTTATCGCCACCAGATGTGTATCATATAACCTTCTTGACCACAATTTCTAAAACATTTAAAAGAGACTTGTCTATTTATTTTAGCCATTCCACTAAAGATGTATTTATTGAAATTTTAGAGAGATTATTGATCATTTCATACCATTCTGAAATTTCCCAAGAAAAATTAAGATCTTTTTCCCAGTGTGTCTTTATTTAATAAAAACCTTCAGACCAATAAAAGATCCCAGCAAAATGTTTTACAGATTCCATTACCATAAAGTAAGGTGGATTTTCGTCTTCCTAAAAATGACACAGTTGCTTTAGGTTTAGGATTCAGCATCAAAAATCTATGTTTCAATACTTGTACTTCGACAATATATATTTGGCACAAAAAAATACACTGTTTATGTGTTATTTCAGTGTACATTTATCATGCCCAAAACAATTACCTATCCTATTCATTAAATCTGATATCCTAACAAATCCCCCACCACACTGCCCTTTAGCTCAATCCCCATCCTTTCTAACTAATTGCTTGTTACATAAAACAAAAATTGGTCATCTAAAAGCCACAAATTCTTCCCTGAATCCACAGTCACTTGTGGGCGGGGTCTTATGCGCCTGTGCACATAGGGTAACACTTGTGTGGAGCATGCTTATCATTGCTCGGGACCAGATGGAGACTGTGGTTATGCGAATAATCGAACGACAGTTCCCAAACCTAGAAATGAGCTTTCACTGTGTACAGCAATAAAATACAGAGTTCCTCTGAAAAGCGACTTGTCCTATGTTACTACACACTGTAACTTGTATGTTTGCATTAGGGGAAACGCATTGAGCCTGCGCCCACTACACCAGTCCTGATCACTGCCCCCCCCCGCTATTCGAGGGCCTGTCACCTAATCAGGTACCGCGCCAAATGACTGGTTGCTTTTAGTGTGTCCCTTGACTCGGTTACCCATAGCAACTATCTCCTCTTCCATGACTTGCTAAGTTAAACTTTTTATGGGACACGAATGTGAAAAATAAAAAGTGTTAGTTTTAAATGTTTAGATGCAAGTTATTGCCATTAAAAATTGGGGACCCGGGTACTGCCACAGGGGACATGTAGCAGTGCAAAAACATATTTTTGTGCACTGCTTATTTATATCACTTTAGCGCAGCGTATATCGTTTTATTATTCTGTCTTTGCACGATATATGTGACGTGTGTAACGCTAGCAGCTTTTCAGGTAATTTATTCAGCTTAAGCATCTAGGAGATGGTGACTCGCAGGATATCCTTTCATTTTTATTTTTTAACCAAAACTGACTAGCTCACAGTAGGCAACTTGCCTACACACTTACCCGGCTGAGTGTTCTTTATTTTTTGGTGTGGGGGTCCTACTTTGAGTGGCCATGTCATTCACTGATGAAGAGGATGCTTTCTATTGTCTTCTTCCCCCTCTTCCTCTGTAAGGCCTCGTACACACGATCAGTCCAAACCGATGAAAACGGACTGAAGTTCAGTTTCATCGGTCCAAACCAACCGTGTGTATGCCCCATCAGTCTGTTGTGCTTCGGTCCAAAAACAGAGAACTTGCTTTAAAATTGGACCAATGGACTCCTGACCGATATGTCAAAACCGACGGTTAGTACGCAAAAGCATCGCTTCCAAACCCGGGCATGCTCAGAATCAAGCCGACGCATGCTTGGAAGCATTGAACTTCATTTTTTTCAGCACATCGTGTGTTTTACGTCACCGCGTTCTGACACGATCGGTTTTTGAACCAATGGTGTTTAGGCACATCAGACCATCAGTCTGTTTTCATCAGTTTGGACTGATCGTGTGTACAGGGCCTAATTCTAGCGACCCCAGGGATCTGGACCCATTTAAAACACACAGGATGGGAGCATGGACCCCAGAAAGCCTGCAAATGTAGCCCAGGGAGGTGGACAAACATTAACCCCTTTCTCCTGGCTAGGACAACCAAAACTGACTAACTAGCTCACAGTAGGCAACTTTCCTACATGCTTACCAGGCTGAGTCTTTTTTTTGGTGTGGGGGGGGGGGTCCTACTTTGAGTGTCATTCTCTGATGTAGAGTATGCTTTTTATTGTCTTCTTCCCCCTCTTCCTCTGTATCTCTAGCACCCCCAGGGATCTGGACCCTGTATAACACACAAGATGGGAGCCTGGACCCCAAAAAGCCTGCAAACGTAGCGGACAAACATTAACACCTTTCTTCTGGCTAGAAGAACAGCCAAAACTGACTAACTAGCTCACAGTAGGCAACTTGCCCACATGCTTACCGGGCTGAGGCTTCTTTTTTTGGTGGCCCTGTCATTCCCTGATGACGAAGATGCTTTCTATTGTCTGGGTGCTTACACTGTTCTGAAGTTTAAAAGGTTTCTTACAGGGTCCCTCAAAAAGGTTCTTATAGAATCCTTAAGACTTCACATGACTGCGTTATGATTAAAGGGGGAACAACAAGAGTACTCACTGTGCAGGAACTTCAGCAGTGGATCACTTGTCTGCAATAAGGAAAGGGGCTGTGTGGTGGCTCCCATGACTGCAGAACAGAAAGAGTAAAAAGTGGGTTAGTTTTGTTTAAAACAAAAACTGTGAATGAATAGGATTTGGGGTCCAGGGAACTGAGGGTTTTTGCCTGGACATAATAATAATACAAGATTTATATAGCACCAACAGTTTGCGCAGCGCTTAACAAAATGAAGGCAGACATTATAGTTACATTACAATTTGGTACAAGACGAATCAGAGGTCATGGACTTTAATACTAATATATTCCTCAAGCTAACCCGTAATCTAACTTGTAATTGTAACCCTAAACTTCAGACAAACTTTATATAATCCCAATTATAAATACTATACTATCAGTGGTAGAACCATCACAGTGACATTTGTGCCAATGCTACTATTATTCTGTCATAGCTAATGGTAGAATAATACGACTGGTTCTCTGACATGTCTACTTATATTTTGTATAAACTTTCCATGTTCTCTAATGAATTGTGTGTTTAATAATGGCTTAGGATTGTGATAGTTTTATTCCTTTGAGTATTGCTCATGAACATTCAAGAAATTGTATAGTATATTTCTTTCAGAGGAAGAAATGTTATGCTTACAATGCTAATTTCAAATTCAGAATTGGGTAAAGACATCTTTTAAAAATGTATTAGAACTGTGGCTGTCATTATTATTAATTTTATTGGTTTATAGAACAGAAGCATATTATGCAGAGCTGTCAAAAAAAATGAAAGCATTGTGTCTAAGGCAGGCCATATATTATGCAATGTTCTTTTCTTCAACCATGGGTTGAAGGAAAGAAAATTGCTCCATTCCCCCATCAACAAAAGTGATTCTTATAAAAATAGAAAATGTATTACATAAATGTTAAAGTTAAACAATACATTGTAAATGATAAAAGCTAACACATGGTGAAGTAGGACAACATGGGACTGAATGGAATAACCCAATTCCACTGTCAGAGGGACAGAGGAAATCCAATGCATTTCAACTGGTAGAGTGGAAGTCTTCTTCAGGGACAATGGGTTGAAGAATTCCAGATGTGTGTAATTAATCTACAATGGTAATATAGGCATAATTACAAACAACATCGAACATGCCATAAAATACATACACATATCATATTGAAAACATCTACAGTTATAAACATAGGCCATTACAAAGCAATGAATAAACAAAGAGAGATCCAAGCTCAAAAAGAAAAAGAAGAACAGAGCACCAGAGCAGCACAGAGGATTCGGGGCAAGATGAGAGATGGAGAGTTTCCAGAAGTGATGTGCTCCACTTTCAGATTGACAAAGGAGCACGCAGTGTCTCCGTCTCACCACTGCGCAAGCTCCGAAAAGATAGATGTAGATCATGTCTGTGACGTCACCCTGATCCACGCCTGTGTTCCAGCATTCGCCTGAGCCCTGGAGATTGCGTTCCAGACCTCGGTCTGGTCGTTCTCTGAAAGACCAGAAAGTCACCTGGTGGACAGGACGCCGGCTCGTCTCCACACGGCTACACAGCATCACAGAGACATCTCGAGACCACTGACCTGAGCGGAGAGTGCTTCTTCACAGGACATCACCATGCCTCTATAAAGATACCTCTATGTGAGTATTTTAATGCATTTGTGCTATTAAATTATACAGTTTTACTCAAGTGGGGCCCCTCTTTCTGTTTACTCTTTTTACATAATTTGGAGTCCTACTTCAGCTCCCTCTGCAAGGCTGCCCTTGGCAAAAAGACTGTTACTTCACACTAAGAGCCATATAGCTCAAAGAACTTGTATGGATTTGTTTTCACTTTTTGGGCCACTATTGTATTTTTTCTGTAACACAGTCAGTGTTGATGGGGGAATACCTACTGCTGCGCTACTGTATTTTAACAGCGGGAGGTTTCCCAGCCGTCTCTCGCCCTCTCTCTTTTTCTATATATATATATATATATATGTATATGTGTGTGTGTGTGTGTGTAGCACTACCCCCTCAGGAGCCGCTGGTTGTTTTGGGATCTACTCTCTTTTTGATTTAACACACACCTCTTAATTTCCTCGAACCCTCCCTTGACACATCAGAAGTCTGGTGGATGTATTGTGACCCCTGCTGGGCTGAGGCACAATGAAAGACATACAACATTCAATGACAGTGTAATGATAGTATTACCTGAATAATGAATGGCCCCTCCAGACTAGAAGAATACGATCCACACAGTAGTATATTTAAATCAAAGAGAGTGAGTTTACTTAATAAGTACTCGAAGGAACACACATAAGTTTACATCGTCCAGTGAATGGTTGTCATGCAGTAACACAATATGATTTTGCAAGGGCCCTTGCAGAAATCCACAAATGGCATTTATGAATGAAACAAATTTATCCTAAAAAATGGTACCATTCGGCTAAACTAGTGAACAGTCTGTGCTTGCGAGCCCCCTCTATCGGGCGATCCTGCAAACAGCCCAAAGTCCACGTTGCGGCCCGGATGGTGCACGTTAAATTTGTAATCCACAAGTAATAAAAGATAAGGGTAAGTTAATCCAACAAAGTATGGTGAACATCAAAAGTTGGTGAGCTGATCGCTAGCCAGCGTCAGTCACTTCTGCATAACCACTATAAACAGTGAAAAGGGTATAAGTTCAGGCTGAAGGCCAAACAGGGGCGGGAGGACTGTGAGATGGCACTAAAGTGTCTGTCTAAAGGGAGAACTAAGAGCTGAGCATGTGCCCTCTCACCCGACAGGCCGATCTGCCTGAATTCTTTTCAGAAAACGCATTGGTGAATCACTGCTCCACAGCACAAAGATCCCGGACGAGGGTGTTCCACTGTTTCAGTTGTCAGCTGGGCTTCCTCTCCGGTCTCCGGGTACACAGGCTGGATACAGGAGTCTTGCTTCTTTCCGGATGGCTGGTCTCTCGGGAAATTTAGGCCCAGTCTTCTGGGCCTAGCAGCACGGCTGTCTCTGTCTGCAGCTCCGCAGAGGAGAAGAGGCTGGTCCAGAGAGAGCAAAAAGGCGCCACTCCCTCTGCTTAAGTAACCTCCCCCACAAGTCTGTGCGGAGGCATCACATGCTCCAACAGGGCATTGTGGGAAATGTAGTCTGTTTCTCGTAAGAGTCAATGGACTCCATATCTCCTGCTACTTGCAATCCCACAATGCATAGCTCCTTAAAGGTAATGTACATATTTATAGATGTGAATAAAGTCCTAGCGGGGATGGCCTGTCATTAGACTTTTATATATTATATATTATATTTATATAAATATATACACAATTATTAGGCAAGTGATTATTTTGACCAAAGCATAATTTTTATGCATATTGTCTAACTCTAAGGTGTATAATCTTGAATGCTTATTGGATTTAAGCATATCAGGTGATGTGTATTTGTGTAATGTGGGAGGGTGTGGTCTATGGAGATTAACGCCCTATATCAAGGTGTGCATAATTATTGGGCAGCTTCTTTTCCTTAGGCAAAATGGACCAAAAAATTTAACTGACTTTCTGAGGGATGCAGGACTCTTGAAATTGCTAAGATTTTGGGGCGTGATCACAGAACCATCAAACGTTTTGTTGCAAATAGTCAACAGGGTCACAAGAAATCTGTTGAGAAAAAAGAATGCAAATTACCATCCAAAATGTTGAGAATAATCAAATGTGAAGCTACCAGGAACCCATTATCCTCCAGTGCTGTCATATTCCAGAACTGCAACCTATCTAGAGTGCCCAGAAGTACATGGCGTTCAGTGCTCAGAGACACGGCTAAGGTAAGGAAGGCTGAAATCCAACCACCACTGAACAAGACACATAAGTTAAAATGTCAAGACTGGGCCAAGAAATATCTGAAGACAGATTTTCAAAGGTTTTACAGACTGACGAAGTGAGAGCAGGGCAGGACTTAGGGTGGTGGGGGCTTGAGTTACTTTCGGGCCCCCACGGGACTTTTTTGCGCCCAAAAACGTTTTCTTTTAAGTGTGCCACTCTGATACCATTTGTCCGCCATTACATTATGGCAGTAAACGAGGCACTACGTAAGTGCAAATAACAATAACCAGTCAGCAAACCTCAAGATCACTGACATTTAATTTAGCTAATTAAATTACATTTTTTCATTGCAGGGCAGGGCCAGGTAACAATGCTAGACCAATCAACAAACTTTAAATTAAAAATTAAAGAGGAAGTAAACTCAGCACTTCATATCAGGCACTTCATGCCATGTAATGTGTAACATTATTTATAATATTGCCCAGTCTAACATATGTAAAAACGATTCTTACTTACTGTGTTTTAGTCATTTTTAATAAATTCTACTTCCGGGATTAGGCTGCGCCTGCACCATCTTGTGTATGTATTGTTCTCTAGTCCCCTGTGGAAATCACTTCTGCCCTTCTTTTCTTCCTCTTGCTGAAATCTCGCGCATGCGTGATTGTATGTTTACCCAGCCTCTTTCTTGAACGACGTTACTACGGCAACCAAGTGAGAAAGCTGAGAATGACTGCCAAGTCTTGCGTGTCTGCTAAGCTGTGCTGCTGAGAGCGGAACTCTCAGACACAGCATAATGTTGAAATGGGAGCGGCACACACAGAGCGTGCCGTGACTCAGTGGATGGGAAGCGCATGCGGTGGAGAAATAATCAAACATTGCAGGGCGAAATACAAGAAGAAGAAAAAAGTAAGGAGACTTTAACAGGCAGGGGCCCCCTATTGGGAGGGGCCCATGGGCTTGAGCCCAGTCAAGCCCAATGGTAAGTCCAGCCCTGGGTGAGAGTGACTCTTGATAGACCGTATGGATGGGCCTTTGGCTGAATCAGTAACAGGCTCAGAGCTCCACTTCAACTGAGATGCCAGCAAGGTAGACCTGAGGTACTGGTGTGGGCTGGGCTGGTATTATAAAGATGAGCTAGTTGGACCTTTTCGTATTGAAGATGGACTCAAAATAAACTTCCAAACCTATTGCCAATTGTTAGAAGACATTTTCTTCAATCAATGGTACAGGAAAAAGTCTGCATCTTTCAAGAGTACCATGTTATTTATGCAGCACAATGCTCTATCTTATGCATTGAAGGACTCCCCTGTGTAGTGCGCACCCATGCCCCCTTAGCATCTGGCTTGCTGAGAAGGCATTTGGAGGAGGTTGGAGTAGAAAGTGCACAGGACAGGGAAATATAACGTTTATTTTTTATTTTTTCCAAATAAGCTCCCTTTAAAATCAATTTAAAGCCCCATACACACTATAAGTTTTCCTGCAGGTTTTTCTCTTCATATTTATCAAAACCATGTAGTGCAAGGGCCTGCCTGATTGCATACAAATTGAAACTCTTGAGGTTTGACCTCATATTAGATGGTTCTGGTAAACCTGAAGACAAAAACCTGCAGGAAAACTGATAGTGTGTATGGGGCTTAAGACACATGCTCTAATAAGTACAGAGTACTTATGAATTAGTACTAATTCTTAGGTACAGTAACCCTTACCAACTGTTCAGAATCTGCCTTGTACTAGTCTGACCACAGCAAAGTTTATTTCAGATTGGTTTCTATATGATTTCAATTGTTTATTTAGCCATTTGCTTCCAGTGCATATTTAAAAATGTCACAATAAATAACCATACAAAACTCATTTTTCAAAAGATAAATATATTACTAAAAAAGATGAGCATTATTGGAAAATAACCTTAGCAATGATGCATACGACAGAGAGAAAAAGTGACTTGCTAACCAGCAGTATTTGATGTCAATGTTAAAGTGATTTACTTATTTTATCGCCATTTATGGCAACATGTGATTTAACAAAGGCAGCAACTTTACCTGTGCCAGCAACTGCATAAAGCAATGGATTATGTGAATAATATAATAAGGCAATTCAACATTTTCCAAGGTCCAATAACATTTCTGTAACGGTTTAATCTGGTGATTTCCAAAGTAAATCACCCAATTTCTGTCTTTATAAGTTCTTACCTGAACTGAAGTGTAGTGTGTCATTAAAAACTTAGGAAAGAATGTACAGAGTTACTGGATGTCTACACCCAGAAGCTTACAAAACAGAAGGTTCTTACACCTGTGGGGATAGAACAAGTGTATCAGTGTCCCGGGATTTGCCTCAGCTCGTCTCCTTTGTTGCTTGGAATGTGCCGATGAGACAATCAGGTGCATTAGGCGCGTGGCAGCCTGCTTGAAGATGAGTACCTGAGACAGGGAGGGGGCAGTGACTCAGTGCTAGCACATACACATCATAAGCTGATAATAGTAATTGTAAGCGCAGTGATTAAATATATAATGAAATGTATTGTGCTATTCAGGTAAGGTGCTGCCACTTGTGCTGCTTCTGCGGTTCACACTTTGATTATTACGTTCTCCAAAGGGAAGCCTGGTGGGACATGGACATTGTGTCCTTCTTTAATCCAAGCCATCCTGGAAATGACTGTAATATAGACATTTAAGGGGTCATGACAACTAGGTGTTGAAAAGTTACACCTGCAAGAGTTTGAGTAGTCTACAAGCGCTTCAAAACTGGAAACAACCTGTGGTAGTAGTTCGAAGAATATGGATCTTAAAAGTAATTCAAATTAAAAGTCTAAATTGATTTTAGATTCTGAATGTTACTCAGGTTTAATTAAAAGTACTAGTAAACACACTAAGAATTTTTTTTTGATCAATCAGGATTTTTATGAACAAATGAGTATTGTCCATGATACCTTTTTATTTGCACAATTTAACAACCACATTTTCAAGACAAGCTTTCGGGTCTGTGTCTGCTTCTTCAAGGTCTAAGCAGTACTAATACACAATGTTTTACAATCACCTGCATTAAGATAAAAAGCCTTCTGTGTGGAGCATCCCCCCTTTGCACCTCTAATACTTACCCGAGCCCAAACTCTGCCCAACGATGTCCACGAGACGCTCCCTCCTGATTGGCTGAGATACAGCAGCAGGACAATTGGCTACCCCTGCTGTCAATCAAAGTTAGTCAGCCAATCAAGAGAGAGAGGGAGTGGGGCTGGATCGCAGCTCCATGTCTGAATGGACTCAGGGAGCAGTGAGTGACTCAGATTGGGTGCCCCCCATAGCAAGCTGCCTTCTGTGGGGGCACTCGGCAGGAGGGAGGGGCCAGGAGCACAGAAGAGGGACCTGAGAGGAGGAGGATCTGCGCTGCTCTGACAAATCTACTGCACAGGGCAGGTACGTATAACATGTTTGTAATTTGTATTTAAAAAAAAAAAACAAGATTATTAAAAAAAAAAAAAACAAGAAAGACATATGAATATTAATTAATTAAAAAAGAACAATCAATTTTATTGTATACAAACTAAAATAGCTTATATTGCAGATTAAAGTACACAAAACAATGACCTCTGGGTCATATAAATACCCTCTCAATGAAAGTGTTGACCCTAGTTACCACAATACTGGTAAATATGCATTAACCGTCACATAATGAGATCAAAACAAGATGCCAAAGCACCTGAAGCTTATGGGTTGTGGCAGCCCCCTAAAAAGGCAAGACATGTCCCTGTGGATGTCAAAGACTAGGCACATGCAATAGTAGAGGCATTTAAAGTATATCTTGTATGGAAGTGGTGAAAGCACCCACCTAAAAAGGGAACCTCCATCCCAAAATAGGCAAACCCACCCCTCCAAAATTATAGGGGTGAGTATGGCGATCCCCCTGTATTCCTATGGAGTATTAATCCTATGAGTTAACTTAAAAGTCGATCCCGCTTTGGCACCCACCAATGAAAAGAATAGCCATGTTTTCCCTTTATTTAGGAGTACAGTACTATTTGTCTGAGGTGAATGCAGTTCAGTAGGTGAACGAGAAGGTATTGTCACATGATACAATGAGTTGTGCAACCATAAACTGTGGTGAGCAAACGATCACATAGAGCCAGACTTGTGTTCTGCAAGAGTGGGTGGGGAAATTTATTTTATTTTTATTTTTTAATAATCACCCCTTTGTTACAGCAGCAGACATAATTTGACATTTCCTTGTCTGTATTGAGGAAAACACCTGACATAGCAATAGTACATGGCTAACGTAGAGGGTCTGATTATTTGTTTTCAAGCAATTAGAATACATATGCATAGCTTTTAACCAAACCAGTGAAGATACAACCACACCTTTTATTATCACGCTCTATTGTTAAGATAAGCTATAAATAAATAAAACATACCTGTGCTACAGAGAGTTCTGCTTTAGAATCTCATAACAGCCCCTCACATGATTTTTTGGTGAACTGTTGACATGATCCTAGCCAAAGAGGCATAGGCATTGGTGTTCAAGCAAAGCTGGCCAATCAGTGGCTTTGCATGAAATATAACGTACATTTCAGATAAGGTCACATACCTTGGCATGTAGTCTCATGAATAAGGGCCCTTTCAGACGTGCGGACCGTATGTCCGCTTTTTCATCCATCCATTTGCAGATGAAAAAGGGACATACATTGGTCCCTATGTGATTACCGGTGTGAGGGGATAAACATCCGCTGACACCCGTAATCACCCGCCTCCGCAAAGATCCGATTTTGCAGACAGAAGAATGTCCTATTTTTTCTTCCGTCTGCGGATCGGATGAACACGGACACACGGTCTGTGTTCATCGGATCCCCCCATAGGGGAGAGCAGAGAAAAGACAGGGCGGTCCCTGCACAGTGTGCGGAGACCGCCCTGTCATCCTCCGGCTCAGCGGGGATCTATGGAGCAATCCCCGCTGAGCTTACGGACACACGGAGGTGGATCATTACTGATCCGCCCCATGTGAAAGGGTCCTTACTATAAAAAAAAAGGAAAATGTTTGCAATTATTTAAAAGGATGTGGCAGAATGATTAGGATGGTAGACAGTTGTATTTATACTGGAGGTCCACTTTAAAATGCCCCAAAACAACTTTGATTTTTGAGTTGAATTTGTGGTTCTAGATTGTGATAAATGTTTTTTCAAATCGTTTTACAAATAAATATGTGAAAAGTGTGGAGTGCATTTGTATTCCCGAAGTCAAAACTTTGAAGAACCATCTTTCACTGTAATTACAGCTGCAAGTCTTTTTTGGGATGTCTCTACCAGGTTTGTACATCTAGAGAGTGACATCTTTACCCATTCTTCTTTGCAAAATAGCTTAAGCTCTGTCAGATTGGGCAGAGAGTGTCTGTGAACAGCAATTTTCAAGTCTTGCCACAGATTCTGAATTGGATTTAGGTCTGGACTTTGATTGGGCCAATCTAACACATGAATATGCTTTGACCTAAACCATTCCATTATAGCTCTGGCTGTATGTTTAGGGCTGTTGTCCAGCTGAAAGGTGAACCTCCGCCCCAGTCTCAAGTCTTTTGCAGATTCTTCTAAGATTGCCTGTATTTGTCTTCATCCGTGTTCACATCAACTCTGACTAGCTTTGCTGTCCCTGCTGAATAAAACAGCCCCACACAATAATGATGCCACCACCATGCTTCATGGTGGGGATGGTGTGTTCAGGGTGATGTGCAGTGTTAGTTTTCCATCAATTTTCCATCATTTTGCTTTTAGGCCAAAAGGTTCAATTTTGGTCTCATCTGACCAGAGCCCCTTCTTCCACATGTTTGCTGTGTCCCCCACATGGCTTCTCACAAACTGAAAACTAGACTTCTTATGGCTTTCTTTCAACAATGGCTTTCTTCTTGCCACTCTTCCATAAAGGCCATACATGTGCATGACTGCATGACTAATATTTGTCCTGTAGACAGATTCTCCCACCTGAGCTGTGGATTTCTGCAGCTCCTCCAGAGTTACCATGGGCCTCTTGGCTGCTTCTCTGATTGATGGATTAAACAGTGCTCTGTGAGATGTTCAACGCTTGGGATATTTTTTTAAAACCTAATCCTGATTTAAACTTCTCCACAACTTTAACCCTGACCTGTCTGGTGTGTTCCTTGGCCTTCATGATGCTGTTTATTCACAAAGGTTCTCTAACAAACCTCTGAGGTTCCGCAGAACAGCTGTATGTATATACTGATATTAAATTACACATAGGTGGACTCTATTTACTAATTACTGTAATTGACTTCTGAAGGCAGTTGGTTCCACTAGATTTTATTTAGCAGTATCAGAGTAAAGAGCTAAATACAAATGCTTGCCATAATTTTCAGATATTCATTTGTAAAAAAAAAAATGAAAAACATTTATAATTTTTCATTCCACTTCACAATGATGTGCCACTTTGTGTTGGTCTATCACATAAAATCCCAATAAAATGTATTTTCTTTTTAGTTGTAACATGTTGAAAATTTCAAGGGGTATGAATACTTTTTTAAAGCACTGTGTGTTAAATATGGATGCTTTATATGAGTGATCATCAGCCCTGTCTTCAGGGCCCACTAACAGGCCAGATTTTATCTATTACCTTGGGGAGATGCAGACTAGAATACTGCAATCACTGAGCAGCAAATGATTTCACCTGTCATGTATTTCAGTTATCTTGCAAAGCTGGCCTGTTAGTGGGCCCTGCGGAAAGGGTTGATGATCACTGCTTTATATTATTTAACACGTGATGAAACAAAAATTAGATTTTTTCCTAATACTGTTTCTGGACATCTGAACATTCTTGTTGCTTTCCAATGATTTAAGATACACTGCTCATAGAAAATGTCAATCCCATTGGTCAGACAGCACTAAAAGGTCCATTTGGGTTTCTGTCACCTGGATGACACAAATTTGGTTAAATACACAAATGTGGCTATTTATACAGTAAACTGAAAGTGTCTATCTGAATGGGCTCCAGTGGTTTTCATGAGTAGTAGTGTATTAATTAGTACAACATCTTCACCAGAGACCCAACAAGGAGAGACTTAAAGCGGAGGTTCACCCAAAATAATAACTCTATCGGATCACATTCCTTACTGTACAGACATGTTTAATAGCCACATAATTATTTTTTTTATGTTGTGATTACCGTTGTACAGCTGGTTAAATTGCGACTTCCGGGTTTTCACTCCCTCGGGAGTAGGCGTTGCTACTCCTTTCCCCGGCGCCGCAATGTGACATGGGAGTTCTGGGAGCACAGCGTCATGATTCCCAGGAGACATTGCTCTACGCCAGGAGTCTTCAAACTATGGCCCTCCAGGTGTTCAGAAACTACAATTCCCATCATGTCTAGTCATGTCTGTGAATGTCAGAGTTTTGCTATGCCTCATGGGATTTGTAGTTCCACAACAGCTGAAGGGCCGTAGTTTGAGGATCCCTGCTCTACACCGTCCAGCGAAATACCATCACAACCGGGTGTGAACTGTCAATGATTCCACCTGTTGTGATGGCAACAAGGAAGTTGATGGCGCTACTCGTAAACACCGCGTATGCGCGAGTAACAGCGGTGAATGCTTCCAGGAAGTCATTGTTTGTGGGCTTCACAATGCCCACAAGCAAAATGGAAACTGCCAAACACAAATTTTAAAAGGTCATGTTTTAGACGAAAACGGACAGGGGACATTTGAAAACACCAAACAGGTGAGTAGTACTTTGTATTTGGAAGCAACATTGAATGCGCAAAAAAAATAAAAAAAAATTGGCTGCGGAACTCTACGCTTTAAAGGAGATTTAGGTCACATGGTTACAAATAAATACAGATTCCCTGCTGCAAGTATTTTGAAGATTTAGGTACAGGGAGCATACTCTAAGACCCCTTTCACACTGGGGCGAGGGAGGCATCGGCGGTAAAGTGCAGCTATTTTTAGCGGCGCTTTACAGTTAATCTCGCTGCGTTATTTGGGCGCTATCAGGGCGCTTTTTCCCCCACTAGCGGACGAGAAAGGGTTAAAACCACCGCAAAGCACCTCTGCAGAAGTGCTTTGCCAGAGGTATAGCCGCGGTGTCCATTGATTTCAATGGGCAGGAGCGGTGGAGACACGGTATACACAACGCTCCTTCACCGCTCCAAAGATGCTGCTAGCAGGACTTGTTTTACCGTCCTGCTAGTGCACCGCTCCAGTGTGAAAGCCCTCGGGGCTTTCACACTGGAGAGACAGCAGCAGGTGTTTCAGGTCGCTTTGCAGGCGCTATTTTTAGCGTTATAGCTATGTTATGAGCAGAAGAATTACAGGTTAGATATAATAAAGGTCATGATGATGGCACACAAGCAACCTACATATTGGAAACCTTGTCAAATCTCGTTTTCCGATCTCCAGTGTTTGATTCCTCTTAGATGTCAATATTGCAATTTGACACTATTGATTCAGTGAAAAAATAAAATGTTGCTTTTATATATCAATAATTTATTCAAGGTATAATCTTTGGGTTGGCTTCTAGAAGCTCAAATTATAATATGCTAATTTACTATATTATTTTTTAAAGAATCGACAGGTAAAACAAATCTGGATTGCACAAATCTGCGTGTAAAAATATTTAACTGTTTTTGTTTTTATGAGAATAGCTAATAAATGTATTGTTGCATCTCTATATTGTGAGGTCTGAGCTGATACCCTTGTTTGTAAGTCTGCAGTAGTTTACTTTGTATTTCTTCTCTTTTTTGCTCCTAACATCCCCTAGCCATCTCTTTATGATTTTGTATCAAATTTGCTATAAATCTTCCTTTAAATGAATATAGATCTAGGTCTGTCACCCAGTTCTGCATTTTCCTGCTACAATACTGAGACTAAACTGAAGAGTGTGATCCAATTTAACAAAAAAATGTATGGTGATAAAAAAAAAAAAAATGTAAATAAATACATGTAGGCTCAGTTGTTTTTATGTAAAATACTATTGGAATGTTAGTGCAGACGCCCAGCAGTGCATTCTTTACCCAACATCCTCAGGCAGGGCATTCCAATTTGCACAGTTTGCCAGTGGTGTTCTCTCTCAAAAAACTATGCGATTAATGTGCCGGATTATATAATAGTATGTGCCAGCAACTTTTTTTTTTACACTATGAAAAACCTGTTATGAGCTTGAGAAATTCAGAAAATCAAGCAAAGCATATGTAAATTTGGATGCTACTTCCAAGAAAAAAATCAATTTCCAATAATTAGTACATACTGTATATACTGTAGGTGGCAGAAGTTATACTATATGGTGGAATGTCTTTGGACACCTGACTACCCAAAATGGCCAATAGAATGTAGACAGCTCTCCAATTTATTGGTGTTCCGGTGTGTCCAGGGAACGGGCACTGTTACATCACAAAAAAAAACAATTGTGCCTTGGTGCAATAGTTTTGGGAAGGCTGTCGTCTGTTTCTACATGACTATACTTCATAAAACATTAGTAAGTATCACAATGGTCTGGATTTTGGTGAAAACTTTCAGGACTTTATTTGGAGTTTTGATGGATGGATGTGTCCGTGTATGGGCTCCTCTTTGCTCAGTGGAATCGCTCTGTCGATGCCCGTTGAGAAGGAAGATGACAGGGGATTGGATAAAGACGGACCGTAGAGTCCATTTTCATCCGATCCAATCTGTCAGACAGATGCAAAATAGGGTTTCCACCCGTCACACTTTACACTGAACGGTACAGCTGTGTGAAAGGGGCCTTAAAGAACAAAATATAAAAATCTCTCTCTCTCTATTATATACAGTATATACTGGTTCAGATATTTTGGGCAAAGATGTCAGGAACCACTTCTCAGCTGTCAGAGAGATTGTACTAATTTTCATGAGAATTTGCATAAAAGTGAACTTGTTTTTAGCATGGAAGCATTCAAGGATGCACAGACACAAGGGAACACACACAACAGAGTGCACGTGGATGCATGGGTAGGTCCACCACAGATTATAGCACCTGGTGAACTATTTAAACATGCATTGGATCATTTCTGGATGATTTTTAGCTTGCATCTTTGTTATCCTTGATTCTGAACCCTGCTTGACCATCTAATCTACCATTGGACTACTGCTGCCTACCTGTGTTACTGATATTGGTCTGGGCCCATGACCAAGATTCAGCCTATGGATTGGGTACCTTATTGCCTTCATGTTGCCAACCACTGCTTGTCTTTAACCTTGATCCAGATCGTGATTTGGTGCCTTCCTGCCTGGCTCTTACCGAACTGGGCTTGTGACCCGGCTCTGCTCTATCCTGGTCTGGGTGAAATTAGGGTGCCCTCATCACTGCGCTTCTGCTTACTTGACACCAGGGCTTTTAAAGGGGTTGTAAAGGTAAAAAATGTTTTCCCTAAATAGCTTCCTTTACCTTAGTGCAGTCCTTCTCTACTTACCTCATCCTTCCATTTTGCTTTCAAATGTCCTTCTTTCTTCTGAAAAATCCTCACTTCCTGTTCTTCTGTCTGTAACTCCACACAGTAATGGGAGGCTTTCTCCCTGGTGTGGAGAAAGCCTCTTGAGGGGGGAGCGGGCGAGCAGGCAATTAAGGACACTCTCTACTTTGCAGATAGAGAAATGAGCTGTGTGTTAGTGGGAATCCTGACACTCCTGCTCGCCCCCTCCCCCCTCAAGAGGCTTTCTCCACACCAGGGAGAAAGCCTTGCATTACTGTGTGTAGTTACAGACAGAAGAACAGGAAGTGAGGATTTCTCATAAGAGATAAGGACTTTTAAAAGCAAAATGGAAGGATGAGGTAAGTGAAGGAGGACTGCACTAAGGTAAAGGAAGCTATTTAGGGACATTTTTTTTTACCTTTACAACCCCTTTAAGTTCAAGTCTGTGGTTTCATCTTCCTCCAAAGGTGCAAAAGCCCCCACTCATCTTTTTGGGCTCCTCATACAATTATTTGATACTGGGAGACCCAAGACACTGCAAAAATGCAGCATATACTCACCTTTTGTTGTAAAATGTAAAAACCTGTACACAGCCCAAAATACCCCCCCTACCCCTGGAGGATCCCATCCACCCCCAGTGAACCATCCAGTTCACTATAGCCATCCATCCACCCAGCTGACAGTCCCCAGCATATGCCCTGTGTCTTGGTCGGTGGCCAGCTTGGTACACCCCAGAAACAGAGACACCTCTCACCCCCCCCCTTCCTCCTTCACAACTAATACTGCTTGATCCAGGGTTCTTCCCCGATCGCCTCCCAGGGATCAGGAAGGAATTTTTTTCCCTGGCCTCTGGACCAAGCCGGGAGAGAGGATTCAATGAATCCCCCCTCCATCGCCATTTAAACATCATAGCCCCCCCCCCCGATGACTGCAACTATGGCTCTTTTGCAATATTCTGCAGAAACCATTTGGGGTCTGAGGCAATTCGCCACAGTCTTACCAGCCGTCACCAAAAAGGCCTTAAAATTAGAGCAACTATTGAGAACCGATCGACGATCGACTATCAAGAGTTTCAGCCATTTACCTCAGCTTAAGCACATATCATGTGCTCTGATCAACGCAAGATCGGCAGTAAAACACCGATCAGAAATCCATGATTTCATTCTACAATATGATTTAGACTGCCTTTTTATTACAGAAAGCTGGCTCACAGCCAACTGTAACACCATTCTAGGAGAACTGGTGCCAGAAAACTACCGCATTATAACAGAAAACAGAATAGGGCAAAGAGGTGGAGGCCTGGCGGTGATCCACAGGATTCATCTGGCGATCACCAAACCAGTCCTTCAAAATCCTCTTCCATTTATGGAAACCCTTACTCTACAACTGCAAGCAAACCCCCAGGAGACCGTCCACATTCTTCTCTGCTATAGGCCTCCCGGGCCAAAATCGAAGCTACTCACATCATTGGCGGAGTTTATCTCCACTTATACCCTTAACAGCAAACACCTTTTGCTGCTCGGGGACTTAAATCTCTGGGCAAACTCCTCTCAGGATCCTGTTGCCGACGCCTGTATTGACCACCTGGAAGGATTAGGGCTACAGCAACTAGTATGTGGGCCCACACATGTTTCAGGTCACACGCTTGACTTAATTTTCAGACAAAATCTGAAAATAAGCATTATGGAAAATGAACCATTGCCATGGGCAGATCACCATGCAATTAAATTCATAATTCCCAAAATCCCCCCATTGAGAAAAACACCCAAGCCGGTGACAATACACTGGACTAGATCTCATAAGAAGCTCCATTCGGAACTCTTCAAATCTACCTTGGGAAATAAAATAAAAATAATCCAACCACTTATAACAGCCTCAGAAACACTGGATGCCATAAATGCAGCCCTACTACAGTCAGCCGACTTAGTAGCACCGAAACGCAAAACCCGCATCCAGAAAAACAAGTCCGGCTGGTTCAACAACCAACTGTCACTACTGAAGCAAGAGCGCAGAAGGGCGGAAGCCGCCTGGAAAAGAAGCGCTTCAGAGGAGAACCTCATCATCTACAAGGAATTAACAAGAAAATACCATAAAGAAATCTTTAAAGCCAAGAAACATAATTTTTCTGTGACTATCAACAGCGCTTTAAATCGCCCCCGTGAACTCTTCAAGTTGGTCACTCAGACCATGAATCCAGGTTGCCTGGAAGCCCCCAATTTAGATACACAAGAATTTTGCGATGAACTATCGGATTTCTTCATTAATAAAATTGAGGGAATTCGGGAAAGCATTCGGCAAATTAATACCCCTCTCAACCCCCGTCCCAACCAACCACATAACATCCACAGAAACCATCGACAATCAACGATGTTCACTCTGGAACCCATCTCCATCGAGGCCACTAAAAATATCATCGGTACTTTGCGAAACAGCACAGCGCCTAATGATATTATCCCCACTAAACTGCTGAAGGAATGTGCCGACATCTTGGCACCACCTATCACGCAGCTTATAAACCAGTCATTTAAGAAAGGCATAGTGCCCTCCCTGCTGAAAGAGGGCACAATCAAGCCCATCTTGAAAAAGCCTACCCTGGATCCCAAGGACCCAGCTCACCACCGTCCCATAACAGGCCTTAACGTTCTTTCCAAGGTAATGGGAAAAGTAGTGGTAAAACAGCTGCAACAGCATCTAGATACCCACAACCTACTTGATCCATTTCAATCAGGCTTCCGTCCCGGACACGGAACGGAAACAGCATTACTTAAGATATGGGATGACGCCCTCGAGGCCGCAGACGAAGGAGAATCCTCTCTCCTGGTTCTGCTGGACCTAAGCGCAGCCTTTGACACTGTAGACCACAAACTTTTACTGACTCGGCTGGCTGAGGTAGCCAGAGTCGCAGAAGGTGATCTACCATGGTTTTCCTCTTTTTTGGAAAACCGATCACAAACAGTGAAATTGGGACCTTTCACCTCTGAAAAACGCACGGTGTCATGTGGAGTCCCTCAAGGATCCCCTTTGTCACCGGTGCTCTTCAACATCTATCTTCGTCCTCTCTTTGAAATTATCAGTAGCCAAGATCTACTTTATCATTCATACGCAGACGACACGCAACTGAAGGATCATCATCTCAGTTTAGAGAAATGTCTCTCTTTGATAGAAAACTGGATGACTAAGAGTTATCTTAAACTCAACAGTTCCAAAACAGAACTTCTTCTGTTTCACGCCAGTCGCAAGAATCAACTGGCAACTACTTGGAAACCCCCGCCCATTTTGGGCCAGATCATCACCCCTAGCGCCAAAGTCAAAAGTCTAGGTGTCATCTTCGACACCTACATGACTATTGTCGCACAAATAGGGTCAGTAGTCAGCGGATCTCACCATCTGCTGCGCCTACTACGCAGACTTACTCCATTTATTCCCAAAGAAGACGTAGCAGTCGTGGTGGGAACAATTGTAAACTCCAGATTGGACTATGCAAATGCCTTTTACCTCGGACTCCCGAAGTACCAAATCGCTCGTCTGCAAGTCGTTCAAAATACGGCCGCCAGACTTGTGACTGGGAAAAAACCCTGGGAATCCATCTCACCTTCACTGAGATCCCTTCATTGGTTGCCAGTAAAGGACAGAATTGCTTTCAAAGCACTCTGTCTGACACATAAGTGTATCCATGGGAAGGCCCCGCAATATCTATGTGAAAAGATAGAAGCCCACAATTCCAATCGCGTTCTGCGATCCACCGACCAAAATCTGGTCAAAATACCCAAAGCCAGATACAAGTCCAAAGGAGAAAGAAGGTTTGCTTTCCAAGGTCCCAAACTATGGAACGCTTTACCAACCAGCATTCGGTTGGAGGAAAACCACCTGACCTTCAGAAGACATATTAAAACTCTACTCTTTTGATGTCAAGAGAGACAGAAACAACAAGCGCCCAGAGGCGATTTAGTTCGCATGTGCCGCGCTATATACGTTTTTCATTCATTCATTCATTCATTCAAAATGTGAGAAATTGTGTATTTTTTACAGAACAATAAAATACTGCAAATGTCAGGTCACTTCAACAAAGTAAGTCTTTTGAAAGATCACAATATTGCACCTTTCTGGTGGACACAGAAAAAAAAATCAACCAGAAATTATAACTTTAAACTCATGTAATGACTTACCGAGGAGCATAGTGGCCTGGCATGCCTTTACATGTGCTTAACTCCCCATATTCCATAACTGCTAAAATACATTGCACTTTACACCCATTGAAGGTAAAGCGTGCCTGTACTGGTGGTAAGCACTGTTATGATAAATGTCAACAATTCTCTATAAACATTTGATGTAGGTATTTTTTTCTGAAAGTTCACAAAAGAGGATTGTATATGATGTAATCGACTCCTTTGTGAACAAGTGAGGGCTTAATCTTATGTATCTTAATGGAAAATATGATATTAATGATATGGCTTGTTTGATTCACTATATACAGTAATTCAAGTTTTGCCTAATTTACACTTGGAAAACAACAAAGAAGATGAGGGAAACTATTCTATGGTATATAATCCACACTTTTGGTGAAGTCTGCTCTGACTAACCTCTTAAATCTACAGCTTGTTTATTTACTAAAAGGAGAAAAACAATGCTTAATGTGTTTCTTGCCTGTTTCTTCATGTCTGTGTGTCTGCCTATATTGTGGTCCCTACAGACCAAAATAAATTGTACAGTTATGTTAGAGTGCTCATATAGACTATAAGTAACTGATACAGTTACCTGCTTGATGAAAAATGTGAGATACTGAGAGTGGGTGTGACAGTCCACAAAAGTTGGTTAGGGGACATTAATAGACCTTACCAGGTACCTCGGAAGACGTCAGTTGTGACAAAACACATAGGGCAGAGCCTGCTGTAACATCATCGTGCACACAAAACCTATTTGAAGGCCATTTTGCCATTGCTCTGAAGTTTGTTTAGAAGTGCTTTTTATCTACATAAACGTGAATGTTTTTCATCTTTTAATAAAACAAGTTTTAATCAGTTCACACTATGAGGTGCTTCTTGCTTTTTCTTTGATATGTCAAATACTTGGATGCACATGTGATTAGGGGGAGAGGGAGATTCATTGGGATTCATTGGTTGTCCCCTGAGATGGTTGCGGCACCTGTCTCCTTTGATAACTACATTGAAGAAGGAGACCAGCATGTTGTCTGATGTTCTAAGCCTGTTTTGACCTTTCTATAATAAGAGAGAGAGTCATATTGATCTGGTAAGCCTATACTGTATTACCCAGTGGAGGAATTTAAACAACCTTTTAGATATTCTTTCTCGAGAGTGGATGTGGTCACCACTTTTTCTGCTGTATATACCATACCTATTGCACATTTTCCATATATTTTTGGGGACTAATTATTATAACTTAATTTTACTTGTGGAATTTATATTACAGATTTTTATTTTATTTTCTGCACTTTTCCTGTTTGGGAGAGCAACATTTTTTATATCATTTTATATGATTACGTTTATAGCACATGATATATTTGCAGCTTTTTCAACTTTAATATCATTATCGTTTCCACCCAAGCACAGCTTACACTTTTTATTTATATACAACCAGGCATGCCTTTGGACATTTTTATGCCCTAAACAAACCCGAATAAGGATGCCCTTACCCAAAAACTACGTACCTAGTGTATTTAGTATTTCAGTAAAAATAAATGATAGAAGGTGCTATTTGAGGCAGCACATTATGCTCACAGATGCCTTTTACCTTTACAGACCACCTAACAAGAGAAAGGAGAGATTGTTAATTATTTCCTGAACATAAAGATCAGTTGACTCTTTTACACTTCTCCCCTTATGGTTCCTTTTTTACTTAATTTAGTCACAAATTGCAAGAGGAAGACAGAAATAGGAAACAAATTAGGAGATTGGTTATCACAGCTCATTTTGAGAATTGGGGATCTCCCTCTAAGGCCGCGTACACACGATCAAATCTATCTGCTGGAAACGGTCGGCCCGACCGTCCCAGCAGACAGATTCAATCGTGTGTACGGGTGAGCCGACGGATTTGGCCAGCCGACAGATTTTAAAGCATGCTTTAAAATCTGTCAGCTGAGAATCCGTCCGCCCGATATGTCTGCTGGTTAGTACGCTAACCAGCAGACATATCTTCTCACAAATGCGTCGACGGCGGGGATTTTGGTTTGATCGTGTGTACAGCGATCAAACCAAAATGGCCAGCAGACAGATTTGTTCAAATCGGTCGGTCCGACCGATTTGAACAAATCTATTTGCTTGTGTGTACGGGGCCTTACACAGTTATCCTGGGTCCACGTGCCATTTTAGTAATTACAGCGCAGAACCCTACAATGCCTACTCACTGGGGTTGATTTACTAAAACTGTAGAGTTCACCCTGTATAGAAACCAATCAACTTCCAGTTTTTTTGTCAAAGCTTAATTGAACAAGCTGAAGTTAGAAGCTGATTGGCTACCATGCACACCAGATTTTGTACTCTCCAATTTTAGTAAACCAACCCCTATGTGAGATTGCTACAATTATGTCAACAGTCCCAAAAATGTGTCAAAAGTGTCTGATCTGTCTGCCCCAAGTCGCAGTACCGATACAAATCACAGATCACCGCCATTACTAGTAAGAGATTTTTTTTTTTTTTTAAATTGCTATAAAAATGCCATAAATCTTTCCCATAGTTTGTAGATGCTATACATTTTGTGCAAACCAATCAATATAAGCTTATTGTGTTTTTTTTTTACCAAAAATATGTAGAAGTATATATTGGCCTAAACTGAAGAAGAAATTTTTTATTTATTTTTTCAAAATTGTCGCTCTTTTTTTGTTTATAGCACAAAAAAATAAAAAACACAGCTGTGATCAAATACCACCAAAATAAAGCTCTATTTGTGGGGGGTAAAAAAGATGCAAATTTAGTTTGGGTAAATTGTCCGTTAAATCGACGCAGTGCCAAATTGTAAAAAGTGCTCTGGTCAGGAAGGGGGTAAAATCTTCCGGAGTTGAAATGGTTAAACCTGCTCAAATTCTAAGCTCTATTCTAACTACCCTGCAGAGGAAAGATGTCTATACCTACCTAGGCTGAGCACTCTTCATTCTGGTCACATGATTGACTCCAAGTTCCAACTTCAGCGTAGAGGAGAAACAGCCGACAACAGATGTCCCATAGTAAGCCTGTGACATCATCGCCTAGGCTCTGCAGTCATTGTTGGTGATCTCTTCTCTTTGCTAAAGCCGGCCTCTGGAGAGATCTTGTGACTGGGCCTGAGCCCCCACAGCATAGGTAACCAGGGCTGCTGTTAAAAATCCTGGGGCCCCGTACAGCCTACCTGGCAGGAAACACCCCCCCCCCTCCCCAAATATATCAAGACAATATTTTAACAAAATTGACACTAAAATTAATATTAGTGGACACAAACATAACAGAGAACCTTTGTGAATTAGCCATGTTTCAATCGTTTTTTACATTTTATAAAAAAAAAAAAATGTTGACCATTTTGCAATTATTTTATTTTATAATTTTTAAAACAATTATTTATTGCAATATTTAATTATAATTTTTGTTATCGTTTGTTATTTTTTTTTACAGGACAGGGAAGCCTGTATTTGCAGAGGGGGGGGGGGGGTCACAGTGACAGGGGGCACATGGGGGGATCAGAAGCAGGCAGAACAGGGAGTTGAATTGTTGTCAAGGAATCAATTATAGGAACCATGCCCTGTTTCTGTGTCTCTACCCGCAGCATCTGGAAGCCAGCAGGAGGGGGAGAAACTGGCTTTCAGCTTCTGCAGAGAACCACAAAGGGCATCCTTCTGTAATTGCCCCTCTGCACCAATCCCCTCTGCTGTTCGGGCCCTCCTGTGTGACTGGGCCCCCTACAGGAGGACTGGTGGCCCCCCTATCAGTGGCCCTGTAGGTAACTATAGGGATCTTTACAGGGTAGTTAGAATAGGCTTAGAATGGGAGTGGGCCCAGGTTTAAGTATACTTAGGAAAAGCCTGGACTTGCACTTTATGTTTCAATGGTGTTTATTAAAGAATTTACATACATACAGAAATAGCGTGGTACATTCTCAATAATTCGTTGTACAAGATTAAACTAACACTGCGGGAACAGAATAGCACAGCCCAATCAGAAGCAGTAAACAAGACAAAGTACAAACTCGGGTCAGGGCCCAGCAATGCGCAAACCTGGCACAATCAGACCCATTGCTTCAGGGACAAACATCACACTGAACAATCACAGCTCCTGCAGGAGGCTCTCCCGACCCAAGGGAAAGCAGAGCGAGGGAGGAGAGCGCGGTCCCCAGGCCGAACAGGCCCCAAATCAGTCGGCACAAGCCAAAAACGAACATACCAAAATATACAAACTACATATTAAGGTAAAGAGAAGGAGTAGGTGGATGGATGAAAGTCAAAGAAAGGTTAAGGAAAGAACAAAGAGGAACAAGAAAAGAGAGGGGGGAGAAAAGGGGGGCCCCGGCCCAGCACCCAAGCCATCAACTAAGGATAAGCTAAAATGTGATCCTTCCAGGGACATTGGTGAGATATGAAATCCATGGGTCCCACACTCTATGGAATAATTTCATCTTGCCCTGCATTAATGCTGATAACCTTTCTTTTAACATCAACCAAGTAAGTTTTCTTTTAAACTGTTCAAATGGGAGAGCTGCAGACCTCCAATTTCTAGCTATCGTTATCTTTGTGGAAATAAATATAAAGGTCAGGAGCCGTCTAGAGGATTTTGAGGCCTCAGCAACCTTGCCCCCCAGTAATGCTTGCTTTACCGATTTCTGCAGATTGATCTATGTAACCGAATAAAGGAAATTATAAATCCTAATCCAGCACCTTCTAACCCTAGGGCATGTCCACCATATATGATAGACAGTGCCCTTCTGGCCACATCCTCTAAAACACAGGGGGGATGCACCTGATATGAAGGCAGCCAGCCTAGCTGGCACCATATACCATCGGAAAAGAACCTTATAATTTGCCTCTATTATGGAGGTATTGGTGAGAGATCGAGAAGCTGTATCAGCTAACGAGCGCCATTCATCAAGGTCTAAATCTACCTGTAGGTCTGTTTCCCATTAAATTATATAGGTCAGCTTTCTCGATTCTCCCATCAACAGCATATAAACAGAGGAAATATGACCTTTCATCCTATCAAACTGGATACACAACCGTTCCATGGGTGTAAGTGATTGTAGGTCACTCCTATGGGCCAAAGTCTGTATATAGTGAGAAATCTGAGCGTATCTATAACTCCCCCTCAGAGGCATATCATATTTGTCCTTCATTACCTGTACCGTTAACATACTCCTATGATCATAAAAGTCCACCACTCAAACACAAGGGGAGCGAGGCCCGGGGTGAATGCTCTATTCTTCAACAGTGGTGCCAAGGGAGAATGGGGAGATTTCAAATGTTGAGTTCGGGAGACCCTATCCCATAAGTCCAATGAGAAAGACAAAGAAGGGCATAATATTAAAGGTCTCTCTTTAAGTGGAAGCCACATAATGTGAGAAACAGGCCTGGGGTGACAGGAATACGATTCCATAATCCTCCAGATTGCCGGGGCATGCTGAAAATGGAATCTGGCGAGTTGCGCCAGTTGAGCAGCATGAAAATATTTCTGCAAATCAGGTAGACCTAGTCCACCTCTACATTTTGGTGTATACAAAGTGCCTTTATTCACCCTAGGCCTCTTGTTCCCCCAAATATATCTGAGCAGCGTTCTTTGAAAAACTTTAAGGTCGGATTAGACCAAGGATACTGGTAAGGTGCGAAACAAGTATAATAACCTAGGTAAAACATTCATTTTCACAGAGTGGAGTCTGCCGAGCCACTATGGAGGATGAATCTGCCACTTTTCTTCAGGGACTTGCACTTTAAAGCTGAACTCCAGACTAAATAAACATTGTGTGAATACAAAAGCTATATGTATTCTTACTTAAAGTGTATTTCCACTTTTGCAGCCAAATTGGGATAACAGCTACTTTCTATTTGTTACATGTCCCCATTCACAAAGCATAACTTAAAAAAAAAAAATTTCAGTTACCTTTATTTAGATGCTTTATTCTGGACTAACTAGGAAAAATTCTAGATATTTCTCTTTGTTTAGAAGATGTAGAGGCTGAACATTGTATTGTATGTTAAAGAGTATAGACTTGGGACAGGCTCACTTTGTTTATTTTTTTCCGAACATTGTTCGAAAAAAACTTACAGCCAGCGATGAGACCTCCTTCCGAGAAACAATTCAAGGTTAAGAAATATTAGCAGATAAAAAATGTATATATATAAAAGAAATGAGTGGACACAAATAACAAACAGGTCACTGCTGGTCTCTCTCCTTGTGCAGAGTGACTAGTTCTGCATCTGGCCCCCAGTAGATTTCTGCAGGTAGCCTGTATTTGGAGGACCTGCTGGGTCTCTCCCACAGCCTCGCTGGCTACCTCCCTCTCACTGCATGCAAAGTAGATTTAGATCTGTGCAAATTATTTAAATTAAACATTTTTGCCTGGGGTTCAGCTTTCCATTTTTCCCCCAATACATACGTTCTACAGTAGGTCCCCAGACACTGTACAAAGAGGACTACCAATCTTTTATAAAATTGTCCTACTTAAATGATCACTATGTACATTTGTTTCCTCTAAACCCCCTGCATATGTACTGCTGATTATTCCATCTGCTAAAAATGAATAAATGTTATATTTCAAAAATCATGATGGATTTTCCATGGTAGCAGGCATGTTTAATCCTGAACAAGCACACACCTGCTCCAGTCACACACCTGCTCCAATCTCACCAAGCAGAAGTGCTGGATACATTAAAAAGTAACAAGTACATTTGTAAAAAACACATTCAGTAATAATTCAAACAGAAAAAAACACAGGCATACACATAAATTGGCTGGTTGAATCATTTTACACTGTCATTTTTTTCTGTCAGTTTTTCGTTTCAAATGCACAATCAGGTTACAGAGAATTAAAAAAGCAACAGGTCAGAGGTATTTGATAACAGAGTACAGATGAAGTTATCAGATTATCTTGGAAAATGGAGCAGATTTCAACTTTTTGTCCGATTGCACAAGTTTCGTCTTTATGGACTACAGACTGTGCAGCCTGACACATAGTAAGTTACTAAGTCACCTTTTACCTTTAACAAGGGGCAATTCCATGACCACAGGCTGCAGGTAAGAATTTGGCACAATTCCCCTATTAACACGATAATCGCAAGCGAATCCGGCAGGCTGGTTGTTCTGAAGTTGATGGATCAATGAACTTGGTAAGTTCTTTCTGAACCCGCCAAGATACGAACTGTGCATGGCCGGCATTTATTCAACCAACAGACTGAATTAAAGAAATCTATAGTATAATGATGCATACACACGATCAGATTTTCCATCTGAAAATTTGAGAACCAGCTCTCAATCTTTTGTTGGCGGAATTTTCGACAGCAAAATTCCGATGGAGCATACACACGGTCGGAATTTCCATTCAGAAGCTCACATCGGACTTTTGCTGTCAGAAAATTCCGATAGTGTGTACGGGTCATAAGTGTATGGCCAATTTTATCCTGGACTCCAATGCTAGCCATATTAAGGCAAATTTTGACTGAGACTGAAAACAGTGCTTTATGAAAGACAACTTGCGTCACAGAAATACTCATCCCGCGTACACACGATCATTTTTCGGCATGAAAAAAACGTTGTTTTTCAGAAACGTCATTTAAAATGATCGTGTGTGGGCTTCACATCATTTTTCAGGTTCTGAAAAACACGCTGCATTTTTTAACGTAGTTTTAAACTATGTTGTTTTTCGGGTTGTAAAAAAATGATCGTGTGGTGGCTAAAACAACGTTTTAAACCTGCACATACTCAGAAGTAAGTTATGAGACGGGAGCGCTCGTTCTGGTAAAACTACCGTTCATAATGGAGTAAGCAAATTCATCACACTGTAACAGACAGAAAGCGCAAATCGTCTTTTACTAACACGGAATCAGCTAAAGCACCCCAAAGGCAAATAAAAAAACTCCCCTTTTAGAGTGCCGTCGTACGTGTTGTATGTCACCGTGCTTTGTTCATCATTAATGGTGTGTGGGCAACGTAGTTTTTAATGATGAAGTTGGAAAAACTGTTTTTTGGACATGCTGAAAAACAATGTTTCTTTTCATGCTGAAAAATGATCGAGTGTACGCGGCATCAGACTTCTTCCTCTACATAACTTGGGAAATGTGCAGTTGTGGCACAGACATCTTTTCTCTGTAGAAAATGTACTGATTGGTAACTTGCGCTGAGAATTTCCAGTATGTTGAAAAACAGCTTGTACAGTCATGAGCTCTTATAATGGATAGAAATGCTCCCTAGCTGTCTAGTTCCTAAAGAACTCTGGAAGCTGTGCCCAAATATAGGCTACATCAAATCTTTCTACACATCCATGCCTCCCAACATTAGAACTTAAAAAGAGGGACACTTTGGAGGGTAGTAAAAATGTGTTTCAGTTTGCTATAGCAAATGGTGGGCATGGCTACAATGTGCTAAATAATGGGCATGACTTCAAGAGGCATGGTTAAATAGAACCTGAGTCTACACATAGTATACACAGCACACCTTTTTCAACAGCGGGACTTAATAAGGACATACTAGGATTATCCTGGGGTCCAAGGGATCCCACAAATTTCAGGACAGTCCTACTAAATCCGGGACTGTTGGGAGATATGAGTACCATACTAACACACATGATACATGTCCACAGAGAGTCAATATGGTACACGCCAGATACATGTCCACAGACAGAATCAATACTGTACTGACACATGTCTGCAGCCACAGAATCAGTACAATACAATGACAAACTCAAATAAATATTCACTATTCTTCCCACTGACACCATCAATAGGGACCTACTTCTTCCTCCGATACCAACATTGGAATGCTGTTCCTCTCACTGACACCAATGATGGGGTACTATTTCTCCTCCCACTGGCCAATAAGCCTGAGGCACTGTTTACTCCCACTGAAGTTGGGACATTTTCTACTCCCACTGGCCACAGTCGAGCCCCCTTAAAGTCTAAAGGACAATAAACTGGCCCTTTGGTTAGAAGGTTTGGGGACCCCTGTTCTATACAATCATATTTTTAATTTTTTTTACAGACCTCAGTCAGACAGCCTATCATGCAGCAGCTCTGCAAGACACCTCCATGCTCAGATACCAATTCTGTATGTAGCCAACAACATGTGACTGAGAAAGACATCCACTCTACTTCCCAGATCCATTGAAACTGCATACTGTGAGTAGGAAGGTGCTCAACTGATACTGCACATTTGGGTGGGGTGAGTTTATTAGGGTAGGTGTTTAATTGACACTCCATATTGGGGTGCAGGCAGTGTCATGAGGGAAAGTCCTGGCATTAGGGTGTACAGCATTGTTTGCTGTGGCTGCGCCATGCTAGTACTTGCACTTGTTTGTTTTTCTATACGCATTAAAGGAGCAATGGGCAGTGGGCATAGCAGAATTATCCAGGGGTCCAGAGAACCCAGAATTTCCCTCAAATAGCAGGATAGTCCTGCCAATTACAGGACTGTTGGGAGGTATGCACACATAAGATACCATTTAAACACTTGCCTGGAAGATTAATGTACATATCACGTTTTTCTGGTGAAAAGGAATGTTTGCTCTCTGCATGCACACGCTTATGCTTTCTGTAGATATTTACATACTGTAATTTGATCATTAGAGATCTACAGCCACCGGCAGCCCACTTAAACTGAGTTAAGATATTGTTTTTCCTACTTGGCAGAGGATATACAAGTGATTCTTATTTCAATCAGCTGGGGAGATACACACAAAGAAATTGGAAGCTACCTGGTTGATGAACTTTTTCCATTCCCAACACTGTGGGAAATAGATTGAGATCCATTTGATGGCCAAGCGTCACCATCTTGCCCGTTTATGAGCTACGTCTTTCCCTGGTATAAATTCCACTTCTAGACTTGCAGGAGACAAACACCCCTTTTATCATTAATCCGAGCATTTGGATGTCATTGTTGATATATTCAAGTACATTCTTAAAAGCACAATGAATAAAACCTTTAGAAACCATACTGTGGTTCTGAAGTGAAGCAAATTCCACTGGGCCCAGAAAACCTGATTTATGTCCTTCGACAGACACATGGGGAGTTGGGAAATCCATTCTTGAAATAAAGTGCATTCCTTTTATTCTTTTTAAGGTAAATGCTCTGTTCCTCTGAAATATAACCACGCAACAAAGAATACAGTGAACCATTTGAAATTCACTAGCAAATTTTTTCCAGTAAAAAAAAAAAGACGTTTAACGGACAGAAAAATAAAATAAAAAAACCTAACTATTTGCATAGCAAATGTATCGTATTTACGGTTTCAGGCCTCATGCACACTTGTTTATTGTAAAACGCTGTGTCTCCTGGCAGGAGAAAATCTGCATAAAAAACTCACCTAAGCTGCATTTTTTTCAGCAGAGTTTAGCAGCATTTGGTGTTTGGGCATTTATTTATTTTATTGGCCAGAAATTTCGTTTATACTGGCTAATAAAATGAATAAACGCTGAAGTGCTAAATGTACCTAAATGCGTTTAGCAGCGTCAAAAGGTTTTTCTGCCAAAACTCTGCTGCTCCTGGATGCACTGGCAGTGGGTTCTGGGTCCTGCCTCTAAACTTTCCAGCCACTAAAAGCTGCTGAAAGCCTATGGCCCGGATTTACAGAGAGTAGGCGCAAATTTACGCCGGCGTAGCGCACACACAGTGCGCTACACCGACGCAGCGCAGAGAGGCATGCACTGTATTCAGCAAGCTGATGCTCACCAAAAATACACCAGAGTAGCTTATTTTTGAAGGTGCAGGCCAGCGTAAGTGGAAGTGCATGTGACCATATGCAAATGATGGTCTGAGCGTGGTGCAGGGTTTTACGCCCGGTGTATCACAAACGCGCATGCACCGTGACGGAGTCGTGACGTAGACGCATGAAACTGCACCCTTATGCGCATGCTTACAACTACGCTGGCACAACTGCCTAAGCTACACCGGATCACTATGTACGCCGTGAACGTAACGTACGCTCAATATGCCGGCCTGTGTTCTCTGGGGCAGACCTTTGCATGTCTAATGCTGGGTTGCACCTCATCTATGGGGAATAACTTTACGCCGGACGTACACTTACGGGCACCGCGCATAGCCTGCGTCGGGCGCACGTACGCTCGTGAATCGCCGTATTTCCCTCATTTGCATATTTGAATGCCTAATCAATGGGAGAAGCAACATGCGTCCAAACCATATTTGTGCCCACGCTACGCCGGCGTAAGCAAGATACGTTGAGATAGGATGGCCTGTTTTTGGACGTATGTTGGTTTGTGACTCTGGCGCACACATACGCTGGGCACACATTTGCACTACGTCGGTGTAACGTGATTTATGTCGGCGTAAGTGCTTTATGAATCCGGGCCTATGTGTACATGGCCGCATAGGCTAACATGCAAGGGGCTACAAAAAGAACAAACAGGAGATAAAAAAGCATAAAAAATTCTACTTTTGTAAGTATTCATTTGACATTTATTATATTTTATGAACAATAAATCGCTGGTAATGCTATGGAACTGTATGCTATGGAACTTCCCCATCCGAGGAGGGTAGCATCGGCCAAGCATCTCCGGTGGAGTTCATAGGTTATTGTTCCTGGCCCCTTCTGACAGTGGTGGATCTCTGAGCACTGGGAGTGACAGTGTTTTTTGTGTATAACATACAGGGGAGTTTAAAGGCAGGGCTTCAGAAGCCCCTAGGGGCAGCTGTAAAAATGTCCAGTGTGCATGGGGCCTTAAAGTGGACGTTCAGCCTACAACTAAAATCTCAAAATCTACTTGCAATTGGAGCTACAGGCAGGGCCATCTTTAAGGCAGGTTAAAAAGGGGCAGCTGCCCTGGGCCCTATCATTGTTGTGGGGCCCAAAGCAGCTGCCTCATACTTGCCATCTATTTGCAGTTTTAATTCCCTTGTCCCGTGAAGTTTTAGTCCTTTGCTGTGTCCTGATATCTCAGTGTGAAGTTCTGCTACTAATGCTGCCCAGCTGTGCCCTATTGTTGTGTACACACCTGCAGACCCTCTGTTTATGTGTAAATAACCATCATTCATATGTAAATAACGTCAGCATTCATGTGTAAATAGCTGAGGGCGGCAGCATTCATATGTAGTGAAGAGATGATGTAGCAACCAATCAGTGAGCAGTGTTAGGCCGTGTACACACCATAAAAAAAAAATCCGATCAAATCGGTCTGACAGACCGTTTTGATCGGATTTGTCTGCTGGGATAGATTGGTTTGATCGTGTACACACGACCAAACCAAAATCCCCACCGGCAAACAGCGCGGTGACGTGGCGATGACGTTGACGCCGCCACATCACCCTCACCAGGAAGTAAAACACTTCTGCGCATGCGTCGAATCCATTCGACGCATGTACGGACAGATATGTCTGCTGGTTAGCGTACTAACCAGCAGACATATCGGACGGACAGGTTCCCAGCAGACAGATTTTAAAGCATGCTTTAAAATCTGTCTGCTGGAAAAAAAAGGATTTTTAATAACAGCTTACCTGTAAAATCCTTTTCTTGAAGTACATCACGGGACACAGAGCGCATAGTCATTACATATGGGGTTATATGGGTACCTTCAGGTGTGGACACTGGTGTAATCAACTTCACAGGAAGTTCCTCCCTATATAACCCCCTCCCACTGAGAGTGCTTCAGTTTTGTAGCAAGCAATTTCTCCGAGGTTACACAATGTTCCCCAAAAGAGGGGTGGGAGCTCTGTGTCCCGTGATGTACTTCAAGAAAAGGATTTTACAGGTAAGCTGTTATTAAAAATCCTTTTTTCTTTATCGTACATCACGGGACACAGAGCGCATAGTCATTACATATGGGATGTCCCAAAGCAATGCTCCATGAAGGAAGGGAGACCGTAAGGCCAAAAATAGCCAAACAAAAAACATTATCAGGAGGTAAAATAGCCAGAGGATTCTATACTGCTGCCCGTAGGACCGCCTGCCCAAATGCTGCGTCCGTAGCCTTTGCGACGTCCAACTTATAAAATTTAGTAAACGTATGTACGGAAGACCAGGTTGCCGCTTTGCAAACCTGTGCCATAGAGATCTGATGGTGTGCCGCCCAAGAGGCACTCATGGCCCTCGTAGAATGGGCTTTAACTGATAAGGGAGGTGGAACGCGCTTCAGACCATAGGCCTGACAAATCAGCTGCTTAATCCACCTAGCCAAGGAAGACTTGGCAGCCGGCTGACCCTTCTTGGGGCCATCCGGAAGAACGAAAAGCACATCTGTTTTCCGAATCTTCTCTGTAGCCTTGAGATAAACCCTCATGGCTCGGACCATGTCCAAAGTATGAAGCAGTCTTTCCTCTCTGGACTGGGGAGTAGGAAAGAAGGATGGTCGGACTAGGTCCTGATTCAAGTGAAAACTGGATATGACCTTAGGAAGGAAAGAAGGTTGAGGCCGCAGAACCACTCTGTCCTTATGCAGAATCAGGTACGGTTCCCTGCAAGACAAGGCTGCCAGCTCGGAGACCCTTCTGGCCGAAGCCATAGCCACCAAGAAAACCAACTTTCGGGTTTAGCAGCACAAGAGGGATTTCTGTCAGAGGTTCAAACGGCTGCTTTTGTAAAGCTGACAAGACCAGATTTAAATTCCAGGGGCAGAGGGGAGCTCTAATAGGGGGATTCACATGCAAGACCCCCTGCAAGAAGGTTTTCACAAGCGAATGCGTGGCCAAAGGCCTTTTGAAACCATATCGATAAGGCAGACACCTGCCCCTTTAGAGTACTAAGAGCCAACCCCTTGTCAACGCCAACCTGGAGGAATCGCAAGATCCTGTCAATAAAAAACTTGCGAGGATGCCCTCCTTGAGACTCGCACCACTACACATAGGTCCTCTAGACTCTGTAATAGATATTTCTAGAGACTGGCTTTCTAGCCTGAATTAACGTAGATATGACTTGGGCTGAGAGGCCTCTGCCCTTAAGAATTAGGGATTCAGCCGCCAAGCCATCAAATTTAGCTGCTGTGAAGCAGGGTGGTAGATCGGGCCCTGAGACAGCAGATCTGGGCGCAGGGGGAGTGGCCACGGTGCCCCTACTGACATCCTCACGATGAGTGCGTACCAAGCCCTACTGGGCCAGGCTGGGGCCACCAGGATCACCGGCCTGCGCTCCACCCTGATCCTTCGTAGAAGGCGGGGAATCATCTGTAGTGGAGAGAACGCATACAGGAGAGAAAACTGGTGCCAGGGGCAAACCAACGCATCGGTCCCGTAGGCCGAGGGGTCCCTGGCTCGGGATACGAATTTGTCCAATTTCTTGTTGAATCTTGTTGCCATGATGTCCACATCGGGAACTCCGAATCTTTGGCAAATCTCTTGGAATACCTGGGGGTGAAGAGACCACTCTCCCGGGAGTAACTGTTGACGACTCAAAAAATCTGCTTGAGAATTGTCTATCCCTGGGATGAACACTGCTGAGATGCAGGGTACATGGGCTTCGGCCCATGAGAAAATCAGGTTTACTTCCCTTTGAGCCGCTAGGCTCCTTGTGCCCCCCTGGTGGTTTATGTATGCCACCGCCGTGGCATTGTCGGACTGTATCCTTACTGGCAGACCCTGCAGGGGGAGAGTCCAGGCGACCAGGGCCAACCGAGCAGCTCTGATCTCTAGGACATTGATGGGAAGCAGACTTTCTGCCTCTGACCACTGTCCCTGCTGGGTCCGTTTTCCCTAAGATTGCCCCCCAACCTGTTAGGCTGGCATCTGTGGTTACTATCTTCCACGTGATGGGGCAAAAGGTTTTCCCTTTTGACAATTTTTGAGGGACCAGCCACCAGTACAGGCTGCGCCTGACTCCTGGGGAAAGACCTAATGGACGGTCTAATGCCTGTATGGACCTGTTCCAAGCAGAGAGAATAGCTGCCTGGAGAACTCTGGTATGGATCTGGGCATAGGGCACTGCTTCGAAGGCGGCTACCATCTTTCCCAGCAGTCGCATGCATAGGCGAATAGTCGGCCTCTTTTTGCCTAGGACTATTTGAATTGTTTGAGTCAATGACCTGATCTTTTCTTGAGGTAAAAATATCCTCTGGCATTCTGTATCTAACCGAAGGCCTAGATATTCCAACTGTCTTGTGGGTTGCAACCTCGATTTTCCTTGGTTCACAACCCACCCGAATTCTTGTAGATGCCGAACTGTGCGGACTACTGCATGATTGAGGTTGGAAGCTGATCTGTCGATAACCAGGAGATCGTCCAGTTATGCCAGGACCAAAATGCCTTCTGTCCTTAGGACGGCTAGCACCGGGGCTAACACCTTTGTGAATACCCGCGGAGCTGTTGCCAACCCGAAAGGGAGGGCTACGAACTGGAAATGACTTTGATCTATCATAAAACGAAGAAACTTGTGATGTGCTGGGTAGATCGGCACATGCAGATATGCATCCTTTATGTCTATAGATGCTAGAAAGTCGCCTTGATGCAGGCTGGCTGTCACTGAACGTATGGAATCCATACGAAAGGTCTGAATCTTTAGAAAGCGATTTAGGCGTTTGAGGTCTAGGATAGGCCTGACGTCGCCATTGGGTTTTGGTATAATAAAAAGGTTGGAGTAGAATCCCAGACCCCTTTCTTGGGTTGGTACTACAATTACTCCTTGGAGCAAGAGGCGATCCAACGCCTTTATGAGAGAGGCCCTCTTTAACGGGTCGCTTGGAAGACTTGACCCCTGAAAATGAGGAGGGGGGATTTCTCGAAACTCTAGTTTGTAGCCTGTGGCTACCACGGACCGAACCCAAGAGTCGGGAATTCTGGCCTTCCAGACTTCGGAGAAAAACTGAAGTCTTCCCCCCACCCAAGAGAGTGGGGGCGCCCCTTCATGAATCTGACTTGATGACTGGTTTAGCCGGCTTGCGAGACCAGGGCCTCTTGTTTGCCGCGGCTTGTCCCTGTGGGCGGCTATTAACTGCTGAACGCCCGGGAGGCCGTCGATACTGACGGGAAGTCGAAGGGGCCGAGCCTGCAAAGGCCTGTCGTTTAAACGCGGGCCCACGCGGTCTTTTCTTGACCGGTAAGGAAGAACTTTTACCACTTGATATGGTTTGGATATATTTATCTAGGTCTTCACCGAATAGTCTTCCCCCATGAAAGGGAAACCCTGCTAAAAGCTTTTTGCAGGGTGCCTCTGCTGACCAGTTCTTTAGCCACGAAAGACGACGCATGTGAACCACCAGCAGAGATAACCGGGATGCCTGTTGGATGGAGTCCTTAATAGCATCTACTGCAAAGCAGAGAGCCCTAGGGAAATCTGCTAATTCACGAGTTTGCTGAGCCGGCATGTCCTTTAATATCTGTTTTGCCTGATCCTTTAAGGCCTGACAAACGCCAATGGCTGCCACCACTGGCTGAACCATGGCACCTACTGTGGTGAAAGAAGCCTTCAGTAGGGTCTCTAATTTTTTGTCGACCGGATCCTTGAACATCTGGACATTTTCAACCGGACAGGTCAGGGATTTATTCACGCAGGAAATGGCCGCGTCCACTGTGGGGAGTGCCCATTTCTTTAAAAATTCCTCTTCCATAGGATAGAGAATAGAGAACCTCTTAGGAGGGATAAAGATCCTATCAGGTCGAGCCCAATCCTGGTAAATCACGCTCCGCAGAAGGGGGTGAATCGGAAAAGACATACAAGTTAATGGAGCCTTTAAAGAACCCAATGAGGATACCACAGGGGCTACTAGTTCTGGCACTGGAAGTTTAAAAGCAGTGCGAACTATATCGGTCAAAGACTGGATCCACAGGCTCTCCGCTTGAGAGGCCGAAAAATATTCATCTACAGTGGAACCCTCCTTGTCTGAACCTTCGGGACTTGGGTCTGCTTGATCCCCTTGTGGGTCCCGTTCCTCCGAAGAGGAGACCTCCGCATCTGAAAACACCAAACTAGGTGAGGGGGATCTAGCCCGTTTGCTGCTTGGCAAAGGGCGGGCAAACAAAGCAGTTAACCTTTTCTCTAGCCCACCCAGGGTGGTCGCTAGCATTTCTTCCGTTACGTAAACGGGAATGGGTGGATCGGGGGCCACCTCTGCCCCCAGCATCCCCAATGGCTCTTGTACTATGCTACTCGGTGGTCTAACTGGTGAGGGTGGGGCCGTTGAAGCCTGGCCCAAATCCTCTGACCCCGATGGAGACCCCTTTTGTTTCTTGGCACCTTTTGCAGCCTTGGCTGGTCCTGATGCCTTTGGAGCCATTGCACAAACTTGAGTCACCCCTCTAGCCAACACCTGACTGTTGTAGCTAGGAGTAATTAATATGAGAACAGGCTGAGGAAAAATGAAAAAAAATTGTATATATATTTTTTTTTTTTTTTTTCCAAAAAAAAATTTTTTTTTTTTTTTTTTTTTTTACCCGCCTGGGAGGTGGCAATACTGAGGAAACCCTGTGAGTATTGCAACACCAATGCCCGTTAGCCGGAGTCCAAGGTTGACTCAGATACTGCTGGATCTAAGGCTGAGTCCCTTTAAGCAAAAAAACTCTTTTTTTTTTCTGGTCAATAGTGGAACTAAGTCCTAGACCTGAAGATCCACAAACCGCCACTGGGTGTCACTGTGGCCAAAAGACCCAGCTGCGCGCTCTGTGTCCTTCTTCCTCTGCCTCCAGGAGGGAAAGACCAGCCAGAGAAAAAGTTTTACCTTTAAAACAGACCCTGACGCTGCTGGCCCGACCCCCCCAACGCACGCCGACGCTACCCCCCCACGCGCGCACCCCCCCACGCTGAAAACAACATGGAGGAAGCAGAGCAGAGGAAAAACATGGACCAGCGCCAGGCAGCACCAACAGACACCAGGTAAGCACTAATCTTATTGTAGTGCACAGAGAGAGGAAGCTGTCCCCATGTTTCTTAGGAAGCCATGGGCTTCCTAAGAAACAGGAGTTTTCACCAGCAATTTCCTCTTTAAAACATGTGGGGTTGCAGTATCAATGCTAACAGGCAGACCTGGGGTGAGTAGCAAATATATATCTTACACAAGTATACATATATCTACATGTTATCTGGGTAAACATTAGTATCCCATCCTGCCCACACAGACATAGTGGAGATAGTGGCTGATGCACAAGCATACCATTAGCCAACCCAGAACCCCCAGGGGGATACCTACTGTCGAACCAAGTCCCGCAGGTTCCCTCTTACCTGCTCCACGCCGCAGGGTATTGCAAACTGCAAGAGGCCCAATCTTCCCCCATCTCCGTGGGTATTGTCTCGGACCTTCAGGGACCGGGGTCCTGTGTTAAGGAACCCACACCCCTGGACCTATATAGCATCCTGGCATCAGTAGCGTTTAGTCCTGGGAGAGACCAAGGCACTGGAGCCCAGAATCCAGCCCTCCAAGGAGAGGCATTATAGGCAACACCCCACGCAGGCAGGGCCCGGGTACCGTACACCTTGGCTTTGAAGCACTTCGGACGGATCCGGCTAGCTATCCTGGGTCCCGAGACCTCCGAGGGACAGCTAGACGTGACCAACACCTAAGACACTGGCGAAAAAACTGAAGCACTCTCAGTGGGAGGGGGTTATATAGGGAGGAACTTCCTGTGAAGTTGATTACACCAGTGTCCACACCTGAAGGTACCCATATAACCCCATATGTAATGACTATGCGCTCTGTGTCCCGTGATGTACGATAAAGAAATCTGTCTGTCCGCCCGTACATACGATCAAATTTGTCTGCTGAAACGGTCCGTCGGACCGTTTTCAGCAGATAGATTCGATCGTGTGTACGCGGCCTTACTGTACAGTAATCTCTGGCATTCAATCAACAAGAAGAAATAATGCGTTATAACCTCTAGCAACTAATCAGTGAGCTGTAATGTGTGCTGTAACCTCTAGCAACCAGTCAGTAAGTGGTAATAATATGCTATAACCTCTGTCAACCAATCACAATCACTGCCTAATCTGATACAGTAAACTGATTTTAAGTCAAGCTGATATTTATTGTATGTCTCAGAGCAGGTGGAAAGCAAAATTGCATGGGGGGCCCCAAGATTTTTTTTGCCCAGGGTCCAAGCAACATTAAAGACGGCCCTGGCTACTGGTAAATGTTCTTTAGACTAGTTGAGGAATCAAGCGTTGGCTGCCAGACTGCCTTGTCTTACCACTCACCTGTGGAAATTGCGGCGCTCCCGCACTACTAGCAGTGCCTTTGAGTTATAGCAGAACATCCGAGAGCCAGAAAATATATGCAGTCAGTATTGAAATACTCAGTACCTAATGTACCTTGGGATGAAGTAAAATGTAATGAAGAACATTATTATAAGATAAACAAGCTGCATTCTGAAAATATAACAGAGCAATAAAGAATCTCAAGCAAGCTGCACAATCACCGAGCACAGCTTTTCAAAAGCCTATTCTGTAAAATGGGCATAGCTGGGACTTTATTTCCTGACAGATAAATATGCTGTCACATGTTTCCTTTCCCCTTTGCTCCAATGATCTGTGCAGTTTTGGCAACAGCACACAAATCATATCGCACAAACCAAATCTTACTGGTTTAAAAAGAATGTCTGACATTTTCTCCTAATGGGAATCAGTTTGGATAATGTCATCACTGACCCTTTCACCAGCAGTGCTAGGCTCAACTAATCTGCCCAACTGGAATTAAGGTGAAGAATTTCTGGCACTGCTATGCATTGCACTAGATTTATCCTCAAAAAAAAAAAGAAGCAGTGTCTGAAAAGTCATTGTGATATGGGTATTAAACTGGTCAAAAAAGCGAAATAAAAATATGTATTTTTATTTTTTGCATGATGTTTTTAAGTTTTTAAAAATTTAATAATGCCGCAATAATTGCTTAAAAGCCAAAATGACTCTTTAATAATTTATTTATAAAGGGATTCTTCCAAGTGTTATTTGTAAATTAAATGGCTTAAAAAAACGTATTATAGCTCTGTCCTTAACCACTTAAGAACCGGACCATTATGCAGGTTAAGGACCTTGCCCCTTTTTGCGAGTTGGCACTGCATCGCTTTAACTGACAATTGCGCGGTCGTGCGACGTTGCTCCCAAACAAAATTGGCGTCCTTTTTTTCCCACAAATAGAGCTTCCAGGTGCTCAATAGGTAACTAAGTCATAGACCAGGGATCCTCAAACTACGGCCCTCCAGCTGTTACGGAACTCTACATCCCATGAGGCTATGTAAACCTCTGACATTCACAGACATGACTAGGCGTGATGGGAATTGTAGCTCCTAAACAACTGGAGGGCCGTAGTTTGAAGATCCTTGTCATAGACATCTGGTTGCTTCCTTAACTTCTTGAGGCCCGCGCTATAGCCGAATGACGGCTACAGCGCGGACCTGAAATTCCAACAGGACATCTTTTGATGTCCGCCCCTTTGGGCGTGCCCCGCACGCGCTCCAGAGCTCACAGCGGGGAAATTCTAAGCTGGCTGTGTCCCTTGGACACAGCCAATCACAGATCGCAACGAACGGCCAATCAGAGTGGCCGTTTGCTATGCGATCTGTGCGGCCAATGAGAGATGATCTCAAATGTAAACATATGAGATCATCTCTCATTGCCGGCTCACACAGCGTCCTGTCACTGTCAGGGAAAGAGGAGACCAATCTGTGTCCCTGGGACATAGATCGGTCACCTCCCCCAGTCACCCCCCTCCCCCCACAGTTAGAACACTATGCAGGGTACACATTTAACCCCTTCCTCACCCCCTAGTGTTAATCCCTTCAATGCCAGTGACATTTATACAGTAATTAGTGCATATTTATAGCACTGATCGCTGTATAAATGTGAATGGTGCCAAAAATGTTTCAAAAATGTCGCAGTCCCAATAAAAATCGCAGATCGCGCCATTACTAGTAAAAAAAAATATAAAAAAATATATTCTGTCCCTTATTTTGTAGGCGCATATAACTTTTGCGCAAACCAGTTGCTTATTGCGATTTTTTTTTTCTACCAAAAATATGTAGAATACGTATCGGCCTAAACTGAGAAAAAAAAATGTTTTTTATTTTTTTTTATTTATTGGGCTATTTATTATAGCAACAAGTAAAAAATATTGTATTTTTTTTTCAAAATTGTCGCTCTTTTTTGTTTATAGCACAAAAAATAAAAAAACGCAGAAGTGATCAAATACCACCAAAAGAAAGCTCTACTTTTGGGGAAAAAAGGACGTCAATTGTGTTTGGGAGCCATGTCGCACGACCGCGCAATTGTCAGTTAAAGCGACGCAGTGCCGGAAGCTGAAATTTCATCTAGGCAGGAGGGGAGTATATGTGCCCAGTAAGCAAGTGGTTAATCCTTCACTTAGGCAAGACTTTGCGGTTCCACATGTTACAAGTGTTGGTGAGATGTGGTGCCATGCATTCTGCATGGCACCACAATGTGCATTACAGAAGGAGGTGCGTTGCAGGGCAGTGCAATGCTTGGCAAAGAACTACAGTGCATTGTGGTGCCAAAAACTCCTTACATGTGATTTTGGTTCATTGCGTGTTAATGCGTAGACACACGTTGCTAGCTAAGAAAGGCTTCACCCCTACTTTTTCTCCACAAGGCTAAGCATGCAGATTTACATGAGGCAAAGATCTATGTTTGTACAATGACCGTGTGAACTGGAAGAACGTGCAATTGCCACAGTTGTTAGTAGGGTTGATCCTGAAATCTGGTCAATGTTAGAATTGGAGCAAATTTCATGAATTTGGAGGTCCCAAGGTAAATCTGAATTCAGTGTTGTTTTTGGTTCTGTTTTCCTGCCAGGCCCAAACACTGAGAAATGTCCTTCTATTCTTTGTACAACTTTTGTACCTTAAATAACTTATGCTACTGTTCCACCCAGGGGCGGACTGACAGCTCATGGGGCCCCCGGGCAAAAGGAGATTATGGGGCCCCCTGTGTCTCCGGTCCCACGTTCAAGCTACATCCACACAAAGTCCCACCTACATATTGCACTGCCCACATTGCATGCATTCAAAGAATTTCTCTACACAATGTTCAAAATAAATGTTTATTATAGGAATTAAAAAATTCTTCCCACTGATCACCAATGTAAGGGACATTCTTCTCACTGATTACCAATGTAAGGGACATTCTTCTCACTGATTACCAATGTAAGGGACATTCTTCTCACTGATCACCAATGTAAGGGGCATTCTTCTCACTGATTACCAATGTAAGGGACATTCTTCTCACTGATTACCAATGTAAGGGACATTCTTCTCACTGATTACCAATGTAAGGGACATTCTTCTCACTGATTACCAATGTAAGGGACATTCTTCTCACTGATCACCAATGTAAGGGACATTCTTCTCACTGATTACCAATGTAAGGAACATTCTACTCACTGATTACCAATGTAAGGGACATTCTCCTCACTGATCACCAATGTAAGGGACATTCTTCCCACTGATCACCAATGTAAGGGACATTCTCCTCACTGATCACCAATGTAAGGGACATTCTTCCCACTGATCACCAATGTAAGGGACATTCTTCCCACTGATCACCAATGTAAGGAACATTTTTCTCACTGATCACCAATGTAAGGGGCATTCTGTCCACTGATCACCAATGTAAGGGACATTCTTCCCACTGATCACCAATGTAAGGAACATTCTTCTCACTGATCACCAATGTAAGGGACATTCTCCCCTCTGATCACCAATGTAAGGAGCATTCTTCTCACTGATCACCAATGTAAGGAACATTCTTCCCACTGATCACCAATGTAAGGAACATTCTTCTCACTGATCACCAATGTAAGGGGCATTCTCCCCTCTGATCACCAATGTAAGGAACATTCTTCCCACTGATCACCAATGTAAGGAGGATTCTTCCCACTGATCACCAATGTAAGGAGGATTCTTCCCACTGATCACCAATGTAAGGGACATTCTTCCCACTGATCACCAATGTAAGGGACATTCTTCCCACTGATCACCAATGTAAGGGACATTCTTCTCACTGATCACCAATGTAAGGAACATTCTTCTCACTGATCACCAATGTAAGGGACATTCTTCTCACTGATCACAAATGTAAGGGACATTCTTCCCACTGATCACCAATGTAAGGAACATTCTTCTCACTGATCACCAATGTAAGGGACATTCTTCTCACTGATCACCAATGTAAGGAACATTCTTCTCACTGACCACCAATGTAAGGGGCATTCTTCTCAGTGATCACCAATGTAAGGGACATTCTTCTCACTGATTACCAATGTAAGGGGCATTCTTCCCACTGATCACCAATGTAAGGGACATTCTTCTCACTGATCACCAATGTAAGGGACATTCTTCTCACTGATCACCAATGTAAGGGACATTCTTCCCACTGATCACCAATGTAAGGAACATTCTTCTCACTGATCACCAATGTAAGGGACATTCTTCTCACTGATCACCAATGTAAGGAACATTCTTCTCACTGATCACCAATGTAAGGGGCATTCTTCCCACTGATCACCAATGTAAGGGACATTCTTCTCACTGATCACCAATGTAAGGGACATTCTTCCCACTGATCACCAATGTAAGGAACATTTTTCTCACTGATCACCAATGTAAGGGACATTCTTCTCACTGATCACCAATGTAAGGGACATTCTTCTCACTGATCACCGATGTAAGGAACATTCTTCTCACTGATCACCAATGTAAGGGACATTCTTTTCACTGATCACCAATGTAAGGAACATTCTTCTCACTGATCACCAATGTAAGGGACATTCTTCTCACTGATCACCAATGTAAGGGACATTCTTCTCACTGATCACCAATGTAAGGCGCTTTACCGTGATTTTTGTGGAGGAATTCGGCCGATAGTGGGGCACTTTTAACCCCCGCTAGTGTCCGAAAAAGGGATAAAACAACCCGCAAAGTGCTGCTGCATTTCAATGAACACCACTCCAAAGATGCTGCTTGCAGGACATTTTTTAACATCTTGCCAGCGCATCGCCTCAGTGTGAAAGTACTCAGGCTTTCACATTTACACTACAGGGGAGACGTTTTACAGGCGCTATTTTTATCCCAAAAGCGCAACTTCTCAGTGTGAAAGGGGACTTGGGGAAAAGCACTCAGTGTATACATTTCAATGATTTTATATATATATAGGAAATAACACTCACTTAGCCCAGGTTCACACTGACAGCCGGAGTGAAATCCTGCAAGTTCAGCTAAACTCACACAATTTCATGCCCGCATGTCAGTGTGAGTTTGGCGGGAGATTTCAGAGACATCTATGGGGGTCGCTGCACAGATGTCTATGGAAAATGCACCCAGAAGTCACTAAAAGTTGTACAGAAACTACTTTTGGGAATCGGTGCGGCGCCACAAATGGGGCATCGCACTGATTCAGGTAGTGCCATTGCCATGCGATTTCATATGTCAAATCGCATGGCAAATTGCTCCAATGTGAACCAGGGCTAAGTGCTATTCCCTATATAACATTGATATCTATACACTGTGTGCATTGAGTGGCATTGAGTGTACCAGATATCAGTGTGCACTAGTGAATAGCACCTGCCCTGACCTGCCACCTGGTATATAGGCACAGCACATGGCAAGAAGGAAGGAACTAGGAAGTAACACTCAGCATGGCTCTTATAACAGCACAGACACAGTAACTGCAGTGATTTTATTATCACACTGACCTGCTGCTGCACACAAGGCAGGTCAATGTGGGTGCAGGGGTGGATCCAGAATCTAGTCTCGGGAGGGGCACTGCCAGAAAATAAGGTGTACAGGCTGTACGCCATATTGTGCAATAGCCAGCAAAGGCACACATGCTGATTGGCCAGAGGGGGAGCCAATCAGCGGGTCCAGCAGACGTGATGTCCGCCGGCCACCTGCAATTTCTCCCCACAGAGATAGAACAGCGGTCTGCTGATGTAAACAAGCAGATCTCTGTTCTGTCTGAGATGAAGAGTGATCTTGTGTTCCTGCTAACCAGGAACACGGATCACTCTGTTCATCTAGTGAGTCCATCCCCACACAGTTAGCAAGCACACCCTAGGGACACAGTTAACTCTTTGATCACCCCTGATGTTAAAGCGGAGTTCCACCCTTAAAACCACTTTCTTTCATCCCATCCAGCATACTGGCGTCAGCGCCAGTATGCTGTTTTTTTTTTTTTTTTAATCCATGTACGTACTTTATAATAGATCATTTAATTTTGGGCGCACCGCGGTGTATGTCGCCGCTATAAGGCGTCACGCCTTCCGGAAACAGCCGACTAGCGTTCGGCTCTTCTCGGCGCCTGCGCACAGACCCAGGAGCTGACTGCGCAGGCGCCGTAAATGGCCGGTCATAGTTCGGCTTTTTTCGGAGGGCGTGACGCATCCAATATACGGCGCCTGCGCAGTCAGCTTCTGGGTCTGTGCGTAGGCGCCGAGAAGAGCCGAACGCTAGTCGGCTGTTTCCGGAAGGCATGACGCCTTATAGCGGCGACATACACGGAGGTGTGCCCAAAATTAAATGATCTATTATAAAGTAAGTACATGGATTAAAAAAAAAAAAAAAAAAAAAAAAACAGCATACTGGCGCTGACGCCAGTATGCTGGATGGGATGAAAGAAAGTGGTTTTAAGGGTGGAACTCCGCTTTAACTCTTCCCAGACAGTTTCAGTAAAGTGACAGTGCATATTTTTTAGCACTGATCACTGTATTAGTGTCACTGGTCCCCAAAAAGTGTCAGTTAGGTGTCCGATCTGTCCGCCATGATGTTGTAGTCCCACTAAAAATTTACTGATGGCCACCATTACTAGTAAAATATAAATAAAAATACCATAAATATATACCCTATTTTGTAGATGCTATAACTTTTGTGCAAACCAATCAATATACATCATTTATTGGGATTTTTTTACCAAAAATATGTAGCAAAATACATATTGGCCTAAATTGAGGAAGACTTTTTTTTATAGCAAAAAGTTAAAAAATTATCGGTTTGTTTATATTGCAAAAAATAAAATATCACGTAAAGTGCTATTAGTGGAAAGAAAAGAACATACATTTTACTTTGGTACAGCGTTGCACGAGCACGCAATTGTCAGTCAGTTACAGTAACGCATCGCAGTATCGCAAAAAATTGCCTGTTCACGGGGGTAAAACTTCCCGGAGCTGAAAGGGTTAGATAGAACAAAACTAAAAAGGCAGCATCCGTTTTTCATAAATAATGGCAGTATGGCATGCAATATTTCACAATTTTACACAATCATTAATCCTTTTACTCACTTTTTTTGGGGGGTGCTCTGGTGGGGGGAGGGGCTCCCATGCAGGAGTAATGGAGATCCATGAATTGCATTGCACTGTCTGCAGTGCAGCCGGCAGTATCAGATGACAGTGACACACAGTCACTGCTTCTTCCTGTGTTCACGCCATGCTGTGGACAGTGGAGAAGATGGAGGCAGGAGGTGGGTGGAGTCAGCACTCTCACTCGGGGCGGAGAACGAAGAAGGCTCTGCAGCTGCTCTGCTGGGGCTCTCCTTCTCATCAGCAGTGGGCGGCTCCAGCCTCCGACGTGACTGACGTCACTGGTTGCTACACGCCAAGCGGCACAGGCGTTAGCAACCAGCGGCGCAGCGCCACCCACCTCCTCCCTCCAGCGCGGCATAATGACAAGAGTCTCTCTCTCTGATTATACCGATAGAGAGAGAGAGACTCGGTCGGGAGTCGGGACTGCAGTCAGAGCCGACCGGGCCCCCCCCACCACGGGCCCTCGGGCAGTGCCCGACGGACCGAATGGTCAGTCCGCCCCTGGTTCCACCTGTGTCTACTGTTCTCCTTACCTTTTCACGTCCTCTTCTAATGGCTCCTGCCACCTGCCTGGCTCAGGCTATGAGGAATTTCTATAAAGGTAAACATGTAATGGCTTCCAGAGTTGCTAGGAGCTGTTTCTTGTTTTTCAGATTTCCCCAGACTGTGTTTCAATTTCACAATTTGTTAGCCCAATCATTTGCTCAGGCAGGGCTCCCAGGTATCAAACAATGCTGCACAATTTTGCATCTGTTGCTGTTCTGTAATAAGCACAGATTCCTACTGACTTCAGTGAGGCTGCTAAAATTCTTAATTTTGGTGACTCGCGCTTTTTAAAGTTCAAAAACTTTTTAGAAGTCTGGTCATATCGTCAGTACTTTGTGCTCTGTAAGCTTTGCTGTTAGCACAATGTCTTGAACTACAAATTAGCTGCTTTTTTTTCTTTGATGATAAGAAGTCAAAATTGTTAACAGGTTATAATTGCTCCTAATTTCAGAACAGTTTCCTGCTATTAAAATAGACAAGAGTTCTTATGTCATTCTTTTTTTATGCTACTTGTTTCTGCTGCCATCGAAAATTCAACGCTACACATAAAGGGCCAGATTCAGATACACTTAATATTGCGCTGCGTAATCGAAATACTCTACGCTGCCGTATTTTACCAGGCTCTACACCGAATCCTGGTAGATTTTTGCCCGTACGCTACGGCGGCGTAGTCTATTTCTCGCCGCGTAATCAAAATACGCGATTGGGGGGCGTGAAGCATTTAAATTAAGCGCGTCCCCGCGGTGATCGAACTGCGCATGCTCCGTTCAGAAATTTCCCGCCGTGCATTGCGCGAAATCACGTCGTTACGTCATTCGTTGTTTGAGTAGCGTCGTTTACGAACATTCCTATTCCCGAACGACTTACGTAAAAATAATAAAAGACGTCGGAAAAAGTAGAAATTCGACGCGGGAACGACGGCCATACTTAACATGGGCTGTCTAATATTAGACCAGCAAAAAGCTGGTATAGTTTTACGCAGCGAAAAGATGACTAATGGGCCAGATTCTCATAGAATTTCGCTTGCGTATCGTAAGCCATTTACACTACGCTGCCGCATCGTACTAGAGCAAGTGCCGTATTCTCTAACCATTTGCTCCGTAGTTTGCGTTGGCGTAGCGAAAATGGCCCAGCGTAAGCCCGCGTAATTCAAATGAGGCGGCTTGTATTTAAATGAAGCGCGCCCCCGCGTCGAATGAACTGCGCATGCGCCGGCCGGGGAAAAAGCCCAGTGCGCATGCTCCAGCTCACGTCGGAAAGCGTCGTTGAAACCGACGTCAAAACGACGTGAGCGTCACTACGCAATGCCCCTATTCGCGAACGAGTTAGTAAAACGACGTAAGCAACGGAAAAAGCCGACGCTGACCCGACGCCATACTTAACATGGCATCCGACGGCACCCGACGGCATCCGACGGTACTTCGTAAGGTTACTCCACATAGAAGCTGGGGTAACCTTACGCGGACGAAAACGACGTACGCGACGACGGGGCGGCGTAAAAGCGATCGGGAATCGGCGTACTAGCCTCATTTGCATATGCAAATGAGAAAACAACGTAAAGGCCACCTAGTGGCCGGAGTTGTCATTACAACTACGATCCGCAAGTGTAATGGTTTTACACTTGTTGGATGTTGAATCGTATCTATGCAAAAGTGATGTATCTGAGATACTCCGTCGTATCGCCGCTGAGAATCTGGCCCTAAAGGTGCCGTAAGAGATTGCGAATGAAGATCGTAATTTCTGGGATCGCCGGCAAAAGCTCATTAGCATACCCCGACGCGGAAAACGACGGGAAGTCCACCCAGTGGCCGCAATTTTATTGCAGCGTAGATCAGAAGGCGTACGAACACGTAATCCAGTCGAATTGAAGCCCGCAGCCGTCTATTCATGGATTGAGGTTTCCGACTAGCTATAAAACGCGCGTAATTTGAAATTACTCCAGTCTAACACCAGTTAGACAGGCGTAAGGGCTCTGTGAATCTGGCCCAAAATCTTTACATTTGTTGCCATGCTGACCTGGGACTATTCAAACCAGAAAATTCTGAGAAACTTGTGTATAACAGTGAAGGTCATAGTATACTGTGGCTAGTTTCTCAACCAGGGTTCCATGGAACCCTTGGGTTCCTCCAGAGGTTGCTAGAGGTTCTTTGAGCAATGAGCAATTTCTGACTCAGATAAGTTCCCACTGACACCATTGATCTTTTTAGCTAAGGGGGTAATTCATTGCAAAGACCACAATTGTAAGTAGATTTCTTCCAACTGATCATCACACTAATGTATCATGACTTGTAGATATAGTAATTTTTAGCAAGGCTTTCCTGAGATTGAAATGTTATTTCAAGGGCTCCGCTGTCTCGAAAAGGCTGGTATAGCTAGTAATACTTAGTCACATTCAGCTGGTTGTGTTGTGATGTTGAAGATGTTTCACAGCTTACCCACGTCTTCTGTTTTACTGAATGATAGGAACATACCCCAGTATTTATGTCGACACAGCACAGTCACCTTAAAGCTCCCTTCACAGTTTTTCCATCGGGAAACCTGGTCGGGGCATTAGAAGAGATTTTTTTTAAATATCCATTTATGGTCCATCAGGGCCCATTGCTTTATTAAGCTTTAACCAAGCCAGTTCTTTTGCTACCTTTGCATACCTCCCAACCACCCCGGATTCGCAGGGATCATCCTGTAAATTAATCTATGTCCTGGCATCCTGGCAAATCAAAGCAATGTCCCGGAGTGGAGACAAGTGTCGAAGCAAGTTTCGGCTCTATTCAAATTACTGGCACTGTCACACATGCCTTCCCACAGGAGCGACTGTAGACAGGACTAGGTTCTCTCTCACTTCCCTTTCACCCTCCCTCTCTCTCCCCCTTCTCCCCCACTCTACCCTACTATCTCTCTCCTCCCCCTATTCCCTCTCTCTCCCCCTCCTTCTCCCTCCCTCTCCCCCTCCTTCTCCCTCTCTCTCCTCCCCTCCTTCTCCCTCTCTTCCCTCCCCTCCCTCTCCTTCTCCCCCCCTTCCCCTCCTCTCTCCCCCACCCTCCCCCTTTTCTCCCATCTCTCTCCCCCCTCTCTCTCCCTATGCCTCTCTCCAACTCCCCCGCCCTTTCCCCCACCCCGCAATCCCGCACTCAGTACATGGCGCAACCCTGCAATCAGTATTTAGGGTAACCCTGCACTCAGTAGGTAGCGCACCCCTCAGCCCTACACTCTTTATGTAGCGCAACCCTTCACTCTGTACATAGCGCATCCTTCAACTCAGCACTCAGTATGTAGCGTGCCCTGCAACCCTGCACTCAGTACATAGTGTGCCCCGCAACCCTGCACTTTTTATGTATCATACCCCGCAGCCCTGCACTCTTTATGTAATAAAAGAATGTAGTAAAAAAATGCAGACAACTGCATTTTTTGTATCACACACTCCTGACTCCTGCATTCTGTGCATTACACACTCCTGCTCCCTGAATTCTGTGCCTTACGTACTCCTTGCCCCTGCATTCTGTACATTATGTACTCCTGACCCCTGCATTATGTGCATTACAGACTCCTGACCCCTGCATTATGTGCATTACACACTCCTGACACCTGGATTCTGTGAATTACATACTCCTGACCCCTGTATTCTGTGCATTACATACTCATGTCCCCTACATTGTGTGCATTATGTACTCCTGGATCCTGCACTGTGTGTCATGTGCTCTTAAACCGAGCACTGACTACAGCACTTTGTATGTCACACATTCCTGACCCCCGGCCTTCTGTGCATTACACACTTCTGACCCCTGCATTCTGTGAATTATGTACTCCTGGCCCCTACATTCTGTGTATTACACACTCCTGACCCATGCATGCTTTGCATTACAGACTTCTGACCCCTGCATTCTGTGTATTACACACTCTTGACCCCTGCATTCTGTGCATTACATACTCCTGACCCCTGCATTTTGTGCATTACACACTCCTGACCCATGCATTCTGTGCATTACACACTATTGACCCCACTATTCTGTGCATTACACCCTCCTGAACCCTGCATTCTGTACATTATGTACTCCTGGAACATGCTCTCTGTGAGTCATGTGCTTCTAAACCCAGCACTGACTACAGCACTTTGAATGTTACATACTCCTGATCCATGAACATGTTGTATTACATACCCTGGACCCCTGCAGCCAGTGTTATGTATCCTAAACCCAACACTGACTGCAGCACTCTGTGCATTAGACATCCTCGACCCTGTGCTCTGCCTCACACACTTTTGCACTATATATGCAATACAGTACATTATATACTTCTCACCAGTCTTCATTGTCTCAACAGTTGCTGGTTTCTATGCAGTCCCTTACTAGTGATGAGCGGAATACGCCATATTCGATTTCGCGATATTTCGCGAATATTTCGAAGAATATTCGCGAATATTCGTTAATATCGAATATTCGTGATATTTTATAAAAAAAAAAAAAAATTGCGAAATTTCGCTATTTTTTTTTGGATAAAATATCACGAATAATCGATATTTACGAATATTCGCTATATTTTATAAAAAAAAGCGAAATTTCGCTAGTGCGATATTTACGAATATTCGCTATATTTTATAAAAAAATTCGAAATTTCGCTAGTGCGAATGCGAAATTGATTGCGAAATTTGAAAAAATATGAATATTCGAAATAGCGAATATTCGCCGCGATATTCGAGTTATTCGCGAATACTCGAATATGCAATATTCGTAGCGAATATTCGCAATGCGAATATTCGTGAGCAACACTATCCCTTACCATTTTAATGAAATTCTTCTTTAAGGTAGGCTCAGACAAGGCAATGAAAGCATATTTTGTACAAAGAAGTCTTGGTTTTGTTTAACCATGCCTCGTAAGCCCCTCCCATTGATAAGTTTGGCAACACCTACATTTTGCAGTGGCGCACGCCACAAGTTGTCCCTTGCCTCAAGTGTCCTTCATCGGGAAGATAAAAAGTTGGGAGGTATCCCTATGTCTCCAGAAATACTAAAAAAGAACCATCATTACTAGAACCAACTTGTTATTGTTAGTACAATTTATTTTTGAGAAGACTGAAGAGTCTGAATTGCTTACAGTTTGCCACATGTAGGTCATAAGTGCTGTGTCCAGTTTTTATTTTAGTGATCCCATTGTATTATTTCTTTCTATTACTAATGTACCTAAAAAGGGTTCAATTTCCTTTCATAATAGATTTATCAATTTTTCTCCTCTTTCTGTGCTTTGGTAGCACTGATAATGCGTTTGGCCTCCTTTTGTCTATTTTTATACTCTCCCCTGTTAGCTACACCCCCTGTTTCCTGGAATCTTCTGTATGCTATTTTCTTTTCCTTCACTATCCTACTTACCTCTTTAGTGAGCCACATTGTTTTTTTTCTTCAGCTTATTCTTACTAACTTGCCTGACATATAATTTAGTTGCCTCTAGGATGATAGAATTTACGCCTACCATTTTACTCCAACTTTTCAATTAGTTTTTTTAAGAAATTTCCCCATTTCAGCAAAAAATATATATTTTAAAATCTAAAACCTTTTGTTTTTGTATATGATTTTCCAGTTAATATTAATAACTGAAAAATGAACCAACTAATTAACAAATTAATCAACAACGTACAAATTGATTCAGCGTTGTGCACAAGAGCAGGGGCTCTCACAGCTCTCTCCCTCCTCACAGGGCAGACTGATGTCAGTGGAAGCCATTGGCTCCCCCAGCTGTCAATCAAGTTCTTTGATGAGAGATCAGGGGGGGGAGCAGGTCAGAGTCGAGCTGTACTTTCTTTGTCTATAGACAAAGACAATGAAGCTTGGGATCGAGCCCACATGAGTGCCCCCAGAGAAAGCAGCGTTCTCTGGGGGCACTCGCTGAAAAGGAGGAGCCAGGTGCACTGGCGGAGGAACAAAAAGAAGAGGATTGGAGCTTGTCTGTGAAAAAAGATTGTTCAGAGCAGGTACAGTATTAACCACTTCATTACCGAGCCTGTTTTTCAGATTCGGTGCTTACGAGACTAAAACAGTTTTTTTTGCTAGAAAATTATTTAAAACCCCCAAACATTATATATTTTTTTTTCTAACACCCTGGAGAATAAAATGGCGGTCATTGCAATACTTTTTCTCACACCGTATTTGCGCAGCGGTCTTACAAGCGCACTTTTTTTGGAAAAAATTCACTTTCTTGAATTAAAAAATAAGACAACAATAAATTTGGCCCAATTTTTTTATATATTGTGAAAGATGATGTTACGCCGAGTAAAATGATACCCAACATGTCACGCATAAAAATTGCGCCCGCTCGTGGCATGGCGTCAAACTTTTACCCTTAAAAATCTCGATAGGCGACGTTTAAAAAATTCTACAGGTTGCATTTTTTGAGATGACGAGGAGGTCTAGGGCTAGAATTATTGCTCTCGCTCTAACGATCGCGGCGATACCTCACTTGTGTGGTTTGAACACCGTTTTCATATGCGGGCGCTACTCGCGTATGCGTTTGCTTCTGCGCGCGAGCTCGTCGGGACGGGGCACTTTAAAAAATTTTTTTTTTGGTTTTGGTTTTTATTTTTATTTATTTTATAATTTTTAACACTGAAAAAAAAAAAAAAAAAAAATTATCACTTTTATTCCTATTACAAGGAATGTAAACATCCCTTGTAATAGAAAAAAGCATGACAGGTCCTCTTATATATGAGATCTGGGGTCAAAAAGACCTCAGATCTCATATTCAGGCTTAAATGCAAAAAAAAAAAATAAAAAAATAAAAAAATAAAAGTCAAAATGTAAACATATTAAATGTCTCTTTAAGACGCTGGGCGGAAATGACGTTTTGACGTCACTTCCGCCCAGCAGAGAGAGGGGGACGGCTGAGGGACATTTTTTCCCTCAGTCACATCCCCGGACAGACAACGAGCGGACCCGATCGCCTCCGCCGCTACCGACGGCTACGGTAAGCGGCGGAGGGCGCGGGAGAGCGGCGGGAGGGGGGGGCACCCTCTCCCGCCGCCGGTAACGGCGATCTCGCGGCGAATCCGCCGCGATGACCGCCGTTATCGTTAACAGGACCGCCCCACGAAGAGATGGATATCTCGGTTGTGGCAGCAGCTGCTGCCGTTACCGAGATATCCATCTTCAAAAACGTGACGTCTTTGGATAAAATATCACGAATAATCGATATTTACGAATATTCGCTATATTTTATAAAAAAAAAAAAAAATTGCGAAATTTCGCATATGCGAAAGCGAAAATGATTGCGAAATTTCGCTATTTTTTTTTGGATAAAATATCACGAATATTCGATATTTACGAATATTCGCTATATTTTATAAAAAAATGCGAAATTTCGCTAGTGCGATATTTACGAATATTCGCTATATTTTATAAAAAAATTCGAAATTTCGCTAGTGCGAATGCGAAATTGATTGCGAAATTTGAAAAAATACGAATATTCGAAATAGCGAATATTCGCCGCGATATTCGAGTTATTCGCGAATACTCGAATATGCAATATTCGTAGCGAATATTCGCAATGCGAATATTCGTGAGCAACACTATCCCTTACCATTTTAATGAAATTCTTCTTTAAGGTAGGCTCAGACAAGGCAATGAAAGCATATTTTGTACAAAGAAGTCTTGGTTTTGTTTAACCATGCCTCGTAAGCCCCTCCCATTGATAAGTTTGGCAACACCTACATTTTGCAGTGGCGCACGCCACAAGTTGTCCCTTGCCTCAAGTGTCCTTCATCGGGAAGATAAAAAGTTGGGAGGTATCCCTATGTCTCCAGAAATACTAAAAAAGAACCATCATTACTAGAACCAACTTGTTATTGTTAGTACAATTTATTTTTGAGAAGACTGAAGAGTCTGAATTGCTTACAGTTTGCCACATGTAGGTCATAAGTGCTGTGTCCAGTTTTTATTTTAGTGATCCCATTGTATTATTTCTTTCTATTACTAATGTACCTAAAAAGGGTTCAATTTCCTTTCATAATAGATTTATCAATTTTTCTCCTCTTTCTGTGCTTTGGTAGCACTGATAATGCGTTTGGCCTCCTTTTGTCTATTTTTATACTCTCCCCTGTTAGCTACACCCCCTGTTTCCTGGAATCTTCTGTATGCTATTTTTTTTTCCTTCACTATCCTACTTACCTCTTTAGTGAGCCACATTGTTTTTTTTCTTCTGCTTATTCTTACTAACTTGCCTGACATATAATTTAGTTGCCTCTAGGATGATAGAATTTACGCCTACCATTTTACTCCAACTTTTAATTAGTTTTTTTAAGAAATTTCCCCATTTCAGCAAAAAATATATATTTTAAAATCTAAAACCTTTTGTTTTTGTATATGATTTTCCAGTTAATATTAATAACTGAAAAATGAACCAACTAATTAACAAATTAATCAACAACGTACAAATTGATTCAGCGTTGTGCACAAGAGCAGGGGCTCTCACAGCTCTCTCCCTCCTCACAGGGCAGACTGATGTCAGTGGAAGCCATTGGCTCCCCCAGCTGTCAATCAAGTTCTTTGATGAGAGATCAGGGGGGGGAGCAGGTCAGAGTCGAGCTGTACTTTCTTTGTCTATAGACAAAGACAATGAAGCTTGGGATCGAGCCCACATGAGTGCCCCCAGAGAAAGCAGCGTTCTCTGGGGGCACTCGCTGAAAAGGAGGAGCCAGGTGCACTGGCGGGGGAACAAAAAGAAGAGGATTGGAGCTTGTCTGTGAAAAAAGATTGTTCAGAGCAGGTATTAAGTATGACATATTTATTAAAAGTTGAAGCTTAAAGTGGATGTAAACCTGAATTTTTTTTTATGTCACAATGTACAGTATAAGATTTCCTATCATCTGTGCCCAGTCTTGCCACACAGAGTTAATCCAGCTCTGAGCAATCCTCTTTTATTGTTCAGTGAAGTAAAACAGACTTACAGAGAAAAACCTTAGTCCGTTCCACCCCCTTGCTGTGAGTGACAGGTTATTTACATATCTCATGCACTAGCCTGGAGTTTTTTTAATTCCCACAGCAGGCAGAGGCGTATCTAGTGAAAATGGTGCCTATGGCAAGCACTGAAACTGCACCCCTGTAGAAACATTTGAAACATTCAGATAACCTTAACAAATAAAACCGCTACCAAAACGAGTGATATTTATTATCCCTTGTGATAGCGTGGGTAGTGACATATCCTCTTTATGGAGAAATCTGGGGTTTATTTGACCCCTAATCCCTCCTCTGCCCTCCAAGGCTGATTGGCTGCTTTCTTAGCTGATACCAGCCAGGTAAATACAGAACTGATACACAAAGTGATGAAATATTCATAACTTATGGCCTCAGTTGTCACAGAGGAGAGGGAGAAACTGATGTTCCTCCCTTTTCTTTGTGCGCAGACAATCTGATCAGATGGAATGGGAGAGCCTGGGAGAACAGGGGAGGGCTGTGGCTGAACGCAGCAGGGATAGCTCTGCCATTGTCCATTAGCAAAGGTGCTGAAAAAGAGATTCTGCCTTTGCTCGGGAGGAGGGAAAAAAGAGACCCTCAGACCCTGGTAAGTGCCTTGCTGCCCAGCCATTCAACAGCGCCCCCTTCATATGGCGCCCATGGCACTTTCCATGGCTGCCATACCCTAGATACGCCACTGGCGGCAGTGGTTACATATGCTTTACTTTGTATTTATGCTTTGCACTTTTACAGATTATATGAGTTTCCTAAATTCCCTGAATAGCAGCATTAGGTTATTTTTGTGCTACAAATACTGAACAAGGTGTTGCTTACTTGAAATTCCCTTGTTCTGACAAACACATGAAAAAAATAAATAGCAAAGGTTATACTGTTTTTCTTACTCTACATTTTTCTTTTTTTTTTGCTATCAGTGTCCATGTGAGATGCATGCAACATCACTTTTTGCATCAACGACCACTGCCCTTGAAGTGGTAGTATACTCTGCACTACCACTTTCACTTACAGGTAAGCCTATATTAAGGCTTACCTGTAAGTATAAAGAATATCTCCTAAACCTCTACGGTTTAGGAGATATTCCCCTCTCAATGCTGACTGCAGCGGTGCATTCGCAGCGGGGATCTTCGGCTAAAGGCCCGGCAGCTGCCGGACCTTGCCGGACAGAAGTCTCCCATGTCAATGCGTGGGAGTGACGTCATTGCCGCTCCAGCCAATCACAGCGCTGGAGCTGCGATACCCGGAAGACACGCCGAGGCAAGATGGCATCTCCCTCGGCGTGGACCAGGTAAGTTCTCCTAACCTCGTTTCAAGGTAAGTATTTCATAATGAGCTAGTATGCGGCGCATACTAGCTCATTATGGCTTTTGCTTTTCAGGCATGGGGGGGAAAAAAACAGCAGCGGCTCTACTACCGCTTTAACCATTGCTTACTGGGCACATATACCCCCTTCCTGCCCAGGCGAAATTTCAGCTTTCAGCACTGTGTCGCTTTAAATTAAAATTGCGCGGTCGTGTGACGTGTCTTACAAACAAAATTTACGTCCTTTTTTCCCCCACAAATAGAGCTTTCTCTTGGTGGTATTTGATCACCTCTGCGTTTTTTTTTGCGCTAAACAAAAAAGAGCGACAATTTTGAAAAAAAAAACGCACAATATTTTTTACTTTTTGCTATAATAAAAATCAAATTTTTAAAAAAAAATATATATTTTTTTCTCAGTTTAGGCCGATATGTATTCTACATATTTTTGGTAAAAAAAACAATCGCAATAAGCGTATAGTAATTGGTTTGCGCAAAGGTTATAGTGGCTAGGAAATAAGGGATAGAATTCTGACAATTTTTTTTTTTTTTTACTAGTAATACGTCGATCTGCTAATTTTGTCAGGACTGCAATATTGCGACGGACACATCGGACACTTTTGACACATTTTTGGGACCATTCAGATTTATACAGCGTTCAGTGCTATAAAAACACACTAATTACTGTATAAATGTGACTGGCAGTGAAGGGGTTAACACTAGGGGGTGAGGAAGGGGTTAAATGTGTGTCCTGGATGTGTTCTAACTGTGTGGGGGGAGGGGGGTGACTGGGGGAGGTGACCGATGCTGTCTCCCTATGTAAAAGAGAAACAGCATCTGTCTCCTCTCACTGACAGGACGTGGAGCTCTGTGTTTACACACAGAGATCCACGTCCCTGCTCTAAAACTGCCGATCAGCGGGTACCTGGCGGACATCGCGACCGCCAGGCACGCGCATCGGCATCTCGGGGACGCGCGCCGCCATCGGAGCACGCGCGCCCCCCAGTGGCCGGAGAACACGATGCCGTCAATTGACGGCAGCTTGGATATTCAGATCCACTAAGCTGCCGTCAATTGACGATAAGCGGGGCCTCAAGTGGTTAATAGACAGACAGTACTAAAAGCTGACAGAAGTTTGCCCACTAAATCCAAAATATAGAAACATTTCTGGAATTGTACTGTAGTTACTGATGCTTCATGACACTTGATCTGTCTTTAGACTAGTCCAGGTGAAAGCAATATTTGGACACTCATCATGAAATATTATATCCAGTGGCTCTTGAGTGCCCTCGGATATTTTACTGCGGTGTAAAATGATTTGTTCTCTGTATTTTTCAAATTATCCTGTCGTCGCAAATTGTTAGTAAGAGGTACAATCCCCAGCTGGCACCGAATCTGTCTGCAAGCATTTTTCTAAATTTGAAAGCATAAAAATTCAATAACTAAACTGCTCTTTTGCTTAAATGACCTGAAAGAAATCTGCATTGTAGTTGACAATATTTTGTCTTGATATTTTCCCTGGAACCCTGGAAAGTGATCAGTGTCACAATTTTCTATCAGGTTCCACTTCTGTAGTGACCTATATCACTATTACCAGTAGTTAAACATACTTGCTGACTCTTAGAAGTATTTGGCATCCTTTTTTTGGCCAGATTTCACTGCACCCTCAAGGAAAAATGAGATCTGTATATTGAGAGAAGGAAAAAAAAAGGGAATACTTCAGAAAATATTCATTTTCCATACTTGTGTGTGTCTGTTGTGTAAGTTTTCCTTGGTGGCAGAGAACAAAATGCTCTTCTGTGAAAAAGTTTCTCTTTAGCAGACTCTGTGTCTGTACAGGGAGTTCCTGTCTCAGGACCAAACCCACAGGCCCTCGACGCTGAAGGACGAAATTGACCACCTCACACTCTCTCCTTTGCTTCCAGTGCTGTTTGCCTGCTTACCCTGGAGCAATGCACACAAAAGGACAAAAAACTAACTTTCCGTGTCTGCTGACATTTGGAATATAACTGCTGTTGATCTGCGTTGCTCATGCCAAATTCTGCCGTTGATTCATAATCACGTTGATATTGTGGTTCAGCTTGATCATACTCTGTGTGACTGGCATCTAAAGTACAGTTATTCTTTTTTTTTTTTTTTCCAGAAGTAGGTTTATTAAAACGTACTTGAACCAAAACGCTAAAACCAAATGTGTTTTTGCAAATCTACTTTTTAGATGGTTTATTTATTATCTTAATATTTACTGCTTTCAAATAAATCACTTTAGGTGGTCCTTACAGCAAGGTGTATTTACAGGCCCTTCTTTTTTTAGAGTTACAACATTTTCTCAGTTCAGCTGTGGTGAATGTCACCTTTTCCAGGACATTGATGAGTTTGACTTGTAGTACCCACCCCTAAATGAACTACCATATTGTTTGAATTTCTCTACCCTTCTCCAATGATGATCTGCCCTGCACTTGAACTTGAGTGGCACCTACACAACTGTAGGCAGGTGCAGTCTATTTTCTCCACTGCAGGTAGCGCTCATACGCAGCAGCATTGCAGAAGGAGAGGAAGTCACTGTTCCTCAATGGTTTCCCGGGTCAGTGGGGAAGCTATCCGATTGGATGCTGCCACCCCATGTGACTCTAGCAGCCATCTTAGGTCAGGCAGATTCTTGCGTATGGGTAGTGTAGGGCAGATCACCCGTCTGACAAGGACAGTAATTAGTGTTAGGGAGAGGTTCCAAATGAGCAGGGTAAGGATAGGGACACTCAATCCTTCTGCAGACCTCCTCATTTGTGCTTGGACTGGCCAAGACACATTCCACCCTTCAAGACAGACAATTTTGGCGCTTCTGAAACTTGCTCTGCTACACGCTGTTGTTATATAACGCAACTGTTCCCCGTCCGGTGACTTCCTGCCGGGTTTGTTGTCAATTACTGGATTCTGCATTAATACAAGTTTGGTTCTGTAACGGGAGGGCCCGTGGAATCCAGAAGCTCTTAGAAAGCATGAGCCAGAAAATAATGGACATTCAGAATATATCTTGGACTACTTGAGATGGGACTGTTATGTGGTTATTGTCCACAATGTATCCAGGATATCTGTGGAGAACTGGTTGCTGTTTGTTGATTCTGAACTCAACAGGTTAATTGAAAGAGTGACTCGTTCATAATGTGGGGAAACATACTGTTAGGTGTTAATGTCATCAACTCCAGCCCACGTCAGCACGCCGCTCCTCCCTACGCCGTTTCGTCACAAATCTGACTTCTTAGTGCCCCTGGAAGAAGTCAAATTTGTGACGAAACGGCTTAGGGAGGAGCGGTGTGCTGACATAACCACTGCTATCCGGAAGGACGAGCGGAGAAGTTAAGAGCCGGCCGGCTTCAACATATACAATACGCAATTTTTTATTCTACTACATGTGAGTGTGATATACACTGTTTTATTAATTAAATGATTTTAGTGACAGTATTACACTATTGGCACTTTCTTTTCATTGGGTCACTGTTACTATGAGTTCCAACTGAATGAACTGGGGAGGAACATACAGAGGGACACACACACAGGAGGCTCCAGGAAACCGTATGCATGGCTGCTAGCCACAGGCGCTTATGATTTCACTCACAGAGATCCATACAAGCTGGTAAGCAGATGCGATATTAGAGGTGGAGGTTTCATCTATCCTGCTCTCTGGCATGGTTTCTTCTGGATCTGTTTTTAGCACTGGTTTATAGACTTTATTTTGGAGTATCTTCACTGAATTGAATCTATGGACTAAAATTGATTATATTTGTTCATATGTTGTCACAGTGTTTGAATTTGCACAGTGCACCTTATGTATAATATGTGTGTTTATATTATATCATCTGAATAATATATTATCATGCAGCGCAGTTAAATCTTTATTTCATTTGATTACTACAGTATCCTAAAGTGTATATAAGAGCTGTATTTCTCAATAAAGGGTCTATTCCTGTTGAACCTCAAACAGAGCTGTGTGTCTCGTTGGGGTTCGTTTGCCTGACTGTGGAGTGTCGGTAACTGCCTTCGTTCGGGAATGGAATATCCTAAACGGCTTTAACCCCTGTCCCATTAGGGGTGCCGTTACAGGTTCTCTGCAACTGGACTCTGTGTGTTTACTGCTGCGCAACACACACAATACAGATTCAGTATCACAATTCAGGGACATTATGTAGGGTACTCTAATACCATTTATTCCCCTCCAGCCGGAATGCACCAGGCCAAAGCAAGGGATTGACACTGACACAACTGTAGCCACAATATTAAGCTCAACACAGTTAAGTATCACCTAAGTGAAAAATCTATGACAATTACATATAGTTACATAGTTAGTGAGGTTGAAAAAATACACAAGTCCATCAAGTCCAACCTGTGTGTGTGCTTTTATGTCACTATTACATTGTATATCCCTGTATGTTGTGTTCATTCAGGTTCCTATCTTACAGGTTTTTTTTAATTATCGATGCCCCCTGCTGAAACCACTGAGTGAGTTAGTGAAAAACTTATAGAGCGCAACACTTTCGAACTGAATCGCCTCTGGGCGCTATTTCCATTCCTTAGATAAAGGAAGGCTCTGCCTTCAGAAGAGATGAGTTTTTCTCATTCTCCTGAAGGCCAAGTGGTCCGATTCCAGTCAGATCGTGGTTGGTAGTGCATTCCACAGTCGCGGTCCCTGGACAGCAAATCTCCTTTCTCCTTTGGATTTGTATCTTGCCTTTGGGATGTACAGTAGGTTTTGATTTGTGGATCGCAGAGTGCGATTAGGGTTATGGGCTTTTATTTTTTCGCATAGATATTGGGGAGCATTTCCTTGAATACACTTATACACTTATGCCGCGTACACACGGTCATTTTTTGCGATGAAAAAAAACTTTGTTTTTTAAAACGTCATTTAAATTGATCGTGTGTGGGCAAAACGTTGTTTTCTGTCTTCAAAAAAAACGACCCAAAAAAAATTCCAACATGCTTAAATTTTTTGTGTCGTTTTTCAAAACGTGGTTTTTTGTTTCACAAAAAGTCACCGTGTGTAGTTTAAAACAAAGTTTTTCAACCCGCGCATGCCCAGAAGCTAGTTATGAAGCGAGCTTCAATGGAAAAGAGTGGTGAACGTAACCTCGCTTTTTGTGACAAAAACGATGGTGTGTATGCAACATCGTCTTTGAAAAGTGACGTTTCAAAAACGTTGTTTTTTACTTCACAGAAAACGTTGTTTTTTTCATCACAAAAAATGATCGTGTGTACGCGGCATTACACTTATTTAAGTGCCTTAAAAGTGATTCTGTCTTTCACTGGTAACCAGTGAAGAGATCTTAGCGAAAGGGAGATTGACTCCCATGGTTTTTTCCCAGTCACTAATCTGGCGGCCGTATTTTGAACGACTTGCAGACGAGTGATTTGGTATTTGGGAAGACCCAAATAGAGGGCATTTGCATAGTCGATTCTGGAATTGATGATTGTTCCCACCACGACTGCAATGTCCTCTTTAGGAATAAAAGGGGTTAGTCGGCGTAACTGGCGCAACAAATGATGGGATCCGCTGACTACCGCCCCTATTTGTGCATCCATTGTCATGTAGGAGTCAAAAATGAATCCTAGACTTTTGACTTTGGTGCTCGGGGCGATAATTTTTCCCAGGATGGGCGGGGGGGTCCAAGTCGAGGTGGGGAGACTTTTCCTGTTTGCCTGAAACCGGAGAAGCTCTGTTTTCGAACCATTGAGTTTTAGATGAGACTGGATGTCATCCAGTTATCTATAATGCCGCGTACACACGGTCGTTTTTTGCGATTAAAAAAAACGAAGTTTTTTAAAACGTCATTTAAATTGATCGTGTGAGGGCAAAACGTTGTTTTTTGTCTTTAAAAAAACGACCAAAAAAAAATTACAACATGCTTGAATTTTTTGTGTCGTTTTTCAAAACGTCGTTTTTTGTGTCATAAAAAGTGATGGTGTGTGGGCAAAACGACGTTGAAAACAAAGTTTTTAAACCCGCGCATGCTCAGAAGCAAGTTATGAGACGGAGCTTCAATGGAAAAGAGTGCCGTCGAACGTGGTGTATGTCACCACGCTTTGCTAGAGCTTTGTAGAAAAACGATGGTGTGTATGCAACGTCGTTTTGGAAAATTAAGTTTGAAAAACGTCATTTTTTTTCATGATTGAAAACGTCGTTTTTTTTCATCGCAAAAAACGACCGTGTGTATGCGGCATCAGAGTGAGGGATCTCTCTAATCCCAGCGAATGATCCTTTCCGTTGCTAACGCGGAGATACAGTTGTATGTCGTCTGCGTAGGAATGGTAAAGTAGCTTCTGGTTGCTGATGATCTCAAAGAGGGGACTGAGATAGATATTGAACAGTACCGGTGACAAGGGAGAACCCTGAGGGACTCCGCATGATACCGTACGCATTCCTGAAGTGAAAGATCCCAATTTCACTGTTTGTGATCTGTTTTCCAAAAAGGAAGAGAACCAGGGTCGATCCTCTTCCGTGACTTTGGCCACTTCAGCTAGCCTAGCGAGTAGTAGTCCGTGGTCTACCGTGTCAAAGGCCGCACCTAGGTCCAACAGGATCAGGAGAGAAGATTCTCCTTCATCTGCTGCCTCTAGGACGTCATCCCATATTTTTACCAGAGCTGTTTCAGTTCCGTGACCCGGACGGAAGCCTGATTGAAACGTGTCAAGTAATTTTTGGGTTTCTAAATGCTGTTGTAACTGTCGTACAACTTCTTTCTCCATTATTTTGGAGAAAACTTTTAGACCCATTATGGGCCTCCTATTGTTTGGGTCTTTCGGGTCAAGGGTGGGTTTTTTCAGAATCGGTTTTATGGTACCTTGTTTCAACAAGGAGAGCACCATGCCCTCCTTGAACGATTGGTTTATAAGCTGCGTGATAGCTGGTGCCAGTATATCGGCACTTTCTTTCAGCAGTTTAGTGGGAATGATGTCATTGGGTGCTGTGCTGTTGCTCAGGGACCGAATGATGTTTTTAGTGGCAGCGATGGAGATGGGTTTTAAGGTGAATTTCTGTGCTTGAGGCGTGTATATAATGGTATGGGGGTTGGGATTCGGGGCGGGATTCATGCAGATTCCATTTTGCTCAATGCTTACCCGGATTCTTTCAATTTTATTAATGAAATAATCGGATAGTTCGTTGCAAAATTCTTGTGAATCGGCATTGGGGGGCTCTAAGCAGGCTGGATTCATCGATTGTGAAACCAGCTTGAAGAGTTTGCGGCGGCGGTTTAGGGCCTTGGTGATGATGTTGGCAAAATGATTTTTTTTCGCCATAAAGATTTCTTTATGATATTTCTTTGTTATTGTCTTATAAATAGTGTGGTTTCTATCTGAAGGGCTCCTTTTCCAGGCAGCCTCTGCTCTTCTACGCTCTTGCTTTAGCAATGTCAGCTGGTCATTAAACCAGCCGACGTTGTTTTTCCGAAAGCAAGTTTTGCGTTTTTGTGCCACCCAGTCGGCAGACTGAAGTAGCGCCTTGTTGATGGTGTCAAGTGTTTCTACGGCTGTTCGTTGTTGTTGTATTGTGTTTATTTTATTTCCTAGGGTCGTTTTGAAGAGTTCCGAGTGGAGCTTCTTCTGGGACCTAGTCCAGTGAGTTATCATTGGTTTTCTTGTTTTATTTGGCCTGAGGTGGTTGGCTATTTTAAATAATATGGCATGGTGAACGGTCCATGGTAGTGGCTCATTATCCCGATCTCAATTTTCAAGTCCTTTTTGAAAATGAGATCGAGGGTATGGCCTGAGGCATGAGTGGACCCTTGAATTAATTGTTGCAGACCTAATCCTTCTAGATGGTCGATGCAAGCGTCAGCGACTGGGTCCAATGAGGAGTTGGCCCAGAGGTTGAAGTCCCCCAGCACCAAAAGGTGTTTGATGCTTAGGGTGTAAGAGGAGATGAATGATGTGACAAGGTGCTTTTTTGGGCCAGGAGGTCTATAGCACAGTAGCATATGGACCGTGTCTTGGGGGTTTGTTTGCAGCTGGAGAGTGAGGGTTTCCATGAATGGAAGCGAGTATTGGAGGACTGGTTTGGTGATCGGGAGGTGAATCTTGTGGATCACCGCCAGACCTCCCCCTCCTTGCCCCAATCTGTTCTGCATTTGGATGCGATAATTTGCAGGCACCAATTCTCCCAGAATGGTGTTGCAATCAGCTATGAGCCAGCTTTCTGTGATGAAAAGGCAGTCTAGATCATGTTGAAGGATGAAATCATGGATTTCGTGCCAGTGTTTTACTGCCGATCTTGTGTTAATCAGGGTGCATTATATGCGTCTGGGCTGGTTACCCTGTATGCAGGTTTTTACTGTTGATTGTCGATCTATTCTCAACAGTTGCTCACACTTTAGCGCTTTTATAGTGACAGTTGGGAGTATAGAGGCGAGAGGTTTTAATTTCCAAATGGTTTCTGCAGAGTATTTCATATAACCCATGGTAGCAGAAAAACCGGCACCGGGAAATGGTGCTGATGTGCGGGGAGGGGGGGGGGTCGGTATCGGCGACGCTGGGAGGGAGAATGTCTCAGTGAAACTGTCACTTTTTTAATTCTTCCCTCCCTGAATTTGAAATTGGTCCAGAGGAAGGCGAAAAACCCCAGGCGAGCTGTGCCAATCTGCAACGACTGAGGAAAAAATTCCTTCCTGATCCCTGCTGGCGATCGGTAATTTATTTTGCTGGATCAATTTATTTTATTTTATAAATGGGGGGGTGGGGGATGCGTACCCCTCCAATTAACTATAGGAGTTTGTGCAGATGGACGGTGAAGGTGTTGTTTATTAATGTGGGAGTGAGGAGTACCAAGATGGCCGCCAACCGGGGGGTAGGCCCGAGCCGGGGGCTGGGGTACGGGGCAGCAGGGGGGGAGAAAGGATGGTCTCTAGGGACACTATAGGGAAAGGTGTACCGTGTGTTTATTTATCTGGGGGGGCTATCACCATTGGTGAGCGGGAAGTCCCGCTAGGCCACGGCTAAAGCCGCGGACTTTCCTGGGATGCGGCAGCCGCGAATGCGGCCGCGATCCCGTGGCGGTGGTTCCTCGGGTCCGTGTGTATATTTCCGGATGGCCGAGGGGGTGAAGGAGATGGCGGGGGGGGGACGCTGTACTGTCTGGGTTCGAGGGTGTGCGCTGGTCGTCTGATTCCCGGGATCGAAAGCCGTGGCTTATCCTGAAAAGGACGGCCGCCCTCGATCCCAGGGAGACAGACCGGGTCTTACCTTACCAGTGTTCAATCCAAAGGGGAAAAACTCCTCGCGCTAACACAAATAAATTGAATTAAATAACTAATTGAGTAAATAAATTTAAATAATCTAATGAAATAAATAAATTTGATGATATCCAGCAGCAACACAAAAACATGTGATATACATGAAGAGCAGAAATTAAAAACAAAAAGGTTGCGCTTAGATGCACAATGTGATATTGTGAAGGAAATTAATTGTATCTATGTATCTAAGTGAGAAAACGTTGTATTTTTTAAATCTATCCTGCATGTTTTTAGCCGGCAATTTTAAATCTATTTGTGTATATGCTGCACAATTTGAATAAAACTTCCTGGAAATACTTTCACTATGGCGAGTCCCCGGTTCTTTTTTCTTTCCTTGATCCGTATGGGATGCTGAGCTTAATGCAGTTGCTGAATACCTTGCTGGTCCAGTGGAGATCGCATTTGGAAGATCCGGAAGCGTCCTACTCCAGACGTATTGGGAGTGATATGCCTGAATCCCCCTTATATCTGGTAAGAGTACACCCTTATTTACCTTACCATATTGGAAGTAATATTGTGTAAACTGGTGGTGTATTTACACAGGACCTCTACAATCTACAGCCATTACCTTTGTTATTCAACTTGGAAAGCTGCCTATTTTTTTTTCTCTTAGAAGGACTATTAGAGAAATTTCACGTTTATGTTTTTTACCCTCAATGGACTTTATATATTTACTTTGATTTAATTTATGTTTATATTTATGAATGTATTGAATACGTTTTTTTCTCACTTAGATACATAGATACAATTAATTTCCTTCACAATATCACATTGTGCATCTAAGCGCAACCTTTTTGTTTTTAATTTCTTACCTTACCAGGTCCTGTAGAAGGCTGCAAAGGAGAGGAGGAGGGAGGCTGGAGAAAGGCCGGGTCGGCTGCGGTCAGCACTGGGCTTGAGGCTGGCTGGAGCTGGGCTGAGCGGCTGGATAAAGTTGACCCTGCCTGCCTAGCTACGCCTGCCTGGAGCTATAGCGTACACGTTCCTACTCCTAGGAGACGTGCGTGGTTGTGGGCTCCTGCGACTAATCCGTCTGCCTGACTGACTGAATCTACTGCATGTAGAAGAGAACTCCACATGCTTACCGCTCTTACAATAAAGAACCCCCTATGCAGTTTAAGTTTGAACCGCTTCTCTTCTGATTTTAGTGTCTTTTTAAATTCCCTTTCGTGGAAAAGTTTTATCCCTATTGTAGATCCACCAGTAGGGTAATTGTACATTGAAATCATATCCCCTCTCAAATGTCTCTTCTCCAGAGAGAATAAGTTAAGTGCTCGTAACCTTTCCCCATAACTAAGGTCCTCCAGTCCCTTTATTAGCTTTGTTGCCATTCTCTGGACTCTCTTCAGTTCCATTACATCCTTCCTGAGGACTGGTGCCCATAACTGGACAGCATACTCCAGGTGTGGCTGGACCAGAGTTTTGTAGAGTGGGAGAATTATCGTTCTAGCTCTTGAATTAATTCCTTTGTCATGCATGCCAATATTTTGTTGGCTTTGCTTGCAGCAGCCTGGCATTGCATGCCATTGCTGAGCCTGTCATCTACTAGGACCCTCAGGTAATTTTCCATCCTAGATTCCCCCAGAGGTTCTTCCCCTAGAAATTAGATGCCCACCACATTAATTTGTTCAGATCTTCTGCAAGGTTTCCACATCCTACGGATAAATTATTGCCCTATTTAGCTTAGTATTGTCTGCAAATACTGAGATTGAGCTGTTTATTTTATCCTCCAGGTAGATTATGAATAAAGTAAATAGGATTGGTCCCAGGACAGAACCCCTGGGCACACCGCTATCCACACTGGACCATACAGAGTACCTCCCATTTATCACTACCCTCTTAACTTGCCCCTGTAGCCAGTTTTCAATCCATGTACTCACCCTTTGGTTCATGCCAACAGACCTTAGTTTGTACAGTAAATGTTTATGGGAAACTGTATCAAATGCCTTTGCAAAATCCAGATACACCACGTCTATGGCCTACCTTTATCTAGATGGCTGCTCATCTCCTCATAGAAGGTTAGTAGGTTGGTTTGGCAAGAATGATTCTTCATGAATCCATGCTGATTACTGCTAATGATACAGTTTTCATTACTAAACTCTTGTATATAGTCTCTTATCATCCCCTCCAAGAGCTTGCATACTATAGATGTTAGGCTAACTGGTCTCTAAATATTGGTGCTACATTGGCTTTACTTTAATCTGCTGGTACCATTCCAGTCAGTAGACTGCATGTAAAAATTAAGAACAATGGTCAGGTAATTACTTGACCAAGTTGTAAAGGGGTTGTAAAGGTTTGTGTTTTTTCACCTTAATGCATTCTATGCATTAAGGTGAAAAAACACCTGGCAATGATGCCCCCCAGCCACCCGAATTTCTTACCTGAGCCCATTCACCTGCTGTGCGTGTGTCCAGTGTCCCCTTCTCTATGGAGTCTGGCCGTTGATTGGCTAGATTGGGTGTATTGATAGCAGCACAGTCATTGGCTTGCGCTGCGGTCAACCACATCCAATGATGCTGCGCGCCGGGGGCAGGACCATGTGATACAGTCAGTGGCTATGGCCGTCGGCTGTATCACGGGAATGCGCCCGCAAGCTAACCCCCTCGGCAGAGAGCTTCTCAGAAGGGGGTTATCTTGCGGGGAGGAGCCGAGACAGCCGCCGAGGGACCCCAGAAGATGAGGATCTGGGCCACTCTGTGCAAAACGAACTGCACAGTGGAGGTAAGTATAACATGTTTGTTATTTAAAAAAAAAAAACCTTACAATCCCGTTTTTCAAGTCTGTTTCTAATTCTATACTCTGTTAGCCACAAGGGTGCTTCATGTGACTTGTCATGAGGATAAAAATTGCAGTTTTGGTTACTGAAGCCCCACATTTCCCTTGTGAAGACTGAGGAGGTGAGTAAATATAATACCTTTGCCATCTCCCCATCCTTAGTGACCAGATTCTCTTCATCATAATGGGGCCAATATGATCTGATCTCCCTTTCTTACTATTTACATATTTAAATCTAAGTAAGCATCCCGGGTATGACATTTTTTTTAAAAACAAAATTATAAATTGTAATATAATAAATAATTATAAATAATTATAACAAATAATAATATAATTATAATAAAAATTATTCAATAATGTAATCAACTCAAAAACACTGAAATTTGCTCAGTTGAAGAATTGTCGCTGTCATTACTTTTTTTTTTTTTATGACGAATTTCCCCACAAATCGTTATAATTTATAATTTATTATCGCTGTTTTCCAGCTTTTCTAAAACCACTTTTTACATAAAGGGACACTTGTTGGTTGCTATGGACAATCTACAGTTTGCAGGCAGAAAGAACAGTTTTTATTATACAAAAGTACATGTGGCACACTGGGCAGACCACTAGGGACAAGGGGGGTGTGTATTTTTTACATACAGTACTGTAATCTATAAGATTACAGTATACTGTATGTACTGTGTTTGTTTACTTTTTTTTAATTTGGCACCGATCTCCGCCCCTGTGCGTCGTAATGTCGCAGGGAATGGAAATCGGCGGCACACAGGGACACTGTGTGAATTGGGCGAGGACCCGCTCACTCACACAGCGGGGATGCATCGCTGGATCCAGGGACAAGGTAAGTAAACCCTGCCTGTGGATGCTGCAAGGCGAGCCCGAGACTGACTCGGGGTTACCGATCGCAGCACAGAAATTTAACCCCGAGTCAGACTCGGGAATACTCATTTTTCCTCCGTGTTTTTGTTCCTAAGATTTTACCCATTTAGTATCTATAATTCAGTGTCTTTGAATTCTCCTTATGTTTCCTTTTTAAGTGATTTATACTGAAACGAATTGACCCGTGATCGCTGTTTTGTAAATGACTCCGTATTTCCACATCCATGATCAGGTCTGTATTGTTAGTAATCCATAGGTCTAATAACGCTTTGTTTCTTGTTGGTGCATTTATCATCAGACCCATTAAATTGTCCTGCAATACATTTAAGAAATAGCAAGCTTTAGATGAATGCACATTTCCTTCTGCCCAGTCAATGTCTGTATAATTAAAATCCCCCATTATAATGACACTTCCCACCCTTGCCGCCATTCCAAGCTGTAATAGGAGGTCCGCCTCCCCTCCTCCCTCTGGTTAGGGGGCCTGTAGCATACTCCCAGTATTACATTCCCCTTAGTTTCCTCCCTTTGAAGGATTTCACCTCCTTGCTTGCTCTATTAGTGATGTCATCTCTCACATTCACTTGTACATCATTTTTGATATACAGGCCTACCCCTCCCCCTTTTTACCCTTTCTATCACTGTGATATAGGGAATACCCTTGAATGGTTGCCAGCCAATCATGAGAGTTGTTGAACCAAGTCTCTGAGATTCCCACAAAATCAAAATTCTCCTCGTACAAAAGTAGCTCTAGTTCTCCCATCTTGTCCTCCAGACTCCTGGCATTGGTGAACATGCCACATACTTTAGTCCGGACACATACTATTTCCTTATTGGGTGTTATGAGGTTGCAAATAGGACTTGTTACTGTACGTACCTCGGGTTTAGGTGCTTTAGTCAACCTGCCACTAATGACTCCAATACTACTGTCTGGAATTTGTTCCACGCTGACTATCTCTACCTCTGGACCCCAACCCCCCCCCCCCTCGTCACCTATAAATATTGACAAACTTAAATATGCCCTGCTTAGCCACTGGCTAGTGGGCTAATAACTTTGTTCTATTGGAGTTGGGGCCCATTCTTTGTGTCAGAATACTCTGGATAGGAAAAACACAGTCCCCTTTTGGCATTGTGGCTTGGCAGCAAAGGGGCAGTGACAAAAATAACACATAATGGTGGCCCATAGGCCTCTCACGGCTCAGGTACTCCAGCTGGTTACTTTTCTTCCCCCCAGGGTGGTAGTTTACTGTTTACTGTTCTCCCAGGGTGGTAATGAAGTATAGTTGCAGCTCCTGGACAAATGTAGGCAACAGAATACTGGAACAACAAGAAAACTGAAACCACAGGATACTCGAATAGTCCCTTGTAGTGGCACAGTGTCTGGGGAGCCCAGCAACCAACAGTACATTCTACAGCAGTAACACAGGAACTGCAAATGTGACTTTATGAGCACACTTATCCCAAATTTAAAAGCTTTAAGTTGAAGTAGGAAATAGCTACCCATGGTGGAAAATATTAAAACTTGCAAAAATGGTCCAGGCACCTGGAGGTAAAAGTGGAAACCAAGGCCTGGCAGCTAAGGGTTGAGAAAGTTAAAGTGTTACTAAACCCACAACAGTAAAATCAGTCTGTATATACAGTAAAGCATTCTTGTTTTACTCACTGTGAAATCTAAGTTGTTAATCATCGGCATTGTGTAAAAAGGCTTTTCAACCCTGGCTTCTCTGATCCTCCTCTTCCTCCACTGTCCCCAATCCATCACCCGATAAGACAGAGCCTTTGGAGTCACTCTGCACATGCTCAGTTTGATGTGTATTGCTAAAGATTATTTTTTTCCATGGAAGGGTGCATGTGACCGGCAAAGACCAATCAGCACTGTCCAGGCTACATGTTTTTACCAGACATTGATAGAAGTCACAAAATGCTATATGCTGTCGATGAGAAAAGGTATTTAGCAGTTTATATTTATAAAAATAAATGCATTTTTATGCTCTGTGTACTGTGGGGGATCATATATAGTAAATGCAGGGTCCTGGATTTAGTAACACTTTAAAGACTCTGTGCCTGACATTTTCTAATTTCTGTCTGCGACTCTATTGAGTAGATTGTAATTAATTTCCCATCACTGTGATGATACCCATGCAGGAAATGCAGGATGTGGCTGTCACCTGGACAGAAAAGCAAGGACAGCACCAAAAAAATGTACCCAGAGTTGGGCTTTAAGAATGATATTTAGTATACAGTTTCTTTTTAATCCTCAAATGCAGAAACGTGGCTACTATATACAGAGCAAGCTGTGAAGAGACACATTTTTTTCTGGCAATGAATGTACAATCAAGAAAAAGAGCAAAGAATAGAAAGTTATGAAAGGAAAGAAACAGCATAATGGCATAAGGTTCAATGAACTTAGTAAAAATAAAGTAAAATGATGAAAGGGGGGATGGATCAGAGCACATCTACAATACATATAGTTCTTTGTAGTGAAGAGCAAAAAAACATCATTCTTTGAAGAATCTCACGTACCAATGGTAAAGTAATACTTATCAGATCAAAGAAGTTGGGCTACCCCAAGCAATAAAACATATTTATTTTTATAGTGTTTTCTCCTTATGTGTCATGTACTAGCTAAACATGTTGATGACAGTTAAGCTGGGCATACACGGTTAAAAAACAGTTCAAAATAATGTACAACTTATGCAACGTTAGTGGGATGTTTTTTATTATCGAAATGCAAAGGTTTTATGGCAAAAAACTGAACTGTCGTGTCAGATTTTTTGACTCTTAATGATCGATTTTCTAAACATTAGTAGGGGAATCAATAAAAAACTGTTGGAAAAGACCTAGGCCGCGTACACACCATCGGTCCAACCCGATGAGAATGGTCCGACGGCACATCTGGAAGCGTCTCTTTCAATATCAGTGCAGGGGCGGACTGACAACTCATGGGGCCCCGGGCAATAGAAGATTATGGGGCCCCCTCGCTTTCAGATGGCCACCATGCCAGGAGGCAGTGCAGAGGCAGGGGAGCTAAAATCTCAGGATTTTCACATCAAAAGCATGTCGGTTTTCGACATATCAGGGACAGATGTAAAAAACACAGATTTTTACATACTGTCCCTGGTTTTACTGAGCCTGGCAACCCTGAGGGGGCCCCCTAGTGGCATTGGGGCCCTCGGGCAGTGCCCGAGTGCCTCAATGGTCAGTCCGCCCCTGTATCAGTGTATATAGGTGCTGTGTTTCTTACTTTAGTTCCTGAATCCCTTTGGATGACAACACCCAATCCAGAGCCAACACATCAAAATCCTCAATAGCTTCAGAGTTATCAAAAGTGGAGAGGTGTGCATGTGAAAGAGCATTGCCAACTAACCGTTTGCGGCCTCGTTTATCGATTACATTCAGGTGGTAGAGTTGAAGATTTAGCATCATTCGCTGGATGCGCGCAGATGCTGTGTGCAGGGGTTCTCTCAATATGGTTATGAGTGGCTGATAATCCGTCTCCACAGTCACAGGGCGGCCATAGATATAATCATGGAATTTTATACAGGCAAATACTAGTCCCAATAATTCCTTCTCAATTTGAGCATAGCGTACTTTTGTCTCAGTGAGGGCTCTTAAAACAAAGCCTCCCATCTTGAAGACAGACTGCGCCAAGACCATGCTGGGAAGCATCAACAGACAATACCACCGGCTTATGCACATCAAAAAACTGTAGGACAGGTGGACTGGTTAATTGTGCTTTCAATATATCTACAGCAACAGCATGTTGTTCAGTCCAACACCAGTCGGCATCTTGGTGCAGAAGCTGACGGAGATGTTATCTCATTGTAGTAATGAATGAACTTCGAGAGATAATTGGTCATGCCAAGAAACCTTTGCAATCCATGTTTGCCCTCTGAAGCAGGCATTTGATGGATGGGTTTTTTTTTTCTGGGTCAGACCTTTATCAGTGAGAAGGTGTCCAACATATGGCACCTCTGAGATCCTGAAGCGACATTTGGTAGGGTTGAGCTGCATATCCCTAAATCAAGATATCATACACGACTATTTAACATGGTTGTCTAGCAAAGAGCTGTTCCATACATCTCTGAAAGACTTTGCTTCCAGTTGAAATTCCATATGGCACCTGTAAGGCTGCGTACACACGATCGGTCCAACCCGATGAGAATGGTCCGACAGACCGTTTTCATCGGGTCACCGCTGAAGTGGCCTGATGGTCTGATGTGCGTACACACCATCAGTTCAAAAACCGATAGTGTCAGAACGCGGTGACGTAAAACACAACGACCTGCTGAAAAAATGAAGTTCAATGCTTCCAAGCATGTGTCGACTTGATTCTGAGCATGCGCGGGTTTTTGAACAGATGCTTTTGCGTACTAACGTTCGGTTTGAACCGATGGTCAGGCGTCCATCAGTCCGATTTTAAAGCAATTTTTTGTCTGAAGGACGACGGACCGATGGGCCGTACACACGGTCGGTTTGGACAGATGAAACTGGACTTCAGTCCATTTTTATCGGTTTGGACCGATCGTGTGTACGCGGCCTAAGCATTTGTATCTCCCATATGGGGTCATAAATGTTGTGAGTAATGATGATTCCTCATCCAGAGGGATTTGCCAGAATCCAGATTTTACACCTAGAATTCAATTTGCCTGTGGCATATCAGCGATCACTTGCTATACAGTTTTTAATTGATGATAAGGCTTTAGGAAAGCCTTATTGAGGTGAACAAATCAATGCATATGCAGACAGTGCCATCCTTCTTGACTACTGCTGTCAATATTTTGGTGATCATCACTTGCCACTTCATTAATCCTATGCACATTTTGTTGTTTAATGTCACTAGATGGTGTCATCCACGCACCTCTATTTTGAGGCTTGGACTTACAACATTTTGCAAAATGTTTTAATTTGCATGAGTTACACCTTTTTTGTTAAAATTCAGACACTTGTTCTCAATAGCGTGTTCAATACCACAGTTCCTGCATTGCCTTTTGTTCTGTTGCCCCTTTCAGAATGTTCAAACAACATACATATTCTGGTCGCTGATTCCAATGTTAAATCTTTCTCTCTACCAAAGTCAATTTTTTTTAGCCAGCAGTCTCAGTGTGACGGCATAGGATTGTATTCCTTCATCAGGTTTCTGAGCCATCACATTAAATACATGTCTGTCTATTATCACATTACGTTGTGGTAAGCATATCTCATAATTTTTTGATTAAGACATCAGGATCCTCTCAGTCCACATTGCCATGAAAATGAAATGACTCATATTTATCTAGTGCATCTGAACCAGCAAAATTGAGAAGAGTGTAAGTTTGTCTTTTGACTTGTCTGAGAGTCCTGCTTTGCTGTACACGTCCCATTCTCTTTTGGATTTCAGCCAGTTGTTAGCAATGTCATTATCACAGATGAGGGGTTGTATGCCACGTAGATTCTGAGCCATGATGTTTGAGTAATCTCACTTCTGTCCCCATGTGGATTTTGTGGAAGCAATGATGAATATTCAGATGAATGTTGTAGAGAACTTGTTAATTCCCAGCCAGCAGTGAACAGCATGGGAACCTTTTTTCCCAGTTTCACTTCATAACTTCCTACTTCTGATTCCCACCCCAGGCCCTCACACATACATATTCTACAAAACAGTTCAGGAGATTTCATGATCAGCAAAAACAGGCACCAGGAAACTTTCAAAGTTAAGTGCTGTCTTTTCATCAAGGCATTAAATAATTGATTCCTTTTTTGATAAAATATAAAAGATGAGGTTGTGTCAAGTAAATAGATACCCAACATTTCAAACTCTAAAATTGTCTACACCCGTAAAATTATGAAAAACCTCAGTACCCTAAGTACCATCAGTTTAGAGTTACGCAGAAGCTCTAGTGCTAAAATCATTGCCTTCACTCCAGTGTGTTTGGCAATATATAACATGTGTAGGGCAATCGCCATTTCCCTACATTGGTGACCTAACACATATGTTTTTGTGGGGAGGGGGTGCTCTAAGAAAAAAAAGTGTTTTTTTGCTGTGAAAATGACAATTGTCCCAAAAATGTGTCAAAATTGTCCGAAGTGTCCGCCATAATGTCGCAGTCACTAAAAAAATCGCTAATCACTGCTATTAGTAGTAAAAAAAAAATAATTAACAAAAATGCAATAAAACTATCCCTTATTTTGTAAACGCTATAAATTTTGCGAAAACCAACCGATAAACGCTTATTGCGATTTTTTTTACCAAAAATAGGTAGAAGAATACGTATCGGCCTAAACTGAGGATAAAAAAATTTTTTTTATATATTTTTGGGGGATATTTATTATAGCAAAAAGTAAAAAATATTGCATTTTTTTTTAAATTGTCGCTCTATTTTTGTTTATAGCGCAAAAAATAAAAACCGCAGAGGTGATCAAACACCACCAAAAGAAAGCTCTATTTGTGGGGAAAAAAGGACGCCAATTTTGTTTGGGAGCCACGTCGCACGACGGCGCAATTGTCAGTTAAAACAACGCAGTGCCGAATCGCAAAAAGGGGCAAGGTCCTTTACCTGCATTTTGGTCCGGGCCTTAAGTGGTTAACAAAACTAGTTTCACTTTGTTTGAATTAAATACTTTAGATAAAATGCATTTAAAGGGTATTAAACATTTTCTGGCATTAACAGTTTTATTTATTATCGTAAAACTTCAATGAAATAACGCCTTGGTCATTACACAGAAACTTTTTTCTCCGTCTGGCATTCTGATGTATTTGAAGTTGAGGCAGTAATTTAAATAGTTTTTCGTTATCAGTGCCATTCCTTCTTCTTGCTAATTGACACATACTCTGGATTGTCAGAACATTCTCTAAAGGTGGCATGCCCATGAAATGACAAACACCAGGCGCACTTCAAAGCTGAAAGTGAGCAGATAAGGTCTTTAAGATTGATTAGCATGAATGACAGAGAAGATGTGTCTGGAGTGAAAGGTGCAAAGTTCTAGAACAGCACCTGCTGGATTGAAATGCGACCAAACCATTTGTCTTAAAAGGCTTGGAAAAGATAAAGACAGGAATCAATGATCCTCCTAAGTTCCAGAGACAGCAGGGGACATTGAAAAGCAGAGATTAACCCTGGCTCTGTGTGTCCTGCATTTTATCATCCACTTCCATGTCTGCTAAACAAAACTATATGGCTGAATCACATTGTGAGTAGAGGCAGGTGCTAAACCTCTTAAAAGAGGCACACTAAATACAGTGTTTTGGGCCCTTGTTTCCTTCCTTGAAGCACACGGCTGTCTTAAAGTGTATTTCCACATTTGCAGCCAAATTGAGATAACACCTACTTTAAAAACAAGTCATGTTCCCATTCACATCGCCTACATTTTTCCTGGAAACGTTCCCAGTTTGTATGTAATGTTTAGAAGGGGTTATGGAGTTAACATTCGCCATAATTAACCCTGTCTGTACAGTGCTGGCAGATCTCACTAGCAGATGTAAATTCAACCTGAACACTGTTTGTGCCAACAAATGGTTAAAGGGTAACTTCACTTTCGTGGGAAAAAATACCTAATACAAAAATAATAATAGAGCATATACGATTGCGACTCAAGTCATATTGTAATTGAATGTTATTAAAAATAACTTTCCTTTTCAATCTGCGGCTCTGTATTTTTCTGTAAAGTGCAATGCAATATGGCTACCTGGAGGTGTTTCTGCTTGTGTGATTGGCTCACTGATTTTCCCAGAAGTCTGCACTAAGATACATGTCAGATATGAGGCATCCCCTGCAACAGAAATGTCATTTTTGGTAAAAAAAAATCATCCCAAAAGGAAATCATGTCTAAAGGGATGCAGACCCAGCACATTTCCTCATTAGAGCCCTGCAGGTGCAGCAGCTGATTGATAATTATGAAACCACTCCCATTAGATTCACTTACCACATGGACACAGACAAACACACAGGGAGTTCTTCAGAATAACAAAAGGTAGGAATCTGCAACAAATTTTGTTAAAATCCTTGTAATGTACATAAAAGGGCTCAGGGCTTTGCATTGTATTTTAATGAGAGAAAACTCATCATATTCTCACTTTGTCCTTTGTTATTTCCCTTTTAAATTGTTCAGAGTAGCTTGCAGTCTGCCCAAAAACCTAGAAACAACTAAAAAGATTTGTTTAGGTGTGCTGGGTAGTGTTGCTCACGAATATTCGCATTGCGAATATTCGCTACGAATATTGCATATTCGAGTATTCGCGAATATCGCGAATATCGCGGCGAATATTCGCTATTTCGAATATTCGAATGTTTTCAATTTTTTTTTAGAACAGATCACATCCTAGAGATCCCCATCGACGTCTAAAAGCATTGCTGGTATGATTAGAGACCTTGGGCCGAGTAGCTGCAGCGCTCATTTTATATTGCCGAAAAAATCGCAATGCGATTATTCGGCAATAGCGATATCGCGCGATTATTTTATATTGTAATATATCACGAATATTCTGAGCCAATCAGAGTGCTCCATTCCGCATTTCTCGAAATTTCGAAATTATTTTGTATTGTAATATATCGCGAATATTCTGAGCCAATCAGAGTGCTCCATTCCGCATTTCTCGAATATTCGCAATTATTGTGTATTGTAATATATCGCGAATATTCTGAGCCAATCAGAGTGCTCCTTCCGCATTTGCCGAATATTCGCAATTATTGTGTATTGTAATATATCGCGAATATTCTGAGCCAATCAGAGTGCTCCTTCCGCATTTCTCGAATATTCGCAATTATTGTGTATTGTAATATATCGCGAATATTCTGAGCCAATCAGAGTGCTCCTTCCGCATTTCTCGAATATTCGCAATTATTGTGTATTGTAATATATCACGAATATTCTGAGCCAATCAGAGTGCTCCATTCCGCATTTCTCGAATATTCGCAATTATTTTATATTGCAATATATCACGAATATTCTGTGCCAATCAGAGTGCTCCATTCCGCATTTCTTGAATATTCGCATTCGCAATTCGCAATTCGCATTCGCAAAAATTCGCAAAAATTCGCAAAAATTCGCAATCATTTAATTTCCAAAAAATATCACGAATATTCGTATTTAGCGAATATATGTCGAATATTCGACTATATATTCGAGATATATCGCGAATTCGAATATGGCATATTCTGCTCAACACTAGTGCTGGGGGAATGGCAACACAAAATATAGTACGTGTTTTTCAAATGTGACTGCAAAATATACTTTTAGGATTTAGAGTGGCTTCACACTGCCCCAGCGCAGTCCTGCTCAACACTGGACAAAGTGTACCTATCTCTCGGGTTTCATACGGGTTGCTGCACTTTCCCATAGCCTTCTATGAGGTTTTGCGGTTCTGGTGGCAATACACAGTATTAAAAACTGGGGTATGTAAACTTTTGATTAGGGTAATCTGGGTAGTTTCTGTTGCCATTATGATTTAAAAGAGTAAACACAGTTGATTGATAATGAATGGCCTCAGCCAAACTCTAATTATGAATGAAAGAAAAGTTTTTGTGTTATCATTCATATTCTCTGAAAAATGGCCAGAAATCTTAAATTCTGCCATGAATGAATGAATGAATGAAAACTTGTATAGCGCGGCACATGCAAACTGAATCGCCTCTGCCAGGGTATGTAAACTTATGAGCACAACTGTATATACCTTTACCTATAACTTTTCTTTGTACTATTTACTAGATTACTTAGATATACATATACTCATTAGTGTTGAGCAGAATATGCCATATTCGATTTCGCGATATATCTCGAATATATAGTCGAATATTCGAGATATATTCGCTAAATACGAATATTCGTGATATTTTTTGGAAATGAAATGATTGCGAATTTTCGCTATTGCGAATGCGAATGCGAATGCGAATGCGAAATTTCGAGAAATGCGGAAGGAGCACTCTGATTGGCTCAGAATATTCGTGATATTTTATAATACCAAATAATTGCGAATATTCGGCAAATGCGGAAGGAGCACTCTGATTGGCTCAGAATATTCGTGATATATTACAATACAAAATAATTGCGAATATTCGGCAAATGCGGAAGGAGCATTCTGATTGGCTCAGAATATTTGTGATATTTTATTATGATATTCTTTATTGAGTTTTTTTGTAATACAAAAATACATAGGCGTTTATTTTCTTAACATACATCGTTGTGAATATAATTATAAATATAGCGCGTCTTCAGACCTTGGTTGTGCCCCTTTTACCCCTACCCCTTCCCCCCACCCTTCTTATTTATACCACGTTAGTGCACTCTATATTATGGCTTTCTCTATTCTCTTTTTACACAACTGTCACCATGTTTACTTTTAGGCCGCGTACACACGAGGGGATATGTCCGCTGAAAACGGTCCGATGGACCGTTTCAGCAGACATCTCCGCTCGTGTGTATGGGCTAGCGGACAGATTTCTCCACCCGACAGATTTCAAAGCATGCTTTGAAATCCATCCGGTGGGAATCTGTCCGCCCGACATGTCTGCTGGTTAGTACACTTACCAGCAGACATGTCGTCCCCCACCGCCGCGGCGCCGCCGCCGAATGGATTCGGCGCATGCGCGGAAGTGTTTTACTTCCTGGTGCGGTGACGTGGCGGTGACGCGGCGGCGTCAACGTCACCGCCGCGTCACCGCGCCCGCTGGCGGCGGGGAATTTGATCCGATGGTGTGTACACGCCATCGGATCAAACTCCCGATCGGACATATCCGATGGAAATGGTCCGCGGACCGTTTTCATCGGATATGTCCGATAGTGTGTACGCGGCCTAAGAGTTTTCTCCCTCTCTCTTGCCGTTACCTCTCCCTTCTGCCCAGACCTCTCCCCAACAGCCTGGCATGATTACTCTCCCCGCCCTAGGGTGGACATCCCATTCTGCTCAGCCAGAGCGCCCACAGCTTTTTGAATTTTTCAAAGTTGCCCTGTCTAGTTAAGGTTACTTTCTTCTTCCATACTGTGGCATTAATCGTGTTTACCCATTCTACAATTGTAGGTGCTTTCTCTGATTGCCACTTTTGTGCTATTAGTTTCCTGGCTTGGAACAAACATCTCACAGCCGCTACTGCGCTGCCCCTTTGCTCCGTGATATTTTATAATACCAAATAATTGCGAAATTTCGAGAAATGCGGAATGGAGCACTCTGATTGGCTCAGAATATTCGTGATATATTACAATACAAAATAATTGCGAATATTCGGCAAATACGGAAGGAGCACTCTGATTGGCTCAGAATATTCGTGATATATTACAATACAAAATAATTACGAATATTCGGCAAATGCGGAATTTCGACAGTAACACTCTGAAATCGAATATATGTGTTATTTTAGCTAAAAACAATATTGCAAATTTCTCGAAAATAATCGCGCAATATCGCTTTTGCCGAATAATCGCATTGCGATTTTTCGGCAATATAAAATGAACGCTGCAGCTACTCGGCCCAAGGTCTCTAATCATACCAGCAATGCTTTTAGACGTCGATGGGGATCTCTAGGATGTGATCTGTTCTAAAAAAAAATTGAAAAAATACGAATATTCGAAATAGCGAATATTCACCGCGAAATTCGGAATATATCGCGAATACTCGAATATGACATATTCGAGCCGAATATTCGCAATACGAATATTCGTGAGCAACACTAATACTCATGTTGCAGCTACCAATCATAACGATTCACATTGAGGCACACCAGGGGACACACTCCATTCTTCCAAGTCATGCTCACCCTCCACTTGTCTTCTGGTGGGTCTCTGCCGGCTCCACTCCTCCAGCTCCTGGGTCAGACACATTTCTCCGCCGCCTCCTGAGAAATCACTTTTTGTGATCTTGGCTTTGCCGATTTGTAAGTATGGGTCTTCTTTAAAAAGCCCCCCTAATATTTTCCAAAAGATACCTATTATTTTGATATATACGTTCAACTGATATCTTATTATTTTAGATACACTGCATATAGCTCTACTCCTGAAGAAGCGAGCAGTGGCTCACGAAACACGTTGAGTTTAACCACTTGACCACTGGGCACTTAAACCCCCTTCCTAACCAGACCAATTTTCAGCTTTCGGTGCTCTCACAATTTGAATGACAATTACTCAGTCATACAACATTCTACCCATTTGAAATTTTTGTCCTTTTTTTCACACAAATAGAGCTTTCTTTTGGTGGTATTTGATCACCTCTGGGTTTTTTATTTTTTGCGCTATAAAAGAAAAACAACTGAAAATTCTGTAAAAAAAAAAAAAAAAAACTTGTTTCTGTCATATTAGCAGGTTATTTCTCACACACAGCATATGCATACCACAAATTACACCCCAAAACACATTCTGCTATTCTTCCCGAGTATGGCGATACCCCATGTGTGGGACTTTTACACAGCGTGGCCACATACAGAGGCCCAACATGCAGGGAGCGCCACCAGGCGTTCTGGAACACCCAGACCAATTCTGACATTCCTCTCCTACATGGAAAAATCATCATTTATTTGCTAGAAAATTACATAGAACCCCAAAACATTATATATGCTTTTTTAGCAAAGACCCTAGAGAATACAATGGCGGCCGTTACAACTTTTTATCTCGCACGGTATTTTCGCAGAAATTTATTGAACGCGTGTTTTTAAAAAAACTGTTTTGTGCTTAAAACAAAACAAAACAGTAAAGTTAGCCCAATTTTTTTTCATAATGTGAAAGATGAAGTTACGCCGAGTAAATAGATACCCAACATGTCACACTTCAAAATTGCGCACACTCGTGGAATGGCGCCAAACTTCGCTACTTAAAAATCCCCATAGGCGGTATTGCAGAGTATTGGGGTATTGCAAAGTATCATGCAGGGTATTGGGGTATTGCCGAGTACTGGGGTATTGCTGAGTACTGGGGTATTGCCGAGTATTGGGGTATTGCCGAGTACTGGGGTATTGCCGAGTATTGGGGTATTGCCGAGTACTGGGGTATTGCCGAGTACTGGGGTATTGCCGAGTATTGGGGTATTGCCGAGTACTGGGGTATTGCCGAGTACTGGGGTATTGCCGAGTATTGGGGTATTGCCGAGTACTGGGGTATTGCCGAGTACTGGGGTATTGCCGAGTATTGGGGTATTGCAGAGTATTGGGGTATTGCCGAGTATTGGGGTATTGCCGAGTATTGGGGTATTGCAGAGTATTGGGGTATTGTTGAGTACTGGAGTATTGGGGTATTGTTGAGTACTGGGGTATTGTTGAGTATTGGGGTATTGTTGAGTACTGGGGTATTGTTGAGTATTGGGGTATTGTTGAGTACTGGGGTATTGTTGAGTACTGGGGTATTGTTGAGTACTGGGGTATTGTTGGGTACTGGGGGGATTGCTGGGTACTGGGGGGTTGCTGGGTACTGGGGGGGTTGCTGGGTACTGGGGGGATTGCAGAGCTGGGATGTTTTGAGGGATGGCTGGATCTGTGACTGCATTTGTCACAGATCCAGCCACAGCTCAGCTGCTGACACCCCGCTCCCCCCCCCTCTCCTCGCACACTGTACAGAGAGGAGAGGGAGGAGAGGGAGGAGAGGAAGGAACCGGCGTCATCAAATGACGCCGGTTTGTTTACAAGTGATCGCGCCGTCATTTGACCGCGACGCGCAATCGCGAAAGTGAAGGACGACGTCCCAGGGACGTCGTCCCAAGATAACCCCGCCGCGCCGTAGCAGTAAAATGCTTATGGCGCGGTGGGAAAGTGGTTAAGATGTTTGTGTACTATTTACTGATCTTATATCAATTATTACAATATGTGTGAATATTTTTAAGAATTGTTGCATCATGCTGTCTCCAATCGGCTTGGCAATCATGTTCATGTAATATATGTATGATGATGGCTATACATTTTTAATAAACTATGAAACCATGCCTACTCTTTTTTGGTCCCTTGTGCTCACTTCATCCAAAGACTAAAATTTGTTTTGTTTCATATAACTGTATGTCTTGGTATTATTATTATACACATTTTATAGGCCTCCAAGTTTGGGTAACTATAAATCACCTGCGTGCCCAGTTTTCTCTTCTTGTTTTGACCAAACAAAAAGCTACAAGATAAATTTGTTAAACAGCCATTATCCCTGGCAGAGAAAGCTAAGCTGTGATCATCTGCTGTAGTTTATCCCAAAGACAACACATCTTTTGCCCTCTTCTGCCAAAGGAACAGGTATCAGTCATTTATAGGTTTGAATGACCAGGGGCATTGCAGCAATAGTTACACGATTATAATGACAGATCATTATGGCAAAGAATGTAGGTAATTTCTAAGTATTTATGTTTATATGGGATAGCTGTGGTTATAACTGTTTTATTTTTGCAGTGGAGAGCTGGCTAATTGTGGCCTAGTGAACAAATATAATTGTGTGGCTCAAGAGACAATCATAGTTGTGTGGCCTATTGGCCTGGGAAAATAATCATAGCTGTCTGGACCATGCTATAGTAAAATGGTTACATACTGTAGTATAAAAGCAGAAATAATAGTTTAGCTGGTTTATACTCCTTAAAGGAAATATATCAACCATGTTTACTCTAAAGAGTTGTACAAGAGCTGGCAATTCAGGGAAGCAAAAGGTAACCATAAGGTGCCAAGTATGGATAAGCAGAATTGATCCCCTTGAAATTTTAATGTAAAATTGGGAGATTTAAATGAAATTAAGCCATTTTGGTGAAATGCTTTGGAGTCAAAGTAAAAGGCAAAAATAGGGGAGGTTGATGGTTTTTGTAATGGTGCAATAATTATTAAAGTGATTGCAAAGGTTTACTTTTTTTTTTTTAAATAACAAACATGTTATACTTACCTGCTCTGTGTAATGGTTTTGCAAAGACCAGTACTGATTTTATTTTTCTCAGGTCCCCAGCCAGCGCTCTTGGTTCCTCACCCCCTGCCACTTGCTATGGGGGCACTAGTGCATGCTCACTCCCGAGCCCAGTTCTGTGTGGCCATAAGACACACAGATCGGGACTCAGCCCCGCCCCCTACTCCCTCCACACTGGTTATGATTGAAAGCAACGTGTAGGCGAACATATTACCTTCATCAAGGCAGGTGACAGGGACCACACTGTTCCTCGTCACTTTAAACAGTGCCATGACAAAAATCCTTCTGGCACTCAGTTTACAATTATTGACCGCTATATGCCTCCCTGGAGAGGTGGGGCTAAAACAAGGGGTGTCTCAAGATTAGAAACATTCTGGATTTATGAGCTCCAATCTTATCATCCCTTTGGCTTGAATGTCGATTGGGACATCAACTCATTCATAGATAAGTCCTAGTGGTTGTTTAGTATATTTAAACAGTGGTGGATCTGTTTTGGGATGTTTCACAATTTTCAACTCTAGCAATTTTTCATTATGTATGTGTTTTAACGTCATGGTGATTTATTTTAACATTAACGCATATTATTATGTAAGCTTATGTTTGGGAATTCGACTCACTGTCTGGAAGACCCACACATTATTTTTACATTTAATTTTTAATGTGTATTTTACTTTGGATCATTTGCTTCTATTTACATTGAGCACTGATCCCTTTTTTGCATACATTGCAGTATTGTGCGACTTACATTATGCATTGCCGTGTTCCGGGCAATGCATTTCTGTTTGAGTCCAATTATTAATATATTTATTTTTTGGCAATACAATATTGTACTAGCCATATATTTAAATTATTAATATTTACTTTTTCTTTGATGTCCCATAATATTGAATACCATTTTCTATTTTTGAACTGATTTATTTCATGTTCGTTCTATTTTGATCGCCACATGCGGACTCATTTTGCATGTGTTGATTTACAGTTTGGTATTCTTTTTTATTTATTTTGGAACGCAAACGGCCCCCATAATGAGGGCTGGATTGCACTTCCTTCTGCTAAGTCCGCCCACTTTTTCGCCGTCCCCATGAATATCCGTGACGCCTTTTTTCGACGTCCGACCTCACACAAGTGAGCGTCTCATTTTGTGCGTCGCATTTTGAGACGGATATCGGGATTCGATGTCATTTCGAAAGTGAGGCTTACGTTTCGATCACACGTCGAAAACGAGGCGCGCAGCGCACGCTGTTAATATTCGATCGTATTCCGGAAGTGTCTGAATTAGAACACTCCCGTGATTCAATACGAGGCGTGGAGCGAATTCACACAAGTGAGCGTCTCATTTTGTGCGTCGCATTTTGAGACGGACAACGGGATTCGATGTCATTTCGAAAGTGAGGCGTACGTTTCGATCACATGTCGAAAACGAGGCGTGCAGCGCACGCTGTTAATATTCGATCGTATTCCGGAAGTGTCTGAATTAGAACACTTCCGTGATTCAATACGAGGCGTGGAGCGCACGCCTGGACGCCATTTTCCTTAGACCCGGAAATGCATGTGCTTTGTGATTGCTTGCAGACGGTGAGTCCAATTTTCTTTTGGGACCTTTTACTATAAATATTTGTGTTGGCATCATGAGAGGGACACCCTTTGATAACGTGTAATGACACGAAACGCGTCAGGGATGACTCCATCGTTGCCACCATTCTATTGATATGCGCCATACTTTCATCTGTATATGTAAGTGCAATTTTAATAAATTTTTATATTGACCTTACGGTGTTACACTATGGCGTCCCCTCTTCTCCTTTCCATTTATATATGCCATCTTTGAGACGGATGACCAACATTTTTTTCCGTGAACGAGAGACCTCTAACCAATCTCGGGGCCATTTGAATCTACACCACAGATATCTGCTGATCCCTTTCCTGAGGGACACCTTATATCAAGATCTGAGCATATACCAAGCCTGACCGACTCTAGAAATATAATTTTCTTAGAGTCCATTTTATCTGGTAAGCCTGCATCTTCACCGGTGGTGGGATTTTTTCTTTTCACTTCTGAACATCAAGCATCATTTGTGTCACTGGAATTTATGAACTTTATTTCATGAACTTTATTTCAATTTTATGAGTTATGATATTATTTTTATGTTGACGCACAGATCACTCTTTGTGTTTTACACACCATTTATATGTATAGCCTTATAGTTACATTTTGGCATTCTGAGCGCTACACTACCACGTTCCCATTATGATTGAAAGCAGCCAGAGCCAATGGCTCCTGCTACTGTGTCTGTGGAGATAATAAGTGGGGGGGGCAACACAAATAAAGTTTGTTATCCTAATGCATAGAATGCCTTTAGAACCACTTTTATTTGCTTATGAGGGATAGGAAAGCTCTTTTAACCACTTGCCGACCAGCGCGCGGATTTTAACATCGGCAGAATGGCACGGATAGGCAAATGGGTATATAGGTACGTCCCTTTAAATTTGCCGCCATGTGGCCGTGTATGCCGCCGGTGATGCCGCAAGCTCCGTGACTATGCCCGCAGGACCCGCGGACTCAATGATTGCCGGTGTCCCGCGAAAGTGTCACGGAGTGGGAGAACTGGTGGTATGCCTTTGCAAACAAGGCATCGCCCTGTTCTGCCTAGTCACAGGACACTGATAGTCTGCTCCCCCTAATCGGGAGCAGTGATTAGTGTCATGTCACAGAAATCCCCACCCCCACACAGTTAGAATCACTCCCTAGGACACCCTTAACCCCTTCCTAGCCCCCTAGTGGTTAACCCCTTCCCTGCCAGTCCCATGTGTTCGCCATAATGTCGCAGTCACAATAAAAATTGCTGATCGCGTCATTACTAATAAAATAATTAACAAAAAAAAAAATAGTTTTTTATATATTATTGGGGGATATTTATTATAGCAAAAAGTTTAAAATATTGTTTTTTTTTTTTTTTTTAATTGTTGCTCTAGGTTTGTTTATAGTGCAAAAAATAAAAACCGCAGAGGTGATCAAATACCACCAAAAGAAAGCTCTATTTGTGGGAAAAAAGAGACATCTATTTTGTTTGGGAGCCACGTCGCACGGCCGGGCAATTGTCAGTTTAAGCAACGCAGTGCCGAATCGCAAAAAGTGGCCCGGTCCTTTGGCAGCCAAATCCTCCAGGGCTGAAGTGGTTATACTATCTTAGACTTGTTCTTATGCTTGAGGGGTATAAATGCTCCTTTCAACTATCTAAGGCCGCGTACACACGATGAGACATGTCCGCTCAAACATGTCTGACGGACCGTTTGCAGCGGACATGTCTCACCGGATTTTGGTCCGATGGCGTGTACACACCATCGGATGAAAATCCCCTCTGGCTGAGGACGCGGTGACGTAGCGGTGACGTTGAAGCCGCCACGTCACCACTCCAGGAAGTAAAATACTTCCACGCATGCGTCGAATCCATTCGACGCATGCGTGGACAGTTATGTCCGCTGGTGAGTGTACTAACCAGCGGACATATCCGACGGACATGTCTCCGGCGGACAAATTTCAAAGCATGCTTTGAAATTTGTCTGCTGGGAAAACATGTCCGATAGCCCGTACACACGATCGGAGATGTCTGCTGAAACGGTCCGTCGGACCAGTTTTAGCAGATAAATTTGATTGTGTGTACGCGGCCTAAGACCTGTTCTTGTGCCTGTTCTTGTGCGACGTAATGAACGCTAAATAAAAAAACTAAAAAAAAAATACCCTAAACATAATAAAAAATATCATAAAGTTTCCTCTTTGGCAAATGTATGTCAGTTTTGCCAATGGTCTGCTTATCCCTAGTGCTAGGCTTTATTAGATGATGGCAAGGAGGTCCACTTCTATGCTCCTCTCTGATCCTGATTTAGCTTACAGATGTTCAATGTAATACTTGGCAGAGCACCTACACAGAGGCTTTGTTACCTCCATCCCAAAAATAACACTTACAAAGAAGTACCAAAAATATTTCAGAGTAAGGAAAGGGATGGTCGGTACTCAAGATGGCATCCAAAAAATAGCACATACAATGCTGTAAAAACAGCCAACATATTTCAGACATTAGTTCTTAGCTATGACTAAGGACTCATGTCTGAAACGCGTAGGGTTTTTACAGCATTGTACATGTTTACCTAAATAAATAAAAACAACATTTGGATGTCCATCTCTTTTTTTACTCCATCTCTTTTTTTGTACTTTGGCGATGTCAGCAGCCGTGAGGTCTGAGCACCGGGTGGAGCTGTTATGTGGGAAGGTTTTAGCGCCTACACACCTGTTTTACCAAAAACGTTTGCCCCTGGGATTTTATGGAGGTCATTAAGTTACACATATAGGGCCAGATTCAGGTAGATGAGAGCATCTTTGCTCCAGAGTAACGCTTCTCATTTACGTTACTCTGACGACCCTTTCAGCGCAAGTACTGTTATTCACATAGCAGTTGCGCGTAAACTTGCGCCAGAGTAACGATAATGCGCTGGCGTAACCCGACGCAAGTGGAAGTGGGTGTGATCATATGTAAATGATGGGCGGAGTCCAGCGCAGAGGCTTACGTTCAGCGCATCAACCACGGAGCATGCGCAGTAAGTGAGGCTCCACTCGCCCCCTTTGTGCGCATGCTCACAACTTCCGTCGGCACCACTTCACGGGAAACGTCAGCGCAATGCCTTCCATTGGGCGTTTAAATGCGCCCGTAGAAGCGCCATTCCGGCACTAAAGTATATCCTGCTCCCCCTCCCCGCAGTGATGTTACTTTTGTTCTGAGATGGCTGCTCCCGTTCCCCGCAAACACACAGGAGAAAGCTGAACTCTAAAGGCCAGGAGCTGTCAGCCGTCATCTCGGCTATGGAGACCTATGATGTCTTCCTCCATGGCTGTAAAATTTGACAGACAAGCATGGACAGAGGTGTTGTCCTGCAAGTGGGGGTGCTCAGCTAGCTCTTATCGTCGGTAACGCTGCTGTAGCTGCTCTCCTGCTGACCTGTGACCGTCTGGAGTAAAGATAAAGCAGCCTTTTGTAGAAATAACTTTGCGCCGGACGGACGAGATACGCGCGGCGCATGTAGCCAGCGTATGGTGCTAATCCGTTTGTGAATTGGGAAAAATCCCTCATTTGCATATTTGCAGGGGAAATCAATAGGCGCGACTGATGCGCCAAGCGAAATTAAGCGCTGACGATACTCTGGCATCGGAAAGTTCCGCCGGTCGCAAATGGCCCGTTATTGGGCGCATCTAGTTTGGTGGGTACGGGCACATAGAAACGACGGCGCATCTTCACAGTTACGCGGCGCATATCGAAATACTCCAGCGCAAGTGTTGCTGAATCTGGCCCATAGAGTATAAAAAGCCATATTTGTGATTACAAATATCCAATAAAAGAGTTAAAAACAAGAAAGTGCAATAAAACAAGGCATAGCTAGTGCATGTATTCTTTGCGAATACATATCTACATATTTCTTCATGCTGAAGTACAAGCAACAGTTTTAACACAAGCTGGAAAACATCATAATCTCTATGTGTTCACTTGATCAGTTGGATGTCACTGGTTGGGTGTCTGTAATTAAATCCACAATATTAGAGAGAAAAAAAGGGGCGGGGGAAAGTGGAGGTAGAGGCTTACCAACAATCAAAATGGCGGCCAACTCTGTAAGTCCAAACCTCAACAAAAACCCACAAATTGGGAGCCTATTCTGGGAGTTGTGGAAACGGAGAAACTGTCCCATCCACAAAACAAGGGGAGCAACCATGGAACTTACAGCACATAGAGTTAGGGTGCGAACACTACAAGATAAGGGACTTATATCAATAGAGGATATACACTAAACCCCCTACTGAATGCCTAAACAGATACATAGATTTGTTTGAATTGCTTATGCTGTACTTTAAAGGCACATTTTTTTTAACAAATGTTGGTATTTGTATTATCATTGCTTGAATTGTGCATTGATAACCTGTCTGGCAAGGATGCATCAAAAACAATGAAGGAATAATAAAAGTTGGCAACATAAAAACATTGAGGAAATTCTCCCAAACCCAGCGTCTCACAGCAAAAAATCTGAGAAAGATTCCCTTCCCTACTAAAAAAAAAAAGGGTTATCTTTTAGATATATTGATTGTCAAGTCTGCATAAGTGCTGTTATCTAACGATTTAGGAATGCAGAAACTTGAAATATAAGTTATTACTTTTTTTTAATACACTATAAAGCTCCAGTCTATTACTCAGCACTATGCATTATACAAAATAATAACTTGTATTTATCATTAAAATAGGAAATGCTGAGGTCTTGACCTACATAAGCTTGCAATCTAATGGGAATACAAAGTGTAACATATATAGGGGACTGGAGGGGATTCACTGTAGAGACGATATGGGAACAAGTTTATCAGATGTAGACAGATCTCCCCAGGGTGACAGGAAAAATTCCCACATAGAAGAAAAGAAAAGAAAAGAAGGAAAAGATAGTAAAAAGCAAAATATGGACAGTCAACCTGCTGCTGATAGCAGTATGCACTGTAAATCAGACTAACCTGAGGCAACTAATCAGAATAACTTACCTACAGTTGTGTGAAAAAGTATTTGCCCCCTTCCTGAATTTTTTTGCATATTTCTCACACTTAAATGATTCAGATCATCAAACAAATTTTAATATTACACAAAGATAACCTGAGTAAATCCAAGATGCAGTTTTTAAATTACTATTTCATTTATTAAGGGAAAAAAGCTGTTCATACCTGCCTGGCCCTATGTGAAAAAGTAATTGCCCCCCTCCCATGCTGAATCATGAATGAACTGTGATTAACCACATTTTTTTGAAAAGCTGAGTTAAATTTCACTTGCCACACCTAGGCCTGATTAATCCCAGACCTGTTGAATCAAGAAATCACATAAATAGACACTGTCTAACAAATTGAAGCATGCTAACAGATCACAAAAAGCCACAATCTAAAAAAAAAACTGATTAGAAAAAAAAATGTACATGTATCGGTCTAGGAAGAGTTTCAAGGCCATTTTTAAAGGCTTTTGAACTCCAGTGAACCACTGGGAGAGCCATTATCAACAGATGGAGATAACTTGGAACAGTGGTGAACTTTCCCAGGAGTGGCCGGCCTACAAAAATTACTCCAAGAGCATGACGACGACTCATCCAGGAAGTCATACAAGAACCCAGAACAACATCTAAAGAACTGCAGGCCTCATTTGCCTCTGGTAAGATCAGTGTTTATGATTCAACAATACAAAAAGAGACTGGTAAAAAATGGCATCCATGGGAGAGTCCCAAGGCCAAAGCCACTGCTGACCAACAACACAAAGACTCGTCTCACATTTACCAAAAAAAAACATCTTAATTATCCCCAAGACTTTTGAGCAAATATTCTATGGACTGATGAGCCACAAATTGTACTTTCTGGAAGGTGTGTGTCCTGTTACATCTGGCATAAAACTAATAAAGAATTATGTAACAAGAACATCATACCAACAATCAGACATGGTGGTGATAGTGTGATGGTGTGGCCTGCTTTTCAGCTTCAGGACCTGGATGACTGACCATAATTGATGCAACCATCAATTCTGAGCTCTACCAGAAAATCCTCAAGGAGAATGTCCGACCATCAGTTCAAGAACTCAAGCTCAAATGCACTTGGGTTATGCAGCAGGACAACGATCCTAAACACAACAGCAAATCCATCTCCAAATGGTTCAAACAAAGCAACATTTAGGTTTTGGAGTGGCCTAGTCAAAGCTTGGACTTAAATCCAATTGAGATGCTGTATCATGACCTTACACAGGCTGTTCATGCTGGAAAATCCTCCAATGTGGCTGAATTAAAACAATTCTGCAAAGAAGAGTGGGCCAAAATTGCTGCACATTAATGTGAAAGACTTAGTGCCAGTTGTCAAAAATGCTTGATTGTAGCTGTTGCCACCAAGGGTGGCACAACCAGTCATTGGGTTTAGGGGGCAATTACTATATTCTTATTACTATAAAGCCAGGCAGGTTTGGACATCTTTTTTTGCCTTAATAAATGAAAGCATCATTCAAAAACTGCATTTTGTATTTACTTGGATTATCTTTGTGTAATAATAACATTTGTTTGATGATCTGAGTCATTTAAGTGTAATAAATATGCAAAAAAAATAATCTAAAAGGGGCAATTACTTTTTCACACAACTGTATATAGAATTGACATAGCTTACTATACTTTGCAGATTTCTTTTACATTTTGCTTTTGTCAGTATGAACTAAGACTTGCTAAAAAATACAAACAACTTTGCACAAATCTGTGACAATCAGACATACATTTTCTGTATAGTGTTAATAAAATGGGATCGTGTGAGCATACATGTGTATTGTTATGTCAGGAGGGGGAGGAGCATGGTCAGAGATACCATTTTTATTTCAATGGTTGAAAGCAGCGACTGAATGAATATTTCAAACATGATTGATTTCTATTGACTCCAAAGACTGGTTACCTGGAGATGCCCGAAGACACCTGCTGGCTCTTATCAGCCAGATAAGATGGTGCTCTTATGTCTATAAGGACTTTATTAATTTGTTACTGCTCTTGATGTTACACTATGTGATTTATTATTGCTCTGTGTCTTAAAGCTTCCCTTCTGTCTAGCTGAACTCTCTCTCCCACCATAGTTCTGTGTATTCCCCTCTACTTCCTGTCTCTCATGCATTTGCTCAGTATACCACCATGCTGTAACATCTTTCCATGTGGCTTACATTTTTCTAACATTCAAAATGATTCATCGTCTGTCTCTCTAACAATGAGTTTATTTATTGGGTTAAACTGTCTGAATTGATGCAAGGGATAAATAGAACACCATGTCGTGTAAGCCCTATATGAAGCTGGAGATAAAGTTTATGGCCTTGTAGATGAGTCAGAACAAACACGCAAATACATTTAAGCTCTACTAGATAATGTTGATTCTTAAAGAGACATAAATCTGGCACAGCATATTGTTATGGGTGGCTACTGGTGTGAACATTTCCTTTTCTTCTAAGAAGGATAACTTAGGCCGGAAGAGTGTTCTACTATCAATATGTCTGCTGCAACCTTTTTCACTGCAACACACCTGTAAAAGCCTAAAGTCTATGTCTATTGTTTCTCACATTGATCACAAAAGTTCAGTAGAATGAACCTAGAGAAGATTACCAAGGGACTGTGCCCTGCTAATCTCAGTAAAAGTGCAGCTCACATCTTTATGAAGCTTTCTCATCAGTTACAAACAGCAATTAAGTTGGCCATGATTTATTACTACACATTGAGTAGATGGTAGGAATTCCTTTAATTCCTAATATATCATTACATTACTTTTGGTTATCTGTTGTTTTGGTAAGGAGGACTTGTTTGGAGCATCACAGAAACATAATCTCTTCTTCATCAAGTAACTAACATCCCAAATCTAAATCAAATCTCTCTGTACTTTATCTTATGTAGTGGAATTTGTGCACTTTGTGACCAGAAGATGTCCTACCAGATGCTTTTCATCTGCTCTAAATACTTTTACAGAGGGAGCAAACTATTGTCTGGTTTATTTCCCAGAATGGTGTGCATACAATTGGAAGGCAAAAGTTTACTTACAACAACTGAATACATGCTGGATTCTCCATGTAACCAATTTGTCCTGAAGGTAAAAGTTAAATAAAAGTACATCAGGATTAATCAATTTTTAAATATATGTATGTTCTGTGTGTGTATATATATACCGTGCTTTGTAAAGTCTATAACGTTCATGCAGACTAATTAATATACACTAATTTGGGTTATATATCAGACAGGAGGCTCATATCTTATGCATTATTCTTTCTTTTAATAATGCTCATAGCAGAAAATACAGTAACCATTTAGTGAAACTAGAAAAAACATTTAGAACTACAACTCCCAGCAGTCCTTGGGCTACAGTAGCCCCTCCCAGACCCTAGTCTGTATATAAGGGACTGAATCAGGTGTAGGTGTCCTCTTTCTTTCTGCTCATGGCAGACACTACACACTTCAGATAAGTAACTTTAACATCTCTATTTGTTTTCTGTACGCTATTGGTGGGAGCAGAGGTGATACCTCCTCCTCTTTGCCTCCCCCATATCGTTTTTTCCCCTCTATTTAAAAATTATTTATGTTGTATGTTTATTTAAAACCATTCGTGTGGGGTACTTGCTGTGGATTCTAAACAAGAATCCGTCTCCTTAGCGAATGGCGGTCTCCCGCGATCCGCCTGGCTCCTGTGACCCGCACTCCCCCTGCCTGCTTCCTAGTCAGACGGCGCTTACACGCGCCGCCATCTTCTCTTCTTCTTCTTCCCTGAGCTCCTCTTCGCGCGCGGACTAGGGGGCGGTGCCTCTGACGCGCGTCAGCTCTCACATCCTCCAATAGAGATCGGGAGGGCGTAGTCTTGCGAGACTTCGCCCCCCCTGAGCGCACAGAATCTCTGGGTTTTTCCTCCACCGCTGCCAGTGCAGCATCGACGGTGGAGAGGAGAGGAGCCTGTTCCCCAGCGCGCTCTCCCACAGCCTGATAAGTACTATAGTTTTAAAAAAAACTGCAAACCTTATTCCTCACAACTTAGTTACTCCCTCTTGGAAACGGAATTTATTCCGGCTGGAGGGTTTTTGTTTATTGTCCCCTGTTAACCACTAGCATGGCTGAAGAACTCACACCCACTTCTCCCAGGGGAGATGCCTTTTCTATTGAATCTGTCCAGTTTATGACGGCAGATCAGATTCAGGACCTGATTAACAAATCGGTCCAGGCGGCTCTGGCCCTCGGCCATCCAGCCATCAGGGTCTAAGTTTACAATACCCAGTTTATCAGCCCCACCACTTCAGAGTGGTGAACCGCCAAACAAAAAGGGTAAAGTTTCCCACAAACAAAAACACTTGGCGGCAACCGACTCCCCGACAGGGGAAGTAAACAATATGTCTCAGGCAGTCCCTCCCCCGGTCTGCCAACTCCAGCATCCATCAGACTCCGATCGACCCCTGGGCCTCAGGGAGTTAGGAGGGAAGAGGCAAAAGTCCCTAAGAAGGACCAAACCGGACTCGTTCATAGACTCCTCTGATGAGGACTCCCTAGATATTTCTGTGGACAATGAGTCTGACGACTATGAGTCTGATACTAGTAAAAGGGTGAAGTGATCCTGGACGCACTGGGAGAACCATTCTTTCACCCGGACGCCATCTCCCATCCGAGATCAGGCGATTGGTCCCCGCTCCCTCAGGTATCCCAATACATGGAACTGTGGGCCAGGAAATCCCTAGACTGATCTGCCCGCAACAAGCTACAGGCTGAGTGCCCTAGGCCCTTTATCCCCAATAGGGTGATGGCAACACCAGAAATAGACCCTATCCTGGCCAAATACTTCGCAAAATCGGGTAAACTCACCAAGAAAGGGATAGAACGATCTTTTAGATCTATCCAAGAACGGATTTTAGATTTAATGGGCCCTCTCACTAAAATTCTTAATCTGTCCGAACAGGCGGCCGCATCGGACCAACCAGTTGACTTGGTTCAACTTCGCGGGTGGGCCCAGAGGGCTATATGCCTAGCAGGCACCGCCAACACCACCTGCTCGGTGGAGAGACGCCGCTCCATTCTAATGCGGTTAGATCCCCAACTCTCCCACCTAGCCGAAACCGAACCCGGTCAGGCAGCACTGGGCATGTTGTTTGGGGACAACCTCATGAAGGACATCAACAGGTTTGTTGGCCTGTTTACAGGCCTTGACAAGGCCCAAACTTCACTGAAGAGAACGAGCGCAAATAGACTTTTTTCCAGGGCCGGCAGAGGTAGAGGCCGATCTGCCAGCCGCAGCTCTTCCTATAGGCCACAGGGCAGGTCTACCGCCCAATACCAATATCAACAGGCTCCTTCTTCATACACCGTCCCAATGGCGCAACCAGCACCCTTCTTCCCACCCAGAGGAAGACCCTGGCGCGGACGCGGCGGATGTGGTTTTCCCCGCTCCTGACCCCCTACAGGTGAGTGTACACTGCATACCACAATCACACATACCAGTGGGGGGACGCCTGATGTATATTATCCACGCCTGGTCTGCGATTTCGGCAGATGCCTGGATTTTACAGATGGTCTCGGGGTTTCAAATAGAACTTCTCTCACCACCAGTGTTAGGCATACTTCCTTCCCCTATCAGGTTTGCGGAACACAACGTTACACTCATAGACCACGCGATAACGGAACTCAGGTCCAAGCATGCGATTATAGAAACCGGAAGTCCCTCCCCAGGGTTCATAAGCAACCTATTTCTAGTAAAGAAGAAAGGGGGCGGATACCGTCCCGTGATAAACCTTCGGGATCTAAACCAACATGTCAACTACAGACATTTCAAAATGGAGGGCATTCATTTCCTCCGAGATCTCTTGCTACCAGGAGACTGGTTGGGTAAGTGGACCTGAAGGACGCCTACCTCACCGTCCCGATCCACCCAGAATCACAACATCTGCTCCGTTTCCTTTGGAAGGGTCGGATGTGGCAATTTACTTGCCTCCCATTCGGCCTGTCGTCCGCCCCATGGTGTTTCACCAAACTAAGGGTGGCATCCCTAAGGAGCAGAGGGGTGCGTCTGATCATTTATCTGGACGACCTCCTCATCATGGCCCGCTCCAAGAACCTAGCTTTCCTTCACATGTCATGGACGGTCTCGCTATTACAATCCCTAGGGTTCTTAATCAACTTAGAAAAGTCAGTCTTAGCCCCAGCCCAAGAGATGGAGTTCTTGGGCTTCTTGATAGACACCAACCAAACCGTTCTCCGCCTCCCAAAAACAAAGTTATCCCTGATACGCAAAGAAATCAGGGCGGTCCTACACAAAGGTTCCTTATCCTTAAGGGTTCTGGCCCGTCTGGTAGGGCTTCTAGCGGCCTCCATCCAAGCTATCTTCCCGACCCCTCTTCACTACAGGGCCCTTAGAGGCTCAAAATCATGCACCTACGCCAGGGCCTCAGATACGCGGACGAGGTCCCACTCTGTCCGGAGGCGGCAGAGGAGCTGCATTGGTGGCTTTGTCACGCCGTCGATTGGAATGGCAGGGCCATCTTCAACTCCAGGCCGGACGTCGTCATAGAGTCGGACACGAGCCGCCTCGGCTGGGGCGCCCGTTGCGGGGATACTTCCACAGGGGGGGACGTGGTCCAATTCCGAAGCGGGTTTGCATATCAATGCATTGGAACTTCTAGCAGCATTCTTTGCCATCAAGAGCTTCGTACCACAAGCCTCCAACTGTTGCGTATTATTCCGCATGGACAACGTAGCAGCGGTTCAGTATGTCAACCGTTTGGGAGGCACCAGATCCAGGACCCTAGCAATCCTGGCGAGGGAGTTCTGGCACTTCTGCCTGTCACACAACATCATTCCCATTGCGGAATACATTCCGGGGGTCTCCAACACGGTGGCCGACTGGTATTCACGCCACCTCACCGACTCCAGCGACTGGCGTCTGGAGCGTTCAGTCTTCCTTCGATTGAGGCTTCTCGTCTCAATCACCAGTTGCCTCGCTTCTTCAGCTGTAGACCAGATCCGGAGGCATCCGCAGTAGACGCCTTCCACCACATCTGGCCAGGGGGAACGCACTATGCATTTCCCCCCTTCCAAATGATTTCCAGATTTCTCCTCCATACAGCGAACCAGCAAGCGACAGTTGTGTTGATCACACCCTGGTGGCCGACGCAACCGTGGTTCCCTCTCCTGCTGGGGATGGCCGTGGATTACCCCAGGCTGATCGCCCAATTCCCGCACCTGCTGACCAACCCGACCGGAGATCTTCACCCTCTGGTCATGGAGGGCAACCTCCGCCTCCTAGCATGGTTGATTTCGGGGTCCCGGACGCGGATAGCGGCCTTTCAAGATCAGCTAAGGACCTCCTTGCCCTGGCCTGGGCCCCCCGGCCTATCGATCTGCCTGGCAGCTCTGGGTTCGTTGGTGTGAACAACGGCAGGTTGATCCCATACACGCACCTGTAGCATTAGTGGTAAACTATTTGGCAGATTCTTTTGACTCTGGTAAAGCATATAGTTCTATCAATGTGTACCGATCAGCTATCTCAGCACACCATCACCCTGTGGACTCTCTGCCAGTGGGACAACACCCACTGGTATGTAGACTTTTACAAGGCATCAGATTCAAGCGCCCCCCTAGACCTAGATACCAGACAACCTGGGATGTCTCCAGATTGCTCGACATGTTTTCTTCATGGCAGGACAACGACGACCTGTCCTTGAAACTGTTGTCTTATAAGTTGACCGTTTTGCTATGTTTAGTCTCAGTGAAGCGCGTCTCGGACGTGACATTTCTCGACGACAATTCTCACCTCAGGAGGTCAAATTCTCGGTGGTCCGTAGAACCGAGACGGGCATTCACACGGTCTTTTAGCCGTTCTTTCCCGCACATCCTCCACTTTGCATGGTACGTTGCCTACAAGCATACGAATCACGGACGGTCGATCTCCGCTCTTCAGACCTTTAACAACTTCTCGTCTCCTATGTTAGACCTCATCTCCCAGTCTCTTCCGCCACAATGGCGCGATGAGTGCGCTCAACCATGGAAATGGCGGGCATAGACATTTCCCTGTTTGGTGCCCACTCTTCCAGGGGCGCTATGGCTACTAAAATAGTCTCTTCAGGAGGCTCCCTGTCTGACCTACTCCTGGCGGCTGATTGGTCTTCCGAGACCACCTTTCGCCACTTCTACTTCAGACCTGAGGAACACGTGTCCATGTCAGTTTTATGATGTTTTCCTCTGCATTATTGTATATTATTAACATACTGTTGCTAGCTTTGAACTTGCATAAGATATGAGCCTCCTGTCTGATATATAAATTGAGATTTTCCTAGCTTGTGACGGAAAATATTAGTTATATGAAGACAGGAGGCGAGTATCTTCCCTCCCTTTCCCTCCCTGTTACGTTTTTTGTCTATTTCAGGCTATTGAACATTCCGTGTGCGCCCTTGTAGGTGGCTGACCGATCGGTTGCGATGTTTGGATTATCTGCAGTCCCCGTTGGGACGAAGTTAGCCATGTTGGCCATGTTCCTGGTTGTTCCCTCCAGTATTGGAATTTCAGACTGGCCGGTGGGTTTCGGGCAACAGAGGCGAGATCTGGATGGAGTTTGTGGTCCAGAGCGAGGCCATTCCGCGTAAAGAAAGAGGACACCTACACCTGAGTCAGTCCCTTATATACAGACTAGGGTCTGGGAGGGGCTACTGTAGCCCAAGGACTGCTGGGAGTTGTAGTTCTAAATGTTTTTTCTAGTTTCACTAAATGGTTACTGTATTTTCTGCTATGAGCATTATTAAAAGAAAGAATAATGCATAAGATACTGGCCTCCTGTCTTCATATAACTAATATTTTCCGTCACAAGCTAGGAAAATCTCAATTTATTTTTACAAAAAAAAATAGCAGAATAGATTTTGGTCCAAATTTATGTAGAAAGATTATTTATTTGCTTATGTTATAAATGTGTTTTTTATTTCAAAATTCTTAATTTCTTTTGTTTATTTAGAAAATTTAAAATAGTTTAACCACTTAAGACCCGGACCATTATGCAGGTTAAGGACCTTGCCCCTTTTTGTGATTCGGCACTGCGTCGCTTTAACTGATAATTGCGCGGTCGTGTGACGTGGCTCCCAGACAAAATTGGCATCCTTTTTTCCCCACAAATAGAGCTTTCTTTTGGTGGTATTTGATCACCTCTGCGGTTTTAATTTTTTTGCGCTATAAACACATTTTGAAAAAAAATGCAATTTTTTTTACATTTTGCTATAATTTATATCCCCAAGAAATAGATATAAAAAAAAAATGTATTCCTCAGTTTAGGCTGATACATATTCTTCTACTTATTTTTGGTAAAAAAAAATCGCAATAAGCGTTTATCGATTGGTTTGCGCAAAATCTATAGCGTTTACAAAATAGGGGATAGTTTTATGGCATTTTTATTAATAATTTTTTAATTACTACTAATGGCAGCGATCAGCGATTTTTTTCATGACTGCGACATTATGGCAAACACATCGGACAATTTTGACACATTTTTGGGACCATTGCCATTTTCACAGCGAAAAGTACTATAAATGCATTGGTTACTGTGAAAATGACAATTGCAGTTTAGGAGTTAAAGGGGTGTTCCAGACAAATTTAGTGTGTATTAAAAGTCAGCAGCTACAAAAAGTGTAGCTGCTGGCTTTTAATAAACACACACTCACCTGCTCCACGATCCACCTGCTCCTCTCCCCCCCTCCCGGCCGGCGTCTTAATCCTAAGTGTGGGCACCCGACCGTGACAGCCTTCGGCTTCACGGCCGGGCACCCACTGCGCATGCGTGAGCAGCACGGCTCGCCGCTGATTGGACAGGCGATCGCATGGGACCTGTCAGTGTCCCATGAGATCGCCTACAGGGAGGGGCTGCTGTAGGCGATTAAGCTTAATTGCCTAACCAGCTCCTCGGCGGAAGCAGGAAGTTGGACAGGAAGTCCCACTCCTCCCGAAGCCCCCACTCCCCCCCAAAAAAAATTACATGCCATATGTGGCATGTAAGGGGAAGGGGAGTGGGTTCAGCGGAAGTTCCAATTTTGGGTGGAACTCCGCTTAACCACTAGGGGGCGCTGTAGGGGTTAAGTGTGACCTCATATGTGTTTTTATCTGTAGGGGGGTGGGGCTGGACATGTGACGTCAGTGATCGTCTTTCCCTATATCAGGGAACAGATGATCACTGACATTGCCACAATGAAGAACAGGGAAAGTGTGTTTACACACACCTCTCCCTGTTCTTCAGCTCCGGTGACCAATCGTGGGACACCGGCGGCGATTGGGTCCGCGGGTCCCACGGTCATGGAGCTTCGGACTTATCATTTAAAAAAGCATTATTTCCAATGAAGGCTGTTCACATATAAGGTGCTAATTTGATCTGGTCCAAAAAAGTTCCCTCTGCCCATTCGCAAGCCCCCTTATTTCCCGTAGTTCAGTTGTAAAAACATTCAATTTGAATTGCAATTTTCAATTATTTTGAAAGAAACTAGAGCTGCCCATGAATGAGCTTATTTCACGTTATCAGTTTTACGAATGCATGTATTTGTATGTGTATTCAGCACGTGGCAAAGTACATGTTTTTTTTTTTCAATTCTGCACCATTCAGGATAATTGCATTATAAGCCACTACAAGAAAAAGCATGAAATCCACCATGAGACACGCACGCACCTGACAACTTGAATCTCACTGTGTACTGTTTAAATGATGCTTTGCCTCAGGACTCCACTAAACGGGGATTAGCCTGCTATGTGAAAGTTCAGAGGATGTGATAACAGTGTAAATCCTCAATGATAAATCAACAAACAGCACCTCCTTAGATGACATTTAAAAAAAAAGAAAATTACTCTACTATACAAGCTAGAAAAAAGCTTGTAAAAAATGATACAGACACATTGCCAATGGTCATTGACATTTGCTGATAAAAAAAAAAAAAAAAAAATTACGGTCATCTTGGTTGACACATTCAAAATGTACTGTAACAATATGATGTTTTTTGTATCACAGATCCAAATTGTCTCCATCTCTTTCTCCTCTCTTTCCTAATACTGTAAAACCAAAGTTGCACCTTGCTGGTGCCCCCCCCCCCCCCACTCCTCATTCTCCTCATTCTCACCTCCATTCCTACTCAACCCCCCCCCCCCCCGCTGGAGCTGAACATGTTAATAGGGCCGAAACAGCTAATCGATTATGAAATTAATCGATTACAATTTTCATAATCGATTAATCGGCCAGTAACATAATGGGGGGTTAAAAAAAAAATAGCCCTTTAAAACAAAAAAGCAAATCGCTACTGTGAATATTACTGTCACTGTCCCACAGTAAAAAAAAAAATGAACCCCTTACAGTAGCGATTATTTGCTCTTTTTGTACTTATTTTCGTTTTTTTAACCCCATTATGTTACTAAACATCTCAGGCCGGGGTCACACCTCTGTTTTTTGGTGATTTTTGCAGACACACACTACAGTTAAAGGAACACTAAACGTTCGTTTTTTATTAGATCAATGGATTGCTGTAAGCTAGAGCATTTAAATATCACTTACCTCGTTTTTCCGTTTGACCTCCAAAATACAGTAATCCAGGTTTGAAAATGCCATTTCCTGTCTCTCCTCTTCTTGCTTTCCACCAGCACCTGAGCTGTTTGGCATGGTGGAAAGCAGAATGTGCTCACCTCCTCCCTATGGCTACAGCCCTGCGTGAAGATGCTCTCTTATCCCTCACAGGCATGGAGGCTAAGCCTAATGGGAACTGTAGTTCCCATTAGGCCGTGATGTAGCAAGAATAAACAGGCGACGCAAACCAGGAAGTCAGTAAGAATAACGATTCAGGAGTGCTGGAGGTGAATAAAACAGCTTGATTTCAACAGGTATCAAACTAGTTATAATGCAAAACATTACTTTTTACTTTTTCAGCTACTGTCAGACTTTAATTTAAGAGGAAAATATTTTTGTCTTTACAACCCCTTTAATTTACATGTTTTCCTATGGGACACGGTCACATCCATGATTTTTTTTCAGCTGCTGCGTATTTGGAAAGGACAAGGCTTTTTAACGCAAAATGGTGCTATTTTGTTTTTTTGGTTCAATATACTTCAATGGAGAAGCTGCAGAAAAACATGTAATGTGTTTTTGCGGCAATCTGTGTTTTGTAATCTGCCCAACAACAAATTGGCCCAATTTTTTTTTTAAATGCATTTTTTTTATTATTTTAAGGCTATTATGCGATTAATCGATTAATTAAAACAATAATCGGCCAACTAATCGATTATGAAAATAATAGTTAGTTGCAGCCCTACATGTTAATATATATAATCTGTGTATTGTATACCTTGCAAGATTGGCTACACCACAATGAAACTGTACTCCCTTAAAGGGGTTGTAAAGGTAAAAAAAATATCCCTAAGGGTCCTTTCACACTAGCGGACCCTTCGTCCGTTCATTACAAGTCCGTTTACGGACTTGTAATGAACCCCTATGGGAGCGGATCCGTTAGCGGATGATGCATCCGCTAACGTCCGCCAGATCCGCATCCGTTTTTTTGCGGACGGAAGAATGTCCTATTTTTCTTCCGTCCGGCCAAACGGATCGGATGCAAACGGACAGACGGTCCGTTTCCATCCGACTCCCCATAGGGGAGAGCGGAGGAGGGACGGGGCGGTCCCTGCACAGTGTGCGGGGACCGCCCTGTCCGCCCGACAGCTCAGCGGAGACCCCCCCCCCCCCCCCGTGTGTAAGGAGCCTAAATAGCTTCCTTTACCTTAGTGCAGTCCTCCTTCACTTACCTCATCCTTCCATTTTGCTTTTAAATGTCCTTATTTCTTCTGAGAAATCCTCACTTCCTGTTCTTCTGTCTGTAACTCCACACAGTAATGCAAGGCTTTCTCCCTGGTGTGGAGAAAGCCTCTTGAGGGGGAGGGGGCGAGCAGGAGGGTCAGGACGCTATCTACTTTGCAATGAGAGAAAGGAGCTGTGTGTTAGTGGGCGTCCTGACCCTCCTGCTCACCCCCTCCCCTTAATTGCCTGCTCGCCCGCTCCCCCCTCAAGAGGCTTTCTCCACACCAGGGAGAAAGCCTCCCATTACTGTGTGTAGTTACAGACAGAACAGCAGGAAGTGAGGATTTTTCAGAAGAAAGAAGGACATTTGAAAGCAAAATGGAAGGATGAGGTAAGTAGAGAAGGACTGCACTAAGGTAAAGGAAGCTCTTTAGGGAAACATTTTTTACCTTTACAACCCCTTTAATCTTTGTCTAATATGCTCCGGTTGGGACAACTGACTTGATTATTCATTTTACTGAAAATATTACTAAAAATACCAATTGGAAATAAATAACTATGTATAGAAAAAAATGAAGATTATGAAAATCAAAAAAATAAAAAATTATAATTTAATTGATCACTTTTGAAATAAAAGATCTCAGGGCTTTGCTGTGATTCAAAAACTTTCCATCCCCTCCAACCATAATGTGCCGAACGATGTGGTTTAGTGAAATATTATTACATATTATAATATAGAAACGTGCAATCTCAGCTGAAATATCAATTTGGTCTTAGAAATTAAAAAAAAGCCTGATAGAAATAGAGGATGCCATTTATTACCTCCTCCAAAAAATGCTTAATCCCTGGATCTTTTTGGTTTCAATACTCTGGCACAATTACCTGGAACAGATCAGGAAAGTCAGAGTGAAAGTGGAGCTCCTAATCGACATACTTGTGAGTCAGTGACATTAGATAAGGAGGGCAACCAGGAAACTACTATACCTTTCCAGGGAAAGACTTGGAACCTTTGGCCTGGGGACAAACAGAAAAAACTTCCCTTTAATGGCAGGGACACATTTTTGTGACCCAGTGTACCATGGTGCTTTATTGATTGTTGGACATGGTGAAAGGTGGGTGATCCTTAAAGGAGTTGTAAAGGAAAAAAATGTTTTTCCTAAAAGTAATGTCTGCAAGGTAGACAGACAGAATAGTGTAATGATTCTGTTAACAAACGAGTAAATATCTAATAAATTCCTTCATCTATATCACCCTTCGGCGTTCTAGTTTCTGTTCTCTCATTCACTTCCTGGCTTGCGGCGCTCGTTCATGTAAGAACTACATTTCCCAGTATGAATTGCGGCACGCCCAGTAATTCACACCTCCTTGAAGTCTCTAACATGTAGAGAGCGTCCTGCCGCACAGATGTAGTTCCCAGGAGGGGGCGAGCACGTTACTGACCACCGCAGTAAAGTCTCCCTTCACGGTGGTCAGTAAAATCAGACAAGCAGGAAGTGAACAGAACAGAGAAGAAATAGAGCAACTTCTGAGCAAAAACGAAAATGAGGAAGTGAAAAGAGGAATGCCTGCAGGTAAAGGGATGATTATTATGAAAAAAAAATCCTTTACATCCCTTTTAAGAGCATGGTTTATCTTACAACATAAGCTTTCTTTGCAGTTCTAGGAATTCCGTTACATAAAAGACTTTCTTCTGCCAGATGCTCTGTTCACAGCTCTGAATGGGGAGAAAATAACTATGTAATGCCCAGCATGTGCCATTGACCGCCGGTCTCATGATCCTCAATGTATACATGGTGAAGTATCTCTTTACCTCCTTCTACTTTACTAGTACAGGAGCCCAATGTCCCCCAGGGCCATAGGTGTGCGCAGCCTATTGCATTAGGGTGTGCACCTCAAAACTCCAACACACATGCGTGTGTGAGATATTTACCGGCCTCTTCCAAGCTCTCCATCCTGAAGCAATGAGGGGAGGGGGAGGGGGAGCAACAGAGCGCACAGGGGGACCCAGGCAGCAGAAAGAGCAGGCACAGGGTGGGTGGCATATATTGGTATAGTATTGGTATTTCCCTCTTGTGGCAGCTGAATGTCGGCGAGAGGGAAAGGAGGAGAAGCCTACTTTCAGCTGCTGCAGGAAGAAAATACAGATTGGTTCATCTAAATTCCACCTCCTGTCCAGGCTCTGGTTGTCAGCAAGGAAGGATTGCAATTTACCTGTCCCCTGCCCATGATCACTGGGAACATTGCTATTGATGGGTTGCCAACCCTAGGATTAGGGTGTGCCCAGGCACACCTGGCACCCCCTTGTGCACGCCTATGCCCAGGGCAATCTTTCCTTTTTTATTATTATAATTTTTTTATTTTTTTAACCAGCGGTTAACTAAATGTACGACTTATAAAATGTACTGGTCAACCTAAACTTTCATCTTTTTTTTGCATACATACACGGTAGAATATATTATTATGGTGTAAATGATACCCATGTCAATATACTGAACATTTAATGTGGTCAGGCTATAAAGATGCAACCAACTTTTTAGTGATAAACTGCCTTAATTACTCAGTAAAAGAAGATGTAGCACATCAGGTCTCTTATTGCTGTTTTAAAATGAATAAATTTGCAAATTTTCATCACTTTACATCACTGAACGGATTTCCATGTCCCAGCTGTGAGGTTGCTAGGAGAACATAGACTGAGCACATACATAAACAGTATGCCTTCCTGGATCCCCAGGCCAGTATTACAGGATATTATGTATGTCTCTGAAATTTACGAGCATTTCTGTGTGCTTTAAGCACAGTTCAAATGTAACAACTTGTGGTGGTGAAGTCCGAAGAAATTAGAAATACACATAGCAGCGTTTGAGCAAGTGCTTCCTGATGTTAACGTCAAAGTTACAAATTTACAAAGTTACTGACCTTTATTTGAATTACATTTTTAAAAACAATGATACAACACAGCAGACATAGGCGTGCGCAGCCTGTTGCATTAGGGTGGGCACCCCAAAGCTCAAACACACATGCTTATATATATATATATACAGTATCTCACAAAAGTGAGTACACCCCTCACATTTTTGTAAATATTTTATTATATTTTTTCATGTGACAGCACTAAAGAAATGACACTGTTACAATCAGGGCCGCCGATAGAAATCATGGGGCCCCGTACAGCCTACCTGGCGGGGCCCCCTTTGCAGCCCCACCCTCAACTCCACCCCTGGCCCCTCCCCCATCCCTGCCTTGAAACAAAGTGCACAAACAGGCTGGATGAAGTACATATATGTGATCCAGCCTGCCCATGCCACCCTGCTGCAGTAAATGTACTAAGGGTGGGCAGCAAGCAGTTAAAAGTAAAAGGTTGGGTCTGTTCTGAGCCTCCCATCACTACTATAGAGCGATGGATCTAAATGGACCTGTGTCCATTTACACCTGCCTACCTCTAATCCGATCTGCTTAAAGTGGAGCTTCACCCTCCAAAAAATTTCTAGCAGGGCATGGAGCCCACCCACCCGACCGGCAGAATGCCGGTGTTTTTTTTTTTTTTCTGTAGATACCTTTTTACGGCCTTTCTTCCGATCCGGCGATCCCACGGTACTGGGCATTTACAATCACAGGCTGTGATTGACGTCCCCTCAGCCCGGCGCATACAGCGCGTCACGAGATGCCGAAGGAACCAGAACGTCGGTTCGCAGGCGCCGTATAGGGTCACACCGAGGTTCGGGTTCCTTCGGCATCTCGTGACGCGCTGTATGCGCCGGGCTGAGGAGACGTCAATCACAGCCGCCGGATCGGAAGAAAGGCTGTAAAAAGGTATCTACTGCCGGTCGGGTGGGTGGGCTACATGCCCTGCTAGAATTTTTTTGGAGGGTGAACCTCCACTTTAACAAAACGAAGAGGGATCCATTCCCCTCTGTCTAGATCGGATTGGAGGGCAGTCGGGTGTAAGCGGACAGCTGGTTTGTTTACACCAACCGCCCTTAGAGTAGAATGGACTGTGTCCGTGTCTACTTTGCATAAGCAGAGTGGACACAGACCTTTCATCAGCTCACTCCACTCAGTGGGGACCCTCTTTTCACAGCTGAGGACATCGGGCCCGGTACAACAGGGCTGGTTGTACTGGCCTATCAGCGGCCCTGGTTACAATGTAAAGTAGTGAGTGTACAGCTTGTATAACAGTGTAAATTTGCTGTCCTCTCAAAATAATGCAACACGCAGCCATTAATGTCTAAACCGCTGGCAACAAAAGTGAGTACACCCCTAACACTCCAAAGACTTGCTGAGAGGTTAATTGGTTTCCGTCTAAAATTGGCCCTAATAATAAATGTGAGTTAGGGACCTTAGATTGTAAGCTCCTTGAGGGTATGGACCGATGTGAATGTACAATGTATATGTAAAGCGCTGCGTAAATTGACGGCGCTATATAAGTACCTAAATAATAATAATAATAAGTGAAAATGTCCAAATTGGGCCCAAAGTGTCAATATTTTGTGTGGCCACCATTTTTTTCCAGCACTTAACACTCTTGGGCATGGAGTTCACCAGAGCTTCACAGGTTGCCACTGGAGTCCTCATCCACTCCTCCATTATGACATTACGGAGCTGGTGGATGTTAGAGACCTTGCGCTCCTCCACCTTCCGTTTGAGGATGCCCCACAAATGCTCAATAGGGTTTAGGGCTGGAGACATGCTTGGCAAGTCCATTACCTGCACGGTTTAGGAGATATTCACTGTATCAGCATGTGCCAACATCATAGGCACATGCGCACTGAAGCAACTGGTCATTCGTGCTATTGCTTCAGCTGATGTGCCATTACCGGTGGCTTCCGCACGCATGTTCGGGAGTGACGTCATCGCAGCTCTGGCCAATCACAGCCCCGGAAATAACCCTGGGAGACATGTCACCAGGCAGAGCAGTGTGTTGGGACTGCTGCGGGGGTTCAATCTAAGGTGAGTATTTCATAATGCACTAATATGCGATGCATACTAGTGCATTATGTCTTTGTCTGTTTTTTTTCCGTGGGTTTACAACCACTTTAAGGGACTAATCATTTTATTTTATTATTTTTGGTTGCTTTAAGGATTAACAAATCTTTTTTTTTCTCACTTAGGCTAAATAGTAGATCATCTAGCATTAAATTAAATCATGTCAGCAATACAGAGTGTTAAACAAATTTCAAATCTACAGACAGTACACTGTATAGAGCTAGAGCATTCAGCAGCTCTACATTGCGCACAAAGAGTATTTTGCAATCTGGCTGCAAATGATCAGGTTTGTATGCATGTGAGTGTATGCGTGTCTTTGTATGTTTGCGTGTACACGCAAAGATTTGTGTTCTCATTTTTTTGGCTTAGTTAAAGGAAGATGTAACTCACGCTGTGTATAGTACAGACAGCTGTTACCATATGTTCTGTGTGACACTTTTCCGAGAATGCCTCAAAAGAAATCTGTGTCAACTCCCAAAAATATTACACAATCGCAACGATAGTTCTTTGTCTGATTCCTTGCTTTTCCATATACTCCTTCCATTGTCTATCTATCTATCTATCTATCTATCTATCTATCTATCTATCTATCTATCTATCTATCTATCTATCTATTATATCTATCTACCTATTATTTGGCTATATGGTGTTTCCCTCTAAATAACGATTGCCAGTTATTTATTTCTCACGTTTAGTTGCTAGTTTTACCTTGCTTATAATCCGTTGTATTCGATATTAATGTAGCGGTGAGGGCTGCTGATAGACTCTATACACCACTGGTCACCTCAACTCTGCAAATCCTCTCTTACGTCTGACACCTTGGGTTCCATCCTGCAATGCTGCGATGTTAATGAGAAACTCACACAGTGTCACTGAATCACTCAGATATGTTTACTGAGATAAAATGAACACAAAGAATGACATGAACAAGATACAGCTTTAGTTTAGCAGTAGATAAATGTTATAACTGGTATACAAAGGTGCTTAAAGGAGTTGTAAAGTTTATTTTTATTTTTTAAATAACAAACATATTATACTACCTCCACTGTGCATCTTGTTTTACACAGAGTGTCCCTGAACCCTGTCTTCTGGGGTGCCTCGGCGGCTGTCTTGGCTCCTTCCAGCAAGAACTCATCACATTCATGCGAGAGAGCCAGAATGGTGTTGAGTTCCTGGGGGCACTCTCCAGTGATACAGCCTCACTGTATCACTCAGCCCCGCCCCTGGCGCGCCGCATCATTGGATGTGATTGACAGCAGCGCGAGCCTATGGCTGCGCTGCTTTCAATCCAACCAGTGTAGCCAATCAAGGGCCAGGCTCCGAAACGAGGAGGATGATGGGGGCGAGCACGGGACTTTCAAAGGGTCAGGTGAGTAAAACGGGGGCTCAGGGGTGTTGTCGGATGTTTTTTCACCTTAATGCGTAGGATGCATAGGATGCACATATATAAGAGGTCCATATAGTGAACTTGGTTTTGAGTTATTCACTTTACCGTCAACACTGAGGAGGGGGCACTCTTTACGTCTGGAGGAAAAGAGATTTCACCTCCAAATACGGAAAGGTTTCTTCACAGTAAGAGCTGTGAAAATGTGGAACAGACTCCCTCCAGACGTGGTTCTGGCCAGATCAGTAGATTGCTTTAAGAAAGGCCTGGATTCTTTCCTAAATGTATATAATATAACTGAGTACTAAGATGTGTAGGTAAGTTGATCCAGGGTAAATCCGATTGCCTCTCGGGGGATCAGGAAGGATTTTTTTTCCCCTTCTGTAGCAAATTGGATCATGCTCTTTTTGCCTTCCTCTGGATCAACTGTGGGTATGGAGTTGGGTATATGTGATGTACTGTGTTTTTTTATTTTGTTTGTTTATTTTTTTTATCTGGACCCAGTGTAAACAAAAGAGTCCATATATCAATCATGTGGAGATAAACAGTCCTTCAGACAAAAAGGTGTAGTGATGAACCTTGACTCCAAAAACTTTCTGCTGATCTTAATTCAGGATGGACGTATAGTAATCACCACTGTGCTCAAACTTGGCTTTTCAATGTGGCCCACCACCAGAAGTATAAGCAGCTTACCAGAGGAATGGCTATAATCAGCAGTCGGCTGTGACCCAGCTGCGGCCTTTGAGGGAACCAGGACGAATCCCAAATCCTAGGGCAGTGCCTACTCCACTCAGCAACTCCACCAGTTAGATCGAATATCACGGGACCTCCTCAGGGACTCGCACCTTCCACACGTCACAGCCCAGTTCAGCAACAATCAGCCATCTTGTCTCTCAGGCTGGGAGACAAACAGTGTTTAATAAACACATTTTTTGGCTGGAACACCCCTTTTAATAAATAATAAAAAAATGAAAATTTCCTTTAAATATTGTACCTGCTGGGTGTCTATACCTGTGATAACGTCTTTAAATAGCACAATCACCTGCCTGCCAGTAAATTAGGAATAGCTGATCTAGCTAAGCTATACAGTGTATTAATATATGTACAACTCCTAGGGATGTATATATATCCTCTACACACTGTAAATTAAGCTAAACTGACTAGCCTGCCTGCCTGCTCTATCTAGCTATATAAAAAGACTATCTCTCTGTCTCTCTGACTGCTCTCATTAACAACCGCAACACACTACACGAGGCTGCCCAGCAGGCGGCCTTATATAATGTGGGGCGTGTGCTAAAGCCCTGAGCCATAATTGGCCAAAGCCACCCTGGCTTTGGCCAATTATGGCTCTCCGTTTTTTGCGCGATGTGATTGACCAAGCATGAAGGGTCATAGTGCATGTTTGGTCAATCATCAGCGCGCAATGCCGCAGTGAATTATGGGCCGTTGCGCGTCACTCGAATTTGGCGCAAACGACCCGTTTTGTTCGAATTTCGATGAACGTACGAACAGACAATGTTTGAGTCGAACATACGTTCGTATCGAACGTGGAGCTCATCCCTACCCAGGAGACATGTATCAATGCAAACAAGTTTTAAAACTGCAGTTTTTTCAGGAGCAGTGATTTTAATAATGCTTAAAGTAAAACAATAAAAATTAAATATTTCTTTAAATTCCTTTAAATTGTCCATAAAACAACAAACTGTTCTTTAATGATAACCACAGTAGCAAACCCTGGCTACATTAATATAGATAAAAACATAATTTACAAATTAACTGTTCCTTTCAGTAAGATCGAAGTAAATGATTTTTAGTAGCTTAGTTGTGCCTCTAAAAATCAACACCAATTAATCGCTAAAAAGTAATTGATTGGTAACAGCTGGAACAAGTGACTTCCTATGATGTAAGTTTTACAAGTAACATGCAGTATTGGTATATCACAAATAATTGCAGCATTGTATGGTTCTGTAATAATAATCTTTATTAAATGCTACGTGTGTAGCTTACACAATTGGGTGCCAATGTCTCTTATGGTTAATAAATGATTGGTATTAAGTATAGTAGCATGCAGTACTGTTATATCACAAACAGTTGCAGCATTATTTCGTCACATAATTGATTGATATTCTGTGTAGTGGATCATTTTAGTCGATTAAAAATTGCAAATGTATAGCTTATGTGTAAATTTCAGTAGATCTCTGACTACTGTATATTCAGTACAAAATGAGGGGTAGGATGTGCAGTTCAATTTCACAATCAGAGTCCTGCCCTAGCTTACACAGTTTTAGTTGCAGCTGTTGTGTTGTGTATGGCCAAACTAATTTATTTATATATTTATTACAGGTATCTATATACCGCCTTCAATTTACGCAGCAATTTACGCAGCACTTCACATATATATTGCACGTTCACTATCAGTCCTTATCCTCCCTAACTCACATACATACATATACTAGAGGCAATTTTCGACAGGATCCAATTAACCTCTCAAAAAAAACCTCCTGTCTTTGGAGTGTGAGAGGAAACCTGGAGAATTTAATCCGACCATAGATGGATCGAGTCTCTGCTAAACCGGCTGAGATTTGATCCATCTATGGGCAGGTTGGTTGCACTGAAGTCAATCCATCGATCGACTTCAGTACAATCATCCTGTCGAATTTTTGGAATGCGATTATTGTTGGTGGCTATAGCTGCTAGCAGTAATCATTCTAACAATTTTCTTTCCTTTCACCTGTGATTGAACAAGGTTGAAGGAAAGAAAATTGAATATTCTATGGGCTGCTTTTCCCTTTAAGGTATTGCTTAAAAGCAGTCAGGCAGCCCAGACTGAGAAAAAAAAAAGACCCTGGCATTTTAGATTGAGCAGCCCATGACATATTTACCAACCCCCTACGGGGGGTTGGAGAGCACAAGAGGGGTTGGAGAGCACTGGGAGGTTGGGGAGCACTATGGGGTCTGAAGAGCTTTGGGGCATGGAGCACAGGGGAGCCGGAAAGCACAGTGGGGGACGGAGAGCACAATGGGGGGTGGAGAGCACTGAAGGGGGTCTGAAAGCACGAGGGACTGGAGAGCACAGTCGGGAGGAGAGCACAGGGGGCTGGAGAGCATGGGGTGGTGGAAAGCACAGGGGCACCTGAGATCACGGGGGGGGGGGGGCAGAGAGCCCATGGGGGGCAGCAGAGAGAAGTTGAGAGGAGGAGTGGTGGTTGCTGCATATAAAAGAATCAATCTCTCCATTTTCCTCTTGCAGCCTCAGAATGCCTGCTGGAGCTAGAGGAGGAGAAGCAGGTTTTCAGAGGCTGCAGGTGGTAAATAGAGAGATTAATTATTCTATATTCTTTAGCCCCCACTGCTCCTTTTATCCGGGTGCATAGGAAGCCGCACTCACTTTCTCTCTTGTCCGACATCTCCTCCAGTTCCTTCCTCCTTATGGTCACAAGCCAGATGATCTGTAGATTCTGTCCGACCAGCCGTCGTGAAGCCCAGCTCCCTCCACCCTTCTCCTGGTTCTTCTTCCTCCACTTCTTCTCCCAGTTCTTCTCCATCCTCTTCTTTCCCATGACACAAGGGACAGGGTCTCCATGTGACATACCCTGGAGGACCATGCCCCATGGCTATATAAGAAATGGCAGACACCGGACCGGACATAATAGCAGGAGCCAGCATTAGAGGAAGACTTGGTCGGTGGAGGAAGAAGAAGAGTAGGGAGAAGAACCGGGAGAAGCAGAGGGAGAAGAACCGGGGGATGCGGAGGGAGAAGAATCAGGAGATGCCGAGGGAGAAGACCAGAGGAAGAAGACACAACGCTACGATGGGGGACATTTTTCATTTTTAATAAAGGACTTTTCCAAAACCGCATCTTGTTTTTTTGTAACACTATACTTGTTTTGGGTGATAGGGTAGGGGTACAATGTACCCCATACTCATTCACATGGGGTGTGGGAACTGGGAGGGGCCCCCTTTGGTAAGTGGGGCTTCTAGATTTTGATAAGCCCCCTGCCCCCCGATCCCCACAACCATTGCCCAAGGTTGTCGGGAAGAGGCCCCTGTTCCCATGCTTGGATAAGGGTCTGGTATGGTCTTGGGGGGGTCCCCCACCATTTTTTTGTGGGCATGGGATTCCTCCTTAAGATGCATACTAGACTAAAAGTCAGATCCTGTTCATTTAAGTCACATATGAAGTCGCAGGGCAAAGTTGGATCAGAAGTTGTGTAACTTCTGTGTCGGAACAGTGTGAGCCTGAATCAACTTGCAAGCTTTCTAATCAGTTGTGCAGGCCGTATTCCTTCCTTTTCTTTATTGTGAATTAATAATGATACCGATCACAGTGATGGGCCAATAGTAAGGCGGCGTACACACGACCGAGTTTCTCGGCAGAATCCAGCGAGAACCTCGATGGGAGACGTATTCTGCCGAGAAAACCGGTCGTGTGTACACTTTTCGCCAAGCAACCCGTCGGGAACCTCGTCGAGCCAAAAAGAGAGCATGCTCTCTATTTCCTTGTTGTTCTATGGGGAAATTTGGCTCGACAAGCTTTTCGACAGCTGAACGGGAAACTCGACGGGCGGAACGATGAGTTTTGCCCGACGAGTTTCTCGGTCATGTGTACGCCGCCTGAGGAGGAAAGTAGAGGAAGGATATAGACCAGTAAGTAAACTTGATTGGTTGTTTGCAGTACAGAGCACTTGGGGCTCTAGGTATCCTGGGATGTTATATAGGACATCCAAGGTAGCGCTCAGGAATCTGGATTTGCCTGCTAATTGTTGTTGTCCCCCCACCACCACCCAAGTTTCACTTGCAAAATAATCAGTCAATGCATATTATGACAAATATAACCTTGAAGAGGTTAAACATGCTCAGTCTAGTTTGGTAATGATGTTATTTAAAAGATATCATAGTATCATTATCCTGAAATAGCACAATATGAAATCATGATGAACTCAGGTAGAACTGGTTGCACAGCACGTTATGATTTTGTATATTTAAATGAGAAGTATGTTTTTTTATTTTTTATTTGCTAGTCATACTTATTTTTGGCCTTACTAGAGCTTTAATGTCAAATCTGGGAGATTCAGCAATGTGTTCTAAGCCGTACACTAGAACAGTATACAATTCCTTTAATTGGTCAACAGTGGAACCAAAGTTGGCATGCAATTCCAGTAAATATCCTTCTGGTTCATTACATTTTCAGGTTCCACATTCAAGTCTGCTCTTGGGCCATGTTGGGAATCATTCACATACACACTTATAAGACACCTGTCCCTCTCTAGTGGTTCCAGACTTAATCTGCAGGGGTCCCATTGAACACCTGAGGCCCATGAGATATCAGGGTACAAGTTGCTTGGTGAGGGCACTCAGTGGTAACTTTCCTACCACTGCCATATTTTGGTGTTAAAGGAGGGGTGCACTGGTACCCAAAAACATGTCCTGTAGTGACTTCCAACTACCCCCTTTCTAGGGTTCTGGCTGTGTTACAACTTTCCTCCTCCGCACATGTGTACAAACAATGCCCTACCTCACACCCTGACCATTCCTCCCTTAAATACCTTCAGACCTCACTTGTGTCACACCACAAAAATGGGTTGTTATGACTAACCTTAGACTACACTCTACTGCTACTGACTTGTTCCAACATCTGCTCTCAGCACTTTTCTTAAGTTTTGAGAACTTTTTCATGGCCATGAAGGCCTCTCGAGCCCCTATAGGGAAAGAGAGCCTTGACTGATGGGGGCATGGCCACCAGCTGGGTGTAAGCAGTTGATAAGTGGTCATTTAAGATTGGTTAAGTTATGGGGGATGGGCTGGGCCTGAGCTCACTAAAAGTACTGCCCCAGGGAATTCTGGGCCTTTTAAAGAAACGTGGCTGGAAGAGCTGCCCACCCTCCCGCCCCTTTTTTCTTGATGGTATGTCACAGCTTGCTGCGGTTTCTGTACCTCGTCAGCATTAAAAGTTGCTGTAATGGGCTATGCCCTTAATTGGAAATTAGAAGTAGGCTGTCTGTCCAGCACTTATGGTAAGGACAGGCCACCTTTTGGAATTCAAATAGTTAAGGTTAAAGCGTGCTCATAGTACAACTGTGACTGGCACTGGTTTAAAGTGTTCACCGGTTCTGTGTTGGAATTTAAATAAAGCTGTGGCCCTGCCCTTTCCAACCTAATGGTTGTAAGTGTGTTTTATTACATGGTGTAAGGGCAAGGGGTGGTTTATTCCATTATGTATTCAGTCGGTTCGTGCCTAGGCCCATTGCCCCTCAGCAGCCATGACACTGGGAACAGAACTATTCAGTCCAATACAAGAGAAATTGTGGGACATTGAAGTGGCGCATTGCGTGACATAACTAATCACCAAATTAAGAAAATGAGCATAGCACTAAACGAATACAGCATTACACAACTTTTATCCAGTGTGGGTCCGTACACCATTATAGCCCCTACTTAGTTTTGCAACAGCATAAAATGAGCAGCCAATAATATGAACAACACTAAAGGAGAACTGTTCCAAATAATTTTTCTGAATACCAAACAAGCTTTCTCCAGTTATGCTAGCTATCTCCAAGCAGACTATGGGGTTGATTTACTAAAGGCAAATGCACTGTGCAGTTTGCAAAGTATAGTTGCGTCAGAGCTTAGTAAAGGTAAAGCTTCACTTTGCAAAGAGTACCCAATCACGTGCAAGGAAAAGAAAAACTGCATTTTCGCATTCACATGATTGGATAGAAGTCAACAGAGTTTCTGTTCATTTACTAAGCTCTGAAGCAACTGACAAAATAATTAGACCATCCTTACTGTGCCTTAGGATATGTGTTAAAGCAGAGCTCCACCCAAAAGGGGAAGCTCCGCTTGCCAATGCCTGCCTCCTCCCCCCTTTGCTGCCACATTTTTCACCTTTTGAGTGCTTGCTCCCACTTCCGGCTCAGTTCGACCCCCCCTCCTCCCCCCCCCCCAGCCTTTATAGGCCCCACAAGACTGTGGCCCATTCGCAAAGTGCAGCGTGCTTCGTGCATGCACAGTAAGAAACCAGCTGTGAAGCCATAAGGCATTCCTTAGCCTAAATGGCATTGCCAGCACCCAATAGCTGATTGAAGAATCAGCTGGGATGAGGATACCCCTGGATGCCTGGACAGGTAAGTAACCTAATATTAAAAGTCAGCAGCCGCAGTATTTGGGAGGAGCCTAGAGCTCCCCATTAATGTTCAGCCAGTCAATTATTCAGAATAGTCAGTTTTTTTGGTGCACTTGCTAAACAAACAAGACTCAACATAAGTTATACCATTTTCACTATGCCCCATTATCAGGATAATAACTACTTAATTTTAGTTAGTTAATTATGCAGTTAATTTAGCTTTTCTTAGTTCACATACAGAAGAAGATAGTCACCCGTTGTTGTATGTCTCTTGCTGGATGCCCAGGCAATGCACACAACCAAGCTCCATGTTTTTCCATGCATTTGCACAGGAAAAAAAAAACATAGGCCCGGATTCACAAAACACTTACGCCGAAGTATCTTGATATACGCCGCGTAAGTGTAACTATGCGCCGTTGTATCTATGCGCCGTACCCGTAGAACTAAGATATGCCAAAAAACTGACTTCATCCGACCAACGTAACTTGCCTACGCTGGCGTATAGTGGGCGCATAGTTACACTGGACGCTTTTGGAACTCCCATTGATTTGAGATGCATGTATGCAAATGAGGGAGATACGCAGATTAACAAACGTAGATGCGCCCCGCGCATGTTTTAAGCGATTTGCGTAAGGGTACGTCCGGCGTAAAGTTATTCCACCATATAGGTGGCGCAACCCATTCAAAGGTATGGACCAGGGAACAGCCGTCGTATGTTACGTAGTTTACGTAGTGCTACGTGAATAGGGCCGTGCGTAGGTTACGTTCACGTTGTAGGCAGTGTATTGACGTATCTTAGGCAGCTTTTTTGACGTGACTGTGAGCATGCGCACTGGGATGCGTCCAAGAGAAAACGCCTGCGCAGTTCATTTTTTGAAGCTCAGCCCATCATTTGCATGGGGTCACGCTTCATTTTAATATAGCACGCCCACTTCCAGCCCACTTCCACCTACTTTGACTTACGTTGGCTTACGCCGACAACTATACGCTACGATAGTGCAACGTTGAGCGCATATTCTTTGTGAATAGCATGATTGCCTCTCAACGTTGCGCCCACGTAGCGTAAAGACAATGCTCTAGGCCGGCATAAAGATGCGCCGATCTACGTGAATCTACCCCATTATTCTTACCTAGGGCAGAAACACGAAAATGTTGCTTTGCAGGACAAACACTTAGTTAAATGAAAAATAATGTCTAATTGTAAGAAAAAAGGGGGGGGGGTGCAGGACCCCTCCAGTGGCCTACAAGTGCTTATTTGCTATTAAAGGAGTTCTATAATCACAGCATACACTTTCATGATGTAGCACCCTCCGAGGCCGCATACACACGATGAGACATGTCCTCTCAAACATGTCCGACGGATGTCTCATCGGATTTTGGTCCGATGGCGTGTACACACCATCGGACGAAAATCCCCTCGGGCTGAGCACGCGGTGACGTGGCGGTGACATTGACGCCGCCACGTCACCACTCTAGGAAGTAGAATACTTCCACGCATGCGTCAAATCCATTTGACGCATGCGTGGACAGTTATGTCCACTGGTGAGTGTACTAACCAGCGGACATATCCGACGGACATGTCTCTGGCGGACAAATTTCAAAGCATGCTTTGAAATTTGTCCGCTGGGAAAACATGTCCGATAGCCCGTACACACGTTCGGAGATGTCTGCTGAACCGGCCGTCGGACCAGTTTCAGCAGATAAAGTCGATCGTGTGTACGTGGCCCTATAGGTTGCAAGGAAAGCCAGGTATGTTTAGCTCTTTTTGGATCCACTGTAATCAGTAGAGAAGCTTGTGATTGCTTTGGGCTTTTCTTGCTTCCTCTTGTTTTCTGGAGGATTCCAGAACGTGGTGGGTTGGGAGAGTCAAACAACCTGAATGTTTATGTGCTCCCAGGCAATCTATAGTGGAGGGTGCCCAGTAGGTGGACGGGGGATGTATAAATAATATGGGACCTGAAACAGCCCTGCTCATGTCCAGCTGGAGAAGTTCCCAGCCTAAAGGGCTGCTTCCCTTCTGGACAGCCCAGCCAGAAACGTTACCTGTGCTTGTGTTTTTGCTTAAAATCTCAAAAACGAAGCAAACAATTTCACTGAGGATCCGGTCTGGATCATCCACTGAGGAATTGTTGTGTCTGGTATTAGAGGGAGGCATCCAACTACCCAGGGATACCCAGGGACATTGTGAGTACAGACCTTAGTGAGGAAATCATAGTGACTGTTGCTACTGCTATTCCTGCCATCTCAATACCAATGTGTTCATAGAGGGACCATGTAAGTCTATGTGCTAGGTGCCTGAATCGCGGTCTTGTTGTTTCGTACATTTCTGGTACTTCTTTAGATTCAGTGATCTTTGTCTGTGACAAGGCATGTTGGCCATTGACGTTTGAGGCTCTTTCTATGCTTGCATGCTTTCTCTATGCTTGTCTTCCCTGAATGCTTTGATTTCCTCTGACAGCCCAATACTTTATTGACACCTGAGCTTAATTGCTTATTGCTTTATTCTGGCTCTAAATTGTATGCATTTGTATTGCTGTTACAGAAACATTGAGCTGTAAATACCCAGAGAACAGTATATGATGTGAATAACGCAATACTCAATGCATAGAGTTGCAATATGTTACAGTGATATACATAAAATAATAAAATATTGAATAGAACATATTTTCTCTTCTATAGCTATTCAGAATATAGTCCATATCTTTTTTATTTATTTTTTAATTATAACAGTACAACTGAACAATAAGAACTAACCACCAATGTATTATATGGTAGCTTACTACTCGTTAGATGTGATGGCTGCATCAGCTTTTTTTCTTAGCATTTTCCATTCTGTTTTCACATGGTGATCAGGCCAGTAACACACCTCCTGTTTTAGTGAGGCACAACTCTGGATGAATGAGCACAGGGGGCACAGCAGACAGCAGCCATGTCAGTCACGTGGGATGAGGGTAGTGTTAAATGTATTAGCAGATTACACAAAAAAACTGAAGCTAAAATCCAACTCACACCTTATAATCAGTTAAAGCAAACCATGTTTTTCCTTTTGGTTTTGCATGAATAAATATAGAGGGTAACAAGGAAAAAATGTCGTCGCCACATGGTGGCCATTTTGTTGGTTAATATCAGAGCGGACTAATAATATCGGCTCATAATACCGTGTACCGAAGTATACACGATTGCCGATGTTGAAATCTCCAATAACTGATGGTTTACAGTAACCAGAAGTGACGTAATTGGAGCTCTTGATGAATTGGCTATTTTGTACGAGAGCTGTGCCCAATCGGGCAGAGAAAGGAAGAAGCTTTGAGTGACCACCCACCTAAACAGGTTGAAGCCTGTGGGAGCAGGAGGGAATAAGGTAAAAATATCATGGGCAGTTATTCCCTTAACGGTTACTAAACCCTCATTTAAAAAAAAAAACTCCTTTGTGCAGTTGGTTTTGCACAGAGTGGCCATGATCATCCTCTTGTGGGGTCCCTCAGGGGTGCTGGTGGCTCCTTATGTTCTCGATTGCCCTGTCGGAGAAGCGCTCTCCTTTGGGACACCCATGTGGGTGCACTTCCGAGTCCTGCTGTTGCGTCTATTGACACAGGTCACAGGACTCGGCCCCACCTGACACCCGCGTCATTGGATTTAAATGACAGCAGCGGGAGCCAATGGCTTCCACTGCTATCAATCTATCCAATGAGGTTACAAGACTGTGGCTAGAGCTGGTGTGCTCGTTGCCGTCGCAGGAATTATGGGGCTCAGGTAAGTAAAAGGGGGGCTCGGGAGGGCTGCTGCATGAATGCATTAAGGTAAAAACCTTGAGGACCTTAAGGACCGCCTCCTGCACATTTACATTGGCATAATGGGCGTACGTTCCCTTTAAGTGCCCAGCCGTGGGTCACGGGCGCGCGCCCACAAGCCGGTCCGAAGCTCCGTTACCGCGGCCACAGGACCCGCGGACCCGATCGCCGCTGGTGTCCCGCGAATGGTCACAGGAGGTGAAGAACGGGAAGAGGTGAGTGTAAACACACCTTCTCCGTTCTTCACAGTGGCAATGTCACTGATCATCTGTTCCCTGATATAGGGAAAGGCGATCAGTGATGTCACACGTCCAGCCCTGCCCCCCTACAGTTAGAAACACATATGAGGTCACACATAACCCCTACAGCGCCCCCTATTGGTTAACTCCTAAACTGCAATTGTCATTTTCACAGTAAACAATGCATTTTTATAGAATTTTTTGCTGTGAAAATGACAACGGTCCTAAAAATGTGTCAAAATTGTCCGATGTGTCCGCCATAATGTCAGTCATGAAAAAAAATTGCTGATCGCCCTCATTAGTAGTAAAAAAATAAAAATATTAATAAAAATGCCATAAAACTATCCCCTATTTTGTAAACGCTATAAATTTGGCGCAAACCAATCATTAAACACTTTTTGCGATTTTTTTACCAAAAATATGTAGAAGAATACGTATCGGCCTAAACTGAGAAAAAAAAATGTATACCTTTTTTGGGGCTATTTATTATACCAAAAAGTAAAAAAAAACGCAGAGGTGATCAAATACCACCAAAAGAAGGCTATTTGTGGGAAAAAAAGGACGCCAATTTTGTTTGGGAGTCACATCGCACGACCGTGCAATTGTCAGTTAAAGCGGCGCAGTGCCGAATCGCAAAAACTGACCAGGTCCTTTACCTGCATAATGGTCTGGGTCTTAAAGCGGAGTTCCACCCAAATTGGAACTTCCGCTTAATCCACTCCTCGCCCCCTTACATGCCACATTTGGCATGTATTTTTTTGGGGGGGGGGGTGGGGGCTTCAGGAGGAGTGGGACTTCCTGTCCCACTTCCTCCTTCCGCCGAGGGGCTGCTAAGGCGAATGGTCTTATCGCCTTTCTGCAGCCCCTCCCTATAGGCGATCGCCTGGGACACGTGACAGGTCCCAGGTGATCGCCTGTCCAATTGGATGGCGCTGCACCGCTCGCGCATGCGCAGTGACGCTCGCGCATGCGCAGTGACGCTCGCGCATGCGCAGTGGGTGCCCGGCCATGAAGCCGAAAGCTGTCACGGCCGGGTGCCCACAATTGGAATGAAGACACCGGCCGGAGAGGGGGGAGAGGAGCGGAGCCCCCGCCGGCGAGTCGCTGGAACGTGGATCAGGTAAATGTATGTTTATTAAAAGCCAGCAGCTACACTTTTTGTAGCTGCTGACTTATTAAACATAAAAAATTACTGGAACACCCCTTTAAGTGGTTAAAGAGATTGTAAAGCTTTTTTTTCTTGTTTTGTTTTTAAATAACAAACATGTTATACTTACCTGCTCTGTGCAAGGGTTTTGCACAGCATGGCCTGATGCTCCTTCTTCTGGGGTGCCCCAGCCGCATTCCTGGCCCCTCCTCTTCATCGGGACAAGTGCGCTCACGAATCCCACTGCTCCGTCCATTGACACAGACAGCAGGACTTGGCCCCACCCCCTGGGCTCCTGTGCCACTGGATTTGAATGACAGCAATGGGAGCCAATGACCCCTGCTGCTATTAATCTATCCAATCAGAACAGAGACAGCGCCTGGAGCTGCTGGACTCGTGCTCGTTACTGGATCCAATGGGTTCAGATAGGAAAAAAGGGGGCTTTGGAGGGGCTGCAGCACAGAAGGTTTTTCACCTTGGGGCTTTACAACCGCTTTAAGCTGTGGGGAGGGGGATCCATTGCAGTGGTTAATTTTGTTTTGTCGGAGTTCAACTTTAAGATATATGTTTAGCAACAAAGTGCAAGACATTTTTTTATTTTGTTTTTCAACTTCACCAATTGCCGTTGACAGAAATACATTTTTTATTTATTTTTTATTTCATTTAGTTTTTCTTGTTTGAATACCAGTTATGGCTTATCTTAAAGGATTTTTGCCAAGTGTGTTCCAGCTCTAGACTATGGGCCCAGATTCTCTCTAATTACATTTACTGTATGTAATACAAAGCAGCTCTGCAAATAACTTGTATGGTAAACAAAATGTTTTATAAGAAGCCAGTGGAATAAACATCTTTGCAAATAATGTTTGTTACTTATCCTGTCCCCAACTTGCAGGGTTAGGCCTTGTACACACGGACGGACATATCCGATGCAAACGGTCCTCGGACCGTTTGCATCGGATATGTCCGCCGGGCTATTTTGGTCCGATGGCGTGTACACACCATCGGATCAAAATCCCCGCTGGCAGACAGCGCGGTGACGTGGCGGTGACGTTGACGCCACCACGTCACCGCACCAGGAAGTAAACAACTTCCACGCATGCGTCGCATCCATACGACGCTTGCGCGGGTGGATATGTCCGCTGGTGAGTGTACTGACCAGCGGACATATCCGACGGACATGTGTCCGGCGGAAAAGTTTCCGCTGGAGAAAACAGTCCGAATCCGTCCGTTTGCCCCTACAGACGAGCGGATTTTTCGGCTGAAATGGTCCGTCGGACCATTTCCAGCGGAAAAAGTCCATTGTGTGTACGAGGCCGAATTTGCAGGGTGCTCTGCGGCGGGATATTCACCTGCCGAGCGCCCCACAATGCACAGAGCAATCTAAGCCCGATTGAGCAAAGCTTTGCCTAATCAGGGCACAGTGAATAGATGGTTGTTAAGGAGTGAGCTGGGAAGCCGACCGCGACATCCTTAACAACGGATGAGTCATCAGCTGTCAATGGGCTTCCCCACTGTCAGCTGAATAAAAAAAAACATTGCTGCCAATAGAAAAATGTAAAAAAAAACAATGTGAAGGTCCGAGTATGCAGCCTAGCAGGCCAGGAAAGGGGGGTGAGTGAGCGTCCCCCTTCTAAACCATACCAGGCCACATGCCCTTAACATGGGGGGCAGGCTTTGGAGCGGGGAAGCTTTGTTACTTACATAGTAGGGGGTACTATGTACCCCATACTCATTCACATAGGGGGTACATAGTGATGTCACAAGGAGGCGATTCCACCAGGTGGCCCCACAGTTGGCAGTTTTTTTTTCCGGGCCCAGTGGTGGCGGTGGTGGCATCGTGATTGACAATGGATCTACTATGTACCCCATACTTCACACAGGAGGAGCGGCATGTGGGGGCCCACTTGTTAAAGGTGGCTTCCAGATTCTGATAAACCCCCTGCCCGCAGACCCCCACAACCAAGTGTTGTCAGGAAGAGGCCTTTGTCCCAATCAACAAGGTGCTTTGGGGTGGGGAGCAAGGGCTGTTACAGAATTTGGGGAGTGACCCCACGCCGTTTTTTTATTTTTATTTTGGTGTGGGGTTCCCCTTAAAATCCACACCAGACCCAAACGGCCCGGTATGAATAGGGGGAGGGGACCCTACATAGTTTATTATTTTTTTTTCTTTATAAATGTCAGTTTTGCAGCAGCAGGTTTTATACAAAAGTGCACTTTGCAGTTAGACTACGGAGACCCCCCCCCCCAGGAGCTGTATTTAAAGGAATGTTTCATTTTTATTGTTTAACTTTAAGCATCATTAAAATCACTGCTCCTGTAAAAACAATATATAAAAAAAAGATTTGCATACCTTTTTTTATGGCCAATAACTTGCATATAAGCCCAAAAAATGGGCACTTTTGATTTTTAAAGTTTGGGTTCCAAACTTTAATAGGTTTCAGAGTTTGAGTCCGAACTTTTGTGATATTCGAAAGTTCTGGTGCAAACCGAATCAGGGGGTGTTCGGCCCAATTATAACACAAAACTTTTATTATTCACTCCACTACCATCACAGATCACAGCACCATTTATAAAATACTGTACAATAATCTAGCTCATGTGTATTGCTGTCCTACTTTTGCATCCTTACTCAAGGATATATGAAAAGGTAAGAAACTATAGCGCAAACTCCAACACCAGTGCGTTATCCCAACTTTTGAGGCCAAGTATTGGCTTTCATGTATTCTTGAGCTAGTTTTGGATATATTTGCTTTCAGTTCCAGAAGATCAGCACTGGTAAGTTTTGGTGCAGAGAGCACTGCCCTGTCGCAATGCCCAACTTACTCTATGAATAATTCTCACACAAACTCTCTTTGTACCCCTAAGGCCCTGTACACATGATCAGACATGTCCGAGGAAACATGTCCGACGGACCGTTTTCATTGGACCAGGCTGAAGTGGTCTGTTGGTCTGATGTGCGTACACACCATCGGACCAAAATCCCCTCGGACCACAACGCGGTGACGTAGAACACAACGACGCGATGAAAAAACAAAGTTCAATGCTTCCAAGCATGCGTCGACTTGATGTACTAACCATCGAACCTGTTCAACGGACAGGTTTCCAGCGGACATGTTTTCAAGCATGTTTGGAAATTTTTGTCCGCTGGAAAACGGTCCAATAGGCCGTTCACACGATCGAACATGTCCGCTGAAAATGATCTGCGGACCAGTTTCAGCGGACATGCTCGATCGCGTGTACGCGGTCTAACACATACCCAACCTTTTCTGTTACTCTAACCTTAAAGTCAGTGGCGGCTAGTGCTCCATCAATTGGGGGGGTAGGGGCGGCAGACGGACCTAACCATGGACCCCACCCCCCAATTGCTCCAGCCTGCACCTTGCATGTGATTGTGCAACTGCACTTTGCAAAGTTCACAGTCTATTTGCCTTTTATATTTTTCTCTTTCATAGTATGCACCTTGTGAGTGTAGACAACGCTCTCAGTGATTTTTCCATTCATCATAGCATCCCTGGAAGGCTTCAAGTTGGATAGCATTCAGAGCCTGCGTACTGGCTCTTTGGACATTATCTACACTGCCAAAATAGTGTAGTTTCTCATGTTCAAATACAGAGTCCCGATTTCATGAACAATTGACTTGGTAATTAATATCCGTTTCCTCTGCAATCATTCTGAAGACCTCACTGCATCCACATTCTGTTCCATTTTTTAACTACGTCTGACTATAATGTCCTGTACACACGATCGATTCATCTGATGAAAACGGTCTGATGGATTTTATCATCAGATATCCGATGAAGCCAGGGGCGGACTGATCATTGAGTCACTCGGGCACCGCCCGAGGGCCCCATGCCACTAGGGGGCCCCATCAGGGTTGCCAGGCTCAGTAAAACCAGGGACAGTATGTAAAAATCTGTTTTTTTTACATCTGTCCCTGATACGTCTGAAAGCGACATGCTTTTGATGTGAAAATCCAGAGAATTTAGCTTTCCCGCATCTGCACTGCCTCCTGATATGGTGGCCATCTGTAAGCCCAGGGGCCCCATAATCATCTATTGCCCGGGGGCCCCATGAGTTGTCAGTCCGCCCCTGGATGAAGCTGACTTTCATCAGTCGTGCCTACACACCATTGGTTAAAAAAACGATCGTGTCAGAACGCGGTGACGTAAAACACAACGACGTGGTGAGAAAAATTAAGTTCAATGCTTCTGAGCATGCGTCGACTTGATCCTGAGTTGATTTTTAAACGATGGATTTCCCCACAGACAATCGTTTGTTTCTATCGATTTTTTAACCGTCAGATAATTTTAAAACAGGTTCTACGTTTTTTCACTGATGGGAAAAAAAAACGATGGGGCCCACACACGATCGGTTTATCTGATGAAAACGGTCCATAAGAATGGTTGCAGAGGAAAAGGGAATTACAAAGTCAATTGTTCATGAGATCGTGACTCAGGATTTGCACATGACAAAGGACACGATTTTGGTAGTGTGGATAACGTCCAAAGACCTCTGAATGCCATCCCACTTGAAGACTTCCAGGGATGCTATATTGAATAGAAAAATCGCTGTACACTCGAAGGATGCATACTTTGAGGGAGGCAATGTTCAATTGTAAAAATTTTCAATAAAATTATTTTTTAAAATATCATTCTCATTATTTTCTGGACACACCTCTTAAGTGAAAACTCATAGTCCAAAGAAAAGTCCTTGAAAATTGCAACTTGAGTGTAACAACATGTGTGCTGCTATTGGTGTCCCCACTCTCCTACTTCCTGCCAGAAAAGATGTGTATTCACCATGCGTTACCATTAAAGGAGACTCTTACCAGATGAAGTGGACCATTAAAGTAGAAGTTCACCATAAAACTAAAATCTGGAAATCTACAGGCATCCACAAACGTAAGGCTAACCTATCTAAACCTATAAAAAAGAAATCGCTATACAAACCTTTTTTGAAGCCATTCCCATTCAGCTTCCAGCGGTGGAAGCTGTGTGCAAGAGACAGCCGACAACGGTTGAGAAATGCCTGGGAAGTGATGTCACCAATAGACTTAAGCCCTGTACACATGATGGAATCTAATTCGATGTATTTTTTCGTCAGATATCCGATGAAGCTGACTTTCATCAGTCTTGCCTACACACCATCAGTCAAAAATCCGACTGTGTCCAACGCGGTGACGTAAAACACTACGACGTGCTGAGAAAAATGAAGTTCAATGCTTCCGAGCATGCGTCGACCTGATTATGAGCATGCGTGTATTTTTGACTGATGGACTTCTACACAGACGATCGTTTTTTTCTATCGTTTTTTTATCCATGGGAAAATTTTAAAACACCAGGGAGAAAGCCTTGCATTACTGTGTTGAGTTACAGACAGAAGAACAGGAAGTGAGGATTTTTCAGAAGAAATAAGGACATTTAAAAGCAAAATGGAAGGATGAGGTAAGTGAAGGAGGACTGCACTAAGGTAAAGGAAGCTCTTTAGGGAATTGTTTTATTACCTTTACAACTCCTTTAAAGTGATATTAATTGCTCTGTGCAGTGGTTTTGCACAGAGCGACCCCAATCCTCATCTTCTCAGGTCCCCCATTGGCACTCCTGGCACCTCCCTCCTGCAGAGGTACCTGAGCAGCCTAGGCCCTGCTCTCTCCACATTGGCTCATAGGCTGTGATTAACAGCCAATGGCTCCCACTGCTGTCTCAGCGTATGAGGAAGAAGAGACCAGGGAGAGCAGCTGCTCTCACGGACATTGTTGAATTGAGATGGGGCTCAGGTAAGTATTGGGAAGGGGGGCTAGGGTTGCCACCTTTTCTTTAAGCCAAACCCGAACACTTTAGCTGCCTGGGACACCTTTGGGTACCCCAAGGAGCGTAGTAATGCAGTTTACATAGCATGCCACAGCGAACTGTGGGTGTGGCTAAATTTCTCTTGCTGACATCATCGCCCTGCCACCCCAGTGATGCCAAACCTGACCCCAGACAGCTGCCTGCAGCTCCCAGGTGGCTTGAGGAGCCACAGCCCAATCTGAATAATGTGTCTGGGTTTTTTGGCGAACTGAAACCCGGACACGTGATCCAAAACGCGGACTGCGCAGGTGAATCCCGGACAGGTGTCAACCCTAGGGGGGGCTGCTGCACACATAAAGTTTTTTTTACCTTCATGAATAGAATTCATGAAAGTAAAAGCCCTTGAGCCTTTACAGCCACTTTAATTCCAGAAAATGAATATAAACTTTGGAAATTGACATTGGAGTAAAAAACTGCAATTGACCACATTTTATAAAAGAAGAGAGCATTGCAATTTTAAGTATTTATCTGCAACATTATCTAAGTGTAGCCTTTATCAACAGAGCAGAACAGCTGGATTCATATTTAATCTGATTTAAATCCTTAAAAAACAGATAACTTCAAACAAGAAGCAAGAGGGCAGAGGCGGCTCTTTAATTAGGCAAATTAGGCGGTCGCCTAAGGCCTCGCGCTCACAGGGGCCTCATAGCCGCCTAATTTGCCTCTGCTCAATCACTGTGTGATAGATTCGTTCAACTTTCTGCAGCCATTTTTATTTGCTTGAATTTTTTTTACCCATTATGGGAGTGAGTGGGGGGGGGCATGTCTAAGTTTTGCTTAAGGCCTCACAAAGCCTAGAGCCACCTCTACAAGAGGGCCGCATGCAGCCCATTGATTTGACATTCCTGGGGTATCAAATGCTGTTTACTATATTAAATATTTCCCTTGTCTGCCTTAAATCATACAATTTGTGATATGTAAATGTACGCATTTTTACAGACTTATTTAAAAAAAAAGGTGTATTTTGGGTTTGCAAGTGTAATTTGTACTTCATCATTTCTCTGATTTCAATCTATCAACACTGCACTGAGAACTCTGCAGATTAATACGATCTTTCATATAGGTGTTTGCAGGTTACATCTTGCATTACATTCCCTTTCCAATTCGGTCTGTTACTTCAATTGTCCAATGTCCATCAGTGCAAAGGTTTATTACCAGCATGTTGGTGCTACTGCTGGTATGAATGGATGAGTTATACTGAGATTTTCCTTGAGCGTCGCTGTCTGTCTGCGTATACCTGCATTATTATAGCGACGGTATTTACGCTTCGTGATTACAAAGCATCCTCGCCACCTTGATCTGCTCCTCTCCTACCTGTCTCTGTCTGTCTTTTTTTTTCTTTTAACACTCTTGTGTATGAGGGTAGGTGAATGACTTATCATCCAGCAGACTCATTTACCATGATATTTAGCAGCTGCTGGAAGCCATGTGATACATTGAGCTTTGTATAAAATAGTTCACTGGAAGGTCTTTGCACAGTTCAGACATGTCAGCTGAGTAACTTCAAGCAGTGCGAGGACTTGTAATTATATTGGCCCCAGGCTGCTATCTTTCTGAGAATGCTTTGTTTCCACGCTCTTGTCCAATCATTGCACTGCATGCAGAAAGTAACTCCTAGAATGCTGTAATGGGTGACCAAAAGTATGTGAAGAAATGAAAACAGCTATGAAATCAAGTCTGGGCATGGACTTAACATTACTTATGTGAAGTGCAAACACCTTGCTTCCTTGTCAGACCTACAACAGGTAAAATTCCAGCCTTTTCAACCTGTTTCTTTGCTAATATAAAGAGCACCTAGCTTTGCAAAGCAGTGCATTGGAAACTAGGGCAGCCATAGAGAGAGTGATTAATAAAAAAAATAGTTTTCAATACATGAAGGTGAGGGGATATATACCTTCTCTATTGAGTTTAACCACTTGCTTACTGGGCACATATACCCCCTTCCTGCCCAGGTGAAATTTCAGCTTTCAGCACTGTCACGCTTTAAATGACAATTGCGCGGTTGTGCGACATGGCTCCCAAACAAAATTGGCGTCCTTTTTTTCCCACAAATAGAGATTTCTTTTGGTGGTATTTGATTACCCTGCGGTTTTTATTTTTTGCGCTATAAACAAAAATAGAGAGACAATTTTGAAAAAAAAATAAAAAATGTTTACTTTTTGCTATAATAAATATCCCAAAAAAATAAGAATAATAATATTTTTTCTCAGTTTAGTCCGATAAGTATTCTTCTACATATTTTTGGTAATAAAAAAAATCGCAATAAGCATATAGTACAAAACTGTGGGATGTCTGCACAGGCAATCACTAGTGAGGCAAGGTTCTATAAAATAAATGGCAAGATAAGACCAAGACCAAGACAATAGCATGTATGGTCTTAGAGTTCATATATTTAAAAAGTCCATTAGAGGGTCAGTCCAAACAAAACGCCACGGTGGTACCTGTTGGTAGCTATATAAAGCAATGTTGATGATGACAGGTACTCAGGGCAGCTCTCCAGAAGCGATACTCAATGTATTTAAATTATTTTATTTATTTATTTTCAATGTATTAAAATACAGATTACTCAGAGGTGCTCTTTTCTTTTATTCTTTTAAAAGCATATAGTGATTGGTTTGCGCAAACGTTATAGTGTCTACAAAATAGGCGATAGAATTATGACTTTTTATTATTATTTTTTATTGGCGGCGATCTGCAATTTTTGTCAGGACTGCGATATTGAGGCGGACATATCGGACACTTTCGACACATTTTTGGGACCATTCATATTTATACAACGAACAATGATACAAATATACACTGATTACTGTATAAATGTGACTGTCATGGAAGGGGTTAACACTAGGGGGGCGAGGAAGGGGTTAATGTATTCCCTAATTAGTGATTCTTACTGTGGGGGAAGGGCGTGACTGGGGGAGGTGACCAATGGTTGTCCCTATGTACAAGGGACACACCATCAGTCTCCTCTCCCTGATAGATGGCATCCCGGCAATTCAGAGCCACAATGTGGCCATAAAAACCCGCTGTACGATAGTTACTTTTCGGATCCCCATGGCTGATCACGTACAGAGCTCCCTCAATATAGCCACACACAGTCCCAAATGTGTCCACTCTCATTTTCCCCTCTTCTACTTGGCTAATGCCGAGAACAAGACCAAGGGGGTTGCAATCTTTTTCTCCAAATCCAGTAACTTTGAGTATCTCTCTGACTTCAAAGACCCGGAGGGACGGTTTATACTGGTTAAGGGTAAAATTGAGGGTCATCTATACTCCCTGGTCTCATACTATTCTCCCAACAAAGGGCAAGACAAGTTTTTCCAACTAATCTTGGATACTTTAACCCCACTTCTGGAAGGCACAGTCATTTGGGGGGGATTCCAATTTGGCTTTTGACCAGGGTTTGGACAAATCCAGACCTCCGTCCGCCCAACTTACTAGACCCACTAGGATCAGCCTGAAAATTGCCAAACTACTCCATGACAGGGGGTTGACGGATGTCTGGCGGGAGTCTAATCCTTCAAAGAGAGACTATACTCATTACTCTCACCCGCATAATACCTATGCCAGGATCGATCATATTTTAATTCCTTCATTTGTACTTTCGGCAGTGATCAAGGCCCAAATCAGAGACACAGTCCTATCTGACCATTCTATGGTCATCATGTCCATCCGCTCTTTAGCCGGTATGGCAAGGAACGGACATTGGCGGCTAAACGAGTCCATTCTCTCCAATCCAACCACAACAACGGAAATTAATAAAGCCCTTCAAGAATATTTCACAATTAACAATGTTGAGGATATCTCTGCGGAGACCCTATGGGCAGCCCATAAAGCTTGTATTAGAGGTAAGATTATTCAGATCTCTACGCGAATCAAAAGAGAACACGAAGCAGAAATTGTACGTCTGGAGAAGTCTTATAGGACCCTAAGGGCACAACACAAAAAGAAACCATCTTTAGCCTTACTAGAGAATATTGACAAGCTGAGACTAGAACTTAATTTAGCTCTCACAACGAAAGTGGAGAGATCTCTCCGCTGGAGTGGCAATAAGTTTTACACCCAAAAAGGAAAAATAGGCCAGATGTTAGCGACCAAATTGTCCCCTAAAACAAGGTTTCACTCCTTGCCCACTTGGCAGGTCAAGAACCTACGTCCAACCCTAAAAAGATCCTGGAGGCATTCAAAACATTCTATTCTGACCTGTATAGTGCCCCTCCACAGATTCCCAGGGATTTGATTGACGACTTTTTGGACAGCCTACCCATCCCATCCTTAGACGTAGAACATAGAGACAGGCTGGAAGCACCCTTTTCGGTTGAAGAGGTGGCGACAGTAATCAAGGGCCTCCGAAAGGGTTCAGCCCCAGGCCCAGATGGCCTGTCGGTCCTCTATTATAAGTCATTTGCAGATACCCTAGTCCCACATATGACAAACTTTTTTAATTTCAAGACTCAAGGCACCCCTTTGGGTACACAACTTAATACAGCATACATTACGGTTATTCCAAAACCGGATAAAAACCCAGAAGAAGTCTGTAACTATCGCCCCATTTCCCTGATAAATAATGACCTAAAAATTCTTACAAAAATTCTAGCTCTCCGTATCTCCTCTTTCATTAATAAATATATTCACAAGGACCAAGTCGGATTTATTCCAGGTCGACAAGGCCCAGATCAAGTGAGAAGAGCAGTGGACATTGTCTCAATTTTGCAATCCAACTGGGACGGAGGTCCGAAACAAAAAGGCTTTCTCCTAGCTCTTGATCTGCAGAAGGCCTTTGATTCTGTGTCCTGGCAATATCTTCTCCCCCTACTAGAACGATGGGGCTTTGGCCCGAGATTTATGGGGGTAATACAAGCTCTCTATTCTAAACCAAAGGCCCAAATTCGAATCCAAGGGTACTACTCTTCTCCAATAGACATAGCCAGGGGTACCAGACAGGGATGCCCCCTCTCCCCAATCATTTTCGCAATGGCAATTGAAACCCTCACGATAGCCATTCGACAGAACCCTGACATTCAAGGCGTTTCATGCGGAGACCAAACTCATAAATGTGGGCTCTTTGCCGATGACTTACTACTATTTCTAACTTCTCCTATTACTTGCCTACCAAACCTTTGCAAGGTAATTTCGGAATTCTCTAAAATCTCAGGTCTCCAAGTCAATTATGCCAAATCACAAGCCTTGAACGTATCCCTTCCACCTTCTACAGTATCCCTCCTCCAACAGTCATTCAAATTTGAATGGTGTCCCTCATCTATCAAATATCTAGGGATTTCCTTAACAGCTCGTACAGAATCCCTTTACACAAATAACTATGCTCCCCTATACCGAAAACTTACAGCCGACATGAATAACTGGGCCAAATATGATCTTTCCTGGCTGGGCAGAATTAACTCTATAAAGATGACTTTGCTTCCTAGAATTTTATATCTATTCCGCTCCCTTCCCATTCCCATCAGAAAAGACCACGTGCAGACTTTACAAAGCAAAATACTCAAATTCATTTGGGGCAGGTCAGGTTACAGAATCCCCCAAAACACTCTATATAACCATAGGAAAAGAGGAGGACTAGGATTACCGCATCTATATAAGTACTTCGTAGCTGCCAGACTGGCTCAACTATCCGTAGTTTACTCCAAACTGGATAAACCAGACTGGGTCCACATAGAGGGGCAAGCTGTCCCCCAGTTCTCCCTAGAATACTTACTCTGGTGCCCCCAAAAGAGAAGACCACCCATTTTGTCCCCCTCCCTTTCTCAATCTTATGCCCTTTGGGATAGAATTCGTCACCTTCCAGCCCTGGTTTCGAAAGGGCAACCTCTAGCCAGTGTATTCCAAAATCCGGATTTCCCACCTGGAATGGACAGGAAGGCCTTCAGTTGGTGGTTGGATAAGGGTCTGTACCGCATAGGACACTTCTTCACAACCAAAGGCCCTCTTACCCTAGACCACTGTGTGACTAAATTGGACCTCCCTGACACTGAAAAATTCAGATTCAAACAAATATCACAATTCCTACACACTTTATGGACGGATAGGCCTCTACCTCCCAAATTCACAGATTATGAGCTCTGGTGCGGGCAGACCATGGGACAAAGGGGAGGAATATCTGTCATCTACTCTTCACTCACCCGCCCGACTGAGAAGTCTTCTTATATGATGGCTTGGGAGGCAGACTTCCAACTAGAGTGGGACTTGGGGACCTGGCGGGCAGCTTGTTCTGATTCTTTTCAGGGCATCTTAAATACTTCCCTGATGGAAGCAAACTTAAAGGTCCTTATGAGGTGGTATATGACTCCCGCCAGGCTTGCGGCCATCTACCCATCATCAGATCCCAGCTGCTTTAGAGGTTGTCAACTCCTGGGCTCGATGGTGCATGTCTGGTGGGAATGTCCCAGAATCAGACCAATCTGGAAGAGGATTTTTAACCTCATTTGTACAGTCACTGGTTGCTCGGTCCCCAGGACGGCTTCTGTAGCTCTCCTAAATGCTCGGATTCCAGGTATATCCAAGCCCAATCAAAAGCTGATCCGATTTATGCTCCTCGGGGCTAAAATTACCATCGCAAGGGCTTGGAGACAACCCAGGGTTTCCATTGCAGAAATAAACCGCAAGATTTCGTGGATCATGGTGCAGGAAAAGCTGGCCAGCATTCTTTCAAACACGAAACAGAAATTTGAAGCCGTGTGGGGACCATGGGCGTCCCACTGTGGTATACCTTTGGCGACTGGGGTACACCCCGCGCAACCTGCATCCTTCAGCACAATTTAGGCTCATGCTTCCCTTCCTTTCCCTTTTTTTTACCCCCACTTTTCTCTCTCTCTTTTCTTACTTCTATTCTTTTAAGACAGTTGTATGACTAGAGGGTAATGTTCTTTGTTCTTCGTCCGGTTTTTCATATGGGCAATTTGGTAACACTATAGGCCTATCTTATTTCGTGAGTATGAGCTAGAGGTTCAATGAAGTCAAATTCGAACCCACTAATTTCCTTTCAAATACTTTTATAGGAGGAGGTGGATTGGGAGGCGCCTGGCTGGGACACAGAATGATCCCATTAGGGGTGTCCGGGACAGGCAGGATTCCCCCGAGCGCAAGACCACCATATTCACTTCTTTTTCCGCCCTTTCCTCTGTTATCAAGCTCGTTGGATTCCTTTAATCAGCTCACAGTTGGGCAATTTGAAATCAATTGAGTCATTGTTACTGTCATTATGCCCGGTTTGTTGAATGTTATGATGTTGTAATTTCAGCCTTTAGTCATACTATATCTGTATCCTTTATTTGAAAAAATAAAAATCTATTGAAAGAAAAAACCCGCTGTACGGGCGTGAAGTGGTTAAACAAAATAAAGATGTCACATACCTCCTGCGCCCCCCCCCCCCATACTTTTTCCATGGAAAGACACTTAGGGGTTGATTTACTAAAATGGGGAAAGTGCAAAATCTGGTACAGCTCTGCATAGAAACCAATCAACTTCCAGGTTTTCGTCAAAGCTTAACCACTTGCCGCCCACCGGCTGTCAAATGACAGCTAGATGGTGCTGCTCTTGTTCTAGCCAGGCGTCATATGACGTCCTCGGCTTCTCGCCCTTTTGGGGGCACGCGTGTGCCGCCGCCGGCGCTCGCACACCTGCCGCATCACTCAGCACAGATGTGCGTGCCTGGCGGCCGCAATGTCTGCCGGGCACCCCCAATTGCCCGGTAACAGAGCAGAACTGTGGATCTGTGTGTGGAAACACATAGATCCACGTCCTGTTAGGTGAGAGGAGACCGATGTGTGTTCCCAGTACAGAGGAACTCTGATCGGTCTCCTCCCCTTGAGAGTCCCCTCCCCCTAGAGTTAGAATCACGCCCTAGGACGCACATTAATCCACATTTAAACCCACCAAGACCCACTATGATGTAGCTTGCAACATTTCCAGTAATGAAAAGTAGTCCCTACATTGTACTTTTTTCCTGGGTTTGGGATCTTTTTAGTCTCCTATAACCCAGTGTCACACTATCGATTCTGTTGCAAAAAAAGCAGCAAGAGTCTTATCTCATATAGGGGGTTATTTACTAATGGTAAATACACTTTGCACTACAAGTGCAAACTACAAGTGCAAAGTGCACTTGAAATTGCACTAAAAGTGCACTTGGAAGTGCAGTCGCTGTAGATCTGAGGGGGACATGCAAGGAAAATAAAAAAACAGCATTTTAGCTTGCACATAATTGTATAATTAAATCAGCAGAGCTTCCCCTCATTTCAGATCTTCCCCTCAGATTTACTGTGACTGCACTTCCACGTGTACTTTCAGTGCAATTCCAAGTGCACTTTCAGTGCAACTTCAAGTGCACTTTGCACTTGTAGTGCACAGTGTATTTGCCTTTCGTAAATAGCCCCCACAGTATCTTTCCTTGTCGTAGTTAGTAGTACGTTTGTAGCAGCAAAATGCAGCTAAATTCTGCATTGCTTCACCAGCAAGGGAGGGGCATCCTATAGGTAAAGTAGTCGTCACCCCTCTCTGATCTGATCTGTTGACAGTGGCAGAAACATTTTTTTTAACATGGCCCTTTGTGTTGCATGTTGTGAATACTGGCATGCGTTCCACCTCTGACAAGCGGTGAGCCAGCGGGACTGGAAGTTACGTCTATGCCCGACTAAGTACTAAGTAGGCGGTACTTGGTCGCGCATAGACGTAACTTCAGGTCCCGCTGGTTCGCGCTTGTCAGAGGTGGAACGCATGCCATTCCTTGCAGTATTGGGACATCCATCCATACACGATCACACCATACAGCCTCAGTGCCGGGTCCGGGGCACTCTCCCAAGTAAGCAGCCAATTGGCTTTTTGATGTAACAGTTCTTTTACAATAAACGAGATTACGCTCTTGCGGTACCTACTCTAATTTTTGCATATTCCTATCGGAGCACTCTGGACATAGAGATTTTTCCAATCATATCTACAGCATCATCTTCCCTATTTTTACAGCAAGTGCATCTTGCTTTAAGCGCATTTGACCTCTTTTATTACTAAAAGGATCAACAACATGTGGTAATCTTCCATCCATACTTTGAGCACTATTGGGTGTTAATTCACAGTCGGTGAAGGTAGATTTATCTGTTGTAATTGGATTGTGGTTCACAGGATGAATACAGTGAATTTTGAAGAACTTTATTTAAGGACTTCATTTTTCTTAGCAGATTTTTTTAGTTTATGCGCTGGCACTTTATGGATATCATTGTTTAAAGGGGTTGTAAAGGAAAAATGTGTTTTTCATAATAAGCATCCTTTACCTGCAGACATTCCTCTTTTCACTTCCTCATTGTTCGTTTTTGCTCAGAAGTTGCTCTATTTCCTCTCTGTTCTGTTCACTTCCTGCTTGTCTGATTGTTACTCACCACCGTGAAGGGAGGCTTTACTGCAGTGGTCAGTGACGTGCTCGCCCCCTCCTGGGAACTACATCTGTGCGGCAGGATGCTCTCTACGTGTTAGAGACTTCAAGGAGGTGTGAATTACTGGGCGTGCCGCAATGCATACTGGGAAATGTAGTTCTTACATGAACTCGTTTTTTAACAGAATCATTACACGATTCTGTCTGTCTACCTTGCAGACATTCATTTTAGGCAAATTTACAACTCATATGAAGGCATTTTAGTTTTACAGCACTTTTTTGAGTATTTCTTTGGGTTTTAATTACCCCATCACACTAGTTGTCACTAGGTGATTGATGGGTTTATTACCATTCACTATTGTGTATAGGTAGGCTGGTGTTTTGTTTCTCTATAATTGTTATGATATGTTATCATCTCACAATTCCTATAGTAATCATTATGAGTCTCTAGCGCCCCCACCCTCCTATTTTTGTCACTTATCTCAGTCAATCACTGATACTTTGGGGTGCAGCTTTATACTATTTAATTTGAATTTTAACCACCTTTCATATTATTTTCAAATTTCTTTGGCACAAGATATTTTTTCTCACAAAAGGCATAATGAGCTAGCATGCACCGCATGAAATACTTACCTTAGAATGAGGTGTCGCAGGTGATCTCGGTCCATGCCGGTCAAGCACACATTTTCCCTCGGCGTGTCTCCGGGTATCACGGCTCCGGCGCTGTGAGTGGCCGAGCCGCAATGTCGTCTCACCCCAGGGAAGCACACGGGAGACTTCTTTCCGGCAAGGTCCAGCGTCTGCCGGACTTTCAGCCGAGAAACTTAGCTACGCATGCGCTGCTAAAGTCACTGGCTCATTGCAAGGGGAATTCTTTTTAACTGCAGGTAAGCCTTATAATAGACTTACCTGTAGTTAAAAGTAAAAGTCATGAAAATGAACACACCATGTCAATTGTTTGAGTCATTTGTTCATGCTTATCACCTTTATCTGTCGGCACTATTTGAATCAAGATCTAGGGCCAGATTCATAAAGCATTTACGTCAGCGTATCTAGAGATACTGGGGTAGATTCATGTACAGATCCGACGGTGTATCTACTGATACACCGTCGGATCTGTGAGATCCGACGCTCGGATCTATGCGGCTGATTCCTCGAATCAGATTCCGCATAGATCTCCCTTAGAGCCGACTGGTGTAAGTGAGTTACACTGTCGGTTCTTAGGCTGCATTCTCCCGCCGTCCGCTAGGTGGCACTTCTTTTTTTTTTTCTACGCGACGAATCTGCAAATAAGGAGAACCGCCGATTCAGAACCGAACGCCCGGCCGTCGCTTTTTTTTTACGTCGTTTGCGTTCGTCTTTTTCCGGCGGATCATTACCCCTGCTATATGCGGGGTAAGTGCGGCGGATCCTATGTTAAGTATGGCCGTCGTTCCCGCGTCGAGTTTTGAATTTTTTACGTCGTTTACGTAAGTCGTCCGGGAATACGGCCATACGTTAATTGCGTTAACATCGAAAACAATGACGTCCTTGCAACGTCATTTAAAGCAATGCACGTCGGGAAATTTTGCCGGCGGCGCATGCGCAGTACGATCGGCGCGGGGACGAGCGTGATTTAAATAGTAAACTCCCCCTAGCCGCGGAATTTGCATTCCGCCGGGGGATTTACGATCCGCCAGGGCTAATTACGAGGCAAGTGCTTTCTGAATACAGCACTTGCCTCAAAAACTGGCGCAGGCGGATCGTAAAAAAGATAGATCACGCGGATCAAAAGATCCGCTGATCTACATGAATCTACCACGTAAATACTAAGAATAGCCGGCGTATCTTTTTTTGCTATTCAGAAAAGATACGCCGGCTTTCTTCTAAGATACGAGCGGCGTAAGTTGCTTACACCGTCGTATCTTAGTGGCATATTTACGCTGGCCGCTAGGTGGCGCTTACAGCGGTTTATGCAAAAATTATGCAAATGAGCTCTTTACGGCGATTCCCGAACGTACTTGCGGCGGTGCGTCGTATTTTACGTTGTTTGTGTAAGCGTTAGAGCGGCGTAAGGTTACCCCTGCTATAGGAGGCGTAGCCAATGTTAAGTATGTACGCCGTCCAAAAAAAAACGTGAATTACGTGGGGTCATGATTCATTTACATGAATCACGCCCCCACTTCATTCATTTGAATTGCGCGGCCTTAAGCCGCAACACATACGTTACGCCGCCGTAAATAAGGGCGCAAGTTCTTTCTGAATAAAGAACTTGCGCAAATATTTACAGCGGCGTATCGCATCGGGGATACGTTACGCCAGCAAAAAGATCTGCAGATCTTTCTGAATCTGGCCCCTGATGTTTGCCTGTTCAAAAAGTCAGTAATTTCCATTGGGTGTACTTAAAGAGGAGTTCCACCCAAATTTGGAACTTCCTCTTGTTCCACTCCTCACCCCCATACATGCCACATTTGGCATGTAATTTTTTTTTGGGGGGGGAGTGGGGGCTTTAGCAGGAGTGTCCCACTTCCTGCTTCCGCCGAGGGGCTGGTTAGGCGATTAAGCCTTAATCGCCTACACCAGCCCCTCCCTGTAGGCGATCACATGGGACACTGACAGGTCCCATGCGATCGCCTCTCCAATCAGCGGCAAGCCGCGCCGCGCATGCATGCGCAGTGCGGCTCGCGCATGCGCAGTGGGTGCCCGGCCGTGAAGCCGAAGGCTGTCACGGCTGGGTGCCCACAGTCGGGATGGAGACGCCGGCTGGGGAGGGGGGGAGAGGAGCGGAGCCCCGGTCGGCGCGTCGCTGGAACGCAGGAGCAGGTAAGTGAGTGTTTATTAAAAGCCAGCAGCTACACTTTTTGTAGCTGCTGACTTTTAATAAACACAATTTTGGCTGGAACACCCCTTTAACTTTTCACATGCCTGTAGATATATATATATATATATATATATTATTATTTACTGGTGCTTTTATTGCATTGTTAATTTACGCAGCACTTAACATATATATTGTACATGCACATTAGTCCCTGCCCCCAAGGTATGTAAATACATGAGGTGATTATAATAATACAAATAAAAAAATGAATAAAAATAAGTTTAGAAGGGGGTTTAATGCAATTCTCTTTTGCATTACTATATTGAGTGTGCAGAGAAAAGCATATCACCCAGCTAATGCAAATGTCTTCTATTTGTATTTTTAATGATGTATTTATTTGCTAGCAACTATCAAATGTGGCAGTTGTGGACACAAATAATACTGTTTATTTAGGAAACACGAAATTAGAATAATTAAGCAAAACATATTTCTGGGAATGAGTTCCATTCTAATTATTGAAAACTAAGAAGCCAACTAAGAACATGGCTGTGTTATTGGCACTTGCTGGCTTGTGGCGCGCAGGCTGGGTATCAGACAGCAGTGTCATTTCTCACAATAGTCTCTCAATGGAGGAACTGCCAAGGCAGCACGTTTTTTTCCAACTTTGTATTAATTGTTTACTCTAACTTGTTTTGACATGACAGTGGCCGTCTCAAAGTTATGTCAGTAATAATAAAATTGCTGTTTTCATTGTTATAGAAAGACAAGGAACGCTTTCTCTGCGCTCGCTAAACTTGTGAACTGATGCCAAATATTACTCCTTTTCAGAAAACAAAAATGTAATTACCCCAAACAAATCACTCATATAAGCAAACAGTATGGTTTTAATAGCTGAGAGTGTGAATTAGTAAGGGATCAGACTGCAACCAATCTTTTCATTTTGAAATAGTTTTTAGATTGTTCTGTGTTTGCAGTGAACACCTCTGAAGAAAAAAAAATCACCTACCACAGGCAGGATAGTCATGATTGGGAATGTTTCCTATTCCACATAATATCACAATATAATGACCACAATGACTTGCGATTAATCAAAATATGTCAACATTTTATTAGTAGAGTGTTTCTTAATTGGAAAAACAACTTTATTAAAGAGTACATGCACGGTACATGAAACGATATAAACCATTGTGACCAAAAGAAAGGAAATGCATACATAAACACATTGGATTACCTGAGTGACATAAAAGTATAGACCCAACGGAGGTGGAGCCAGCACACACTTAAAAAAAGGGGTACAAAGAGGGAAAAGGAAGGGGGATGAGTGAGAAACACCTCACGCACACGTCTCGCCGTCCGCCAATCATCTGCCTAGTAGAGTGTTTTTTAATAGGGTTTTCTGGGGGATTATCCCACTAGCATGGTGGAATCTCACCCTTAGGCGGCGTACACACGATCGGATATATCCGATGAAAACGGTCCGCGGACCATTTCCATCGGATATGTCCGATCGGGAGTTTGATCCGATGGCGTGTACACACCATCGGATCAAATTCCCCGCCGCCGGAAGGCGCGGTGACGTGGCGGTGACGCGGCGGTGACGTTGACGCCGCCGCGTCACCGCAACGTCACCGCACCAGGAAGTAAAACACTTCCGCGCATGCGCCGAATCCATTCGGCAGCGGCGCGGCGGCGGTGGGGGCCGACATGTCTGCTGGTAAGTGTACTAACCAGCAGACATGTCGGGCGGACAGATCCCCACCGGATAGATTTCAAAGCATGCTTTGAAATCTGTCGGGTGGACAAATCTGTCCGCTAGCCCATACACACGAGCGGAGATGTCTGCTGAAACGGTCCATCGGACCGTTTTCAGCGGACATATCCCCTCGTGTGTACGAGGCCTCAATGTTACTGTTTACGTCACCGAATCATTTTATAAAGGTTGTTTTTCTATAAAAAATAATGTGATACACCGCGGCTGACCCCCATTACTGCTATCTTCTGGGAGACATCTCTTTGTCTCGGGTCCTTGGTTTTGCAATTAACCACTTCATTACTAGGCACTTTAACCCCCTTCATGCCCAGACCAATTTTCAGCTTTCAGCACTGACACATTTTGAATGACAATTGCGTGGTCATACAACACTGTACCTAAATTATATTTTTATCATTTTTTTCCTACAAATAGAGCTTTCTTTTGGTGGTATTTGATCATCTCTGCGATTTTTATTTTTTGCGCTATAAACAAAAAAAGACAGAACATTTTGAAAAAAAAACACAATATTTTTTATTTTTTTCCTCGGTTTAGGCCTATACGTATTCTTTTACATATTTTTGTTAAAAAAAACTCAATAAGCGTATATTGATTGGTTTGCGCAAAAGTTATAGCGCCTACAAAATAGGGGATAGATTTATGATTTATTTTTTATTTTTTACTAGTAATGGCGGCGATCTGCGATTTATTTTTTTTGTCAGGCCATTCACATTTATCAATGAACTAATTACTACATAAATGTGACTGGCAGGGAAGGGGTTAACACTAGGGGGTGAGGAAGGGATTAAATGTATTCCCTGGGTGTGATTCTTACTGTGTGGGGGGAGGGGACTGACTGGGGGAGGTGACAGATGCTGTGTCCCTATGTACAAGGGACACATATTGGTCTTCTCTCCCTGACAGGACGTAGAGCTCTGTGTTTACACACAGAGCTCCACGTCCCTGCTGTCACCGCCGATCGCGTGTACCCAGCGGACTTCGCATCCACCAGGCACACGCATTGGCTCCTCAGCGATGCGCCGGCACAGTGTTTACCCGCTGCGCGCCCCCCAGCGCGCATGGGTAATGCACATAAAAGGACGTCCAAAGACATCCACCCGGCACTTAAGAGCCGCGCTGTGGACGTCTTTCATCTATAGCGCGGGTCTCAAGTGGTTAATCAAAATATACTTTATGCTTAAAGCCCAACTCCAGGATAAATACTACCCTCCTCCCAGGCCTCCCTTCCACCCCCTCTGTCAGACTATAAAACCCTATTTTTATTTATCAGTCACGGTCATGCCATTATACAGGATCCTTATCCTCTCTATTTACTTCCTGGTGGGTTCAAGACAAATAAAGAGGACCATCTGGCAAGTCCCCATACGTGGAAACAATGTTGGTAAAGGTCTTCGCTGTGTCACTTCCAGGTTAGTGTGTTTTACGTCACTTCCAGTCCTACATGCCGTAACATCATGAAATGTTTCATCTGTTCGGACTTCCTCATAGGACCCATAGATAATTTGCACTTTGGAAGTGGCATTCACTAGCACTGCACAGCGGAGGACATATTGTTGATAATGGTGGAATTTTTAACACACATCTTTGTAGTGGAATTTTATTATTTGGGACCATTTCAAATTTTCTCAAGTCATTTGTTTCACTTTTTGTCAGGTTTTTATGTATAGATTACTGTATAAGCCGACCCGAATATAAGCCGAGGCACCTAATTTTACCACAAAAAAATGGGAAAACGTATTGACTCGAGTATATGCCTAGGGTGTCCATCTGCATGCCTCACTGTGCCTTGCTTTGCATCACTGTGTCCATGTGCATGCCTCAGTGTGTCCAAGCCTTAGTGTGCCCATGCCTCACTGTGCCCATGACTAGACTGACATTTAACATGGGAGTCTATGGAAGGGGTGCCTGGCTTTGAAAAATCAGTGCTCCTCAGCCGTAGGTCCCCCAGACAACAAACTTTGCACACTTGTAGATGAGAAATGGGGCTAGCCGGTACCGGGTCCATAAAGTCCGGGAGATCAGGCGGAAAAAGGTGCCACAAGTATTAGCCGAACGGGGCATTTTCAGCACAACATTTGTTTCTGAAAAACTTTGCTTATACATATATATATATATATATATATATATATATATATATATATATATATACGGTAAATCTATTTATGAGATATTGCACTTTTAGGCCACCGGGGTCACTGAGATGGCACGTCTGCTGGAAGTTATGTGTCCCTGAACCGGATGAGATGTCATGCACCTGGTGGAAGAGTGCCCGAATGAGCAAACTGGAAGTCTTGGAGAGCACTCAAACCATGTCAATCGAAAGGAGCATGATCTGAGGTAGGGGTAAAACCCCTGAAACATGGTATCCAGCTTCTCTCCTTTGGTTTGACATGGTTTGAGTGCTCTCCAAGGCTTCCAGTTTGCCCTCATTAGCCGATGTTCGGGTGCTAATCCACTAGGTGTATAAGATTACATCTCAGTGCACCCGGCAGGTCGTAATACACATACTTATCCCCCTATCCTGAGGCTCCTGGGTGGTGTTACCTACTGTTGGGTCTGGGATTATGTGCCATCCTTCAGCTTTTTGGAGTATGTATTTCTCCTCTCCATTGACTTAGTGATATATCAGTACAAGCATGCCTGTATGTCATGCTTTTTAGCTTTACATTAAAGTGAATTTTGATTTTTTACCCCCTACACACGGCCGGTTTTCCTGGCAGGAAAACTGTCAAGAGAGCTTTGGCCGGGAATCCCAACTATGTGTATGCTCCATCGTAGTGTTTCCCATAGGAAGAATGCCAGGAAAAAGACAGATTGTTCTAATTTTTCCCGTCGGGATTTCCGGCTGTTTTCCTGTCAGGAAAAAAATGTGATGGAGCATACACATGGCCAGGATTCCCGACCAAAAGCTCTTATGGAAGTTTTCCTACCAGGAAGGACCTAGGTCCAAGGACCTAGACTGTGAAACGCACTACCAACCACCATCCGATTGGAGGTGAACCACTTGGCCTTCAGAAGAAAGATCAAAACCTATCACTTCTGAAGTCAAAAAAAGTTTCGCTCAGGGAATGGATACTAAGCGCCCAGAGGCGATTCAGTTCGCATGTGTTGCGCTATAACGGTTTTGTGTACGAGGCATGACAGTTGTCATTCAAAGTGTAACAGTGCTGACAGCTGAAAATTGGTCTGGGTAGGAACGAGTTAAAGTGCCCAGTAGGAAAGTGGTTAATATAAGCTGACCATTGTAAACCCCCCCCCCCCATCAGTGTTACATGGTCCAAATTAGTGATGCAGGAACAAGCGCGATTCCAGCGCCGGTTCCTGCATCTCCCCTGCAGGCAGTTCACACTGCCCTAACTGCAGGTGTCACAATACAATGTCAATGACGCCCCCAGAACGATTCACAGATCACAGTGCAAACTGTGGATTCCGACAGGTAGCAGAAAGCATGGATGTGAACACCCATGCATTCCGATTTCCAGTGCGTGGGGGGAGAAAAGTTCCCTGTGCAAATCCAATGCGAGTTTAGCTATGCAACTGTATGGCTGTATTGTACAGACATCGCATGCGATCGGCAACGCAGTACAGGTGTGAATCACATGCGATGTCTGTTCGCTATAGTGTGATCCTGGTCTAACTGCCACTTTTTGCTGGACAGTTTGGTCTGTTAAAGAAAGTCGAGAAATAACAAACGGGTCGCATCACCAGATGGGGATTAAGGAAAAAAAGTCAAAATCAAAAAAAAATCTAAGAATTGATAATATGCAATATAATAAATGTTTGTTTTTGGGTTTAATACCGCTATAAATATTAATTTGTGTTCATAAATTCTTGAAATAATACATTATTTTTGTCTATTACAATTTGTTAAAAGGCAGCAAAATGTTGATTTTTAGAAAAGAATTCAAAACATGTACCTGTATCTGCGCTTTCTTTTGTCTTTCCCGAGTCTGCACTGAGAATTCGCCATCCTGGATATCTGCTGACATGGATTGTGTTTAGGAGATAGGGCCTGGACAGCCCTTTGATAAGCTACAGTATGTTGACAGCATTAATTATCTGGGCATTGGCTATCAAGTGTGTCTGCTTCAGTTGTATATCTAAATTGATCATAATCACCTTTACTTTGGAACAGAAAATAAACAAGTACATTAAACAAAGTGATTATACTGAGGTTGTTGAATGCAGTGCAATTTGCTGAAATGCCACTTTTGTTTAGAAGTTGCAGACTTTTATATCATTAGGAGGAAAAGATAAATGTGAAACTACACTGATGGGAAATTCTTTTTGCCTGCCAGGCTTTACAGTAGCTCTGTAGATAGCTTGACTATGTGTTGTTATCTTTTCTTTACAGTATTTCAGCAAATAGTTTTGTTTGTCCTTTTTTTGTTCCTTAGCCCCTTCAGCATAACCTGACTTCTTTATTGCTCTTGTGTATCTTCAATTAGTAGTTTTCCTAAACATGTAGGAGCTTGCTAAAGGAAACAGCAAAAAATGTTTTTATATCTTTTTGTCGTATGTTGTATTTTTATATGCTTCTGGACCGACGCTGCGACTGTCACCTAACTAAGAGTAGATATATCTATATTATTGGCGCAGTTTTTTTCTCGTTTATATGTTACTGTGGTATACACGCTTACTGCTGCCTTTGCTTTTCTGATATCATTATCACCTGTATTTTTGGTTAGCGCAATTTTCTTTTTCTATATCTATATTATTAGCTTCATCTGTGCTATAAAAACAGTAATTCAGGTTGCACAGTTGGGAACATGGCAAAACGATATAAATCTCCTGCGCTCCGGTATTTCTTGCTTATGGGGACATACAATTCAATTGTACAGTGTCTTTCAGTGTAGTGCTGGAACGCAGCCACTTCAGAATAGGTGGCGTGCGTTCCAGCCCATGTGGATGACTTTGGGATAATGAAATGTGAAGGGAAGGAGGGCACTGCCTCAGGATATGTAAGGTATGTGCACTTTCAAAGATAACACCTCTGACACCTGAAAATGGATGTATTTCTCCATACACCCTCATCCCCCTTCCCTTCAAAATTGGCGAATCTTTGGATTATGGGATACCCCATCGGTAAGACCATGCCAAGTCTGTGAGATATAGGGATCGTACATCCAAGGGTTAATTTTAAAATGGGGGGAGCTTTGCCAATAGACCTCCCTGTGGGCGGGGTGACCTGTGACCCTCTAGCACATGCTCTTTTCACCTCTCTGTGTATATGTGTGTGTGTATATATTCTGACAAGCTGCATAGTGAGGGAGCAGTGCAGACCACCGGGGCTCTGAGGAAAGGGGTACGCCCCCAAAACGTAAGCCTAGCCTGATTATCGGTCAGATACCTTTTTGGACTGAAGCAACCGTCCTGTTCTGCTGGCGCTGTTGGATTGTCTTTTAAAGCTTGTTTCTAACTCATTTTGTGAGTATAACTATTGATTTTAGTATTTTAATAAAAATTGTGTAACAGTATCACACTAGGTCGGTGCGCCCTCCATTCTTTTTTCTTTTACAGTTGGGAACAGGAACCTTGTATATTCCTTCCACATACTTCATGATTTCATATATTTTTGGCTAAGGCTGGGTTCACACTTTTGCAAATTGGATGCGGAATCCTCACATCCAATATACAATAGCAGGAGTATGTAAATGGCTCTCTATGGAGCTGGTTCACATATCTCCGACACAGCTCCAGTGCAAATTTTCACAGGAGCCCAGTGCGTCTTTTGGTCCGTTTTAGGTCCTAATTCAGCCAAAATGTTTGGCTGAAATCGGATCTGAAACTGTGAACCAGGACACACTGTACCCCTGCTGGGAGCCGAATCGGCATTAGGTGTGAACGGAGCCTTAAAGCAGAACTCAAGGGAGGAATACTCACCTTTACTCCAACAGTCCCTGTCTCTCGCCGGCGCCGGTATGTTTTTCTTTGTGACATTTTTTGGTCATCTTAATTGACCAGCGTGGGGTGATGTCACTTCTGCACATGTGCAGGAGCTAGGCATCCTGGCACAAAAGCTGAGCTGCGCATGTGCAGCTCAGTTTACATGCAGGGGATCAGGAACATGTACATAAATCTGAAGTATCTGAAGGGGGTGACACTGAAATGGTTGTTTCATACTACAGACACGTCATCCTTGGTGCATGTTTAGCATGTGGCTAGCTTGGACACTGTTGTTTGTGCAGCTGAAAGTGTCCAAGCAACCAATAACTCATACCAGGCATCATTCAGCTGCTACCTTGTGGACAGCCTTCCCAGAAAGAGTTGAAGCTGTTATAGCTGCAAAGGGTGGGCCAACTCAATGTTGAATCTTGTGTACTAAGACTGGGATGCCATTAAAGTTCATGTGCGTGTAAAGGCAGGTGTCCCAATACTTTTGACAATATAGTGTATATTAGTATTATATTACTAGTATCGGTATCGGGACCGATACTGAGCATTTGCGCAAGTACATGTACTCGCGCAAATGCTCCCGATGCTTCCCCCGATACTTTTTTTTTTCTCCTGAGTGGGGTCGGGAGCGGTCAGAGAGAAGACCGAGAGGAGACTGAGGAGGCGCGATCGGAAGGCGGAGAGGAGGCACGATCGGAAGGCGGAGAGGAGGCACGATCGGAAGGCGGAGAGGAGACACGATCGGAAGGCGGAGAGGAGGCACGATCGGAAGGCGGAGAGGAGGCGCGATCGGAAGGCGGAGAGGAGGCGCGGTTGGAAGGCGGAGAGGAGGCGCGATCAGTGGGCGGCGAGGAGGCGCGATCGGAAGGCAGAAAGCAGAGCAGTCCTCGGGTATGTATCACATACCACTGCTGCCGCCGTCTAGTTGTTTGGCGCTAAGGGAACATAACAGCTTTCATTTGAATAGCTGCGTGTCGCCAAGGCCCCTCCCCCTTGCCCGGGCACTTTGATAGACAAATCACCCATCCCAGGATTGGACGGGTGATCTGTCTATCAAAGTGCCTGGACAAGGGGGAGGGGCCATGGCGACGCGCGGCGGGGAACACGCAGCTATTCAAATGAAAGCTGCTATGTTCCCTTAGCGCCGAACAACTAGACGGCAGGGGAGACCGTCACATGGCTGCATATGGGGAGAAGACACATGGCTGCATATGGGGAGAAGACACATGGCTGCATATGGGGAGAAGACACATGGCTGCATATGGGGGGAGACATGGCTGCATATGGGGGGAGACATGGCTGCATTTGGGGGAGACATGGCTGCATTTGGGGGGAGACATGGCTGCATTTAAAAAAAAGTATCGGTATCGGTGAGTACATGAAAAAAAGTATCGGTACTTGTACTCGGTCCTAAAAAAGTGGTATCAGTACAACCCTAGTGTATATCTAAGGTCACATAAAGACATGGTCAAGCTAGAGCAAATATTGACTTTCTTTCAAGTGTAGTACAATAAATACACTGTGCAGGCCAACACTGGTCAGGCTGCAAAATCCAGTGCGCAGTGGCAACCTCGGACAAACTGGACCAACGCTGCGACTGTCACCTAACTCTTTTAATCCAATGTTATGTATTTCGTGACTGAGCAATGTTCTTGTATTAACCACGTGTTACTTGATTTAACAAATTTCTAGAAGTGTTCATACAAGCTGCTGGAAACTAGTCTACCCTCAGGCAGAGAATACACAGTGAAGCCTCTCCACTCCTGTGGCACAAAACAGATCCCACTTGGGGTGCCACACTAGGGGAGGGGGCTCGAGAGTTATTTGCGGAGCTTTTTTTCTCAGAAAATAGGTGCAGGAACTCAACCACGACCCGTTCAGATTTCACAAACAGTAGAAGGGTCTTAAAGGGGCATTAAATACCAGAATTGCATTACATACAGTGTGCAGAGTTCAGGGGGTTACAAAGCAGTCACTTGTAAACACAGAAACCAGACTTCTGTGTTCACAAGTGATTGTGGTGAGCGGGCACCAAAGGGTCTGAGCCAAAGGTGGTGGAACTGAGTTCCACCAAGTTCCCCCAGAAAAAAAGCCCTGGTTATTTGTATATAATTAGTTTATGTTCTCCACCTTCTGTTGAATTATATGCAAAATGTTAGTGGTTACATATAGCTATTGTCATAATCTATGCTCAACAACGTTGTTGCGTGACGTGCAATGCTTAATTGTACTCTGTAACCTTTTATTCAAAGTCCAATAAAATATTTAAAACAGAATAAATACACTGTGCAGCATATAGCCATATTTTGACTACATAGGAGGTTACCTTTTTACATGATATCTTATAGCATGCCTTGTGTATTGAATAATTTGAAAGAAGAACAACTAAGGTAAAGTATACCTGAATTTAAAAAGAGAAGATTTGCTATGTTATAAGATCCTGCAGGTATGGACTCCAGAGAGAGATATATAATTTTGCCCCTGTACAAATCATTAGTAAGACCTCATTTGGAATATGCAGTTTAGTTTTGGGCACCAGTTCTCAAAAAGGATATCGGGGAACTGGAGAAAGTGCAGAGAATGGCAACCAAACTGATAAGAGGCATGGAGGAGGTCAGCTAGATTAGAAAAGATGGATGGATGGAGGGATGGATTAGAAACACATATGAGGTCACAATTTTTTTCCCCTGCTGTAGCAAATTGGATCATGCTCTGCTGGGTTTTTTTGCCTTCCTCTGGATCAACTGTGAGTATAGAATTGGGTATATGGGATTGTATGATATTATTATTATTATTATTATTATAATATATATATATATATATATATATATATATATATATATATATATATATATATATATATATTATGGTTGAACTGGGTGGACTTGTGTCTTTTTTCAACCTGACTAACTATGTAACTATGCATGCACTCCGAAGGAGAGCAGCAGGCACTGTGCCCTGGAATGTAGAACGTTATGGCACCTTGCAATCTATTACAGGTAGTATTGGGGCACAATCTATCACAGGCTGGGGGGGGGGGTAAGGAAATTCTATTTCTAATATTTGACTGCTGTGGAGTAAAGTCAGGTCTCAAGTCAAGCTGTGCTGTCTGGCAGTGCTGTGTAAATCTCAGGAATAAATATACAGAAATTCAGATCTTTTGGCAGGTAAAAGTTGTGTTTTTTTTATTTAGTTTAACATATCTATATCAATGGCAGATATATTTAATTACATACAGTACCGGTATATAAGAAAAATATAATATTGGTTTTATCTTCACTAATTTATGGAACAGCAATAGCTTGATATAGAACAACATACTGTACATGCCAGGGACGGACTGACCATTGAGGCACCTGGGCACTGCCCGAGCTCCCCATGCCACTAGGGGGTCCCATCAGGGTTGCCAGGCTCAGTAAAACCAGGGACAGTATGTAAAAATCTGTGGTTTTTTTTACATCTGTCCCTGATATGTCCGAAACGGATATGCTTTTGATGTGAAAATCCCAAGATTTTATCTGCCCTGCCTCTGCACTGCCTCCTGGCATGGTGGCCATCTGTAAGCCCGGGGACCCCATAATCTTCTAATGCCCGGGGGCCCCATGAGTTGTTAGTCCGCCCTTGGTACATGCATATACCAATGCTGATGTCGTTCTTCTATTCATTTTGCTTTTATCTTTGAGAATAAAACTGAAATTATGGATGAATATATTACTTTCCAGAAATGGCATATTAAGCCCTAAATTATTCTACTTATAAATGTTTTTTTGACTCGATGTGAGGTCAATTGAATCACTAAGTGCTGTCAAATACCACGTCCATAACCCATAACCACCATCACCTGGAGAAACATAACTAACACATTAAATCACTATCTTAAACACAAAGTGCAGATCACATTCACAGAGGAGGTCACGTCATGCCCAATCAACCAACCTTTTAAGATCTGTAGCAGACACATTAGTATTTGATACCAGATATCATTGCCAGCACCGCTCAAGATTCCCGCCACGAGTCAATTCTAAGTATTTGTTGGACAAGCCTATGAATATTATCTTTGAAAGCTGGAATTGTATGCTCCATGTGTGTGGCTCTAAAGATTACCTTTCTTTTTTTCTTCTAGTTCATGGTTTAAGAAATCTGGTGAAGCATATTACAGAGAAGACAGAACAAATTCCTTTCTTGCCTGTAGCAGCATGTATTTGTTGGAGACTCAATAGAGAGTGCAGGACTGCAGTGACAAGCTCCTAAATGCTTTAGATGTGTCTTCTGGATGCGGGCAGAGAAGAGATCAGTATCCTGTGCTCTGAGTGACTTGTTGAGCACAATCATACCTGTTATAGTTGTAATTCAGTCTTATCCGGGAAATTCCACCACTAGCATCTTTTTTTTATGTTTGTAGACTTGAATAATCACTTATAAAAGTTACAGCCAAAAGGGGTTTGGAGCAAACCTGTGCTTTGCCCTTGCAAGGAAAAGCAACTGTTTTAATCCCCCCACCAGCAACATATACTGTATGAACAATAAGGACTCTTTTGCCGACATTGCTGACATTGACCAGTCTACAAGCATTAGTACTGTCACCTTAAAATGTGCTACTTGGGGAATGGGCATTAAAACATGCCTGTCCCTTTGTTTGCCCTGCTTGGTCAAAGCACTGTTTATTCCTGCAGTTCTCTGTTATTGCAATCATTGGGGTGGTGCAGTGCCAGTGCAAGAATATTTTTCTACATAGGCAAAGGTGCATTTTGGCTTTTCCCCCTTCTCCAGCTACCCCACCTTGGTACTGCTGTGCCCTCCATCCTACAGTCACCCCACACTGGCACTGCTACCCCACCCCCCATCCTGGCTTAAGCCAGCTCACACTGCTGTAGCCTACAATGTCCTCCAGGGAGCCGGCTCTTAGGTCTGCACCAGTGTGCAGGAAGTTCATTGTCTGGGAGAAGTGTGCACACAAGGAGAGGTGGATGTGGCTCCCAGGGTTCAAGGACTTTTTGGATGGGGGTTTAGATTGTGTTGCCCCCCTATCCTGGTGCCGTAAGGCAGCTGCCTATATGCTGGCATCGGCCCTGGGTTGGTGCATGGACTATTTATCTCATCCTGAGCCTACAAGTAGCTGACCCTTTTTTAAATTCTTTTACTGGTACTTTACTGGAAGAAATGGATAAAGTGGGTCTTTTACTATTTTGGACAAAGGATCTGTCAGAGAAAAGCCACCTGTAAATAAGCATGAATAATACTGATTTTCTTTAGGCTCGGTTCACAGTGATGCAACATGGGATCTGACTTGTGAAAACCCGAGCCAGATGACATGTGAAATTCAATGTTTCCTTATGAGAGCTGTCTTAACTGATACTACACAAGTCTGTCCAACTTAAGAAAGGGTTCCTGCACTACTTTGTTCTGACTTTTCTATGACTTCAATGCCACAGAGTGTGTAAAAAGTCATATCAAAGTCGTATCAGGCCTGGTTAACACTAGTGCGACATACGCCCTGACTTTGGGAGCACATGTCGCATGACATGTACAAATCAATAGTTCCCTATGAGAGGCATCTTAACTGGTCCAACTTGTGTTGGTCTAACTTTGAAAAAGGATCCTGCACTACTTTGGTCTGACTTTGGTCTGTTTTCATCCCATTCAATATCATTGAATTTGTATAAAAGTAGGATCCTCATCCTAACCATCCAACTTGTGACATCTGACATGGTGATCACAGCAGCAGGAAAAGGAATTTATATCACACTGGGATTGTTTTGATTGGTCAAAAGACAAGTTGGACTATCATAAAATCGGAGCAAAACGTATCCTGTTTATTCAGATGGAAGTAGGACTTCGCAGGGCAAAGTCAGATCTGCAGTCGTACAACAGTCATGTCGTACTAGTGTGAACTGGGCCTTAAAGTTAGACTCAAAGTTGCACTAAAAGTCGTACAACTTTGGAGTTGGGCTAGTGTGAACTTTTTCTTCTTCTCCTACCCTTGAACCCAACAGTAGCAATAGAAATAGATAGAAACACAGGAGCCTCCATTGTAAAATGTTTTAAAGGTGCCATACTGGTCTTGGCTTCACTATTTGCTGAGTCAAATGTAGCAAAGTCTAAGGCGGCGTACACACGACTGAGGTTCTCGCTGGAAACCAGCGAGAACCTCGCTGGAAGCTGCATTCCAGCGAGGACCTCGGCCGTGTGTACGCTCTCAGCGAGCATCCCGTCGGGAATCCCGTCGAGCAGAAATAGAGAGCACGCTCTCTATTTGCTCGACGGCCCACCTGGATGAATGGCTGGTTGCCATTCCCGACGGGCGGGTCGCCGATTTCGACGGCCGGCAGGGAACCTCGACGGGCGGAACGATGTGTTCTGCCCGTCGAGGTTCTCTGCTGTCTGTACACGGCCTGAAACATCTTTTCTTCTATCAACTGGAATCAGGATGACATCCCCAAAGCCTGCACTTAAAGGTTAGGTTTGCCTTTGAAAAAAAAATAAACGCATGTGTTTCTGTTGTAAAAAATGTGCATTTATTATTGTTTTATACAGAAGCATGCAAACCATTGCACCCATGATCTGTGGATCGCATTGAGTAAGCATTTATTCAAGATGTAAAAGGCGTCAGCCATTTGTCCCTGTATGTCCACTTCTCACCATTGATTGCTGTTTGGATGATTGTTTGGATACTTTGCAGTTTTGGATTTTATCCTTTGTAATTTTTTTCAATAAATATCGCCCATCAGAGTGTGGCAGTCCAGGATCATCTTTTCTTTTCATGGATCGCATCGATGTCAGGCTCTTGCAAACTCTTCCTCCAGCTCTCTTCTAATACCTCACTATGGGCTGTTTTGCCTTGTACACATGACCGGTTTTCCCGTCTGGAAAACTGCCATGAGAACTTTTGGTCAGAAAAAACGGTCATGTGTATGCTCCATTGCAGTTTTCCCAACCAGAAAACTGCCGGAAAAAAGGAGAACCAACCGGCTTTCTTTTTTCCCGTCGGGATTCCCGGTGGACTTTTTCCGTGTGTCGTGTGTATGCTTTTCCAAGGGGAAAAAAGGAGCATGCTCAGAATCAAGTATAATGCCGCGTACACACGATCACTTTTTGCGATGAAAAAAAACGACGTTTTCAATCATGAAAAAAAACAACGTTTTTCAAACTTCATTTTCCAAAACGAAGTTGCGTACACACCATCGTTTTTCTACAAAGCTCTAGCAAAGCGCGGTGACGTAAACCACGTTCGACGGCACTCTTTTCTATTGAAGCTCTGTCTCATAACTTGCTTCTGAGCATGCGCGGGTTTAAAAACATCGTTTTGCCCACACACCATCACTTTTTATGACACAAAAAACTACGTTTTGAAAAACGACACAAAAAATTCAAGCATGTTGGAATTTTTTTTGGGTCGTTTTTTTGAAGACAAAAAACGACGTTTCGCCCACACACGATCAATTTAAATGACGTTTTAAAAAACGTCGTTTTTTTTCATCGCAAAAAATGATCGTGTGTACGCGGCATTAGACTAGAACGCTCTTTCTGGTAAAACTAGCGTGGGTAATAGAGTTATTACAAATTGTTGCATCGTTTAATGCAGCGCATGAAAAGCGCGAATTGGCTCTCACCAAACATTTACTAGTACGAGGATCAGCGAAAGCAGCCCAAAGGGTGGGGCCATTTGAATGGAACTTCCCCTTTATAGTCCCGTTGTATGTGTTATACGTCGCCATGCTTTGGACGGGCGGTATTTGGCCTGAACATGTGTATGCAAGGCAGGCTTGAGAGGAATCCCGTCGGGAAAAACTTTGTTTTTTTCCTGCCGAGAAAAACGGTCGTTTGTACAAGGCATAAGTTGGAGAGGTAGAGGAAGATACAGTGGACTACAAGTGCACTGATTACCACACAGGTAGTCCACTGAGAACTACAAGTCTGTCTGCTATAGTGGAAGACAGGACTTGTACTTCATTCATTCACAGCAATGCCAATTTTAAATGTTACAACATCTGCATGGAAGAGGAATCTCCACACACTGTCATGTGGAGGTTGTCTGGATGTGGGAGGGGAGGAATTTGCACCATGTTACATGTTACACCCCAAATATGAACTTAGCCTTTAATTAAAACTCAGAAATGGCTTTGAGTCAGTGACTTTTCGAGACTAGAGACAACTAGACAATTAGCTTTTTCAGACAGAGCTCAGCAATGGCTGTCAGGGATAGGCTGAGGCACAATAGTACCCATCTTGGGAGCCAAGCTGGGGGGGCACAGCTAAGACAGGAGCCTCTCCTGCCTTTGCATCGCCTCTACATCACCTAACTGACAGCTATTTTCTCCCGGTGTAATCTCCAGGACTAAGAGCCCATTCACACAGGGGCAGCACGACTTTGGGGGCGACTCGGCAAGGCGACCTGAAAACGACTTCAGAGGCGACTTGCAAAATGACTTCTGTATAGAAGTCAATGCAAGTCGCCCCCAAAGTCGTACAAGAACCCTTTTCTAAGTCAAAGGAGCGTCGCTCCTATTAGAACAGTTCTATTGAACAGAGCGGGACGCGACTTGTCAGGCGGCTGTCGCCCCTGACGAGTCGCCCCTGTATGAATGGGCTCTAATATAAATTTGACATCTTGGGTCCTTCTCTGCATTTAATTTTAACCACTTCCCGCCCGGCCAATAGCCGATTTACGGCCGGGAAGTGGTTATGAAATCGTGACTAGACGTTCTCAAACGTCTAGCACGATTTCATGCCGTGCGCGCCCGTGCGGGCGCGCAGCGCGGCGATCGGTGATGCGGGGTGTCAGTCTGACACCCTGCACCTCCGATCTCGGTAACGAGTCTCCGGCGGAGCCTCGTTACCACGTGATCAGCCGTGTCCAATCACGGCTGATCACGATGTAAACAGGAAGAGCCGCCGACGGCTCTTCCTCACTCGCGTCTGACAGACGCGAGTACAGGAGAGCCGATCAGCGGCTCTCCTGACAGGGGAGGTTCGCGCTGATTGTTTATCAGCGCAGCCCCCCCCTCGGATCACCACACGGACCACCAGGGAGTGCCCACACTAGACCACCAGGGAACTTAAAAAATAAAAAAAAAAAGTAAAAAAAAAAGGAAAAAAAAAAAAAAAGGGGCAGTAAAAAAAAATATGCCAATCAGTGCCCACACATGGGCACTGATTGGCAACATTGATCCATCAGTGCCACCCCTCAGTGATCATCAGTGCCACCCCAGTGTCTGTCAGTGCCACCCCACAGTGCCAATCCATGCCCAGTGCCCACCTATCAGTGCCCACCTGTGCCACCTATCAGTGCCCACCTGTGCCACCTATGAGTGCCCACCTGTGCCGCCTATCAGTGCCCACCTGTGCCACCTATGAGTGCCCATCTGTGCCACCTATGAGTGCCCACCTGTGCCGCCTATGAGTGCCCATCTGTGCCGCCTATGAGTGCCCAGTGCTGCCTATGAGTGCCCATCAGTGCCGCCCATGAGTGCCCATCAGTGCCGCCTATGAGTGCCCATCAGTGCCCCATACCAGCGCCGCCTATCAGTGCCCATCAGTGCTACCTAATCGGTGCCCATCAGAACTACCTCATCGGTGCCCATCAGTGCCACCTCATCGGTGCCCATCAGTGCCACCATATCAGTGCCCGTAATTGAAAGAGAAAACATACTCATTTACAAAAAAATTAACAGAAAAAAATAAAAACTTTATTTTTTTTTCAAAATCTTTGCTCTATTTTTAGTTGTTGCGCAAAAAAATTAAATCGCAGAGGTGATCAAATACCACCAAAAGAAAGCTCTATTTGAGGGGAAAAAGGACGCCAATTTTGTTTGGGTGCAGTGTAGCATGACCGCGCAATTGTCATTCAAATTGCGACAGTGCTGAAAGCTGAAAATTGGCTTGGGCGGGAAGGTGCGTAAGTGCCTGGTATGGAAGTGGTTAAATACAAGCTACTACTGTAGCTTTCATTTATGGATTACTGTTATGTAAAAAAAAGGGTTTTATTAACTCTTTCCTTCCCTGGTTCCCTTAGAACTTTTTTACTGATTTTTTTTTTTTTTTAATGATTTGTATGTACACTTTTTATATGTGTGTTCATTAATGTTTGTCGAACTATTTAAGAAATAATTTTTTACCAGAAATAGGATTCTAGTTATAAAAGGAACAAATCACAGAATAAAACTTTTAGTTATTACCAAATTATTTTTCTTAACACTAAAATGTTAAAATTGTTGTTAATCATTATTATTTTATTAACCCTTTCACCCCCTTACCTTAGTTTTTTTTTTTTTTTTTTTTTTTTTTTTACTGTTTTAAATTTGTGTTTGTTCTTATGACACTGAATTAAAGAACTGGGGTGGGGAGAGCACACATTTGCATTCTTGTCTCGGGTGCCACAAGACCCAGTCATGGCACTGATGACATCCCATCAGGCTGCACAATCGTTACTGCACTGGGTTTAACCACTTGACCACTGGGCACTTAAACCCCCTTCCTAATCAGACCAATTTTCAGCTTTCGGTGCTCTCACAATTTGAATGACAATTACTCAGTCATACAGCATTGTACCCATTTGAAATTGTTGTCCTTTTTTTCACACAAATAGAGCTTTCTTTTGGTGGTATTTGATCACCTCTGGGGTTTTTATTTTTTGCGCTATAAAAGAAAAACGACTGAAAATTCTGTAAAAAAAAAAACTTGTTTCTGTCATATTAGCGGGTTATTTCTCACACACAGCATATGCATACCACAAATTACACCCCAAAACACATTCTGCTATTCCTCCCGAGTATGGCGATACCCCATGTGTGGGACTTTTACACAGCGTGGCCACATACAGAGGCCCAACATGCAGGGAGCACCATCAGGCGTTCTGGAACACCCAGACCAATTCTGACATTTCTCTCCTACATGGAAAAATCATCATTTATTTGCTAGAAAATTACATAGAACCCCAAAACATTATATATGCTTTTTTAGCAAAGACCCTAGAGAATACAATGGCGACCGTTACAACTTTTTATCTCGCACAGTATTTTCGCAGAAATTTATTGAACGCGTGTTTTTAAAAAAAAATGTTTTGTGCTTAAAACAAAATAAAACAATGTGAAAGATGAAGTTACGCCGAGTAAATAGATACCCAACATGTCACACTTCAAAATTGCGCACACTCGTGGAATGGCGCCAAACTTCGCTACTTAAAAATCCCCATAGGCGGTATTGCAGAGTATTGGGGTATTGCAAAGTATCATGCAGGGTATTGGGGTATTGTCGAGTATTGAGGTATTGCCGAGTATTGGGGTATTGCCGAGTACTGGGGTATTGCCGAGTACTGGGGTATTGCCGAGTATTGGGGTATTGCAAAGTATCATGCAGGGTATTGGGGTATTGCCGAGTATTGGGGTATTGCCGAGTACTGGGGTATTGCCGAGTATTGGGGTATTGCCGAGTACTGGGGTATTGCCGAGTATTGGGGTATTGCCGAGTATTGGGGTATTGCCGAGTACTGGGGTATTGCCGAGTACTGGGGTATTGCCGAGTATTGGGGTATTGTTGAGTATTGGGGTATTGTTGAGTATTGGGGTATTGTTGAGTACTGGGGTATTGTTGAGTATTGGGGTATTTTTGAGTACTGGGGTATTGTTGAGTACTGGGGTATTGTTGAGTATTGGGGTATTGCTGAGTACTGGAGTATTGCTGAGTATTGGGGTATTGTTGGGTATTGTTGGGTACTGGGGTATTGTTGGGTATTGGGGTATTGTTGGGTATTGGGGTATTGTTGGGTACTGGGGTATTGTTGGGTATTGTTGGGTACTGGGGTATTGCTGGATACTGGGGTACTGCAGGGTACTGGGGATTGCAGGGTACTGGGGATTGCAGAGCTGGGATGGATTGAGGGATGGCTGGATCTGTGACTGCATTTGTCACAGATCCAGCCACAGCTCAGCTGCTGACACCCCTTTCCCCCCTCCCCTCTCCTCGCACACTGTACCGAACGGTACAGAGAGGAGAGGGAGGAGAGGGAGGAACCGGCGTCATCAAATGACACCGGTTTGTTTACAAGTGATCGCGCCGTCATTCGACGGCGCAATCACGTGGTAAACGGCCGCTATCAGCGGCAATTTCCCATGATCCGTGATGCGCCGGGTCTTCTAGACCCGGCGAGCACAGACACTTTCGCGAGCGCGTCCCAGGGGACGTGCAATCGTGGAAGTGAAGGACGACGTCCCAAGATAACTCCACCGCGCCGTAGCAGTAAAATGCTTATGGCGCGGTGAGAAAGTGGTTAATTAGAGTGCTGTTTAGATTATACTTCAAGTCATTCAATGCAAAGAATCATTGCAAAATATTATTTAGACGTCATAGTTTATAAATACAAATGATTAAAGTGTTACTAAAGCTACAACAGTACAACAGTAAAATGAGTCGGTATATGCAGTAAAGCATGATTGTTATCCTCACTGTGGAACCTAAGTGGTTAATCATCTCCATTGTGTAAAAAGGCTGTTTGATTCTGTTTTCTCTGATCCGCTCCTTCTTTCGCTGTCCCCAATCCATCTACTGATAGAACAGAGCCTTGGACGCACTCTGCACATGCTCAGTTTGGTGTGTATTGCTAGAGAGGTTGTTTTTGTTTTGTGGTGCATGTGATAAGCACAGGGCCAATCAGCACTGTCCAAAGAGAAAGTCAGGGGTCATGCAGTCTCATAGGACATTCAGAGAAGAACGAAAACTCATCCTACAAGCTTTAACCAGTGCTTGGGTGGACACTGATAGAAGTCACAAGACTGCTATATACTGCTGATGAGAAAGAGTCTTTAGCAGTTTATATTTACTAAAATAGTTGCATTTCCATGTTCTGTGTACTGTGGGAGACCAGATATAGTGAATGCAGGGTCCTGGGTTTAGTAACACTTTAAAGTGGTTGTAAACCCTAATGACAAAAATGAAAAAAAAAAAACCTGCAATACAAAGGCATAATGAGCTAGTACGCATAGCATGCATGCGGGAGCCGCCGGTAACGACACATGGACTGAAGCAAAGACACACAGGTGCCATTGCTTCAGTTTGTCCCAGTGCGCATGTGCCGAAAACAGGGGATATCTCAGAAACCATGCAGGTTTAGGAGATATCCTGGGTAGCTACAGGTAAGCCTTAATTCAGGCTTCCATGTAGCATAAACTGGTTGTAAAGGATTTACAACCACTTTAAATACAAATGTCGCTACACATACACAGTTTACTTGATACCAAGTAATAATGATATTAATCAAGAATCGTCTAACAGGATATTGTTCTGATAAAATGAGATGCACATTAACTGCAAGAGATAATAATGAGACTGTAATTAAGATACAGATAACGTTTTGGTATTGCTTGTCATCCAATCAACGCATTCTGACTGTGAATTAAATGAGATTTTGTCCTACACCTGTGCCCAGACTTCTGTATGTGCAAGTCTAATTTAATCAGCACAATAAGCAGATGTAGCCAGCTACGGCTTGAAAACATTTCTATTACACGGATCTTGTAATTGGTCAGTTTTACTGATTTTCCAAAATAATGTAGAGCCACGTTTTTCTCGTGCATGCTTAAAATAGCTTTATTATATATTTTTTCCACACATACTGTGTTTGCAGTTAATTACTTGAATAAATGTTTATATCAGATGAGTGAAGTTCTACTAAATATGTGTCACCATAAAATAATTAACATGGTGACAAACATTCTATGTCAAGACTGTTAATTTGCTTTCCTTACTAAACAAATGAAAAGAATAGACAGTTCAGTTTACTGAAACATGATTGTTTGGAGCACCCTTACTACCCAACATCCTCTACCGTGTAAAGCAAACAACCATAACCAGACAAAACAATAAATTAAGTGGTAGCAAATTTTGGTTAAGAACCTTTAGAATTTTTTTCAGATATGTTTAAAATGACTGTATTTATTGCCGTATAACACTCACTTTTTTACCCTAAAAATAGAGGGTAAACTGTACCTGCGTGTTATACGCAGGGGGCTGTGGAAAGTTTCTTTCCTGAAACTTCCCTCTTAAGTTAGGGCGCGTGTTATACACCTGTGCGTGTTATACACAGATAAATACGGTAACAATAATGCATGTTAAAATAAATGTTTTATGTTGACCTGAATTCACTATTTTAAACATGTATTTAACCACTTCCATACCGGGCCTATTCTGGCACTTCTCTTCTTCATGTAAAAATCCACATTTTTTTACTAGAAAATTACTCAGAACCCCCAAACATTATATATATTTTTTTTTTTAGCAGACACCCGAGGGAATAAAGTGGCGGTTTCATTAATTAAAAAATAACAAAACAGTAAAGTTAGCCCAATTTTTTTGTATAATGTGAAAGATGATGTTACGCCGAGTACCCTTCGACAGAATCCAACCGAACGGCCAGTTTCTGTCGGACCAACTGCAGTACACACTGCATGTCGTCTGTCGTCCGGTTTCTATTGAACTGGCTGATGCCACCCAACATTTGACCTGTGTGTACTGAGTCTCCTTACCCCTGATGAATGAGTGTGATAAAGATGAATCACTGCTGGTTGGACCAATTTTTTATCATACAAAGCTGGCCATACACTAGTAAAATTTAGCTTGAATTGTTTTGTTTTCTTTTGGATTTTCTAATCCATTAGTGGAGTCAAACCAATGTTTATTTTGTAATGAACTCTTAAGCCCTGTACACACGATCGGATATCTGATGGAATCTAATCCGATGGATTTTTTCGTCAGATATCCGATGAAGCTGACTTTCATTCAGTCTTGCGTACACACCATCAGTCAAAAATCCGATCATGCCAAAACGCGGTGACGTAAAACACTACGACGAGCCGAAAAAAATTAAGTTCAATGCTTCCGAGCATGCATCGACTTCTGAGCATGCATGGATTTTTGTCCGATGGAGTTCCACACAGACGATCTGATTTTTCTATTGTTTTTTTAACCATAGGAACATTTTTAAACATGATAGACTGATAGGGCCCACACACGATCGGTTTGTCTGATAAAAACAGTCCATCGGTCCGTTTTCATCAGACAAACCGATTGTGTGTACACAGCTTAAGAATATAAATTTTCTTGAACTGATGAATTTATATGTAGTGCTACCGCATTCAGGAGCCGCTGAGTATAAGTGGGATCGGCGTGTTGTGTTACCAGTCAGGTGTCTAGGGGTGATACTTGTGAGTTGAGGAAGAGAGCGAATGTCCAGTCTTTAGTTGGGTTTTCTTCAATGCTTTATTTGCTTTATTCCAAGGCCCAACATGGCCTTCATCAACATGGTACAGGACAGGAAAGGTTGATGAGCAGAGAGAGAGAGAGCTTGAGTATAAGGCCTTGGATATAAAGAAGAAGAAGGGAGCAGTCTTGCTCTCAGCAATGATGAACTCAGTTCGTTGCCACTCCAGTCGGAATGGGTAAAGTGCCCCCGGACAAACCCCTGCCACAGGCCTGGCAGCCGGAACGTCACTTGCAAATGTTGGGAGGACCAGGCCTCTGCCACAGGCCTGGCTCGGGCCTCTGCCACAGGCCTAGTACTTAAGTGAGCGTGAAATTAAAATAAGCGAGTCCTCCCAATAGATTTAGTTAGAGTCACTGGATCCCCGATGGTTCGTTCAAGCCCTATTGGATCACCTGCCTTCGGGTTCTCCTCAAGCCGATCCCCCACCATACAGCTCCCAGCCTGGGATCCTTTCAGAAAAGGTTTGGGACCCAGCAGCTACTGGGATCCCTATCTATGTCAGAGTAGAGCTCCGCATGGTGCGCAACTCCAGCCAGGTAGGCCATGGCTGCGGGGTCCATGGATGCGCGCACCCTGAAGATGGGTGCCACACCTGGAACTCGGCCCCCGCAGAAAGCAAAAACGGCCCTCAGGCCAAGGCGGCTGCCACAGATATAGCCTCCCTCAGCATGCCTTAGCGAGTTAACCAACCCCTCTGATTGGCTGCTGAGGAAAGCGAGTCCGCCAGAACCCCTCTAGCGCCAGCTGCCGCCCAGGGGTGGAAACACACCCCTGGAGCGCAGATCGGCCCACAGGACAGTTCTGGGAATGACAGCAGCCTAAATTTGACAAATTGTGAATGGGAGCCACATAACTCTCCAATTCCCCTCTAACTTTACAGAAAGTATGGGGGCACTACATATACATGGGTCAAATTTCGAAAGAATTTTGTTTTGAAAATCTTATCTAAGAATTTTCGTTCGTATTTCGCACCATTATTGGGCTGCAGCAACAGCCAATTTCCGTGTGGCCATCATCAAATTTTAGTAATCGGACATCTTGGAAATTTTTTAAAAGCAAAAGAAGATTCCCAGCTACGAAAATTATTTTCTGTAGCATCGTGAGGTGAAATTGAAGGCTTGGTTGGTCCAATTTCGAAATCAATGGTGGCATCACATCTTTCGAAATTCGACCATGTATGGGGTTTTCATTCAGTCCATTCATTTCAGAATTGAATGTTAAAAGAAAATTACATTTGAGTACTTTCAAGTCTTTGAATGTACTTGTCAAGTCGTTGAATATACGGATCATTTTTGCAGTAATGTTCAGATGAAAATTTGTATAAACGTTCATTCAAAAAAACGACTAGGGTACGGCCAGCTTAACAGTTGACATAATCTCAACATTAAAGTAGAAATTTGTCTCACTTCTACTATCAATGGCAATCGAAAGCAGCTTGCATATTTATAGACAAGCTTTATAGTTCTAAATGGTCAAAAATAGTAACAATGAAAATAGTGTGGCACTGGTTTATTGTAAATTTCTATAGCTGGGACTGACAGGAAATTTGACTGGTGGCCAGTATTTAAGAGATCATGAATCACTTTCACTGCTTGATAACCATCTAATAACAGAAACGTTCTATTTAATTTACAACATGAACAGACTCCAGTAAGCTGAGTCGCAGTTAGAAAAATTGACATTATTCTGCTCTCCATAGCAACCAATCTAATTATAGCTGACACTTTCTAGTGCAACTTATCAAAAGGAAATATAAGTAGCACCCATGCTGTATATTTGTGTGGTATCGCTAATATTGTTTTAGTAAATAAGATCCATAGGATCTCCACCATGGTAAAATGAACAAGCAAACCTGCTGAAGCTACAACCATCCTGAGTTACGGAGTATAAACTCATCAGTATTTTCCTCAGGCACAAGATTACGGGCCCATTCAGACCTTGGAATCCTGGTGCACTACGTTAAAACATGCGTGTAAACACGCATTTAGGCCCTGTTCACATTGGTACATTTGTGCCACACTACAAGCCCAGATAGCAAAAGGATAACTTGCCACAAATTTGTGGCAGTGTTGAATAGTAATGTCCCGTACACACAATCGGATTTTCTGTCGGGATAAACTTTTTCTCCGTCGTTCCATACAGACGAATGGAAATTTCCATCGTAAAAAAAGAGAACATGTTCTCTTTCTAAGTCTGTCAAAATTTCCAATGGAAAAACTAATTTCCCATGGAAAAACTCAGATGGGGCAAACACACGGTCGGAATATCCGATGAAAAAAATTCTGTCTGACTTTTTCCATCGGAAATTCCGATCGTGTGTACAAGGCATAAGTCTTGTTAACTTTCTGCACATTTTCAATGGCAAGTTGTACACTTGCAGAGCTCTTGAAGCACAAGTTCTAGCTGACACTTTTCCAATTTGTAGCAAATGTTTGTGGCAAGTCTCTAGCAAGAGCAAAGTTGCAGTGTTGAGTCTACAGCAGGCGTGTACAAAGTACGGCCCACGTTTCAGTTTCAAACGTCCCCACTGGTAAATTGGCTATATAAATCTTTTGTGGCTCCCAACGAAATATAGAGGCTGCTGATGGACAATGTGTAGACTGCATTAATTGGCAATGGTGAGGCTGCTGATGGGCAATGGAGAGGCTGCTAATGGGCAATGTGCAGGCTGCATTAATTGGCAACGGTGGGGCTGCTGATGGGCAATAGAGAGGCTGCTAATGGACAATGTGTAGACTGCATTAATTGGCAATGGTGGGGCTGTGGTGCTGCTAATGGGCAATAGAGAGGCTGCTGATGGGCAATGGAGAGGCTACTGATGGGCAATGTGCAGGCTGCATTAATTGGCAATGGTGGGGCTGCTGATGGACAATGTGCAGACTGCATTAATTGGCAATGGTGAGGCTGCTGATGGGCAATGGAGAGGCTGCTGATGGGCAATGTGCAGGCTACATTAATTGGCAAAGATGAGGCTGCACATGGGCAATGAAGACCCTGCTGATGGGCAATGTTTAGGCTGTATTAATTGGCAATGGTGAGGCTGTTGATGGGCAATGTGCAGGCTACATTAATTGGCAATGATGAGGCTGCAGATGGGCAATGTGCAGGCTGCATTAATTGGCAATGGTGAGGCTGTTGATGGGCAATGGTGAGGCTGCTGATGGGCAATGTGCAGGCTGCATTAATTGGCAATGGTGAAGCTGCAGATGGGCAAAGAAAAGGCTGCTGATGGGAAGTCTGCAGGCTGCATTAATTGGCAATGATGAGGCTGCATATGGGCAATGAAGACCCTGCTGATGGGCAATGTTTAGGCTGTATTAATTGGCAATGGTGAGGCTGCCGATGGGCAATGTGCAGGCTACATTAATTGGCAATGATGAGGCTGCAGATGGGCAATGTGCAGGCTGCATTAATTGGCAATGGTGAAGCTGCAGATGGGCAAAGAAGAGGCTTCTGATGGGAAGTCTGCAGGCTGCATTAATTGGCAATGGTGAGGCTGCTGATGGGCAAAGAAGAGGCTGCTGATGGGCAGTGTGCAGGCTGCATTAATTGCCAATGGTGAGGCTGCAGATGGGCGATGAATAGGCTGCTGATGGGCAATGTGCAGGCTGCATTATTTGGCAATGATCAGGCTGCATTGATGGACTGTGACCCTAATTTTGCTTCAATGTTCATTATTTAAAATTACATTTTTTCCCTGGAACTTCCCTGTTAAGGTGTAGTTGCGTGTCTTATGCCTGTGCGTGTTACACTCCGATAAATATGATATATCCAAATAACACACCCAAGCTCATCCTTAGTTCTGAGCGGCGCTCTGGGATTCTAAATCACTTGACTGGACCGGAGTGGATTCAAAATAAGTACGTAAGTACATAAATCTTTTTTATACAGGTTAGCCAGGTGAGGTAGGAGGAGGATGAGGGGAGGAACATTTTTAAGAATAGTTAGACATAGGCTTTACTTCCACTTTAACAATGAACTTTTCTATTTTGCTCCCATTTGATCTGCTAAATGTAACATAGAAGGCATTTTCTTATATATTATATTTTTTACATCAGATAAGTGCAAAAATATACCTAGTGATTTGTGCCAGAAACCATGCAAGCCAATAACTTTCTATAGTTTCTGCCTGTCTCCTTATTCCCAGTCTCAGTGCACTAGAGAATGACTCCCTCCTATGGTATGGAGAATAGAAGAGTGGGAAGTGTTCTGTAGTCCTGTCCTATTGAGACAACGCTCCTCCTCCATAGGTACAGTATGGTGAGTGCACATTGCAGTTCTGGGATATAAAGTGTTTTACTAGCAGGATCAGCAAGTGAACATAAAGAAAAAAAAAGAAAGCCTAAATAATAAAGAAAACAAATGCAGTCACCACATCAATTGACTGATTATGTGATATTTATAAATATTTGTTCCTGAGTTTAGATACACTTTAAAAATTCTCTTGGCTGACCAATCCCTTCCTTTATATATTGCAACTAAAAATGTTTTTGAGAACGAAAGCTGAACACTTCATCATCTTTTGTGTAATCTGTTTGAAGTGCCAATTAAATTGGTTGAGTACCGTATTGTTTTCACAAGCCGTTCGACAATGGACATGAACTGTTTCCTCATCTGTGTTAACCACCCTTTATGAAGATAAATAGGAAGTCGGCTCTAATGAATTGACTTGGAACCTGTTGATAGATGTCTTGGACAAGACTTGACCCAGACTTGACTCAGCTGCTACTAATCGCCTACACTTGCTACCATGTAATGTCGCAGAGTGCAACTCAAACATTTCCATTTGCTTTACACCTTGTCAAAACTGCTCCACCATATACTCCGTAATGTCTGTCTGATTTTTAATTTTCCGGATCTTCACAGCACCAAATACTGTGAACTTTCAGGGCAACAGTTTTATCTTGTCTATGTAATATCATCATTCACATTTTCTTTATGGATTTAATTTACTAAAATACAATTTACTGAAGGATGTAAGTATTACTCCTACCCTGTGAATATGCACTTCATTTTTCATGATCTTTAAAAAAAAATACAATGCTCCCTATACTCTTAGGGTCCTTTCACACGTCCGCTCCGTTCGTCTGCTCATTACAAGTCCGTTTACGGACTTGTAATGGGCCCCTATGGCAGCAGATCCATTAGCAGATGATGCATCCGCTAACGTCCGCAAGATCCGCATCCGTTTTTTCGGACGGAAGAAAACCCTATTTTTCTTCCGTCCGGCGGATCGGATCGGATGCAAACGGACATACGGTCCGATTCCATCCGATTCCCAATAGGGGATAGCGGAGGAGAGACAGGGCGGTCCCTGCACAGTGTGCGGGGACTGCCCTGTCCGCCCGACAGCTCAGCAGAGACCCCCGCTGAGCCGACGGACACACGGAGCGGACCGAAAAACGGACCGCTCCGCGTGAAAGAGGTCTTATGGTGTAAATGTATTTATGGGCAAAGAGTCAAATGTAATATTAGCAAAGGCTATTATATTTCCAGCAAAAGTACTGTATTTATTGGCGTATAACACGCACAGGTGTATAACACGCACCTTAACTTTAAAGCCCTGTACACGCGATCGGTCCATCCGATGAGAACGGTCCGACGGACTGTTTTCATTGGTTCACCGATGAAGCTGACTGATGGACTGATGTGCCTACACACCATCGGTTCATGAACCAATCGTGTCAGAATGCGGTGACGTAAAACACACCGACGTGATGAAAAAAACGAAGTTGAATGCTTCCAAGCATGCGCTGACTTGATTCTGAGCATGCGTGGATTTTTAATCGATGCTTGTGCGTACTAACGATCGGTTTTGACCCATCAGTTAGCCGTCCATCGGTTCGATTTTAAAGCAAGCCATCTGTTTTTGGACCGAAGGATAAAGGACCGATGGGGCCTACACACGATCGGTTTGGACCGATGAAAATGAACTTCAGTCCGTTTTCATTGGTTTGAACTGATCGTGTGTACACGGCTTAAGAGGGAATTTTCCGGAAAATTACTTTCCACAGCCCCCTGCGTATAACACGCAGGCACAGTTTACCCTCCATTTTCAGGGTAAAAAAGCGAGTGTTATACACCAATAAATACAGTATATCCTTTTATAGGGGGAAAACACACCCACAGGCTTGCATTGTCACCCTATAGAAAAAAAAGAAGGAACAAAAATGTGCTGTCTACAAATAACAAACAATAGCAGCCAGCATAACAAAGAATCAATCTGTGTGTGAATAAATGAAGTGGTAAAGTGCAGCGCTAAATATGATAAACGTGAACACCTGCTACTCAAACATGTATTGATAGCAGAGAGTCACTGTGGTGCATACAACAAATGTCCAATATAAATCAAATATTGTCATTCAATAAAATATACAGTGAACAGTGACACATTTACATATGAAAAACAGTGGAAAATACTGCGCAGGTCTAATGAAAATAAAAATTGGATTGGTGGCAAAACCAAACGATTTTACATAAAGATAAACGTGAATGCTGCTGCAGCACAAATGTCAGATGAACAAAATATAAACAGTAAATTGGGTGTGCTGCGCTGCTAAAATTAATACATCAATAGTGAAGGTGATAACAAAATGTGCATTGAGTGCAAAAAAATTGTATATAAAAAACCAACACCAAGTGTTCCAATGTATGACAAAATCATATAAGAAAACAAACTGAATTGACAAAGTTCGTAAAAAGCTCCAGGGAAAAATCAAAGTTCAGTGAGTTCAGAGAAATATCCCAAGTAGGGGATTGAGATACTGCAGGACAGAAGAGAGCCTCCACCTCCACCTCTTATAGTAAAAGTGCTAGTGCATAGTTTTTATGTAGCACTACCCCCGAAGAAGCTGCTGGTTTGTTTTGGGTGGCATGTAACCTCTGTGTCTCTGCCGTCTAGGGTACTTGATGAGAGTTGTAGTAAAGAGAATGTCCATACGACAGGTGTTTTTCTGTGCCTTTATTACCCAGCGGGGTAAAAACAATCAAACAGTTGAAAGGTGAAGGGATAGCAAATAGAAGACAGCAGACCAGGTGTAACTGCATATGGGGAAACAGTCCTGCTTCCAACAACACTTTACTTCGCCACTCCGGCCGGAGTGGGTGTAGCGCACCTGGACAGGCCTCTCTCACTAGCCTGGCAGCCAGAGTGTCACTCGAATTTAAGATTAAGTCTCTACCACAGAACCTCCAAAAAAGAATGGAGACAATTATGGTCCAGAATCCTCTCTCTGTAGATTCAGCACCCGGATCTCCTTCGGGTAGTTTCTTTTGCAAGTTAGCGACTGACAGGTGACCTATCAGATTCCAGGTAGTCCCAGATGAATGGACAGACCCCTCCTGGAACACCAGTCTTGTGCTTGGTATTCCCCGGACAGGCTCCTCATCGTCCAGCCTCCTCCAATTGGATGGGCAGCTCAGGACCCCTCCAAGTTGGGGACCCAGTCAAACACTGGGTCCGCACAGCAGATCAGTTTCTCCAGGCCAACGTGGTCCCGGAGCCAGGAACACTGCTACTCACGCACACCCCTGACAGGAAGGCCATGTGCGGAGTTGTCGTGGAATGGCTACCCCAATGGTGGGCGCCACATGAGGAAGAAGACAATCTTCAAGGCAACGGCGTTTTCCCCCTTTATACCCCTCCACAGCATGTACAGCGAGACTGCCAACCTCTTACTGGCTGCTAAGGAGTGGCACTCAGAGCACTTGACCCCACTGCTGCCACCCATCGTGCGGAGGGAGTCCCCGGACGAAAGGTAAGCCCACAGTACAGCCAAGCTAGAGCAGAGACCCAAATTTAAACAATCAAACGAATTCAGAGCCAACTATTTCTCTAAATTCTTCCCCTAAATTTAACATAGCCCGGCGCTACATTTATATAGTTCATAAAGTGTTTCCAGTGGATGAAGTGACTCTCCAAGGTGAGTAATAATAAAACAGTTGTCTGTAGATATTCCACCACCGATAAAAAAGAGAGGCTTACCAGATATGTTGAACCCAACTAGGCATACGCCCAATGAGTCAACAGAGCTTGTAGTGTAGCGCACCCAGGGGAGGAAAGTATATCAGCATACACAGCTTCCAATGTAGACATATGAGGCAAAAGACCGTCACAATATTGTTGCCAGTAGGGTTTAACCAAGGATGCAGTGACACAAACTCAAAGGCAATTCATCCAAATAATAAATCTGTAGAAGGAGAGAAACTAGGCTACATATTGTGATACCATTTCAACAAGAAACATTTATTGTATAAGTAAAAAATGGACACTCACATTTGAGAAAATATTAAAAGCATGTAGATAAAATCAAATGAAGCAGTGGCATCAGCAGAGCCCGTCCCGAAGTTTCGTCTTAAAAAGGCATCCTCTGAGAGGACCCTCCCCTGGGTGCGCTACACCACAAGCTCTGATGACTCATTAGGTGCATGCCTAGTTGGGTTCAACATATCTGGCAAGCCTTTTTTTTTTTTTCCGGTGGTGCAATACAACTATTTTAATATTACTCACCTTGGAGAGTCACTTCATCCACTGGAAACACTTTATGAACTTTATAAAAACTATGCACTAGCACTTTTTGTCATATGTAAATGTTTCACTGTTCACTGTATATTTTATTGAATGACAATATTTGATTTATATTGCATATTTGTTGTATGCACCACAGTGGCTCTCTGCTATCAATACATGTTTGAGTAGCAGGTGTTCGCGTTTATCATATTTAGCGCTGCATTTTACCACTTTGCATTGTCACCCTTTCTGCTACACTGCCCCCTTGGGCTACAGTGGTAGAACAGGACATATGTTGTAAGTGTCTCTCAAGGTTTTCACTGCTTACTTTCCAGACTACCCTATAAGTGGCTGACCATGCCTAACTGCACCCTGAGGGGGGGGGGGGGATTGACAGCATTTCTCTGTTAAAACCAGCTGGAGTGTGTGACTTTTGCCATCAGAATTGAAGTTTCAGCAGCATTGTGTATATTGCTTATTGCTTATATTAAAGGGCCCAGAGGTCCCCATGGCCCTGGATGGCAACCCCCCCTTTTTTTTATAAATTAAAAAAATATATATATTTCTTTTTTTTTTCTTTTTATTAAAGGGCCAAGAGGTCCCCAGGGCCCCGGATGGCTACCTTCCCCCCTTTTTTTATATTTTATATATATATATATATATTGTAATGGGCCCAGCATCCAAAACCCCCCGACCTCAATTCATGCCCCCCCTCTTCTTAATTTTCTTAATTAGCAACGGCACCCCCCTCTCAATTTCACGGCAGCCCCCCGCTTCTCAATTTGAGGTGGCAGCACCCCCCCAGTTCTCTGCTCCAGGAGGCCCATGCCTAAAGCTGTGTAAGGGGCCCCATAATTTCTGATGGCGGCCCTGCGAATAGGGTTCCTCTTGTGCATTGTCATAAAGGCTGTGGAGTGAAGAATTGCACAGATGTGAATGGTGAAAGTATTCTAGCCAGAAACAACGAGGCAGGTAATATTTTCCGAAAGGGGAAAATAATGTGAGGCCCCGTACACACGACTGAGGAACTCGTCGTAAAAGACACATTGTTTTCCTCGGCGAGTTCCTTGCTAGGCTTGTTGAGAAACTTGACAAGCTGTCTTTGCGTACACACTGTCAAGACCAAATCTCCTCGTTCTCAAACGCGGTGACTTACAACACATACGACAGCAGGGGAAGTTCGGTTCCACTGGCACAACCCTTGGGGCTGCTTTTGCTGATCTCATGTTACTGCGTGTTAGGTAAAAGTTTGGTAAGAGACATTTGCACTTTTTAGTCTGTTACAGCGTGACAAATGTGCTATCTCCATTACAAACGCTACTTTTACCGAAGGTGCGCCCCCGTCTCATACTTTATTCTGAGCATGCGCAGGTTTCTAAGCATACACACGACTCCCGATGAGGAAAAAGGGAACTTGTTCTTTTTTTTTCCTCGTCGAGTTCCACGTCAGTTTTCTCAATGAAAAACATACACCCGACCGTTTTCCTCGGCAAAAAAGCTCTCCCATCAAGTTTCTTAATGGATTCTGTCGAGGAAAACGTTCGTGTGTACGCGGCCTCAGCCTCTATATTTCTCCAATCAAAGATTTCCTTTAACCAAAGCAAAATAGCTGTAATGCTCAGTGACTTGATTTGTAAAAATTATTGTTTGTTAAAATAAATGCAACATGTATAGGCAATTAAAAAAAGCCTCACACACTTTTACATAGTATACTAGAAACATGTATTGCAAGTGCATGAGCTTTCACAAACATACATTTTTTACCTATAAAACTGGTAATACGTTTATGCTTGGTTTTATGCCACCCAGGGGCAGACTGAGAACTCATGGGGCCCCCGGACAATAGGAGATTATGGGGCCCCCCGGGCAATAGATGATTATGGGGCCCCCCCAGGCAATAGGAGATTATGGGGCCCCGGGCCATAGGAGATTATGGGGCCCCCGGAAAATAGATTATGGGGCCACACAGTATACACACACACATACAGTATACATACACAGTATACACACACAGTATGTACACACAGACACACAATATACACACACAGTATACATACACACAGTATACACATACACACACTGAAAAGGTACTGGAGAGGCAGGGCAGCTATAATCTTGGGATTTTTTTTTTTAAAACACAGATTTTTACATACTGCCCCTGGTTTTACTGAGGCTGGCAACCCTGATGGGACCCCTCTAGTGGCATGGGCCCTCGGGCAGTGCCGAGTGCCCGAATGGTCAGTCCGCCCTTGATGCCACCTACCCAACCACCCACAAACAGGGCGATATTGCACTAATATACTGTATATTCATGTGAAGTTAATGTCTGCATTAAACTTTCTTCACTTTTTCTTTTGTGACCTTTAAATCTGTCATATTTTTCTACAAGCTGCCTATATGTACAAATAGCTTTAGATGCTGCTGAAAAGAACACCTTTTCATCAAAGAAAGAGAATTCTTCCTTCCATTTTCATTGCTTTACATGCTAATTACTAATGCTCTTTCAGATGCCTGGGGGCTAAACAGACCTCCTGCTTGCTCCTTACAAGATCACAAAGAGTTAGCAACACACCACGAAATGTAAGCATGTCTGCCTATAGAAAATACATTTTAAGTGAATTAGTATAAGGTTCACACATTTACTCTGTGAAAAGGTATCTCTGTGAAAAGGTATTTTGCTCTACAAAATCTTCTTGTAAATGGTAGATGATAATGTTTTGACCCACCAAAATTGGTCAGACCAGGTGACAATTTATTGTCAAAAAAGGGTAGTTTCTGACACCACTGGCCAAGGCCTATCATTAGGAATAGCAACTGGCTAGGTCAGAACGCCTTGCTTGCTTGTTGTTGTTTTCTCCCCATAACCACCTCTCTCATTGTACAAAGTCATATAATGATTCTTTTTAGGGATGAAATGGAAGTTGGTGATACATAAAGTTGCCTGGATCGTGTCTGTCCATGGTTGCTGAATGAAAATCAATTTAAAGTGTATGACCAGCTTTAGGGTTTTGTGTTAATGTTTAAGTTAAAGGATCACTAAAGATTTTTTTTTAAATAACAAACATGTTATACTTACCTCCATTGTGCAGCTCATTTTGGCCCCGATCCTGGTCTTCTGGGGTCCCTCGGTGGCTATCTCTGTCCCCCCCCCCCACCCCGCAAGAGCTCATCACCCTCATGTGAGCTCGCATGGTGTTGAGTTCTTGCAGGTGTGCTCCCGTCATACAGCCAGCGGCCATAGCCGCTCACTGTATCACTCGGCCCCGCCACCGGCGCCGCCACGTCATTGGATGTGATTGACAGCAGCGCGAGCCAATGTGCTTTACTGTTTAAAACTCATGGGACAGAGAAACAGGCAACATATGTATGATCAGTGGCGGTGCGTGTATAGAGGGCGCCGGAGCGCCGCCCCCTCTGGCTCCCGCACATGCCACTGACACAACATACATAGATTCATGCATTACATTGCATGAATCTATGTATTGCCGCCGAATATTCAGATGGGTGGCCCCCTGGCGAGCGCCGGCCATCTGAATAATGGCGGCTGTGGAAGTGCCCATCAGGTTCACCGGTTCTGGTTACCAGTAACCTGATTGGCTGAAACGTCATCGAGGGCGGGAGAAGACATTGAGGGACGTTAGAACATGGCTGACCCCATAAAGGTAAGTGCCAGGCGGGGGGGGGGGGATTTTACAGGGCACAGTGGTGACAATTGCTGGGCACAGTGGCAGCATTTTACTGGGCACAGTGGTGACAATTGCTGGGCACAGTGGCTACAATTGCTGGGCACAGTGGTAACAATTGATGGAAACAGTGGTAACAATTGATGGGAACAGTGGTAACAATTGATGGGCACAGTGGTAACAATTGATGGGCACAGTGGTAACAATTGATGGAAACAGTGGTAACAATTGATGGGCACAGTGGTAACAATTGATGGGCACAGTGGTGACAATTGATGGCACAGTGGCTGCGTTTGATGGCATGGCAAAGTGGTGACAATTGATGAGCACAGTGGCGATAAATGATGGCACAGTGGCTGCGTTTGATGGCATGGCACAGTGGCTGACCCCATAAAGGTAAGTGCCAGGCGGGGGGGGGGGATTTTACAGGGCACAGTGGTGACAATTGCTGGGCACAGTGGCAGCATTTTACTGGGCACAGTGGTGACAATTGCTGGGCACAGTGGCTACAATTGCTGGGCACAGTGGTAACAATTGATGGAAACAGTGGTAACAATTGATGGGAACAGTGGTAACAATTGATGGGCACAGTGGTAACAATTGATGGGCACAGTGGTGACAATTGATGGCACAGTGGCTGCGTTTGATGGCATGGCAAAGTGGTGACAATTGATGAGCACAGTGGCGATAAATGATGGCACAGTGGCTGCGTTTGATGGCATGGCACAGTGGCTGCATTTGATGGCATGGCACAGTGGCTGCATTTGATGGGCACAGTGGCTGCATTTGATTGGCACATTGACGGCATTTGATGGGCAGATAGGCACAGTGGCTGCATTTGATGGGCACAGTGGCTGCATTTGATGGGCACAGTGGCTGCATTTGATGGGCACAGTGGCTGCATTTTATGGGCACAGTGGCTGCGTTTGATGGACACAGTGAGGCTGCAATTGTTTTTTTTTTGTTTTTTTTTCGTTTGTTTGCGCCCCCCAAAAAAATGTTAAGCACCAGCCGCCACTGTGTATGATATATAAGCAGACTAGTTTTTTGTTGTATACCTTGCAGTAGAAAAAATATATCTTGATTGTGTTGTTGATTCTCAGCCAAAACAGGTTTTATTTGTACAATTTCCTATGTAGGTGGCAAAGCAGTTACTACAAAAGAGTGTTAGCACACATGAGTTCCTTGCTGTCATGTAACATTATCTTATTTGTTATGTTGATTAGTCCCCTTGCCCTCTCTCTTTTCTAAGTCATGCATCATTATTTAATTCAGTCCTCCCTGCTTGTACCTTTCACATTCAACAATCTCTTGATTCATGATGGTACATTTTTCTTACGTAGTTTCATCTCAGCATCTGACAACTCCTTGCTAATATTTATTACCCAGCATGAATTTGGAATAGGTATTTAATGCACTATTTGCTTCATTTGTGCTATGTAAAGCTTTCTGTATTGTTTCTGTAGCTTTTCTTATAACAAACTAAAGAGGTAATTTAGCACCAAATCCAATGTTCAACTATGTCCCCATTACTGCACAGGAATCAGAGTTTCTGTGGCTATTAAATATAAATATCTATATCTATAGATAGCTTTGTAGTCAGAGTCTGGATACTGGAGGAGACGTAACCCCAACTATGGCGACCTGAGGTGTGCCATGGTCGCCCATGAGAGCATGCTTAAAAGAGATATATCTATCTCTCTCTCTCTCTCTCTCTCTCTCTCTCTCTCTATATATATATATATATATATATTTAGAAATAGATATAAATATCTATATATATAGATAGATATATCTATATATATATAGATAGATAGATATATCTACATATATATATATATATATATATATATATATATATATATATATATATATATATATATATATATATACATACATACATACTATATTGCCAGTATTGGGACACCTTTGTCCATCGGAACAGCGTTTTAAAACTTGCTTTAAAATCTGTCCGACGGACCAAAACGATGGTTAGTACACAAAAGCATCGGACCAAAAACCTGCACATGCTCAGAATCAAGTTGACACATGCTTGGAAGCATTGAACTTCATTTTTTCAGCACGTCGTTGTGTTCTACATCACCGTGTTCTGGCCCGATGGGATTTTGAACTGATGGTGTGTACGCACATCAGACCATCAGACCACTTCAGCAGTAGTCTGATGAAAACGGTCCGTCGGACCAGTCTCATTGGTTTGGTCTGATCATGTGTACGTGGCCTAAAAATTCCCTTCACTGGAACTACCCAACCCCAGAAAAACAACCCCACACCATAATCCCCCTTCCACCAAATGATTTGGACCACTGCACAATGCAAGGTCCATAAAGACATGGATAAGCAAGTTTGGGGTGGTAGAACTTAACTGGCCTTCACAGAGTCCTGACCTCAACCCGATATAACATCTTTGGGATGAATTAGAGTGGAGTCTGCGAGACAGGCCTTCTCATCCAACATCAGTACCTGACCTCACAGATGCACTTCTGGAAGAATAGTCAAACATTCCCATAGACACACTCCTAAACCTGGTGGACAGCCTTCCCAGAAGAAGCTGTTATAGCTGCCAAGGGTGGAAACCCTACGGAAGAAGACTGGGATGCCATTAAAGTTCATGTGTGTGTAAAAGCCGGTGTCCCGATACTTTTGGCAATATAGTGTATATATGCAATATATATATATATATATATATATATATATATATATATATATATATATATTTATTTAATAAAGTAGAGTGAGTCACTCCTGCCATGCCGAGATCACATAAACAGCGGGCTCCCAATTGATCCACTGATATAAAAATGAGGATGAAATCTCTGTGTGATGCAATAATTTTGCTTCAAAAATCCATCTTCATACAAAATCTGATAAATTCAAGCAAATATATATATATATATATATTAAGATATACATATATCTTGATAGTGATAGAAAATTAAAAACATGCCTTTGAAATTCTCAAAATCATGAAACATATATTATATTGTGTGCATAAAATATTTGCTTTGCATAAACTATGCTGCAGTATTCAAATCGTAATACTTTTGGTGAGTTCTTAGTCCCGGATGATCACTGCATTGACATACTTTTCCATCTCTACTTTAGAATAGGTACATTTCATATTTCCATTTGACCTACAGCTAGGATAGCTATACATTTTTGTGTGCGGTACTGTGGTCATTAGCATACAACAATGGTGCCATTCATGATTCTGATACTGTGAATAAAATGCTACTCATGAGTTTTTCATTATATGCATTTTGTGAAGAAAGAAAACTGTGCAATTGAGAACGATTGTGCAATGGAGTGTAATGCTTTGATTTTCAAAAATGGAACCGAGAAACTTCTCTGATTTGTTCTCAGATTGACTAGATTGAGAAACGATGGTAATGCGGTGGGTTAGGTAAAATTTGGCAGTGCTAGGGTTTTGTGTTCAATTTCCATTACAGAGCTTTATTTGCATGGGGCTCTTCTGGGTTCTACTGACCGTTCTATAATCCAAAATAAACTAGCAAATGAATAGGCTTCTGCCAAATCTACAGCAATTGCATGGTAATGTGACTAATGGATATGTTTGGTAGTGGCATCAGAATATAAACTATTTGGGGTTTGAGACTCACCTTTATGTAAGTGGCTTTGTGTTCTTTGTAAATTGCTGGAGAATATGCTGGTATTTACACAAATTAATAAAAAATATTTTACAATGCGCTGTAATGATAATAGATTTGTTAGGACGTATCAACCTTGGAATAAGCTACAGCACCATTGAAATTCAGGTAAGTACAGTGTCATGATAACATGTGTGTGTGTGTCAGGTGTTAAAGTAAAAGGAAACACCTGGGTAAATAAAGTACTGTTAAAGACTAGACTATATTTATATATTTAATTAATTTACAGTTGAGTTTTTAGTAAAACCTATAGTATATACCTATACCCTCTGCCCCTCCAAACCCACACCCTGTTCCAGTTTGCCTTGGCTGGTAAGGTCCTTAAAATGGTTGTAAACCCACTTTGCAAAAAATAAATAAAAAATCTAACACCTGCAAGACAATGGCATAATGAGCCAGTGTCCGGCTACCTTGATCCCCGGTGGTTTGTCAAGGCCTGTTTGGTTCGCCAGCCTCTCAATGGCGCTCCGCAGATGGACTCCCCACCAAACAGCAGTACAGCTTGGGATCCTCAAAAGTGGGAACCCAGTCGCTCACTGGGTCCCCGTCGCTGCTCAGATGTTCCAGGCCAACATGGCCCCCGAAACCAGAAACACTGGGTGGTGTGCATGCCCCGGCCAGATAGGCCATAACGCCGGGGCGCCGTGATGTGGCCCCCCCCTAAAGGTGGGTGCCACACTGGACAAAAGAGAACCCAGAACCTATGGCGTTTTCCCCATAAATACCCTCAGCGAGGCCAAACCCACCTGATTGGCTGCAGGGGAAGAGCACCCAAACCTTGACCCTACTGCTGCCACCTACTGCACAGGGGAGGGAAGAACACCCCAGCACAACAGAATGAGCCCACAGTACAGCCAAGCTGAGACAGAGACCCTGTTTTGCAAATAACAATTTGGATCAGAGTTTAACTACACTCTGATCTCCATCTACATTTAAATAGCACCGGTACCTAAAGGAACCAGGTGCTACATATATATCTATGAATATAGATATATATCTATATAGATATAAAACTTGTGGGGGTTATTAGTAATTTTGTAGCAAAAAAATATGGTTTACAATTGGTTATCTTTGTTTATACCACCAAAAGTTTGACTTTTGAGGCCCTTGGAAATACTGAGGGTGATATAACCCATGACAGCTAGGTTTTATTTTTACTATAAATAACTACCGTATTTATCGGCGTATACCGCGCACTTTTTCCCCCTTAAAATAAGGGGAAAATCGTGGTTGCGCGATATACGCCGATACCTGCTTCCCGCGCTCAGTTTGAAGTAAGCCGCCGACATATACCGAGTGCAGTACACTCGGATACATTTGGCTAGGTTCGGCTTCGCTCATGCTCACGCATAACGGTCAGAAGCGAAGCCGAGCCTGGCCGAATGTACCCGAGTGTACTGCACTCGGTATATGTCGGGGGAGGCATTCAAACTGAGCGCGGGAAGCGGGGATTCAACATGAGACAGCACTGGAGAAGCCGGGAGGACACCACCGAGGCCGCAGAGTCGCAGACGAACTCTGGACCGGACGATGGATGCCGGGCAAGACACCAAATCTGTAAGTAATAAAATGTTATAACATTTTTTTTTACAGGAATTTCGGCGCAACTTTAGGGTTGTGCGCTATACGCAGGAGCGCGCAATACCCCGATAAATACGGTATATAATAATTTAGCAGAGTATTAATAATTCATTAAAAATAAATCACTCTCATTTGATTAAGTTATTTATCAAGGCATTCAGCCATTTGTATTAAGTGATAAATGAATACCAGGGGCCAGATTCAGATACAATTACATTGGCGCAGAGTATCATAGATACACTACGCTGCGTATTTTACCAGGCTGTACGACGAATCCTGGTAGATTTTGTCCCTTACGGTACGGCGGCGTAGTGAAGCATTTAAATTAGGCGCGTCCCCGCAGCGATCGAACTGCGCATGCTCCGTTCAGAAATTTCCCGCCGTGCATTGCGCGAAATAACGTCGATACGTCATTCGTTGTTTGAGTAGCGTCATTTACGGACAATTCCTATTCCCGGACGTTTTACGTCAAAAATAAAAAAAGACGTCGGAAAACGTTGATATTCGACGCAGGAACGACGGCCATACTTAACATAGGCTGTCTAATATTAGACCAGCAAAAAGCTGGTATAACTTTACGAGGCAAAAAGATGACTAAAGATGCCGTAAGAGATTGACGTTCGTAACTTCGTGGATCGTCGGCAAAAGCTCATTTGCATACCCCACCGCGGAAAACGACGGGAACTCCACCCAGCGGCCGCAATTTTATTGCAGCGTAGATCCGAAGGCGTACGAACATGTAAACCAGTCGGATTGAAGCCCGCAGCCGTATTTTCATGGTTTGAGGTTTCAGAGTAGTGAAAAAACGCACGTAATTCGAAAGTACTCCAGTCTAACGCGAGATAGACAGGAGTAATCACTCTGTGAATCTGGCCCCAGGCTTTTTAGGATCAAATTAAGTCTTTAAAGGAACACTAAAGGTGTTTTAACAAACATGTTATACTTACCTCCACTGTGCAGCTCGTTTTGCACAGAGTGGCCCCGGACCTGGTCTTCTGGGGTCCCTCGGCGGCTGTCTCGGCTCTGCCTTGCAAGAACTCATCACCTTCATTCGAGCTTGCATGGTGATGAGTTATTGTGGGTGCGCTTCTGTGATACAGCCGGCGGCTATAGCCGCTCACTGTATCACTCGGCCCCGCCACTGGCGCGCCGCGTCATTGGATGTGATTGACAGCAGCACGAAATAAAAATAAAAAATGATTTTTAGCACCCCTGTCAGTGGTTTACCTCAACCCTGTACATCTTCAAAGCTTTTTTTTTTTTTAAATAACAGACTCACTGGCTAAATCAGATCCACCGTCACCAAAATAGAAGAAAGAAAACCTAAAAATAAAAATGAATGCAGCCATCAAATCTAAGAATTAGTAAGCTGCAATGTAATAAACATTTGCTTTTGGGTTTAAAACGGCTTTAAGGAACATTAATAAAGTAATTCCAACCCTTACAGGTATAACAATAGTCAGTTGACCACAATGTAATCATTTCACTGTATAGTTTAGTAGACCCGAGCAAACTGTGAAGTAGCATTTGTTCAATCTACTTTCCAAGATTGCACACCCCTGGGCAAGAATGTGAAAGAAACCGATTGCCATATGCAGACACAGAGCATTACTCTACTTAGGTATCAATGATGAAAGGCCACCTGTGGGCACAGAGCCCAAAGCTATGACAGTGTGACAAAATGACTAAATTTCATTAAGTAACTTAAGCATAAAGCGGATGTTTGACCAAAAGCAGAATACAAAAATAGGTTGGTGAATAAAGTAGTCTCTTCACTTAATGACCAGAGTTTGACTTAATTTGCAAGATTTCCAAGGCATTGTGCCAAGCTAAAATTCAAGCATGCCAACCAAACTGGGGCTTGAAAAATATGTCTCACTGCCCCATTCTGTGGTGCTTGTGTGCTTTGTTCATGTACGTACTAGGCATAGCAAATCAAACCAAACCATTCTTTAGTAATAAGTATCTCTTGAGTAGCTTATTGATTAAAGATGAGCAAACGTTTGGTGGAAAGTCCATTAACTCATTGAAGCGCCAAACCTATTGATGTTTATGATGTTTATGAGGGGAAATCCTTGTAATTTGTTCTGGCCTTTTTAAAGGCTAATTTGGAAGCTTTTGTTAAAAAAAAAAAGCATTAGTAGCTGAACCTTGTTATCGGGCACCATTTGGGGCGTAGAGAGTCTGTTATTGCGACTTAAAGGGCAAAACTGAAAATACACAAATCTTTTAACCCTTTCCCTAACATTTTAACTGAGTCTTAAGATGTTGGTCTGGGGGGGGGGGGGGGGGGTGGGTGGACTTCATGTGACCACAGTGATTGGCTGTCACAGTGGTCACATGATCAGCACAGAATCTTCATTTGTCATAGACGCATATGTGTGGTAGGAAATCTACCCCAAAATATGCCATGCAGCCCCAGATGAAGTGTATACATATAGACAGGAAGGGGTTCATTTACTATGGGAAAATAGACTGTGTTGCTCTCTGAAGTGCAGTTGCTCCAGAGCTTAGTAAATGAGGTAAAGCTTCACTTTGTAAAAAATACCCAATCACGTCCAAGAATAAACAAAACAAAACAGCATTTTTGCTTGTACATGATTGGATGATGAAAGTCAGTCAGCACAGCTAAACTCTGGAGCAACTGCTCTTGCAGAGTGTGACTGCACATTGCAAATTGCTCAGTCTATTTGCTGTTAGTAAATAAACCCCAAAGTGTTTTCAACTGATTGAAGCAAATAAGCAGCATTGTGTTGCAACAAAGGATATAAAAGGTGAGAATAATTATTTAAAGCGGAGGTTCACCCTAAACATAAGATCTCCCATGCGATCCAGCATACTGGCGTCAGCGCCAGTATGCTGGTTTTTTTTTTTTTTAATAGCACACTTACTGTATTATTGTAGAATTCCTTTTCTGTCCCCCGCGGTGGACGGCTGTATTATAGCGCGTCACATCTTCCTAAAATACCCGATATGGACTCGGGTAATCTCGGCGAAAATGCGGCGCCTGCGCACAGACCTAGGAGCTGACTGCGCAGGCGCCGTATTTCTCCGAGTCCTATTTCGGAGGGCGTGACGCGCCATAGCCGTAGGACTCGGAGAAATACGGCGCCTGCGCAGTCAGCTCCTAGGTCTGTGCGCAGGCGCCGCATTTTCGCCGAGATTACCCGAGTCCATATCGGGTATTTTAGGAAGATGTGACGCGCTATACTGGCGCCGTCCACCACGGGGGACAGAAAAGGAATTCTACAATAATACAGTAAGTGTGCTATTAAAAAAAAAAAAAAACAGCATACTGGCGCTGACGCCAGTATGCTGGATCGCATGGGAGATCTTATGTTTAGGGTGAAATACCGCTTTAAGTTAAAAAAATAAGGGTAGTTGGTAATGATACACAATGCTTTAGGAAACAAAATGTGTTTTAATTAAAGTTTATATTACATTACCGACAAGATATGCTTGTAATTTTGAAAATTGAATAAACAAATTTGACAAGAAAAAATAAAGTTTATATTACATTACCTAGTTGAAAAACAGGTCATTGAAAATTTTTCCATTCATAACTCAAGAGTAATTTTCTTAATAAACACAGATCTCTGAACTGCTACCTCAGGGAATGCCACAACAATGTCTAAAAGTAATCTTAATCTGATACAGTGGAAACTCAGATTGCGAGTAACGTGGTTAAGGAGCGTTTCACAATACGTGCAGTGTATTTTGAAGGATCCTAACTCAGTTTGTGAGAGTTGTCTCGCAAAACGAGCAGGATTCAGGCCAAAGCGGTGTGCAGTACCGCGCTTGGCCTGAGGTAGGGGGTGCCGGAGCCGAGTGGCGCCGATAGATGCCGCCCGTTTCCATGCGGTATTGCATGCCATTGAAGTCAATTCGGAACAAATTATTTTAATTTCCATTGACTTCAATGGGGAAACCCTGTTTGATATGCGAGTACTTTGGATTACGAACATTCTTCTAGGAATGGATTATGCTCGCAATCCGAGGTTCCACTGTATAGTTAAATTGATCTGAATTCTTATGCTGTTGTAGGAATCTGCTTCCATCTACTGATTAAATTTGTAAATGCCTGTAAATACAGTATATTATGTATGCACTTCCAATCCCTGCTTGTTGGCTTTGCAACCCTAGAAGGTGGAAGTGAAGTGAGAGAGAAAGTCTCAGCCACATGTCCTGTCTATGCTGCTAAATCCTGGACCAGAAGAGACAATTATACATTACAAAGGGGTAACTAAAGCAAAGATTAAATAGGCTGACTCTGGGTTCCAGTGCCACACCACAGTTCATGCCGATGAGAAGTTCTATTCCAGACTGGTTGGGCAACAGTTGGAAGATACCCCCATGACGGCTGATCTTGTCTGCAAGTCTCTGACACAAAAACAGACATTGCATCATCCTCAGGGGCCCTTGCAACTGAACTTTGCTGCAGCATTCATCTGTAGAAATCTCTATCAGTAACTACACTGAGAAAAATGATAAACGCAACACTTTTGTGTTTGCCCCAAATTCATCATGAGCTGAACTTAAAGATCTATGACTTTTTCTGCATACACAAAAGGCCTATTTCTCTCAAATATTGTTCATAAATCTGTCTAAATCTGTGTTAGTGAGCACTTCTCCTTTGCCAAGATAATGCCAAGATAATCCATCCACCTCACAGGTGTGACATATTAAGATGCTGATTGGACAGCATGCTTATTGCACAGGTGTGCCTTAGGCTGGCCACAATAAAAGTCCACTCTAAAATGTGCAGCTTTATCACACAGCACAATGCCACAGATGTTGTAAGTTTTGAGGGAGTGTGCACTTGGCCTGCTGACTACGGGAATGTCCACCAGAGCTGTTGCCCTTGAATTGGATGTTCACTTCTCTACCATAAGCCATCTCCAAAGATGTTTCTGAGAATTTGGCAGTACATCCAACCGACCACATATAACCACACTAGCCCAGAACCTCAACATCCAGCATCTTCACCTCCAAAATCGTCTGAGACCAGCCACCCGGACAGCTGCTGCAACAATCGGTTTGCATAACTAAAGAATTTCTGCACAAACTGTCAGAAATCATCTCAGGGAAGCTCAGGGAAACCAACTTAAGTGGGCAAATGCTCATATTCTATGGTGTCTGGCACTTTGGAGAGGTATTCTCTTCGCAAATGAATCCCGGTTTTCACTGTACAGGGCAGATGGCAGACATTGTGCATGACATTGTGTGGGTGAGGGGTTTGCTGATGTCAACGTTGTGGATCGAGTGGCCCATGGTGGCGGTGGGGTTATGGGCAGGTGTATGCTATGGACAACGAACACAGGTGCATTTTATTGATGGCATTTTTAAATGCACAGAGATACCATGACGAGATCCCGAGGCCCATTGTTGTGCCATTCATCTACACCTTGAGGGATCAGCAGTTTTTAGAGTGGTATCAACTCTTACTTGAGGCGATTTAGTTCGCATTTGTAGCGCTATACAAGTTACTCACTCACGACCATCACCTCATGTTGCATCATGAAAAGCACGGCCCCATGTTGCAAGGATCTGTACACAATTCCTGGAAGCTGAAAACATCCCAGTTCTTGCATGGCCAGCATACTCACCGGACATGATGTCACCCATTGAGCATACTTGGGATTAGTGTTGCTCACGAATATTCGCATTGCGAATATTCGCTACGAATATTGCATATTCGAGTATTCGCGAATATCGCGAATATCGCGGCGAATATTCGCTATTTCGAATATTCGAATGTTTTAAATTTTTTTTTAGAACAGATCACATCCTAGAGATCCCCATCGACGTCTAAAAGCATTGCTGGTATGATTAGAGACCTTGGGCCGAGTAGCTGCAGCGCTCATTTTATATTGCCGAAAAATCGCAATGCGATTATTCGGCAAATAGCGATATTGCGCGATTATTTTATATTGTAATATATGTAATATTCTGAGCCAATCACACTCCATTCCTGAGCCAATCAGAGTACTCCATTCCGCATTTCTCGAAATTTCGAAATTATTTTGTATTGTAATATATCACGAATATTCTGAGCCAATCAGAGTGCTCCATTCCGCATTTCTCGAATATTCGCAATTATTGTGTATTGTAATATATCACGAATATTCTGAGCCAATCAGAGTGCTCCTTCCGCATTTCTCGAATATTCGCAATTATTGTGTATTGTAATATATCACGAATATTCTGAGCCAATCAGAGTGCTCCTTCCGCATTTCTCGAATATTCGCAATTATTGTGTATTGTAATATATCACGAATATTCTGAGCCAATCAGAGTGCTCCTTCCGCATTTGCCGAATATTCGCAATTATTGTGTATTGTAATATATCACGAATATTCTGAGCCAATCAAAGTGCTCCTTCCGCATTTGCCGAATATTCGCAATTATTGTGTATTGTAATATATCACTAATATTCTGAGCCAATCAGAGTGCTCCATTCCGCATTTCTCGAATATTCGCAATTATTTTATATTGTAATATATCACGAATATTCTGTGCCAATCAGAGTGCTCCATTCCGCATTTCTCGAATATTCGCAATCGCAATTCGCAATTCGCAATCGCATTCGCATTCGCGATAGCGAAAATTCGCAATCATTTCATTTCGAAAATATATCACGAATATTCGTATTTAGCGAATATCTGTCGAATATTCGACTATATATTCGAGATATATCGCGAATTCGAATATGGCATATTCTGCTCAACACTACTTGGGATGCTCTCACTTTTCCACTTAGAGAAGGTTCTGGTTCTCTTGTTTACCTGCAGGTTTTACACAATATCCCATTTAGGGAGGGCCATTTCTCATATCAGTCTACCCCTTGATTGTGATTGTAACCACATGATTCTGTGTTGCAAAATTAACATTGCCAAACCTGATTTGGGCTAACTAAGCGGTGATGCTTGAACCATAAACCCAATGGCCAGATGTTCAGGATAAAGCAAGTGCAAAGATTTGGCTAGCAAGACAGTCTGGTGCAAATGATAAATGCCAAAATAAAAAACAGACATTTATCAGGTAGGTATAAATGAGGCTCATTTATGAAAAAAAATAAGAATAGAATCAGCACTCAAAAAGAAAAATGAAGATCCACTTTAATTATCCAATGGTTTATTTATTTGATTTGCACTTGCTTGGATAATTAGAATGTATCATCATTCAACATTGTTGACCTAATATTTTTAACTCTTTTAGTATTCAGCCTTTATGTCTCTTGCATTATTTAAATGTAATATGTTCATACCTACCTGAAAAATTAAAGCATGAATCTGGGCAAAAAAAAGTGCATCTCTCAAATACATGCTCATTTCACTGTATTTCATTTCATGTTTTTTCCTTTTACAAATGCTGCAAGTGTTGAACTGCCAGAAGTTTGTTGCTGGTTTAGTGTGCCTGGACTGTGCTCTGTGTGTACTGGCAGCCTCTGCATTAGAGAGGGAAAACTCAGGTCATCATTATCTGTTCTGCTGCTATCAGAAGAAGTGTAGTGACTGTGCTTTCATCATCAATCATCGGCCCTTTCAGGAGTATCACTACATGACAAAACAATGCCTTTGAAATCCCAAGCAGCGGTTTCAGCACTTCCCAGTTGGGTCACAGAACACCTTAATCCTTCACCTCTATAACAGAAAGCAAGGCGATCTGTAGTCCAGCGGAGGAACAGTCATGCAAAAAATACAGGTATATGCGTAAGGGCTAGGACTCATATATCTCTCCCAATTAAAGGGGTTGTAAAGGTAAACGTTTTTTTCACCTTAATGCATCCTATAGTATGCATTAAGGTGAAAAAACTTCAGCCAATACCGCCCCCCCCGGCCCCCGTTATACTTACCTGGCCCCTCGAAAGTCCTGCGCTTGGACCTGACATCCTCTTCGCAGCTCAGCCTGGCTGTTGATTGGCTAAAGAGGATGGATTAAAAGCAGCACAGGCATTGGCTGGCGCTGCTGTCAATCACATCCAATGATGCAGCGCGCCGGGGGTGGGGCTGAGTGATACAGAGGGCCGATATAGCCGCTCACTGTATTACGGCAGCGCGCCCACATGGACTCCACACATGCGGGCTTGCTCGCATGAATGTGTGGAGTTTTGGCAGGGGGGACCAGAGACAGCCACTGAGGGACCCCAGAAGACGTGGATCGGGGCCACTCTGTGCAAAACGAGCTGCACAGTGGAGGTAAGTATAACATGTTTGTAATTTAAAGCTCTTAGGGCTGCCGTCATAAGAGGACAGAAACCATGTTCCAAACTGTAAAAAGACAACAAAAATAGAGGCGCCTCTTATGCCACATACACACGATCATTTTTCGTGTTGTAAAAAACAACGTTTTTAAGGGTCTAAAAAAACAAAGTTTTTTTCAACTCGATCATTAAAACGGCCTTGCCTACACACGATTGTGAAAAAAAATGCTCTAGCAAAGCGCGGTGACGTACAACACGTACGACGGCACTATAAAGGGGAAGTTCCATTTGGATGATGCCACCCTTTGGGCTGCTTTAGCTGTCTGTTACAGCGTGATGAATGTGCTTACTCCGTTACGAACAGTAGTTTTACCATAACGAGCGCTCCCGTCTCATAACTTGATTCTGAGCATGCGCGGATTTTTCACGTCATTAAAGCCCACACATTACCATTTTTAACAACCTGAAAAACGACAACGTTAAAAACGTTGTTAAAAAATAGAGCATGTTCGAATTTTTTTTTGGTCGTCTTTCAGAACCCGAAAAATGCTCTGAAGCCCACACACGATCGTTATTAATGACATTAAAAAAAAATTCATTTTTTACAACTCGAAAAATGATCGTGTGTACGCGGCATTAAGTAGACGTTTGAACAAAAACTTTAATAAGCATATAGTTTATGCACTCCCATTTAGATGTAGTATTAGGAGCATATCAGTTCCAATAAAGTCAAGGTGGCTGCTCCTACACACTGCTCCCTTCATCCGTGTTGCTCCGGCACTCGCTGAGCCGGTATCACTCCGTGTAGATGGATGCCGGCAGGTGGAGGAACTTGGTGTCAAAACAAGGCTTGGGACTCAGGGCAGGGATGGCAGCAGGGAGATGGCGTCACCAACAATGGACGTGTTTTCCTGAGGTACAATCGCAGCGCGCCTGCTCAGGAGTGCAGAAAAGGTAGAGTTCTCAACTCACTATACTACAGCTTAGCAGCAGTATTTTTAAAGAGTCAACACGTTAGAAGGCTGGCCGCAGGCCAGCCTGAGTTTGTGGGAAGAGTCTAAGAGTACTTAAGACTCCCTCCCTGTCAGGGCTGGGTTCGGCGTCGTATTCTGGGTTCCGTACACGTCACGTCCGGCAGAGGAGGAGCAGCAGCAGCAGCGGCTGCTGCTTCAGGTTTTCCTCCCTTCCTTCATGCATCCTTTCACCCACGTGGCTAGGGCTTCTTCCGGCAAGGAGGGAGCCGCCCGTCCGGGGGAGGGGTGTCCATCCGCCCGCTACGTTTCTGGGGCTCCATCTGGCAGGGGGAGCCGCCCGCTCGCTTCCCTCCATCCTCACTTCCGCCCGCCGCTTCTCTCGGTTCACGCCGGGGGGAGGGGGGCCCGCTGTATTTCTCCCTCCAGCATGGAGGGAGCCGCCCGCCGCTTCCCCCGGTGTCCACGCCGGGGGGAGGGGGGGACCTCCGCCCGCTGTATTTCTCCCTCCAGCTTGGAGGGAGCCGCCCGCCGCTTCCCCCGGTGTTCACGCCGGGGGGAAGGGGGGGCCTCCGCCCTCTGTATTTCTCCCTCCAGCATGGAGGGAGCCGCCGCTGCTCCCCTGATCCATGCAGGGGCTCTCACCAGGGGCGTCCAGCACTCAGGGTCCTGTGGGGGGGGGGCGCACATCTCGGGCCTTACTGGCGGAGAGAGGGGGGGTGGTTCATCTTTCTGCTCCTGGGGGTCACTCACAGGCTGCATGAGGGGGGGGGGCTGTTCACCCCCATCTCCAGGGCTGATGCTGGCAGCGTGGGGGGGGGGGGGGCAGTGGCCTTGTCTGTGGTCAGGCTAGGGGGGGGTCTCTCTGGCAGTTTTTCCTTGCATCTGTCATAGCGTCCGGTTCAACGTTCAGTCTGCGTAGTCATAGCGTTCACGCTCAAGGGGTTTCTGTCATTGCATTTATGTCTGCCCCAGGTTTGCTGTCATTGCTTTTGCCTCTGCGTTTCTGCCCAGGTTTCTGTTATTGCATTTCTGCCATAGCTCTTCAGTCTCAGCGTTTCTGCTTCAGGTGTGCTGTTTTTGCATATTCTGCGTCAGCATTCTGTCACAGCGGTGCTACCCCACGTTTCTGTCATTTCATTTCTACAATAGTCTTTCAGTCTCAGCATTCTGTCATACGTTTCTGCCCCAGGTTTCTGTCATTGCATTTTCAGTCTCAGCATTCGGTCACAGCGTTTCTGCCCCATGGTTTTCTGTTACAGCTTTTCTGCCCCTGGTTTCTTGTCATAGCGTTTCTGCCCCCACGTTTGTCATAGCGTTTCTGCCCCCACGTTTGTCATAGCGTTTCTGCCCCCACGTTTGTCATATCGTTTCTGCCCCCACGTTTGTCATAGCGTTTCTGCCCCCACGTTTGTCTTAGCGTTTCTGCCCCCACGTTTGTCATAGCGTTTCTGCCCCCACGTTTGGCATAGCGTTTCTGCCCCCACATTTGGCATAGCGTTTCTGCCCCCTGGTTTTCTGTCACAGCGTTTCTGCCCCCTGGTTTTCTGTCAGAGTGTTTCTGCCCCCTGGTTTTCTGTCACAGTGTTTCTGCCCCCTGGTTTTCTGTCACAGCGTTTCTGCCCCCTGGTTTTCTGTCATGGCGTTTCTGCCCCCTGGTTTTTTGTCACAGCGTTTCTGCCCCTGGTTCTTGTCAATAGCGTTTCTGCCCCCACGTTTTTTTTGTCATAGCGTTTCTGCCCCCACATTTTTTTGTCTTAGCGTTTCTGCCTCCACGTTTTTTGTCTTAGCGTTTCTGCCCCCACGTTTTTTGTCTTAGCGTTTCTGCCTCCACGTTTTTTGTTTTAGCGTTTCTGCCCCCACGTTTTTTGTCTTAGCGTTTCTGCCCCCACGTTTTTTCTCATAACGTTCTGCCCCCAGGGTTTCTGTCATAGCCCCATGTTTCTTGCTTTATTTCTGCCCAGGCTTTCAGTTATTGCATTTGGCCTTAGCTATAGTATCATGCGTTTCTGCCCCCAGGTTTTCTGTCATAGCGTTTCGGCCCACACGATTTCTGTCACAATTTGTCGTTGCATATCTGCCTCAGTGTTGCAGGCGCAGCTTTCCTTCATACCATTTCTGCCCCAGGTTTCTGCCAGATTTTGCCTCAGCGTTTCTGGCTCGGTGTTTTCTATCATACCATTTTGCCTCAGGTTTCTGTCATAGCGTTTTTGCCCCAGCGTTTCTGTCATAGCGTTTCTTCTGCCCCAGGTTTTTCTGTCATAGCGTTTCTGCTTCAGGTTTTCAGTCATAGCGTTTCTGCCCCAGGTTTTTCTGTCATAGCGTTTCTGCCCCCGGTTTTTCTGTCATAGCGTTTCTGCCCCAGGTTTTTTTGTCATAGCGTTTCTGCCCCAGGTTTTCAGTCATAGCGTTACTTACCCAGGTTTTCGGTCATAGCGTTTCTGCCCGTGTTTTCTGTCTGTTTTCCTACGGTCCCCGCATTTTCTGTCTGGGCCCTACGGCCCCCGTGTTTTCTGTCTGGGCACTACAGCCCCCACGTTTTCTGTCTGGGCACTACGGCCCCCGCGTTTTCTGATTGGGCACTACGGCCCCCACGTTTTGTCTTATTTTTGTCTGTCATTGCATTTCTGCCTCAGCATTTCAGGCTCAGTGTTGCTCTCATACCATTCATGGCCCAGGTTTTCTGTCTTTTTATTTTTGCCTCAGCGTTGCTCTCATACCATTTCTGCCCCAGGTTTCTGTCCTATTATTTTTTGCCTCAGCATTCAGGTTCAGCGGGTCTCCCATACCATTTCTGCCCCAGGTTTTGCCATAAGTTTTCAGTCTCAGCAGTTCTGCTGCCCCCACGATTTCTGTCATAGCATTTCTGTCTCCACGATTTCTGTCTTAGCTTTGCTGCCCCCACGATTCCTGTCTGTGTTTGTTTGTCTTGGCGTTGTCGTCTTTGTGGTTACCATGTCTCATTGTACTTTGTCCACGTTGCATCTGGGTTGATTAGCTAGTGCTCACATCTCAGGAACTGTCACGTCTACAGATTCTTACGGGCTGAGGTTTCGTTTTTAATTGATTGTTGACCACAATCTTCTCGCCTGTTTACATACGTCATACGTTGCACGTTCATTTCATTACACCTATACGATTACCCACCACATTCCGTGGGTACACTAGCTCTGAGTGTTCAGTTAAATTGCCGCACCCCCAGTTCTTGCTCTTCTTCCATTTCTGCCGGCCATGTCATCATCCCTTTGGGTCCGGTCTATCAGACCTTCTGGTTTATGACTAAGCCATGGGTGGTCCTTGTCGGAGGTGGTGGTGGAATCTCCCATCCCTGATTCTCTGACGTTCCTTCTGTGGGTACTTTCAGAACTGCTTAAGGGGCCCATCACTGCATCATCAGGTTTCATAGTGTGGTGGCTTCAACTGACAGTCATGCTTTTGTTACCAATCAAGTTTCCGGAGGCAGCTTTCCAGGGGTGGTTGGTCTGGTTTCTCTACCTGCATGCTGCAGGTGGGGGGCTGGGCCTCTTAAGTACCTAGTGGCAACTTCCAATAGCATTGGTACTATGGGCTGCTCTCTCCTACAACACTTTTTTATCAGGTAATTGTCCGTGGTCTGGTGTTCAGCACTTGTGCAGTCGGGGGGTGATTTGCGTTGGATTCCATATCGTTAGCAACTATCCTTGCGCTCAATTTCGTCAGTCCTGACGGTGTCAAGGTAAGTCTATTTTTTGCATCATCATCGGGTCATGCTTCTGCCTGTAACCTGCTAACCAAGTCCATCAGGTAGGAACGGGTTCTGTGTGTCGGTATGGTTCCATGTTTAGGTTGTTGTTGCCTTAGCGCATGGGCCTCGTCCTTTTGCTCCGTCAACATATCCATCAGGTATCCAGAACTTTAGGCTCCTGCCAGTTGTCAGATTTTTGCAACTCACCCGCTCACTTTCCTATCAGATATGGGTAGGCCAGGGGTTGGGGGGGTTTCCTCACGGATCTATGTCTCTGGTGTCCGGTTGTAGCATTCGTTTGTAAGGCATTATCGGGCTGGCTGGTTCAGTTGGGGCTTTTCGGGCTGGCTCTGGTTCAGTTGCCCCCAAATATCCACTCATCTTAAGCGCTTCAGGCTCTCGTCTGGGTTGTTGCAGGCAGCAGGCTCGAACCAATCTTTCTCGGGGCATTGGTCAAGTTCAGGGCTGCCTCACGCGTTCGGCAGGGCTTCCTTCTATCACAGGTTATGAGTCAGTAGCTTCTCCGGTCACAGCGGCTACTTATCGGGTATACATACGATTGCCATCCGGGCGTGTGCTGCTTTACTTCTTGGTTGCTTATCTACCCCTTTTCACCTAAATATGTGTCTTTTGCCCTCTTTCAGGCGTACCTACCAGCCGGCCAAAGGCACACTCCAGGCCTTGGTTGTTAGGGTTATCGCATTCCTTACTCGAAGACTCTGATTACAAATAGGAAAATGGTTATAAATTGCAGAGATGTTCTACATATCTCTTTTTTTTTTGCCCAGACGCACACTTTAAGGAATGAAGTCACTATGGTTTAAATAGTTGTTTATGTTTCTAAGTCAACAGCGTCCAAAACTAAGTAGCCATTCTACACAAGAAGTTCTTCCACACTCCACTTCAGTTTAGCATTACAGAATCAGCTTTGTTAGGGAAACACTTGGGTTTGGGGTTTGATTTATACAGATATGGTCGAGAGGATGAGACACAAATTTGAGAAACTGTAAACACGTTTTGTTTTTCTAAACTTTGCTGGGCCGATGGACTTAATTTGTTTCTATACACTGCTATCTTTAAAACGAAATTAATGGATCCAAATTAAACAAGAATTGTAAATACAGGACAGATGTTTGGTGGAATCTCAACCTTCATACACTTTCTGGTTGATTATATGAAATAGGTTTGTTTTGTACAGAACTGAATAGAGTCAGCTTTTCTTTTCAAGTTTTCTGTTTTTATGGCAAGACAACATATGATTATGATGTCATTTTGCCCTTGAAAATCTGTGCGATTAAATTTATCACCGCTGTATCACATGAGTGTCAAACTATTCCATTTACAAGAGAACATTAGATTGTTTGTATAACCCAAACTGGTTCCATTCATGCGCCTTTGCAATCGGCCTGTACAAAATGTGTGTTTAAATGCCAAATATACTTTTGTAATATGTATAGACAGGCATGATATGCTTGATAATTATTTATTTGTGCAATAGAGAAGTAAATTATAGCAGTGTTAAAAAAATATAAAGTTACGTAGTTTGGAGGAGTTACAAAATTAACAGTTGAAAATGATCTTCACTTTGACCCTAACTATTAGAAGATCAGATTAACATTCCCAAATGTCTGGCTGTGCCCACACTGCAAGAGTCAACTGCTTGTTTAGGTCTAGGGGACTTGTTAACCACTAGCCGACCGCCGCACGCCTATTTACTTTGACAGAATAGCACAGGCAGGCAGAACAGGCGTACAGGTACGTCCATTTGAATCTGCCACAGCGTGCCTCATCGAGTTCCCGGGAGTCCCGCGATTGGAGTCGGGAAGAGCAGAACGGAGGAATGCCTTTGTAAACAAAGCATTCCCCTATTCTGCCTACTGACACTGTCACTGATGACCGTTCCCCGTGATCAGGAACAGTTATCAGTGACATGTCACGTGTAGCCACGCTCCCTAACAGTAAGAGTCACTTCCTAGGGAACACGTAGCCCCTGCAGCGCCACCTAGTGGTTAACCCATTCACTGCCAGTGTCATTTTTACAGTAATCAGTGCATTTGTATAGCACTGATCGCTGTAAAAATGACAATGGTCCCAAAATGTGTCAGCCATAATGTCACAGTCATGAGAAAAATCGCTGATCACTGCCATAACTAGTAACAAAAAAAAATAGATATAAATAAGAATGCCATAAAACAGTACCCTATTTTGTAGAAACTATAACTTTTGTGCAAACCAATCAATAAACACTTATTGCGATTTTTTTTTTTACAAAAATATGTAGAAGAATACGGATCGGCCTAAACTGTGGGAAAAAAAAAGTTTTTTTATATATATATTTTTGGGGGATATTTATTATAGCAAAAAGTAAAAAAATTTTTTTTTTTCAAAATTGTTTTGTTTATAGCGCAAAAAATAAAAATGGCAGAGGTGATCAAATACCACCAAAAGAAAGGTCTATCTGTGGTAAAAAAAGAACTCAATTTTGTTTGGGAGCCGAATCGCAAAATGTGGCCCGGTCTTTAACCACCAAAATGGTGCGGGGCTTAAGCGGTTAAAGAAGATTTATTTAGCTGGTCTTCTGCTCCTATATATTTTCAAAGCAGCATGATAAGTCCACAGCATGTGAAAAGGATATGAAGCTTTGGGTGCAAACCTCTGGGGTTGATTTACTAAGGGAAAATAGAATGTTAAAGTGTTACTAAACCCACAACAGTAATATCCGTCTGTATATGTAGTAAAACATTATTGTTATACTTAGGGTGGAACCTAAGGGGTGTGTAGAAAGGCTATTTGATCCTGACTTCTCTGTCTGTTCGCTTCTTCCACTGTCCCCAATGCATCTTCTAATAGAACAGAGGCTAGGGGACAAACTGCATGCTTAGTTTGGTGTGTATTGCTAGAGAGTTTATTTTTGGTTCTTGGGAGAGTGCATAGGAACAGCACAGGGCCAATCAGCACTGTCTATACAGAGGGTCAAGGGACCTGTAGCCTAATTGGACAGTCATAGGAGAATAAAAACTCCTCCTACAAGCTTTGACCAGACATTGTTAGATGTCACAAGACTGCTGTAACTGCTCATGAAAAAGGGTATTTAGCAGTTTATATTTACTAAAAATATTCCGAGTACTGTGGGAGACCAGATATAGTGAATGCAGGGTCCTGGGTTTAGTAAGACTTTAACTTTTTTTACTGGCACACGATTGGCTTTTTTATTTGCAAAGTGAATTTTCGCCACATTCAATGAACTAATGAAAAACTATTTGCCTGTAGTAAATCAATCCTATTGTGTTAAGTTTCAAATAAGTGCAAAATGTCTATCTAGTGTAAATCAGTCCAAATCTCAAGCCTTGCAGATTAATTTGCACATGTGCAATATGTACAAGTCAGACATATTTCACAAAGCAATGTTAAGCCCCTGTAGTAGGGTGACCACATTTCCAAACTGCCATTCAGGGACACACCCCGTCTCTCACCTTCCCCAAGAAAAGATGAGGGGGGCGGGGGAAATGTAGTCTCGGGGTTGATGGGGAATATGGTGGCGGGTTATTTGTCAGGTGAATGTGCCACTTGCCACCAGATGCAGTGCTGCTTGCCACCCATAGCCTGCCACCAGATGCAGTGCTGCTGTCACTCCCTCTGCATGAGCCAGGAGGAGGAAAGGAGTGACGTCACTATCTGGAGAGTGAAGATCACACCAGTCCCTGCTGCTTTCCGCTGGGTGCCGGAGAAGGAGGAGGTGCAGAGGTGGGTGGGGACAGCAGTGCTGCACTAGGCGCAGGCCTCGCTACTGGTCTCGCTGTCTGAGAGTAAATCGTCACTGGTTGCAAGATGTCAGGCAGCGCTGGGCCTTGCAACCAGTTCCGGAAATGTACAGTAGTTATTAGTTAGTAGGGGGTTGCTGTGTCCTTCAGGTTGTATTGTCCCGGAATGAAGGTGCCCGGGACCCAGGACAGACATGTCAATTGCTGGACAGTCCCGGGCAATCTGGGACACGTGGGCACCCTACCCTGTAGGGTGCCCAAATCATTGTAGACCAAGATAACTGAGTTGGATTTTAGCAATTACAACTGTTTGAAAATAGTTTATTTTAAATGGAGTTTCTTTCTAAGTGCACCTCTGTACGCTCACACGTTCTGAATAAACTTATATAAGGAAAAAAATATGTATACAATACACAGCAAATGCATTAAAAATGTATATTATTACATTGAGAGCTGTAACACTTCATTTCACAGCCCTCTCTACCAATGAAAGGGGGCTTCTATAAACAAACTGATAATAAAATAGCGTCTGACACTGGATAACAAGCCAATGCCATCAATGAATGGTTGGACATGTATGCACAATATGACCGTCTCTAAGGGCCAGATTCAGGTAGAGTTAGGCTGGAGTATCAGTGATACTCCAGCCTAACTGTCACTTTAAGCCGGCGTTTCTGTTTTCTGTAACCAGAAAACAAGAAACGCCGCGTTGGAGTTCCGATGTGATCGGCGCAATTGAATTTCGCCATCGCATCGCAACTTTAATTTAAAAATGGCGCCGGGGGCGTTCCCGCTGATTTACGCTGAAAAAATATGTTAATCAGCGGGAATCGGCAATTCACGATCGTATTCGGGCGCGACGCAGTGACTTTCCGTAAGCGATACGTGGCGTAAAGATAAAGCAGCCCCCTAGTGGAGTATACTATGTTAAGTATAGCCGTCGTCATCGCGTCGGAAAAAAAAAAATTGCGTCGCTTGCGTAAAACGTTCATGAATGGGGATGTGACGTCATTGACGTTCACTGACAGAATTTGGAGCATGCGCACTGGGATGCATTGACACTCGACGCATGCGCAGTACGTTCGCCGCGGGATCGCGCTTAGTTTAAATAATACACGCCCCGTACCCGCCCAATTTGAATTCCGCCGGCTCATTTGCGATGCGCTGCCGCAACTTTAGGAGCAAGTGCTTCATGAATAACAGCACTTGCTCCTAAAATTTCGGCAGAGTAACGTAAATGAGAAACGTTACTCCAGAGCAAAGATGCTCTCATCTACCTGAATCTGGCCCTAAATGTTTGCAGGTGCATCTTCTTCCCTGAATAGGAATGCCGTGGTCACACAAGGATTCCTGTTTATTCTATGAAGAAAGGAGGAACAGCTTTGGAGGAAATAGTGATGTGCAAAGTCATTCAAACATAAAGTAAACAGAAGGATTTTTTAAATCCTTCTAAATATATTGAAATGTAGTGTGCAGGATTTTCTGACAACCACACAGATTTGCATGCAATTATTCAGATGATTCTAAAAATCAGCAAACTAGTCATTCTTCTAGTTCAGCCATCAATGGGAGGCAACAGGTCTGTTTATTTATTTCTAGAGAAATAGCAATCACATAAGGATTTCTAAACTATCTGATGGTGCTGTCACTCTGTCCATTCAGGGCAAGGAGGCAGTAATAGTGTAAAGCTTCACTTTCACATGCTGACCCACTGATACCTCACCAGCATCCCCTCATTCTTCCCAATTATCTCTTAGCTAGTACAAATTACCCAGTTGGTGAAAATGTGACCTCCTCCCATGATGCAGTGTTTTGGCCTAGCGGTTTGCTGCACTGTAATTGTCATGATGGAGGAGGTGACTTCACCATTTTCCCAAGGATAGAACATCAGCCTGGTGGGCTTTACATGGACATTGTCACTTTATCTAGGATGAAAAACAGCCCTATCATAGATAGTAGACAATCCCAATCAGACGAAAATATTCCATCTATTGTCTTTAGCAGTGGTCTCCAAACTGCAGCCCATGGACCAGATAGGGCAGCACAGTGTAGTGGTTAGCACTGTCACCTAGCAGCAAAAGGGTTGCTGGTTTGAATACCAACCATGGCACCATCTGCCTGGAGTTTGCATGTTCTCCCTGTGCCTGTGTGGGTTTCTGCCGGGTACTCTGGTTTCCTCCCACACGCCCAAGACATGCTGGTAGGTGAATCAGATAATGTCTAAATTGGCCCTACTAGCACGTCGGGATCCTATGGGGTAAATGACCACGCTATATCAGGATGCCACTCAACTCATGTGCTTGCCAAACTCCTTTTGGTCACAGTTTCCCACTAATATGAGGTACTATTCCTCCCATTGATACAAGGCACTATTTGTCCAACTGACACCAAAAGTGGGGAACTATACCCCCTACTACAACGCTGTATCCTGCAACGCTGTAAGGTCCAGGCCTAGGGCAGCACTTTTCAGGGGGGCAGCATGAAAAGGAGTCCCCGCCGGCTTGCACTTCTCTGTTAGGCAAATTAGTCTAATGCCCACATAAAGTGGCCGGACTGCTTCCAGTATGCTGGCCGCCGTCATTCCGCAAATGTGGGGGGACGGGGGGGGGACGCTGCTTCTAATTTTGACTGTCATATTTTCCTGGGCCACAAGCCTTTCTCACTGTGCTATATGTTTCTGCTGCACCATTGGCATGGTTATATTTTCTTAGTTCTCTCCATAAAATTATCATAAATTTGTGCTTAAAGTGGAACTATAGGCAACACTTTTTTTTTTTTTTAATTTCAGATAGAGTAAGGGAGGGTTATAGCCCCATGTCAGTTTATTTTTTACCATCCCTGACCCATTGCGAAGATTTCCCTTCACTTCCTGCACCATAGCCAAACAAGAAGTGAGAGGAAATCTATGCAAATTAGTGTACCCACTCAAAAATGTCAGGGCGGGTCTTAAACAGCAAGGGGTGTGGCCTTGACAGGAAGGGGTGGGTCATATTTAAATTAGGGGGTGCACAAGTTTAGTCAGGCCTAGGGCAGCACAAAACCTAAATACACCACTGCCCTACTGACACCAAATGATGGGGAACTAATACCAATGATATGGGCTCTATTCCTCCCCCTACTGACCATCAAGCCTGAGGCACAGTCTACTCCCACTGATGCAGGGGCATTTTCTGCTTTCAATGTCCCCAGTTTGGCCCTCCTAAAGTCTGAGGGACAGTAAACTGATCCTTTGTTTAGCAACTTTGGAGACCCTTGGTCTATATGAACATTGGGGCACATTCTTCCAATCTTTTTGTAAAGGAATTTTTACTTTATTAAGTGAAACTTTAGTTAGAAAATTAAGTCCTGATAGGTGACTTCATGCTGGCCCATTTAGCTATGTAAAACATTGACATTGAAAAGTGCCTATACCAGTGATGAGGAACCTTGGCACCCCAGATGTTTTGGAACTACATTTCCCATGATGCTCATGCACTCTGCAGTGTAGTTGAGCATCATGGGAAATGTAGTTCCAAAACATCTGGGGTGCCAAGGTTCGCCATCACTGGCCTATACTGTGTAAAATTGAGTAATGTACTGTCTGTCTTCCCTGCTTTGCACAGCCTCAGTTGTCCTGTATTTTGGCAGCACAGCAGCTAAGTGGTTAGGATGTTCTCCTAGAAGCACTACAGCGATCAGTTTGAATCCTAACCATGATGCTACTTGCCTGGAGTTTGTATGTTCTCCCTGTGCCTGCGTGGGTTTCCTCTGGATAATCTGGTTTCCTCTCACACTCCAAAGACATGCTGGTAGGTTAATTGAATCCTGGCTAAATTGGCCCTAGTATGTTTGAATGTGAGTTAAAGCAGGGCTGTCTTAATGAGAGGGCACACCTGGGCACTGCCCATGGGCCCCAGCTGCATAGGGGCCCCTGCACTTTCACCAAAGCATCTAGTCCTTGAGTCCACACTGCCCCAAAATTGGGGGCCCCATGGTGGCACTGAGAGTGATGGATACACAGGGTAGGCAAGCTGGTAGCGGTACAGAGGGGCCATAGTGATGGGGAGGCATCAATCTAGCAGATATATTATATGCACAATACAGCTTTGTTACTTCATATACTGTATGTTGTATTTTTCCCACTGTTTGCTGTACAGAATGATTGTTCATATAGTTAATGCAGAGCACTACACAAAAGGGGAAGCTCTGCTTGTCTGCCTCCTACCTACTTGATATCTGTTTACCTACACTGTCTCCATTGTAGGGGCCCCAGAGCATTACTTTGCCAAGGGGCCCATGATGAGTAAATTGATGGCCCTATAGAAGTACCTGTAATAAATAACTAAAAATATTTTCGCCACTGTACCGATAATTAGTGAGTGATAATTAGAGGCCAATCTGCTGACAGCCTCAAAATGTACTGCTGGTGAATGGTGATTGTGAGAAAGCAACAGGAATGATATAGGCTGTGTTGAGGGAAACACATATTAGGGAGGGAGAAAAGAAAAACAAGAGGTGACAGGACAAACTCTGCTGCCAGGGAGATATTGTCTTATATTATCCTTCTCTCCTTTTTCCCTCAGCAGCTGCAGTGCAATGAAACTTTAGCATTGTAAAGCTTCTTTCAGACTTCTCCTGTTGCTGAGCCAAGACATACAATCAAGACTGAAAATGCACACATTTTAATTACAGAAAGTGGCATATCGTTTTTGAGATCAAAGAGAGTGGGAGAGTTCTCAGTAAATAAGTGACTGTTCTATGCTTCAACAAAATGGCAGTCTTTAGCAAAAGGCTGGAGGCAAGCCACTTGCTATGGGGGCACTTGTGTGGGCTCCCTGCCCAGCCTCACTGTCTGAATCTATTGAGATAAACAACAGGAATCGGTCGTGTTCCTGCTCTATTGTCACTGCCTGTGATTGACAGCAGCCAATGGCTCCCACTAAGCCTACAAAGGGGGAGAGAGGAAAAAGAGTCTCTACTTTCATGCACATTGCTGGATCAAGATAAGGCTCAGGTAAGTATTTAGGGGGGCTGGGGGCTGCATACAGAATGTGGTTTACTATATGCAGTTAAAGTTAAAAAAAAACTTCTGCCTTTAGAACCACTTTAATGTGAAATGTCAATTCTCTCGGCATATCGGTGCAGCTTACTGTAAATTTTGTATCAGTGATCCTTTTTTTATTATTATTATTATTACTCACTTAAAGCGGTTGTAAACTGATGGACATATTTTTTTACACTGCAAGGTAATGTCATCGCATACTAGCACATTATATTAAACTTACCTTAAAACAAAACTCTTCTCGCGCCAGCTGCAGGCACTCCCATCTTCACCTGTCTTGCTTCTGGGTTCACAGGCTGTGTGACTGGCTGGAGACGCGATGACGTTACTGCGTTACGATGACGTTACTGCATGCGGGAGACGCTGGCCACGGTACAGCGATCTGAAGGAACGGTACGGGTGGCCGTTCCTTCAGAGTGCATGGGCCAGTGATGTCACTGGCTGTATGTAATGTAAATATCTCTGAAACAGTGCCAGTTTAGGAGATATTTACACTACCTATAGGTAAGCCTTATTATAGGCTTACCTACAGTATAGAGAAAAGCTAGTGATGGAAGTTTACTTCCACTTAAAGCGCATGGCCCATTAAAAAAATATATTAAAAGCCAGCAGCTACAAATACTGCAGCTGCTGACTTTTAATATTAGGACACTTACCTGTCCAGCAGAGCGTTCGCTTGTCTCTCTGCTGCTCCCTCCTCCATCCACGGTGAGGGAACCAGGAAGTGAAGCGCTCCGGCTTCACTGCCCGGTTCCCTACGGCGCATGCGCGAGTCGCGCTGCGCCCGCCGATTGGCTCCCGCTGTGTGCTGGGAGCCGAGTGTTCCCAGCACACAACGGGAAAAACCCGTCTTTTGCCCGAGACTGCTGGCCGGAAGTGGGTGCAAATACCTGTCTTTAGACAGGTATCTGCACCCCCCTCCCCCTGAAAGGTGTCAAATGTGGGGGGAGGGTTCCAATCAGCGGATCTTCACTTTAGGGTGGAGATCCGCTTTAACCACTTGTGGCCCCGCTCATCGTCAATTGACAGCAGCTTAGGGTCAATTGACGGCATCGTTTTCTCCGGCCACTGGGGGGCTGCGCGTGCACCCGGCGCGTCCCCGAGATGCCGATGCGCGTGCCTGGCGGTCGCGATGTCCGCCAGGTACCCGCTGATCGGCAGTTTTAGAGCAGGGACGTGGAGCTCTGTGTGTAAACACAGAGCTCCACGTCCTGTCAGTGAGAGGAGACAGATGCTGTTTCTCTTGTACATAGGGAGACAGCATCGGTCACCTCCCCCAGTTACCTCCCTCCCCCCACACAGTTAGAACACACCCAGGACTCACATTTAACCCCTTCCTCACCCCCTAGTGTTAACCCCTTCACTGCCAGTCACATTTATACAGTAATTAGTGCGTTTTTATAGCACTGATCGCTGTATAAATGTGAATGGTCCCAAAAATGTGTCAAAAGTGTCCGATGTGTCCGTCGCAACATCGCAGTCCTGCCAAAATTCGCAGATCGCCGTCTTACTAGTAAAAAAAAAAATTGTCAGAATTCTATCCCTTATTTCCTAGCCACTATAACCTTTGTGCAAACTAATTACCATACGCTTATTGCGATTGTTCTTTTAACCAAAAATATGTAGAATACATATCGGCCTAAACTGAGAAAAAAATATTCTGTGTTTTTTTCAAAATTATTTTTTTGTTTGTAGCGCAAAAAAAAAAAAAACGCAGAGGCGATCAAATACCACCAAAAGAAAGCTCTATTTGTGGGGAAAAAAGGACGTCAATTTTGTTTGTAAGGCACGTCGCACGACCGCGCAATTTTAATTTAAAGCGACGCAGTGCTGAAAGCTGAAATTTCGCCTTGGCAGGAAGGGGGTATATGTGCCCAGTAAGCAAGTGGTTAAAGAAATCATGATATTTTCTTCAGAATTGCTAACTCACCCGTTTTACAGAAGATTGTAGCTAATTCACTCAGCAATTGAGTTTTTGCAGCAACAATATACAGTTTATTCACAATTGTATTCAAATGTTAATATAATTGGCGTTATTTACTAAAGGCAACTCCACTTTGCACTACAAGTGAAAACTACAAGTGCAAAGTGCACTTCAAAGTGCACTGAAAGTGCACTTAGAAGTGCAGTCGCTGTAGATCTGAGGGGGGCATGCAAGGAAAATAAAAAACAGCATTTTAGCTTGAACATGATTGGATGAAAAAATCAGCAGAGCTTCCCCTTATTTCAGATTTACCCCTCAGATTTACAGCGACTGCACTTATTTTTAAATAACCCCCAATGTGTCTACCCAAATAAAATAAGGCCCATATTACAGTAGTAGAAGGGTCTGCTACAGTATGTCTATGGATGGTAATATGAATGAAGCCATGTTATTAGGGGAAATTGTCCAGCTCTAACACATCAAATGGGCACTAACTGAAAATACGTCCTTACACCATACACAGAAGTGTATTTATTTCATGAAAAAATAAGCACAAGGAGATTGACAAGTGTTGTCAGTTTAAAAGTAACATTGGTGAATGACAGGTAGTCACTAACAACAATGTGCCGCTTGTAGCACGTAAACTCATTTGCATGAACATCAGAAGCAGCTGCTTTGGCAGTATCACATGTACACTGGAAGAGAGGATTTCTCACTGTTCAGCAAACAAGTTTCTTGATCTTCACGGATGTGATAATTCTTCTATGGTTAGGTGTGAAGCTAAATACACAGTGCACATGCTGGGAATAGTGTGAAGTGCAGGTGGACTGCACACTTTAACTCACTCACAGCCACAGCGTGATGGAAGCCGGACTCAGATTGGGACAAGTTTTTAAAAATAAATAAAATAGGAGTCATTTTTACTTCAGTCTAGACAACCTGCTTGACTTCCCATACCCAATTTACTCCATTTAGGATAGATTAAGTGAGGGTTATAACACTCTTATGCCTCACGATCAGTTTTCCTGACAGGAAAAGTGCGATGTGAGGTTTTTGTCAGGCAAACCAACGTGTGTATGCTCCATCACACTTTTTCTGTAAGGCCTCGTACACACGACCGCTTTCCTCAACAGAATCCATCAAGAAACTTGGTGGCAGAGCTTTTTTGCAGAGGAAAACGGTCGTGTGTATGCTTTTCATCGAGAAAACTGACGTGGAACTCGACGAGGAAAAAAAAACTTGTGTTTCTCGTTGGGCTGGTTGTATGCGCGTGAATGCTTAGAAACTTGCGCATGCTCAGAATAAAGTATGAGACGGGAGCGCACCTTCGGTAAAAGTAGCGTTTGTAATGGAAATTAGACATGTGCATTTGTTTTCGTTAGAATGCATTTTCGTCCGAAAATCGGGTATTTTCGTTATTGTTTTAACGAACGAAAGCGAAAGCGCAAGAAACGAAAACCGAAAGATCCGACATAAAAAATGCTTTATTTTCGTTTTCGTTCAGATCCGACGATTTTCGATGCTTTGTCGAATTTCCGTCGTTCAATTTCACAAAGTCATCGAAAATCGTCGTTCTGAATACAGTGAATAGGTAATATTCCCTGTATTCAGAACGACGATTTCCGATGCTTTGTCGAATTTACGTTGTTTAATTCGACAAAGTCATCGAAAATCGTCTTTTACGGACGAAAACTTTCCAGACGAAAATGAAATAAATCAAAACGATTTTCGGGAGTAACTAAATAAATTTATTTTCTGGACGAAAACGAAAAAACGAAACAAAATATTCCAGTCTGCACATGTCTAAATTGGAAATAGCACATTTGTCACGCTGTAACAGACTGAAAAGTGCAAATGTCTCTTACCAAACTTTTACTTAAAGTGGAGGTTCACCTAAAAATAAACTTTTAACATTGCATTTATGACATTAATGACAATTAGATTCGGCTGTTTTTTTTAAAAAAAATAAGTCCGTACATACCGATTCCTGTATGCATTCTCACCGCCGCTTCCGGGTATGAAGGTCTGAGCTGGGCGTGCCTAATTGATTGACAGGCATCCGACCGACGCATACAGCGCGTCACGAGATGCAGAAAGAAACCGAACGTCTATTCGGCGCCTGTGCACCGATGTTTAGCTTCTTTCGGCATCTCGTGACGCGCTGTATGCGTCGGTCGGATGCCTGTCAATCAATTAGGCACGCCCAGCTCAGACCTTCATACCTGGAAGCGGCAGTGAGAATGCATATGGGATGCCTGACAATCAATTAGGCACGCCCATCCCCGACCATCATACCCGGAGAATGCATATAGGAAACGGTATGTACGGACGTATTTTTTTTTTTTTTAAAAAGCCGATTCTAATTGTCATTAATGTCATAAATGCAATGTTAAAAGTTTATTTTTAGGTGAACCTCCACTTTAACACGCAGTAACATGAGATTATCAAAAGCAAGCCCCAAGGGTTGTGCCAGTGGAATCGAACTTCCCCTGCCGTCTATGTGTTGTACGTCACCGCGTTTGAGAACGAGGAGATTTTGTCTTGACTGTGTGTATGCAAAGACAGCTTGTCAAGTTTCTCGACAAGCCTAACAAGGAACTCATCGAGGAAAACGATGTGTCTTTCCCGATGAGTTCCTCTGTCGTGCGTACGAGGCCTAAGTGAGGGTTATAACACTCTTAGGCCTTGTACACATGGCTGAATATATCCGCTGTGAACGGTCCCCGAACCGTTTACAGCGTATATTTACGCCGGGGTGTTTTGATTCGATGGCTGTACACACCATCGGATCAAATTCCCCGCCGGCGGACAGCGTGGTGACGCGGCGGTGACGTTGACGCCGCCACGTCACCGCACCAGGAAGTAAACACTTCCGCGCGCATGCGTCGGATCCATTCACAGGATACGACGCATGTGCGGCAAGATATGTCCGCTGGTTTGCCGTACTAACCATGCTTTGAAATTTTTCCGCCGGATGAATCCGGCAAAAAGCGTCCGTTTGCCCCTACAGACGAGGGGATTTTTCGGATGAAATGGTCCGTCGGACCATGTTCAGCGGAAATATCCCCTCGTGTGTACAAGGCCTTATGCCGCACGATCAGTTTTCCTGATAGGAAAAGTGTGATGTGAGGTTTTTGTCAGGCAAACCGACAAGTGTATGCTCCATCAAACTTTTTCTGTCAGTTTTCCTGCCAAGAAGAGATTGAGAGCAGGATCTCAATTGTGACAATTACGAAGCTCAGAATCAAGCAGAAGAGCCAAACTGCCTATTGAACTTCATTGATCTTGGCTTGTCGTACGTGTTGTACGTCACTGCGCTCTTGACGTTCAGAATTTCAGCCAAGATTTGAGTGACCGTGTGTATGCAAGACAAATTTTAGCCATTTTTCTGCTGAAAAAAAAACACGGTTTTCCTGACGGAAAAACTGATCGTGTCTACGAGGCATAAGGTTATGTTTTCCATCTGTATCCCATTTCCCTTCACTTCCTGTCCCACAGCAAAACAGGAAGTGAGAGGAAACCTTTCCGAAGTAAGGGTCCCCTGAACTAATGTCCACATTGAAAGATGTCCCTTTTATTCCTGTTCTGGGCTCTATTTTGGCTTTTCTTTCACTTTGACTCTCGGTGATAGCATTAAAGCAAGTATTAGACACAAAAACAAGCATTTATTATATTGCAGCTTACAAATTCTGAGATGTGATGGCCACATTCGTTTTATTTTTAGTCTTTCTTTCTTTTTTTCATCTGGTGATCCAGCCAGCAAGTCTGTTGTTTTTTCAAAAGAACAAGCTCTCTTGTCGTTACAAGGATGAAATTTAATTCTGACAAGTGTGCTTACAACGATCAGCTTTTATTTATGTAAAACCTTTATCCCAAAAGGAAACAAAACTGTTGCTGTAACTGCTTATACTGACTGGCAATGCTGCTGTTTTCTGTGCCTCCTGTGCTTCTTCATTCAGAGTGGAGGTACTCTAACATAAGAGGTGTGTTACTGGCCAGATCACAAGGTTAAATCAGAGGAAGAAAAGCCTGAAACAAAAAGCCAACTAATGCAGCCACCACATCTAATGATTGGTAAGCTGCAATATATTACTTTTTGCTTTTTAGTTTAATACCGCTTTAAAACAGGACAAATAGAGAGGGCAAATCTCCCTAATAGGAGCACAGACACCAATAAAAACCTGACAAATGTTCTTATCCCTCTCAACTCAATCACATCTATGCAGTTGCTGTTGTTTTTTTTTTTACTTTTTAACTGTGTTTAGCTAGTTATTAAGGAGCAGGGGAAGCCGGCCGCTGGGTCCTTAACAACCAATGAGTCATCAGCTGTCAGCAGGCTTTTCCCACTGACAGCTGAATGTAAAAACAAACATTGCCGGCAATAAAAAAAATCTGCAAAAAAATGGCATGGGCCCCCCTCCCCACTCAATCCATACCAGGTCCTTTGGGTTTGGTATGGATTTCGAGGGGGACCCCACACCACTTTAAAAAAAAATGGCGTGGGGTTCCCCTCAAAATCCATACAATTCATACGATCCAGCTCCCCTGTTTCAGTGAGTGGTGCCTGTAGGGGAGCGGTGAGAGCATTAGGAATTCTGGGAGTGGTGACATTACTCATAGGCTCCCATGGCCCTTCGAAGAAATTCCTAGTGCTCCCAACACTCCCCTACAGCCACTGCTCACTGAGACAGGGGAGCTGGATCACATGACCAGACTGGAAATAGATAAAAATTGGTAAATATAGAATTTTTTTTTACCCAGGTTAGTCAGCATAGGTGTTAGAATGAGGGGGAAAATAATTCTACCTTCAGTAAAGGTACATTCCAGCTAAACTCTCTTGAAGATTTAAAACAAATATATAGTTATTTGTAGCCTTGTATCTGTATTGCTGCTCTTTAGCATCATTCATTCCAGAGCTATAAACTTCATTAAAATGTTAGTATACCTTTCCCAACCCCATCTTCTCGCGGTCTCCACTGTGCTTATCTCTGTGGGTGATGAGCTGTCAGTGCACACATAGCTGGTGTAGCGGTCTGGGTATTTGAAATCCCCACTTTTCTCTCTTTTCTTTTTGCAGGGCTTTCGGGTTAGATTAAAGGAATTCTCTATGGTGGTCATACAAGCCTTGCAGAAAGAAGTGACAGAAGAGCAAGGATTTCAATTCCCCAGACCGCTACACCATCTACGTGGGCACTGACAGCTTATCACCCACAGAGATAAGTACAGTGGGGATGGGGGGTGCAGGGTGTTAGTCCATGTCGTGCATTTGTATTCAGCCCCTTTTACTCTGATACCCCTAACTAAAATCTAGCGGAACCAATTGCCTTTGGAAGTCACCTAATCAGTAAAGAGTCCACTTGTGTGTAATTTAATCTCAGTATACAGCTGCTCTGTGAAGCCCTCAGAGATTTGTTAGAGAACCTTAGTGAACAAACAGCATTATGAGGGTCAAGGAACACACCAGACAGGTTAGGGATAAAGTTGTGGAGAAGTTTAAAGCAGGGTTAGGTTTTAAAAAAAATATCCCAAGCTTTGAACATCTCACGAAATGCTGTTTAATCCATCATCTGAAAATGGAAAGAGAATGACACAACTGCAAACCTACCAAGATATGGCTGTCCACCTAAATTGACAGGCCGGGCAAGGAGAGCATTAATCAGAGAAGCAGCCAAGATGACCATGGTAACTCTGGAAGAGTTCCACAGAGATCAGAGATCCACAGCTCAGGTGTGAGAATCTGTCCACAGGACAACTATTAGTTGTGCACTCCACAAATCTGGCCTTTATGGAAGAGTGGCAAGAAAGAAAACCATAAGAATTCCTGTTTGCAGTTTGCGAGAAGCCATGTGGGGGATTCCCGTTTGCAGTTTGCGAGAAGCCATGTGGGGGACACAACAAACATGTGGAAAATGGTGCTCTGGTCAGATGATACCAAAATTTAACTTTTAGGCCTAAAAGAAAAACGCTTTGCGTGGAGGAAAACTAACACTGCAAATCACCTTGAACACACTATCCCCACCGTGAAACATGGTGGTGGCAGCGTAATGTTGTGGGGATGCTTTTTTTCAGCAGGGACAGGGAAGCTGGTCAGAATTGATGGGAAGGTGGATGGAGGCAAATACAGGACAATCTTAAGGCTCGTACACACAGTCAGACATCCAACAAACTTTCCCTTGGATTTTTGTCCTAATTGATTCATCCGGTCACACTCATAGCATACACACAGTCAGACTTTTCAGCAAACTTTTCAAAAACTTTCCCATCATCACGTGTTTTTTCTGCTCTTTTCTGCTCTTTACCGCCACCCTTTGGTTAACGTCTGCTATTATTGGTTGATTTTACATTGGTTCTGAGCATGCGTATTTGCACTTTGTACAAAAGTTGGTTGGCTTGCTGTACACACGGTCACACAAGGCACCATTGGACTTTTGTTGACGAAAAGTTGGTCCGTTCGCAGACCCAACTTTTTGTCGGATGAAACCCGAAAAAGTTGGTCCGAGGGAGCGTACACACGGTCAGACAAATTGGAAAACTAGCAGATTTTGAAGTTGGTTGTCAAAAAGTGTGACCATGTGTATGGGGCTTTAGAAGAAAACCGGTTAGAGTCTGCAAATGACTTGAGACTGGGGCAGAGGTTCACCTTCTAGCAGGACAACAACCCTAAACATGCAGCCAGAGCTACAATGGAGTGGATTAGATCAAAGCATATTCATTCGGTCAAAGTCCATACCTACAGTAATTCCAATTGAGAGTCTGTGGCAAGACTTGAAAATTGCTGATCACAGAAGCTCTCCATTAAATCTGACAGAGCTTGAGCTTTTTTGCAAAGAAAAATAGACAATAATGTCACTCTCTAGATGTGCAAAGCTGGTAGAGACATTCCCAAAAAGACTTGCAGCTTTAATTGCAGAGAAATGTGATTATACAAAGTATTGACTCAGGAGGGCTGAATACAAATGCACACCACACTTTTCACATATTTATTTGTAAAAAAAAATGGAAAACCATTTATCATTTTCCATCCACTTCACAATTATGTGCCACTTCGTGTTGGTCTATCACATACAATCCCAATAAAATAAATTTTTGGTTGTAACATGACAACATGGGTGAAAATTTCAAGGGGTATGAATACGTTTTCAAGGCACTGTAGGTGTGCATAGCCTATTGCATTAGGGTGTGCACCACAAATGTATTAAAACATGAACATTATTATTATGGTTTGTATCAGTAGGGCAGTGGATTGGGTCAGTAAAGCAGTGGACTTGTCAGTAGGGCCAAGGTTTGTGTCAGAAGGGCAGTGGATGGTGTCAGTAAAGCAGTAAACTTGTCAGTAGGGCCAAGGTTTGTGTCAGTAGGGCAGTGGATGGTGTCAGAAAAGCAGTGGACTTGTCAGTAGGGACAAGGTTTGTGTTAGTAGGGCAGTGGATGGGGTCAGTAAAGCAGTGGACTTGTCAGTAGGGCCAAGGTTGGTGTCTGTAGGGCAGTGGATGGTGTCAGTAAAGCAGTGGACTTGTCAGTAGGGCCAAGGTTGGTGTCAGTAGGGCAGTGGATTGGGTCAATAAAGCAGTGGACTTGTCAGTAGGGCCAATGTTTGTGTCAGTAGGGCAGTGGATTGGGTCAGTAAAGCAGTGGACTTGTCAGTAGGGCCAATGTTTGTGTCAGTAGGGCAGTGGATGGTGTCAGTAAAGCAGTGGACTTGTCAGTAGGGCCTAAGTTGGTGTCAGTAGGGAAGTGGATTGGGTCAATAAAGCAGTGGACTTGTCAGTAGGGCCAATGTTTGTGTCAGTAGGGCAGTGGATTGGGTCAGTAAAGCAGTGGACTTGTCAGTAGGGCCAATGTTTGTGTCAGTGGGGCAGTGGTTTGGGTCAGTAAAGCAGTGGACTTGTCAGTAGGGCCAAGGTTGGTGTCAGTAGGGCAGTGGATGGTGTCATTAAATCAGTGGACTTGTCAGTAGGGCCAAGGTTGGTGTCAGTAGGGCAGTGGATTGGGTCAGTAAAGCAGTGGACTTGTCAGTAGGGCCAAGGTTGGTGTCAGTAGGGCACTGGATTGGGTCAGTAAAGCAGTGGACTTGTCAGTAGGGCCAAGGTTGGTGTTAGTAGGGCAGTAGATGTGTCAGTAAAGCAGTGCACTTGTCAGTAGGGTCAATGTTGGTGTCAGTAGGGCAGTGCATGTGTCAGTAAAGCAGTGCACTTGTCAGTAGGGTCAATGTTGGTGTCAGTAGGGCAGTGGATGGGGTCAGTAAAGCAGTGGACTTGGGGTCAGTAGTGGATGAGGTCAGTAGTGTTTTATTTATTTATTACATTTTTTTACGATTTTTTTAAGAGCGCTGTTGGGGCTTTGGGAGGTTTTGGTGAAATATCAGCATGGGGAATCTGCTCCACACGGAGTGATTAGGGTACACCCGGCACACCCCCTGCACACACCTATGATGCTATCTGATTTGAGTATCCTGCCCAACAGCATGCAGGAAAACAGTACAGTTGAAGGGGAACTCAGTTACAGACTGCTATAGCATAAAAAGCTGAATCCAGTGCAACAGAAGATTTATAGTTTAATTATCAAGAAATTCATCACCGGAACGGATAAATCTACAGTCAAAAAGTAATTAATCTAGTGGGTTGCGGGATCACAAACTACACTGATGTCTTAACTTTAATGCAGCTTTATTGCACTTACATGCTTGAATAACGTTGATTTACGGTCATGGATTACATTGACATTTTTGATCATTTTAAACACTTAAATACAGACTTTATTTTTTAGACCTGAATAGATGATGCAGTTAAAGTAAAAATAAGCCATAAAATCTGGTCATTTGAAATGGTGATGCAACACAAACCATGAGATTTTCTCTAAATATAGTCAACAGATATATGTTGTTTTCTGCTAAATAGCCACCAGGCAAAAAGCAAAGGGCCAGAAAACAATTTATTTATTATACGTAGGTCAGTCTTCTAGGGACTCGTGGGATCATGCTGAAAAGGAGGACAATCACAGCACTGATATCCTACTTAATGCTATTTGTTCCACTTGATGGTCACAGTGGCATCATGCTGGCCAATTACTTGTCAGTCAGCAGGATTTGAAGGCATCGTGCCCCCTCCTATCCGTGCCCTTTCTTTGTACTTCAGCACTTCAGACATATCATAAAGGCCAGGGGCAATGTTAATCAAAGACACACTGAGATACTCCCTGTTTCAGATGCCTACTGTATTAAGTGGTTACTGTGTTCATATAAGATCCTTATCTATAGGCAGAATGTGATAGCCCGAGTAACGTACATTTAACATAGTACAGATTATCCAATTTGGAGACTGGAGTATGACACAGAAATAATCCAGATAAGAAAAAGCAATTTCCAGAAAATATTATATCAAACTTTTTACCAGATGTGAGTTCTTGGCAACAGAAAAATAAGGGGATCTTAAATATAATCATGTGCATTAAGATTTCAACAGTAGAAAAGTAAACTCCGGACACAAAGCTTTACCCTCAATAGCTCATTCAGTAAATTCACTGTATGTGCGCCAAATGCCTTTGCAAACCCAGATAGTAACTTGTAAATGTAAAAGTGACGTCATAATACACAACTTAAAAGTGAGCGCTAGGTGTTTTAAAATAAAATCACAAATAAAATTGATCTACATAACTTAAAGAGGTTGTCAAGGTTTTTTTATTTTATTTTCTAAATAGGTTCCTTTAAGCTAGTGCATTGTTGGTTCACTTACCTTTTCCTTCCATTTCCCTTCTAAATGCACCCGCGCCAAGCGTCCTCCCGGATCGAGAAAGGGTTCCTGCTGGCATCATTTTACAATGCACCGGTAAGGAAGTGGTTAAAGGAACCAATTTAGAAAATAAAAGACGAACCTTTACAACCCCTTTAAACTGTGAATATCTCCTTACAAAGTGCAAACTACAATGTGATCCCACGTGATATTGATATCAATTAAAGTGCATATTTTTTTATTATTATACAAGATTTACAGTATCTCACAAAAAATTGAGTGCACCCCTTATATTTTTGTAAATATTTTATTATATCTTTTCATGTGATGACAAAAAAGAAATGACACTTTGCTACAATGTAAAGTAGTGAGTGTACAGCTTGTATAACAGTGTAAATTTGCTGTCCCCTCAAAATAACCCCCAATAATGTCTAAACTGCTGACAACAAACATTCAAAGAAAATGTTAAATTGGGCCCAATTAGCCATTTTCCCTTCCCGATGTCATGTGACTCATTAGAGTTACAAGGTCTCAGTTGTGAATGGGGAGCAGTTGTGTTAAATTTGGTGTTATCGCTCTCACTCTCTCGAACTGGTCACTGGAAGTTCAACATGGCCCCTCATGGTAAAAAAGAATTGTTGTTCTGAATAATGTTGGCCTAGGTCAGTGATGGTGAACCTCGGCTCTTCAGATGTTTTGGAACTACATTTCCCATGATGCTCCACTACACTGCACAGTGCACGAGCATCATGGGAAATGTAGTTCCAAAACATCTGGAGAGCCGAGGTTCACCATCACTGGCCTAGGTTATAAGAAGATTGTCAAGACCTTGAAACTGAGCTGCAGCACGATGGCCAAGACAATACAGCAGTTTAATAGGACAGGTTCCACTCGGAACAGGCCTCGCCATAGTCGACCAAAGAAGTTGAGTGCATGTGATCAGCGTCATATCCAGAGGTTGTCTTGGGGAAATAGACCTATGGCAGCATTGCTGCAGAGGTTGAAAGGGTGGGGGGTCAGCCTGTGTGGTGGTCAGTACTCAGACCATACGCCGCATCAAATTGGTCTACATGGCTGTCATCCCAAAAGGAAGCTTCTTCTTAAGATGATGCACAAGAAAGCCCACAAACAGATTGCTGAAGACAAGCAGACTAAAAACATGGATGACTGGAACCATGTCCTGTGGGCTGATTAGACCAAGATACAATTATTTGGTTCAGATGGTGTCAAACGTGTGTGGCAGCAATCAGGGGAAATGTACAAAGACAAGTGTGTCTTGCCCACTATCAAGCATTGGGGTGGGAGTGTCATGGTCTGGGGCTGCGTGAGTGCTGGCAGGACTGGGAAGCTACAGTTCATTGAGGGAACCATGAATGCCAACATGTATTGTGACTGAAACAGAGCATGGTCCTCTCCCTTCTGAGACTGGGTAGCAGGTAGGGTGACCACATTTCCAAACTGCCATTCAGGGACACCCCCCTTCCCAAAAATCAGCTTGTGCTGTAACTAATCACAGCACAGTGATTGGACACAAGAGGTGGGATTTATGATTTATCCAATCACAAGCAAGGGGCGGGATTGTGCTTCTCCAGGCATTTCCGGCCAGGACAAGTACTGTCAGTGAGTAAAGCGGTGATGTGGCAGCCTTTTTTTGGGGGCATCAGATTGTCCCGGGGGTGGCTGTGTCAATTTCATTCCAGGACACTGTATTGCCCTGGAATGAAGGTGCCCAGGACAGACCTGCAAAATGCAGGACTGTCCCGTGCAATCCGGGACACATGGTCACCCTAGTAGCAGGGCAGTACTCCAACATGATAACGACCCCAAACACACCTCCAAGATGACCACTGCCTTTCTAAATAAGCTGAGGGTAAAGGTGATGGACGGGCCAAGCATGTCTCCAGACCTAAACCCAATGAAGCATCTGTGGGACATCCTCAAACGGAAAGTGGAGGAGCATAAGGTCTCTAACATCCACCAGCTCTGTGATGCAATCCTGGCGGAGTGGAAGAGGACTTCAGTGGCAACCTGTGAAGCTCTGGTGCACTCCATGCCCAAGAGGGTTAAGGCAGGGTTAAATAATGGAGGCCACACAAAATATTGAGACTTTGGGCCCAATTCGGACATTTTGATTTGGGGGTGCACTTACATTTATTGCCAGCGTTTTAGACATTAATGGCTGTGAGTTGAGTTATTTTGAGGGAACAGCACATTTACCCTGACTACTTTACATTGTAGCAAAAATGTGTTTAAAGTGAGGCGTGTCCTTTGCCTGAATATTTTTCCTCAAAATGTGTTGATCTTTCCCATTTAATAAGGCTGGAAGGTATGAAGAGTGCCATATATGTTTGGGCTTAACATGAATGCACAGGAAGATTGTTCTAGCACTAAGCTGTTTATCGTAGCCCTACACTTCCTTGGAAGGAAACATAACAAGTGTAGGTTTCTTGTAGACTTGTTTTCATAGAGCTGTGAAGTGATTTAATCATGTCACATAAATGCCTGCCTCATTTACATGTCTGCTAAACTCTCCAGTAAACACCCACATGCTGCTGCTAATTGAGTACTTCAATGTAAGCAAACATGTTTATACATCAAGGGTAGGGCTCATTTATTTACTCTTAAAGGAAACCTGTACTGAGATTATTGTGGAGGCACATATAGGTATATAATAGAAATACTAGTTGCCTGTATGGCTTCAGTACTTTCTGAGATTGACAGAAAAGAAATCAGCGATCCTGATATGTACGTTCCAACTCAATGACCCTAAGGCCGCGTACACACGATCGAATATATCTGCTGAAACTGGTCCGACGGACCGCTTCAGCAGACACCTCCGATCGTGTGTACGGGCTAGCGGACATGTTTTCTCAGCGGACAAATTTCAAAGCATGCTTTGAAATTTGTCCGCCGGAGACATGTCCGTTGGATATGTCCGCTGGTTAGTACACTAACCAGCGGACAGAAATCTCCGCGCATGCGTCAAAGTATTTTACTTCCTGGAGTGGTGACGTGGCGGCGTCAACGTCACCGCCACGTCACCGTGTCCTCAGCCCGAGGGGATTTTCAACCGATGGTGTGTACACGCCATCGGACCAAAATCCGATGAGACATGTCCGCTGGAAACGGTCCGTCGGACATGTTTGAGCGGACATGTCTCATCGTGTGTACGCGGCCATAGAGTGCTGAAGCCATTGGATCAGTATAACAGCCAAGGAACTAATTCAAAAGAGGATCAAAATTCACAAATACACAAAATGGGGAGGATTTATTAAAACTGGAGAGTGCAAAATCTCCTGCAACTGTACATTTTAGCCAATCAGCTTCCAGGTTTTATTGTCAAAGCTTAATTGAACAAGCTGAAGTTAGAAGCTGATTGGCTACCATGCACAGCTACACCATATTGTGAATGCTCAAGTTTTATTAAATCTACACCAGAGTATCAATATTATGAAATAAATGTGTGAGTGTTGCAAAAGAAACATCAATAGTCACTGTGCTCGAAGTCCATGAAAAATATGTGTTTACAGTCCATAGAAAACAATTAAAACGTGAACCAGTGTTGCAAATGCAAAAGTGTGCTGTGAAAAAATGCACTTAATTCTCCACCAGGTCCCCCCAAGGTGTGCTGTGCCATACACAGGTCAACCAGATGGATCCAATCGATGGAGGAAAGGTGCACAATCAGGATGTCAATCCCCTGAATTTATCCAGAACTTGAGCTAAATAAAATAAACAACAATTTACAGTGCCCTAGAGTTCGGAGACAGCTGGGCAAGAAGGCACCAACTCATGAGCAGGATCAAGGTCAGAGACGAGTAGAGGTTGGCAACATGTAGGCACCAGTGGCGGCTGGTGCTCCAAATTTTTGGGGGGGCGCAAACAAACTGAAAAAAAAACATAAATTGCAGCTTCACTGTGCCCATCAAACGCAGCCACTATGGTCATCAATTGCAGCCACTGCGCCATCAAACGCAGCCACTGTGCCCATCAATTGCAGCCATTCGCCGTCTGCCCAGCACTTACTGTGTCTTGGTGGGGCAGTATGTGATGGCTCTGAGCGGTGTTTTCCATGCGTCTCCTCCCGTCCTCTCCTCCTGATAGGTGTCCAAACACAACGCCTGTAGTTTTAGACCAGAGAACCTGATTGGCAGAGAGATGGTTCAGTGTTAGGAAAGTGAATATACATTCACTGTTCTAACGCACCTGGGTGAACTGTAAAAGCCAAGCATGGCGCTCGCCTATGACTCTAATTAGGTACTTCAAAAAAAAAACATGCCGCTGTAATTCGGGTGCCCGATGCCCGAAAACGGTCCGGGCACCTGAACAGGGGGTGGCAGCAACAGCCATGGATAGATTTATGTTATGCATGAATCTATCCATTGGTCATAGAGGGGGTGGCTGGACGGAGGGGGCGGTGCCCTGCAAATCACTAATCTCTACAATAAATGTCAATCTAGTTCCGCATGGCCTAGTCCAAATGAAGCATAAATAATTAATACCCTATGTATGCGTGTTGTTTGTTTTTTATTGCTTTTTCTTAAGTGACAGCACCAGTGTAACATTAATTGTTATCCATTTTGCCTAGTATCTATTATACTTCTGTAATGACTATACATCCTTGTTTGATCTGAACAAAGCGGCGTGATGCCAAAAACTCCAGTTCCCCACAGAACGTTTCTATAGTGAAGCTCTATTAATTCATCTTCTGCCAATGTCTTGGATGACAAAGACACATTACAAACTTCATATCAGCAGAAGATGATTGGGAAGAAACTGTTATGGAGTGTACTGTAAATGTTTTGGCACATGCTTTTGTGTGCTGACTGACATTTTCATTCTAAAACCTGCTTACAAATGCTTATAACTTTGACTCATGCCAGGCAAGTAATCTTCAGTGTTTTGCTGAGTCTTTTCTTACTTTACCTGACAGTTTTCTGATAAATCACCGCCATATAATGCCAATGCAGTTCCTGAAAGATCACATGACTTGTGAGTATTGTGCCTCAAGATTGAAAATGTATAAAAAAAAAACTAAGATTCAGGCCCTAAAATATTGTACATTGGACTAAAACAGCTAGACCTAAATGTTTGTCCAGTAAACCTGGTATTTGAGCTTTTTGTCAATATTGGACAATTTATAGCTCCAAACTGTCCCTGATTTTGAGGGACTGTCCCTAATTTGAAGCAATGTCTCTCTGTCCCTCTTTCCTCCTCATTTGTCCCTCATTTTGTTCTGGTTTATATAGTTATATAAAATGCACTTTTTATCTTTCAAAAAGTGTTTCCCAGTGCTAAACTTTTCATCCAATTTCTAAATTTCTGCATTTGTTCATTTTAAAAGCCAATATAAAGGAATAGCAGTGGTAAAAAAAAGCCTTTGTGGATTTAATTAACCTTTTTATTTGGTTAATTCTCCTTTAAGGGGGTGTGGCAGGAGGTGTGTGCTATGCCTACATACATTTGCTAGTAGGTGTCCCTCATTCCCATCTCAAAATGTTGGGAGGCATGGACAATTGAATCACTTACCGGACTGTTTTATCTTTTTTTTATATAAAATAGTAAAATCCAAAAATGGTACAATGAACATCTATCATATTGTTCACAAAATTCATCAGTTAAACCATCTACATGGCAGGGGGTCAGAGTCATGCTCAAACACTGCATAAGTTGGCTTTGTAGACCATAATCTTTTTCGTCATACATGTGTGATACTTCTTGGCCAGATAGTGTGTTCTGTGGAGTAGGACTCGGTTGGAAAAGAGGAACGATCTTCTCTGAAGGAGAAGGTAATCCTGTAGTGTCAGACAGTTCAGAATGTTTAATCAGTATCTATAACTGAATTAGTAAGGTCGTGCTTTTGTTTAATGTCATCAATGTGATAGAGCCATTCTTGTATTGGGGATGCGGATTGGCTCTATCATATTACAGGGATGGAAGAGTGTGCTGCGCTAATCTTGTGGTCCACAATTACATTTTTGTTGATTCCTTTGGTATGTGGTGATTAGTACATTTTGAGTGATGGTGTGGGCATGGGTACAGAAAGCTTTGTGGGCTGAGAAAGACCAAAAATGCTGAGCATGTCTCTGTTTGAGGAGCCTCCAGTATCTCCAGTAGGCATCTGGGAGGGACGATTTTACAGAGTGCAACACATTGGGGGGGTCTCTACCAGCAGGTAATGGTTTTATATTCCTGGTCTTTGTTTTTCATGGACGATTTGTAGGCCAGGGTTATATTTTGGTTCATGCACTAGATAAGGTATTGTTCCTATGTGTCTAGGACCTGTGGGGTTTGGTAGGTCTCTTGGAGAAAGAGTTTGTAGAGGGGGAGTGCAGTAAAGATTAAAGATATGTGAGAGCTTGAGTATCCACATAGGGTCTTAGTGATATGGTAGGAGGTTAGAACAACTGACTCTGCCAGGAAGAGTTCCTGATTAAATGTGGGGCTTGGTCTCTACATCAAAGGAGAATAAATATCTTGGTATGTAAGCCCAGTGGGGAGTTTGAGTTTCCAAAGACACAGAGAGGTGAGAGGAAAACGAGGATATTCCACAGGTGGTAAAGGCTTGTTTGCAGAATGCAGATAAGGTAGTCGGAAGCTAACATAGGGTGTTATCGAAAGTTTGAGGATGGAAGCTTCTGGCTACTGATGAATTCACTGATGTTCAATGGCAAATAGTTTAGAGATCCACTGATTCTTGGATTTGTGTCTGCACCAGTCAACAACTCATGCTTGATATATCCTAATGTCTGGGACTGAAATTCTGCCAAAGATTTTCATTCTGTGAAAAATGGTGTGTTTAATGTTGCCTGGTTTATAGGACCATACAGAGTTGTTGTGGATTGATTGCACTGACTTGAAGAAAGATTGAGGGATGCAAAATGGTATTGTCTTGAGTGGGTTTTATCTGTGGTGGTATATTTTGTTTGATTATATATTGCATACATCCAAGAGAAACCCTTTTTCACCCATGTTGCTACTCTGCTGATGGGAAAGGGTATAGGGGCTTATCCAAACATACTGTATGTGGGCCCAGTCCAATAGTTAACAATCAACCTTCATGAAAGTCTTCTCAACATCAATAGAGAGGATACAGGATAGGGTGGCCTTCAATGTGGCTGAGTGGATAATGTTGATGGTACAGATTGTGCAATCTCAGGCATCTCTGTTAGGCATGTAGCCCACTGAGGCACCAATGCCAGGCAGTAGGTGATAGGATTATCAGAGTCGTATTGCCTATGCCTGAGCATGTGGCCAGGTTAAGATGGCAGTGTTTGATCAGGAAAAAAAAACAAATTCAGGTGTAGGTGTTGTGACCGAAGAATAGCTGGTGGACATGTAGACACTCAGGCCTCGTACACACGACCGTTTCCTCGACAGAATCCATCACAAAACTTGGTGGCAGATCTTTTTTGGAGAGGAAAACAGTCGTGTGTATGTTTTTCATCTAGGAAACTGTCGTGGAACTCAATGAGAAAAAAAGAGAACAAGTTCTCTTTTTCCTCGTCGGGAGTCTCAATTTCCTCAGTGTGTTCATTGTCGGGCTGGTTTTTCGACAAGAAACACGTTCATGTTAATGCTTAGAAACCCGCACATGCTCAGAAGGGTGGCGCCAGTGGAATCAAACTTCCCCTTTATAGTGCCGTCGTACGTGTTGTACGTCACCACGTTTGAGAACCACGAGATTTTGTCTTGACTGTGTGTACGCAAAGAAAGCTTGTCAAGATTCTCCACAAGCCTAACAAGGAACTCGTCGAGGAAAACAATGTTTCATTTACAACGAGTTCCTCAGTCGTGTGTACGAGGCCTTATTGTTTGGAGGGGCAACACTGGGTAAAATCCCCCCAGGAATCGGAATTCCTTTCAAGAAGTTGTCCAAGGCCTCTGGTATAGATTCAAGAAATTATACTTGGTTGTGATTGGGCAGGTAGGTGGTGGCAAAAACCTTATAGAAATAATACTTCTGATCCTATGCTAAAGGTGGGTGCATATTGCACAGCGCCTTGATTAGAAAGCCTGTGTTTGTTTACTTTTACTTAATTGAATAGTGTATTAAAACTGCATTTCTGTGTCTAAATAATTGCCTAGTCCTGTACATGCATTATTTTTAGGGCTATGATTTTTTTTAGGGCTATGATTTTTTTTAGGTCTATGGTTTTTTTAATATATGAATTTTGATATGTTGAATTCCTGAACATGACTCATTTTGATTTTCAGCTATGTTATATTTGCTGAAACAGCAGCAGCAAGTGAGTGGTGCCACACAAAGTGAACTTGTGGCTTTACCGCTAGCAATGGAAGTTGTGGCTATAAAGGATCCTTCCTTTCCTGAGTTCTAAGTTTACAACAGAGCAGGCCGCATCACTGCTGAATCTTCTTTTTCTTTCAATAAAATGTACACAGTGAATAATGCAAAACGCATTACGTATTAGACATGATGGGGGTCGCCAGTTCCTTATCTAATGTATTTCACCCCAGAAGGGGCTTGACATGAATCACTTTAATGTTCATTCTTGTTATATTTATTTATACATTAATGTTAGTAGTGTGTCCAAATGTAATTTTAATGTAGCAACGTAATAGGAACTCTGCAAATTCCCTGGGCACATCACCTGTACCTATAGCCAAACTTTGCAGGTATTTAATGTCCAAAGGAAGTGTTGTATTATCAGGGATGGACTGGCCATTGGGACTACAGGGAGTTTCCCGGTGGGCCGATGGGTCAGGGGGCCGGCTTTAGTGACAGCAAAATGCTGCGCCTCTCCGCTCCTCTGTCTCTCCCTCCCCGCAGCACTCACCTGGGGGGAACAAAGAATCAGGGGGAGGACCAGAGTAACAGGGGGGACGACAGAGGAGCATGGGGGGAGGGGACAGACAGCTGACTCAACAGCTATGACCTGGGAGTTTCTCGCTTCTGCCTAATCTTGTCCCATAAGGGGGGGGCACCAAACTGATTCTTTGCCCCGGGTGAAATAATATCTAACTTTCCCACTGGTACTGCCTATAAGAGTACCAGTACCAGCCGTTCTACTCTAATAAAGTAGAACTGCTAGTGGCTAGTGAAGGGGGAGAGGGGGCTTGGGTGGCCAGGGGAATGTGGGAGTTGTCTGGCCGCCATGGGAGAGACCTGTTAAAGTGGGCCAGTCTGGATGAAGTCCAGGGCCAAATTTCTGTCCCAGTCCAGCCCTGTGTATTATGATGATTCTGCAAGTGATAGCTGTTCATTAATAACTTAATGTTGTAAAAATAACTGTCCATTCCATCCTCCCCATGATAATGAAACCAATGTAGGTCTCCGGAAAGGTCATACAGCAGAATCCATTGATATTTTATATGCTCTCTGTTGAGATACACCTGTAATATTGGAAGAAATCTAATTCTATAAAAAAAAGGTCATTGCTGAATACTGTTCTTGAATACATATAAAGCTCAATTGTGTAGTAACAAATCTCATATGGCAGCACATACATTGCATTCACAAGACATTTACACACAATTAGTAGTATGTTTACAGTGTTTTTCATTTGGAATGTTTTGCATTTCATTGTGTTTGGGGTTCTTTTTGACATAATTCATGTCACTTATGACCGGCTAAACAGGAAAAAAAATGACACCTCAGGAGGAGCTGCTGTACTAACAATCCAACGTTAGTACAGCAATCTCCCCAGCTGTGTTATTGTGTGCTGACAGGGAGACAGCCCCCTGCCAGAACACTCTGGTTAGCTGTAAGAGAAACCAGGGTAACATGTGAACTGTAGTGCACAGGCCTGGACTGTCTAAGAAATGCACAAGAAAAGACATGTACTGTAGCATGTGTGAGTGAGAGCAGGCACGAGCCGGCAAGCGTGCACGCACACGCGCATGCATTGGCGCCAGTCCGCCTATTTAAATCCTGCCAGTAACATGCATACTTTGCTGAGTGATCTTTTCAGCTAGTGCCGTTAACCTAATCTGTACAAGTACCCTGTATCTTGACCCGGCTTCCTGTTGACCACTGCCTGACTACCTGTGCCTCCGGCTTGTGCTTGACTCCGCTTCTGCCTGATGTTCTTGTGTCTCATTGCCCAACTATGTCCCGTCTTTGCCTCTGCCTCACGTCTTGGTACCTGCTCTGTCTGGCTGTTGATGACACCCTGGCTCACATCCCGGCTATGCTTCCAGCTGCTGATACAGTGACACTGGGCTCCTGCTCTCAGTTCTGGGCCATCGCTCTCCAGTCACCTGGTTCCTGCCAAGACCCAGTTAGAGCCATCTGCTACAGCCTGCCTCGTGCCACTCTGTGTTCTCCACTCCCTGTCACCGCTACCAGGGATGATGAACAGGAGGCGCAAGAGAAGCCCTCTCTACAGATCGATCTCCACCAGGTACGTGACATTAGCGCTCTCAGCCATTGACTATGAGCGTTGATGGGAAGCCAATCGGCAGACCTTTTTTGGTCATGCCCCTTCAAATGGCTGGCTTCTGTTGGACCGACTCGGGTACACATGGGCTGAATGACACCCATCATTTGGCCCATCATGTGTACTAGGCTTAAAGAAATATCATAGCTTCCAACTGTCCCTGATTTCGAGTTACTGTGCCTCATTTAAAACAAAGTCCAGCTGTCCCTCTTTCCTCCTCATTTGTCCCTCAATTTAGACAAAAAATGCACTACTGAACTTCTCTATCAAACGTGCTTTCCAGCGCTAAACCTTTCATCCAGTTGCTAAATGGCTGCAATTTTAAATTCCAAAAAACAATATGAAGGAATAGTAGTGGTAAAAAAAAAAAGCACTTGTGGGTTTAATCAATTTTTTTTTGTACAATTCTCCATTTTCAAATGGATAGTTCACCAAATGGCAGACAATTTTTTCTCAATTTATATAAAGCCTGACAAAGTTATCTAAGGTATCTTGGAGGCTTACATCATTAATAAGTTAAAGCAGAAGTCCAGTCAATGCTATTGAAGCTTAAAGGGTCACTAAAGGAAAGAAATGTTTTTGTTGAAATGACTGTTTACAGGGTATAGAGACATAAAAGTTAACTGATTCCTTTTCAAAATAATTAAATAGGAACATTAATAGGAACAATAGGAAAAATAGGAAAATTAAAAATAGGAACAATAAGGACATGAAACCAGTACTGCAGTAAGGTAAAGAAAGCTATTTAGTTAAAAAAAATTCCTTTAGTGATCCTTTAAACCTGCTCCCACCCCCTAATTCTTAGCTCTATACTAACTACCCTGTAAACTAAGCAAAGATGCCTATGCTTACTGTACCTATTCGGAAGGCACTCCCGTCCAGTCACATGATCTCTCCAGAGGCCAACTTCAGTGAAGAGGAAATATCGCAGACAATGGCTTCAATGCCGGGGGGCGATGACGTCCACCATAGGCTTATTATGGGGCATCTGTTGTCGGCTGTCCCTCCTCTACGCTAAAGCCAACGCTGGGAGCCAATCATGGGACCAGACCAGAACGTGCTCAGCATAGATAAGTATAAACATCTTTTTATAGGGTAGTTAGAATAGGCTTAGAAGGGAGTAGGACCAGGTTTAAATTTAGATAGTATTTGACTGGACTTCTACTTTAAGTTAAAATAAAGGGTATCCTGTAAACTTCAAACTTTCTGCATTCATTAAAGCGGGGTTCCAACCACAATTAGCATTTTTTAAATGTATGTCTTTTCATCATGTGTTTTTATAATATAAATCCGGTCACTTACTATTTTACAATCCGCCGCAGCTCCGCATAGTTATTCAGAAAAGTTAGTTTATAGATAGTCCACACCACTGTCATTTTGCTTGTGGGCATTGTGAAGCCTACAAGCTACACTTACTTCCTGGAAGTCTTGGATAGGGAGTGATAATTGGGTAGCGCACTGCATCCTGGGAAATGATGACACACATTTCCCAGGAGCATTAGAGTGCTGAGAAGCCGAGGGAGATGATGTCAGAATCCTAGGTGATTCCGAAGGCAGATTTCGTGGGATTGCATAGCAACAGGCATTTCCACCGTTTTTTTCTTTTTTAGGTCTAATGAGCACAATAATGAAAAAAAATTGGGATGGAAACTCCACTTTAATGGCTAATAAAGTACAATACCTCACTACTTATTTCAAACACTGGAACACTAATGCCGCGTACACACGATCGGAAATTCCAACAAGAAAAGTCCGATGTGAGCTTTTGGTCCAAAATTCCAACGATGTGTATGCTCCATCGGACTTTTGCTGGAGGAATTTCCGCCAACAAAAGATTGAGAGCTGGTTCTCAAATTCGATCGTCTGTAGCAATGTTGACGCGCAAAATTCCAACGCATGCTTGGAAGCATTGAACTTAATTTTCTCGGCTCGTGGTAGTGTGGAACGTCACCGCGTTCTTGACGGTCGAAATTTCCGAGAACTTTTGTGTGACCGCGTGTATGCAAGCCAACCTTGAGCGGAATTCTGTCGGAAAAACCACCCAATATACATTTTCTTGCATCTTTCCTGGAGCTCTAAGAAATGTATGGGACAAGTTGGCTAATTGTCAAGCAATTAATGGCAATTTAAAATGACACAGTAATAACAACATTAGTAATAACACACTATGGGCCTAAAGTCATAGCTTCCAACTGTTCCTTTTGGTTTGGAAGGGAGAGTCACTTTTTACTCCCCTGCCTGTCCTTGAATATTATTTTAGCGCATCAATGGACTTGTTAAATGGACAAGCAAGGAGCAGAGCAGTTTTTGCATACAAGCTGCATAAGATTTCACCGACCAATTCTCAGAATTGCTGGAGGTGTGTAGTTGCTCCAGGAGACTTAATGCACATATTTTGGCTCTGTCCCAAAATAGCAGTATTCTGGAGTGAGATTCTGAGAATGATAGCAAGAGTAACATCTGTAAGGCTGGAACAAGAAGTGGAGATCTGTCTCTTAGGATGAATAGGGGGTAATGCTATTTCAAAAGAAAGAAAAACACAGATAGGCCTGTTGCTGTTCTATGCCAGGAAAGCAATAGTGCTAAATTGGAAAAAAACAGAAGCCCCCTCAATAGTACAGTGGAAGAACTTAGTAAACAGCAATCTGACATTATACAAAGAGGCATATTGCAATAGAGGATATGGGGAGAAATATATGTCTAGAGTCTCACTCAAAGTCCCAAACTCCTGCATTACTTCCTTGAATCAGGGATGGAGGTGCACCACATGTGCACCTCATCTAAAGGTGGTTGGGGGGTTGTGAAGTTACTATGGAAAAAGTGTGAGTATTGCAGTTTATTGGGCTGGACAATCCCCATAGGTTTTATACCTCTAGCACTTTTACATCAGATGCAAATACAAGTGATGGTGCTGTCCCATTCTCTTTTTCCAAGATACCAAAATGCTGTAGGCTTTCTCACATTGTAAGGATGTACTAATCACATATGTGAACTGGACTATGTTATTGAATGGTTTAGTTCAAATCTATACAGTGAACTGCAGTTAACTTTGAAAGCATATTCCCCCAAACCCTTCAGTGTGTGATTTCTGTGCAGTGTAATGAGTGGCATGCTCTTCAGGAAACCTTCACCACACTAAGACCACAGCTGGAAAACCATGGGTCTTTCTTCCCTAGAGTTCTTCCCATGTAGGTGTGAAGGAGCCCTCAGGCCAATGGCCAGATTTTTAACACAGGCACTTGATGTACTTCTGCTTTCAAAGCATTAACTGTGTACATGTTACTTCAAATTCCACAACTATCCATCACAGAACACGAATCTTGTTTACATTATGCCCATTGAGTTGGATGTACCTGAAATACGGGCAATCACTCAACATTGAGTGATTGGCAAATTGTTACATTTCCCTTTGTTGCCAATTACTATTATAATTAAATACCCAGATGGTTCTAAAGTATCTGTTGAGTTTTTAAAAGAATTGACTTGAATGGCAAACTGTAGGCCAATGGACCCTAAAGCAGCATGCAAGACTTTCCAACATCCAAAGACGCATTGGTGGGACACAGAAGCTGATGTAAACTGTAGGCTGTGAATGATGTCAATACATTTCACCTTCACCATAGAATGCAGAAACATGCATAACAACACATTTGTTGGAAATTAATCCTTAGTTGAGTGTTATAGGTTGTTAAAATGTATCTAAACCCAAAAGCAAAAGTCGAATATCTTGCCGCTTACTAGTCCTTAGATCAGGGGTCTCTGCCTTAGATGAAGGCCTGCATTTGGTTTATTACCAGGCTTTTTCCTTTTATTTTCCCTTGGTAATTATGTGAATAACACAGATAGGTAAAAGTTGTGCAGAAGGATCTGTTGAGGCTGGGTTCACACTATTGCAAATTGGATGCAGGTTTCTCCACATCCAATTGGCATAACAGGAGATTGTGACCAGCTCTCTATGGAGCTGGTTCACACATCTCTGGAGCAGCTCCGGTGCGAATTGCACAGGAGTCCTGTGTATCTTTTGGTCCATTTCAGGTCTGAAATCAGCAGAAAAATTTAGGCTAAAATTGGACCTGAAACGATGAAAGGAGATGCACTGGACCCTTGCTGTGAGACGCTCTTGATCCAGCAGTCTGAAGCCAGCCTTAAAGCGGCGGTCCACCCAAATTTATTTTAAAAGCCAGCAGCTACAAATACTGCAGCTGCTGATTTAAAAAAAATGGAAACTTACCTGTCCAGTGCGCCCGCGATGTCGGCAGCCGAGACCGAGCAATCGCTTGTCTCTCGGGTGCCCCCGCCGCCATCCTCGGTGAGGGAATCAGGAAGTGAAGCGTTGCGGCTTCACTGCCTGGTTCCCTACTGCGCATGCACGAGTGGCGTGGCACGTTCTCACTTGTCCCCGTACTCTCCTGGGAACAGTGTGTTTCCCAGGAGACAGAGGGAGGGGGGGGGGGGGAGTGGCGTGACTCCCATGGGAGTCTATTCCCAGAAGTGGATGCAAATACCTGTCTTAGACAGGTATCTGCACCCTGTCCCTCCTGAAAGGTGCCAAATGTGACTCCGGAGGGGGGGAGGGTTCCGAAAAGAGGAAGTTCCATTTTTGGGTGGAACTCCACTTTAATCTCTATGTATCACCTGAGGCCAGTTACTTCACTATAGGTAAGGGTTTATATACCATGTTAAGGATAGGGGAAGGGACTGGGGCCATACTGGAAGGGCGTGTTTTTTCCCCCCACCAAAACCCAATAGTATTGCCCTTTATTCATGAGTATAAAAAGGTGATGAACCAGCCTCTTAGAATTATTATTTATTTGCAAGCACTTCTGCTCTTTACATATAAATAAACACAAGAAAAATATCCCAAAAAATTATTTTATTTCTTTTATAAAAAAGACTTAGAAAACATATACGCCATTCATTCTTCAAGTTGGTCTGAAAGCTGCACGCAGCTTTACGTATCATTCCCACACACACACACAAACATATATAAAAATATAGCCATTTACAATATATTTACATATTTTACAGAATTATTATAAAAAAAAAGGCACAGAGGGTTTGTATGCAGAGACCGCTGAAAATGTACAAGGCATTTTCTTTGTGCACTTCAATATCTACAACCTAACCCTCCCAGAAACCCTCGATTTTTGCACTTGCTCCCATTTAAAAAATATGTAAAATACCAAAAGTTTTTGCTGTGCAGAAAATGTACTTTTTTTTTTTCTTTTCTTAAGGCACGTGTCCTTTAAGGCAGAACTTCTTAACTTGGCCATATGATTTGGGTTTGATCGTTTGCGTTGAAGTAAAGTCTTACGAATGTTCATTGTCATAGCAAAACAGTGATAATATAAAACAATTATGACCAAAAAAAGGCACCTGAGATTCTGAAGAATTATTAAGGCACTGTGAAAGAAAATACTATCCGGCTGAAATGGTTTAGGCAAGAATTTGATCTTTATCTCTGTAGGCATTTTTCTGAAAAGTCACATAAATCTGAAGCTTAGAGGACTTTAGCTTCAATGCTGAAAGGTGCCGTTCACCGTTTCGGAATGTCAAATCCATGGTAAAAATGGCTTTGGTTTGATTCTTTGGTAGGCAGAGGTAAAGGACCTTAGGAATGTCCCCAGGCTGTGTAAAGGAACCCTGAATAAGGCATGTCAAGTCCTGACTGATCCGCCAGCGTGCGCTCATGTGTTGACTGCCGAGTGTCAGTGTGCTACGCAACAGCCAGACTCCTCGTGCTTGTGCAGTAGGGACATTCTGGAAAAAGTTTTGGAACAGCTTTTGCATTGATATTTCTTCACATCTGAATGGGTTTGCAAATGGGCTCTTAAGTTCGACCTGTCTGCGAAAGCTCTGTTGCAATGTGGGCATGAGAAGGGCTTTTCTCCTGGAAGGAAACAAACAGATACTGTGTTAAGAAAAAAAAAAAGCGTCTCAATACATAATATGTATCTTTTCTTAGGAAAGTCCTGCGAGGTATTCACTAGAGGAAGACACTGCAAAAGACTGGATAGCTACACACTGTGGGGGGATTTACTAAAACTGGAGCACTCAGAACATAGGTGTGCGCAGCCTATTGTATTAGGGTGTGCGCCCCAAAGCTCAAACACACATGCGTGTGTGTGTATATATATATATATATATATATATATATATATACACACACACACACACATATACACACATACATTTTTTTTTTTTACAATTTTTTAGGAGCCCCCACTGGGGGGCTTTGGTGAAAAATCAGGGGTCTAAACAGACCCCTGATGTCTCACTTTTGAGATAGAGAAAAGGACTGAAGGCAGATATTCCCCAGTCTCTTACTCTACAGCCAAGCAGCAGAGGGAATCTGCACAGCACAGGGTGAATAGGGTGTGCCCAGGCACACATGGCACACCCTGTGCGCACGCCTATGACTCAGAATCTGGTGCAGATGTGCATGGTGGCCAATCAGCTTTTAACTTCAGCTTGTTCAGTTAAGCTTGAACAATGAAACCTGGAAGCTGATTGGTTTCTATGGACAGCTGCACCAGATTTTGCACTCTGCAGTTTTAGTATATCAACGCCATGTGGGAGATTTACTAAAATCGATGCACACAGAATCTGGTGCAGCTCTGCATATTAGCCAATCATTTTTTAACTTCAGCTCGTTCGATTAAGCTTTGACACTCAAATCTGGAAGCTGATTGGTTTCTATGCAGAACTTCACAAGATTTTGCACGCTCCAATTTTAGTATATCAACCTCGTGTGGGAGATTTACTAAAATCGATGCAAACAGAATCTGGTGCATTTCTGCATATTAGCCAATCAGTCACTATCTTCAGCGTGTTAGATTAAGCTTTGACAATACAATCTGGAAGCTGATTGGTTACTATGCACAGCTGCACCAGATTCTGTTTGCACCAGTTTTAGTAAATCTCCCCCACTGGCTTACTTATTACGTTAGAAGTAAAGGCAATGGTGATGTGCAAAGTGCAATAACCTGCAGCAAGTAGACTTTACTAGTTTTCTGTTCAGAGCTCTTAATACAATTCTAAAGTGTTGCTGATGGGGTTGCTGAACTTTTCTCAGAATTAAGCGTATTGAATAGGTCCTCTTTGAAGTTTGGAATCAACAGCTTGCATTACAGAACAGAACTGCTCAGGTCCTCCAGGGTGTACCTGGCACAAAATGACTTATCACAGTCAAACAAAATCTCCTGCGCTCAACAGTAGTGCGATGGCAATGAAAGAAGCCTGGAATTCCTATGGCTCCCAGTACATGACCAGGCCTTTGCTGCCCTCCAAGGGTCAGGGGATACCCAATGGAAACACTGTAAAAGAATGAAGAGAGGGCGCACCAACCTTGCACATTACCCACATTAAGTAATTACTTGGGTACAGCGCAAAGTTGGTGCGCCCTCTGTTCATTCTTTTACAAATTGACTTATGTTGGCCATACATGGATCAAAATTTAAATTTGACAGACTTTCGATCCAAGTATGGGCTAGCCGGTTGTACACAAGTCGATCTATCAATCAACCAGCCTGTTGGGTTTTTCCCGAACAATCAGTGCTGCCGGCTATAGTGGGAAACACTGATCATTGTATTCTGCCACCAGGGAAGGCTCCCACCAGCAGAAGGAGTGACTCCCCCATCCAACATCAGATGTGTGGATAGGGTTATCAGTTCAGTATCAAAACAAAATTAATGGATGACCTGCCTCAGTGTGTAGTATCCAGTATACAACTATATAAAAGTCACTTGATTGTAGAATGCCTTACAAGACCAACAGAGTGTCCCCAAAATGTTTGCACTTGTAGATAATATGGTGCTACTTGTACAGTGCTTGCAACATATACTGAGCTGCTGGACTAAAGTGCATATCACACAATGGAACTGAATTATAAATATGAAGGAAAAGTGACACTTTTTACTAAAACTAGAGGGTGCAAAATCTGGTGCAGCTTAGAAACCAACCAGCTTCCAGGTTTTATTGTCAAAGCTTATTTGAAGAATCTGAAGTTAGAAGCTGATTGGCTACCACGCAGACCTGCACCAGATTCTGCACTCTCCAGTTTTAGTAAATCAACCTTTATGGGTAACAGTCCAGCTTCCATAGTCCAACCCCAATGACTATTAAGGACACACTGATTGCTGTGAACCCTTTGACAACCTACTACAATACCAAGTACAAGTTAATTGAATACATCCTATTCCTGCAGCTGTCCCAACCAGTTCCCAACATTCCCCAGTGCTAATAAGTAAAGTCTGCAGCCTATTACCTGTGTGAGTTCGGATGTGTCCTTGCAACAACCAAGGTCTGGAGAAAGCCTTTCCGCAGATCTTGCACACACAAGGTAACGTATGGGTCCTGATGTGCATCTTTAGCGCTCCCAGGCTCACGTACTCCTTTTCACAGTATTTGCAGCTGAACGATTTCCTAGACTGAGCATCGCAGTGGAGCTGCTTGTGCTTGGCCAGCCCGGAGAAGGTGGAGTAGGTCTTACTGCACAAGCTGCATAGAAACTTTTCCACATCTATGGCATGGGGGTCGGAAAGTTTGGACTGGATCCTCTCCTCCTCATCGCTGATCGGGCTCTCTGAGCCGCTGTGGTCTTTGGATGAGCCGTCCGATTGGGGAAGGGGGCTGACGCGTCCCAGCGATGAAGGGTAGGCTGACAGGGGTGACAGGTCATTGGGCAGGGGCGGGGGAAGCAGGCTAGTCCAAACTGTGATAGGGCTGTAGGCGACCGTGCTGAGGATGTCTGCTTGGGGGATCACTGACACCGGGTATCTTTCATATAGGAATGGAGAGATGATCACTGGAGATACAGAAGGCATGGAACAATAATGAGGATGTATAATAATAAACAAGTGCAGAAAACACATAAAGCTGGAGATGCAGAAGGCGTGAAACAATAATAATGAGTATGTATAATAACAAACAAGTGCATAAAACACATAAAGCTGGAGATACAGAAGGAATGGAACAATATTATGTATGTATAATAATAAACATAATATATAATAAACAAGTGCATAAAACACATAAAGCTGGAGATACAGAATGAATGGAACAATAATATGTATGTATAATAATAAACATAATATATAATAAACAAGTGCATAAAACACATAAAGCTGGAGATACAGAATGAATGGAACAATAATATGTATGTATAATAATAAACACGTGCAAAAAACACATAAAGCTGGAGATACAGAAGGCATGGAACAAAAATGAGTGTGTATAATAATTATAAAAAAAAGTGCATAAAACACATAAAGCTGGAGATGCAGAAGGCATGGAACAATAATGAGTATGTATAATAATAAAAAAGTGCATAAAACACATAAAGCTATACATCCTCATTATTGTTCCATGCCTTCTGTATGTATAATAATAAACAAGTGCATAAAACACATAAAGCTGGAGATACATAAGGCATGGAACAATAATGAGGATGTATATTAATAAACAAGTGCATAAAACACATAAAGCTATCCAATATAGTCACAGCCTTAAAAGCTTATGATCATCAGTAGACAATCAAGACACACGGTGCTTATTACAGGATTTATACAGCGCCAACACTTTGAAAGGCACTTTAGAAATTAGAGGAAGAGTTACAACACTACGTGATACAAGGATCTGAAGGGCCCTGGTCATAGGAGCTTGCAATCTACAAACTTAACACTAACACTTTAAAAAGTCACCCAGAAACTTGGATGAACTAGAAGTTTGCTGATCAGAAGAGTTCTATATATAAGCGAAAAAGACATCACTTATTTCACATAAGCACTGAGCTGTGCACTAACACTGTATACAAAGTCATTCAAAAACTTCTAGGAACTAAATAAAAAGTTTGCTGATCAGAAGAATTCTATACATAAGCGAAAAAAGTTAAGACATCACTTATTTCATATTATTGGCACTGAGCTGTGCACTAACACTGTATACAAAGTCATTCTTCTAGGAACTAAGGAAAGTTTGCTGATTAGAAGACTCCTGTGTATGATTACCAGTAGAGAAATCAGGAGACACTGGGGGGGATTTACTAAAACTAGAGCAGCCAGAAACAGGAACATGTACATGGCAGCCAATCAGCATCTAGCTTCAGCGTGCCAAGTTCAGCTTTGAAAATGAAAGCTAGACAGTAATTGGTTGCCATGCACATCTGCTCTAGATTCTGGTTGCTCCAGTCTTTGTAAGCTCCACTTTGCAGCACTTTACATATTCACAAACAAGTAACTAATAAGTGTGATGCTCAGAAGAACCCTATGACCTGTGCTATGAGGGAATGGAAGACATATCACATGTAGAAACCCTGAGCTGTGCACTAACACTGTACAATGGAATCCAGGAACTTTGATCAACTAGAAAAGTTTGGAAACTTCAAAAACTGGAGCAGATGTGCAGGGCAACCAATCAGCCTCTAGCTTTCATTTTCAAAATGTAACTGTACAAACTGAAGATAGAAGCTGATTGGTTGTCATGTACAGCTGTTCTAGTTTTTATGAATTCCTTCCTATGAATCAGTTGAGAAATGAAGACACACAACCCTTCTGATTTCATATGTAACAACACTGAGCTGTACAACTCTATACCAAGAGATCCCGACACTAGAACCGTTTGGTGATCACAGGAGACAAAACATCACTTATTTCTTAGGAATACTGAGCTGTACATCATCACTATACACAGCAATCCATTCATTCAATTCATGACGGAGAGGTAGGTGATCACCTCTGTATGCATGGGAAGCAGTGTATGAATGGTTGGTAGAGGTAGGCAGGTGATCAGAGGGGCCCTATGTATGAATGGGAGGTGGGGGTAGATAGGTGATCAGAGGGGCCCTATGTATGAATGGGAAGTGGGGGTAGGTGATCAGAGGAGTTCTCTGTATGGATGGATGATGAAGGAAGATGATCAGAAGAGTTCTCTGTATAAATGGGTGGTTGATGTAGGTAGGTAGGTGATCAGAGAAGCCACCTGTATGAATAGGGGGTGGAGATGGGTAGGTGATCAGAAGAGTTCTCTGTATAAATGGGTGGTTGATGTAGGTAGGTAGGTGATCAGAGAAGCCACCTGTATGAATAGGGGGTGGAGATGGGTAGGTGATCAGAAGAGTTCTCTGTATAAATGGGTGGTTGATGTAGGTAGGTAGGTGATCAGAGAAGCCACCTGTATGAATAGGGGGTGGAGATGGGTAGGTGATCAGAAGAGTTCTCTGTATAAATGGGTGGTTGATGTAGGTAGGTAGGTGATCAGAGAAGCCACCTGTATGAATAGGGGGTGGAGATGGGTAGGTGACCAGAAGAGTTCTCTGTATAAATGGGTGGTTGATGTAGGTAGGTAGGTGATCAGAGAAGCCACCTGTATGAATAGGGGGTGGAGATGGGTAGGTGATCAGAAGAGTCCTCTGTATAAATGGGTGGTTGATGTAGGTAGGTAGGTGATCTGAGAAGCCACCTGTATGAATAGGGGGTGGAGGTGGGTAGGTGATCAGAGGAGTTCTCTGTATCAATGTGAGGTGAAGGTAAGTAGATAATCAAAGGAGCCCTATGTATGAATGGGTGATGGACATAGGTAGGTGATGAGAGGAGCTCTCTGTATGGATGGGTGGTAGAAGTATGTAGGTGATCATAGAAGTTCTCTGTATGAATGAGCGATTGGTAGGTGATCAGAGGAGTCCTCTGTATGAATGGGTGGTAGAGGTAGGTAGGTGATCAGAGGAGTCCTCTGTATGAATGGGTGGTAGAGGTAGGTAGGTGATCAGAGGAGTCCTCTGTATGAATGGGTGGTAGAGGTAGGTAGGTGATCCTAGAAGTTCTCTGTGTGAATGGGTGGTAGAGGTAGGTAGGTGATCCTAGAAGTTCTCTGTATGAATTGGTGGTAGAGGTAGGTAGGTGATCCTAGGAGTTCTCTGTATGAATGGGTGGTAGAAGTAGATAAGTGATCCAATGAGTTCTCTGTATGAATGGGTGGTAGAAGTAGGTAGGTGATCCTAGGAGTTCTCTGTATGAATGGGTGATGGAGGTAGGTAGGTAGGTAGGGGGTAAGTACCTGTGTGGTTGTCCAGCTCCCCATAGTTGGGCTTCTTGGAGGAGTTGAAGTGTTTCTTGACCAGGAAGGATCGCGGCATCTTGGGAGGGGATATAACGGCTCCTCGGTGCGCTCCCTATAACATTGTCCGCACACTGGATGGATGAAGGGGCTCTGTTTGTTCGGGCTTCTTGAAAAGTGCTGTAAATAGTTGAGTGAAGTGCAGAGGGGCGGGGCCTGATCGGCTCCTCCAATCACCTCCTCTATAGCGGGGAGCCCTCTCATACATCCAGCGTGCGGAGTTGGGTGGGAGGGGGTTAGGGGTGACCATCCAATGATTGTGAGTGAAGGGGCGGGGTTGCGGGTACAGCTCCTCCCCAGGGGTGTCATGGGCTGTCACATCCTTAGCTGTGTGGACGGGGATCGGAGAGACCTGTGTGTGTCTCTGACTCCGATCCTCTACCCTACTGTACACTGTACACTGTGTGTCATCATTGTTAGTATATACACGGGAAGTGTTCTCATGCATTGGAAGTAACGATCATAGAAGTGTGAGATTATTACTGACACTAAACTACACACGTGGGAAACTTTACACATCAGAATTCTGTGTACGATCATCAGTGAAGACATGAAGACTTGTCATTTCATAATAACCCCGAGCATTGCAGAGGAGAAACAATGATCTGCCCTGTTCTGTTTAGGGGGCAGTACCACCTGTAGAGGTGACCTATTCAAGTGCAGGCTTTTGGGGGTTAAAACATTAATGCCTCCTCACTACATATCCAACACCCTCTGAAAAGGGATCAACTGTGGCTGGCTTTTCAAAGGGTCGCTGCGTCTATAATGAAAGCTCTAAGGGCCCATTTGCAGAGTGGGAAATGCACGTTTCCATTCAAGCTTCCCACACCTCACAGGAACGCTATTTGAAGATGTGCACAATTGCCATTAACGACTTAAGACCCGGACCATTATGTAGGTTAAGGACCTTGCCCCTTTTTGTGATTCGGCACTGCGTCGCTTTAACTGACAATTGCGCGGTCGTGCAACGTGGCTCCCAAACAAAATTGGCGTCCTTTTTTTCCCACAAATAGAGCTTTCTTTTGGTGGTATTTGATCATCTCTGCGGTTTTTATTTTTTGCGCTATAAACAAAAATAGAGCGACAATTTTGAAAAAAATGCAGTATTTTTTACTTTTTGCTATAATAAATATCCCCCAAAAATATATAAAAAAACATTTTTTTTTTCCTCAGTTTAGGCCGATACGTATTCTTCTACATATTTTTGGTAAAAAAAATCACAATAAGCATTTATTGATTGGTTTGCGCAAAATTTATAGCGTTTACAAAATAGGGGATAGTTTTATTGCATTTTTATTAATATTTTTTTTTTACTACTAATGGCGGCGATCAGCAATTTTTTTAAGACTACGACATTATGGCTGACACACTGGACAATTTTGACACATTTTTGGGACCATTGTCATTTTCACAGCAAAAAGTGCTATAAAAGTGCACTGCTTACTGTGAAAATGACAATTGCAGTTTAGAAGTTAATCACTAGGGGGCGCTGTAGGGGTTAAGTGTGACCTCATATGTGTTTCTAACTGTAGAGGGGCTGGGCTGGATGTGTCACGTCAGTGATCGTCGTTCCCTATATCCGGGAACAGACGATCAATGACATTGCTGGCGGCGCGCTCACGACCCCACGGCTGGGCTTAAAGAGACACGTACAGGCAGGGCCGATCCGCCCTATAGGCTCACTATGCAAGCCGCTTAGGGCCCCGCAAAGCTGTGGAGGGCCCCCCCAAATTACTAGAGGCCCCACCTGGTGAGAAGTGATTTTCGGCCCCTCACCCCACTCACTGGCTGCATGGGAGAAGAGGTAAGAAGTCAGCACCCCTGCTTCTCAATGTAAGATGTCATTTTCGACAGCAGAACACCCCCTCCCCCCGCTTCTCAACTTTAATCTTTATTGTGACATGTCACTGTCGGCAGCGCCCCTATGTGACATGTCATTTTGCTTAGGGCCCCAAGGAGGCTATTCTGCGGACGTATATCGGCGTGAAGGGGTCCTTAAGTGGTTTATTGGTAATGGAACCCCCATACAGCTAACAAATGTGGATGCATTTGCAGTCACCAAAACGCATGATATCGCAGTACCTTCATTAATTGGCGCAATGTGATTTCTGTGTACTTTTTAGGCATTGCTGCATGTTTGACATTGCATTGAAACGCACAATGCAGGAGTGTACAAGAACGCATGTACAAATGTATGCATTATGGTGTAAACCGGCTAATGCCGCGTACACACGACCGTTTTTAATGTCATGGAAAAAAACGTTGTTTTTCTCGACGTGATTTCTCTCAAGCCTGCCTTGCATACACACAATCGTGATAAAAAATGCTCTAGCAAAGTGCGGTGACGTACAACACGTACAACAGCACTATAAAAGGGAAGTTCCATTCGAATCTGCAATCAGATCACTCTTCAAAGAGTATTTGTCAGGTAGTGAGGAAGTGTTAACACCTCCTCACTGCCTGCTTTGACCCTTTGAATCCTGCAATAATGTGCCCCAATGCACACGGTTGCTGGGCGGTTCCAGAGCTGTCCCATTCAAGTGAATGGGTTACATTCAGTGGGTGTTAACTAACGCTGAAAGCAGCTGGGTGTAATTCCAGGCGTGAAACAAAGCATTGCGGCAAAGCATGTGTACACCCCCATTTGCTGTCTCTGCAGGTAAAGGGGTAGCAGTTGGAGGGCGGAAAAAATGCAACTCAACTGGCCCCCAACTTCTAGTATGAACTAGTCCTAAAAGTACAAATACTGTAGCTGCTGACTTTTACAAATGAGATACTTACCAGTGCCGGAGGGCCAGTGTTGTCCTCCTGCGGTTGGTTCTTCTTACTGCTGCCGGTCCCTTGTGCCACCATATTGGATATGGGAACCCACTGGATAGAAATGCATGGATATGCCATATGTCTCAACTGTCCCTGATTTTGAGCAACTGTCCCTGATTTGCAACGACGTCCCTATGTCCCTTTTTACTCCTCATTTGTCCCTCATTTTGGTCTAATCTATACAGTTGTATATAAAAGGTGTTTCCTGGTGCTAAACCTTTTATCTAGTTTCTAAATTGTTGCATTTGTAAATGTCAAAAGCCAGTATGAAGGATAGTAGTGGTATAATTCAACTTTAAGGGGCATGGTAAGGGGTGTGTCCTATCGCTACATCATGTTTCTAATAGGTGTCCCTCATTCCCATCTCAAAAAGTTGGGAGGTATGGATATGGCTCCCCACCATAGGCGTGCACAAGGGGTGTGCCAGGGGTGCCTGGGCACACCCTAATCCTGGGGTTGGCAACCTGTCAATGGTGGGCAGGTGACAGGTAAACCGCAATCCTTCCTTGCCGGTCCTCAGAACCTGGATAGGAGAGGCGGCGGGGTAGAATTTAGTGGAACCGATCTGTATATTCCTCCTCTCCCTTTTGTCAACATTCAGCTGCCACAGGAGGAAAATATAGGGGATCGATACTAATATATGCCACCCCCGCTTTCCTTGTTCCTCTTCCTTCTGTTGCCCGGGTCCCCCATGTGCTCCCTTGCTCCCCCTTTCTCCCATTGTTTCATGATGGAGAGCGGGGAAGAGGCCGGTAAATATGTCAAAAGCATATGTGTTGGAGCTTTGGGGTGCACACCCTAATGCTATAGGCTGCGCACAACCTATGCTCCCCACTGTGAATGCACAGGCTGGCATGGCACTCTGGGAATAGTCCTGAAGCCACCTGGGACACGTAATGAGTCTCAAGAGGCTGCAGGAGGTGGCGGGACAAGGTGTGTCCATTAGACATGTGCACACTGAAATATTTTGTTTTGGAATTTAATTTTCGTCCGAAAAATAAATGTATTTATTTACTCCCGAAATTTGTTTTTATTTATTTTGTTTCTTTAAAAAATGCATTCATCCGAAAATCCAAAATTAAGGTCGAATCTGCCATTGAAGGCTTATGGTGTCTGTCGAAAATTCTAAGAAGATTTGACGAAGCAGCTAAACTGTACGCCTGCGCAATCGTACATTTCCAGGCAAATGCTCCGACCGCAAGCTATAGTAGAATTCTAATGTTGTATGACACTAGTAATAATTATATTTATAAATTATTATTACTAGTCAACCAACATTCGAATTCTTCTACAGCCTATGGGCTGAGCATTCGATTAGAAATGTTACGATCGCGGCGGGGGCGGACTGACCATTGAGTCACTCGGACACTGCCCGAGGGCCCCATGCCACTAGGGGGCCCCATCGGGGTTGCCAGGCTCAGTAAAACCAGGGACAGCATGTTAAAATCTTTTTTTTTTTTTTACATCTGTCCCTGATATGTCCGAAACAGACAGGCGTTTGATGTGAAAATCCCGAGGTTTTAGCTGCCCCGCCTCTGCACTGCCTCCTGGCATGGTGGCCATCTGTAAGCCCAGGGGCCCCATAATCTTCTATTGCCCAGGGGCCCCATGAGTTGTCAGTCCGCCCCTGGATCGCGATGTCATGCAGTTTAGCTGCTCCGTCGAATCTTCTTAGAACATTCGACAGACACCATAAGCCTTCAATTGACAGGTTCGATCTTAATTATGTCGAATGTTCTATGAAGATTTGACAAAGCAGCTAAACTGTACGACGCCGCAATCATACATTTCTAGTCGAATGCTCCGCCCACAAGCTATAGTAGAATTCTAATAGTAATAGTAATAATTGTATTTATTAATTATTATTACTAGTCAACCAACATTAGAATTCTTCTATAGCCTATGGGCGGAGCATTTGACCATAAATCTCCGCTCGTGGCGATCGTATGTTTTTAGCTGCTTCGTCAAATCTTCATGTCTCTATAATGTTGAATCTTTTCTCTCTATGTCGAATAATCTTGGACTAATAGAGTTAAAGCGGATGGTTCACCAAAAACACATATTAAAAGCCAGCAGCAACAAATACTGCAGCTGCTGACTTTTAATATTAGGACACTTACCTGTCCTGGAGTCCAGCGGCGTCTGCAGCAGAGGATGAGCGATCGCTCGTCACCCTGCTGCTCCCCCCTCCATCCACGGCGAGGGAACCAGGAAGTGAAGCGCTCCAGCTTCACTGCCCGGTTCCCTACGGCGCATGCGCGAGTCGCGCTGCGCCCGCGATTGGCTCCCGCTGTGTGCTGGGAGCCGAGAGTTCCCAGCATACAACGGGAAAAGCCCGTCTTTTGCCCGAGACTGCGGGCCGGAAGTGGGTGCGGATACCTGTCTTTCGACAGGTATCTGCACCCCCCTCCCCCCTGAAAGGTATAAATGTGACACCGGAGGGGGGGAGGGTTCCGATCAGCGGATCTTCACTTTAGGGTGGAGATCCGCTTTAAGGTTAGGCACATTCAACCACAGGTTCGAAAGACACAGATCGCTATTGTCACCGCCATGTTGAATCTTCTATGTATATCGAACTGTTGACGCAAAACAATTAAAATAAATAATTTTTTATGTCGGATCTTTCGGATTTCGGTCTCTGTTCATTCATTATAGTTTGTTAAAGCGAACGCGAAAATCCCAGAAATTCGGACGAATGCACATGTCTAGTGTCCATCATCCTTGACCAGTAGAGAATTGCAGAAGTGGGAGCAAGTACCCAAAAGTACTCCCCCCCCCCCCTTAAAAAAAACCTGTAACTTACGGACAGGCTGGGAGGAGGGTGTGAATCAGAGGGACTTGACTTTTGGAATTTAGTTCCACTTTAAGCTCACAGACATGGTGACATGAAAGCTTCATTATGCTCTGTAATATACTCACGTTGTGTTCGGAAATAATAAATAGACTATTACATATTCATGCTATGAGATTTTTTTAGTTTTTTATTCAACTACTGTCCTCATTCCTTTAGTTCAAGTCCATCTCCTGCCGCCACGATAAAACATTCCATGTCAGATCTGTCCTGCAAGGCCATTTCCCGTCTCTCAATACCTGACTCATCAGTAGCGATTTGCTGAAAGAAGAGCAAACGCAGGTAAGCTTCAGGAAGACCACCCCAGCCTTTTCCGCGACAGGTGTTGGAATAGAAACATGAAAGGAAACACTTCAGCAATCTGTCAGGACTTGTTCAGGTCTAGTTTACTGTCAGGCTGCATAACTTCTTAATCTGGGAAAAACCAAGGCAAGTGCAAAAGAAAAATGTGATCCATTTTCATAGGTGAACTCATGCGACTGCTGTTGCAATTACCGGATTTTTACCAAGTAGGCTGGAAGTGATACTCTTAATGCATTGTTTGTGCTTTTTGATCCAGTGGTGCTCACCTCCAAGAGAAGAATAGGAGCTTATTAAAGTGTTGCAGAGCATTTGTAATTACTGAGGTGTCTAAACTGTCATGTAATGTGTTAAAAGGGTTATCATCCCTCCTGTTTTAAAAAAAAAACACAAAAACAATTATTGAATGGTACCAAGGGTAAGTTAAATACAAGACATTTCCTATTTAAATAGCTTTCTTTCACAGCACAGCGTGACTTTTCACCTAAATAGGCAGCAGAATCACAATAAATTAGGGCTGTTACTGATTAAAATTTTCGTGTTCGATTAATCATTTTTTTTTTAAATCGATTGATCAACTAATTTCGATTAATTATAACGCACATACATTTTTCGGCACACCACCATATATAGTCCCCACTGTAATATCCACAGACATCTCTCCACTGTAATATCCACAGACATCTCCCCCACTGTAATATCCACAGACATCTCCCCCCCTGTAATATCCACAGACATCTCCCCACTGTAATATCCACAGACATCTCCCCCACTGTAATATCCACAGACATTTCCCCCACTGTAATATCCACAGACATCTCCGCACTGTAATATCCACAGACATCTCCGCACTGTAATATCCACAGACATCTCCCCCACTGTAATATCCACAGACATCTCCCCAGTGTAATATCCACAGACATCTCCCCACTGTAATATCCACAGACATTTCCCCCACTGTAATATCCACAGACATCTCCGCACTGTAATATCCACAGACATCTCCCCACTGTAATATCCACAGACATCTCCCCACTGTAATATCCACAGACATCTCCGCACTGTAATATCCACAGACATCTCCCCAGTGTAATATCCACAGACATCTCCCCAGTGTAATATCCACAGACATCTCCCCACTGTAATATCCACAGACATCTCCCCAGTGTAATATCCACAGACATCTCCCCACTGTAATATCCACAGACATCTCCGCACTGTAATATCCACAGACATCTCCCCACTGTAATATCCACAGACATCTCCCCAGTGTAATATCCACAGACATCTCCCCACTGTAATATCCACAGACATCTCCCCCACTGTAATATCCACAGTCATCTCCCCCACTGTAATATCCACAGACATCTCCCCCACTGTAATATCCACAGACATCTCCCCACTGTAATATCCACAGACATCTCCCCCACTGTAATATCCACAATCACCCTCACTGTAATATCCACAGACATCTCCCCACTGTAATATTCACAGATATCTCCCCACTGTAATATGGCCAACATCTCCCCCACTGTAATATCCACAGACATCTCCCCCACTGTAATATCCACAATCACCCCCACTGTAATATCCACAGACATCTCCCCCACTGTAATATCCACAGACATCTCCCCACTGTAATATCCACAGACATCTCCCCACTGTAATATGGTCCACATCTCCCCCACTGTATAGGAAGATTAGTGCTTGCTTAGTCTTACCAGAGAAGCTGGCCTAACAGTTGAGGCCGGGTGATGACGTTAGCACACTGCTCTAGGCTCACCCAGGCCGCCGCCGCTGGGTGGACCAAGATGGCCGAAGCCACGGCCTTTCCTATTGCCGAGGCAGCAGCGGAGCTCTGCGGATCACGTGGTGTGCCGATCCTCATTTGGAGACCCGTTCGGACCACGGATCATTTATGATCCGTTACACCACTAGTACGATCAAAAGAATTTTGATCTATATTAAGAATTTAAGATCAATTAAGGAATGAATCTTTAATTTCCACTGACCTACAAAAAATTAAATAAATATTATTTTTTTAATGAAATTTATAAACATTTACAATATTTTTTAAAAGATTCTGGTACCAGTTTTGGTGTAATTAATTGTATTTATATCAATTCTGCATTTTGGGATAGCCTACAATGATTCATGATAATGGTAATCTGAGAAAGTTTGCGGTCAGAACTTGAAATAATAAAACCGAGAAGCAAAGCGAATGATGTAAAATAACTGCCACAGTATACTTTAGAAAATATTAAAAATGATTTGAAACTAGTTATGATAAAATGCTTTACCATCCTTTTTATTTTCTTATTTTCCATTTAATGTATATAATACAATTACTGTATAGACTTTTGCCACATTTTTATATTACATTATTATTTTCCTCTGTATTTTTTCATTCAATCTTAACAACAATGATTGAAATAAGAAACAATTATGTAAAAGCACTGTGCAATCTGTGGGCACAAGAGAAGTGCTCATCGTTGGAATTGGCAAGGAAACTATAGCAGCATGTTGGTGTTTATTGGTCCCGTCTGGTTTTCTTTCGTCCCCTCTAATGATCCCGGCATTGTGGCAGAGCTGCCAGACTAATGGACCATGCAGATTTGGCTGTGCGTGTGTATGAACAAATCTGTTTGGTTAGCATTGATCTACCAGCCTCCATTGTATTGTGCACTGTAAAGTGTTAGACAGCCTGATATATTATTGATGATTAGTTGGAAAGGGCTAAATCCACAGCCCCTCTCAATACAATAAACTGAGCCACCCTTCACATCGCACCTATGCCCAAGTAGAGGATCAGTATTTGGCATTCATATACTGTAGGAGAGGGGTCTCCAAACTTTTCAAACAAAGGGCCAGTTTATTGTTCTTCAGACTTGAGGAGGGCCGGATTGTGGCCAGCAGGGGCAGAAAATGTCATTGGTCCGGCATGAGTGAGAAAAAATATGGCCTTATGCCGCGTACACACGATCACTTTTTGTGATGAAAAAAAAACGTCGTTTTCAAAAACGTCATTTAAAATCCCCATGTGTGGGAAAAACGTTGTTTTATGTCTTCAAAAAAACGACCAAAAAAAAATTCGAACATGCTTGAATTTTTTGTGTTTTTTTTTTAAAACGTCGTTTTTTGTGTCATAAAAAGTGATGGTGTGTGGGCAAAATGATGTTGAAAACGACGTTTTTAAAGCCTTGCATGCTCAGAGGCAAGTTATGAGACGGAGCTTCAATGGAACAGAGTGCCGTTGAATGTGGTGTACGTCACCACGCTTTGCTAGAGCATTTTGGAAAAACGATGGTGTGTATTCAACGTTGTTTTGGAAAATGAAGTTTGAAAAACGTTGTTTTGTTTCATCACTTGAAACGTCGCTTTTTTTCATCACAAAAAGTGATCGTGTGTACGCGGCATTAGGGTTGGTGGTCAATAGGAGTAGGAGTACTGTCCCTATTTGTAGGAGGAATAGTATCCCATCATTGGTATCGGTGGTCCCCATTGTTGGTGTCAGTGGGAGGAATAGTGGCTCATATCAGTGGGAAGAATAGTGCCCCAAGGGCCAGATGAAGGCTAGCAAAGGGCCACATATGGCCCTGGGTTTGGAGACCCCTGCTGTAGGCGAACCATTTTACCTGTTTAGTGCTTCTGTTTCAAATTCAGGTCTTATTGCAGTGCACCATACCACAACACAACAAAAAACAAAAGGTAAGCTTTTCCATCCCTGTCCATGTCATTATTAAGTTCCTGCTGGACCATCATCACAATGATTATGAAAATTTTCAACACCCTCTTCAGCTACTGGTACTATTTTTCCTAATTGTGGTCACAATACTCATACCCAATCACATTGATGCAGCACTCTATGTTAACTGGGTTCATTAAGCTTCTGTTCCAGTCCTCTGTTATTGCTTTCCTGTGTTCTGTTAGATTAGGCAACCTGTCAGAGTTGTTACGGAAGTGACGTTCTGTCGCTGCCATCTTACTACACCCGTCACTCCTCCACAATAATGATACACTGAAAGGGGGCAAGCGGACATCTTGTTACACCCACCAGAGTTTTGCATTTTGTGGTGATTTTTAGGAGGAAACAGAGCATATATAGTGAAATACAGTACAGTAAAACCTTGGTTTAAGAGCGTTTTGCAAGACAAGCAAACATTTTTTAAATCTTGACTTGATATACAAGCTAAGTCTTGATATACAAGTCGCGTCACGTCACAACTGAGTATAAAAGAGAAGAGCGGCACCTCTAAGTGTAGAATATGGTTACATTTAACCCCTTCCATACAGGGCATTTTCACTCCCTTCCTGCCCAGACCAATTTTTAGTATTCAGCACTGTTCCACTTTGTATGACAATTGTGCGGTCATGCAACACTGTACCCAAACTAAATCTTTACGTTTTTTCCCCCCACAAATAGAGCTTTCGTTGGTGGTATTTGATTATCTGTGCGGTTTTTATTTTTTGCGCTATAAACAAAAGAAGAGCGATTTTTTTTTTTTAAAACAATATTTTTTACCTTTTTATTTAATAAATATTCAATTTTAAAAAAAATATATATTTTTTTCCCTCAGTTTAGGCCGATACGTATTATTCGACATATTTTTGGTAAAAAAAATCGCAATAATCCTATATTGATTGGTTTGCGCAAAAGTTATATCGTTTACAAAATAGGGGATCGTTTTATGTCATTTTTTTTTTTTACTAGTAATGGCGGCGATCTGCGATTTTTTATTGTGACTGTGACATTGCGGCGAACGCATTGGACACTTTTGACACGTTTTTGGGACCATTCACATTTATACAGCGATTAGTGCTATAAATATGCACTGATTACTGTGTAAATGGGACTGGCAGGGAAGGGGTTAACGCTAGGGGGCACTGAAGGGGTTAAAATGTTCCCTAGTGTGTTCTAAATGTAGGGGGAGGGGTCTCACAAGGGGAGGAGACCGATGTGTGTTCCTCTGTACTGAGAACACAGCATTGGTCTCCTCACCTCTGACAGGAGGTGGATCTGTGTGTTTACACACACAGATCCACACTCCTGCCGTGATCAGCGGCAATCGCGGTCACGAGTGGTGCCGGCGGTGCGCGCGCTGTAAATTGCCGGGAAGAATGGACGTCCCATGACGTCCACCCGGATCGAGGGAGGGTTCCTGCCGGAGTCATTTTACAATGCGCCGGTAGGGAAGGGGTTAATGAAGGTACAACATTTAGCAACATATTGCTACACTTAGACGCGCCTCTCTTCTATTGTATACTCTATAGCTCCTGCTGGACTTTGCTTCTAATCCCCTTGTGGAGGCTTCCAGTTGTGGATGGACATTTTATGGTGACACAACCTATTGTAACTAGTTGGAAGGCGGACCGTAGGTCCGCCTGAATTTGTAGGAGGAGTCGGGAGGTTCTTAAACCCGCCCAACATCCTCCTTCCTGTCGGCTGTTCCTTGTGTTGACAGGCGTCACTTCCGGTGCGACCTTTCCGGCGTCACTTCCGGTTTTCATTCTGAACTGGGAGGGCGGACAGCTGCTGGCTCCGCTTCTCCCGGCTCTCACGTGCTAGAGTCTCATGGCGGTTCCCCTGCCGGGCATCATAGAGGGGAGGGGGCCGCCCGCTTATGCCGCTTAGCACGGCTATCATCGGGGGGGCCGCCCGCTTATGCCGCTTAGCACGGCTATCATCGGGGGGGCGGGGAGCCGCTTACCACCCGAATTGCACACCAGCTCCATGGGGGTCGGGGTTCTCGTCCCCGGGTGCTCACGCCAGGCATCGTGGGGGACTCCGGCACGCCCCCCTTCCTTGTCCAGGCAGGCAGGCACCCCCCCTTTTTTCTTCCAGGCGCACGCCAAGCACCATGGGGGAGGCTGCCCACCTATCTCCTCCGGGCTCTCGCCGGTGGCTTCGGCAGGACCGTCCGCTTGTCCACTCACCCCTCCTTCTGGTGCTCTTGCTGGTGTCTTGAAGAGAGGGTGCATCCATCCACCCACCGTTGAGGGGGGGGACTTCCTGCAGGGCCACACTGGCAGCGTGAGGGGGGGTCTGGGTCACCTCACTGCTGCTGGGGGTTGCAGGCAGTTTGAGGGGGGCTGTCCACCTATTCTGCAGGGGTTATGCTGGCAGCATGGGGGGGGGGGCTGTCCACCCACATCACCCTCGGGTCACGCTGGCAGTATTTCCCTAGTCACATGCATTTGTCATAAGTTTCTTTTTCAGTGTGTTCAATCTGTGTGTTTTCTGTCATAGCGTTTTGCTCCAGGCATTTCTTTTTCTGTCCCAGCACTCCTGCCCTGGCGTTCATGTCTGCCCCAGGTTTGAGATGAGGGCGCCTCATTTTCATATTATTTTTTTCCACCTTGCACAGGTTTCTGGTTGGAGTGTCATGTTCAATGTTCGGTTGGTGTATGGCAGTCACATACGGTAGGCTTTTCAATTCATTTTTCACATGTTTATGTTTCCCATGCGTTGCGTTTCTCATACGTTTCTCAGGCTAAGTATGGGGTCATGTTCTCATGTGTTGAGTTTCTCATGCAATGCATGTTCTCATGTGTTACGCTTTCCCATGCGATTGCATTTCTCAGGTTAGGTTGTTTTCATGCGATTACGTTTCTCATGCGAGGTATGTTCTCATGTGTTACGTTTTCCCATGCGATTTCATTTCTCAGGTTAGGTTGTTTTCATGCGATTACGTTTCTTATGCGAGGTATGTTCTCATGAGTGACGTTTTCTCATGCAAGTATGTTGGTTAGGTTGTTTTTTCGCGATTACGTTTCTCATGCGAGGTATGTTCTCATGTGTTACGTGTTCTCATGCGATCGTGTTTCTCGGGTTAGGTTGTTTCCATACGATTACGTTTCTCATGCAAGGTACGTTCTCATGTGTTACGTTTCTCATGATTTTCTTGTTCACATGTGATTACGTTTCTGTTCTTGTGCCAGTCATATTCTTGTGCGATTTTTGTTTCTCATGCAATTTTGTTTCACATGATATTCATGTTCTCATGCAATCACGTTTCTCATGCGATTTGTTTCACATGGTATTCATGTTTTCATACGATTACGATTCTCATGGTATTCATGTTTGGTTTCATGTTCACATGCGGTTTTTGTTTCACATAGTATTCATGTTCTTGTGTGATCACATTTCTCATGCGATCATGTTTCTCATGCGATTCAATTTCTCATGGTATTCATGTTCTCATGCGATTTTTGTTTCGCATGGTATTCATATTTTGTATTCACGTTTCTCATGCGGTCACGTTTCTCATGCGGTCACGTTTCTCATGCGGTCACGTTTTCCATGCGATTTGTTTCACATTGTATTCATATTTGGCATTCATGTTCACATGCAGTTCTGTTGCGCATGACATTCATGTTCTCAGGCGATCGCGTTCCAAGCATTCGCTTTCCATGCGTTCGTTTCTTGTGCAATCGCGTTTCTCCTGGTATTCACATTTCTCATGCGGTTGCGTTTCTCATGGTATTCATGTTCTCATGCGATTTGTTTCACATTGTATTTTGTATTCACGTTTCTCATGCGATTACGTTTCTCATGCGATTACGTTTCTCATGCGATTACGTTTCTCATGGCATTCATGTTTTCATGCGGTTGGTCTCGCATGGTATTCATGTTTTGTTCATGTTCTCATGCGATCATGTTTCACATGGTATTCTTGTTCGCATGCGATTACGTTTCTCTTGGTATTCATGTTCGCATGGTATTCATGTTTGTTTCCCATGCGATTACGTTTCCCATGCGATTACGTTTCCCATGCGATTACATTTCCCATGCTATTCATGTTCTCATGCGGCTTGGTTTGCATGGTATTCATGTTTTGTTTCATGTTCTCATGCGGTCATGTTCGCATGGTAGTCTTGTTCGCATACGTTTGTCATGCGATTACGTTTCTCATGCGATTATGTTTCTCATGGTATTCTCATGCGATTTGTTTCACATTGTATTCATTTTGTATTCACGTTTCTCATGCGATTACGTTTCTCATGCGATTATGTTTCTCATGCGATTACGTTTCTCATGCGATTACGTTTCCCATGCGATTACGTGTCTCATGCGATTACGTGTCTCATGCGATTATGTGTCTCATGCGATTACGTTTCTCATGGTATTCTTGTTCGCATGCGTTTCTCCTGCGATTACGTTTCTCATGCGATTACGTTTCTCATGCGATTACGTTTCTCATGCGATTACGTTTCTCATGGTATTCATGTTCGCATGGTATTCATGTTTTGTTTCAGGTTCTCATGAGATCATGTTTCGCATGGTATTCTTGTTCGCATGCGTTTCTCATGCGATTACGTTTCTCATGCGATTACGTTCTAATGCGATTACGTTCTAATTCGATTACGTTCTAATGCGATTACGTTTCTCATTGTATTCATTTTGTATTCTCGGTTCTCATGCGATTACGTCTCTCATGGCATTCATGTTTTCATGCGATTTGGTTTCGCATGGTATTCATGTTTTGTTTCATGTTCTCATGCGATCATGTTTCACATGGTATTCTTGTTCGCATGCGTTTCTCATGCGATTACGTTTCTCATGCGATTACGTTTCTCATGCAAATACGTTTCTCATGGTATTCATGTTTTGTTCATGTTCTCATGCGATCATGGTTCGCATGGTATTCTTGTTCGCATACGTTTCTCATGCGTTTACGTTTCTCATGGTATTCATGTTCTCATGCGATTTGTTTCGCATTGTATTCATGTTCTTTTGCGATTTGTTTCGCATTGTATTCATGTTCTCATGCGATTACGTTTCTCAGGGTTTCATGTTGGTTTCATGGTCTCATGCGGTCGCATCTCATGCGTTTTAGTTCTCATGGTACTCATGTTCTCATGCGATTTGTTTCGCATGGTATTCATGTTTGTATTCATGTTCCCATGCAGTTCTGCTGCGCATGTTTCTCATGCAATTGCATTTTTCAGGCTAGTCATGTTCTCATGTGTTCACGCTTCACATGCCAGTCGTGTCCTCATGCGATCATGTTTCACGTCATTACATTTCTTATGCAATACGTTTCTCAGGCTAGTCATGTTTCCATGTGTTATGTTTCTCATGCAATTACGTTTCTCATGTATCATGTCCTCATGTGTTATGCTCCCGGGTGATCACATTTTCTCATACTGTCCATGTTCTCATGTGTCTTTATGTTTTCTCATTAATGTTCGTTCTTCCCACAATTTTGTTTTCCTACTTGGTCGTTTGGTATGTTCATGGTGTTTCACCGCTGGGGGGGGGGGGTCACCCATCACGTTTATGGGTGCTTACGGATTGAGATGAGCTTTTTATAATTGGCTTGTACTGTGGCAAGTTTCCTCATCCGTTTCTCATACATTTCATGCATCTTGTCATTTCATTTCTCATACAATGGCCTGACACGTCTTCAGGTTCATCAGGCCTGAGTGTACGTTTTTAATTTGCCTGCTACGCGTCAGGTTTGCTCGGCCTTTGCTATTTCATGGGTTTGTCACATCTTCATACTGGTAAAAAAACAAAAAAACAAAAGGGAATAAAAAAAAACAAAAAAACATACAACCACAGCAGTGTTCCTTTCACTTATTCTTTCCATACATCAGGTATCAAGCTACTCAGTTATCACTTGCCTGACACGTCCTCAGGTTCATAGGCTTGCGTGTTATGTCTTAATTGGCCTGTTTAGCCTCGGTTAGCTCGGCCTTGCTGGATCCTTGAGACTGACACGTTTCAGTCTGGTGCTACGTATACTATCCTGCACGGCGTTGCTGTATCTTTAGTCTCGGGCAGCTGTTTGAACAGTAGTAAGAGACGTAGAGGTGTTTTTCCCTTTTCCAAGGTAGGTTGGGGCTCATTGGTTATTTCTTGTGTATAACGGTGTTGTTCTTATTTGCAGATATCGGAGACTTTCCCGCCATCCGTCCTTCTCCGGTTAGGGGTTTCGGTACATGGTAGCTCGCCGCCTTTTTTCCAGCAGGTCTTTGACTCATTTAACCTGTGCCACACTGTCCCGGTTCCTGCTACAGATGAAGCTGGGTCAGCTAGTCAGGTCTATTTTAGCCTAGAAGGTGTGTGACTCCTGGGATACCTTCCAGGGTTTACCATCTCGGTGGCTTGGGTTCTTTTGCCCAGTTAATATCTCCTGGCGTTCATTGTTTTTTGACACTCTCGGCCCTATCGTTCCTACAACTAGTGCTCGGTCAGTCTTAGACCATCTTTTGGTGGCTACTGCGGAGGTGCTCAGGGATAGGCCACTTTCCTTTCCCTAGGGCGCGTTTCTATGCTAGTGCAGTACATGTCACATTGCCATTCCCGGCTGCCTAGCCTAGGGCTGCACTTCACGCTTGTACCCCGGCTGTGTTTCAGTATAGACGCAGTTTCGACTGCTGTATCCCAGGGGGGGTCCGAATACACATTGTTGAGGAGTTAGGTTTGCATCCATTTCTGTACATGACCTGGATCCACATTTAGGGTTGGCGCAGGCTTCCTGGTATTGGCTGATCAGGTTACATATAGCTACTTTCATTTCAGTCTCTTACAAACTCATCCTACCGTCTTATTTTTGGCCCCTTTTAGGCATATCGACCACGTGACCCCAGGCACACTTCAGGTCACTTTCCTTGTTGTCATCCTAGACCTTTCTCTCGCACGATTACCTGAGACTCTGAGTACAAGTTGGAAGGCGGACCGTAGGTCCGCCTGAATTTGTAGGAGGAGTTGGGAGGTTCTTAAACCCGCCCAACATCCTCCTTCCTGTCGGCTGTTCCTTGTGTCCCACCCACCCTTCCCCTTTTTTCTTGCATTTTTTCTCTATTACTTCTACTTGGGTATGCCCCCTTTTAGGCATATCGACCACGTGACCCCAGGCACACTTCAGGTCACTTTCCTTGTTGTCATCCTAGACCTTTCTCTCGCACGATTACCTGAGACTCTGAGTACAAATATTTTTATATGGACTATAAACTGAATGGACCTATGAATAAATGGTTGTGGAACGAATCATATGAGTTGCCATTATTTCTTATGGGGAAATTTGCTTTGATATACAAGTGCTTTGGATTATAAACATGCTTCCGGAACGAATTATGCTTGCAATCCAAGGTTTTACTGTATTTGGAAATCCATCGGACAGTTTACATGTTGAATTATAAAAGCAGTGGTGTTCTGTCACATTAGCAAACCTGTGAGATCAGCAGGTTTGCTGCTGATTTTAAAATTAAACATCTAAACAGTCCGTTGGATTTCTAAATACTGTATTTCACCATATATGCTCTGTTTACTGTTAAAAATAACTGTCAGATGCAAAACTCTGGTGGGTTAATAACAAGATGTCCGCTTGCCCCCTTCTTGGTGTATTCTTACTGTGGAGGAGTGCGGGGTGTAGCAAGATGGTGCGACGTAGCATCACTTCCGTTACCAATTCTGACTGGTCAACATATCTGACGGAACACCTGCTATCTCTGCTGTTGGTGAGTAGGCATTTGTCCGCAGCTTCAATTCTCCACCAGCACCCACTGAGCTGGTCAAGGACACCTCACATCCTCTCCAGCTCAGGACCAGGGTAGGATACGCACATACCTGTATCGGAAAGCCATTTTGATTGGTCCTAATGTTCTGACCTGAGGCCCACTAACCATTTACCTGATGATTTCATATAATATAGAATTGTCTACACCAATAGTGCTTCAGAAGCTTTACTTGAAACATGACGAGACATCACACCAACACAGCACTTTGTCAAATGGTCAAACTCATTTTTTACTTCTCTATTACTTTGCAGACACTTACAAGAACTTCAGAGGAAGCTATAGCTGGCAGTGAGTGAAGGTCAGAGGGTGCTACCGGGGCAACACTTGTAGTGTAACTAGAGCAGGGCTCAAAATTTCAAGCCCTGAACTACTAGCCAGGCCTCAAGAGTTACTTGCCACCAGTTGCCCCAACCTAACAGCCCATTCATACACTGCCCCGCGCCTAATTTGCGCCCCTAAACACGCCCTTGTAGATTATCTCATGGAATGACACTGTTTAATGTTTAACGCAGAATCAAGTTAAACAAATATTACCAACAACTTTAACAAAATGGGACAGGACATGGGGGCAGACTAGAAGGACAGGGCACTGGGGGCAGACCAGAGGGACAGGGCACTAGAACCGGGTCTCTTCCCCATTCTCTTGCAACTCCCATCCATCCAGTCTCCTCTGCAACTCCAATCCATCCATCTTCTCTCTCTCTCTCTCTCTCTCCCTCCCTCTCTTATTCATCTCTTTATCAGGAGCCCCTGTGTGCGGCTCCGCGCTTGCATGTCCCCACTTCCCCTTTTATTCAGGCTGGCAGTGAGGAGAGGAGCTGCAGCACAGCGGGAGGGAGTACAATCCAGCGCTGAGATCCACACAACTGCACAGCCATTGACACCATAGCACAGCGCACACTGACACCGCACAGCACACATTGAGACCAGTCTGTTCACAGTGCTCAGGCTGAACTGCTGGACACTTACATAGAGCACAAGGAGAAGAAAACTGTACAAACTGGAAGGCTGTTGCTCTCATGTCAGGGCAACTTTCAGTGATCACTGCACTGCCTACCTGGGACACCCGGAGTGGTCATTTTCGCAATCCTCCACCTCACTCATTACTTCCTGCTCCCTGCTCTCCAGCTACATTGTTCAAGGGGTGGGGGGCAGGCTCAGAGAGATCATAATGTTAGGTCCCATGGCTTAATGAGAATTGTAAGGAGAGTACCTATTTACTGCTCTGCCTGTGCGCGGCTTACCAGACTACTTTTCCCGAGCATGCACTCTTCCTCTTCGGCCACCAATCGCATCGGGGCTCTAAGTGTAGGCACAGATTGGAGGGAGATTGGTCATACAGCCCTGTCATCCACTCGCCAAATGCTAGTAGGCGAGTGGAAATTTTGAGGGCTGAACTAGAGTACCTAAAACCAAGGCGAATATGTTAGCAAAATACTACTGCAGCCTCAGAACAAACACGGAGAATATAATATGTGCCTGTACACAATTAACCACTTAAGGACCGCCTAACGCCGATATACAACGGCAGAAATGCACGGCTGGGCACAGGCACGTACCTGTACGCCGACTTTAAGAGCCCAACCGTGGGTTCGAAGCTCCATGACCGCGCCCGAGGGACCCGATCGCCGCCGGTGTCCCACGATCGGGTCACAGGAGCTGACGAACGGGGAGAGGTGTGTGTAAACACACCTTTCCCGTTCTTCTCTGTGGCAGTGACACTGATCGTCTGTTTCCTGATATAGGGAACGGCGATCAGTGACATCAGGCCTACATCCACACCCCCTTACACTAAGAATCACTCCCCTAGGGCACACTTAACCCCTTAGCGCCACCTAGTGGTTAACCCCTTCACTGCCATTGTCATTTTTACAGTAATCAGTGCATTTTTATAGCACTTTTCGCTATAATGGTCCCAAAAATGTGTCAAAAGTGTCCGATGTGTCCGCCATAATGTCGTAGTCACGAAAAAAATCGCTGATCGCCACCATTACTTGTAAAATAAAAATAATTTATAAAAATGCCATGAAACTATACCCTATTTTGTAAACACTATGGGCCAGATTCTCAGAAGAGATACGACGTGTATCTCCAGATACACCGTTGTATCTCTGTTTCTGAGCCCTCCTATCTATGCGACTGATTCTTAGAATCAGTTACGCATAGATTTGGTGTAGACCTAACTGGCGTAAGTCACTTACACCGTCGTTGTAAGTTGCAATGTTACGCTGGCCGCTAGGTGGCGTCTCCGTCGATTTCTGCGTTGAATATGCAAATGAGCTAGATACGCGTATCCCGAACGTATTTGAGGCCCGTTGACGTAGTTTACGTAGTTTGCGTAAGCGTAAGGTTACCCCTGTTATATGAGGGGTAACCTTGCATAGGTTTGGCGTACGCCATGTTAAGTATGGACGTCGGGACAGCGTCGTGTTTTTCCGTCGTTTACGTCATTTGCATAACTCGTTCTCGAATAGGGCTTTGCGTAAGTGACGTTCACGTCGGTTTCATTGACTTTTTGCGACGTGATTTGGAGCATGCGCACTGGGCTACGTTTACGGCCGGCGCATGCGCAGTTCCTTCGGCGCGGGGGCGCGCTTAATTTAAAAAAAACACGTCCACCTTCTTCCTACTTTGAATTACGCGTGCTTACGCCGGCCCATTTACGATACGCCGCCGCAAATTACGGAGCAAGTGCTTTGAGAATACAGCACTTGCACGTAAAAGCTGCAGAGGCGTAGCATAAATGGGATACGCTACGCCAAAAATACGCAGATCTACGAGAATCTGGCCCTATAACTTTTGCGCAAAACAATAAATAAACGCTTATTGCGATTTTTTTTTACCAAAAATAAGTAGAAGAATACGTATCGGCCTAAACTGAGGAATTTTTTTTTTATATATATTTTTGGGGGATATTTATTATAGCAAAAAGTAAAAAATATAGATTTTTTTTCAAAATTGTCGCTCTATGTTTGTTTATAGTGCAAAAAATAAAAACTGCACATTTAATCAAATACTACCAAAAGAAAACTCTATTTGTGGGACGCCAATTTTGTTTGGGAGGCACGTCGCATGACCGCGCAATTGTCAGTTAAAGCGACGCAGTGCGGAATCGCAAAAAGGGGCCAGGTCCTTTACCTGCATAATGGTCCGGGTCTTAAGTGGTTAAAAGGCATGCCAAATGCTAGGAGTTTGGTAATAAAATGGAAGAACTAGAATTGCTGATACATGAGGAAGACTACATTGGGCTATTAGAAACTTGATTTAGCAGCTCCCATGACTGGCTTGGGACTGTCCAGGGGCACTCCTTGTATCGGAGGACAGGGTAAGCAGAATAGAGGGAGGGGTGTTCCTGTATATAAAAAATGATCTGCTAATAAATACAAGGGATGACGTTGCTAGCAGGACTAGGGAGGAGGTGGAATCCTTGTGACTGAAGCTTCAAAGGGAAGAAAAAAAAGTGAAATTTAAGTGGAATTTCAGACTTTTCCTAACTATGCTCCCACCCACCTTCTAACTACTATTCTAACAATCCTGTTAAAAGAAGATGCTTATACTTACCTATTCTGAAGGTGCTCTGGTCTGGTCACATGATCAGCTCCCACAAGTGGCTTCAAGGGAGAGGAGGGACAGCTGACAACTAATGCCCCTCAGTAAGCCTATAGGTGACATTACTGCACCAGCATTTCAGCTGTTGTCGGCGATTTCCCCTCTCCCCTGAAGCCAGCCGCTGGGGGACCACATGACTGAACTGGAGTGCCCTCAGGATAGGTAAGTATAAGTATCTTCCTTTTACAGGGTAGTTACAATAGGGATTAGAAGGTGGATTGGAGCAGGTTTAAGCATAGTTAGGAAAAGCCTTGACTTCCATTTTCTTACTGGGTGGATGCTACCGACACCCTTACCCATGGGTCCTGAACCTACGGCCCTCCAGCTGTTTTGGAACTACAAGTCCCATGAGGCATTGCAAGGCTGACAATTACAAACATGACTCCCAAAGGCATGATGGGACTTGTAGTTCTGAAACAGCTGGGGGGGGGGGCACAGGTTGAGCACCCATGTCCTAACCTAAAGGATGAAGAGGAGACTGATCTCCTCTCACTGCTGGAAATGACAGAAAAGCAGGGCAATGTTATTATCAAGTGGAACTTCAATTATCCGGATATTGACTGTGCAAACATTTGAGCAGAAATAAGACACATTCAGAGGGTGATAATTAATAGTGTACCTTATCAATGGTCTGGAATTTTAAGTGTGATACCCAAAGGCTCTGTCCTGGGACCAATTCAGTTTAATTTGTTCATCAATGATAAAGAGATTGGTATAAATAATTAAATTCAATTGTTTGCTGATTATATAAAAGTATGCAGGGTAATAACTTTACAGCAGGATAAATGAGCTTTAGAAGAAGACCTTGATATAAAAAAACGGGGTGGGAAACTATATTGTAAATGAGGTCTAAAACCTAACATTTTTAAATATTGCACTTGGGGGCTAAAAATTAAATAAGAGTATCTACTCGAGACATAAGACTATAATTCTACCATTTAAAAAAAATCTGGTTTGGCCACATCTTGAGTATGCCGTCAAATTCTTTTCATCGGTCCTCAGGAAAGATGTATAAAATGTCACTGGCGCTAACAAAACGTAACCACTTGGAGCCAGGACCATTGCATTTTGATGGCCACAAGGTGGCTCTACAATGCCGGGAGGACATCTATTGACATCCTTGGTTTCTCCGGCCACTGGGGGGTGTGTGAGCGCCGCCAGTGGCGCGCGCGTGCCCGCCGCATTACTGAGGTGCCGATGCGCGTTCCTGACAGCCACAATGTCCACCAGGTACCCGCGATCGGCCGTTACACAACCAAGGACATGGATCTGTGTGTGTAAACACACAGATCCATGTCCTGTCAGGGAGAGAGGAGACCGATCTGTGTCCCTTGTACATAGGGACACAGATCGGTCACCTCCTCCAGTCAGTCCCCTCCCCCCACAGTAAGAATCACTCCTAGGGAACACATTTAACCCCTTCCTCGCCCCCTAGTGTTAACCCCTTCCCTGCCAGTCACATACCACTGGACATTTTTTTTTATTTCCTTCTTACTACAAGGTAAAGTTATAATGTGCTAGTATGCAAAGAAAACTGTTCCAGTGCCGCGAAGTCAGCGCTGCAGCCACTTCCATTTTCACCCGTCTAGTTTCCGAGTTCACTGTCTCCGGCTCTGTGACTGGACAGAGCCACAATGATATCACTCCCGTGCATGTGAGCGGAAGTCGTCGTTCACAGCACAGGTCTCAGAAAGAACAGCACCAGTGGCCTTTTCTTCAAGGCCTTATTATAGGCTTACCTATAGGTAAATGTCAGCAGAGGAAGTTTACTTCCTCTTTAAATCTGCTACACTTTTTGTTTTAATGCAGTTACAATGAGTGTTAGCTTAGCATGACATAGCATCTTTTACTTGGCATTGCTGTTAATAAACGTACTCAGACATTGTGTGATAAATATACTAATAATCCAGTAGTTAAAAAAAAAAAAAAAAAACAGACTAAAGAAATCTTTGGAAGAAATTGTGCAGAAGGGTTAATCAACTATTACTAAAACAAACTAGAGAACCCAAACATATAGACTGAAGGGAAATTGGCCATCAACAGACCAATCATTTTCCTCTGGAGCCATGCTGTGATATAGAGTAATTATAGAATGAACCCAAACTCATGCGGTATGAGGTTAGTTTAACAATAATATCATCAAAGAGATTACAAATAATTGAACCAGCTAACACAACTGTTACATTACAAACCATTAAAGCTACAGAGTTACAGTATAGGAACAATATCAGCAATAAAAGCTAGATGTAGACTGCTCTAAAATGGATAAAATCATTAAAAAAAATATTAAGAGAATTCCCAAAACTCTAACGTGCGAATAAAAACAAGTTGTGCCTTGCTGGTACATAAAGTCATGGACACAAAGGAAAGATCTTTAAGTAAACAACTGCAGCAATTCCCATTATTTTTTTTAATACTGTTATTTTTTGTTTTAATTTAATTCATCAATAGTATATAGGAAGTTATGTACATCCAAGAAGGATGACCTTTATTTAAAAATAGTATAAAAAATGTAGATATTTGGCAAGGGGGAAATAATCAAGTCTTTCAATTAACATTCTCGAGAGATACAGTTAGGAAAGGCATGACTTTGATAACATTTGACAAGCAGGGTATGTTCAATAGTACCTTTTTTTTCAGAGATCTGGGTACACCAGGTATAATATTTTTAATCTTTTACTTATTATACCCAAAAATAAAATATTTACTGACTAGCCCTCAGGCCACGTACACACGGCAGAGAACCTCGACGGGCAGAACACATCGTTCCGCCCGTCGAGGTTCTCTGCCGGCCGTCAGATTCGGCGACCCGCCCGTCGGGAATGGCAACCAGCCATTCATCCAGGCGGGCCGTCGAGCAAATAGAGAACATGCTCTCTATTTCTGCTCGACGGCATTCCCGACGGGATGCTCGCTGAGAGCGTACACACGGCCGAGGTTCTCTCTGGAATGCAGCTTCCAGCGAGGTTCACGCTGGTTTCTAGCGAGAACCTCTGTCGTGTGTACGCCGCCTCAGTGTGCTATAGTGTGCTATTCTGTTTCTATTGTCAGTGTAGAATATCAGTTTAGTGTGAATGTAGGTATAGTTCAGTGTGAGTGTAGTGCGATCATTCATCTTTACATTAGTGTGAATGTAGGAATAGTTCTGTCATTGTGAGTGTAGTTCTACCATTCATCTTTACATCAGTGTGAATCTTGAGATAGTTCAGTCAATGTAATGACAGTTTAACACAGTGCGTTCCTGCAAGTTTAACGCCATATCGTTCTGTGCGTTACTGCAAGTTTAACACTATATATTTCATTGCATTACTGCAAGTTTAAAGCGGAGCTCCACCCTAGTTTCCACATTAGCCTAATCATACTGCCGACAGTAAAAATGGTTAAAACTGAGGTTTTTAACTTTTAGATCTGTACAGTACCTTTTGTTTAATCTTGTTTCCGGTCTGCACAACTGCAGGTATTCTTCGGGTATTGTGTCACTTCCCGTACCACGCAATGTGCTCTGGGAGCTTCTCTCATATCTCCCAGTATTCATTGCAGAGATGTTATCACAAAGGTGCAGTAACTTTCCATACAGACACCTGCCATTGTGATGACAACACAGTAGTTGACGCTGCTGCTCCCCGTTACGAGTGTGCATGCGCAGGATTGAGCGGTGAATGCTGGGACATCAGCATCACCGCAACAAGGAAGTGCCTGCTTGTGGGCTTCTAATGCCCACAGTTAAAGTGGGAACGGCGCAACATACGGCGGAATATAATTGTAAATTGCAAACAGAATGGCACAGCAGAGGACGTGGGACACCAAACTAGTGAGTTTACTGTATTTATTGAATGCTATTAACTATTACACTACCCCAGAAAAAAAAAATCATAAAGGCATGGGAGATCCGCTTTAACCCCATATATTTCATTGCGTTACTGCCATAAAGTTCTGTGTTTTGCTGCAAGTTTAATGCCATATAGTTCTGTGCATTACTGCAAGTTTAATGCTGTATATATCATTGTATTACTGCAAGTTTAATGCCATATATTTTATTGCTTTACTGCAAGTTTAACGCCATATAGTTCTATGATCAGCTCCCACAAGTGGCTTCAAGGGAGAGGAGGGACAGCTGACAACTAATGCCCCTCAGTAAGCCTATAGGTGACATTACTGCACCAGCATTTCAGCTGTTGTCGGCGATTTCCCCTCTCCCCTGAAGCCAGCCGCTGGGGGACCGCATGACTGAACTGGAGTGCCCTCAGGATAGGTAAGTATAAGTATCTTCCTTTTACAGGGTAGTTACAATAGGGGTTAGAAGGTGGATTGGAGCAGGTTTAAGCATAGTTAGGAAAAGCCTTGACTTCCATTTTCTTACTGGGTGGATGCTACAGACACCCTTACCCATGGGTCCTGAACCTACGGCCCTCCAGCTGTTTTGGAACTACAAGTCCCATGAGGCATTGCAAGGCTGACAATTACAAACATGACTCCCAAAGGCATGATGGGACTTGTAGTTTTGAAACAGCTGGGGGGGGGGGCACAGGTTGAGCACCCATGCCCTAACCTAAAGGATGAAGAGGAGACTGATCTCCTCTCACTGCTGGAAATGACAGAAAAGCAGGGCAATGTTATTATCAAGTGGAACTTCAATTATCCGGATATTGACTGTGCAAACATTTGAGCAGAAATAAGACACATTCAGAGGGTGATAATTAATAGTGTACCTTATCAATGGTCTGGAATTTTAAGTGTGATACCCAAAGGCTCTGTCCTGGGACCAATTCAGTTTAATTTGTTCATCAATGATAAAGAGATTGGTATAAATAATTAAATTCAATTGTTTGCTGATTATATAAAAGTATGCAGGGTAATAACTTTACAGCAGGATAAATGAGCTTTAGAAGAAGACCTTGATATAAAAAAACGGGGTGGGAAACTATATTGTAAATGAGGTCTAAAACCTAACATTTTTAAATATTGCACTTGGGGGCTAAAAATTAAATAAGAGTATCTACTCGAGACATAAGACTATAATTCTACCATTTAAAAAAAATCTGGTTTGGCCACATCTTGAGTATGCCGTCAAATTCTTTTCATCGGTCCTCAGGAAAGATGTATAAAATGTCACTGGCGCTAACAAAACGTAACCACTTGGAGCCAGGACCATTGCATTTTGACGGCCACAAGGTGGCTCTACAATGCCGGGAGGACATCTATTGACATCCTTGGTTTCTCCGGCCACTGGGGGGTGCGTGAGCGCCGCCAGTGGCGCGCGCGTGCCCGCCGCATTACTGAGGTGCCGATGCGCGTTCCTGACAGCTATAATGTCCGCCAGGTACCCCGCGATCGGCCGTTACACAACCAAGGACATGGATCTGTGTGTGTAAACACACAGATCCATGTCCTGTCAGGGAGAGAGGAGACCGATCTGTGTCCCTTGTACATAGGGACACAGATCGGTCACCTCCTCCAGTCAGTCCCCTCCCCCCACAGTAAGAATCACTCCTAGGGAACACATTTAACCCCTTCCTCGCCCCCTAGTGTTAACCCCTTCCCTGACAGTCACATACCACTGGACATTTTTTTTTATTTCCTTCTTACTACAAGGTAAAGTTATAATGTGCTAGTATGCAAAGAAAACTGTTCCAGTGCCGCGAAGTCAGCGCTGCAGCCACTTCCATTTTCACCCGTCTAGTTTCCGAGTTCACTGTCTCCGGCTCTGTGACTGGACAGAGCCACAATGATATCACTCCCGTGCATGTGAGCGGAAGTCGTCGTTCACAGCACAGGTCTCAGAAAGAACAGCACCAGTGGCCTTTTCTTCAAGGCCTTATTATAGGCTTACCTATAGGTAAATGTCAGCAGAGGAAGTTTACTTCCTCTTTAAATCTGCTACACTTTTTGTTTTAATGCAGTTACAATGAGTGTTAGCTTAGCATGACATAGCATCTTTTACTTGGCATTGCTGTTAATAAACGTACTCAGACATTGTGTGATAAATATACTAATAATCCAGTAGTTAAAAAAAAAAAAAAAAAACAGACTAAAGAAATCTTTGGAAGAAATTGTGCAGAAGGGTTAATCAACTATTACTAAAACAAACTAGAGAACCCAAACATATAGACTGAAGGGAAATTGGCCATCAACAGACCAATCATTTTCCTCTGGAGCCATGCTGTGATATAGAGTAATTATAGAATGAACCCAAACTCATGCGGTATGAGGTTAGTTTAACAATAATATCATCAAAGAGATTACAAATAATTGAACCAGCTAACACAACTGTTACATTACAAACCATTAAAGCTACAGAGTTACAGTATAGGAACAATATCAGCAATAAAAGCTAGATGTAGACTGCTCTAAAATGGATAAAATCATTAAAAAAAATATTAAGAGAATTCCCAAAACTCTAACGTGCGAATAAAAACAAGTTGTGCCTTGCTGGTACATAAAGTCATGGACACAAAGGAAAGATCTTTAAGTAAACAACTGCAGCAATTCCCATTATTTTTTTTAATACTGTTATTTTTTGTTTTAATTTAATTCATCAATAGTATATAGGAAGTTATGTACATCCAAGAAGGATGACCTTTATTTAAAAATAGTATAAAAAATGTAGATATTTGGCAAGGGGGGAAATAATCAAGTCTTTCAATTAACATTCTCGAGAGATACAGTTAGGAAAGGCATGACTTTGATAACATTTGACAAGCAGGGTATGTTCAATAGTACAGTACCTTTTTTTCAGAGATCTGGGTACACCAGGTATAATATTTTTAATCTTTTACTTATTATACCCAAAAATAAAATATTTACTGACTAGCCCTCAGGCCACGTACACACGGCAGAGAACCTCGACGGGCAGAACACATCGTTCCGCCCGTCGAGGTTCTCTGCCGGCCGTCAGATTCGGCGACCCGCCCGTCGGGAATGGCAACCAGCCATTCATCCAGGCGGGCCGTCGAGCAAATAGAGAACATGCTCTCTATTTCTGCTCGACGGCATTCCCGACGGGATGCTCGCTGAGAGCGTACACACGGCCGAGGTTCTCTCTGGAATGCAGCTTCCAGCGAGGTTCACGCTGGTTTCTAGCGAGAACCTCTGTCGTGTGTACGCCGCCTCAGTGTGCTATAGTGTGCTATTCTGTTTCTATTGTCAGTGTAGAATATCAGTTTAGTGTGAATGTAGGTATAGTTCAGTGTGAGTGTAGTGCGATCATTCATCTTTACATTAGTGTGAATGTAGGAATAGTTCTGTCATTGTGAGTGTAGTTCTACCATTCATCTTTACATCAGTGTGAATCTTGAGATAGTTCAGTCAATGTAATGACAGTTTAACACAGTGCGTTCCTGCAAGTTTAACGCCATATCGTTCTGTGCGTTACTGCAAGTTTAACACTATATATTTCATTGCATTACTGCAAGTTTAAAGCGGAGCTCCACCCTAGTTTCCACATTAGCCTAATCATACTGCCGACAGTAAAAATGGTTAAAACTGAGGTTTTTAACTTTTAGATCTGTACAGTACCTTTTGTTTAATCTTGTTTCCGGTCTGCACAACTGCAGGTATTCTTCGGGTATTGTGTCACTTCCCGTACCACGCAATGTGCTCTGGGAGCTTCTCTCATATCTCCCAGTATTCATTGCAGAGATGTTATCACAAAGGTGCAGTAACTTTCCATACAGACACCTGCCATTGTGATGACAACACAGTAGTTGACGCTGCTGCTCCCCGTTACGAGTGTGCATGCGCAGGATTGAGCGGTGAATGCTGGGACATCAGCATCACCGCAACAAGGAAGTGCCTGCTTGTGGGCTTCTAATGCCCACAGTTAAAGTGGGAACGGCGCAACATACGGCGGAATATAATTGTAAATTGCAAACAGAATGGCACAGCAGAGGACGTGGGACACCAAACTAGTGAGTTTACTGTATTTATTGAATGCTATTAACTATTACACTACCCCAGAAAAAAAAAATCATAAAGGCATGGGAGATCCGCTTTAACCCCATATATTTCATTGCGTTACTGCCATAAAGTTCTGTGTTTTGCTGCAAGTTTAATGCCATATAGTTCTGTGCATTACTGCAAGTTTAATGCTGTATATATCATTGTATTACTGCAAGTTTAATGCCATATATTTTATTGCTTTACTGCAAGTTTAACGCCATATAGTTCTGTGCGCTACTGCAAGTTTTAACGCTGTATATTTCATTGCGTTACTGTAAGGCCGCGTACACACGATCAAATCTGTCTGCTGGAAACGGTCTGCCAGACCGTCCCAGCAGACAGATTTGATCGTGTGTACGAGCGAGCCGACGGATTTGGCCAGCCGACAGATTTGAAAGCATGCTTTCAAATCTGTCGGCTGGGAACGCGTCCGCCCGACATGTCTGCTGGTTAGTACGCTAACCAGCAGACATGTCTTCTCGCACACGCGTCGAATGGTTTCAACGCATGCGCGGAAGTGTTTTACTTCCTGGTGCGGTGACGTGGCGGCGTCAACGCCACCACCACGTCAGCGCGTCGTCTGCCGGCGGGGATTTTGGTTTGATCGTGTGTACTCGATCAAACCAATACGTCCCCAGCAGACAGATTTGTTCAAATCGGTCTGTCCGACCGATTTGAACAAATCTGTCTGCTCGTGTGTATGGCCATATAGTTCTGTGCGTTACTGCACATTTAACGCAGTATATTGCAGTATATTATAGTATATCCGTGGAGTGTGTCTGTGTAGTGAATACTCAAATTAAAGTGCGCCAAACACCACTTTCCATTCATGAAAGTGCATCCAAGTACACATTTACACATCTTTATTACATTTTGTTACTAAGCACCTCCCCATCATGTCTGACGTTCCCATGGCACTGTAAGGGGGCCAGCAAAGGCAAAAGTGGACATGGTCAGTTCTCATGTAGGGCATCATTTCCTCTGTTTAGTGATGTTGCCCGTGCTATCCAGCCACAGCATGCAGAGGAGGTGGTGGACTGGTTTTCTAAACCATCCTCATCCTCCTCATCCTCTGTCAAGCAGAGACAAGTGTGCAGGCCCTGCAGCTGCCAGAGTGGCAAAACCTGCCACCTGGCCCACACCTATTCCTGCCATAGCCCCAGCATCGGGCATGGAAGTGTCAGCGGAGTTATTTGAACACAGCATCAGCCACTTGCTTCTTGGCACAGCCATTACTCAATTCAGGTGTTGTTTCTGAGGTTGAGGAAGGCAGTAACATGAGCTTACAGAGAGGGGAGAACACTGGTACACAATTTGGCATTCATGTTCCCCCACTGACTCCTCCCCAACAAGCCTGACTCCAGGTATTTAAGGAGGCCTGCCCCCTGCCAATCCAAGTTGGGAATTGGTCAGGTCTTCTTAGAATACCCCAGGCAACTCCACCTCACTTCCCCTCCTCTCTTCTAGAATCTTCTAGAATCCAGAGGGAGGTAACCGAGAAGTGATACTGCATGTGAGTCATCTGCTGCTACTCTAGGCTACTCCCAGCCCACACAGATCAAAGCACACAGGCCCAGCTAGGCCTGATTAAATGTGCCTGCACTAAAAAAAAACTACTTCTAGCACCTACCTAAAGTACAGGGTGCTACAGTAGATTTGAGGTTTCTCAAGAAAGGAGCAGTGGAGAAGGCGAGTGATGCATTTCTACATTTTTTTAGTCCTTGCCTCCCAGGGCTGTTAGCTTTCACATCCCATCATCAGTGTCTGCATCACATGGTGGACGATTATCTAGGGGCAAAAACAGAGATGGAGAGATTTCATTCCCAGAACTTGCCCAGTATGCTATTGAGCTGCTATTGGGCATCCAGTGTTGCTGGAGGTTTTGTTACTGATCACAGAACACATCTGTCCACAGACTCCGTGGACCGTCTGTCAGGGAAGATTCCATCTGCTAGTGCTATTTATGATCTGGCTTGCAGTGCTGCGTTCCACCAGCGGGGGTCTCCTGGCAGTTTGTAGCTGTCAGGAGAACTTCTCCCCGCTGGTATATCATCTTTGGGACGCAGTACTGGCCTCCACCAGCGGATGGACCCTAGCAGTATGGAGAATATGGCCCTTACTGCGCTCAGGTGTGACCTGAATGCAATTAGCACGCCTCTATAAATACCCGGCATGTGTAATTACTCCTCGCCCTGGTATCAGTCTACAACCTTGATCCTGAGCCTGTTACTCTGACCCTGAGCCTGCTTTCTGGACCCGATCCTTATCCTGGACTGCCCTTCTTGCTCTCCCCTTTACCTTCCTGTTCACCTTGGATTCCTGCCCCGCAGCCTGTCCATCCACCCGCTCCCTGCTCCGTTGAGTCCCATCCTCAATTATCTTCTGTGATCTCCTGGTATATGACCTCGGCTTGGCTTTTGTTTATGATTATGGTATTCCTCCTTGACTTGTATATACGTTTTGTTGTTATTTGTGCGCTGGTTGTCTTCACATGTTTTGTTCACCTTGTAAATAAACACCTTTTATTTCACTGCATACAGTGTTGGTCTCCTCTGTGTGGGCACACAGTACTGGTCTATTAAGAATCTCTGACACCGTCTGACTTTTATCAAAATTAATCAGTCCTGAATTACCAGAAGCTATGAAGCCCCTGATGCAGATGCCGCCGATTAAGGTTATTTTGGGATGTGGAATCTCTGCAGGACTTCTAGGCAGCTTAGTGGGTGTTGGTTTCATCTGGAAGAATGTTTTTGGTGTAGATTTTATGGGCACAATCAACACCCAAAGACCAACTTTTTCGCACCTGTTAGACAGGTGCATATCATTGCAATTTTTTACATTAAGGCCAATTCTTGCTTTCATCAAGAGTACCTCTATAGGGTTACGGTGTGTCGGCGCCACTGACACCCAATTTTTTTTTTTCTGCACCTGTTTGACAGGTGCATATCATTGCAATTTTTGACAGCAAGGCCAATTCTTGCTTTCATTAAGGGTACCTCTATAGGGTTACTGCGTGACGGCACCACCAACACCCAAAGAACAATTTTTCTGCACCTGTTTGACAGGTGCATACCACTGCAATTTTTGACAGCAAGGCCAATTCTTGCTTTCATCAAGAATACCTCTATATATGTCACAGTATGAAGGCACCACCAACACCAAAATAACAATTTTTCAGCACCCATTACTTCTATTCAAAGTCTGTGGTAGAGACTTCTCCACAAATGTGTCATCTTACCTTGCGCTGATGAAGTCTCGCCTATGGACGTAACGCGTATGAGGGGGAGGATTCACGACAGGTGTCACCCACAGCCATCGCTGTTGCAATTGTTTTCCTATGCTGTCTTTAAGCACTGACGTCTGAGTGCCATCGTTGGATTACTGAGGGATTTGGTGGTGTGCGGAGTGAGGACCGGAGAGCCGCAGAGAGGAGAAAGTTGGAGCAGTGTGGAGAAGTCGTTGCTATCTGCCCGTCATCCCAGAGCAACATCTGGTGAGTGGGGACCCTTGAGGGGAGCACCGTGACCACCGCAAATGACTGCTAAAAGGAACACCTCCTCCACGGCAAGCCACCCCCATATGACCTGGATTTTTATCACTACTTACATGCAACATATGTCATAGGGACTATTTAACCTTCATTTATTGTGGCATTGCATGGTATCCTGTCTGCTATTGACTGGTTATTTACGGACTAGTTATTGAACTTTGTTGCACTTTTTTTGCACAATTTTTTTGCACTTTTTGGAGTTGCTTTTTGCTTACTGGTAGGCAGTGTGGCCTGCCTTTCACACTTATGTATTTTTGGATTTGCTTTAAAGGACTCTCTTGTGATCTTAGGTGGTGACATTATAGGCTTGTGTGGGCCTCAGTCACATTACCTAGTGGTCCTTTTGAGAGTACGGTATATATATTATTATTTGCACCTATCCTATTCACATGTATATGGTCTAGGTTGACTTAATAATCTTTCTATGACAGGTTTACATTTATATATTTTCTATACACAGGTTTAGTTAATGATTGTATTTGACCCATGTAATGGTATATTGGCAACCCATCAACCACTCACTTTTATATCAGTCATATAGGGGTTTCTCCCTAGGCAGCGCCAATACCCCCACACTTTCATTTTTACAGGCACTATATTGAAAAGAAATTTTTCATTTTTATAATTTCATTTTAAGCATCAATAAATCACTGCTCATTTAAAAATGACATTTTTTACAAACTTTTTTTATTGATGCATGGGCAGTACTCGGACCCCCATAACCATATAAGCCTTCAAAATAGGCACTTTTGATTTTTCACATTCGGGTCCCATAGATTTTAATGGGGTTTGTTATATGGCTCGGAACTTTCGCAATGTTCAAAAGTTCTAGTGTGAACCGAACAGGAGGTCGTTCAGCCCATTCCAAATTTCAACTTCCACTATTCACAGTCTGGCCATTTGTTTAAAAGGTTTGAAGACCCCTGCTCTAGAATAAAGCCTAAGGCGGCGTACACACGACCGAGAAACTCGTCGGGCGAAACACATCGTTTTCCCCATCGAGTTCCTAGTTCCTAGTTCGGCAGTTAAAAAACTTGTTGAGCCAAATTTTCCCATTGCCCAACGAGGAAATAGAGAACATGCTCTCTTTTTGCCTCGACGAGTTTCCCAACGGGTTTCTCGGCGAAAAGTGTACACACGACCGGTTTTTCTCGGCAGAATACGTTTCCCATCGAGTTTTTTGCTGGATTCTGATAAGAAAACTGGTCGTGTGTACACCGCCCTAAAGTGTATGCTACCCTAAATATTTTTTTCTGTGTGTGTTTACATATGTGTTTTTTTAAGTTATATCATTTATCATATTTATAATCACCTATCATTTTCATATACCGTATTTATCTGCCTACCCCTAATCTAGAAAGGAAATTCCCGGAAAAAAAAAAGAATTACTTACAGTTTTGGTGTCTTGCCCGGCGTCCATTGGCGGCCTTGTTCGGTGCGGCGTCCGTTTGCGGCCGTGCGCAGGGTCCGGCCAGCCTTCCTCGCGGTGTCCGTCCAGGTGTCCGTCTGCGGCTTCCTTGCAGCGTCCGTCCTGGTGTCCGACTGCGGCTCCTTGCGGAGTTTGTCTTTCTGGTGGGTCCGTCCAGTCCATCTGCACATTGCCCGGGGTTGCGGCGGTGTTCGTTTTTAAATTAGGCTCAAGCCGAGAGGAGCCGGAATTCCTGTTTGTTCGGCTTCTCTCGGCTTCTCTAGCGTGGCTGCGGGCGGAGCCGAGCCTAGCAGAGTACGCAGTACACTCAGCTAGGCTGCGGCGCTCGGCGCCTAATTCAAAAACCGAACACCGCTACAACAGAGTATCGGCATATATCGCGCACCCAGAATTTTCCCCTGATTTTAAGAGGAAAAAAGTGCGCGGTATACGCCGATAAATACGAAACCTTTTCCATCTGAAATACCTGGTTGATCCTGCCAGTCACCTTTCTTCCTTGTAAACTGACCACACAAAGCACAGCCTGCTTCTGGCACACATCCCTCCCAATCACAGCCTGCCTCTTGAACATGCCCCCTGCTCAGCCACAGCCTGCAACTTGCCTTAAGCTGAACAGACTTGGGAATACAGACACATTGTGTGTCTGCACCGTGTCCTGTAACCCCATCCCCGACTATTAGAAAGAAGGGATGCATGATCACATTTTAACCTTGTAAAAAATGTAAGAAAGTTAATTTATGAAACTAAACAAAGCAGGTATGTTATCTGCATGTAACTTACACTATTCTACCACTGAAATGTCCGTTCTACCACAGCATGTCCATTTTCATCAGATCTCACCCGATCCGATACGCCATGGACGGATGGTGACGTATAGCCATACGTCTGATTTTGGAGGCTCGGGTCGGATTTCAGCGGACATGTCACCGCTATTGGATGCAGTTTGGAGGGTGTGTGTAAGGGACGGTGATTGAGTTCCTGTACATATTTTCCAAAGAAAAAAGCCCTGAGCTAGTCTAATGAGGTGCTCTTTATTGTGATAACTTATACACGTTGGTGGACATTCTGTTAAACAGACAAGCTGACAGACTACTAATGCTCTGTGTATAAATTGAACAATATTTAATAATTTGTGGAGCTGTTCGTTTCCTAAGCTAGATGCTTTGTTGCTCCTCTTCTTGTTGTTTTGTCTAGTTCTGAAGTGAATTGCTGATTTTAGAATTTAGGCACACATTATTCAAATAGATCAACTTGTGTGAACAGCAGGCCAAGACACAATTGTTTATAATGCTATGTCTGTCTCTATGAATAATATTCTATGAATATTTCATGCTTTGTATGCCGTTTGTCATTCTATCTTTACTAATACAATGTGCTATTCAAAAATAATAAAGAATTTGCCTTTTTTTTCTCTAGTTTTTATTGGTTTTGAGCCATGCACCTACTCTTGTTTACAATTAGTAAATACATAAAACTGTCTGTACATTACTGACTTGTTTGTGTAATTGGCACTAGTACCGCACATGGTGTATTCCCTATCTGTCTGTATCTTGAGAAGCAACATGATAACATTCTCGCTTTGAAGGCAATTCCATTGGGAGATCTTGTGAAGATTTATGTAAGACTTTTGCAATCCAGAAGGGAGTCTTTACAACATTCAGTTCTTGCAATGTAAATGCCTTATTTTCCCCTCAAGAAAAAAAAAAATGCATTAGCTTTTATTTATCATAGCATACAAAGGAAAAATGTTCTTGGACATTATGTGTTGCCTATAGCATGTGTATTAATCCCTTTCAGTTTTCCATATTGTATTGGTTGAATGATCGTCACAGCGGATACATTGCTGGTTTACATTCTAGCCCTGCTGCTTTGCGGTCCTGAATCCAAACCAGGAAAGTTACAATCCAAAAGCATTTTGGTAAAATTGGCTTCTACCCATAATTGGCCCAAAGATGTTCAAATGAATGGCATACTGATGGTAGCACTTCAACCTTTTTTCGGTAATTATATTAATACTCTCAGGAACATCCTCACTGTCCCTCACTGCTGTAGTTGCAAGCAAACAAAATATTAAAGTGATTGTAAAGTCTTGTTTCTTTTTATTTACCACTAGCCGACCAGCCGTCGTCATTCTACAGTGGCAGGTCGGCTCTCCTGCGCAAATGGCTGTAACTGTACATCTGCCCTTTAAACAGCTATAGCCGGTGCACGGGCACGTGCCCACTTCACGGTGGGGGACCCGATGCGTGTGGCCGGCAGGCGCGATGTCCGCAAACCAAGCATGATCGTGGGCACGAAAGCCATAACGGGGATGTGTGTGTGTGTGTGAACATACACACACATCCCCATTTTGTCAGGAGAGGAGAGACAGATTGTCTGTTCCTACTAGCTAGGAGCAGCAATCTGACTCCTCCTCTAGTCAGTCACATATTTATACAGTTAGAAACACTCACAAGGGAACACATTCAGCCCCTTGATTGCCACCTAGTGTTAACCCCTTCCCTGCCAGTGACATTTACACAGTAATCAGTGCATTTTCATAGCAGATGTAGAAGAATATATAAGAAGAATATATATCAGCCTAAGCAGAGCAATATTTTTTTTTGGGGGGGGGGGGGGATAATTATTATACCAAAAATTTAAAAATATAGTCTTATTTCAAAATTGTTTCTCTTTCGTTGTTTAAAGCGCAAAAACAAAACAAAAAGAGAGCTCTATTTGTGGGGAAAAAAGGACGTACATTTTCTTTGGGTACAACGTCGCTTAACCGCGCAATTTTCAGTGCCATATTGCAAAAAATGACCTGGTCATTAAGGGGGCAAATCCTTCCGGGGCTGAAGTGGTTAAATAACAATAATATTATACTAACCTCCTCTATGCAGTTGGTTTTGCACAGAGCAGCCTCGATCCTCCTCTTCTCGGGTCCCTCTTCTGTGCTCCTGGCCCCTCCCTTCTATCGGGTGACTCCTCAGCTAGCAGATCTCTAGAATTTTAATTCAGAACAAAAAAAGCTGCACATGTCTACTGGTTTCATGGGTTCAAGGCTAGAGCCAACTTTCACAATGTAAAAGTAAGTGGTGAGGCAGCGAGTGCAGCTACCGTAGCTGCCCATGAATTTCCTGCAATGCTTAACATTTTTTTTGATGAAGGCGCTTATTGACCAGAGCAGGTTTTTTTTTCCAGTCAACTGTACTGGAAAGGGATGCCAGACCGATGTTAAATCAATTATAGCCAGGCTATAAAGCAGCAAAGGACAGACTAAAGCCCCGTACACTTGATCGGAATTTCTGACCGTGTGTATGCCCCATCGGAGTTTAATAGAGAAAATGTTCTCTTTTAGCCCAGGTTCACACTGGGTACGATTCGACATGTGAAATCGCATCTCAAATCGGCGGCATTTGCCGTCAATGACACCGTCCTAATCGGTGCGACGCCGCATCTGCGGCGCTGCACCGATTTCAAAAAGTAGTTCCTGTACTACTTTTTGCAATTTCAGGACGTGATTTACATTGACATATGTGCAGAAACCTGCACAGATGTCTCTTAAATCGCGGCTGAAATCGGGACTGCCAGAGGCAGTGAAATTGTGCGAGTTCAGCTGAACTCGCACGGCCTCACTCCCGCAGCCCAGTGTGAACCAGGGCTTACTCTGATGGAATTCCGTCGGAATTCCGATGTGAGTTTGGTTAGACAAAGGTGTGATCGTGTGTACGAGGCTTAACTCTGTTGTTTAGTGGCAATGCTTCTGTTGATATCAAACTGAAGCCTCTCTTAGTTTACTATGCAGAAAACCAGCCATCACTGTGAATGGGGTTTGGAAGAACCTTTGCCTGCAGTTTGTTCATTATGTTCGTGGATTTAAGAAGGCGGGTGAGGAGTCCAAAGAGGTCTTCGGCAACTTAATGACCCTCAGCGAGAAGATGAAGCTAGATCTGCAAGAGGACGACGTCATTGAACTCCTTGCTGTGCAACACGAGGAGCTTACTAATGAAGACCTGATGGAATTGGAGGTCCAGCGAAAGGATGAAGAGCCAAGAGGAAGAAATAACTGGAGAGCCAAAGAGATTCATTACACAGAAAATGGCAAGGGGATTTTATGTTTTTTGAGGAGGCATTGTTAGTTTTTCAGGCACAGGACCCAAAGGTAGAATGGTATACAAAGGTTTCAGCAGGTGTTCAGAATGCCATCCAGTTTTACCGTGTCATCTATGATGAGAAAAAAGAGCTACTACTCAATCATCAATGGATCGTTTTGTTTTCAAGAGGCTAGATAGAATGGAATCCAACAAAGGAACCAGAACCTGTGCCATCAACATTAGGCATGAGTGAAATGGCATCTTGCCCTCCATCTCCCATTGCTGATGATCCTTTAGCTCTACCATCTCCCACCTCACTTCCCTCCTCCAGTCATTAACTCTTCTTTTCTGTGCACCCTGTATGCCAGCTGTTATACTGTACTACTGTACATTTCAAGTATTGTACTGTGAGATTAAAAATGTTTTCTTTACAGTATTTTTTGTGTTTGTTTTTTATGCATTGTGTGAAAGGCATTATAAACCTCACTTATGAACAAAGTTGACATACGAACGTGTTCCCGGAACAGAACACCTTCGTAAGTAGGGGACTTACTTCATCATTTTTTTAATGTATTCTGTATCGTAGTTAAATTAATTTATTCATGAAAGTAGAGTGTTATGATATCATTAGTAGTGTTAACCACTTAAGACCCGGACCAATACGCTGGTAAATGACCCAAGGTGTTTTTGCGATTCGGCACTGCGTCACTTTAACAGACAATTGCGCGGTCGTGCGACGTGGCTCACAAACAAAATTTGCGTCCTTTTCTTCCCACAAATAGAGCTTTCTTTTGGTGGTATTTGATCACCTCTGCGATTTTTATTTTTTGCGCTATATACAAAAATAGAGCGACATTTTTGAAAAAAAACACTATTTTTTACTTTTTGTTAAAAAAAAATCAAATAAACTAAATTTTAGTCAAACATTTAGGCCAAAATTTATTTAGCCACATGTCTTTAGTAAAAAAAAAAAATCGCAATAAAAAAAAATAGCTACCTAGCGGGAACAGCGACACTAATACAGCGATCAGAAAAATGATCGCTTAGTGACGCTGGCAATAGGGAGTGAAAGGGTTAACTAGGGCGGTGATCAGGGGGTTAAAACTTTATTAGGGGGGCTATCCTGAACCTAACACTAACTGATTTTACACTGCCTGTCACACTGACACTAAATGCAGTGATTAGATCACTGCATTCAGTGACACTGTGACAGGGGGGGTGGGGGGGCAGATCGCAAGGGGTTAAGTACGCCTATGTGTGTGTGTGTCAGTGTAATGTTGGTGCACACTTACTGTGAGGTGTTCCTCTCATCGCAGCGGTTGGAAATACCGCTGCGATGAGAGATTACATTACTTCCCCCTTCCTGTGTAAACACAGGAGGAGGAAGTGACAGGGCGGGGGAGCGCAGCGATTGGCTGGGAGCGATCGCGGGGGGGCGGGTAAACACGGACATCCGCCCGCTCGTCCCGGATCGCTCCCGGAGACACGGGGACCTCCGCACGCCGCGGAAGGGGGTCCCGATCGGACCCCCGACCCGCTACTGGGCGAGGACGTAAATTTACGCCCTTGTGCCCATCCGTGCCATTCTGTGGCCGTAAATGTGCGTGCGGAGGTCCTTAAGTGGATATTGTGCTATTGGGTCTATTGCATAGTAACTACTAGTTCCAGCAAATGGAATGACTTTAATTCACCTCCACAGAGATACTTGCAAGGCTAGTGAACAAATTTAACACTTTATGCCTCTTTAGTGAATACAGAAAGATTTTTTTTAATTCCCGCTTTGATAATTAATGTTTAATGCATTGTAGAAAATTTAAATATGTCAATCCAAACATAATTTGCATTATATGATTAGTAAAGTTGGGCAAACTGAGCAATCAGTAGGAGCTTTGTCACATCTAGAGATTAGTAAATAATTATAAACCTTCTCCACTGGCAATCTGTCGTATCCACTTCTGTTATGATTTGCAGGATTTGTAGCTTACAATCTGCCATTGAATTTAACTTTTACCCTTCTTTTACATTTTTGCATTAGAAAAAAAGGCAATGCTTGTCTCTTCTAATTATACTAGCCTGACATAGTAGTGGGACCGACTTCTGTATCCTACAGCATCACATGGGTGGTTCAATAGGGGCACAAATTGTGCCAAGTGCTGCTGGCAAGTTTAATTTCTCCAAACCTGTACAGAAGTGAAGACATTGCAGAGAGTTATGTGCAACACCTCTGTTCTGTGAATTGATGAAGTGGTGCATATAAACCCTTACCTGCGCACCAAGAATGGTGATGAAAAAATGAAACTGGTTTAGATGCATTCATTGGCTCCATTTCTTCTATCAAGCATCATGGTTATAATGACACATGGCAAATAGCCTGAAGATCATTTGTGAGCCTCTGACATAAGGTACACCAATTGTGCTATTTTATATTATTTTGGGCGGATCTGTAGCATATATGCTTTTCTTGGTAGTAAATTAAATAAATGCATAAAAATAAAAACCTATTAAATAAATAAATATATAGGGCGGTGTTAAACAATGCACCCACAGCCATCCCTCCCCGGTCAAATCAAGTTACCTGCCCACCAGAGCCCCCGTGGGTCAGTCGGTCGGTCCCACACTTACCCCATCTCACAAGGGGGACTCACAAGGGGAGGAGACAGATCAGTGTTCCTCTGTACTGGGAACACACCGTCAGTTTCCTCTTACCTGACAGGGTGTGGATTTGTGTGTTTACACACACAGATCCACGGTCCTGCTGTTTTAACGGGCAATCACAGGCTCCCATCGGACATCACGGCTCCCGAGCAACAGGGCGAGCACGCGCTGCCTGCGGCACGCCCACTAAATGGCCGGGAAGCCTAGGACATCATATGACGCCCGCCCAGGATTGGAGATCCCTCTTGCGGACGTCATATGACTATGGGCGGGATTGGAAGTGGTTAAAGGAATATTTCATTTTTTTTGTTTCACTTTAAACATTATTAACCACATGCCGACCGCCCACCGTCGTTACACGGCGGGACGGTGGCACTGCTGGGCGAGAGCACGTAGCTCTACTTCCTCCCTTTAGTGGCCGCTAGGGGGCGCGCGTGCCCCCGCTCGTCCCCCGAGTCCCGCGTACGTCCCCGGCGGGTGCGATCACTGCCGGGCACGCGCGCTCGTTTGTTACAGAGCGGGGACCGGGAGCTTTGTGTGTAAACACAAAGCTCTCGGTCCTGTCAGCGGGGGAAACGCTGATCTCCTGTTCATACAATGTATGAACAGAAGATCAGTGATTTCCCCTAGTGAGTCAACCCCCCCATACAGTTAGAACACCCAGGAACACACTTAACCCCTTCCCTGCCCCCTAATGTTAACCCCTTCACTGCCAATGGCATTTTTATAGTAATCCAATGCATTTTTATAGCATTGATAGCTATAAAAATGCCAATGGTCCCAAAATTTTTTCAAAATTGTCCGATGTGTCCGCCATAATGTCTCGGTACTGAAAAAAAACGCTGATCGCCGCCATTACTAGTAAAAAAAAAATATTAATAAAAATGCCATAAAACTACCCCCTTTTTTGTAAATATAAATATAAATTTTGCGCAAACCAATCAATAAACGCTAATTGCAATTTCTTTTTACGAAAAATATGTAGAAGAATACGTATCGGCCTAAACTGAGGAAAAAAAATGTTTTTTTTATATATTTTTTGGGGATATTTATTATAGCAAAATGTAAAAAATATTGCATTTTTTTCAAAATAGTCGCTCTATTTTTGTTTTCAGGGCAAAAAATAAAAACCGCAGAGATGATCAAATACCACCAAAAGAAAGCTCTATTTGTGGGAAAAAAAGGACGCCAATTTTGTTTGGGAGCCACATCGCACGACCACGTAATTGTCAGTTAAAGCGACGCAGTGCCGAATCACAAAAAGTGCTCTGGTCTTTGACCAGCAATATGGTCCGGGTGTTAAGTGGTTAAATTCTCTGCTCCTGAAAAAAATGCAGTTTTGAAAACTTTTTTTGCATTGATACATGTGCCCTGGGGCAGGACCTGGGTCCCCAAACACTTTTTATGGCAATAACTTGCATATAAGCATTTAAAATTAGCACTTTTGATTTTTCATGTTCGCATCCCATAGACATTTTTGGGTATTCAGCTCATCCCTACTGATTATTAAGGAGAATAGAGCCATTGTAAATACAGCTGACCTTGGAAGAGAATGAAGCCATCATGAATACTGCTGATCACAGAACAGAATAGAACCATCGTCAATACTGCTGACCATAGAGGAGAATGGAGGAATCCTAAATACTTCTGACCATAGAAAAGGATGGAGCCACCATGAATATTGCTGACCATAGAGGAGAATGGAGCCATCCTGGATACTTCTGACCATAGAAGAGAATGGAGCCACCATGAATACTGCTGACCATAGAGGAGAATGGAGCCATCCTGGATACTTCTAACCATAGAGGAGAATGGAGCCATCCTGGATACTTTTGACCATAGGAGAGAATGGAGCCATCATGAATACTGCTAACCATAGAGGAGAATGGAGCCATCCTGGATACTTCTGACCATAGAAGAGAATGGAGCCACCATGAATACTGCTGACCATAGAGGAGAATGGAGCCATCCTGGATACTTCTAACCATAGAGGAGAATGGAGCCATCCTGGATACTTTTGACCATAGGAGAGAATGGAGCCATCATGAATACTGCTAACCATAGAGGAGAATGGAGCCATCCTGGATACTTCTGACCATAGAAGAGAATGGAGCCATCTTGAATACTAGTGTTGAGCAGAATATGCCATATTCGAATTCGCGATATATCTCGAATATATAGTCGAATATTCGACATATATTCGCTAAATACGAATATTCGTGATATTTTTTGGAAATGAAATGATTGCGAATTTTCGCTATCGCGAATCGCGAATCGCGAATCGCGAATTGCGAATTGCGAATTGCGAATATTCGAGAAATGCGGAATGGAGCATTCTGATTGGCACAGAATATTCGTGATATATTGCAATATAAAATAATTGCGAATATTCGAGAAATGCGGAATGGAGCACTCTGATTGGCTCAGAATATTCGTGATATATTACAATACACAATAATTGCGAATATTCGGCAAATGCGGAAGGAGCACTCTGATTGGCTCAGAATATTCGTGATATATTACAATACACAATAATTGCGAATATTCGAGAAATGCGGAAGGAGCACTCTGATTGGCTCAGAATATTCGCGATATATTACAATACACAATAATTGCGAATATTCGGCAAATGCGGAAGGAGCACTCTGATTGGCTCAGAATATTCGCGATATATTACAATACACAATAATTGCGAATATTCGAGAAATGCGGAATGGAGCACTCTGATTGGCTCAGAATATTCGTGATATATTACAATACAAAATAATTTCGAAATTTCGAGAAATGCGGAATGGAGCACTCTGATTGGCTCAGAATATTCGTGATATATTACAATATAAAATAATCGCGCGATATCGCTATTGCCGAATAATCGCATTGCGATTTTTTCGGCAATATAAAATGAGCGCTGCAGCTACTCGGCCCAAGGTCTCTAATCATACCAGCAATGCTTTTAGACGTCGATGGGGATCTCTAGGATGTGATCTGTTCTAAAAAAAAATTGAAAACATTCGAATATTCGAAATAGCGAATATTCGCCGCGATATTCGCGATATTCGCGATATTCGCGAATACTCGAATATGCAATATTCGTAGCGAATATTCGCAATGCGAATATTCGTGAGCATCATTATTGAATACTACTGACCATGCAAGAGACTAGAGCCATCATGAATACTGCTGATCATTAAGGAGAATAAGGCCATTGTGAATACTGCTACCACAGAAGAGAACAAAACCATCATGAATACTGCTGACCATGGTGGATAATGGAGCCATCCTGGATACTGCTGACCATAGACGAGAATGGAGCCATGATGCATACTGTTGACCACAAAAGAGAATGGAGCCATCATAAATACTGCTAACCATGGAAGAGAATGGATTCATAATGCATTCAGCTCACCATGAAAGATAATGCACGGTGCCTAGTAACCATAAAAGAGAACAAGGCCATTGTGCATTCTACTCAGCAAGGAAGATAATGGGGTCATCATGCATGCTACTCACCATAAAATATTGTGGGGCTATGTAGATCATGCTCACCATGGAATGGGTCTGTCATGTAGACAAGTTCATTTGAGCACAAGACCTTAGGCTGCGTATTTGAAGACTCAGGTTTTCATTCTTGTGTAACCCTAAGTGGCTTGCTAGATTAGAACGTTTCCCAATCCCAGCATGCAGCAGAGACCAACTAGCTAAACAATTAATATGTAGTTCTGCATTTGTCATTACATTTTGTCTAATGGGGACAGTTTTCATATAATGATATGTGGTAGTTCTGTATTGGTATCTGCACTAAGACGTTATTGGTTTATAATGACCTGTCATAATGATTTCTAGGAATTTATTTACCAGCCTTGCAGCTTAAAGGGATTCTAAGGACACCAGGCTTGTATGTACACATATCTCTCTTCTATTGTTACTTGTTATTGCTACATTTTGCTATGTATTCCTGCTCTAGGCACATTTAATGTATGGTATTATCTGTATTACCCTCATTTGCTCTATCTACAACTTCAGTTACACTGTAGATAATGCAATTAAATATATCAATAATAATACTTTGCAAGGAAATTATTCCATATTTCTATTGCTGTTTTTATTGTATGGTTATTTTATTTTTTCTGTGTCCAGAAAAACACTTGCACTTTGCTTTAGTGCTGTAATTGCAGGGTAGCGTTTGCACACATATTTAAAGTAATTGACTTGTCATATCTTTCCTCCCAATGGTGTCTTAGACCAGCTATGTGGAATATATGGAACTTTTCCAGGGTCAGTCTTCTATGAGGCTTTTTTGTTTTTAGGGTCAGTCTGCAGCACTCGCAGCTTCTGTATTACATCCCCCTCTAGTGGCCAACAATTAGCATGGCTTTACTTTAAAATCTGCCTACATGCATCTAATTAAAATGAAAAATATATGCAGAACTGATTATACATTTCACAACCATATGACAAAGTGTCACAGAGAACTTTCTAAGCCTTAAGATCATGTGATCAAGGTGTTTGCAATATCAAAGAAAAATGTTTCAAAACTAGCGATGAAAAGTCATTGTTTGCATAGAATTCATTTTTGGACAAAGCTCTCACTTTGTGTAAGATCCAGTAGAACAATATCTGTGCATGTGTCTGACAGCAGCTGTTCATCTTCCTCATGTGGTAAATGAGAAACAAACACATGTTGCGTCTGTTTTATGGAGAAATTAATCAGCTCAATTTCTTACATTCAATCAAAATAGATGCAGCTGCAGCTCATTTTACTGATGTAAATTCTACAGTTAACGCATTAAAGGCATTAAAGTTCACCTTTCTACTAGAATTGTACTTTTCACAATGCAGAGAAACCTTTCTTACTATTCTTTCTGCCCGAACCATCTATAATTATTTATTCCTTACTGCCCCCACTTCATGACAGTCGTGTATCTGTACCTCTACACTTAAAATTGTAAAGGGATGTGTAAGCTTCAGGCTTCCTGGAGTGAAGGATGAAGAGCGATGTGGACCCAGTACCGAGAGAGAGTCATCCAGTGCACAGGGCAAGGATCCAGAATTGTGTTCTCCTTCCCCATTGTTAATACATGTTGTAGAATGGGTGTATCAACCTGCATCTATTTTTTGCTTCTTTGCTTCACTGCACTAAGGGGAATTTCTCCTCCTGCCCACCCCTTGTCCTGGCCTTGGGTGGATCAGAGAGAGGTGGGAAACTGTGGAAAAGCACACTGTATAAGAGCATTGAAAAAAATAGGAAATAGAAATAGAACTTTAGATGAAACATGTCATTGTTGGTAGTAGGTAGGGTCAAACGTAAGTTAAACATCGGGTGTTCGCCTGTTCACCGAATAGCGAACAATTTGGGGTGTTCGTGACAAATTCGAAAGCCAAACACCCTTTAAAAGTCTATGGGAGAAATCAAAATCATAAAAAGTGTTTGGGGACATGGGTCCTGCCCCAGGGGACATGTATTAATGAACTTTTTTTTTAAACGGACGTTTTTTCGGGAGAAGTGATTTTAATAATTTAATTTTGAAACAATAAAAGTGAAATATTCCTTTAAATTTCGTACCTGGGGGGTGTCTATATTATGCCAGTAAAGTGGCACATTTTTCCTGTTTTTAGAACAGTCCCTGTGCAAAATTGCATTTCTAAAAGAAAAAAAAAAAGTAATTTAAAACTACTCACGGCTATAATGAATTGTTGGGTCCTGCAATACAGATAAAAGTCATTGAAAAAAAAAATCATCCACTTTTTATGGCATATTAACCTTTAAAATTATCACTTTTGATTTTTTATGTTCGTGTCCCATAGACTTTAACGGTGTTCGCACGTTCGAACACATTTTTTGCCTGTTCGCATGTTCTGCTGCGAACCAAACTGGGGGGGGGGGGGGTGTTCGGCTCATCCCTAGTGGGTAGTAATAATATGTATGAATGAATAAAGTAAATTTTAATTTGATTTGATGTCATTAAACCCTGAGAGTAGTCCATGATTTTTAGAGCATAATAAAATAAAATATAGTACAGATTTAATCATAAAAGATTAGTATATTATTTGTAATAATAATAATGAATTTAATGCAACAAATCGATGGACATGATTAATACAATTCTTACAAAGAAATAAATAAATCAATAAATTTACAAATCAAAAATACATAACATGATACAGACAAGAAAGAGTAGTATTTATAGAATTCATAATTAAAACATGCTTTAGCTAGGCACCCTTAGTTGAAGACCTGACGCGTTTCTTGTAAGATGCACATGTTTACTATAAAAATAATAAGGTAACTATTAATAAATAGAAGCTTCTAATGAAAGGAAAATATAAGAGACAGACACTTACTAAAAAATACTTACAGAATGAAACCTGCAAGTTATGCTCAAATCCAGCAATGGGATTAAATGGTGGTCTGGAACAAACTCACACGGGGTTGAGGCAGGGTAATATCCACCCCCCTGAAAAATTGGAGAAAGGACCAGTAGAAACGACAGCCATGGACCAACCCATATGCTCACACCACCTAACCAATGAGTGTTGTTTGTGCACATTTAGACCAAAATCTGTGATTTTTTTAATGAAAAACTGTAAACAACAAGTACAAATGTGACTGCAAGGTCGAAAAAGGGTGTGCGTTTCACAGATGAAGGATATATATATATATATATATATATATATATATATATATATGAATAAAGTGTCAGTAAGGTGAGTGAGACCAGGGTAAATGTATAGCAATTAAAGGCTACAATTAATAAGGTCTGAACACACCCAAAGAGGTTGTGCAAGTATGCAATAAATAGTCTAAAAATTGTGTTGTATACAATAAAACCATAAATATGTCTGCCATTACCCATATAATAATGAATACTGCTCAGAGTGATCCCTTACTTGTGAGACAAAGTGGAGGAGTGAACTGCCAATTGGTCCCAGCTAAAGTACCCCCGGTCCTGGGTGGGTCCCTGCCAACGTCATGCAACGATGCCTAGGCAGCGGATGTGAGGTGAGAAAGCCTTCCACCTAAGGTAGGTACACTGTACCCAATGGATGCCCGCCCACCTCCAATGCGGGGTATGATGGAAAATATCTCATCCACAAAGTACAGCAGGTAGCTGTAAATAAAGCTTGAAGGAGTACAGCGGGTAGCTGTGAGTAAAGTTTAAAGAGGAGTACAGCGGGTAGCTGTGAGTAAAGCTTGAAGAGAAGTACAGTGGGTAGCTGTAAGTAAAGCTTGAAGGAGTACAGAGGGTAGCTGTGAGTAAAGCTTGAAGGAGTACAGCGGGTAGCTGTGAGTAAAGCTTGAAGAGAAGTACAGTGGGTAGCTGTGAGTAAAGCTTGAAGAGAAGTACAGCGGGTAGCTGTGAGTAAAGCTTGAAGAGAAGTACAGCGGGTAGCTGTAAGTAAAGCTTGAAGAGGAGTACAGCGGGTAGCTGGGAATAAAGCTTGAAGAGAAGTACAGTGGGTAGCTGGGAATAAAGCTTGAAGAGAAGTACAGCGGGTAGCTGTGAGTAAAGCTTGAAGGAGTACAGCAGGTAGCTGTAAGTAAAGCTTGAAGAGGAGTACAGCGGGTAGCTGTAAGTAAAGCTTGAAGAGGAGTACAGCAGGTATCTGTGAGGAAAGCTTGATGATCTTCAGTGGGATACTATAGGAGACGGCAGTTGCTACGAAATACAGATAGCTGCATTCTGTATTGCTGTCTGCCTACTTCTATTTTTGTCCAAGGAGTCGGCCTTCCACCTAAGGTAGGTACACTGTACCCAATGGATGCCCGCCCACCTCCAATGCGGGGTATGATGGAAAATATCTCATCCACAAAGTACAGCAGGTAGCTGTAAATAAAGCTTGAAGGAGTACAGCGGGTAGCTGTGAGTAAAGCCTAAAGAGGAGTACAGCGGGTAGCTGTGAGTAAAGCTTGAAGAGAAGTACAGTGGGTAGCTGTAAGTAAAGCTTGAAGGAGTACAGAGGGTAGCTGTGAGTAAAGCTTGAAGAGAAGTACAGTGGGTAGCTGTGAGTAAAGCTTGAAGAGAAGTACAGTGGGTAGCTGTGAGTAAAGCTTGAAGAGGAGTACAGCAGGTAGCTGTGAGTAAAGCTTGAAGAGAAGTACAGCGGGTAGCTGTGAGTAAAGCTTGAAGAGAAGTACAGTGGGTAGCTGTAAGTAAAACTTGAAGAGAAGTACAGCGGGTAGCTGTGAGTAAAGCTTGAAGAGAAGTACAGCGGGTAGCTGTGAGTAAAGCTTGAAAGAGTACAGCGGGTAGCTGTGAGTAAAGCTTGAAGGAGTACAGCGGGTAGCTGTAAGTAAAGCTTGAAGAGGAGTACAGCGGGTATCTTTAAGTAAAGCTTGAAGGAGTACAGCGGGTAGCTGTGAGTAAAGCTTGAAGAGAAGTACAGTGGGTAGCTGTGAGTAAAGCTTGAAGGAGTACAGCAGGTAGCTGTGAGTAAAGCTTGAAGAGAAGTACAGCGGGTAGCTGTGAGTAAAGCTTGAAGGAGTACAGCAGGTAGCTGTGAGTAAAGCTTGAAGAGAAGTACAGCGGGTAGCTGTGAGTAAAGCTTGAAGAGAAGTACAGCGGGTAGCTGTGAGTAAAGCTTGAAGGAGTACAGCAGGTAGCTGTAAGTAAAGCTTGAAGAGGAGTACAGCAGGTATCTGTGAGGAAAGCTTGATGATCTTCAGTGGGATACTATAGGAGACGGCAGTTGCTACGAAATACAGATAGCTGCATTCTGTATTGCTGTCTGCCTACTTCTATTTTTGTCCAAGGAGTCGGCCAAGTTGCTATCGCATTTGCTTAAGAGTGTTCTGTGCCCTACCCCTCTCTCCCACCGTTCCTCTTAAGAGAAATAAAACTCTCTTTGTTTTAAAGTGACTGACACCCATCTTTCCACCTTGCACTACACCCACCATGCCTAGTAACCTGTACCCTGAGAAGGAATGTCAGCCCTCTCTGACTCTGGGGGTCCCCACCAGGCCTCTGGAGGTCAGGGAGAGCGCTGCATGTGACTGTTTGTGATGACTATCTCTTCTTAGTAAGGTAATAAGTGACCTCTCCACACGCCAGGTGAAGTGTGCACTTACCAGAAATAAGTGGCTGGCAAAGAATCCTCTATAATAGTCAGATCCTCTCCAACAAGGTCCTCTTCTGTTCCAGACTGGAGATCCTTAAAATGTGACTTCTCATACCATCATGCATGAAGTAAAAGAACCCAAGGAGTGGATCGCTGTGTAGTAAATGTATTACATTGTGGACAAAGTAACCAGTAAAATCACGTACTCAAATATATATTTAAAAAAATCTATAGATACATAAGTAAATAAGATAGGCAATAAATATTACTCCAAAAATGATTATTTTGCTGCCCGGTCTTGCAAAGCAAAATTTGACAGAAGGGTGGAATAATGTGTTTTGGTTATCTGCTAATAAACTTGCCCACCTGATAAAATGTCTGTAATGACAAATGATTTATTGCAAATCATAGGCAGAGGTTACGTTTTATTAAAATGATATACTGAACCAGTGTATTCAATTATAGCTTATTTGTAAGGGTTCCAATCACTGATTTTTAGACAAAAAGACTGGAGGCGCAGCGCCCTCTGTTGGACATTAAATTGCCTAAAATAAGGGAATAAGCTATCAGATGTTCGATTTTTTGGGGGGATAGCTTGTTTATCTTTAAAATCTGTCTCCTTTACACTTTTTTGTAATAATATTTTAGCTTAAATTGTAAATTGATTATACCTGTAATGCTTTTCAATGAACATTATGCACTTTCCCTTGTTACTGCAACACACATTAATGCAGAGCTATGGGTGCACTGCAGTGTGAATTCAGCCTCAATGCCACACACCATTTGTATTCTTTTCAAGCAAATACAGTACCCACTCAAAACAGAATAAACCCAAAAGCAAACATGCTGCTTACTATGTGATAGCTGCATTTGTTTTATTTTTTAGTCTTTCTTTCTTCTATTTTGATCTGATGATCCAGCCAGTAAGTCTGCTGTTTTTTAAAAGAACAAGCTCTCTTCCAGATGTATCAGCTTACAGGGATGAGACAGGCCATTTATTCACTGACAAGGGTTCTTACAATGATCTTCTTACATTTAACACTACCCTTCCCCCAGACTGACAGTCCTGCTGCCTGCTGTGCCCCTTCATTCAGAATGGGGGTGCTGTAATACAGGAGAGAATACAGAGGGGAAAAAAGCCTGACAAATAAAACAAATGCAGCCGCCACATCTAATGATTGGTAAAATGCAAAGTATTACAATTTTGGTTTTGGGTTTGATACCACTTTAAATGAAGGGCCATATGTATATTAATATGCATTATACATGACACATGATTTTACCTGAATCATCATTGATAGGGTTAACTGTTTTTTCCTTTTTTTTTTACAAGACTCTTCAGAGTTTGTGGTGGCTAAGAGAAGGTGCCTGCACAAGTCAGAGTTACAACATGCAACCTATCTGTGTCCCATAATGGGGAACACAGGTTATCACAACCTCCCCAGTAAACTGGAAAAGGGTCCTTTCTTTTTTCTAAAATACACGGAAACATTAATGGGGTTATTTATTTACTATAACTGGAGAGTGCAAAATCTGGTGCAGCTCTGCATAGAAACCAATCAGCTTCCAGATTTTGGGCCAGATTCTCAGCGGCGATACGACGGAGTATCTCAGATACCCCGTCGTATCGCCGTTTTTTTCCGCTCGTATCTATGCGAGTGATGCTTAGCATCACTTTGGCATAGATACGCTTGAACATCCGACAAGTGTAATACCATTACACTTGCGGATCGTAGTTGTAATGACAACTCCGGCCACTAGGTGGCCTTTACGTTGTTTTCTCATCTGCCTATGCAAATGAGGCTACTACGCCGATTCCTGATCGCTTTTACGCCGCCCCGTCGTCGCGTACGTCGTTTACGAACTCGTAAGGTTACCCCTGCTTCTATGAGGAGTAACCTTACGAAGTACCGTCGGGTGCCGTCGGATGCCATGTTAAGTATGGCGTCGGGTCAGCGTCGGCTTTTTCCGTCGCTTACGTCGTTTTACTAACTCGTTCGCGAATAGGGCATTGCGTAGTGACGATCACGTCGTTTTGACGTCGGTTTCCACGACGCTTTCCGACGTGAGCTGGAGCATGCGCACTGGGCTTTTTCCCCGGCCGGCGCATGCGCAGTTCGTTCGACGCGGGGGCGCGCTTAATTTAAATACAAGCCGCCCCCTTTGAATTACGTGGGCTTACGCTGGGCCATTTACTCTACGCCTCCGCAAACTATGGAGCAAGTGCTTAGAGAATACGGCACTTGCTCTGTTACGTTGCGGCGGCGTAGTGTAAATGCCTTACGCTACGCCAGCGTGATTCTATGAGAATCTGGCCCTTTATTGCCAAAGTTAAAAGCTGATGTACAGCTACACCAGACTTTCCAGTTTTGGTAAATCTCCTCCATTGCAACAACATGTTACAATGAATGAGCAATATGCAAAGCAAAAGGAGTCCTCTGCGCTACATATAAAGGAAAAATAGGCTGCTTGCTCCTGTCACTGATTGTATATGCACCACAAATTGCAAAAAAAAAGAGCAGCATATGACGTCCTCAACTTTATGCGGTGATATCTGAATGATGCCTGTAGCAACAGGCATCATTCAGATATCACGTCTTCTGCCGGCGATTCTGTGCATGATAAGAACGATCATAGCGGCAGTTCCACCTCTTGATCGTTCTTATAGGCAGCGGGAGGGGATATCCCCCCCCCTCCCGCCGCCATCCGGTGCTTTTCCTGGCTCTCCCTTGCCATCAGGGCCCCGAAGAACGACCCAAAGGTGTTGGCTCACAACCATAGAGATTTTCGGTGACCAGATGGTTACCAGTCATCTCTATGACCGTCGGAGGCTCGGGTGTGACGTCACAACCGGAAGTAAACAAAGCCGCATTCGCAGCTGTTGGCACGAGATCAGTGATTTTTTTTCACAATCTCATGCTTTCAAGCCTGGAGGAGAGATGTGGGATCTTATTGACCCCACATCTCTCCATAAAGAGGACCTGTCACAGCGATTCCTATTACAAGGGATGTTTACATTCCTTGTAATAGGAATAAGAGTGATAAAAAAAAATTTAAATGTAAAAAAAGTGTAAAAAAAAAAAGTAATTTTTTTTTTTTTTAAACGCCCCTGTCCCCGGTAGCTCGTGCTCAGAAGCGGACATGCATGTAAGTCGCGCCCACATATGTAAACACTGTTCAAACCCCACATGTGAGGTATCACCGCGTGCGTTAGAGCGTGTGCAACATTTCTAGCACTAGACCTCTGCTGTAACCTTTAAAAATTTTTAAAGCATCGCCCATTGAGATTTTTAAGTACCGAGGTTTGGCACCATTCCATGAGTGTGCACAATTTTAAAGTGTGACATTCTAGGTATCTATATACTCAGCGTAATATCATCTTTAACATTATACAAAAACATTGGGCTAACTTTACTGTTTTGTTATTTTTTAATTCATGAAACCCGTTTTTTTCCCCAAAAAAGGCGCTTGAAACAAATACAGTGCGAGAAAAAAAGTTGCAATGACCGCCATTTTATTCCCTAGGGTGTCTGATAAAATATATATAAATATATAATGTTTGGGGGTTCTGATTAATTTTCTAGCAAAAAAATTATGAAGGAGAAAAGTGCCAGAATAGGCCCGGTGGAGAAGTGGTTAAACCGAATATCACAAAACAATGCCCAAATCAATAAGACCTGTAAAGTGCATTGAAAAAGTATGTATACCCCTTGAAATTTTGTAATGTTACAACCGAAAATTTAAATGTATTTTATTGGTATTTTATGTGATAGACCAATACAAAGTGACTCATAAATGATTTTCATTTTTTTTTACAAAAAAATATATTAAAAAATTGTGGTGCACATTTGTATTCAGCTTTCCCCCCCCCCCAGTCAATACTTTCTAGAACCACCTTTTATTGAAATTACAGATTCAAGTCTTTTTGGGGATTTTACCAGCCTCGCATATCTAGAGAGTGGCATTTTTGCCCATTCTTCCTTGCAAAATAGCTCAAGCTCTGCCAGATTGGATGGAGAGCGTCTGTGAACAGAAATTTTAAAGTCCTGCTACAGATTCTCAATTGGATTTAGGTCTGGACTTTGACTGAGCCATTCTAACACATGAATATGATTGGATCTAAACCATTCTATTGTAGCTATGGCTGTATAGAGGAGTCACTCTCAAGTCTTTTGCAGACTCTAAGGTGCCGTACACACGGCAGAGAACCTCGACGGGCAGAACACATCGTTCCGCCCGTCGAGGTTCTCTCCCGGCCGTCGAATTCGGCGACCCGCCCGTCGGGAATGGCAACCAGCCATTCTTCCAGGCGGGCTGTCGAGGAAATAGAGAGCGTGCTCTCTATTTCGGCTCGACGGGCTTCCCGACGGGAAGCTCGCTGAGACCGTACACACGGCCGAGGTCCTCGCTGGAATGTGCATTCCAGCGAGGTTCTCGCTGATTTTCAGCGAGAACCTCGGCCGTGTGTACGGCACCTAACAGGTTTTCTTCTAAGATTGCCCTGTATTTGGCTCTGTCCATCTTCCCATCAACTCTGACCAGATTCCCTGTCCCTTCTGAAGAAAAGCATCCCCATAACATGAGGCTGCCACCACCATGTTTCACTGTGTGTTTGGGGTGATGAACAGTGTTAGTTTTCCACCACACATAGCATTTTGCTTTTAGGCCAAAAAGGTAAATTTTGGCCTCATCTGAACAGAACACCTTCTTCCACATGTTTTGTGTCCGCCACATGGCTTTTCACAAACTGCAAACAGGACTTTTTATGGCTTTCTTTGAAAAATGTCTTTGTTCTTGCCACTCTTCCATAAAGGCCAGATTTGTGGAGTGCACGACTAAAAGTTGTCCTGTGGACAGATTCTCCCACCTGAGCTGTGGTTCTCTAGAGCTCCTCCAGACTTACCATGGTTTTCTTGGCTGCTTCTCTGATTAATGATCACCTTTCCTGTCAGTTTAGGTGGACAGCCTTTCATGTCAGTTTAGGTGGACAGCCTTTCCTTGGGAGGTTTGCAGTTGTGCTATATACAGATGATGGATTGAACAGTGATCCGTGAGATGTTCAAAGCTTGGGAATTTTTTTTATAACCTAACCCTGCTTTAAACTTCTTTACAACTTTATCCCTGTCTGGTGTATTCCTTAGCCTTCACGATTCTGTTTGTTCACTAAGGTTCTCTAAGAAACCTCTCAGGGCTTCACAGAACAACTGTATTTATAGTGAGATTAAAGTAAACACGGGTGGATTCTACTTATTAGATTACTTCCGAAGGCAATTGGTTCCACTAGATTTTAGTTAGGGGTATCAGAGTAAAGGGGTTAAATGCAAATGCACATTTGTATATATTTATTTGTAAAAATGTAAAACCATTTATAATTTTTCTTCCACTTCACAGTTATGTGCAACTTTGTGTTGGTCTATCACATACAAAAATCACAAAAAAATACATTTAGGTTTTTGGTTGTAACATGACAAAATGTGTAAAATTTGAAGGGGTATGAATACTTTTTCATGGCACTGTATATAGCACTGTATATAGCAACATACAAACTGAACTACATAGATACGTGATATACCCAAAATACAATAAATATCTCAAAATATACCAGAATGAGATAAAAATGCATATCATACAGTATGTCAAAGAATGCATAAAGTCCATAAAAATGAGGAAAATGTATTTTAAAAAAAAGTCCATAAAAACTCAGTGAAGTGAATTGAAAATAAAGCAAAAACTTGAACAATGATTCAGTGATCCATAACATAGAGGGTCCCAACACCACTCACCTGGAGACATGGACCTATTTGGTAATAATAGGTCAATCAGCGCCTTTCCCTTTCACTAAAGGATCAATGGAGCAGTTGTCACCAGCCATTGAACAAGTAGACGCCTCAGCAATGATCTATGAACTTCTTCCATAGAACAACGGGCATAACCAGGCTCATTCACTCAAGGCAAAGAGAAAACTCCACTATGGGCCAGATTCAGGTAGATGGGCGCTTCTTTACTTTGGAGTAACGTTTCTCATTTATGTTACTCCGCCGACACTTTCGGCGCAAGTACTGTTATTCACATAGCACTTGCGCGTAAACTTGCGCCAGAGTAACGATAATGCGCTGGCGTAACCCGACGCAAGTGGAAGTGGGTGTGATCATATGTAAATGATGGGCGGAGCCCAGCGCAGAGGCTTACGTTCAGCGCATCATCCACGGAGCATGCGCAGTAAGTGAGGCTTCACTTGCCCCCTTGTGCGCATGCTCACAACTTCCGTCGGCACCACTTCACGGGAAACGTCAGTGCAATGTGTTCCGTTGCGCGTATAAAAGCGCTAGCGGAAACGCCATTCCGGCGCAAAAGTATATACGTTTCCCCCCACCCCAGGGAAGATACTTTTGCACTGTCATGGCTGCTCTCGCTACCCCCAGAGAGAGGAGGAACCTCAACTTTAATGCCCAGGAGGTCTCTGTGATAATCTTGGCTATGGAGACATTTAATGATTCCCTCCACGGGAAAAAAAGCAGGAAGACCAGCCGGGAGAGGAAGCAGGGCATCCTGGAGACCATTGCTGCCAGGGTCAATGTGCTAGGGTACTCCACCCGGACTGCAAGCGACATTCAAAAAAAAATAAACGACCTGCGGCGCAAGGTCCGTGGCAAGGTGGCCACCATTAGGAGCCATGAGAGGGGCACAGGTGGTGGTCCACCATGTCCGGTCAGCCTGACCACGGAGGAGGAGGTGGTCGCCCGCTGCCTGGACAGGGAGCAGTTGGAGGGGGTGGGGTCCCTGGCTATGACTCCATGGAGGAAGGCTCCAGGACAGGTAAGTGTTTTTTATCCCCTATTTGGTGTGTTGCATGTGGGGGGGGGAGGGTACATGTGCCAAGTGTGTGGGACCACCAACATGTGTCTGCTTTGTGTCATCCACAGATGACGGAGCTAGGCCATCATCGCTTACCGGCCAGTCCACCCCAACCTCCCAACGGGATGCTGATGCCGAGGCCCTGGGTGCTGAAGACACAGAGGTGGAGGAGGAGAGTGCCCACACCACTTCAGCAGAGGTGGTTGAGGAGGAGCCTGTCCCTGAGCAGGACTTTATTTTATTGTTGGAGGAGTCCTCCTCCTCTGCAGGGCCCTCTGTCATCCCCTCCCCCATCCTAGGTAGCCCCTCAAGGGCGAGTCCATCCCCACGGGGACAACCTTCTCCTGCCCCCAGGAAGGCGACCCGGAAGACCAGGGGGGTGTCAGATATGGTCCAGGACCAGGTAGTGTTGGACCACGCAAGGCAGACCCAGCAGATGGGGGAGATTGCTGGCCATTTAGACCGGGTCGCTGACAGCCTGGGCTCCATGTCACAGCTGCCCAGTCGTGTGCAGGACGTTGTCACCAGCCTGGGGGAGGTGCAGGCTGATGTCCGGCACCTGACAGCAGCCGTCCGAGACAACACAGCTGCCATCCGGGAAGAGGGGAGGCAGCGGCAACGTGACCAGCGGCATCAGATCACCCGCCAGCTGAGGATGCAGGCCCAGACAAACCTGTATCTGAGCCGTATTGCTGTGGCATTGGAGGGCAGGCAGCCAACAGCTCCCAGGAGTGGCCCACCCGGGGATCAGCCTCCTCCAGATGCCCCCCCACCACCACCCACTCCCTCCAGGCAGCTAAGGAGCCCGAGAGTGCCCCCAAGGAGGAGCCCCCGTCATCCCAGATGAGGGTTTTTTCTTTTTCTGGTTGTTAGATTTTTAATTTTATACTCAGGATGAGTTTTTGTTTATTTTGGAATTTTTATTTTATACTCAGGATATGAGTTTTTGTTTATTTTTGTTCTCAGGTTATGAGATTTTTTTGTTTATTTTTTTACTGCACACGGTCAGGAGTGCAGGGGACAGTGTAAATGGTGTGTGAATGTGAGGGGGTGCCACTCCTGACAGTAAGGGGTGTCACCCTCGGCCGTGGTGGTGAAGTTAACCCCACGGCTGTATGAATGACGTGTGAAAGGTGTATGAATGGACAGTGACATCATTGGGGCCTTGACGCTGGCGTTGCTGCTCCCAAGTCCTACATGCTGGACTTGGGCTAATCCAATGCGATGTGCATGTGGTGTGTGTGATCTAGGGACATCAGTGGTGTACACGCGTGCATTGTCTGTGTGATAAATGTTTTGGTTTAGTGTCCAAAGATGCCTACGGCGAGGACCCTCCTGACTGCTCTTCCATCAGCAGACTGGTTCTCCTCTGGCAGATGGGGACTGTGTGGGTCGGGGGTCAGGTCATCACGTATGTCAATCTGCAGGCCTTTTCTCATAGCAAAGTTGTGCAGAATGCAACATGCACCGATGATCTGACACACGAAGGTAGGGGAATACAATAGGGTCCCCCCAGACTTATCCAGGCAGCGGAAACGGGACTTCAGGAGCCCGAATGTTTGCTCCACCACTGCACGGGTTTTGATGTGTGCTTCATTGTATTTTCTCTCTCCTCTGGTTTGGGGGTTCCGGAAAGGAGTCATTAGATGGGGTCCCAGTGCATATGCAGAGTCACCTGTAAGGGAAAAGACAGGAGGATGTTAGTCATGCATGTGCCACTTCTGATGTGCATCACGGGAGGGGATAGTCATGCCTGCCACCCATGTCACTCACCAACCAGCCAGCTGTCCCCATACATGTTCTGCTCGAATTCTGCTGGGATGGGGCTCTGACGGTATATGAAGCTGTCATAGCTGGACCCGGGGTGTTTGGCACGGACGTGCCATATGAGGCGTTGGGCATCGGCTATCACCTGTACGTTGATGGAATGCCAATGCTTCCGATTGCGGTATATGTGCTCTGTGGCACTGGGGGGCTGTAGGGCCACATGTGTGCAATCAATGGCCCCGATGGTGCGTGGGAATCTGGCAATGCTGTAGAAATCTGTCATTGCCTTCAGCCGCAGCTCCTCAGTGGTGGGTCTGATGAACTGGTTGGACATGCGTCTGAGGATTGCAGGGACAACCTGGTGCACACATCTGCTTATGGAGGACTGTGACATCCCAGCCACCACTCCACTTGTACGCTGGAATGATCCACTGGCAAGGAAATGAAGTGTTGCCAGTGCCTTCACCAGTGGCTGCACTGCTTGTGAGCGGTGTGTCTTGCTGGTGATGTCACCCTGCAGGGTTGTGGTTAGTTCAAGGATTGCATCAGGGCTGAATCTGAAGAGGCGATACATCTCCTCATCCCCCATGCCAAAGAGGCTCATGCGCGTGCGGTATATCCTCTCACGTGCCCGCCTCCTTCGTTCCGGGGGACCCAGTACTAGTGCTAGGACCACGACTGCCCCTGGCATGTTGGCACACAGAGGTGTTGTCCTTGCAAGTGTGGTTGTTCAGCTTGCTAGTTTCGTCGGTAACGCTGCTGTAGCTGCTCTCCTGCTGACCTGAGGCCGTCTGGAGTAAAGATAAAGCAGCTATTTGTAGAAATAACTTTGCGCCAGACAGACGAGATACGCGCGGCGCATGTAGCCGGCGTATGGTGTTAATCCGGTCGCGAATCGGGAAATCTCCCTCATTTGCATATTTGCAGGGGAAATCAATAGGCGCGACTGATGTGCCAAGCGAAATTATGCGCTGACGATACTCTGGCGTCGGAAAGTTAAGCCGATCGGAAATGGCCCGTTTTCTGTCGCATCTAGTTTGGTGGGTACGGCCACATAGAAACGACGGCGCATCTTCACAGTTACGCGGCGCATATCGAAATACTCCAGCGCAACTCTACCTGAATCTGGCCCATAGTGTAATAAAGTCAAATAAGGGTCACACTTTATTAAAAACCAAAAAAAAAAACTACTCTCAAAGTGCACAAAGAAAGCAGTGCACAACTTCAAGAGCTTAAAGGAGTTGTAAATAAAAAAAAAAAAGTATGCTGAAATGACTGTTTACAGGGTATAGAGACATAATAGTTAACTGATTCCTTTTAAAAATGATTAAAAATAGATAAAAATCGGAGTGCGCATGCGCAGGAGCTCCAAGATGGCCGCGTAAGCCAGGAGCTCCGCATTACCCCGGACCACCGCTGCATTTAGCTGCCGTTACAGCCCGCTACAAGCGCCCAAAAGGAGGCAGAGGAGCTCCGGAGACACCCGTGCACAGACCGGGATGGCTACCTCGCTTGTCCGCCGCGATCTGGGGCCGCTGCTCGAGACGGAGGGGAGGGATGGGTGCACCAAGATGGCCACCGTCACCTCAGCTCCTCAGCCGCTCGCAGCCTTCACTGAGGGGACACCAGAAAGGAGGCAGATTATGGCCCAGGCCACCCTAACCTATTCTCAGGTGACACAGGGGATGCACCAACCCTCCCTGGTCCCCTCACCGGCCTCTACTGAATCCCTGCTGGCCCGCACTATGGAGGAATATGATCTATCACCTCTGAGGCCTTCTCATTCCCTGCCCTCCTCATCCCTGGGATACCTAGACCAGGACCCTGCCTCACCACCTGCAGACCTATTACTCAAACTCTCTGAACTCCTAGAGAGGGGACTAGCTAACACGGCTGCACAAATAACTAGGAACATTAAATCGGATTTCCAAAACCTGGGATCCAGAATGGAGGCCATAGAAAATAAATTGGACTTCACAGTCTCCAGAACCAACCAAAATTCGGACCACATTCAGGTGCTACAGGATCAACTTGATATTGCCCTCTCCAGAATTGACGAATTGGAGAACAGATCCAGAAAATATAATTTTAGACTGCGCGGACTACCTGAAACTGTCACGGATGTGACGCCTGCAGTCCAGGACCTCATTAAGGCCCTAATCCCCAATGTCCCCCCTCGTCGTCTGGAGCTGGATAGAGCCCACAGAGCCCTGGGACCCCCGCGGAAAGATGGATCTCCCAGAGATATAATTGTGAAGCCGCACTTTTATACAGTAAAGGAGGCGGTTATGCAAAAATCTCGTTTATTATCACAGGTGACCTGCCAGGGCCACCAAGTTCAAATATTCGCGGATCTCTCCCCCTCAAGGATTCAGAAACGGAGATCTCTTAAGCCACTCCTGTCGGTCCTCTCGCAAAGGAATATTAAATACAAATGGGCGTTCCCGTTTGCCGTGAAGTTCACCTTAAATGGCAAGGAGCACTCCTTCTCAAACTTGCCGGATGGCGAAAAGATATTCCTCAATCTCAAACTCATTTCGCAGGAAGCCCCCATGGACTACTCCAATGCAACCTCTGGCTCCTCGAAGCGACCTCCCCCTACAAGCCCAGTCTCTCCAGTTTGGAGCAAGAGCATGCCCAAGAGATCTAAGGATGGCAGACCCCCAAAAGGCACCGACTGAATCTCCTACTCGCCCTCCTCTCCTTCCTTCCCTTCACCAGTGAGGGAAGACTCTCCTGTTGACGGAGCTGGAAGCCACTGGTCCTAGTGGCCCTTTGACTTTCCCCCTTCAGGGCTGGTCACACGGTTATCCCCTTTTGGTTCTTCTCCTGTTCCCAGTTGCGGCAATTTCAAAAATCTAGCCGCTGAGTGGACTCTCTCTCAAGTGGGATTCGTCCACCGGGTTTTCTCAGGTTACAATTTCTTATGACTGTTCCTTTTTCGATAGTTTCACTGTACTTTTCACTTTAGTATACGACCTCCAAACTTGAACAAACTTATGTTCTTCTGTGGAGCTATCTGGGGGCTGGACTCGTTGGGCTCCCGGGGGATTGCTTCCCTCTCCCCATCGTGGGGGGGGGAGCCCTCCCTCAGGGGCCTGGGAGATCCGGGTCCTCACTTGGCCCTTGGGTTAAGTTAGTTTAGATTGGGCTTAGTTCAGTTTATTTATTTTTATTTTTCAGCGGTCGGGGTCCGGGGTGACCCACTTGTGCCTCAGCCTCTCCCATAGTTGCAGGTTGTTTTTTTTTGCACCTGTGGGATGGGTAGTGGTTTCCCAATTTTGGGTATTCGACCATTTTTGGTAGGAGTTTGGCTGCCCTGTACTAAGCCAAACCCGATAGGTCTTCTTGGAAGACTTGTTATCCTTCTTTGTTTTTTTATTTTTCTCTATTTCATTCCTTCTCTAACTGCTTTCCTTTTTTCAGCTGATCTACCGGGGAGGAGCCGGGACCGAAACCTGCACCGATTTGAAACACATCAAACCCACACCCCCATTTGGAACCATAAGAACAGGCTGGAGGTAGGTGATGGTATTTGTGACAGCATTCCACCCCTGTGTCCCCATGGCTAGTCCGCAGCCCCCAGGGTCTAATGTAAGAATGGCCTCACATAATGTCCAGGGTTTAAATTCCCCACAAAAAAGGAAAAAAGCCTTTGATCACTATCATTCCCGCAGACTGGACATTGTCATGCTCCAGGAGACCCATTTCCCAATGCGATACAACCCTACTTTCCTACACACTAAATTCCCTACATTCTACCTCGCAAACGCGAAAAATAAATCTAAAGGGGTGGCAATCCTGTTCTCAAAACGTAGCAATTTTTCTATGACGGCAGTCCACAGAGATCCGGAGGGCAGATTTATATTAGTCAAAGGCACCATAGATGGCTCTCTGTATTCCATCGTATCATACTACGCCCCCAACGTAGGTCAGATGCAATTCTTTCAGTCTCTCTTTAAAACCCTTGCCCTCCTCTTGGAAGGCAGAGTCATTCTAGGTGGGGACTCGAATGTGGCCTTTGACCAAGGCCTGGACAGAACCAGACCCCCGGGAGCCCAGTTGACTCGTCCAACGAGAGCTAGCCTTAAACTTGCTAAACTTCTTCATTTATATGGCCTGATTGACATCTGGAGGGAACTGAATCCCTCTAAGAGGGACTATACCCACTATTCCTGCCCCCACCAGACTTACGCTAGAATAGATCATGTTCTAGTCTCCCCGAGTCTTATCCATTCCGCCCTGACCTCGTCCATCCACGACACGGCCTGGTCGGACCACTCCCTAGTGCTCCTTACCATGCGCATTCCCCTCACACGACTATCCGGTCCACACTGGAGACTGAACGAATCTCTTCTCAGTGATCCCATTAATGTGAAGGAAGTATCTGACTTCCTTAAGGAATATTTTGCTTTGAACGATAAAGATGATATCTCCCCGGAGACCCTTTGGGCCACCCACAAAACATCGGTGAGAGGCAAACTCATCAGTTTGGCTACACGGTTGAAAAGGGAGCGACTTCAGGACATTCAGAAACTGGAAACAGCCTTTCAGTCCCTGAAGTCCAAACACAAACAATGCCCCACTAAGTCTTCATTGGAACAGTTAGATGCTGCGAGGCTGGAGCTTAACCTAGCCCTCACAGCGAAAGCGGAGAAACACATACGCTTAAGTGGGGCAAAATTCTACATGCAAAGGGATCACATGGACGCCATGTTGGCCTCTAAATTATCTCCAAGGTACCGAGCCCAAACTACCCCCCGGATGAGAATAGCGGGACAGCCCCCCACGGCCAACCCAAACAAAATAATCACAGCTTTTCAGGACTTCTACTCCCAGCTCTATAGCTCCCCCTCCACAGACAAGGGTCCGGAAATTCTACATTTCCTTGAGGATCTCCCTTTACCAACACTATCGGTCGAGCATAAACACTTGCTTGAGGCCCCCTTTTCGGCGGAAGAAATCTTGGAGGTCATAAAAGACCTCAAAAAGGGTACGGGGCCAGGCCCTGACGGTTTTTCGGTGCCTTACTATAAGACATTCGCTGACACTTTAGCACCATACATGGCAAAATTCTTTAACACAAAGACCCAGGGTTCCCCCTTAGATCCCCACCTCAATATTGCCTATATCACCGTTATTCCAAAACCGGACAAAAACTTAGAGGAGGTGGGGAACTACAGACACATTTCACTAATTAATAATGACCTTAAGATTCTGACGAAGATCCTAGCCAACCGTATGGCATCCTTCATTAGCCAGTACACCCACAAGGACCAGGTCAGGTTCATACCAGGAAGACAGGGCCCGGACCAGGTCAGGCGAGCTGCAGATATCATTTCCCTCCTACAATCCGGCTGGGACCAAGGCCCTAAACCGAAAGGAATGTTGCTCTCACTTGACTTAAACGAAGCCTTTGACTCGGTGACCTGGCCTTACATTTTCACCCTTCTGTAGCGCTGAGGATTTGCTTCATAGGGGTAATCCGAGCCCTCTACTCCACATCCAAGGCTATAATACGCCTGCAGGGTCTACACTCACAGCCCCTCAATATAGCCAGGGGAACTAGACAGGGCTGCCCCCTCTCCCCCTTACTTTTTGCTATAGCCATCGAATCCTTGGCGGTTGCGATTCGCTCCAACCCAAATATCCAGGGAGTAACCTGTGGCCAACAAACTCATAAGTGTGGTTTGTTTGCTGACGACATTCTTTTGTTTCTCACTTCACCGACCACGACCCTCCCTAACCTCTGCAAACTCCTAAACGATTTCTCCAGCATCTCAGGCCTCAAAGTGAATTATTCCAAATCTCAGGCCCTTAACGTATCCCTTAACGTATCCCTCAGACCAGAAGTAGTTTCAGCAGGCATATGCATTATTCATGACACTAATTTGATTTGCCAAGAAATCTCCTCTTCTCCCTATAATACCTTTGAACACTTAGCAGTGAAATGCTTAGTGAATGATAACGCAACATTCACATTCGCAATCATCTATAGGCCTCCTGGCCCCCTGGCCCAATTTCTCTCTGATTTTGCCGATTTCTCTATGCAACTTTCATTGATTTCCAATCATGTAGTGATTCAGGGTGACCTAAACCTATGGCTAGACGATGTACGGAACCAGGACGCTCAAGATCTCCTGGATGACATGCAGGCTTTACATTTCACCCAGCATATCAAGGAACCCACTCATATTAAGGGCCACACTTTAGATGCCCTTTTCCTATATGGTCTTTCCATTTCAAAAGTGACGATACAAAAAATTGTGTGGTCAGATCATTTTTTGACTTCGTATGTTCTTCCGGACTTTGCTCTCAAAAGAATACAGGCGGGCAATAACATGCGTAAGTCAATCCCATTTCGAAAACTTAAGCCTGTGAACTGTGTTGAATTCAAGAACTGCTATATTAAAACCGACAACGAGATTGACGAGAATAAGCTTATTGACGATCTCGAAGAAGGTGCTCTCCAATTAGAGAGTGCCTTGGACGATTTTTAATCTAGGCTCAAAAAATCACTGAACGAAGTGGCGCCCTTTCAGGTGGCTAACAACCGACCGAGATTACAGAAATCCCAACCGTGGTATTCATCTAGTCTCCTCTCTCTCAAAAAAAAGAGACGGCTCTTGGAGCGAAAATGGCTAAAATCTCAATGTAATCTGGACAAACAAGCCTACCGCATACATTGCAGAGGTTATGCCAAGGCAGTAAAAACGCTAAAAAGAACATATTATAATACCAAAATTAGCGTTGCCCCTAATCAAACGGGAGAACTGTTTGCCATAGTCCGGGAGATTTTTGAGCCAAAAAGACTCCACTCCAAGATTATGGCATCCCCACAACTGTGTAATGATATCCACCAGTCTTTCATTTCAAAAGTGGAGAAAATCCGTGCTCGATCCTCCTTAGCACCCCCCTGTGCAACACCAAAAGCCAAAACCACCCCGGAAAAACTACAGAATTTTCGCCTAGTGTCAGAGAAGGAAATCAGAGCTATCATCTCAAAACTGAAACCAACCAGTTATCCTGATGACCCCTGCCCTGCCTGGTTCATTCAGAAGCATGTAGACACTCTGGTTACCGACATCTGCAGAGTAATCAATTTGTCCCTCCGCCTGGGTATAGTGCCTTCTAGATTCAAGAGAGCAATCATACTCCCATTATTGAAAAAAGCGTGCCTGGACCCCACGATACTTACCAACTACCGCCCCATTTCTCTACTGCCCTTTCTATCTAAGGTCCTGGATCAGGTTGTGTTTATCCAGCTGCAGGAGCGGTTTGAGTCACACGGTCTGTTCCATGATTGTCAGTCGGGATTTCGACCCGGTCGTGGTACGGAGATGTCTGCCCTAGATATGAGGGAACGTCTGCTGGGTGTCCGCGACGCGGGGGGGTCCGCAGCCTTGGTGCTGCTGGACCTCTCTGCGGCGTTTGACACCATTGACCATTCTATCCTTCTCTTTAGAATGCAATCCTTATTTGGCTGTGAGTATGTAGTGTTAAATTGGATTAGATCCTTTTTGTCAGAAAGAACGCACTCCATAAAAATGGCGTCGTACCGCTCAAACACCCTGTCATTGACCTGTGGGGTACCTCAGGGCTCTGCCCTCTCTCCCCTATTCTTTAACTGCTATATGCGCCCACTTGCCGACCTCATTACCAGCTATGGTCTAGGCTGCCAGATCTATGCGGATGACACACAGATCTTGGCAGACCTTGCAAGTGGACCTAATATGCCTGAGCAGCTGAATAAGGGACTATCTAACATCCAACAATGGATGGACACAAACAGGCTAGGCCTTAACGCCGACAAAACGGAGCTATTGCTGATCGGCCCACAGGCCAACTCTACCTTTTTACCTGCCTGGCCATCCTCGTTTGGCTCTGCCCCAATTCCAGCTAAGCAGGTTAAAAATCTGGGTATAATTTTTGATGCTGAACTAAGTTTCATACCTCACGCAAAATATTGCATAAAATCCGCCAACTACCATCTGCAATTATTACGGAAAATTAAGAATCTTTTCACTCAGCACAACCGTATGATCTTAGTTCATGGACTTATCCACTCTAGGTTGGATTGTTCTAACATTTTCTTCCTAGGGCTCCCACAGAAGTGGATAAAACGATTGCAGATTACACAGAACCATGCTGCAAGATTAGTTACAAACTGCCCAAGGCGGAATCACATCTCCCCGGTACTAAAGAACTTACACTGGCTCCCGATAGTAAAACGGGTTGAGTTCAAGGCACTCTGTTTGTTGTTTCGGGCCTATTGGCAACTAGGTCCGATGTATTTATCAAATATGACAGAACATTACTGTCCACCCAGAGAGCTTCGTTCGACTGACGCTCTGTTAGCAATTATTAAATCTAGCCGATTAGCTTCGAAAGGTGGCCGCCGGCTCCAAACACTGGGGAATTTTCTGTGGAACCAGCTCCCTCATCAGCTCCGAGCATCCACCTCCTTGATAGCCTTCCGTAAGGGCTTGAAGACACTTTTGTTTTCACAAGCCTATAGATAGAGACCTGCCCTTCCAAGCCCTTAGCAGGACGCTGCCTTAATCCTAGGCTGCGGTCCATTGTCAGTGAGTAGGGATAGGCTTGCTGTGCCCCGACACCCCCCCCCCCTTCTTTTTATATTTCTGTTTTTTTTTTGTTTGTTTTGTTTTTTAGCTTGTTGGTAAGCGCTTAGACGCGAGTATCACAACTTGCATTTGGCGCTCTATAAGTATTTAATCCAATCCAAGCATTGCGAGGCGCATTCCAGTTTGAGTGGAAAGGAGATTCAATTAGGTACCTGGGGATCAACCTCACTGCCAAAATTGAGCACTTGTATCAATCCAATTTCCCATCCCTGTACCGAAAGCTTGCGTCAGACCTAACGAACTGGGACAAGGGGGCTTTGTCATGGCTGGGGAGGATTCATTCTGTAAAAATGACTCTCCTCCCCAGACTACTATATCTATTTCGATCCCTCCCCATAAATATTAGAAGGGACCACTTGAAGTCCTTTCAAAGCAAGATTACCAAATTTGTCTGGGGGGGATCGAGTCACAGACTTCCCCAAAAAACTCTTTTTCAAACTAGGACTCGGGGTGGGTTGGGACTCCCTTGTCTCCTTTGGTACTTCCAGGCTGCCAGAATAGCGCAATTGTCCACTGTCTACTCCAGATTCGAAAAGCCCGATTGGGTTGGCATTGAGAGACAGGCCATCCCAACGCATACCTTAGACTATATTTTGTGGACTCCCTCCAGGGATCGCTCCCCGATATTATCCCCTATCCTTTCCCAATCCTTGTCTTTGTGGGACAAGTTATGAGCTCTTCCTTCCCTGATCTCAGAATGTAGACCCCTTGCACATATTTTTTGCAACCCGGACTTTCCGCCGGGCCAATATATCAAATCCTTTCAATGGTGGCTGGACAAGGGGTTGTATCGCATTGGGCACTTCTTCACCCCCTCTGGCCCAATTACCCGGGAATCCTGTGTTCGGAACCTGGACATGCCGGCCACGGAGCACTACAGATTTCTACAGATACAACATTTCCTCCGTAGGCTATGGATGGGGAAACCTATCCCCCCCAAATTTACTCCGTATGAAAAGTGGTGCGGACAGGCTATGGCTCAGAGGGGTGAAGTCTCTATCATTTATCAATCACTTGCTCTCCCGTCCTCAAAATCCTCGTACATGCAGGCTTGGGAAACTGACCTCCAAATTGATTGGGACCTCGAGAGGTGGCAGTCTTCATTTTTCAGAACTTTTAAGGGGGTGAGAAACATCTCCTTGATTGAATCTGGAGTCAAGGTCTTGACCAGATGGTACCTCACCCCCTCAAAGCTGGCCTCCTTTTTCCCCTCAGCGAGCCCTCTATGTTTCCGGGGATGTCAGCTCATAGGCACCATGGCCCACATTTGGTGGGAATGCCCTAAGCTTAGGTCATTCTGGAGCAGGATGTTTACCTTGATTCAAAAAGTAACATCTCACCAGCTTCCGAGAACCCCAGCTATAGCTCTCCTGAACTCTTCCCTCCCTAGAATTCCTAAAGCAAACCGCAATCTAATACATTTTATGCTGCTAGGGGCCAAGATGACCATAGCGAAGGCGTGGAAACAACCCACGGTCTCCCTCCAGGCTGCTAGACGTAAGATCTCATGGATCATGTCCCAGGAGAGGCTATCTAGCATGTTAACCGACACGGTACCACAGTTTGAAACCATCTGGGAACCTTGGTCGCTATATGTGGGGGTTCCGCTTCGCACAGGTTTGTAGTCCCAGCGGGACATCAATATGGTCGGATACTTGACCCCTCCGGTAAGATCAGCTCTCTCTCCCCTTCTCTTTCCCCACGATACATTTCTTTCTCCTGCCCTTTTTTTTTTTTTCTCTCTCCTTTCTGGTACTTTCTAATTTCATAAGGTATGTGGTCAGGTTTATTTCTAAAATGTTTGCATGACAGATGGAGTTAGTTAGTGGTCAATTTATATGTTCTGCTTAGACGATACTTGCCCATCATCTTCACATGTTGCAGTTGAATGTCTGGATGGAATGTACCACTTGTTGTAGTTCTTTTGGTTGTATAAAATCAATAAAATTCTTTGAAAATAAGAAAGAAAAAAAAATAGATAAAAATCAATCATATAATGTACCTGTACCTGCTGTACAGAGCCACAGAGCTAATACAGAGCAGTGATGGTTTGGACAACGAAACTGATTGGTGCTGAGGGCTTTTAGACACACAGTAATACCACCTCCTTGAAGTTAGTGACCACAGAGAGAAAGCTCCCAGCCCTGTGGTTATCAGGAAACAGACAACCAGGAAGCGTGGAGATCAGAGAAGAATTACAGTAACTTGAGAGCAAAAACAAACAATGAGGACATGAAAACAGCACTGCATTAAGGTAAAGGAAGCTATTAAGATAAAAAAAATCAATTACAAACCCTTTAATGACAGTCAATCGCATTTAGTTTGAAATGCCTCAGACTCCCACCTCCATACAGCAGCTTGATAGTAAGGCTCCATGTGGGGGGGGGGTCGCAATGTTGTGACTATGCTCCGGCCCTTGAAGTGTTTCACCATGTCCACATGGCTGCTTCAGAAGAAAAAGCATTTTTTTCCTTTCTTTTCCCAGTCCACTGGCTCTAAGGCTGAGAACTGAGCAATCAAACACTGCCAATCGGTCATTTTTGAGTTCCCTGAGCAGAGAGCTGGTGAATGTCCATCACTCGCTGTCTGCTCTGCCCCGCCCCCTCGCTCACTGGAGCGCTGGGCTGTGGAGAGGGCAGGAGCAGCCGGCTCAGGCTCTCATCGGCTCAGTGGCTCTCTGGGCACGTGTTCAGATTCCGACCATATGGTCACGATCCTTTCTGAGCCTGGACCGGCTCTATAATGTCAGCAGACAGTGTGTTTCAGCCCGCTGTCTGCTGAAAATAGGTCACAGCAGTGCAAAAAAAAAAAAAAAACGTACTCCTGTGGAGGACAAGCTTTTGCTATTAATTTTCTTTAAGGAAAATTAACTGTAAGACTTTTATGCACCTGGAATACAATCAAATCTGAAAGTTCTGTTGGACTTTAAAATAAGCAATTGTTCAGCAGCCAATATTCAGTCCAGTCTGTGCCCACCTGCCTCCTTAACACAATTTACAAACATGAGAGCCAGAGTTCTTGTTCAGTCCACTTCATCTATGACATATTGTGGGTGAATGAGTGGTCACATACGTATGTGCCTCACCTTTACTGACAGGGTAAGTAATACAAACACTTTTTTTTCTAACAGATTTTTTTTTACTATAATACAACAAAGAAATGTACTTATTTGTCCACATAAATAAAACAAACTATTGCTATAAAAAAGTATAATGGGCTAGCATATGAGGAAAATAGTAGATGTAAGAGATGATAAAAAATTAATGAAAAGAACTGCTAAATATATTCCTGCACAAACAGACAACAGCCTGGGCACATGTAAAGCAATAGACATTCAGTTGATTTGCTGGCATATGTGATGTGAATAAATAAACATGCAGATGAAAGTTGCATAAGCTGTTTATAGGACTAGCAGGTGCAGCATCTGTTGATTATTCAGTTGGCTTATAATGTGATTGTTATAGTTGTTAATGGAGGCATCGGATATTTCTTTGTCTTTTCAACAAGGAAACTCCTTTGTGGAGGGACTGGTGCCAATTGGCAAGGATTACCAGCAGAGTCAGAGCGGCTCAGATAACTTTGGTGTGAAGCTGCTCTGATCCTGGCATCCTATGAACATAGTTGCCAAAATCCTAAAATAATTAGGAGGAACATGTTATACTTTTCAGCTCTGAGCAATGTTTATGCACAGAGCGGCCCCAGAGTACCCTGCTGGCGCTCTCAGCTCCTCCTTTTCTTGGTACGCCCTCATAGAAAGCTGCTTCCTATTGTGACCCACCAGTAGGTTCGCGCCCAAGCCAGGCTGTGTGTGTCTACTGATCAATACCTTCCCTTGGGCTATCATGCTCATATCAAATTAATACAGAAAAAAGGAAAAGACCCCACAGAACCGGGATCATACCGCCCGATCTCGCTACTAAACATGGATTCCAAAATTCTTTCCAAAATTAGTGCTATTAGATAAGTGCTAATGTTACCAACCCTGATTCATCCAGAATAGACAGGCTTTATAAAAGGGAGTTCCACCACAGCAAACAGTCCTTACAGTTCCGGACCAACACCTCCAGTGATGTAGCGATTGATACGCTAGACACAGAGAAAGCATTTGATAATGTTATCTTTCAATGGTTGCAGTTGGTCCTTCAAAGTTTCATATTCTCTGGCCCCTTCCTTCATTTAATCACTATAATACTGGGCACTTTCCCCCCTTCCTGCCCAGACCTATTTTCAACTTTCAGCGCTGTTCGCAATTTGACAATTGACAATTGCGCACTCATGCAACACTGTACCCAAACAAAAAATGTCTTTCCCACAAATAGGGCTTTCTTTTGGTGGTATCACCACCATGCCTAGTAGTACACAAAAAGACAAAAGAGGTAGCCCTGGGACTTTAAATGAGGTGAGAGAGGTTTAGTCAATGTTCTCAGCGAACAATGAGGCAAAATGTATTTCTTTGTTTCAAGGTGTTATGTAAAAAAACAATGATTGTGAGTTACCTGGCATAATAGTCAATGTACACAACACAGATAAAAAAGAAAATATATAAAGATTTATTACAAATGTTATACATCAATGAGCAACAATAAAACTTGAAAGTTGCTGGGCCTGTGGATGCACATATACAATAAGAAAAAAAATTATTGGAATGTTCACGCTACTACTAAAGCCTGGGTACGGCTGGAACTTTCATTCTCGTCTATTCCACTGGCTCAGGCCCCATGGATCTTGCCACACTCTCTCCCCCCTTCCTGCCATTCCCACCCTCTTATCCCCCCGACAATGGACGCCTTCAGAACAGCCTGTACGACTTCTCAAATCTCCTCCCTACTTGGCCCAATGACCCCACTTAGACTTAACCCAGACTTCACCCCGGGTCTCTCGCCCTCCTTCCTACTGGACATTTGGCCTTACGCCCATATGCGGGCAACACATTTTTTTGACAACGGCCATATGCTCTCCTACGAAGAGTTAAAGTCTAAAATGAACAACCAGTCTTTCCATTTTGGACGTATGTCCAACTCAGACACTTCTTTGACAAGCCTCGTCTGAAACCGGACTGGCCACACCCACTCAAACCTTTTGAAATGTTATGCTCAAATCCTGAACCTCTGTCCCACTTGATCTCCACTACGTATTCACTCCTATTCCCATAAGACACACCAAAAGACAACTGGGCCAGCAGAAAATGGGAAGCAGAACTTTCCATTGACTTATCAAATCGGGATTGGGAAGCTATATTTTCCTGCATACACAAGGGAACGGTGAACGTACACACACAGGAAAACGCTTTTAAACTGTTTTCAAGATGGTACAGGACCCCCCTTAGGCTACATGCCCTCTACACCTCTGTTTCTGCTTTGTGTTGGAGATGTGGAGCCGAACCGGGATCCCTGTTGCATATCTGGTGGTCATGCTCTAAATTACAACCATTCTGGACTGACGTCCATCGCCTCACCAACAGTGTATCCACTTATAATTTAGACTTCTCACCAGCACAGTTTTTGCTCCACCACTCCAACATGCCCCCGAAAGCTTACTCCCGCTCTCTGGCAATGCACATGATCAACGCAGCAAAACTTTGTATCCCCGCAAAATGGCGGTCTATAGAACCGCCGACAATTACCGACTGGTTCAGACGTGTAAACCAAATTGCTGACATGGAGAACTTGATCCATCAGGAACACGACACTCCTTCCAAATACACTGAATTGTGGTCCTGCTGGCTACACTTTACCTCGACGGATGTTTACAAGAGTGTCATGTCATAATGGGCTTCCGAGAGCTGTGATGGGTTTCCAGAATACTACATTATCCCTACCCCCCCTTTTTTTCCCCTTTCTTTTTTTTTTCTTTTCTTTCTTTTCTCTCTCTCTCTTCCCCCCCCTTCCCCCCACCTCCGTCATTGAGCTCCTGCTCTGGTCGTTAACGCTCCTAGACTAATTCACGCATATGGTTCCCGCTGAGGACTCCCTTTGATCATTTCTACTTATACTACCTTCCAGCTACTACTAAGCACTGAACTGCTCTTCACGTTCCTCTATTGGTTTGTCTCCCCACTCTATATAGCTCAATCACCTCACTGCCATGCTCCTGATTTCCCCCACTGCTAATAGCCACCCATACGATCCCATTGTCCCTTCCCCATGTTTTCCTTTATTGTCGAAGTATCTCAGATCGATCAGACCTTTACACCGAACGGTGCTTAACTGATGTTCTGTACTTTTCTTTTGTTCATTGATCACCATGTTTCACCATCACACTGCGGCTGCATCCGCGACTTGCATTTTGTAACTTCGTAACAATGTATTATGCTTTATGCATTGAAGTCTTGTATTCACTAGATGTGACGCTTGTTGTATTTGGTATACGGTTCATTTAATTTCAGTCACATGGCGGCTGCGCCCGCAAATTTGCATTCTTTCACGTTCCTATTACTGCATTGTATTCTTTGTATTGTCTTTCTCGTTTCAATAAACTGCTGAAAAAAAAAAAGAAGAAAAAAAATTGTGCATACATATAAACAATTAATATGTAAACATAAAGCAGACATCAATAATACCCAGCATGTGCCGGCATAAAACAAGCATCAATAAAGCCCTACGTGTTTCGCTAGACCCTGCTCGCTTCTTGAGGGGCAGATGCATGAATGTTGTACCTCCAATGTACTGTAACTGATAAAATCAATAGATGTATGTTATTGATAAATGGGGGCAGGCGGAATGATTGTCAAGAGAGGTATGAAGCAGAGACCTCATACTTACCAATGGGCTGAAATAGATCGCCAGATGCTGGATATCAAGATGGATCATCTTCCTACGGTTGGTTGTGCCCCGATGAATACTTGCATGTTTGATGAACTGACAGGCACTCAAAGGTTTGACTGGGAAAGGTAGTAGGGGATAAGAGTTTGACTGTTTAGGTAGGAGTGACAGAAGGCGATCGACTATGGTTACTGCACACCAGACATTGCCTTAGAGTTGGATGTCTACCCCAGTGCCTGATCGCTGGGTTTTGGATAGTGTCAGGTGGAGGATGAAGTGGTCGTGGTAGCGAGCCAAGTGAGGTCTACGTAGAACTTGGCTGGCGGGGTAGCTGCGGATGAACTCGCTAGGCCACAAGAACCCGTGATAGGCTGAGTAGATGGCTGCTTTAATGACCAGGCTGGGGAGAAGCCAAATGGGGAACTAGCCAAGAAAGTGGACATTAACTGGTGCTGTGGGGATAGTTGTATGGGCCTGCGTAGGAAGGACATAACTTGGACTTGCCTTTACTAATAATATCAGCCGTGGCCTGGTTGTCGGTGGTGGAGGCCACGATTTGTCCTGTCCAGATATGACCCCAGAGCTGAGCGGCTGCCACGATCGGGAATTGTTCTAACACAGAGGAAGTCCGGGTAAACCCTGGGATTTAAGAGTGTCTCTGGACGCCATGGTCCTGCAAACCTATAGTGGCCAAAAACTTATACCACCTTAATTACACCCCAGTTATTTATCAAAGAACTAGAAACCTGGGGTAAACTTCCCCTAACAGTCTTTGCAAGGTCCCACCTCTAGAAGATGGCTAGTTTCCCTTAACTTCTCTACCCCCTCCAAACCATGCCACTGTATTGAGACACAAAGACCTTCAAAAACTCCACAAAGCCCTTACTGTGTTTATATGGCGCAGTCGCCACTCCCGCATATCACTCCAGAAATTATTCCAACCTAAACACGATGGGGGTGCAAATCTGCCAAATACCAGGGTGTATAACCTAGCTTGCCTCTTAAGAGTGGGATTGGACTGGAGAACTCGGTCATCTAGCTACTCCAATTATGAGCTTTAATCCCAAATGGTAGAACCGCTTGACCTACCCGCCTTGCTGCACTGCAGATTCCAATGCCTCCACCAAAACATGAAGAACAATTTGCTTATACGAGACACTCTGGTGGCCTGGAGGGAAGTCAGAAACAAATTAGGACTTTCTCCTTTCTCCTCCCGTTACCTTCCTATGCTGAGGCATTTTATGTTTCTGCAGGCACAGCAACATGCAGCATATGCCTTTTGGGTTACCCAAGTTCTAACACATTGGGCCAGATTCAGAAAGATCCGCGGATCTTTCTGCTGGCGTAACGTATCCCCGATAAGCCGCTCTAACGCAAACGCAAACAACATAAACTACGACGCGCTGCCGCAAGTACGTTCGGGAATCGGCGTAAATAGCTAATTTGCATATTTTACGTGAAAACCGCCGTAAGCGCCACCTAGCGGCCAGCGTAAATATGCAACTAAGATACGACGGTGTAAGTGACTTACGCCACTCGTATCTTAGGAGAAAGCCGGCGTATCTTGTTTTCTGAATACAGAAAAAAGATACCCTGGCTATTCTTTGTAATTACGCAGCGTATCTCTTGATACGCTGACGTAAATTCTTTTTGAATCCGGCCCATTTTGTACACCTATTTGACCCCTCCTCTGGTAAAGCCTTGCCTTTCTCCAAACTCATGAGTCAATATAATCTGCCTTACAACTACCATTTGTACGCTCAGTAAGCAGTTAACTTTATAGTCAGTGTTTGCCCCACCAGGGAACGTATATTTAGCTCTTCGCTCTTAGATGATCTCTTATACCACAAAAGCTCTCAGATATCTACAAACCCATGAACTCTTGCCTCACCAAGCTGCTACCTTTCTGCTTGACTGCCTCCTGGGCTAAGGAACTGAACTCACCAATGGCCATGGAACACATCCTTGCTGGATATAACACTACCTGTGCTTTCATTACCAACAAATTTGGGCGAGAGCAGCAGTTCAAAATGATGCATTGTGCCTACATCTCTTTCCTGCCATCCTCTCAGGCGACGGGGCTACAGCTGGGCCCTTGGTGTAATAAACCCTCACTGTTGCACAGACTGTAGTCCTGCCAACGCACATCTGGTTTCTGGGAACAATTGTAAAACTTTGTTGCCACAGTCACAGGTTGCAAACCTTGCAAAAACCCCTTTGTTATGTTATTCGACTTTCTAGATTGGCTACTACACAGGGCACTTGAATGCACAGTGGTCAACCGTATCCAGCATCAAAGCCTGGCTGGCAACCTGTTTCCTGGTGGTCAGAAGAGCCCTACTCACACAGTGGACATCTGATTACCCTCCGAACAATGTAAATGTGAAAGCGGACCTGCTAGGCCTATTTTGTAAAGACAAGCTGGATGCAACCCTATGTCACCAGGATCTAACTCCCCACTTTCTCCACAAATGGGACCATTATATTGCCAAAATCATCCCAGTCTCTGACAGAACTCCTGCCACCTATCCAGCATTATGCTAATCCAACTTCTCATTTAATTAGAGGTTCTAATTTAATTGCCACTTATGAAAGGAGAGCTAGGTCTTAGTATTTGCTGAATGAAACCAGTATCCCATGATACTAGACTATGCCTTGTTATTATTTGTATACATCTGTGCTACATCCAGAGTAACTGTTACCTCCTGTTTTGGAAGTTCCTAACCCCAGGTTATTGCCTCTCTCCCCTTAACCTAAGCAGGCCTCTGCTGTGAACTAGGCCTGTTTTTTTTTTAAATCTGGGGGCAGGGGAGTGGTTTAGTATAGCAGTAGGTGACTGAGATGTACTTCGGCTCTTGGACGCCTCCTCTGTTTCCAGGGAGAGTGTTCTGGAAAAGGGGCAAGGGATAACCAGCCAGAGGCGGAGAGATGTTGCAGCCTGGCGATTCCTCCGCGAAGATCCTGGACATAGCGGAGAAAGAGAATGCTGCCATGACCTGTGGCCTGACAAGGGGCTTGGTGACTGCAGGTGCCAGTGTGCAGAAAACAGATGACATCTCTGAAGAGCCGGCCTGTTCTTGCTGTACCCATCCATGGTAGAGGGAGGAGTGCCTCCAGGTAACCTGGATGAGGTAAGCGAGGGACGGGTCATTGATTGGGGTTCCCCCTGAATACTGAAACAATATGGGTCCTTGGAAAATTTGTTTGCCGGTTCGTCCCCTGAGGAGAGCTTCATTGAAGAGGAGTGGGAGACAGGAGACTCCAATGTCACATAGACACATTCAGAGGCAAGGGAAGAATCTCAGCCCTCAGCATGGACTCCAGTTTCTTGCAGTAGACTCTTTTTAAGCAGACCTTCCACTATCCAGATTAGAGCGCCCACCTACAGGCAATGGGTGGTAAAGGCCCTGGATGCTTGGGTCTTGTTTGGGAAAGGGAAGCCCAAGGAATTGCCCAGGTTCTCTCGGTTCCAGAGGAAAATACAGAGAAGGGTTGCTTTGGAGTGGGGTCTTGACTTTCAGTATGTCCCCTCTCAGATTATGGAAATCGTGGAGAACTCCCGGGGTGAGTGGGAGGGTGACCTAATCTGGGAGTTCATGCATGTCCCAAAGCCTTTTAAGGTGCCAGAGTGTGATGCTTGGGCCCAGTTCAAGGACATTCAGGAGGAATGGAAGCTACTTGTATTCTACAAAGTACTAAATTATCCTATGGACATCCCATGTCCCTTTTCCCCAACCAAGTTCAATCTCTTAATAAAACAACAAAAACTTTGTCTCACTTGGTCTTGTCCTATATAACTTAGGATCAACTAATAAGGATAATATTTATCCCCTATATTTATTAAACTTATTTCCATCACATATCCTGTCTTTTTTTCTTTTTTTTTTCTTTTTCTTTTTTTTTGTTTTTAAATATACTTACACCACATACCCTGTCCCCCCTTTTTTTTTTTTTTACATAGGAATTTATCTCACTTGGTTTTGCCTTACATTACTTAGGATCCTTAGGATCAATTAACAAGGATATCATCTATCCCCTATTGTTAATATACTTATCTACACCACATATCCTTTCTTTCTTCCTCCCCCTTTTTTTTTTTTTTTCTTCTCTCCTCTCCCTTTTTTCCTCATCACTTAGGATTGTGTCTCACTTGGTTTTGCCTTATATCACTTAGGATCCCTGGATCAATCAATAAGGATATTATTTATCCCCCCCTTTTTTTTTTTTTCCTCTTCTATTAAACATATCTACACCACATATCCCGTCTTTCTTCTCTTTCTTTTCTCTTTACATCACATAGGACTTTGTTTCACTTGGTCTTGCCCTACATCACTTAGGATCAATTAATAAGGATAGTATTTATCCTCTATATTTATTAAACTTATTTCCATCACATATCCCGTTTTTTTTTTGATTTCTTCTCTTTCCCTCCCCTCCTGCCTTTATTTTTGTCCCCTCCCTAGGGCTTCCCCTAAAAATCTCAGGATTCCCCCATGATAAGCAACTTCATTTCTTTCAAAGAATCCTGCCCACCCCCATTAATAGGGAAGGAGGAGGGGTAAGAGGGAGATCTATAATTAGAGAAGCAAAACCCCCAGATAGAGGGTAAGGTAATACAGTTGATAGGCAGAATAGTCAGAAGTGGGCTAGGAATTATCATTTTGAGACAAAAAAAAAAAAAAACAACAAAAACAAGCAAGAGACTGTTCATTGACTGAGAAGTGTGTCTAATGAATGTCTGGCAGCAGGGTGAAATGTCTGGATGCTGTAAAACGTAGCAACCCTGTGAGGACATCCTTACACCAGTTTTCATGGAATCTCTCCAGCTGGTCCAGTCTGATATGCAATATTACATTGCATGGCATCCAGCATTTTCAGTAGAAAAGGTCAATAGTAGAAACCTTCTTTGTCCCATGACATGATGGTATGCTTTGGGCATTGTTTAAAAGCTTAAAGGAAGCCTAGCATAGGAAAAGCTGTCATTGATTGCTTTTGTCTCTGGAATTCCAGTTACCTGGCTGCCATGCTAGCTTCATTGCTTGTCTACTTTGGGCCGTTGACACAAAAAGAATGAAGAAAACATGTACATTTTTTTCCTGACCTTCCTGGTCTGCATCAGTTGAGCTGATTGATTAGAGTCTGTTCAAAGTTAATAGTCAAAGTGAAGTGGATGTTGTGCACACTGCACACTAAAGGTGTAACTGTGTGCAATTCACGCATCCAATCATGTGCAATACAAAATCCTGTTTTTTTCTACTTTGCCTTGCCCATGATTGGATACAACAAGGCTTTACTTTATTTACTAAGCTAAGCAGTGGCGTCACTAGGGTTGGTGTCACCTGGTGCGGTATAACATGGTGTCACCCCCCCCCCCAATAATTCCCCCCCCCCTAATAACACTGCATATATTGCCAACAGTAGTGCCGTTAATAACTTTCAACTAGCAGATTTGAATAACAAAATTATATGAAAATAATAGAATTCAAAGCTTAAACTGTTAAAGAACTGTATTTATTTTAACTGTGCCATGCCAAACGCAGCCACTGTGCCATCAATTGTTACCACTGTGCCCAGCAATTGTCACCACTATGCCATGCCATCAAACACAGCCACTGTGCTATGCCAAACACAGCCACTGTGCCATCAATTGTTACCACTGTGCCATCAATTGTCACCACTGTGCCCAGCAATTGTCACCAGTAGAGAGCCCTGGGGGGTGTGGAGAACAGGGGTGGAGAGCACTGGGGTAGAACAGGGGTAGAGAGCACTGGGGGGGTGGAGAGAACAGGGGTGGAGAGCGCTGGGGGGAGAACAGGGGTAGAGAGCACGGGGGGTGGAGAGCACTGGGGGGGGGGGCACTGGGATGGTGGCTGGAGAAGGATGGGGGGGATCAGAGGGGGCAGAAAGAACAGGGGTAGAGAGAACTGTGGGGGGGGGCTGGAGTGTGTGGTGGGGGAGAACACTGGGGGAAGGGGAAGCTTCACGGAGAACCTGAGAGGGGAAGCAGGGGGGCTGCATATAGAGGAACTGAGAGGTCTATATTCCTCCATACAGCCGCAGAATGCTTGATTCTCCTCCTCTCCCTCCTGCAAGCATTCAGCGGCTGTATGGAGGAATATAGACAGCTCAATTGCTCTATTTGCAGCCTATATGCGATTCCGGCTCTTACTAAGCACCTCTGGCTGGCTTTGCGGCCGCCATGACATCTCCTGTGTATCCCCACTGAGCTGGTCTGCCTGGGTCTGTGTTCGGCGATAACACAGTTACACGGTCCCGCCCCCCTAGACCAGTTTGTGTGATAAGCTGAACACTGATTCTATCTACTATCACATGAGCCGGTTTAGGGGGGCGGGACTGTGTTACAGCATCATCGCCGAACACAGACCCAGCCAGCTGAGCCCAGCAAGCTCCGTGATGATGATACACAGGAGAGAAAGGAGAGAGAGCACTGCAGCCCCGCAACTCAAACTGTCCACATTACAGGCAGCCTACCAGGATTTCTTCCGATCTCCCGATAGGCCAGTCCGGCACTGACCATAATATAATGGTAAATTGGGATTGTGTCACCCCTCTAAGGGGACACCATAATGACCATAATGACCGTAATGACCAACTGACCATAATATAATGTCAGCAAAAAAAAAAACACAAAAAAAAAAATAATCGGAATGGTGTCACCCCTCTAAGGGTGTCACCCGGGTGCAGACCACACCCCCGCACCCCCCCTAGCAACGCCTCTGAAGCTAAGTGAACATGCACTTGCTAAGCCAACAGCCCTTACTTCTTCAGTAAATTATTATGTCAGTATAACAGGCAAGCAGCTAGCATTTTCATGAGGAGATCAGCAATGGTAATCCCCATATTTCTCTTCTAACTGGTTTACATTAAACCATTGAATTGCTCTTTTACAGACACAGTAGAGCATTGGGGATAAAGACAATAAATTCCACCCTGGCTGTCAGTGTTTCATGCAGTGGTTGTGTTTAATTGTAATTTATTGTAGGTGTCTGTCTTTTATATATTGCCTAGTTGTTTGGCTTAATTGTCAGTATGGATGACAGTCACAACTTTAAAATGCCAACTCCTTCTTTCTTTCCTGGTTCATTTTTGCTGCATTTCTTATACAAAAATGTTCAAATCCCCAATACTAACGTTGCCAATTGTTTTGGAACTCTCATTCTTGTTTGATCCTTGGCACATGCAGCTCAGTAATTACAGCCGCTGCTGCAAACTGATGTTTCACGTGCCAAAAGCGCATAGTAAATGGCTTACTTGAAGAGTGATTGACATTAAAGAGACACGTTATTTTTTAAGCTAAACAAATCAAAAATTGATGGAGTCAAGTGCTGTTATAATAGCATAGAATGAATAACTTGTACATTCAGTTGTGGTTCATTGTGGTTTTTGTGTGTAATAAAATATAAAAATCCATAATTTTGTGGTCTTCTTTTAAATTAGTCTTCTTTTCTGTTTTAGTACATGATTAATGAGATCCGTTGGCAGAGCATAATATTTAGCAAATAAGCCATAGGAATAGCTTCTAACCTGTGTCTACATTTAGTTCACATGCCAATATTTGGCAGAAAATAATGGTACACGTGGGATTTTTGCATTCTTATACAGTATATCGTATCTACTATATATTCTGCTCATGATATTAGGGTTCTTGTACATGTTTAGGACCCTGCTAGCCATTGCAGACTGTGTAATCCATAGGAAACTCACCTTTTTTGATGTCACAATGTAGAGTATAAGATTTCCTATCATCTGTGCCCAGTCTTGCCACACAGAGTTAATCCAGCGCTGAGTAATCCTCTTTTAAAGTCCAGTGCAAATTAATCGGACTTCAGATAAAAACCTGCCAAATTAGGTTAAAGGGGAGGTTCCCCTAAAAAGAAACTTTTAACATTGCCTGTCTCTTCTTAATAACATGTAGAATCGGCTGGTAGTTTAAAAAAAAAACGGCCGTACATACCATTTTCGGCATGTAGTCTCACCGACGCTTCCGGGTCTGGCGGCCGGGGATGGGCGTGCCTACTTGATTGACAGGCATCCGATCGACGCATACAGCGCGTCACGAGATGCCGAAAGAAGCTGAACGTTGGTGCGCATGCGCCGTATAGAGCCGCACCAACGTTCGGCTTCTTTCGGCATCTCGTGACGCGCTGTATGCGTCGATTGGATGCCTGTACCCAAACATCATACCCGGAAGCGGCGGTGAGACTACATGCCGAAAATGGTATGTACGGACGTTTTTTTTTTAAACTACCAGCCGATTCTACATGTTATTAAGAAGAGACAGGCAATGTTAAAAGTTTCTTTTTAGGGGAACCACCCCTTTAAGTCTGTTTCTCTGTTTTTGCTTTCAGTAACAGGTTATTTACAAATATAGTGTGGACATGTTTATCATAACAAGATAATCCAAATAAGACATCCAAAGTTCATTGTATATTACTAGGATGTGTTATGATGTTATATCACCTCATGTTATGATAAACAAAACATAACATATGATAAACATGTCCTAGTTATATTTGTAAATAACCTCTCACTCAAAGCAAGAAGAGAGATTCCGGACTTTTTGATTTAGGCAGGGTTTTATCTGGAAGGCTGTTCGTTTTCACTGAGCATAAAAGAGGATAACTCAGCGCTGGATTAACTCTGTGTGGCAAGACTGGGCACAAATGATAGGAAATCTTATACTCTACATTGTGACATCAACAAAAAAAAATTTTTTTTTGGGTTTACATCCACTTTAATGATACTGACTAGTCCCATCATTTAGGACTCAAATCTTTAAACAGTTGTAGAAATTTCTAGGTATGTCCAAAGACTTTGTCCCCTCTCTGTATGTTGTAGTTCAACACACCTGGAAGTGTCGGAAGCTAAACTAGTGGTGGGTGTAGCTTAGTAGAAGAGCAAATATTATTGTAAGTGTTATTATTATATTATTTGCCTTTGTCTTATTTATTTATGTACATATTTATACATTTATTACTACGTCAATTACCGCATTCGGATCGCACCTCAGAGGATACTGACAGGTGTGAGGAAGTAAAGTGATGCCTCCTCACTGCCTGTTTATCACCAACAAACATGCATGGGGTTGCAGGGATTTTATGACACTTACCAGGGCCGATCCTAGGGTCACAGACGCCTGGGTGCAGAAATATTGCTGGCATGAGTGTGGTCATCTTTACCAACTTCTCTGCATTACAAATGTTTATATGGCTACAACGCAAACACGGAGATGCTCCCCTAAGAAGTCTTCATTTTTGTCCCCCATCAGAGTCCCCCCCAGCAGGTGTTCACCATCAGAACCCCCCACAGCGGTGTCCCCCATCAGAGCCCCTCACAGCAGGTGTCCCCGATCAGTGAGAGGTATGCGCTCTTGTCAGTTGCCAGCAGAGAGAACAAGCGGGATGGGGAACCGCAGCACACGCTACATGTGCTCCGCCTCTGGACACAGATAAGGAGGAGGAAGGGGAGCACTTTGGAGCTTCGGTGCCCCCACCTCTGCGGCGCCTGGGTGTGCACCCTGCCTAAGATCGGCTCTGCCGCTTACCCCTTTACAACGTCCATTGTGCAAAGTGGCATGTAAACATCCCTGTCTGCTGCCAATTGCAGTTTGGGGGGACAGCAGTTTGTGGGTGGCATAAACGTAGCTTCACTGCACATTTTTGACAACCCCCAAAAACATGTCTAAATGAAGCCTTTACGCCGCGTATACACGGTCGGAATTTCCGACAACAAATGTTTGATGTGAGCTTGTTGTCTGAAAATCCGACTGTGTATATGCTCCATCGGACATTTGCTGTCAAAATTTTCGACAACAAATGTTTGAGAGCTGGTTCTCAATTTTTCCGACAACAAAAGTTCTTGTTGGAAATTCCGACCGTGTGTACACAATTCAATGCACAAAAATTCTATGCATGCTCGGAATCAATTCGACGCATTCTCGGAATCATTGAACTTCATTTTTCTCGGGTCGTCGTAGTGTTGTACGTCACCGTGTTCTTGACGTTTCGCAATTTCCAACAACATTTGTGTGACCGTGTGTATGCAAGACAAGTTTGAGCGAACATCTGTCGCAAAAAAATCCATGGTTTTGATTTCGAAATGTCCGATCGTGTGTACGCGGCATGAGAATCATAATTGTTTGTTGAGTTAGGCTACACATGAATTTACGCTTGACGGAATAAAGCCACTGTGATGGCAAACCTCATGCACACATGGCTGACCTCATCAGTTAGTTGACTTAGCTGCCCTGCATTGTGCTCTGCTTCAGCCCACTTATTATACAGTAAGTCTAGGAAATCCTGATCAGCCAACCAATTTATCACTTGACCTAAAATCAATATTTTAGATGCAATCCTTTAGATTCAGCAACAATAATATAGTGCAAGATCCTACTTAAACTATGCATTTAATATATATAAAATTAGGTATGCCTTTATCCACTTGCTGCCCGCTTGTCTGCAACTTACTGCAGATGGGCCGCCTGTGCAAGTTTAAGTTTATTTTCAAAATATAGATGTTACATTTGATAGATCAAAACAAAAGTCATTATATTGCATTACACAACGTCATATTTAGTAGTAAACTCTTTTTAATAACACTGGTCTAAATCAAAGAATCATTCATTATCCAGAGATAAAGAATACAACAAAAAACAAAATTTTTTTGTAAATCAACCTAACTGAAATTGAATAGTTACTCGTACTTTCCCATCCCCAGTCATCCCTTAACTCTTGTTTAAATTCACAGTAACTTACATTATGAATCACAACAAGAGTTATATCTCTCAAATCTATGAATATGGTAAATTCTTAAAGCGGATCTCCCGAGCCCCCCCCCTTTTTTTTTGCCATTATATTTCTGAAAGCATATCAAATGAGTTACTCAGTTCTCTGCCATTTCTAATCATCCGCACAGTGATTCCTTCTGGAATCATAACTTTTATTTTGTCAGGAAAGCCGTTTCCATTTTGCTTGTGGGCATGAAGCCGACAAGCACTTACTTCCTTGTTTTGGTGAATGCTGAACTCCCAGCTGGAATACCTGATATCGGGAAGATGTATGCCTGGTGACAGCGACGGCATACTCCGATAGTTGGATCCTGGAATACCTGATATCGGGAAGATGTATGCCAGGTGCCGCTGTCAGCACACGATCTCCTGATACAACAGCTCTCCGCTGATACGTAGACATGTGCATTCGTTTTCGTTAGAATGCATTTTCGTCCAAAAATCAGTTTTTTTCGTTATCGTTTTAACAAACGATAACGAAAGCGCAAGAAACAAAAATGGAAAGATCCGACATAAAAAATGCTTTATTTTCGTTTTCGTTGCGGTAAAAATTCGATATAGAGAGATTCGACATTATAGGGAAAAGATTCGACATTATAGGGAAAAGATTTGACATTATAGAGAAAAGATTTGACACTATAGAAATAATAGATTCGACATTACAGAGATTAGATTTTGATTTATGAGAAAATAGATTCGACAATATTACTAGTCATACAACATTAGAATTCTTGTAGGAGGAATATTCGAACGGAAATGTACGATTCGACGTAAAGATTCGACGTTCCGTCGAATATTCTTTTGACCATTTGACAGAAACCAAGTATTATTGGATTTTTGGACGAAAGCTATTCCCCAACGAAAAACGAAATAAATCAAAACGATTTTCGGGAGTAACTAAACAAATTTATTTTCCAAACGAAAACGGAAAAACTAAACAAAATATTCCAGTCTGCACATGTCTACTGATACGTTAGTCAGCTGGCGAGTTCCTCCGGTCTTCTAGAAGCACGAGCCGGAAGCACTTGGGCCTGCTCCTCTCCAAATGGTGGGTCTCTGGATGGATCCCCTTTCAGGCTTCAGGCCTAGCCGCTTGGCTGTGAAGCTCTCCCCTGCTCCGCATAGGAAAGAACGCAGGATAGCGAAAACAGCTCCTCCCCATTTTTAAATAGCCTCGCCCATCAGGCTGTGCAGAGGCGTCATGTGCTCCAGGAGGGAAAGGCAGTGTGGGAAGTGTAGATATTGGGTGATAACTGTGCTTAGGAAAGATGTTGGGTGAAGATGGACTGCAGCCCCCCCTAATTAGATACCCCTGGTGCGGTACTAAGTGAAATAATAGTAGTGTATGATGGGGGTGGTTGCGCTGTCTGAACACTCCTTAACAAATAGATAAGGAAAGAAAACTAGGCAAAGGTATTGCCCCGCAGGGACACAATCAGTAAGGACCACTACACCCTAGTAATAAAATACAGTGCAATGTTTATAAATATACAATATAACAACTAATAAGTGAAATGTGATAGGACTATCAGTCCAATGGTTGGTAATGGTGTATGTGAACCAAAATATAGTGTTGTGCCCAAATGTGTTAATCACTAAGAGAGCTCTATGGCTCCCTATTGAGTGCCTGTACCAGCCTAAAAGATGTGTGAATGGAAGTAAATCACATATCATAAATGAGATACAATAACCTGTAACCAAGTTAAAACTATGTGACATCAATTAAATCAAAAACAATATAAATATAAATAACATGTGCATAAAAAACTGCCGTAAGGGCAATGGATGTGATACTTGATTGGCACCAAACCGTGAATAGTGCACCAAATAAATAAAGTCCACTCTAAAAGTCCATATCAGTGAAAGTTCATACTAAGTGCAATAATCCTTAGTGACTGAATCATCATAAACAACCGTTGAGTGCTTCCGCTGTGTTTCGGTGCTCCCCCACCAGGTTCCCCACTCGCCAGAGCCACTCACCCCTGCAGGGGTAAAATGCACGTAGTATAACACTGAGGCACTGTATCCAATCTCGTCTTCCCGTTGTGTTGTCTACCGTGGATGTAGGTCCAGTGGATGGAATGTCTCACTTTAATATTCCTGGTTCCTCCGGGGGGAAAAAAACACAAGCTCCCATAGCGTAGTATGTAAAAAAATGCTAGTTTATTTGCACTATCCACCCGAGCCCGGGGGGTGCAGGAAAAATGCATCAGAGCCAAGTATGGCAGAATTAAAAACAGAAAAATAAAAAATTGTACAAGATAAAATTTCAGGAACAAACAGATAAAAAACAGGCACCGTACAGCCGTGAATAATGCGTCTCTGGCATATAGCACTGGCGTGCGTTCCACTGAGTGCCAGGAAGCTAACCGGATGTACGTGCATGCGTGTATCCGCTTGACGCACGTTTCGTGATAGACGTTTTCAAAAGCGGATACACGCACGCTTTTGAAAAGGTCTATCACGAAACATGCGTCAAGCGGATACATGCGCGCGCGCATGTACATCCGGTTAGCTTCCTGGCACTCAGTGGAACGCACGCCTTTGCTATATACCAGAGACGCATTATTCAAGGCTGTACGGTGCCTTCTTTTTATCTGTTTGTTCATGAAATGTTATCTTGTATAATTTTTTCTTTTTATGTTTTTAATTCTGCCATACTTGGCTCTGATGCAGTTTTGTTAACCCATTTTTTCTGCACCCCCCCCCAGGCTCAGGGGGATAGTGCAAAAAAACTAGCAGTACCTGCCAGCTATACCCACCCTGGTGAAAAGCCAGCAGTAACTGCCAGCCATATCCACCCTATGGGAAAGCCAGTAGTACCTCCCAGCCATACTCACCCTGGGGACAGCCAGCAGTTTCTTCCAGCCATGCCCACCCTGGGGGAAAGCCAGCAGTACCTGCCAGCCATACCCACCCTGGGAGACAGCCAGCAGTACCTGCCAGTCATACCCTCTCTGAAGGACAGCCAGCGGTACCTGCCAGTCATACCTGCCCTGGGGGACAGCAGCAGCTGCCAGTCATACCCATCTGAAGGACAACAGCTACTATTCCTCCCAATGAAACCAATAATGGGGCATTATTCATTCCACTGACACCAATTATGGGGCACTATTCCTCCCAATGACACAAACAATGGGGCATTATTCCTTCCACTGACACCGATAATGAGGCACTATTCCACCCAATGACACTAATGATGGGGTACTAATCCTTCCACTGACACCAGTGATGTAAATAATTCTACTACTGACCACCAAACCAATGCATTGTTTACTCCCACCGATACCAGGGCATTGTTTACCCCATTAACCATAGCTGTATGGTATGTAAGTAAACCAGCCCTTCATTTTAAAACGTTTGGAGGCCCTTGCCCTAGACCACTGGAGCCTGGGGAAAAAGATGCTGCAGGGACCGGTCTAGCAGGGAGCATCAGAAGATCAGGCAAGTAAATCTACTTGTATTGTTGCCCTAGACCTAAATGAGCACAGCCCCACTATGCCTGTCCTACCCATGATATCATGCCATCTACTAGTATTTGCATTTCCACAACACAATCGATAAGCATGCACCAAAATGAAGGGATGCAAAAGACAATATTTAGAAAATAACTACACAGTAAGTGTCATTGTCATTTCCCTATAAACGCTCAAGTATTTTCACCAGTGCAATAGGCGAAAATTACTTTGAATTAAAAAATAAAATAACATTTTAAAATATCATTTGAGGTTTTTTTTCTTTGACAATTAAATGAGCTTTGCCTGCAAATTTACCAAATAACTAAAATAACAATATTGTGAAACTATAAAGCCTTTGACTGGCAATGTCACATATAGGAATATGTGAAGCTTAATAACGCTGGGGGGTCCAGACAGAACTACTGACGGAGTAATATACCGTTGCATTGCTTTCCTGACATAAAACATTTCCAAGGCTGCACTGATAATAGGCTTCTGCCTCTGGAAATAAATTACCATATTTAGTAGCATGCAAAAATCATTTCAAGAAGTGACAGATAACTTTTCTGGTTTGTTCCCCCAGTGCTATAAGCTTCTTCACATTTGGGATATGAAAGGAGTTCAACGTTAAACTTTTCCTAACATATTTAAACTTTAAAGAATTTCATGAACACAAGAATCTTTTGCAAATCTTGAAGTCAAATGTAGTGCTAATCATTAATTTATTCAAATTACGCTTTATTTCTACTGACATTGGCTAGACAAAATGTGCTGGTTAAAGTTTATTATTTACGGAAATGTAAAGTATGTCTGTTGAAGAGGTGCAGATGAGACAGAAATTATAATTGAACATGGATTGATGGAACATGACATCTACTGGTTTAACATGGAAATACTATAGTCATATGAGCATAGCACTTGGTTCTCTTCTGCCACCTAGTGGGTAAACAGAGAACTTAAACAAGGCTTATTTTAAAGTTAATCATCAGCAACTGATAGAAGCTGCCATTCTCCCATAATGAATACTAGTTGTGTGACAGTTACTTCACCAACTCAGCTTAGAGCTATTTAGATGACAGCAAATATCAACTTCCATTATAAGTGTGAAAGACAATTTTTTATAAGGTAGTATAAAGGCAGAGACTATGGGGTTAATTTACTAAAGGCAAAAAGATGTGTGCGTTTTGCAAAGTGCAGTTGCCCTCTGCAAGTGCAGTTGCTCTAGACCTTAGTAAATGAGGTAAGGCTTCACTTTGCAAAGAGTATCCAATCATTGCAAGGAAAATAAAAAATAACATAATTTTTGCTTGAACGTGATTGGATGATTAAAGTCAGCAGAGCTTCTACTCATTTACTAAGCTCTGAGGACAACTGTCATGCCACCGAGATTGCATGGTGTGGAGTCCTTGCGGGCACGCTCCCGTGATACAGCAAGCTGCTATAGCCGCTCACTGTATCACTCAGCCCCGCCCCCCGGGGCGCCGCGTCATTGGATTTGATTGACAGCAGCGCCAGCCAATGGCTGCGCTGCTTTCAATCCATCCGCTCTAGCCAATCACCGGCCAGGCTGAGCGGCGAAGAGGGTGTCGGGGCCAAGTGCGGAACTTTCGAAGGGCCAGGTAAGTATAATGGGGGGCCGGTATTGCTTGAAAAGAGACGTATATGGACAGCCGCACTCCAATAGGTATGAAAAAACATGCCCTTTATTAGGGTAAATAAAAATGTATGCACTACAAAACAACAGCAAACAATGGGAAATGACACAGCTGACGCGTTTCGCATTGATCCTCAATGCTAATTCATAGCTATGAATTAGCATTGAGGATCAATGCGGAACGCGTCAGGTGTGTAATTGCCAGCACCTGTTTGGTCTCTGAGTGGACATTGATTACCTGGAGCTCACCTGGAGCGGCGGTCCCACTTGCCGGTATTGCTTGAAGTGTTTTGAAAAAACCTTTACCTTTACAACCCCTTTAACTATAGTAAGATTCCTTACGCCCCTTTCACACGTGCGGACCTTATGTCCTTTTTTTCATCCATCCGTTTGTGAATGAAAAAGGGACATACATTGGTCCCTATGTGATTGCGGGTGTCAGCGGATGAACATCCGCTGACACCTGTAATCGTCCGCCTCCGCAAACATCAGATTTTGCAGACGGAAGAAAATCCTACTTTTTTTTCCATCTGCAGAGCGGATTGGATGAACATACAGTCCGTGTTCATCCGCTCCCACCCATAGGGGAGAGCGGAGAAAAACCAGGGTGGTCCATGCGCAGTGTGCGGAGACCGCCCTGTCATCCGCCAGCTCAGCGGGGATATACGGAGCGATCCCCGCTGAGCTTACGGACATACGGAGACGGATCATTACTGAAAGGGGCCTAACTTTTGTCTTAATACATTTTACAATTCACCTGTGCTCTTTGTACTGAACTAAAGAAAAAGATGTGCGCATCATAAAAGGATCACACACACAGTGTTAGATGCCTTATGCTCTGTTCATGGCAGCATTTGAAAATCAGCAATTTTTCCTCCTATAGTGACGAATGTAAATATTAGAAAAAAAAAATTATTTCATGTATGGTGCTGGGAGTTACAGTATGCAGCAAAGATGTATTGTCTTAGAAAATACCTTATAAAAAGATCAGGCTTTGCAACAGTTAACTGGTTAAAGGCCTTCCTAAGGTGCATATTCAAACATCCCCAGCTATTGCTATGATTATTAATTTTGACGATCTGTCAAAAAAATAAAAATAATCTTAACATTTTTTTTTTTAAACTGATACAAGTGTGCATGCCAATATGAGCTTGATTTACTAAAACCGGAGAGTGCAAAATCTGGTGCAGCTCTGCATAGAAACCAATCAGCTTCTAACTTCAGTTTATTCAATTAAGCTTTCACAAATAAAAAAAACAACTGGAATCTGATTTGTTTCTATGCAGACCTGCGCCAGATTTTGCATGCTACCACTTGCCTAACATAGATGTACGTTAACAGAATGGCACGGGCAGGCAAAGCAACGTACAGGTATGTTGCTTTGAATCTGGTGCCTAGCGAGCTCCGTGACCGTGCCCACGGGACCCGCAGACCCGATGTCCGTGTCACGGAGCTGCAGAACGGTGAGATGTAAACAATGCATTTCCCTGTTCTGCCTAGTGATAGGACAAAGATCTACTGCTCCCTGTCATCAGGAGCAGTGATCACTGTCGTGTCACTTGTAGCCTGTCCCACACACAGTTAGAATCACTCCCTAAGACACACTTAACCCCTTCCTCGCTCCCTAGTGGTTAACCCCTTCCCTGTCAGTGATATTTATACAGTTATCAGTGCATTTTTATAGCACTGATCGCTGTATAAATGACAATGGTCCCAAAATAGTGTCAAAAGTGTCCAATGTGTCAACCGTAATATCTCAGTCACAATAAAAATCGCAGATCGCCGCCATTACTAGTAAAAAAAATGAATAATAATAAAAATACCATAAAACTACCCCCTATTTCGTAGACACTGAGGACCAGATTCTTGTACATTGTGCGGCGGCGTAGCGTAAGCCATTTACACTACGCCGCCGCAACTTAACAGAGCAAGTGCCGTATTCCCAAAGCACTTGCTCCGTAGTTTGCGGCGGCGTAGTGTAAATGGCCTGGCGTAAGGCTGCGTAATTCAAAGGGGGCGGCTTGTATTTAAATTAAGAGCGCCCCCGCGTCGATCAAACTGCGCATGCGCCGGCCGCAAAAATAGCCCAGTGCGCATGCTCCAGCTCACGTCGGAAAACGTGAATGAAACCGACGTGAGCGTCGTTTACGTAAATCCCTATTTGCGAACGACTTAGTAAAACAACGTAACCGACGGAAAAAGACGACGCTGACCCGACGCCATACTTAACATGGCAACGACGGAACTTTGTAAACCTACCCCTCATATAGCAGGGGTAGGTTTACGCTTACGGAAATGACGTAAACGATGACGGGGTGGCGTAAAATTGTTCGGGAAACGTCGTATTAGGCTCATTTGCATAGGCAAATGAGAAATCAACGTAAAGGCCACCTAGCAGCCAGCTAAGTCATTACATCTACGATCCGACAGTGTAAGTGTTTTACACCTGTCGGATCTTCACTGTATCTATGCGTAAGTGACTCTATGAATCACTTACGCATAGATACCCGGGGAAAAAAACAGCCGTATCTCTTTTGAGAATCTGGCCCTATAGGTTTTGCGCAAACCAATAAATATATGCTTATTGCAATTTTTTTTTACCAAAAATATGTAGAAGAATACATATTGGCCTAAACTGAGAAAAACATATTTTTTTATATATTTTTTTGGGGATACTTATTATAGCAAAAAGTAAAAAATATAGATTTTTTTAAATTTTCGCATTTTTTTGTTTATAGCGCAAAAAATAAAAACCGCAGAGGTGATCAAATACCACCAAAAGAAAGCTCTATTTGTGGGAAAAAAAGGACACCAATTTTGTTTGGGAGCCACGTCGCACGACCGCGCAATTGTCAGTTAAAGCGACGCAGTGCCGAATGGCAAAAAATGGCCCAGTCATTGGGCAGCCAATTCTTCCAGGGCTGAAGTGGTTAAATAAACCCCTATGCGTCTTTGTTTTATGAAACCGAGATTATTAGATCCATTGCAGGGCACACAATAGCAGAATAATTTACCTTGATTTTGGAGTGTAGGTTATTTCATGTATTCATGAACCTGCAGTACTGACATAATTTGCAGTGATTTACAGATGTTAGTGGACCGTTCACATCAGCCCCTTTCCCCTGAGAGAACTTACAGTCTAATGTCCCTGCCATAGTTATACAGTTTGTGAAAGCTAATTAACTCGTCAGTATGTTTATTTTTTTTTTTTTTGGAGTTGTGGGAGAAAAAAACAGAGCATCAGTGGAAACCCATGCAAATACAGGAAGATCATACTAATAAGAGAAAATACTAATAATACAAACAGCATCTCTGGGAGCATTTGTACATTTGGACTGCACTTCTTGCAAGGCCACAGTTCAAATCATAAAGCCATGATATTATCTAGAATGAATTAAACTTACAGTTTATGTGATTTTTAAGTGCTAATTAAAATATACTATTTAACCACTTGCTGTATGCCTCACATACATATACGTCGGCAGAATGGCATGGGCAGGCAAAGCAACGTACAGGTACATTGCTTTGAATCTGCTGCCTAACGGACACCCACACGCTGCCGCGAGCTCCGTAACCACGCCCGTGGGACCCACGGACTTGATGTCTGCCGGTGTCCCACGATCGTGTCACTGGAGAAGCGGAATGGGGAGATGCCTTTGTAAACAATCTACTGCTCCCTGTCATCAGGAGCAATGATCACTGTCATGTCACCGGTAGCCCATCCCCACACAGCTAGAATCACTCCCTAGGACACACTTAACACCTTCCCGCCCCCTACTGATTAACCCCCTCACTGCCAGTGTCCAGGGGCAGACTGACAACTCATGGGGCCCCCGGGCAATAGAAGATTATGGTGCCCCTGGGCTTACAGATGGCCACCACGCCAGGAGGCAGTGCAGAGGCGGGGCAGCTAAAATATCAGGATTTTCACATCAAAAGCATCTTGGTTTCAGACATATCAGGGACAGATGTAAAAAAAACATAGATTTATAGTTTTATACATACTGTCCCTGGTTTTACTGGGCCTGGAAACCCTGATGGGGTCCCCTATTGGCATGGGGCCCTCGGGCAGTGCCCAAGTGACTCAATGGTCAGTCCGCCCCTGCCAGTGTCATTTACACAGTAATCAGTGCATTTTTATAGACACTGATTAATGTATAAATGACAATGGTCCCAATGTAGCGTCAAAAGTGTCCAATGTGTCCACCATAATGTCGCAGTCACGATAAAAATCGCAGATCGCCGCCATTACTAATGAAAATGCCATATACAACCCCTTTTTTTGTAGACGCTATAACTTTTGCGCAAACCAATCAATAGCCGCTTATTGCGATTTTTTTTACCAAAAATATGTAGAAGAATACAGATCGGCCTAAACTAAAAAAATAATAATAATCGTTTTATATATTTTTTGGGATATTTATTATAGCAAAAATTTAAAAATATTGCTTTTTTTTTTCAAAATTGTCGCTTTTTTTTTTTGCAATAAAAATCACAGAGGTGATCAAATACCACCAAAATGAAGCCCTATTTGTGGGAAAAAAATGACTTTAATTTTGTTTGGGAGCCACCTTGCACGACCGAGAAATCGTCAGTTAAAGCGACGCAGTGCCGAATCGCAAAACGTGCTCTGGTCAGGAAGGGGGTAAATTCTTCCGGGGCTGAAGTGGTTAAAGTATATTAATTGCAGTAGCAATATAAGTTAAAGTAACATCTTCAATATTTTTCACATTCTGCTCAATAAATGCACCTGAGCAATGGCAGATTGAGGCATTCAAAGTCAACCGATAGGGTGAAATGATATATTTTAATTAGCACTATTTAATACCATGAACTATAATCCCCAGAATGAATAAATGCACTGCAAGGTTTTTTTGTGTCACTAATGCTGCTGGGTCCCCTTGGCTTGGAGCCCACTGGAGGATCCTTTTTGTAAATTTAATGGCTAGTCTGCCCTTGTTTAAGTAGTATACTATGTAATCTAATATATTAATAGATCGCCCTCACTTATTACTAGTGAATTTATTTCATCCAAGTGCTAACGATGACAGAATATATTATTTCCTCTCGTCTGGATGTTCTGAAGACTCCAATAAATCTTCAAACTGACTTTTAGATACTTGGGAAGTTGTTGAGTGTGGCTTAGGTGAAGCCCAAAGGCATGTCAAGTTTTGTCTTTTTCATCTTTCTCCTTACCTTTCATCAAAGCCAGGCAAGACATTAATGGCATAGTGAATTTATGAGCATCCGCAATGTGCTGATCCATCACATACATGCAGCTGATCTGTTAGATGACTACTAGATGTGGCAACCAAGGAAAATAAATAATATGTCAAAATGTGACACTTTCCATTTATTAGACTAGTTAACGAATAAAAATCACATCATGTGTTCTTGACTTACAGATTCAGAAAGTAAAACACATAAACTAATACTAATATACAGTGCTGACTGGGACATACAGGTCTGTAGTTTAGCCAAGAGAGGTCACTCATCTCCCTCTTCACATTCAATATCCTAGGTTTTGAAAAGTCATTTTCATTTGCTACTATAACTTAGTAGTCTTATAAAATATGTAGTCTGTCACACATATCCATACTCTTACATTTATTTTTATTTTTTTTATTCTCTCTTCATTTATTATATTTCTAATTGGAATTCTGTGCTTTAACCACTTAAGACCCGGACCAAAATGCAGGTAAATGACCAGGCCCCTTTTTGCGATTCGGCACTGCGTCGCTTTAACTGACAATTGCGCGGTCGTGCGACGTGGCTCCCAAACAAAATTTGCATCTTTTCTTCCCACAAATAGAGCTTTCTTTTGGTGGTATTTGATCGCGTCTGCGATTTTTATTTTTTTGCGCTATATACAAAAATAGAGCGACATTTTTGAAAAAAAAACAATATTTTTTACTTTTTGAAAAATCAAATAAACAAAATTTTAGTCAAACATTTAGACCAAAATGTATTTAGCCATATTTGCTAACTAGCGGGAACAGCGACACTAATACAGCGATCAGAAAAATGATCGCTTAGTGATGCTGGCAATAGGGAGTGAAAGGGTTAACTAGGGCGGTGATCAAGGGGTTAAAACTTTATTGGGGGGGTACGGGGGCTACCCTGGACCTAACACTAACTGCCTGTCACACTGACACTAAATGCAGTAATCATACATGTATGATTACTGCATTCAGTGACACTGTGACAGGGGGAGGGGGGGGGGCGATCGCAAGGGGTTATTTGTGCCTATGTGTAGTGTGTGTCAGTGTAGTGTTGTGCAGACTTACTGTGCGATGTGATCTCTCCTCAACGGTGGTTGAAAATACCGCTGAGGGGAGAGATCACATCACTTCCTCCTTCCTGTGTTTACACAGGAGGAGGAAGTGCACTGCAGGGGGAGCGAGCGGAATGGATGCGAGCGAAACCTGGAGGGGGCGGACAAAAACGAATAGCCGCCCCCTCATCCCGGATCGCTCGGCCAGCTACGGGGACCGTGGCATGTACCGGGGGGGTCCTGATCGGACCCCCGACCCACCTCAAGGCACCAACGTATATATACGTTGATGTGCCTGTCGGTGCCATTCTGCCGACGTAAATGTACATGCGAAGGTCCATAAGGGGATAATGAATAAAATCAGGGTTTGAGTCACTACTGATTTGCATAAAATTAAAGCTAGCATGGTAAAAAAAATAAAAAAAAGAAATCTGACTCATGTATTCGTTGTAAATACCTTACTAGATGATACAATTTTGTACTGAAGTTTGAATATTCCTGCTTTGGCTAATGCAATGTCTATTCTGCTAATACTAACAGCACTACTTGCAGGGGCGGGCTGACCATTCGGAAACTTGGGCTCCGCCCGAGGGCTCCATGCCACTAGGGGGCCCCATCAGGGTTGCCAGCCTCAGTAAAACCAGGGATAGTATGTAAAAATCAGTGTTTTAAAAAAAAAATCCCAAGATTAAAGCTGCCCCTCCTCTCCAGTACCTTTTTAGTGTGTGTATGTGTATTCTGTGTATATGTATACTGTGTGTCTGTGTATACTGTGTGGCCCCATAATCTATTGCCCAAGGGGCCCCATAATCTCCTATTGCCCGGGGGCCCCATGAGTTGTCAGTCCGCCCCTGACTACTTGTATTACTGCGTCCCCCCGTACCCCCGTAGGAGCTGCTGGTTTAGATTTTGGGCGACAATTTACCTCTCTTCTCGCTGTCCAGGGTGAAAGGAGAGTCCAAAGAATTTCAATGTCCACACACAATTTACCTCTTTCTCTTTGGATTTATTTTGGAGACCTTTATTGGAAAAGAGGAGTAAGGGGTGGAAGGGTAGGAAGGTTCAGATGCACAGTCACAAAGTAAGGAAACACTCCTGTTTCCAGCAAACAGTTCTCGTCGCCACTCTAGCCAGTGGGTATTGGTCACACGGATAGGTCTCTCTCACTGGCCTAGCAGCCGGGATGGCGCACAAAATAAAGTAAAGTCTCTGCCACAGACCTTCCTTTCTCAGTGAGATATTTTGGTCCGGAATCCTCTGCCACAGGATTCAGCACCCGGATCTCTTTAGCCTTTCTCACTAGAACCTTTAGACCTAACAGGTGACACTGTCAGGCCTCTTGGTGTACGGTGCATCCTTTGATGAAGCTTCCAGGCCTTCTCCTAAGGTACCAGCCTCTTGCATGGTCCTTACCAGGATAGGTCCTCCCCTGGTCTTCTCCATCAAGTGTCTTCCTCCCACAGGACGGACAGCACAGGATCACCTCTGCAGTACGGGCCCCAGTAAGACATTTGGGCCCACCAGATGAAGCTGCAGCCCCAGGCCAATGTGGTCCTGGAGCTAGGATTCACAACACGCACCCCCGGCCAGGCGGGCCACGATTTGCGCACAGACGAACCCCGCACCAATGGCATCTGTCACTTAAGTACCCCTCCCAGCATGCACAGCGGAGGGCAATCACTCCCACTAATCGTTGCTGAGGGGGACACTCAATATACCATGACCTGCTGCTGCCACCCTTGGCCTGGGGTGGTAATAACACCCCCAGGCGATCAATGGTGGATCACTTCCAGCACAGCCATGGCTGGAACAGAGGCTTAATTGCCTTTAATCACTCTGGTCTGAGCCCAAATAACAGCTCAGACCCCCACTAACTTTTAAGCAGCGCCTGTTCATCAGAAGCAGGGTGCTACACTACTAATGCTTCTACTACTGATACTAATAATTATGATTAATACAGTAAAATCTTGGTTTGCAAGCATAATTTGTTCCAGAAACATGCTTGTAATCCAAAGCACTTGTATATCAAAGCATTTTTTTTACAGGGTATAAAAGAGAAGAGAGAGGCACCTCTAAGTGTAACAATAAGTTGCTAAATGTTGTACCTTCATTTAATGTAACCATATTGCTATACTTAGAGACTCCTCTCATCTTTTTTATACTCTGTTGTGACATGATGCTACTCTTATATCAAGACATCGCTTGTATATCAAGGCAACATTTATTAAAACATTTTGTTTGTCTTGCAAAACGCTCTCAAACCAAGTTACTCTCAAACCAAGGTTTTACTGTACCTCTAATACAATTACTAGTAACAGTTCTTAATAAGGCTGTGACCATCATTTATTTTTAGTACCTTTTTGAAGGGATATCCAAACTTTGTGATAGTGACCACAGTAAAACATGTAATCCATATATTGTATATTTGTATTAAAACTGCATTTCTGTCTGCTACACATTTTGAGTTTTTGCTGGGCTATCACCACTGTCTATGCAAGACAATAACTGTGAGGCAATGCCATGCGTGTTCAGTACTTTTCACTGTTTGAACGTCAAGGCGAATAAGTATGAATATGATATAATAATTAGTGTAAGCCGCCGTACACACGGCCGAGGTTCTCGCTGAAATGCACATTCCAGCGAGGACCTCGGCCGTGTGTACGGTCTCGGCGAGCTTCCCGTCGGGAAGCCCGTCGAGCCGAAATAGAGAGCACGCTCTCTATTTCCTCGACGGCCCGCCTGGAAGAATGGCTGGTTGCCATTCCCGACGGGCGGGTCGCCGAATTCGACGGCCGGGAGAGAACCTCGACGGGCGGAACGATGTGTTCTGCCCGTCGAGGTTCTCTGCCGTGTGTACGGCGCCTAAGGCCTCGTACACACGATCAAATCTGTCTGCTGGAAACGGTCTGCTAGACCGTTTCAGCAGACAGATTCGATTGTGTGTACGGGCGAGCCGACGGATTTGGCCACCCGACAGATTGGAAAGCATGCTTACCAATCTGTCGGCTGGGAACCCGTCCGCCCGACATGTCTGCTGGTTAGTACGCTAACCAGCAGACATGTCTTCTCGCACACGCGCCGAATGGTTTCGACGCATGCGCGGAAGTGTTTTACTTCCCGGTGCGGTGACGTGGCGGCGTCAACGTCACTGCCACGTCACCGACACGTCAGCGCGCTGTCTGCTGGCGGGGATTTTGGTTTGCTCGTGTGTACACGCGAGCAAACCAAAATGCCAGCAGACAGATTTGTTCAAATCGGTCAGACAGACCGTTTTGAACAAATCGATTGCCTCGTGTGTACGAGGCCTTACTCGAACACGTCTGTGTTAGCTTTGTCGGAATTTCATCCGAGCACGCTGAAAATGATCAAAAACCCGAACCTGAATCAGAACATCATTGAAGTCAGTATTGATGGAATTTTCCTGGAACGTATACACCGCAGTTCCACTGCTAAATGGCAAATTTCCAGCTGCAGTAATACCACTGATAATCACGTTGTCACCTGGGATTCTAGCTGTAAATTTAAATTACTGCAGCTGGGAGTCTGTAATTTAGTGGCAGGAGACTGGCATATACAGGTCAATGGGCAACTGGTCATCATGATTGAAGTGCATTACCTGGCAGGATGATGCAATTGAAGGACACATTGCTGAATACCGTGATTGACACTGGATTTCCTTCTGGGGACAGTAAAAAACTGTATTCTTTTTCTTTTTAGTTTTAACTCCCCTTTACCAGTTCACATGGGGGGCTTTCCACAGATTGCACCAAGACCCCTTTTACCATTTTACTTTTCCCCTTACCTCCTTTTTGGAATACATGGAGGTAGGGAAAGGGCCCTTGACTCTAAACTTTGGGACAAGGGTACCTTACAAGGTGGAGGCTTTTCTGTGCCCCCCTGCAAGATGCCCCTCCCTTAAAATGCTTATGGTCTGGTGTGGTACATGGAGGCCAGGACCCAGGTTGCATGCCTAGAAAAGGGTCTGGTTGGAATATTAAAATATTACTAAACCCAGGACCCTGCATTCACTATATCTGGTCTCCCAAATACACATGGAAATGCAATAGTTTTAGTAAATACGAACTGCTAAATACCTTTTTTCATCAGCAGTATACAGAGGTCTTGTGACTTCTATCAGTGTCCAGCAGAGCTGGTACTGCAGGACCCCTGACCCTCTGTCTGGACAGAGCTGATTGGCCTTGAGCTGATCACATGCACCATCCCCCCCACAAAAAAAGACTCTTCTGCAATGCACACTAAACTGAGCCTATGACAGATAAAATAGACTTTTTACACAATGCAGAGGATTAACCCCTTAGGTTCCACATTGAGTATAACAAGCATGCTTTACTGCATATACAGACTGATTTTACTGTTTATTTTTAATATTGTACACGACTCTAAGAATGTGTCCTGAATGGCAGGTACATTTCCCCAATATTTGGGTTGTCCCTTTAGGGAGGGGGGAGCAGTTGTGGAGATATGGCTTGTAACAGAATGGCCCGTGACACCCAGAGACGTTGGAAGGATGAGAGATACTCCTGTGCCAGCAGCACCAAAAACTCTTGGGTCGAAATCCACCCTGTGCCCTTTTGGGTATAGGGTGGCTAATAGTGAATCATAATTCATATTACATGAGATGGGACATTAATAATACTTCATATTGCAGGACTGAGATATCACAAGGAGTCATGATGACATGACCAGGTCAGCCAGTGAGTCATACCTTTTGTATAATAGGCTATTGAAATATCCTAAGGTGTTGGCTATTCAATGTAAAGACACCCACTCTCACTGCCATTGTGTGACAAAGCTGTATAGAGAACTTATTCAACAAGATGTCTGTGTTACTATTCAAGGTTAATTGAACCCTATTGATAATACGGTGCCGTCATGTCTAGCTACCAATTAAAGAATTATCCTCAGTGAGTGAATAGGGGGGTGGAGATTACATTGTCCTGTGATTAACTGCATTCTGTTGTACTGGATATAAGCAAGCTAAGAACTAATAAAGGTATTCATACATTTTGGAAACTAGAGAACGGAGCGCTGTCTCGTTTATTCTGGGAAATGGAATGGATCATGTCTGCCTGGTTGTTGGTGTGTCGGATAAGCTTGTCGTGGATGGATGGAAGGTTGTAAGCGGTGGTAACCGTTACATTGGTGGCAGCGGTGGGATGATTCCATCACCAGAAGGACGGCTACAAGGACACAGGACAATGGAGACGGTGTATGAACGGATGAAGCTCTCTTCCCTCATGGACTTACTGGAGAGCCGGGGCAGACCGGCCAGCAACCGTAAGAAAAGGGACATTATCGCAGAACTGGTCGAAATGGATAGAGCTAAAAGGCCCGCCGTAACGGACAGGACACCCGAGGAAGAAAGTTTTGATCGGGCTGTTAACCTAAGACTGGCACATTATGGTCCTAACCCTCCACCGGAGATCAGGGACCGGGTTATAGCGGCTCTGAATGCCACCTTGCTACAGAGAAGAAGTGCTGCACCAGCTGAAGTCACAGCAGCACCAACTAAAGAGAGAGGAGAGGTGCAGATATCAGTCTCCATGGAAGAGGAATTCCAAAGAAGGTTACAAGAGATGCGGATACAGCATAGAGGACCAGTATCAGAGGAGGTCCTGTTGGGATGGTCGGATGTGATTCGGTGCCAACTCTGGAAGGAAGCACTAGCTCTGGAGCAGCAACACCAAGGAAAGGTCCTGCCGTCCATCTATGCAAGGTACTGGCCGCAGTATGACGTACGAATGTTGTTGTTGGGGAAACAACCGAAGCAGAAGTGGACAGCGGAGTTAAGCAGGCTGATCCGGGCAGAGATGCAGCTGGATGAGAGCTACAGAGCCCTCCGGTGGTATGTAGCCCAAGAGTGCCCGTGGTCAGCGGATGACAGCCCCACAGAAGGCTATGACTACGATGGCCTGGGATTGTTGTATTGGAGGATGTCCAGTGATCCCGACTTTGGGGAGGATCGGGAGTGGCGGTTGGAGGATATAATGGAGCACAGAGAGGTAAAATTAAATTACTCGGGAGGCCACTGGTCACAGGAAGATTTAGAATTTCTGGCCATTCGGGAATGGGAGCTGGAGGTCGCCTACAGACAGCTGCTAGACTCGGCTCAGCAGCAGGGTGGGGCTCCCATTGCCTGGGACTATGAGGAAAGTTCAGATGACAACTGTGAACTCCTGGCTGATGAATCGGCAGTGGAAAATATGGAGATTTTCATCCCTAAAGTCGAAGCGGATGGTGTGGAGTTCCAGGGAGCCGGGGCGGTTGGCCCCCCTCTCCAGCAACAAGCTGAGGTGGTAAAGCTATTACCCCCAGCTGAATCACTGGCAACAGAGCAGGGTACCCCAAGCCTCTACTCCCAACTAGCAGAAGAGGGGGACCCTGTGGTAGTGGATGGGACTGTGGTCTCCACTCACAGAAACACAGCGGAAGAGCTGGCAACAGAACAGAGGGTCATGGACCTCTGCTCTCCACTAACAGAAGAGGGGGACCCTGTGGTAGTGGATGGGACTGTGGTCTCCACTCACAGCAACCCAGCGGAAAAGCTGGCAACAGAGCAGAGTGTCAAAGGCCTCTGCTCCTCACTAACAGAAGAGGGGGATCCTGTGGTAGTGGATGGGACTATGGTCTCCACTCACAGCAACCCAGCGGAAGAGCTGGCAACAGAGCAGAGTGTCATAGGCCTCTGCTCCTCACTAACAGAAGAGGGGGTTCCTGGGGTAGTGGATGGGACTTCAGTCTCCACTGGCACAACCCCAGAAAATGGTACAGGACTGGGACAGGAGGATGTCGGCTTTGCTTTGCAAGCACCGGGGGGTTTTCACCAAGCACCAGTGGATGGGACTTCAGTCTCCACTGGCACAACCCCAGAAAATGGTACAGGACTGGGACAGGAGGATGTCGGCTTTGCTTTGCAAGCACCGGGGGGTTTTCACCAAGCACCAGTGGATGGGACTTCAGTCTCCACTGGTATACCCCAGGAAGGGGGGGGCAGTTGGCCCAGACCCCCAACAGCATGATGGACTGAGCCCAGCTACCCTGCCTTCTCCCCAGCGGCAGGCGTGTTCTCTGAGAGAGGCAGAGGTTGGCGGGGGGAGTAATGCTCAGTTTGGAGCCATTTATTTGGGGTACAGTATGGATACCTGCATTGGAGGACGGGAACTACTGACGGACTTCGGAGTCAACCCGTTTGGGGTTACCACCTGTGTCCGTCTCCCACCGAAAGGGGAGAGATGTAACAGAATGGCCCGTGACACCCAGAGACGTTGGAAGGATGAGAGATACTCCTGTGCCAGCAGCACCAAAAACTCTTGGGTCGAAATCCACCCTGTGCCCTTTTGGGTATAGGGTGGCTAATAGTGAATCATAATTCATATTACATGAGATGGGACATTAATAATACTTCATATTGCAGGACTGAGATATCACAAGGAGTCATGATGACATGACCAGGTCAGCCAGTGAGTCATACCTTTTGTATAATAGGCTATTGAAATATCCTAAGGTGTTGGCTATTCAATGTAAAGACACCCACTCTCACTGCCATTGTGTGACAAAGCTGTATAGAGAACTTATTCAACAAGATGTCTGTGTTACTATTCAAGGTTAATTGAACCCTATTGATAATACGGTGCCGTCATGTCTAGCTACCAATTAAAGAATTATCCTCAGTGAGTGAATAGGGGGGTGGAGATTACATTGTCCTGTGATTAACTGCATTCTGTTGTACTGGATATAAGCAAGCTAAGAACTAATAAAGTTATTCTTACATTTTGGAAACTAGAGAACGGAGCGCTGTCTCGTTTATTCTGGGAAATGGAATGGATCATGTCTGCCTGGTTGTTGGTGTGTCGGATAAGCTTGTCGTGGATGGATGGAAGGTTGTAAGCGGTGGTAACCGTTACATGGCTGTACTCAGGGGTTTCAACTCATGAAGGCTGAGGTGTTGAAGGAGAGTCTAGTAATGTGTGGTTTAAAAAGTCTGTGTTAGGGACCTGGAATTTTGGAAGTTCAAAGATATTTGGATGGGGAGAATATCCAAACCATGAATACCAGGACTCTGGACCGGAAGGGGTTAAGCCCCAGGCAAGGAGGCTTGAAAGGCAGCAGAGGGAAATCAGCATTTGTGTCAGGGAAGTAGAATGGAGAGAGAGGCTCACAAGCTTTGAGCAAAGCGTGAGCTGTCGGACAAGCTGAGGCCCTGGTTGCTGACCCCCCTATCAAGCATGCTTGCCCTGAAGGAGTGCAGGACCAACGGATTGGTGGTGAGTTTGCTGTTTTGGCTTAAGAAATCTTAACATTTTTTATCTGATTCTAAAACAAAATAACTGTTTGCTTTTACAATACCTGCTGGCTGTCATTCCAGAGCAATCTCTGATCACAATATATACATTATTCATTTTTTAATGTCTATGTCCTTTTGGGGGCACTACACTGCAAAATTATAAAGCAACCCTGTATTGGTTTTTCATTCACCATGTAAATAGACACCTGACTGTATTAACTGAGTTGCATGCATATTACTAACACAATGTACGTTTTGAATGAATTGTTAGCCTCTTTGGTAGAATACACATCATAAAGTTAATAGTAGTACCATCATCCAAAACCTAACTAGATAGAAATAGGGCTCAGGGTACCCCAAGACCCAAAAGACCCCAGGAGAGAGAAACAGGCAAATGGACTATTCCGGTACAAGGTAAGTAGATAGACTCAAAGAGAGTAAGTATATAAAAAAAATAGATACATTTATTAACATAGTATCAAAAAATAATAAAACATCAAACAACACAAACAGAATAAAACAGTACAAATATCGTGACAATCATACGTGTCACCGAAACTACAGTGCCGTGGGGGAATCCCGGTGAAAGTGAAAGGCCTCTACTAGTTTCGCGACATGCGTCGCTTTGTCAGGAGAAGTTCTGAAAATGAATATACAAACAACATATGAACAGGTTGAAACACACATAAAAAAGTTTATGTAGGTCAACCTACCAACAAGAACAAATATATACAATAGTAAACATTGGGGAATAAAGACTGTGACGCTTACCTAAGAGAAAATATCCTGTCAGCTCAGACGCCAAAACCACAGAGGAGAATGTCTCCCACGGAGATCAAGGGTATAAATGAGAACTGTATTGGAGGTAAATGCAGTAGGGAGTGCAATTGTGAAGGGATGAACCAAAAACATGCAATGTATGTGGAGAACGAAGTGTGACGGGTGTAATGGATGAGGGAAGTGAACAAACAAGAGGGAAAGGAGGGGGGAGGGGAGGAAGGAAAGGGAAAAGGAAAGGGGCTGAGAGGGGAAGTGGGATAAGGAAAAAAAAAAAAGGTAACAAGGGGAAGGAGGAGGGAAGGAGGGGGAAGGAGGAGGGAAGGAGGGGGAAAGGGGGGAAGGAGGGAGGGGAAGAAGGGAAAAGGGGAAGGTGAAAATGGGGGGAAGAACAAAGGTGATTACCTGTATGGGGTACCAAACAGGAATCAAAGAAGGGTCCCAGGACCACAGTCCCGGTGGGCACAGTGAGTGAGTGAGTGAGGAACTTGTATAGCGCTGCACATGCGAACTAAATCGCCTCTGGGGGCTTGCATCCATTGTCGTCCTGATCTATCAGAAGAGGTGAGTCTTCAGTTTTTTCCTAAAGGCCCGATGGTTTTCTTCGAGGCGGATGGTCATGGGTAGTGCATTCCAGAGTCGGGGTCCTTGGACCGCAAATCTGCGTTCTCCCTTTGTACCGTGTCTTGGGGATTTGGAGGAGGTTGTGATTGGTTGACTGGAGCATGCGATTTGTGACGTAGGGTTTTATTTTCTCGCATAAATATTGAGGAGTGTTTCCTTGTGTGCATTTGTGGGTGAGGCAGAGTGTCTTGAATGTGATTCGATCCTTTATGGCCAGCCAGTGGAGAGACCTCAAGCCCGGGGACAGTGCTGCAAAGTTCTATTTAGTAGTGGCTTAGAGATACAGTAGGTGAGTAGAGAAACTAATAGTAGTAATATTACCAACTGTCACCTCAACAGTAAATGCCAATAGAAGCCTAAAGTAGATAAAATAAAATAAGCAACGACAACAGTCAGGTTGGTAAGGGGATTCCAGGGCTAAGACAATAAAGTAACCATAAGTAGTAGCAACTTACTTAATACTTGGTACGATAAGTATGTCCTGGGACCCATTGTCCACCACATCCTAAGCGGAATCTCGCCCGCTTATATACCCCAATGTACGTTTTGTTGTATATAATACTTGCTGTAGAACATTTAGGGCATTTCTTGCACTGAATTCTGCACAATCAAACATTCCAAGTGTTTAATTCTAACTTTTCAGAACTGAATCTGCAATATTCAGGACAAATTTCTCCAAAGATTTGGTGAATTCTGTTTGAAGTTTGGCAAACCCAAACTTAGCAGCACATTCCCTTTGAAGTAAATCTTGTAAAAAAAAAAAGAGGTAGTAGGCAACCAACCATAAAATGGTATTGGAAAATGGGTACTGAAATAAGCCTTGAAATGTATTTTTCTCCTTTACAATTAGTTTGGCTTACATATACCAGCATCCCAATCTGATTAATTTTAGTTTGAAAAAAAAAGGCTTTTTTTAGTTAGTTTTAGCAGTGACATGTGTTTTTTCATTAAATAGCAATAGCAATAGAGCAACTTTGACTGGCAGATACATATTGACCAATAGTCTGCAGAGGACTCCGCTGGCTAATTTATATGAAACTTTCATTATAAATTAAAAGACTTCAGAAAATTAGCTAGCAGCAGGACAATAGGAAGAATTAATAGCAGAAAAGTGATTGCAGATTTTACAGCAGTGTAGAATTTGCCAGCAGCATAAGAAATTTAGTGAGAAAGGCTAAGCCTAAATTTACTATAGACAAAGAGCTGAAGTTTACTACTGTGGATGATGCATCAGTGTAAAACTGGTCAGCAGCAGGGATAATAGGCCTAACTGGTATATGCCTAACTTTTATTTTATCTATGGGGACAGGAGGTACAGTAAATGTGAGTAATGTGAGCTGCTTTAGGAGCACACTGGTCTTGCACATAGTGTTTTTTTCCTTCTAAAGGATGCAGAGGATTATTGCAAACAAAAGTCAGCTCCAATAACAAATGATCAGTAACATGTAAATGCAGCATTTTGAGAACTCCTAATCCCACATAAAATTAAAAAACAAACAGATAAACAAACATGCAACAAAAGAAATATAACCTCCAAAATACCACCACTGAAACAAAAGCCCACTTTTTTTTTTTAAAGGGAAGCACTGCTAGTGCATTATGAGGGGTCTAGCATATGCAAGAGTCCCCCTTATTGGCATTTTTAGTCTTCTGGCCATAGTTAAAAGGTTTTGCAGTGCATTATAGTTTAAAGAAATCTCTCCCAGGCGAATCTGCACCTAAGTGTACATAAGTGTACCAGATCCCCAAATCCTGCACCCCCAGGATTCCCCTTTAACCCATGATAGCTGCAAACATGAATTTCACCTCTGCTCACTACCATATACAGATCATGCAACACTGAAAGAAGATGGTATTTATAGCTGATACAAGTCCCTCATTTTTTTTTCTTTGTAGCTGACAAGTGATGCTCTTGGCCTTACTTTATTTTATCTCTATGTTTAGATAGAAAGCCCATGTGATATCAATCAAGCAATGATATCAAATAAATGGAGTACCCAAATGACACTCTTTTATACTGTCATGTGTCAATCATAGTGAAAAAATTTATTTGATAACTCAAGAATTCTGTCATAGAAGCTGTACTGAGAATTGTAACTGTTTCCCATGAACACGTTCTGACACTTTTACATGAAAGCTAAGCCAGAGTTGCCTGTTTTTCTTTGACTATATTTTGTAATGCATATCAATCTCTTTCATCACTTCAAAAGGTCAATCTGCTCAAAGCTTTTTTATTAGAGACATATGACTTGCAAGCTCCATTGCTTTCTCATATCATTTAGCAACTAGAGTAGCAATATCTCTCTAACATAAATCTCCTCCTGCTGCACTGGGTGGAGTTTCATTTCTACTGCATTCTTCTTACTTAAAGGTTGAATATAACCTCCAGCAGGGAGAGCGACATTCCTCCTAATGACTGCAGCTGGAGAAATTAAGTAAGGAGATGTCATCACTTGTCACCAGTTGATAATTAAGTAAATGGCATCTACCAACATATATATATATATATATATATATATATATATATATATATATATATATATATATATATATATACTATATATCATGTGAGGGTTATTTGTGTATATTTGTTATGAGTGCTGCTTAGCCCTTGATCATCACTCTAAATGGTGCATGCTTCCATAAATGGTACACATAAATGGTGATGTCTGTTTGTACAATCTCTGCCCATGTGTCATATAATAGTTTTGCAAAAAAACTGTTAGAATGCCCTGTGTAAATACAGTATGCTAGTAGATTTTCTTTTCTTATCAATGTTTGGACAAATATTTACTTGAACATTCATTGTCCATTTGATGACTGAGCACATTTTGATTTTGCAGTGAATGTAATTTTCCCAACATTGAGCGTCTTTTATTTATTAGATTTTTTTCATTTTTTTATGGAAATTAGTTCATTTAAGAAAAAAATTCTATCCTACTTCTGCAAATTTTCATGTTACTGTACTCGTGAATGGACATTGGTTTGACTCCACTAATGGAGTCAAGTGTAAAGCTAGCTTTAAAACTATGATTCATCTATATAGGCATGGGCGTCCGCTCCATAGGGCAAGGGAGGGCGATCGCCCCCCCCCCCTAGATTCGCCAGGAGCAGGGCTGGCCTGGCCCTGTGGCCGCTTTAAGCACTGCAGTACTCTCCTTCCTCTTTCCTTTGTCCTCTGCGCTTGTATTGTATATCACAGAGCTGGGTCTGTGTGCAAGGTCCCGCCCCCCTAGTTCGGCTTGTCTGATAGTTTTCTGTTCCACATGTAGCGGGGGTATTTTTGCCTCTAAATCTTATATTTCAGGATTGTTATAGATTGGTATTTGGCACCATCTACTGGCCAAAAATGAGAGATGCACGTAATAAATTTTTGTCTTCAAGAACATGAGGAGGGATTATGCAAACGGCCTCCAATGGACTCTCGGCAAGGGGGCGGAAGTACATGTGGGGAAGGTTATAAAAAGCCTTGTGGTGGCCATCTTAGGTCTCTTGCCCTGGAGGCACATGGCTTGCTAAGAGAGCTCTGTGTGTGACTGTTTTTTCACAGAGCTCTGGCCTACTTTGCTGCTGAGACAAATCAGTTTAGGGAGGTAACAGAGAACTCCTAATCGTTTTTTGAAGCAGAACAGCAGTGTGTGTAACCCAGCGGTCCTTTGGGGAGGTAACTGAGGACTCCTGATCGTCTGTGGAAGAGAACGAGGTGACCCTGTGATTGCTAAATACCGATTGAGATCCCGTGGAGCTGAGGCATCCATCTGCCTGAATATTGTGTGGTGAGAGGGCTCATGCCCAGAGCTTTGTACTGTTTTGTCACACACCTAGACTGCCTGCATAGTGTCACTGGGACCTGTAGTCCCACGAGACAGTTCACTGCAATAGAGTCACATAGGCTCAAGCCTGAATTGATTGTTTTGTGACTGCTGCTGGATGTGTGCTTCTAGGAAGGAGTACACAGATACTTTCACAGTTTAAACTATGGTTCTGTGTTGTTCTACATTACCTATTAATCAGAGAGCCCTTTGGATTACAATTGCTGTTTTACAATTGCTAGCAGAAGAAAGAAGACCAGAGACTAGACTGTGTTCTTATTGCAAGGCCTTGCAGTGCTGCTACCATTTACTAGAGACTGTAAGGGGGGAATATGGAGTTCATTATACTGTGCTATATTATTCTTGCTAAATAGTGTGTTGCATAGTAGGTTTTCATAGTGTCTGAATGGTGTGCTGGAAGTGGGAAGGTGCGCAGTGCTAAAGGTTGCGGCCTGAACACTGGTCCCACTTGGAGACACCCCTGCCAGAGCAATACAGCTGGTCCTCAGGCAGTTGCTACTTATAGCCTCCTTTTTCATTGTTCTACATTAAATGTGATTCCATGTTAATGATAACATCTATTCTAGTAAAGTTACCCTTTGCTTTAACACAATCTGTTGTGAGGCTTGTTAATTCTCCAAGCAGGTGCCACAGTGTATGGCCGGGTGACAACACAGGTAAAGTGAATGTAATCTGTGTCTGATTACCTGTCTTTCTATCATTGAGCTTCATATCAGCACTGCACCACAGCTGTGTCAAGGGGAGCGAGACCAAATTACTGGGGGGTTGTTAAAGCAGAGTACAGGCCCAAAACAATCCAGCGGCTCCTTCGGGGGTGAGCGCTACACGTGGGGGCTCGTCCGGGATCCTGTCTCTCTGCAAGTGAAACCCGCCCTTTTGGTGCTAGTATGGACCCCCTTACAGTGGTTCAGTGGTGCGAAGAGGAAGGCGCACGCCCAGAAGCGAGTGTGGCGGTCGAACTCCCTGGTGAGAACTGGGATGAAGAGGAGGTCAGGACCATTGTAAAACATTTGTCTCCTCATAGAAAAGCTTGGGTGATTGCCCTCAGGCCAGCCCGAGGGACTGACCGCACCCATGCCCTATTGGAATGGAAAGAGAAAGTACCAGGGTGTTTCCGTGGGAAGATTGTGCAGCTGACTGACAAGATGAAGATTTGCATAACACATCCCCAGGCTCCAGACAAGAGCCCTACCAGTTCAAAGCAGGGGGAGTCAGCTTCAAGGAAAGGGTACTCCCGGCCAACTCCGACCACAAGTGGGCTAGAGTTCGTCATGCCCAGGAGGGACGGGGATGAAGTGCCAAGCACCAGCCAGAAGGATCTCCAACTGGAGAAGCAATTAGCTACTTTGAAGCGACAGTATCACATTATACAAGAGGAGTTCCAGGAAACCTCTAGAATGATTGAGGAGCAGGTAAAAGAGCTAAGTACTAAGAGCAAGGGCTCAAGTGGCAGCCATCTGAAACAAAAACCTGCCTCAGTTACTCGAAGACTTCCCCATCGTGACTTGCCAGAAGTAACAATCAAAAAGGACTTTAAGATTGCTGGCCAGATAGGCGAAAAGGAACAGAAAGACAAGCTGTCCTATACATACCTCATGCGTCAGATCGACATGGGGCTACAGAAAGGGTATCCTGAGTCTGAGATTGTGGAAGCAGTGGTAGAAGCCATTAGTCCCGGTCTAAGTATCAGAGGCATGCTGGAAATGAAGAATGGACTAACCCTAGTGCAACTTAGGAGAATATTGAAAAGCCATTTCAAGAAGGAAAATGCTTCTGAACTTTATCACCAACTGATAAATCTGGCACAGGACAGTGGAGAGACTCCTCAGAATTTCCTGTTCAGGGCTTTTGAGCTGAAGGACCGCCTGTTGTTAGCCTCACAGGGAGAAGACTCGGATGAGCACTTCGGGACTGAATTGATCCAAAAGAAATTCCTGTGGACCGTGACCACAGGACTAAGAAGTGACTGTGTCAAGTTTCAGCTAAGGCAGTATCTAGATGATCCTTCCATTTCAGATGAGGTACTCATCGAAAAAACTGGCGAAGCAGTTAATATGGAGATGGAAAGGGAGTCGAAGCACAAGACAAGTCAAAAGTCTGAATCTGTTGTGGGAGTCAGAGTGGCTGGCACGACTCATAGCGATTCAGAGATCGGGGTCCTGAAGACTCAGCTGTCCAGAATATCGGAGATGGTGACCGATGCGTTGGATGTCAGGTCTGAGATAACTGCACTGAAGTTACAAGTAGCCCAGATGCTGGAGGCGATAAACAGGCTGACGACAAAACATACTGAGCTGTCCGATAATGGTGCCACAGGGCAGAATGCACCCCCGGCCTTGTTTTCTGTACCTCGCCAGGAGCCAACAAATCAAGATGTCTGTTTCAACTGTGGAGGTGAGGGTCACTACCAGCGGGTATGTCCTAGCCCGAGGGGAGCAGCAGATTGGAGTAGACCTCAGAGAAGTAACCCAAGGATCGAAGGAAGATATGGGCCTTCAAGAAGAACGTTCCCTGAAACTGAGAGGGAGCAACGGAGAACACCCACAGTTTATGTCATCTCAGTGAGCAATGCTCATCGGCCTTCCAAGCGATGCCAGAAAAGGCGTCCTCAATGCCAGAAGCTGAAGAAAGCACGAGTTCAGTCATGCCAGCCCATTGTTCCAGATGCTCCCAACAGGTTTCCTGCCCAGTTAGTAGGCCCTTCGTCCATAATACCTGTCCTGATTGAAGGAATCTACACAAGAGCCCTCCTTGATTCGGGTGCTCAAGTAACTTTGTTAACCAGAGGCTTTTACAAGAGGTATTTGTCATACATGCCCCTGCAAAAGTTGGAAGATATGGAGATTCGGGGTATTCAAGCAGAAGATTACCCTTGTGACGGATATCTGCGGATCAAGTTGTCATGTGACCCATTGAGGACTGGGAAGCCTCAGGACTTTGACACGCTAGCTATTGTGTGTCCTCGGTTGCCAGGGTCCCCAAGCAGTCCGCTAATCATAGGGACAAACATAGATCTGGTGAAGCAGCTGTTAACCCCTGGTGTTCCCAAATGTGATTCCTTATCCTCCCTGCCAACAGAAAGGCCAGAGGTGCCTCCCTCTTCCATGGTGGATGGGAAAAGACCCACAACAAAGACAAACGCAACTAAACTGCATGAGAAGAAAGCGGCTAAACAGGAAAAGGTGGCCGATGTACCTTCGGTGTCAGCACCAGTAAAGCGAAGGAAACAAAGAGTAATTTCTCAATTCAAGAGATCGACCTATGACCAGCTGAAAAAATTCTCTGAAGAGATGTGCCCTGCTGCAAGGAGAAATTCTGAGATGCCTGGTCCTTCTGTTAATGATTCAGAAAGTTTCGACCTCATCTCACCCCTTGACACATCTGTACTAGATACCATAGTGACAGGTGACAGCTGTGAGTGCACAGAACAGCTCCCTATCACATGAGAATTGGTGGGAGGCTCCTCTGTCAGACTTCTGCAACCGCCTAGAGGCAAAAATGTGTAACAGGGCCAAAATTTTGAATGTCTTTGGGGACCAAAGAGTCAAAGCAGGGGGAACATGTAGCGGGGGTATTTTGCCTCTAAATCTTATATTTCAGGATTGTTATAGATTGGTATTTGGCACCATCTACTGGCCAAAAATGGGAGATGCACGTAATAAATTTTTGTCTTCAAGAACATGAGGAGGGATTATGCAAACGGCCTCCAATGAACTCTCGGCAAGGGGGCGGAAGTACATGTGGGGAAGGTTATAAAAAGCCTTGTGGTGGCCATCTTAGGTCTCTTGCCCTGGAGGCACATGGCTTGCTAAGAGAGCTCTGTGTGTGACTGTTTTTTCACAGAGCTCTGGCCTACTTTGCTGCTGAGACAAATCAGTTTAGGGAGGTAACAGAGAACTCCTAATCGTTTTTTGAAGCAGAACAGCAGTGTGTGTAACCCAGCGGTCCTTTGGGGAGGTAACTGAGGACTCCTGATCGTCTGTGGAAGAGAACGACGTGACCGTGTGATTGCTGAATACCGATTGAGATCCCGTGGAGCTGAGGCATCCATCTGCCTGAATATTGTGTGGTGAGAGGGCTCATGCCCAGAGCTTTGTACTGTTTTGTCACACACCTAGACTGCCTGCATAGTGTCACTGGGACCTGTAGTCCCACGAGACAGTTCACTGCAATAGAGTCACATAGGCCTCAAGCCTGAATTGATTGTTTTGTGACTGCTGCTGGATGTGTGCTTCTAGGAAGGAGTGCACAGATACTTTCACAGTTTAAACTACGGTTCTGTGTTGTTCTACATTACCTATTAATCAGAGAGCCCTTTGGATTATAATTGCTGTTTTACAATTGCTAGCAGAAGAAAGAAGACCAGAGACTAGACTGTGTTCTTATTGCAAGGCCTTGCAGTGCTGCTACCATTTAACTGTAAGGGGGGAATATGGAGTTCATTATACTGTGCTATATTATTCTTGCTAAATAGTGTGTTGCATAGTAGGTTTTCATAGTGTCTGAATGGTGTGCTGGAAGTGGGAAGGTGCGCAGTGCTAAAGGTTGCGCCTGAACACTGGTCCCACTTGGAGACACCCCTGCCAGAGCAATACAGGTGGTCCTCAGGCGGTTGCTACTTATAGCCTCCTTTTTCATTGTTCTACATTAAATGTGATTCCATGTTAATGATAAAATCTATTCTAGTAAAGTTACCCTTTGCTTTAACACAATCTGTTGTGAGGCTTGTTAATTCTCCAAGCAGGTGCCACAGTGTATGGCCGGGTGACAACACAGGTAAAGTGAATGTAATCTGTGTCTGATTACTTGTCTTTCTATCATTGAGCTTCATATCAGCACTGCACCACAGCTGTGTCAAGGGGAGCGAGACCAAATTACTGGGGGGTTGTTAAAGCAGAGTACAGGCCCAAAACAATCCAGCGGCTCCTTCGGGGGTGAACGCTACACACATGAGGTAAGGTTGGAAAGGTATCAGCACTTTCCTGATTCAGTCTGCATGTGTACAACTTTGCCTCTCCTGGACAGTCTTCTCTCCCTCCTCCCACTCATTTCTATCTTGCTTTCACTTTCACAGTGTCCCGATGTTTGTGGGAGATCACCACCTCGGCACCCCCTCCCCCAGCCTCCTGTTATCTCTCCCTGCTTTAGACAATCTCTTCCTGCTCTGTATAGTGACCCCCCCTCCTCTCCTGTGTCCTTCTCTCGGACCCCCTTCTCTCTCTACCTGCACAGAGAAACTGAGTGATGTTTTCTCCTGTCTGTGCTGCTGAACCTGCCTCTACTCAGCCAACAGGTAATAACAGTGATACACTTTCAGGCTTCATATCACTGCTAATTGTGAAGACAAGACAACTGTTATTTTTAGATTCTATTTTTAGTAAGGGCCCATTTACAAGACATGCAAACATGCATCTCCCATGCAGGGCTGTCATTTATCAGCACAGGGGTAGATAGGTGTTGTGTGCATCCCAGTGTCATCACTAGGGATGAGCTTCGGCGTGTTCGCATGAAACACGTGCAGAGCCCGCCAGGAAGACAGCGCGGCGCTGCGCTAATCACAGCCGGGGAGACATTGTCCCGATGCTCGGCTGCAGAGATCGGGAAATGTCTCCCTGGCTGTGATTAGCGCAGCGCCGTGCACACTTCCTGGCGGGCTCTGCACGTGTTCCATGCGAACACTCCGAAGCTCATCCTTAGTCATCACCCCATTCATATCTACTGGGACGTGAGGCTGCATGGACACAGCCTATGTATCCTAATATGACATGCAGGTGCGGGTCCCAATAGAAGTGAATGGGACGCTGGCACAGAGATGGCACACAATGCCCGTACATCCCTGTGCTGATAAGAGAGGACACACATGTCTGCACCACATGTGAATGGGCCCCAAAGAATTAGTGCGCACCGAGGCTTAGTGAGCTCTCCAGGCATACGAAAACAATAGGAGTGACTAAACCCAGCCATAGATGGATGGAAATGTAACGGCTCCAGCAAGGATCGGACAAGTTTTAATCCTTCTGTAGTCATTCTTGCTAAAGAGACATCAATTTAATTATCAACTTCTCTCCAACCCGCAGGAATGTTTCTTTAGATTTGCAGGTCTGATATCGATGTTTCAGCTAAAAGGGTTCCCTTACCCACCTTAGTTGTGTGGATTGGGGGATCCATTCAATTTTTTAGACAAAAATAAAAAGGATCCATCTATGGCCAGCCTCCAGCTTATTTACCATACGTTATACAATCTGATTGTACAATATCTTTTGGATCTACCACCAGCTATGTAGTACAAAGGTCTGCCTGATTGGATACTGCTTAAATTAATTGTTTAGGTTTTCCATAGATTACATCGTTTTTGTAAATCTAAAGGAGATTGTGCAGAGATTGTACAATCAGATTGTATAGTTTATGCTATACCTACAGTATAGTGTTCTTGTGCATGAGTACTAACAGTGACAAATGTATTCCCTGTTATCTTTATTCTCACCTATGCAGATTTGTTTGCCCAGGAACTTGGTCTTTGTGTCTAGGGTTGCACAAATACCTGTTTTGTACCAACAATACTTGTGCTCAAGTACTCGCTGATACCAGTTGCCAATACCTTGCGGTGAGATTTGAGCCCATACGAAATGACTGGGCTTAAATCGCACTGTAAAGAATCACGTGACTTGAACAGAAATGTGGTGCGATTCCTGTCTGAATCACAGGGGTTAACACAGGAGCGGTGTGAGAAACAGCATGTGATTCAGACAGGAATCGCACCACATTCCTGTTCAAATCACATGCAATTCTTTACAGTGCGATTTGAGCCCAGTCATTTCATTTTTGCAGGATTCTGTGTAATGTAAGGGGTCCAGAGGTGCAGGGTGCTGTGTAATGTAAAGGGGCCCAGAGGTGCAGGGTGCTGTGTAACATAAAGGGGGCCAGAGGTGCAGGGTGCTGTGTAACGTAAAGGGCCCCAGAGGTGCAGGGTGCTGTGTAATGTAAAGAGGGCCAGAGGTGCAGGGTGCTGTGTAATGTAAAGGGCCCCAGAGGTGCAGGGTGCTGTGTAATGTAAAGGGGGCCAGAGGTGCAGGGTGCTGTGTAATGTAAAGTGGGCCAGAGGTGCAGGGTGCTATCTAATGTAAAGGGGGCCAGAGGTGCAGGGTGCTGTGTAATGTAAAGGGGCCCAGAGGTGCAGGGTGCTGTGTAATGTAAAGGGGTCCAGAGGTGCAGTTGTGGAGAGGGGGTACACAGTAGTGACAAAGAGATATTAAAAAGATGCAGGGGGCACAGTGTGGGGTTTTTTACATTTTAACATGAAGGGGGTCGCTTCTAACCCCCGCCAGCGGTCAAAGAAAGGGTAAAATGCGACTGTGTATTGCCGCTGCCGAAGCTGAAAATCAGGCTCACTGAGCTTCCAGGTTTTATTACCAAAGATTAATTGAACAAGCTGGGGTTAGAAGCTCATTGGTTTTTATGCAGAAGTGAGCCTGATTTTGCACTCTCCAACTTTAGTAAATAAACCCCATTGTGTACTAAAAAGTGGGGTATGCCTGTATAGCCCTACAGAACAGACAGACAGTGCACAATTCACATGGGCTTTGCTGTTTAACTGCAGACAGTAAACAGGAAGATTTATTATATATAGAAAAAAACATTTTACAATAGAGCAGCTACAACCCTATAAACACTACCATCTACTTAGCAATGTAGTAGTTATGCAAACTACATAAACAATGTATTCCAACACTACTTAACAACTACTCCCTATTCCATTTCAGATCTAAGTTTTAAAAATCTGTTATTTGTAAGTGGTTTTGTCAAAGGCTGTGATCCACTTTTGTTGGTGTTGGAAGTATTTTCATCTCATCCCACGAATCTGTCTCTGGTTTTAATTCTACGTGAGCAACATAGGAGATCCCAACATTGGTTGAGATGCATTTTTAACTTCTGGTAAATTTCCTGATTGAAGCCTCTTGTGGCTCTTTCACTGTGTTTGGATTGTCTGGATTAATTTCAATTTTCTTCACTTTGTTGCTTATCTTCATGTGACACTGATGTCGAAATGTGCCGCAATTTAAAGTGTTTGTGTTAGTTCATAAGGTCACTATATTGTCTTGTTTTGTGAGCTTCTTCACTGATAACAGATTGCTTTCAAGAGCAGAGACAAAATATTTTATTATATCTTTTCATGTGGCAACACTGAAGAAATTACACTTTGCTACAATGTAAAGTAGTTAGTTTACGGCTTGTATAACAGTGTAAATTTGCTGTCCCCTCAAAATAACTCAACAAACAGCCATTAATGTTTAAACCGCTGGCAACAAAATTGAGTACACCCCAAGTGAAAATGTCCAGATTGGGTCCAAAGTGTCAATATTTTGTGTGGCCACCATTTTTTGCCAGCACTGCCTTAACCCTCTTGGTCATGGAGTTCACCAGAGCTTCACAGGTTACCACTGGAGTCCTCTTCCACGCCTCCATGATGACATCACAGAGCTGGTATTAGAGAACTTGAGCTCATCTGAAGGATGTTCTGGCCTGACTTAATTTATACATGGCCATTTTCTTATTATTCTTTTGCAGTCATTTTTCTGTTGCTGTATCTTGCACTGTCGCTGTAGCAGGCTATGACTGTGAATTTGCTGGGTTCTCATTTTTTCTCTGGGTGGGTGTCTCGGCTATGCCTGGGCCCATAACTGTATAAAGCCTTACAGAACAGACAGACAGGACACAGTTCACATGGGCATTGCTGTTTAACTGCCGACAGGAAACAGGAATCTTTATTATACAGAGAAGGGCAGCTACAAACCTATAAACACTGCAATCTACTGTGTAATGTAGTAGTTTCACAAAACATATGAACAATGTATTCCAACACTATCAGTATAGTTTAAAAGTATAAACAGAGGTTTTATGTTTTCTGAATTATAGTGAGTCTTCTGACTCCTGTGCACCCCTTTATACCTACAGTACAGTTCCCAGAGGTGGCCAGAAAAGGGGTAACAAAATATGGAAAAATGTATTTTAGTTTGGAAATATTAGGGCCGGTCCACACCAGAACGCAGTGAGGGAAAAGTAAATTCAAGGTGGGTATACTGCCCTTGCAATTTGCGTACACATGCCAATGTATTATGAATGGCACCCTAAAAGAAGATTGCAAACACAGGGTGTATATGCGTTGCCACCTCATCCCTTTAAAGCCAAACACATTTTAATTGCACAGGTTCTGTGGCTGATTAAGGTGGTAATTAAACTCACATAGTGCCTTATCTGCATTAAATTAGCCCCAGAACCTGTGAAATTAATATGTGTTTGGTTTTAACCACTTGCTTACTGGGCACATAAACCCCCTTCGTGCCCAGGCGAAATTTCAGCTTCCGGCACTGCGTCGCTTTAACTGACAATTGCGCGGTCGTGCGACGTGGCACCCAAACAAAATTGGCGTCCCTTTTTTCCCCACAAATAGAGCTTTCTTTTGGTGGTATTTGATCGCCCGTGCGTTTTTTTTGCGTTATAATGAAAAAAAGAGCGACAATTTAAAAATATATATATATTTTTTACTTGTTGCCATAATAAATATCCCATTTTTTTTTTTTTTTATATTTTTTTTTCTCAGTTAAGGCCGATACGTATTCTTCTACGTATTTTTGTAAAAAAAAAAAAAAAAAATCACAATAAGTGACTGCTTTGCGCAAAAGTTATAGCACCTACAAAATAGGGGACATAATTATGATTTTTTTTTTTATATTTTTTTTTTACTAGTAATGGCGGCGATCTGCGATTTTTATTGGGACTGCGATATTGCGACGGACACATCGGACACTTTTGACACATTTTTGGCGCCATTCACATTTATACAGCGACCAGTGCTATAAAAATGCACTAATTACTGTATAAATGTGACTGGCATTGAAGGGGTTAACACTAGGGGGTGAGGAAGGGGTTAAATGTATTGCCTGGGTGTGTTCTAACTGTATGGGGGGAGGGGGGTGACTGGGGGAGGTGACCGATGCTGTCTCCCTATGTACAAGAGAAACAGCATCTGTCACCTCACTGACAGGACGTGAAGCTCTGTGTTTACACTCAGAGCTCCACGTCCCTGCTGTCTCACCGACGATCGCGTGTACCTGACGGACATCGCGGCCGCCGGGTACACGCATCGGATCCTCGGTGATGCGTCGGGACTGTTTTTCCCCGCCGCGCGCCACCCTGTGGCGCGCGCGGGGAATTACAAGCAAATCACGTCCAAAGACGTCAACCCGGCGCCTCAGGTCTGCGCTGTTCACGTCTTTGGACGTGAAGGTGGATTGAAGTGGTTAAAGGGATGAGGTCGCAACCCTGGTGTGTTTGTGGAAACCAAATCACATGATACGGCAGTACCATGCGGTCTGGTGCAGTGCGTTTTTAAAAGTAGTGCAAGTGAAGCAGTTTAAGTGAATGGGCTGTCAAAACACACTGCAGGAGAATGTGTGAACTGTTCCTTAGGCTTGGTGCTTCTTTTACTCTGCTGGCCTGGGTTCTTGCCCTGAAATATACTGTATCCCTGCATAGGAGTGAATTCATTATGCTTTGCTATATCACCACTGTTACAGCTGCTATTTTCAGTGCCGATCCTAGGGTCACAGGCGCCTGGGTGCAGAAATATTTCTGCCACCCCCATATGGGCGTTGTCGTTTTACTAACCCCTCCCCTTTACAAATGTTTTAAGGGCAATGACTCAACCACAGAAATGCTCCCCCACGAAATCTTCATTAACCTGGGATCCTTACATGATCTCTTAACAATAAACAAAATACAGGAAGAGAAGCAGAGTACTTTATTGGGACCTGGAGGGGGGCCTCTCTGATGGACACAGGGAGGGCATTTGTTAGAGAGTCTGTTAGAAAGAGCCCCCAGATATATTACAGACTAGGGATGAGCCGAACACCCCCGCGTTCGGTTTGCACCAGAACCGTCGAACAGTCCGATCGTTCGCACGAACATTTAGAACCCCATTGAAGTCTATTGGACTCGAACGTTCGAATTCAAAAACGATAATTTTAAAGACCAATATACACGTTTTTGTTGGAAAACGTCTTTCAGAACCCGGGTCTTGCCCCAGGGAACTTGTATCAATGGGAAAAAAGTTTTAAAAACGATAGTTTTTTCAGGAACAGGACTCCTGAAAAAACTACCGTTTTTAAAACTTTTTTTCCATTGATAGTAGTATCAATGGAAAAAAAGTTTTAAAAACGGTCATTTTTTCAGGAGTCCTGCTCCTAAAAAAACAACAGTTTTAAAACCTTTTTTCCATTGATACATGTTCCCTCGGGCAAGACCCGGGTTCTCAAAGACGTTTTCATAGGCAAACTATAGACACCCAGCAGGTACAATATTTAAAGGAATTTTTCTTTTTTTTAAATTTAAGCATCATTAAAATCACTGCTATTGTACCTCCTGTGATAACGTCTTTAAATAGCACAATCACCTGCCTGCCAGTAAATTAGGAAGAACTGATCTAGCTAAGCTATACAGTGTATAAATATATGTACAACTCCTAGGGATGTATATATATTCTCTACACACTGTAAATTAAGCTAAACTGACTTGCCTGCCTGCCTGCTCTATCTAGCTATATAAAAAGACAATCTCTCTGTCTCTCTGACTGCTCTCATTAACTAGCCGGAACACACTACAGGCATACCCCACTTTTAAGTACGCAATTGTGTTTATTTACTAAAGCTGGAAAGCGCAAAATAAGGCTCACTTCTGCACAGATAATGAGCTTCCAGGTTTTATTATCAGGCTTAATTGAACAAGCTGGAGTTAGAAGCTCATTGGTTTCTATGCAGAAATGAGCCGTATATTGTGATTTCCAGCTTTATTAAATAAACCCTATTGTGTACTTAAAAGCGGGGTATGTCTGTACACAAGGCCGCCCAGCAGGCGGCCTTATATAGTGTGGGGCGTGTGCTAAAGCCCTGAGCCATAATTGGACAAAGCCACCCAGGCTTTGGCCAATTGTGGCCCTCCTTTTTTTGCGTGCTGTGATTGGCCAAGCGTGCATGTTTGGCCAATCATTAGGGCGCAATGTTGCAGTGAATTATGGGCCGTTTCGTTTCACTCGAACGATCTTTTTGTTCGAAATTCGACGAACGATCGAACGGACGATGTTCGAGTCGAACATACGTTCGTTTCGAACGCGAAGCTCATCTCTACTACAAACATGATACAGTAGATGATCAGAGACTGCAGGCATAGCACAGGAGATGGTCAGAGACCGCAGACTTGGTACAGGAGACGTCAGAGACTGCAGACATAGTACAGGAGACGGTCAGAGACTGCAGAAATAGTACAGGAGATGGTCAGAGACTGCAGACATGGTACAGGAGATGGTCAGAGACTGCAGACATGGTACAGAAGACGGTCAGAGACTGCAGACATGGTACAGGAAACGGTCAGAGACTTCAGACATGGTACAGGAGATGGTCAGAGACTGCAGACACAGTACAGGAGATGGTCAGAGACTGGAGACAAAGTACAGGAGATGGGCAGGGGATGTGTATCCTATGCAATCTATCATGCCATAAAACATCTAGAGCAGGGGCAGCCCAGAGCACATGTAAAGGGATGCTGGGGATGCCAGCACACAGCACACTGAACATTGTGACTCACCTCGGTTCTCTCTGTGCAGGCCAACATAGAGATGGGAGGGGGAGGCATTCCAACTGGAGTTGGTGGAGACAGTGCGGAATCCAAGACTCCCAGTGTGAGGAAAGCACTCAGCAGCCACTGAAAACTAGAACCCTTGTGTCAGGAAGAGGAGCGACCCCTCCCCTGAGCACTGCCAGGCTGGACGGGCTGCCCTATGCTCACACATCAGTTCTGAACGGACACACACCTATGCTCAGAACACTAGTTCTGGACGGACACAAACAAGGAGAGAAGGAGGGAGGAGAGAACTCTGGCACTTTGGCGCCCCCACCTCTGCAGGCGCCTGGATGCAAAGCACCCTGTGCACCCTGCCTAGGATCAGCCCTGGCTATTTTCAGCCATGTGATAGTTCTTATAGATTTTCATTGCTGAAAATAAAACTTATCATGGGAAAACTTATGATTAAGTGAAGAAAGCTTTTACTTGAAGGAAGGACAAGCAGATAGAAATTCTGGAGCATTTAAACAACATCTTGTAAGCTAGCCACTACAAAATGAAATCAATTATATATAAAAGCTGTATATTGTAAAATGTGCAACTATCCATATTACAATTTAGAAAAAACAAAACCTTTCTGTGAAAAACATTTTCTTTTATTCCATTGCCTCTCATGACCAACCCCATGTATTCTATTTTTTTTATTATGCCTGTATAAAGTAGCCATGTGTAGTGCTACCCCCGTAGGAGCCGTTTAAAGTAGAGGTCCAGCCCAAAAAAAACAAAAATGGCTAAAAAAATATATAGAATAAAAATGTATATTTACCAGAAATTGCTGTTACTAGGCAGATCATTCTAATCTGCCTCTTCCTCTTCTGCGGTGAGGTTCTGTGTTCTCCTCCTTGCGAAGCCTCCTGGTAAATGGAGGAGCACTGCCTTCTGGGACACACAGGATGATGTTCCCATTCACAAATAGCCGCCCGACTGTTTCCCTTAGTGAGGATGGCTGCGCCAGGACCAGCCACGATCAACGGATCGGCCTTGGGCGGCCGACATCGCGGGCAACCTGGACAGGTAAGTGTGCTTATTAAAAGTCAGCAGCTACAGTGTTTGACTTTTAATATTTTTGTTTTTTTAAAGACAGATCTCCACTTTAAGTATATTTGGTTCCGTACTTTGCCTCTCAATCCCAATAACAGTCTCTGCTCCCTCTTGGCACACCTGGCAATAGTATAAGTAACAGACAGTAACAGAATATATATTCAAATAATCAACTGGGGGGCAATAACTGAGATTAAGAGCAATATAGCTCAATACTATATTCAGGCTGCTTTCAGGGGATTTCAAACCTGAGAATAACCCCAAGAGCGAGGCACACTTAAATGGCAAATAAGTTACAATATGACACTTTATATTGGCTTGGTTACCTTTACTCAAATTTGGCTCTAGGAGTCCAGGCAGAAGGAGAGCAGAAGATGGACCCCCTTTGTGTCAGACCTCTCTCTTCTGTCCCCTGACACCACAGGCCCAACTACAAACATTGTACTCATTTCAATATTCCATGGCTAAACTTCCCAGATAATGTATATTGCACACCCACTGCATATACAGAGCCCTGAACGTGTGTGCATGCCCGTACAACACCAATAACTTCAGTCTCTTGGAAGAAGGATGAGGCTTTGGATTCCTCAGCTAGCCACTCTTGTTTGTGCACTTAAACTCCTGAACAGCAGGGCCAAACAGCACAACTTGCCTGGATTGTCATTGTCATTCTTTATGTAAGATCTTCCTCAACAGGGTGAAAAGACAATGGTGTCTGTATACAGTGTCTCGGGAATCTGGGTGGCCTGATATCCTTCAGCAGTACAAGTGTCAGCAAGGTGACTAAGAGCAATGATGTCTGTATACAGTGTTCATACAACTGTAGCACTACCCCCGAAGGAGCTGCTGGTTTAATTTAGGTGGCATGTTACCTCTATATTCCCGCCGTCTAGGGTACTGGATGAGAGCTGTAATAAAGTCAATGTCCACAATGTCCTTTTCTGTGCTTTTATTACCCAGCCGGGTAAAAACAGTAAATAGTAGAAAGGTGAAGGGATAGAAGAATTGGAAAATGGTGGATTCAGGGTAACTGGCGTGGAAACAGTCCTGCTTCCGATGGTAAATCTCTTTGCCACTCTAGCCAGAGTGTATACAGTGCATCTGGATAGGCCTCTCTCACCAGCCTAGCAGGCAGAGTGTCACTCGGAACTTTAGGTTAAAGTCTCTGCCACACTCCTAAAGGTGGAGATAACTTCGGTCCAAAATCCCTCTCAACTGGATTCAGCACCCGGATCTCCTTCAAATAGCTTCAATTGCAGTAATAACTGACAGGCGACCATCGTCCAGCCTCTCAGGTACAAAGTGTCCTTCGATGAGCGGATAGGCCTCTCCTGCGACACCACCCTCATGCTCGGTAACCTTCAGACAGGTTCCTCATCGACCGGCTTCCTCCACTTTGGACGGTCAGCACAGTACCACTTGTAGGTTCGTAGACTCAGTCTGCTTGCGGAGCCTACTAGGTAGATCGATGCTCCGGACCAACGTGGTCCCAGAGCCAGAAACACAGCAACACACACACACCCCGGCCAGGAGGGCCACACACGGGGTGGTGGGATGACTGCCCAGGTAGAACATGTGGGGGGGGCACATAAGAGCCTGCTCATTGTGCGCCTGGGAAATTTTCTGTGAAAACAGTAATATCCCAGAATTCTGTGCAGACCGTCAACAAAAAAATTATTAATGGCAGGGTGTGTGATCTGGACAACTAGGAGCTCAACTGAGAATATTTAAAATGAAAAGTTTACATTGAATTCGGTCCTAACCGGTCCTAATAAAAGGCTGTTTATTAAAGCTAGACTCTAGGCCGATAAGGAAAAATACCACTTCCATCTAGTTATATATTTTATAATAAATGTAGCACTACCCCCGTAGGAGCTGCTGGTTAGTTTTGGGTCTACTCTTTAATCTATTCACCCCTTTAAGCGGCTCAAACCCTCCCTTGACACACCAAGCAGAATACGAATATATTGTGAGTCCCACGCTGGCTAGGACCACAATAATACACACATAAGATATATCTATCTATATATATATTGACATGCAATTTTGTTGTTACCTTTCTTTGATTGCAGTCCTCTGGAGCAAGCACACCTCACACATTTAATGTAGTAAACCAAGAGTAACTTTACTTGGCATATAACAAAAAGAAATAACAGATCAACAGATTATAAAATACAGGTACATTTACAGCCGACTTGCGGAGTTAGTAGTAATCACTAAAAATACTAATATTGTAGAATCTAAATAACTCTCGATAGTTCCTCAGGGGCGAGATCTACGGTGAAAACGTTGGTGCACTTTAATTTGTTTGTAATCCAAGGGGTAGTAACAATAAGTCTAAAGGTGCAATCAATATGGGTGCTGGCGGGCCGATCTTTAAAGCAACCACGGTAACCTTGGCTAGCGTGGCTTCCGGACATTATGTCTCTTAGTCTCTCAGGCATGGGGGGACTGACCATTGAGGCACCCAGGCACTGCCCGAGGGCCCCATGCCACTAGGGGGCCCCATCAGGGTTGCCAGGCTCAGTAAAACCAGGGACAGTATGTAAGTTAGTGGGGGGGGCGTGGCTTGCGCGCAATCGATATGGCCGCTTGAGCACGGAGCTCTGACAGATCACTGGGGGAATCGGCGGCAAAACTATCTCTTTTGCTAACGCAACCGGATGAAAATCTTTACATACCCGGAGCGGAACATGCCCCATGCTGCCGCAAAAGAAAGGATAAAAAACAAGCTGAGAAGCTCACTGACTCTTTCATTATGTCAGCTTCAGCGGGGAAACAGAATCAAAATGGCGGCGGCGCAGCTACATTAAAACCATCTTCATACACAGATCTTCCAGATGAAAACCCTGATCTGTGGGACTCTGTAAATCCTCAAATTCGGGATTCGCACTACCCCTCATGTAGTCCCGTATCAATAAGCCTGGCGAAATCACAGAAGAGACTTGATGATGCAACACAAATATTAACTCTCAGTGTGGCGGCTCTACAACATAACCAGGTAGGCCCCAGAGATGCGTCATCAATAGCTAACTACCCTACCTGAGGGATGTAGGTACTGGATACTACGATGAAAGATATGCTTTTGTCTTTACAAACATCCCATATGACAAACTTTTCCGTAATGATGAATAGGTTATCAATTGAACTGAAAGGTCTTGGGGACAAGGTTCTCTATGTTGAAAACAAAATGGATGAACAATCTGGTACTATTGACAATCTTGTTAATGCATATAAAGACCAAGTTGAAGCTAATCTGTGGGTCAGGGCTAAGCTTGCAGACCTCGAGGACCGCTCAAGAAGGAATAACATTAAATTGAGAGGAATACCTGAATCTGTATCCCCAAATGACTTACAAAAATATGTGGATGACTTGATTGCTAATCTACTACAAGAAACTTCTCAGATTGAGCGTATGATAGACCGTATCCATCGCATACCCAAACCCAAACACCTTGATGCCTCTATTCTTAGGGATGTCCTTATGAAAATTCACTTCTTCCCTACTAAAGAGAAACTTCTGACAAAAGCCAGATTCCTAACAATATTGCCTGACCCGTATAGAGAAATCCACCTATATGCTGATCTGTCACAATACACACTAAATTTGAGAAGACAACTGAAATCGACTACAAAGGCTTTGAACAATCACAAGATACCATATAAATGGAAACACCCTGCCTCACTGATAATCACCAACAATGGTATGACTACTATAGTATCAAAACCTCAAGAAGGACTACAACTTCTAAACTCTTGGGGTATAATTCCCGATCTTTCCCCTGAACAAAGGAAAAATATGGAAAGAATACGCTTCGGATACAACGTATATGAAGGTTACCGTCCTCCTAAAGGAAAATGAATGACGATGAAACATTATTTTTCTTCTCTTTAACTTTTTTCTCTCGTTTCAATATCTACATAAACCCCTGGTTGTCTGTTATGTAGTGATTTGTTATTCGTATATTTTGGACTATACTCCCCTCTTAGTCGGTTTAATACTGTACCCGACTCTTTAATTTCTTTCTTTTACTTTACTTATACAAATATTTAGTACTCCACAGCTGAGGAATAGTGTTGCATTCCCTAAATATTTGTAATTTTTAGACAGTTTATTTTTTATTTTTAGCTATTTATTTATTTATTTATTTATTTTGTTTGTATTTTATTTTTGTTTTAGTGTTTTATTTATTTAGTTATTACTTGAGTACCTGATTGGAATCCTATTTATTGGTCACACCTGATCCTGATACTTCCTACATCTTCCTAAGAATCGTCACCTACCGTGGAACATCTTGGTTTGTGAGTATATATACAAACACAATTCAATTCACACCAAAATGTCCATTAATTTTCTCTCAATTAATGCCAACGGATTAAATCATCCAGCTAAAAGAGCTTCCATGTGGAAAACAGCATTATCTAATGATCTAATGGCTGTGATAATCTCTGTATACAGGAAACGCATTTCACTCAAGACAATGCCCCTCCATGCCAACATAAATCTTTCCCACATATTTTCAAAGCCAACTACTCTCGCAAACAGAGGGGAGTTCTGATAGCCATACGTGACCCTTTATCCTTTCAAATGTTAAACTGCACCTTAGATCCTGAAGGCAGGTTTATCATTTTGGTGTGTTCATTGGATAATGTCACATACACACTTGTAAATATATACGCACCAAACAATAGACAAATGAAATTCCATAGGTCTATTCTGAAGAAAATAAATGAAATTCAAAAGGGCCATCTTTTAATATGTGGGGACTTTAATTTAGTTCCAGATATTGTAATGGACTCTTCTTCTAGTGCTGAAAGATTTGCTTCTCCACTTACAGCCTTTTTTACAGGGAATGATCTTTATGATATATGGGGATGTTATCACGCGGCTGAAAGGGACTATACGTTCCATTCCCTACGTCATAACACATACTCTCAAATTGATCTGTTTGTATCTGATAAATGGTTACTACAAAATGTAATAGATGCTCGCATCCATAATATCACCTGGTCAGATAACGCCCCAATCAGTATCAAATTGAAAAATGCAATCTCCCATCAAAAATCGTATATATGGCGTATCAATAATTATCTTCTACAACTACCAAATATTAAAACTATATTCCTAAAAAACTAGAAGAATTCTTTTCCAACAATGTAGGTTCAGTATCCAACCCGGCAATAGTGTGGAATGCTCATAAGTCTTATGTACGTGGTCTTTTCATTCATCTTGGTTCACAAGGAAAAAAAAGAAGAAACGCGAAAATAGACAAGTTAACTAAAGAATTGAATGACATTGATCTGAAAAACAAGACTAACCCCTCACCGACTCTTCAATCCCAACTATATAATTTAAGACATAACTTACGCTCCATACTCCTGGAATCTTATGACTTCAAACTTAGAAAATTAAAAGCAAACTCCTACGTCACGAATAATAAAGCAGGTAAACTTATGGCATCTCGTATTAAGGGACACAGACAGAACACTAAAATCTCTCACCTTGTTGTCCCTACTACTCAGAATAAAATAATTAACCCTCAAACAATAGCTGATTCATTTAGCTCATACTATAGCAAATTGTATAACCTTAATAAAGATAGCAGTATTCACCAACCTTCCGTTGAAGAAATTCAATCTTTCCTTTCTCATCTCAAATTGCCCAAATTGTCAGAAGATCATCTTAAACAAGTGAACACTCCTATCACTGATAATGAAATAATATACTCTATTAACTCTATGCCTAAAGCCAAAGCGCCTGGTCCAGATGGATTCTCTGAAGAATACATCGAACTGTTAAAAAAATTATTAGTACCCCATGAGAGAACTGTATAACCATGCTGCTTCCTCTTCATCTTTTCCAAAGGAAATGCTCTCTGCATTAATTATCACACTTCCTAAACCAGGCAAAGATCCTACCTCCCCCCCGAATTTCCGACCTATATCCCTACTCAATATAGATCTAAAAATATACGCTAAAGTAATAGCAAATAGACTTGTGGATATACTCCCCAACCTCATAAACATAGATCAAACTGGATTCACCAAAGGTCGTCAGACATCTGATGCAACCAGAAGGCTAATTAATGTTATCCACTATATCAATATGACTGGGACGCCTTCTCTGCTCCTCTCATTGGATGCAGAGAAGGCGTTCGAGTAAATTGGTCCTATTTATCACTTACTCTTCAGAAATTCGGTGTCGAAGGACTTATTCTTAAAGCTATACTCGCCCTATATTCATACCCAACTGCAAGAGTTTTTACTTCTAACCTACTGGCATACTGCTGTCAGGGCTGCCCGTTATATACCCTTAAAAAATAAATTACAATTAGATTTGCTTAAACTAGGAAAAAATGTATTCTCTTGGTGGGGTAGACTATCTGCACCTCAAGTTTTATACTTATTTGGAAGCATACCCATCCCAGTCCCTATTAAATTTTTTAAATCTTTACAATCTCTTCTATCTAACTATATTTGGAAAGGGAAAAGATCCAGATGTGCCCACCACAAACTGATTAAACATAGAATGTGGGGGGGAGTAGGCTACATTGACTTCCAAGATTACTTTTATGCCTCCATTATGACACAAATAAAAGAATGGTTTCAACCTTCTCCAACAACGACATTGGGGATTAATCGAATCCACTTATAGTAAACAGGGACCGACTAACTTGTGGCTATTTGGAGCACAATTGGGAATCAGAGTCTCCACACACTTTTCCCCCACAATGAAAATATCTATTACGACATGGCATAGAATTCTAAAATTGACTGAATCCCTAGATTTTAAAATAAACATAGACATACCATTTCGAGTGTTACATCTTATAGTGAACCAAATTCCCCTGGACCTTTGGAGCAAACGAGGCATTAAAACTATACATGACTTATACAATAAGAATGCAATTAAATCATTCTATGCCTTACAATCTGAATTTACCTTACCTCAAACATACTGCTCTCATTATGCACAAATAATATGCTGCTTACAGAAATTAAAAATTACCTCTATATACTAGATATGTGCATTCCCGTTCGTACGAATTTTATTTTCGTACGAAAATGTTCATTTTCGTACCGGCGGGATAATGTGTACATACGAAAAAATTAAAGCACCAAAATACGAAAATGACGGGATTACGAATGAGCCGCATAACGAACAACCGCAAATACGAACGAACAATCCGACGAAAAAAACGACAAAACGAAAACGGCAAAAGAACGTAAATGACATCTATAACAAAAGATTTGCATTCTGTATTTTGTTTGAATCCTTTTTCTGTTTGTTTTCAGTTGTATGTTCATTGTTCATATGACATCTATAACAAAAGATTTACATGCTGTATTTTGAATTCCTATTTTCTGTTCGTATTTTGTATTCAAAATACAGAATGCAAATCTTTTGTTATAGATGTCATATGAACATACGACTGAAAATAGCAAAAGAAAAGGGTTTCAAGATACAGAGTGTAATTAGTGAAGCAGCTTCTCTTTTGTGCTGAGTACACTAGTACAGTGATTATAAGCTCAATAATCTATGTCATATGAACATGCGACTGAAAATATAAACAGAAAAAGGATTTTCGTCATTTTGTACTTTCGTAAATAACTTCCAAAATACGAACAGAAAATAGGAATTCAAAATACAGAATGCAAATCTTTTGTTATAGATGTCATATGAACATACGACTAAAAAAGGCAAAAGAAAAGGGTTTCAAGATACAGAATGCAAATCATTGACGAAAATTCACGAAAATTATTATCTAACAAGTAACGAACATGAATTAAACAGAATAACGAACCATCCCGCATGTACGAAAATAAAACGGTAACGAAAATACGAAACGATCGGAATCCGAAAAAATTGCGTCGCACGAAAAACGAACGGGAACGAACAGGAAAACGGGTGTCTTACGAAAAACGAACGGAAACGAAAAAACGGAACGATACAAAACGGAACAAAAAAAAAACGGAAAAAAATTCTGTGCACATGTCTACTATACTGTATACCTTCACACATCAGCTTGGTCATTTTAACTTCACATGACATAAAAAAAAAAAAAGGCATTTCCCTTTTTTATAATTTGCTTCAACAAAAGAGAGACTTTATGAAATCCCCCTCCCATTTACAGTGGGAGGAGGACTTAGAACAGTCTTTTTCCTGTGATGAATGGCTTTCTGCATGTAAATTAAATCAATCTGCCTCCAAATGCATGCTCCTATGGGATCTATCAGTTAAAATTACCCTGAGATGGTATTATACACTAGATGTATTATCCAAATTCAGCAACCAAAACTCTAATAAATGCTGGAGACTTTGCTGCATATCTTATGGGGTTGTCCCTTACTTAAAAATGATTGGACAAACGTATTCGACATAATATCTACTTTAACAGGTTCATCGGTGGAACCTAGCCCAGCCTTAGCTTTATTATCCTTGGGGATCGATAGTTTTCAAGTTAACCTACGTAGTTCTATTACCCAATTACTCCTTGCTGGTAGATTATCCATCACTAGAAGATGGAAGGACTCGTGCCCCCCATCTATTACTGAAGCTATTGATCTGACCAATCTCCATATGACTTATGAACGTATACTAGCCACCTCCATGAATACTTTGCATAAACATAATGCTATATGGAATCCTTGGAAAATATGGAACGACCAAAAGGATAAACGTTCATATGTGTAACTGTTCTTTTACTAAACTTGTGACTCTTTATTACTATAAAGATCCTATCCCAAACATTAACGATTCTGTGTTTATTGTAGGTGATGATATATCCTTCGATTCTGTCTTTCTTTGTTTTATACTCATTATAGCCTTTATTACATGCAATGCTCCATAAAGGTACTTGTTGTTTGTATTGTTGATACTACTAAATATTTTCCTCTAAAACATATCCTTATGCATATGTTTGTATTCATATATATTAGATTTTTTTCCCCCTATATTATTACTTTATTTCAAATTGTAACAGTCTGGGCATCTGAAAATGGCATGTGATCACGCTATCAATGAGCATATCTCTGGGTCCTCCTAAGGCCTCGTACACACGAGCACACAGATTTGTTCAAATCTGTCTGTCGGACAGATTTGAACAAATCTGTCTGCTGGGATTTTGGTTTGCTCGCGTGTACACACGAGCAAACCAAAATCCCCGCCAGCAGACAGCGGGCTGACGTGTCGGTGACGTGGCGGTGACGTTGACGCCGCCACGTCACCACACCAGGAAGTAAAACACTTCCGCGCATGCGTCGAAACCATTCGGCGTGTGTGCGAGAAGACATGTCTGCTGGTTAGCGTACTAACCAGCAGACATGTCGGGCGGACGGGTTCCCAGCCGACAGATTTCAAAGCATGCTTTGAAATCTGTCGGGTGGCCAAATCCGTCTGTTTGCCCGTACACACGATCGAATCTGTCTGCTGAAACGGTCTAGCAGACCGTTTCCAGCAGACAGATTTGATCGTGTGTACGAGGCCTAAGTGAAAGAAGGATGAAGAAGTGCAGAAGGGCATGACTTTCAAATGCCTGGACTGCTGCATCATCTAGAGCAGTGTTTTTCAACTCCAGTCCTCAAGGCACACCAACAGGTCATGATTTCAGGCTTTCCATTATTTTGCACAGGTGATTTGATCAGTTTCACTGCCTTAGTAATCACCACAGCCATTTTATCTGAGGGACGAATCCAAACAATGCCGTATAGGGTCACTGGGAGTCTACTTCCTGAGGCTTTAAATCTGATTGGTGACTGATTTTTTTTTGTTCCTCTTTTAATATCAGCATGTTTTTTTATCTGAGAGACAAGCAAGAAATTTTCAGTTGGAGTGTTGGGAAGACCTCCCATGCATCAAAAGCCAAGGTTTCCAAATAAAAAAATAAAAAAAATGATTGCATTAAATTAGTGCACCATGAAAATGCTTGGTGGAAAATGAAAAAAAACTGCGCATGTAAACTGTTGTCCCTATTTTTTTTTTATTTTGCAAGGTGTGTATTTTAAGTTGCCATTTATAACAACTTATAAACCCAGAAATATAAAGCTGACTTACATTTTTAGTCATAACACAAAAGATATTTCTTGGGTACCAATGAGTTATTTGAAAGAAAGAAAGGAAAATAAAGACAGAATAGCAGAATCAGAATCCTATTATGTCTGTTACACAATGCCTGTTGTAATACAGAATATGAGATGCAGTAATAAAACTTTACATGCTAAGAAGAATGATGGGCACAATGACTGCAATGAACCGCTGCAAGGCCAATCACTTCTGCCTCCCAAATGGCTAATAACTATGGCACATACAAATCAACACAATAGATTTGTGGAGCCCAAAGGTAAGTGAGCATGCATCAATATACTTATGAGCTGATGATTAAATCTCCCACAAAGGTTACCGGTATAGAAAGCCTCAGGAAGCCGGAATCCTTGTTTCCATTCCCAATAGAAACAGCTGCAGAAATAACTTAACATATCAATATGACAGAAGTACAATGCTGCTCTGTATTTTCATGTGTAAAAGTTGAGTGAGGCAAACTGCTGTGTGTCCCTCAATGCACTCTGCCATGTCCATGACATACTGTTAATAATATGAAGTTGCTTCTTTCCTCTGGCACATAAATATGTTTTGACCACTTAAGAATTATTCACAGAAACATCACAGCAGTTTATCCTGGATGCCTGAAGACCAAACCAGGCCTTGAATTACATTATTTTAGCATATTGTGATAAGTTGGTCTTACTTGGTCAGATGTTTTCTGATTTACAAGGTTTGATGTTTGCACAATAATCACTAAGCTCTTGAAGCTGTTTTGTTTCCTGTATATTAGGACAACATTTACTACTTGCCTACTGTGCACCTACACCCCCTTCCTGCCCAGACAAAATTTTAGCTTCCGGCACTGCGTCGCTCTAACTGACAATTGCGCGGTCGTGCGACGTGGCTCCCAAATTTACGTCCTTTTTTTCCCACAAATAGAGCTTTCTTTTGGCGGTATTTAAATCGCCCGTGCGTTTTTTTTTTTTGCGCTATAAACAAAAAAAGAGCGACAATTTAAAAAAAAAAACACAATGGGCCAGATTCAGGTACATCTGCGCATTATTGGACCGGTGTAGCGCACCGCCTTTACGTTAGACTTGCGCAATGTAGCCGCGTAATCACCCTATTCTCGTAGCTTTTGCGCTACGAGAATAGGGGTAATACAAATTGGGAAGGACGTGGGCGTGTTACATTGAAATGAGCCGTGACCCCATGCAAATGAAGGGCCGGCCGGCTCGCGCATGCGCGCTTGAAGGAGACCATGGTCAGCTCCGCTGTGCGCATGCTCACAACTCGGGAACGGCGCAATCAGTGAAATTGGAAATGGACTAAGGACTACGCAGACAGCATAAATAGACAGACACAAACGCACTTCCATTGCAAAAGTACATCCCTTTGTCCCTTCCCATTTAACCAAGTGCTTTTGTCCCGTTGTTCGTTGCATTGTGTTTTGTATTTGTCAGATTAGTGTACTGTGTGATCAAGTGTTTGTTAGTAGATCTTTGAAAGTGTTTTTTGATAAGTGTTTGAGAGACTGTTTGTTTGATATATTTCTGTTCGTTTTTTTTCTTGCTTAATTTTTGCTGTTTGTTTTTGTGACTGTTTTTTGCTGAGTGCTTGTGTGATTTTTTGGGTGTTAGTTTTCTCTTTGTGTGTGTTCTTGCTTGATTGGTTGTGCTTGTTTTTGTGACTGATTTTTGTTGACTGGGAGTGTTTTTTTTCAGTATGACAGAGAGAAAGCGAAAACTAAATTTTACTTTGGGGGAAAAAATAATTCTTGCCCGGGCCATTAGCGATTATGGGCGTTTCCTCCACGGCCCGGACAGTGCCAACACCACCCCGGCCAGGAGGAGGGAGATTTTGGACCTCATCACTGAGCAGGTCAATTCAGCGGAGTAGGGGGAGACACGGACCCGGTCTGGGATTGACAAAAAGATTAATGACCTCCGGCGTCTGGTCAAACAGAAGCTGGCCAAAATGCTTGCCCATGCCAGGGGCACAGGAGGGGGCCCACCATGCCGTGTTAGGCTGACAGCGGAGGAGCGTGCGGTGGCCCTGACCTTTCATCGGCATGAAGTGGAGGGCCTGCCCGGCTTTGACTCAAGTCCAGAGCCCGTGGTGCCAGGTAAGTTTTTTTTTTAATATCAGGTGTGTAGCATGTGTGGGGGAGGGGGTGAAAGGGAATATGTGGCAAGTGTATGGATCCTCCAACCTGTGAATGTTTTGTGTCATCCACAGATGTGCAGAAGGGTGCAGGGCCATCTGGCCTGACCGCACCATCCCCAGGACAGCAGCCTAATGAGGCCCCCCCGACAAGGCCGGAGTCCGCGGAGGGGGTTGAGGAGGAGGAGTTTCATGAGGAGGAGGAGTCCATGTCAGGCACTGGACTTTTGGTTTTTGAGGACTCTTCCCCTCTGGCTGGCAGCAGGCAGCCCTCCCTAAGGGGGAGCCCCCCCTCCTCCCCCAACATGGCTCCCCTCCCAAGGGCCTCCCCTTCTCCCCGGCCACAAGCATCAGCTGGAGGCAGGAAGTCGTCCCAGAAGACTAGGGGGGTGGCCCATCTCCTGCCCGGCACTCTGAGAAGGGACCAGTTCCTCCAGACCCGCCATCTGGGACAGGTCAGCCAGACATTGGTGCGGATGGAGGATAGCCTGTCCTCCATCAAGGATACGCTGGGGAACCTGGACTCCCACTCCCGGGCTTTCACAAACTGCCTTAACGACCTGCAGACTACATCAGCAGGCATTGGGCAGGATGTGAGGGCCCTTACCCAGGCTATCCAGGCCAACACGGCAACACTAGGTGGTGCCCTGGACAGAATAGCCGTGGCCTTGGAGGGCAGGCCGCCAGAGATCAGGGGCTGCTCCTCCTTCCCCGGTTTTCCCCCTCCCCATGAGTCTCCCCTGAGGAGCCGGGGCCGAGGCCGGGGGCGCCCCAGGCGTGGCTCACGTCAAGGGCACTAATTTTTTTTCCCCTTTTTTTTTTTTGCTGGAAATTTTTTGATTTTGCTGGTCATTTTTTATTTTTTTTTGGGTTGTGAATGCTGTTTGAATGTGGGGGTGACATTCCTGCCGGAAAAGGGGTGTCACCCTCAATTTTGGTGGAGTAGGGTTCCCCAGGACCAGGGAGAAGTGATCCCTGGTGTATGATGGTGTATGAATGTACAGTGACATAATTGGAGCCTTGGCGTGGCGTTGCTGCTCACAAGTCCTGCATGGTGGACTGGTGCCAATCCAATTTGATGAGGATGTGGGGTGTGTGTGCTAGGGACCACCGTGGTGTGCATGCATGCATTCTCATTGTGCCATGATTAATGTGTGTGTTTAACGTGCAAAGATGCCCAATGTGAGCTGTCTCCTGGCTGCTCTTCCCTCAGAAGACGGGGGACCCTCGGTTAGGGGGGTATTGTCTGGTTCAGGGGTCAGGTCATCACGTAGGTCAATCTGCAGGCCCTTTCTTACTGCGAAGTTCTGCAGCATGCAATATGCACCGATGATATGGCACACAAAGTTTGGGGAATACAAGAGGGTACCCCCAGACTTATCCAGGCTTTGGAAACGTGAATTCAGGAGGCCAAAGGTGCGCTCCACCACTGCTCGTGTTTGGGCATGTGCTTGATTGTATCTTTCCTCTCCTGGGGTTTGGGGGTTCCGGATAGGAGTCATGAGATGGGGTCCCAGTGGATATGCAGAGTCACCTGTAAGGGAAAAGACAGGAGGATGTTAGTCATGCATGTGCCCCTTGTGATGTGTGCATCATGGGGGTGTACAGTCATGCCTGCCACCCATGTCACTCACCAACCAGCCAGGTGGCCCCATACACGTTCTGATCGAATTCCATTCAGATGTGGCTTTGATTGTATATGTAGCTGTCATGGCTGGACCCTGGGTGTTTGGCACGGACGTGCCATATGAGGCCTTGGGCATCCACTATCACCTGTACGTTAATGGAATGCCAATGCTTCCGATTGCGGTACATGTGCTCTGTCTCATGGGGGGGCTGGAGTGCCACATGTGTGCAATCAATGGCCCCGATGGTGCGTGGGAATCTGGAAATTCTGTAGAAATCTGTCATTGCCTTCAGCTGTAGATCCTCAGTGGTGGGTTTGATGATTTCGTTGGCCATGCGTCTGAGCCGCCGTACACACGGCCGAGGTTCTCGCTGAAAACCAGCGAGAACCTCGCTGGAATGCACATTCCAGCGAGGACCTCGGCCGTGTTTACGGTCTCGGCGAGCTTCCCGTCGGGAAGCCCGTCGAGCCGAAATAGAGAGCACGCTGGTTGCCATTCCCGACGGGCGGGTCGCCGATTTCGACGGCCGGCAGAGAGCCTCGACGGGCGGAACGATGTGTTCTGCCCGTCGAGATTCCCTGCCGTGTGTACGCGGCCTGAGGATTGCAGGGACAACCTGGTGCACACATCTGCTCATGGAGGATTGTGACATCCCAGCCACCACTCCACTTGTACGCTGAAAAGAGCCACTGGCAAGGACATGGAGTATTGCCATGACCTTGACCAGTGGCTGCACTGCATGTGAGCGTTGTGTTGGGCTGGTGATGTCCTCCTGCAAGGTTGTGGTTAATTCCATGATGGCATGAGGGGTGAATCTGAAGATGCGATACACCTCAGAATCACTCATGCCAAAGAGGTCTATGCGTGTGCGGTATATCCTTTCCCGTGCCATCCTCCGTGCCCTCCTCCTTCTTTGCTCATCTAAAGTCAGTAGTATAGCTATGCGCGACGATGCCCCTGGCATGTTGGCATACAGATTGTTGTGCAACACGTGTGACTGCTGAGCTCCTCACTAACGGTGTTGCTTTATCTAACATGTAGACTTTTTTTTATCTTTTTAGACCAGCTTTTATATGGTCTAATTTTAGACAGGACATTTTGCTGTTGCGCACACTGCGTAGCCTGCGCTGCCCCAACGTTCTTTTGTGGATCCCCATAAGTCCCTCCTTAGCATATTTGACTAGCAAATCAATGGTCTGTCTCGCGCAGTTTTGCGCGGACGGATGCGCCTGTCTAACGAAATTACGCTGGACAAAAAAAAGTAGATTTTTTGCGTATCTTGTTTCGGGGATGCCGTGCATCAAAACGCACGCGCACATTTAGACTTACGCACGTGCATCTCCTGTTGCGCAGGCGTAATCGCTCTGTGAATCTGGCCCAATATTTTTTGCTTTTTGCTATAATAAATATCCCATTTAAAAAAAAAAATAATCATTTTTTATCTCAGTTTAGGCCGATACGTATTCTTCTACATATGTTTGGTAAAAAAAAATAAAAAATAAAATCGCAATAAACGTATAGTGACTGGTTTGCGCAAAAGTTATATTGCCTACAAAATACGGGACATAACTATGATTTTTTTTTATTATTTTTTTACTAGGAATGGCGGCGATCTGCAATTTTTTTTCGGGACTGGGACATTATAGCGGACACATCGGACACTTTTGACAAATTTTTGGGACCATTTTTGGGACCATTTACATCTATACAGTAAACAATGCTATAAATATGCATTGATAACTGTATAAATGTAACTGGCAGGGAAGGGGTTAACCACTAGGGGGCGGGGAAGGGGTTAAATGTTTCTTCTAGTTTGTGTCCTAACTGTGGGGGGGGGTGACTGGGGAGGTGACCGATTGTGTCCCTATGTACAAGGGACACAATCGGTCTCCTCTCTCCCTAACAGGGACGTGGAGCTCTGTGTTTACACACAGAGCTCCACGTCCCAGCTCAGTTACTCGGCAATCGCTTGTGCCCGGCGGCCATCGCGGCCGCCGGGCACACGCACAGGGTTCTCAGTGATGTGCAGTTACCTGCCCGCCGTCATATGACGGTGGGCGGATAACAAGTGGTTAAATGTATGCACACCTAAAAAAAAAATTTTCATGAACAGACGTTTGCTGAAAAACCTAAACACATTTGTTTTTGAGTTTTTTTAAAGGAGTTGTAAAGGAAAAAAATGTAATGTGTAATGATTATGTTAAAAAAAGTGTAAATACCTATTAAATTCCTTCATCTATATCACCTCCGGCGTTCTAGTTTCTGTTCTCTCATTCACTTCCTGGTTTGCAGCGCTTGTTCATGTAAGAACTACATTTCCCAGTATGCATTGTGGCACGCCCAGTAATTCACACCTCCTTGAAATCTCTAAGGCGGCGTACACACGAGGGGATATGTCCGCTGAAAACGGTCCGATGGACCGTTTTTAGCAGACATCTCCGCTCGTGTGTATGGGCTAGCGGACAGATTTCTCCACCCGACAGATTTCAAAGCAAGCTTTGAAATCTATCCGGTGGGAATCTGTCCGCCCGACATGTCTGCTGGTTAGTACACTTACCAGCAGACATGTCGGCCCCCACCGCCGCCGCGCCGCTGCCGAATGGATTCGGCGAATGCGCGGAAGTGTTTTACTTCCTGGTGCGGTGACGTGGCGGTGACGCGGCGGCGTCAACGTCACCGCCGCGTCACCGCCACGTCACCGCGCCGTCCGGCGGCGGGGAATTTGATCCGATGGTGTGTACACGCCATCGGATCAAACTCCCGATGGGACATATCCGATGGAAATGGTCCGCGGACCGTTTTCATCGGATATGTCTGATCGTCTGTACGCTGCCTTACACATAGAGTAAGGTGACCAGATTTTTAAAATGAAATCCGTTGACATTTTTTTTTCACTAGTAATGGCAGCAATCAGTGACTCTCTGCCCATCGCCACCCGCCTCACAGCCTGTCAAGTCTTACTCTCCAGTCCCCAGCTACTACTGGGTGGGCAGCGGAGGAAGATCATTCCACCAGGGAAGGCAAGGAGATAAGCAGGCAGGTGGCTGGATGGGACTTGAGCCAAGGCAGAAGAACATGCGAGCCAAGCTGAATGGGCATGCACCCGAAAATGAAGAAATATTCCCTCCGCTCCGAACAGCACATGATCATCAGAAGAAAAAATACACTTCCCTAAGCGGAGGGGTGTAATTCAGAATTATAATTTGTTTTTATTCTGCACTGACCGTCTTTGAAATTGCCCCAGCCCCTGTTCAAATCCAATCCGGGGACAAAATCAGGGACAGACTTGGTCAGGGGACAGTGTCCTCAATCTGGGGACTGTTTCCTGAAACCTGGAATGTCTGGTCACCCTAACGTAGAGAGCGTCCTGCCGCACAGATGTAGTTCCCAGGAGGGGGCAAGCACGTCACTGACCACCGCAGTAAAGCCTCCCTTCACGGTGGTGAGTAACAATCAGACAAGCAGGAGCTGAACAGAGAAGAAATAGAGCAACTTCTTAACAAAAAGGAACAATGAGGAAGTGAAAAGAGGAATGTCTGCAGGTAAAGGATGCTTATTAAGAAAAAATTTATAAAAAATTCCTTTACACCCCCTTTAACTCTAGGAAACAGATAAAATATGCAATTGAACTACATATAAGTTTACTGTTTTACTTTACAGTAGATTTGTACTTTTTTAAGGCCTACCATGTCATTTATACACATTTTACACTGAACAGCCAGGCAGGTGACACATTGAGTGGGACTGGGCAGGAAGGCAGGGGAGCCCTGGCCAGTACTAATAAAGTTTAAAAGAAAAATATGTATACTACATATTTCACAGCAGCAAATAAAAAAAGTAAATTCATCAGCACATTCCACTCTGCAGCAACTGTTCTTGTTTATTACTTAGCAGCAGGGTCACCTTATACTGAAAAGTGCTTTTTCAAGAAAAGTTAATGCAGCCAGGAGTGGGGTGATTTGTTTTCTTTTTTGCTAATAAGATATGTTGGTCTGACAAACATGAGTGAATATGTTTTATCATTGGACATTGATCAAAGAAGGGACCACTCTTTGAAATTTGCCTGCTGGAAACCTGTCCGTCGGACATGTCTGCTGGTTAGTACGCCTAACCAGCGGACATAAATCTCCCGCATGCGTCGAATGGATTGGACGCATGCATGGAAGTATTTTACTTCCTGGATTGGTGACGTGGTGGTGTCAACGTCACTGCCACGTCACTGCGTCCTCAGTCCGAGAGGATTTTGGTCCGATGGTGTGTACACGCCATCAGACCAAATATCCGAGGAGACATGTCCGCTGGAAACGGTCTGTCGGACATGTTCAGCGGACATGTCTCCTCGTCTGTACGCGGCCTTAGATTACTTTGTAGTAATGGTTGTTCATCTTGATACTACTCAATGAGGTCTCTGTGGAAATAATATTGAAATAGATTGACACAGTTGCACTCTAGGATTTATTTTGACTATTGTGGCAGATGATCCTCTTGCGATGTGGAAACGTCTTACTATAATCAATGTATATAGACCTAAAGACTTTTAGGCTTTATGTCTTCATTACTGCTGATTTCATGTACAGTATATGTTTTTTTTTTTACTAGTGCCACGGTCTTGTATAATACTTTAAATGTAATACCACAACAAAGCCCCACTAAGGTACGTCACAAGACCTTCTAAACTTGGCCATAGACCGTTTGAATCCCTGCTGAACCGGCCTAGATTCAAACCATGTATGGGCAGGCTGATGGTACCCAAGTTGATTGATCGAGCAATAATCACTACCCCCGGGAGATCACAGTAGCTCCGCGGGAGCAACACTGACTGTGTTGATTGGAAAGCAATTTTCTATCCTGCAGTGGTTAACACTAGAAAGGCTACTTCAAACTTCATAGCACACTGATAGATATATTTGGGAGTGTGAATCACCCTACATTTAGCTGCAAGGCTTTGAAGCCTATGTATTCTCACCACAAAAGAACTTCTTCATATCTTTAATAATGTCTAAATAGATGTCTCCATACACAGTAAATTGCCCATTAAACAAGTTAATGGATGACCTGTCTTAACTCCACTTCTCTGTAGATTAGAATAAATTACATATGCATTAATGAGAAATAATTAGGTACCTTACTGTGTATTTACTATCCCTGCTTAAATGGCTCTTATGACCTCATGAAACCCATCTGGAAAGGTATTTTGAAAGCCCAGTTTGTTTAGTTAAGGTCAAAACTGTAAAAAAGTTTAAAAAAAAAATACAGCAGTTTCCTCACTGGACTGTGAGGCGGTGTACACACGGCAGGGAATCTCGACGGGCAGAACACATCGTTCCGCCCGTCGAGGTTCCCTGCCGGCCGTCGAAATCGGTGACACGCCCGTCGGGAATGGCAACCAGCCATTCTTCCGGGCGGGCCGTCGAGGAAATAGCCGCCGTACACACGGCCGAGGTTCTCGCTGAAAACCAGCGAGAACCTCGCTGGAATGCACATTCCAGCGAGGACCTCGGCCGTGTGTACGGTCTCGGCGAGCTTCCCGTCGGGAAGCCCGTCGAGCCGAAATAGAGAGCACGCTCTCTATTTCCTCGACGGCCCGCCCGGAAGAATGGCTGGTTGCCATTCCCGACGGACGGGTCGCCGATTTCGACGGCCGGCAGGGAACCTCGACGGGCGGAACGATGTGTTCTGCCCGTCGAGATTCCCTGCCGTGTGTACGCCGCCATAGAGAGCGTGCTCTCTATTTCGGCTCGACGGGCTTCCCGACGGGAAGCTCGCCGAGACCGTACACACGGCCGAGGTCCTCGCTGGAATGTGCATTCCAGCGAGGTTCTCGCTGGTTTTCAGCGAGAACCTCGGCCGTGTGTACGGCGGCTTATTCTATGAAAGATATATGTTATTTAAATAGCTTCATGAGAAATTTTTTATTTTATCAAACTGCCTAATATTAGATGTTGCCCTCTTACAGGCGATGCACCCGGGTGCAGATGATCTCTCTCACCTCTGTAAGCTGTGGGTGGGAAAGGTCTATGGCTCTCCAACTGTGGGTTCTACTACATAAAAATCCATATAATTCTTCACCTCACAATTTAGGCAGATTCTTGGGTCGCAAACTTACTCTCCATTTAACGATTGCCAATCGTGACATTTGTCAGGTCAGGTGACAGATGCACTCTGTTAGGGTCTGAAGTGCACTGCAAGGTAGTGGACCCTATGGCTGACTGCTGCAGATGGAGCACTAGGTGAAACTGAGCACAACAGGGAACCAGGAGACCAACACTAGTGGAACTGTCTATTTCTGAAGATACAGTAGTATAGATGGAGATTCCTCTACATTATATCAATGGCAAGGACAGCAAGGGAGGTGGCATTTACTTTGTTCTTAGTATGGACAGCTAAATTTTGTATTTTATTTTAGTGACAGATAAGATTTAAAAGAAAGCTATATTGAGATGGGGTCAAACTTATTTTAACTGACGCTTTTTATCTACTTTATAAATCATATAATCATATTGTATAATCAAATATTCATTGTTTTACAAAAAAAGACTAATATGGTGCAGTGATGTCACAGAAGGGCAAAGGTCACTCCTCTGTCTTATTCAGCTGTGCTTTTTTTTTTTTGGGTTTAATGATTTTTATTAAAGTTAAAAAAAAAAAAAAAAAGAACAGGTATCACAAGGGAAAATACATCAACATGAGGTCAGGTCAAAGACAGTATCTTCCGAGTCCCGGTGCCAAAGTTACATCACCATTATAATAACGGAAGATAGAAGTAACGCAAGCAAACAGAGTCAATCCACCGGCTTGTCATTGATCATTTTACATATTATTGAACAGTCAACAATGTAAAAACCTGTCAGAGATAACTACCCTACAGGGTAGGAGCATAGGACCCCAACTCCCGAGAGGCCCCAAAGGGTTCACACTGCCCCTCGGGAAACAGGGACCCCACGCCCCGGCCCCTGATCATCAGAAAATCATCATCATGTAGGAGACGGATGATAGAGTTTACGAGAAGAGGGGGAGAAGTGGAGAGTGGAGAGTGCCTGCTCCATCAGGGAATGGGACGAGTGTTTCGGCCGTCCCGGCAAGACTCCCGGTACGAGGGAAATGCCACAATAGGTGGCCCAGGGTTCACAAGTAGCCAAAAATCGCTCAGATTTATCATTAATTTTAGCCACTATCTGCTCTTGTACCATAATCCAGGAGACTTTCCTCCTGAATCCCTGAAGGGATACAGTGGGTTTCTTCCAGGCCTTGGCAATGGACATTTTGGCTCCCAAAAGTATGAAGAATGATAAGGTCTGACCATGTTTGGGCAAGCCAGGAATGCAGTGGTTCAAAAGCGCTATACCTGGGTGGGGGGTCACCACTACCTCTGTTACGGAGCTAATGATAAGGAACACCTTCTTCCAGAATGATCTAATGCGGGGGCAGGTCCACCAAATATGGAGCATAGACCCTTCAAGCTCACAGCCCCTGTAACAGACCGGTGAGGTCCCTAGGAACATCCTGGACAGCCTGGAAGGAACATAGTACCACTTGAGTAACACTTTTAAACTAGCTTCTATGAGAGAAATGTTGAGAATATCTTTATATGCTCTGAGGTTTGCTCTGTGCCAGACTGAAGCACCCCACGAACCGTCCAAATCCTCCTCCCAGGCCTGGGCGTATGATGGTTTTACCTCTGCAGTCGCGAGTGCTGTGTAGATCAAGGAGATGCCACCCTTCTGATCCTCTGTGGAAGCGCACCAGTGCTCATAGGGTGAGATAGTGGGGGGCACCTTTTTATTGGTCCAGATTGAGTGTATGAAATGGGAGATTTGAGAGAACCTGAACAGTTTCGAATCCGGCATATGCAGTTTCTTTCTGCAGTAAGACAGGGAAATCGGACCCGACGGGGAGAGGAAATGGCCGATCCGGTAGAGACCTTTATTCGTCCACCAGCGAAAAGCCTCTATACACATTCCTGGAGCGAAGGCTGCATTATGGAATAGATGTGCCAGAGGTTTCCAGGGGGATGTCAGGGAGTGAGCGCAAAAGAGTTTGGAGCTTAAGGAGACCGAATGCGAGAGGGTGGGAGACAGAATCGCGGGCCTAACCTTGGGGTCGCACCATAGGAGGAAGTCGATGGTGTTCATGGGAGTGGCCTGTCTCTCCATTGAGAGCCAGTCGGGTTTAGTTCCTCGGAAGAAAGTCGTCGAGATTTGCGTGAGTTGCGCTGCCCAATAATAACCCCAGAGGTTTTCAGCTGTGTTTTTTAAATATTAGATTGAGCTTTATAAACAAGGTTTATAGTAGACAATGATGGCTTAAAAGCGGAGGTTCACCCTAAAAAACATCTATATACCATTACATCCAGCATACTTCCGACCTCTACAGTATGCTGTTTTTTTTGATGTACATACCATTTTATTGTTATTTCCCCCCGGCTTCTGGCTCCCATGGGAGTGGGTGTTCCTATTCAGAGGTTAGATGATTGACGTCTGGTAAAAAACTTCCCCCATAAGGCGCGTCAGGATTTTTCCGTAAGTAGCCAAACTGTGAGTCGGCTCTATATGGCGCCTGCGCAGTCAGCTCTACATGGCGGGCGCAGGCGCCATATAGTGCTGTATAGAGCCGACTCATAGATGTAATGGTATATAGATGTTTTTTAGGGTGAACCTCCGCTTTTACACACCACCTACTGGTTTGCAATGAAACAACACAAAATATCCATCTGCAACATTTGTATTTTTCTGTCTATATATTCCCTTTAGGTGGCATATTTGAAGGGATGTTGTCAGGAGGATGTAGTCAAAGTTAATCTCATCAGTAGTGCAGTCATCAGAGCAGTATGTAAGAGGCAGTAAGGAGAATTAATTTGGTAGAATTAGGGTCTTTTCACACCAGCGGATTGTATGTCTGTATTTTATCCATCCGTTTTTGGATGAAATACGGACATACATGTATCCCTATGGGATAGCGGGTGTCAGCAGATGAACAATTCTGCAGATGGAGGAAAATCCTATTTATCCATCCATCTGCAGAGCGGATCAGATGAAAACGGACAGATGGTCATTGTTCACCCGATTCCCCCCATAGGGGAGAGCGGAAATCTGACAGGACGCTCCCTGCACAGCGTGCAGGGAGCGCCCTGTCATCTGCCGGCTCAGCGGGGATCAACGGAGCGATCCCTGCTGAGCAAGCGGATGAGACATGTACTGTATGGATCCTCGCGGGATCTGTACATGTATATGCTGTTTTTTTTTTGTTTTGTTTTTTTTACGTACTTAACGTTTTATTGTTATTTTCCCCCCGGGTTCCGGCTTCTGGCTCCCGTGGGAGTGGGCGTTCCTATTCATAGGTTAGATGATTGACGTCTGGTGAAAAACTTCCTCTGATGCATAAGGCGCGTCACGATTTTTCCATAAGTAGCCGAACTGTGAGTCGGCTCTATATGGCGCCTGCGCAGTCAGCTCTACACGGCGGGCGCAGGTGCTGTATAGAGCCGACTCGTGGATGTAATGGTATATAGATGTTTTTTAGGATGAACCTCCGCTTTTACACACCACCTACTGGTTTGCAATGAAACAACACAAAATATCCATCTGCAACATTTGTATTTTTCTGTCTATATATTCCCTTTAGGTGGCATATTTGAAGGGATGTTGTCAGGAGGATGTACTCAAAGTTAATCTCATCAGTAGTGCAGTCATCAGTGCAGTATGTAAGAGGCAGTAAGGAGAATTAATTTGGTAGAATTAGGGTCTTTTCACACCAGTGGATTGAATGTCTGTATTTTATCCATCCGTTTTTGGATGAAATACGGACATACATGTATCCCTATGGGATAGCGGGTGTCAGCGGATGAACAATTCTGCAGATGGAGGAAAATCCTATTTATCCATCCGTCTGCAGAGCGGATCAGATGAACAAGGACAGATGGTCCTTGTTCACCCGATCCCCCCATAGGGGAGAGCGGAAATCTGACAGGGCGCTCCCTGCACAGTGTGCAGGGAGCGCCCTGTCATCTGCCGGCTCAGCGGGGATCAACGGAGCGATCCCTGCTGAGCAAGCGGATGAGACATGTACGGATCCTCACGGGATCTGTACATGTATAAGGGGCCTTATACAACCTCAGCAATCTTTTACATAGCAACGTTTTAGCTCCGGTCACGTTTCCGGCCTGGATGTAATTCATATGCCATTTTCTGGGGTATGGCTAACATATACAACTGTCATTAATTTAGTAGCATGGTCAGCTTCAGTAAAGAAGCAGACATTTTTAATCTTAGTAATTTAGCTTTTTACATATTTATATCAGAGTGAATCCAGTATGTGGCAAACCTTGCAGTATCTACTTTCAAACAAGGGCAGCGGTAATGAACTTTGCTGTAACACACTATTTATTCACCTATTGTTTTTCATAAAGTTAGCTTCGGGAAATTCTTGTAATGGTAGTCACCTAAGAACCCAGGAAATCATTTTGTTACTAAAAAATGCACACCACAAATGATCTGACAGTCTCTCTGAACATAATGTACACCAGCAGCTATATCATTTCATCGCAGTGTCAATAAGTTCAGTACTCGGCTTATTTCAATTTACAGCAACTGATTTAAAAACCAACATTAACTTGTTTATAGGAATTAAAGAACCATCTCTGGCGCCAGTTGCCTTTGGCCGAGAAATCTTTGCAGACAGAATAAAATGTTATATTTGGAAATTTGTATGTGCTACTGAACAGCAGCCATGCTGGGCTTTGTTGTCCAATGGAAGAAGAGGCATTTCACATTTCATAGGTGTTATATATTCTGTGTTATAAACTAGTCAACACCATATAATAGGAGACAGGTACAATGATTTCAGTGCTAGGTTACCATGGCTCAATCACTGAGCTGCTTTATTCCGATTATCCACCTTTGCTCTACAAATAGGCAACCAGTTATCTACAGAGGATAAAATGATGTGTGAACCGTTGGCTAATAATAGCCCTGAAAACAAGTAGGACAGAGTTCATATCTTAGTCGTGTGTGTTAAGAGAAATGTAAAAGTAAAAACACAACATGTGATCCCTGGCAAAAAAGTATATACTGTATGTGTATGTATATATATATATATATATAAAACCACTTCTGCATTCAGACCCAGTGAAGGGGTTAACCACTAGAGGGCGCTGTAGGGGTTAAGTGTGACCTCATGTGTGTTTCTTACTGTAGGGGGGCGGGGCTGGACATGTGAGGTCAGTGATCGTCGTTCCCTATAACAGAGAACAAAAACAGGCGATCACTGCCACTGCCACAGAGAAGAACGGGGAAGGTGTGTTTACACTCACCTCTCCCTGTTCTTCAGCTCCTGTGACCCGATCGTGGGACACCCGCGGCAATTGGATCTGCAGGTGCGGTCACGGAGCTTGGGACCGGGTTGCGAGCTTGCAGCCGGCAGCGCGCTCGCGACCCAAGGCTGGGGTCTTAAAGAGGACGTATATATACGTCCATGTGCCCAGCCATGCCATTCTGTCGACGTATATAGTCGTGCAGCGGTCCTTAAGTGGTTAAAGTCACAAAAATTCTCTTACGACAAAAAAAAAATCAGAAGTGATGTCATGTGTTGTAATGTATTTGTATTGTATTTTCGGACGACAACTGTACTGACTAAACGAAAATCGTATGATCTGGTACTGTACGAGAAAAATTTTCGTGCATGTCCGATAAGAGAATATCGGATGAATTGTCATGATCGGCTCTCGAAAGCTCTGTACTAACGATTATCGTACGTTTTTTCCTCGGACAACATTTTTCGTACGATATTCGGATTGTGTGTATGGGCCATTAGGAAATCTCCCCCCTTGTATTAAGCTGTCTTTTGTCCATTTACAGCAGCTGATTTAAAAAACAACATTAACCTGTTATAGGGAATAAAATACTATCTTTGCTATCAGTTGCCCTTTGCAGAGAAAATTTTGCAGTGAGGTTAAATCTTGCAATTTGTATGTTCTACGCAGCAGTCATGCTGGGCCTTGTAGTTCAGAGGAGGCATTTGATATTTCCTATATGTTAATTATATAGCAGTCACCACCATCTTACAGGAGCCAGGTACATTCATCTCAGCTCTACAGTAGGTTACCATAGCTCAATGACAGAGCTGTGTTATGCCTATTATCCAACTTCTCTCTACAAATAGGCAACCAGTTGTCTACAGAAGATGAAATGACATGAGGACAGATAGCTAATAATAGCCCTGGAAACAAGTAGGGTAGAGTTCATGTATTTCTCCTATGTGAAAAGAGAAAAGTAAAAATAAGTATACAAGAGCGATTGCTGGCAAAATATAAAAACTGTGTTAAAACAAATTCAGGGTATTATTGTAATAATATAAAATACGATTTTATATCAAACTCCAGCAGCTGATCAAAATGTACACTTTTCAGCATTTTTCACTGCAGAAACAGTGATTGGATATTTATTAGACATGTGCGTTCCCGTTCGTAACGAGTGGATTTTCGTACAAATTTGTTAGTATTCGTACATTCGTATCAATTTGAACATCCGAAAAGCTGAAAGAACCAAAATCCGAAAATTACGGAATTATGAATAAGCAAAATAACGAACAAGCGAAAATACGAACGTATGATTGGACAATCTTACTAAAATACGAAACACTGAAAAAGTAAAAGAACGAAAATAACATCTATAACAAACGATTTGCATTCCGTATTTTAAATCTTTTGTCTGTTCGTATTTTCATTTGTGTGTTTTGTAATCCGTTTCTTTGTCTGTTCGTAAATTTGTGTACTTGTATCGTTCTTTCGATTGGGCACTGGGCAGTGTAGTTAGTGAGTGATGTATCCTACTTAATATCTTTGCCAATCAGCTTATCTCTTTTGTGCTGAGTCACATTGTACAGTGTAAAGCCTCGTACACACGATCGGACTTCAAACAAACTTTTCCGTGGATTTTTCTCTGAAGGGAGTTCGCCGGACTTTTAAAACCGAAAAAGTTTTTCCGATTGTACACATGGGTGTACACATGGTCGGATTTTTTGGAAAAAGCTTATTTTGACCTTTGTTGGCAAAAATTCCGACCGTGTGTACGGGGCTTATGAAAAGGTCTATCTTAATATGGATTAGCGGAGTGTTGCTATTAATTTACGAAAGTACAAAATTACAAATCCATTAAACGAAAATTATTATCTAACAAAATTACGAATTTCGAATCAATGAAAATAAATTAGACAGAATTAGGAATCATTCAGTATAAACGAAAATAAAACTGTTACGAAAATACGAACGGGTTCGAATAGGAAAACTTGCGTCTTACGAAATTACAAATCTTTATGAATCTACGGAACGAGACGAAACGGAACAAAAAAATACGAAAAATTTTGTTGTGCACATTTCTAATATTTACAGGCCCATTCACACCACAACGCTGTATGCATCACTGTGCATTGACAGCATTGCGTTGCACGAAACAGTCCATTCAAAATGACAAGCTGAAATACTCAGCAACACACATGAAATTAGAGTAGCATAGGTGTGTGTGTACAGGGTATTACCCTGCATGGTGCATAACCCCCCTCCCCCCCAGTTTAGACCCCTGATATTTTACCAAATAAAAATAAAAATTCTCCTTGTTTATTTTTTTCTCCTAAAATATAGTAAAAGTATTAAAAAAAATTGTAAAAAATTATAAAAAATAAAATAATAAAAATAAAATCTACTGACACCTTCAACTTTCCTACTGACACCAATCTCTGCCCACATGACACCATCCACTGCTCTACTATCACTGTCCACTGCTCTACTGACACCATCAGTATATATACAGATGCACACACATGCATGTGTGTTTGAGCTTTGGGATGCACATCCTATTGCACACCCTAATTTTATCTTAGTGCAAAGTTTAGTACACAGGGCACTGTGTTGTGCTGCAGTGCGTTGCATTGGGGTTCCATTCATATTTAGGCTTTCACACTGGGGTGGTTTTCAGGCGCTTTAGCACTAGAAATAGCCTCGCAAAGCTTCTGGAAACCGCCTCCCATTCATTCCAGTGTGTTTTTCCAACTTTGGAATGGGTTGGGAGTGCTGTATTTAGCAATTTGCAATGAATGGTCAGCACTTCGAAAGCACTGCAAAGCGCTAACAGCCAGCAATGCTAGTGTGAAAATAGCCTTAGGCCGCGTACACGCGATCAAATTTGTCCCCTGGAAATGGTCCGACGGACCATTTCAGCAGACAAATCCGATCATGTGTATGGGCTAGCGGACATATTTGTCCGGCGAACAAATTTTAAAGCATGCTTTAAAATTTGTCCGCCGGAGACATGTCCGTCGAATATGTCTGCTGGTCAGTACACTCACCAGCGGACATATCCTCCCGCACAAGCGTCGTATGGATGCGACGCATGCGTGAAAGTTTTTCTACTTTCTGGTGCGGTGACGTGGCGGCGTCAACGTCACCGTCACGTCACCGCACTGTCTGCCGGCAGGGATTTTGATCCGATGGTGTGTACACGCCATCGGACCAAAATAGCCCGGTGGACATATCCGATGAAAACGGTCCGAGGACCGTTTCCATCAGACAAATTCGACCGTGTGTACGCGGCCTTAAAGCATAACTTCAGTAATTTTCTTAACTTTCCTTCTATTAAATCTTCTACCCTTGTTTTAACTTGAGGCCGCGTACACACGGCAGAGAACCTCGACGGGCAGAACACATCGTTCCGCCCGTCGAGGTTCTCTGCCGGCCGTCGAAATCGGCGACCCGCCCGTCGGGAATGGCAACCAGCCATTCATCAAGGCGGGCCGTCGAGCAAATAGAGAGCGTGCTCTCTATTTCTGCTCGACGGGCTTCCCGACGGGAAGCTCGCCGAGAGCGTACACACGACCGAGGTCCTCGCTGGAATGCAGCTTCCAGCGAGGTTCTCGCTGGTTTCCAGCGAGAACCTCGGTCGTGTGTACGCCGCCTTAGATAGTTAAACATTTTTTTCTGACAGAAAATACCTTATACAGCTCACTTCTTGTTTCTGGTAATAAGCCTATGCTTATGACATCATGCACAGCTCATTCTCTCTTATTAGTGTAGCGCTACCCCATTCAGGAGCCGCTGATTAGATTGGAATCGGCGGATTAAGGTACATCTGTGTGGTGTCTAGGGGTGGATGTAGTGAGCAAAGCAGTAACGAATGTCCAACCTGTAGCTAAAGTTTTCTGAATGCTTTATTTTCCTGGTCCAACACGACTAACACATCTTGAGGTAGATAGGAAAAGGTTGATGAACGTAGAGTAACTTCGCAGAGTCAGGCTTGGATAGAGAAAGCAGTCCTGCTTTCGGTAATTAAGTCAATCACGTCGCCAGTCCAGCCGGAGTGGGTGCAGTGCTCCTCCAATTGGCTGCTCTGCCTGAACTGAACTCAGCTTACTGAGGAGGAACAGAAAGTGAGAAATTCAGACAAGGAAAATCAAAGGCAAAGGTAAGTGAACCAACAATGCACTGGCTTAAAGGAACCTATTTAGAAAATAAAAAACAAACCTTTACAACCCCTTAAAACTTGGGCCAAAATGTATACTGCCACATTTGTTTGGTAAAAATAAAGGCAATGTGTAATATTTCTTCTGTGTGAAAGTTAGAGAGTCTACAAACTGTGGAATATAGGTGTGCATAGCTTATTGCATTATGTTGTGCAACTCAAAGCAGAGCCAATCTTTTCCATCTTCCCACCAGCACAGTAAAAGGGAAGTGTGGACACACTTTTCTTATGGCAGAGTCGGTCAGAGGGAGATTTTTCCCATCTCCCTGCCAGCCAGGGATTTCAGAGAAAAGGTGCAGGAACTAACTCCCTGGGCAACTCCCAATCCCAATCACTGCTGTTCTTTGGGGGAAAGAAGTAAATCTGTGCCAAATAAGTACCGTGCTCAGGAGTGTATAGCACACAGGGGACAGAAAAAAAAAAAGGCACAAGGGACAATATTTTCATACCCCCAAATTAAACATCTATTGCTCATCTCTGCACACCTCTTTGCTTACCTCTGCACCTCCTATCCACATTTCACCTCTGTATGCCTTATCACAGCTCACCTCGTCTTCCCCTGTCCTCAGCTATCCTCCTCTCCGCCACCACAACTCACCTCTTCTACCCCTAATCAGAGCTTAACTCTGAACCCCTGTCCACAGTTCACCATAGCACCCCCTATCCACAACTCATGTTGTATCCCTTGTCAACAACTGGCTTCTGCACCCCCATCCACAACTTCACCCCAACTACAGCTTATCTGTGCCCCCTTCCACATTTTACTTCTGCACCCTCATCTGCAGCTCACCCTAGTCCACAGCTCTCACCTCTTCTACCCCCTATCTTTCACCTCTACACTTCCTGTCAACCCCCACTACCCTCACAGCTCTCACCTCTTCTACTCCCTATCTTTCACCTCTACACTTCCTGTCAACCCCCCCCTACCCCCACAGCTCTCACCTCTTCTGCCCCCTATCTTTCACCTCTACACTTCCTGTCAACCCGCACTACCCCCACAGCTCTCACCTCTTCTACCCCCTATCTTTCACCTCTACACTTCCTGTCAACCCCCACTACCCCCACAGCTCTCACCTCTTCTACTCCCTATCTTTCACCTCTACACTTCCTGTCAACCCCCACTACCCCCACAGCTCTCACCTCTTCTACCCCCTATCTTTCACCTCTACACTTCCTGTCAACCCCCACTACCCCCACAGCTCTCACCTCTGCACAACCCCCCAACCTCCCGACAGCTGCCTCTCTGCACAACAGCCCCACTTTACCTCCACAGCTCTGACATCTGCACAACCCCCCTTTCCGAGCACTCACCTCTGCAAAATTCCCATCCCTTCCTATTTCTCACCTTTGTATAACCTACCCCCCTCCACAGCTCTCATCTCTGTGCAGCACCTGTAACCTCCCCAATAGCAGTCTCTCTGCACAATCACCCTCCTTTACCTTCACAGACGTCACCTCTTCACTGTTCCCCCCATTCCCCCGGCTGACACTTCTGTGCTACACCTCCAACCTCAACACAACTGCCTCTCTGCAAAGTGGCCCTCTATTCCCTCCACACTCTCTCACATATTTATAGTGGTGTAGGTAACACTGCTCTGTAAAGTGTGCACAGGCTTTTTTTTCTCTTTCTAAAAGAGTGAGGTCTCCACTTACAGACCCATGTAGCACAGGGGTAAAGAGGTGGATGCCCTGGGGTGGGTGCCCTGGGTGCTATCGCCTGGGTGCCGGAGATAGCACACAAAAGATGGTAGAGGAAGTGATTAGTGCAAAAGTTTCCTCTACCGCCTTCTGTGTTTAGTGACAGATTGGATGAAACAGAGCTGCCGAAGGTGCCGGAAGCACCATAGCGACACTGCACTGCTCTGGGGAGCTGATCTAGATTTTTTTCTGCTGTGATTGCTTATTACACTTATGATCACTGGTATAAGCAATCATTTTATGAATGACATCAATTCATTCATAGCCATCCATTGTGTACTAGACATTTGCAATTTGTTTAGTTACAAATTTGTTTTTGGACGAAATTCAGCATATACGTTCGTTCATTCGAAAACAAATAGTCAGAAAGAACAAAAAAAAAAAAATACGAAAAAGAATGAAAAACTATTCAACCTACGAGTTTACGAATCGATTACATTCAGATAATTTTGTTTTTAGTTTTTTCGTTTTTTTTCCCGACTATTCGTTATCACTGAATATATAAAACGAATGAATACATTTTTGTTCTTTAAATACATGTGCCAGTAGCTGTCTACTAATGAAGATTACGAATACAACCAATATCTGAATGAAAGAATGGTCCGAGTCCAAAGTAACGAATACTGCATCTAAACTAATGGAACAAAATTAATATTAATGCATCAGAAGTTACAAATGATCCCAAGTAACGAATGCCGATCATAACGACCGATCAGATCAATGAAAAAAAACAAAAAACAAATGAAACGAAAATGAAAAGAAACACATTTTTTGGCAGTGCACATGTCTACTGTGTACTATTATGATAGTTGTGATTAGCCACAGCTATGAAATGGTACAGGTCTGCTGTGATTGGCCCTGTTTCATATGATCATTGTGACCAATAACAGAAATCACAATAGTACACAATGAATGGCAATGAAGGAAAGCCATTGTGTACAACTGACATGTGTTATTACTGTGATTGGTTACAGCAATTGCATGGTACCAGGGCCAACACGGTACAACAAGATGTTTTCCGCATGTCCATCACAGAGTATCAGGACATCAAATGACATCCACCTGAAATAGGAAAATTCCAGCACGGTAGTATTATTTTAACAGGTTGGGAGGTGGTCGAAGGAAAGAAAATCATCTATGGCCTGCTTTACTCTGCCAGACACCCTGCTGATTGGCAGGTCAAATATTTGTGTGTGTGTGTGTATATGCATATCGGTTTATGTGTACATGATATTTTTTCTTTTGTGAGTTACTTCATTATCTGTTATCATTATCTATTTCTTGCTGCTTTCCAAATCTTAAACGGTTTCATGAAATTGCAATGTATGTAGTGACTGGTTGGTATCCAGTGCCTACAGAAGCAGTGTGTCAACAATGAACAGTTTCATGTACTACTAAAGGTATGAAAGGTTGTTCGTTCTTCCACACTGTACATTACATTTGGTGTAAACCTCAGACATCAAATATAAACAAAGCATATCCCTCTATAGTGTGTACTTAGGAACACTAATGCCTTGTACACCCGAGTGGAATTTCCAACTGAAAAAGTCAGACGGAAGCTTTTCATCGGATATTCTACTCTTGTGTAAGCCCCATCTGACTTTTTCCATCAGAAATTCAGACGGAATTAGATAGAGAACATGTCCTCAATGATAAAAAAATTCTCTTGTCTGGATGCAATTCCGACAGACTAAAAACCATGCATGCTCAGAATCAAGTCGACGCATGCTCGGAAGCATTGAATTGAATTTTTCTCGGCTCGTTGGAATTTGGTGTGACCGTGTGTATGCAAGACAGCTTGGGCAGAATTCTGTCGGAATTCCGTTGGAAAAGCCGCCGGAGTTTATTCCAATGGGAAAACCGGTCATGTGTACAGGGCATCGGTGTACTCTGCTGCTTTGTTCCTCTGCTATCAGCATAAATTACTTGTAAATTAATTGTAACAAGTTTTACGGCCATCAAGAGGAAAAATATGACAAAGGAGGGACTTTCTCAATGTGTTCTGTGTAAAGGGGGGGGGGTCCCTTCCCTCCAATCAGCTTTCAGAGCTCTACTCTGATCTCTAAAGAGTGTGATTTCAGCTCTCCACTTCCTTTTTATGAATGCTTAGACAAGCTTTATAAATTCTAGACTCTGAATGGCTGTAGAGAAGAGAGGCTGCAGATAAACAGTTACAACGTATGTAAGAGGATTTGTTTAATCTCTGTGTATCACCTGAGGCCAGTCACTTCACTGGGTATATGTAAAGGTTTACAACCACTTTAAGGCCTCTATGACAGGAGAAAAGATTCTTAGAAAACACAATAAAAGCACATTTTTGCTTGTTTATGCGTGTATCGTGTTTTTTTTCTGCTTAGGTGATGATTTTTTTCTTATCTCCAAATGATCATTGTCATGGACCATGAAATACTGAAATCCTAATTCATGTATTACAGAAGATTTAATTCTGAACCCCAGCCAGGTCAATAGACTCAGAAGAAATACTCATTGTCCATTGTGTGATAACCCTATCTAAAGCCTTTCTATTATCAGGTGTAAATGACTTCTGCCCTGTCTCAATTCTCCAGACGGCTCCATTGTTCTGTGGCTGGCTATTGTGTACATTGATTGACCCCCTGGGGCTTTTGTCTGAAAACACATCACAGGCCTGGCCACACATATTCAGGCTATTCAAGCATTGGGACCAATCTCTGCGGAGACATTTTCAAGTCCTCATTTGCATGGTTTAGGAGGACCAGAATGGAGACTGCATACTTTACAATGGACCAATAGGAAAGCGGTTGTTGGGGGCGGGATGTTCCAAATCCTGTATAAAGTGTGCTGTGTACTTTCAATAAAGTGTGTCCTGTTACATTCAGCATTAAGCCTTGGCTCATGTGTGGATTATTCGGCGATTCCAGGGATATTCCTAGTCGGGGAATATTGGGTGATTTCTTTTATGGGAGAAGAAGGGAATGGATGGCGGAGATATGTTCGACGACTGTCACAACTGGTTGGCAGCAGCGGGATTTTCCCTTCTACTTTCCTTTACACCAGGATTCCAAGCAGACACTGGGAACAGTGAATGGAAGACTGATACACCCTGCTTAAAAGAAATACACGGAAAGGACTACTGGAAGTTTGTGGAAGGATTGCTAGCAACAAAACCGAGCGTGTCATCATAGCAGAATAAATGGAGCTAGACCAGGAGAACTCGGTTGCAGCAACACCAGCAGTACAGAAGATGGGGACACCAGTAAACCAGGAGGAGGAATCACCAGCTAACAAGCTAATAAGAGAGAAATTAGCATGGTTCGGTCCGAACCCAAGGGCGGATGTGGTGCTGAAAGTGATGACCCTAGTAGCGGAGGAGGCTAAACAAATAAGAAACGCAGAGCTACAGTTAAAACTGGCAGCAGTCCAACAAGCAGCCGCACATTCTCCAAACAGTGAGTACAGCACAGCAGACACAAGGAAGATTCCGTTTAGAGCTTTTAAAGCTTTTGATGAGAAAGAACGAGAGCGGCAACATGAGCTGAGAATTGCAGAAATACGACGATCGGTGACAACGCCTAAAGAAGCAGCACCAAATGAAAGACAGGAGATGGTGAACCTCTATCCCCAGACACCAGTTGCAGAGACAGGGGATCTGATAGACTTCTCTGCCGAAGAAGAACAACCTGATGGGCCTCCAGCAGAAGAGCTGGTATCAGGGCCACACTTCACTGTGCTCTGCCCAGCCCCAAGAGCAGTATTTGTGGAGTTACAAGGAACTTCCCCAGCTGAAGCGCTGGTCACCGGACAGAGGGTTCAAGACCTCTGCCCCACCCCTGTGGCAGTTTTGGAGGCTCAGGATGAGAAGATGGCGATCACTCCCCAGCCACAGATTACAGAATGTATGGACTGTTCAGAGGATGTTATGGATTATGCATCCCCAGCAGAAGTGCTGGCAACAGGGCAGATTGCCAGCCATCTCTGCCCAGCACCGGGACCAACTGAGGAGTTCCAGGGAGCCGGGGCGGTTGGCCCCCCTCCCCAGCAACCAGCTGAGGTGGTAAAGCTCTTACTCCCAGCGGAACCACTGGCAGCAGGACAGGCTGCTACTGGCGGCTGCACCCCACTACAGCTTGAGTGGATACCAGTGGATGGGACTTCAGTCTCCACTGGTATACCCCATAAATGGTGGCCAGTTGGCCCAGACCCCCAACAGCATGATGGACTGAGCCCAGCCACCCTGTCATCTCTCCAGCAGCTGAAAGGACTCCAGGGAGAAGGGCCAGTCCAGGCCTCTCCCCAGCGGCAGACGTGTTCCCTGAGAGAGGCAGAGGATGGCGGGGTGAGTAATGCTCGGTTTGGAGCAAGTGATTTGGGGTACTGTATGGATACCGGCATTGGGGGACTGGAACTACTGACTGAATTCAGAGACAACCCATCTGGTGTCTCCTACTGGGTTAGTCCCCTGCCAAAAGGGGAGATGTGTGACAGGCCTAGCCGGGACAGGGGCTTTTGGAGAGGACTGAATGCGAGCCTCTTGCCGTCCGATTATGGGCCAGGGCCTCAAACCAGGAAGGCGGATGGGTTATCCTGGCAAACAGTCCTGGAACCTTAAGACTACTTGCCCAACATCCTCGAGTGACCCGTTTGGGTCCCACTGCGGATATTGAACTATTTCCCAGGGGGAGTAATGTCATGGACCATGAAATACTGAAATCCTAATTCATGTATTACAGAAGATTTAATTCTGAACCCCAGCCAGGTCAATAGACTCAGAAGAAATACTCATTGTCCATTGTGTGATAACCCTATCTAAAGCCTTTCTATTATCAGGTGTAAATGACTTCTGCCCTGTCTCAATTCTCCAGACGGCTCCATTGTTCTGTGGCTGGCTATTGTGTACATTGATTGACCCCCTGGGGCTTTTGTCTGAAAACACATCACAGGCCTGGCCACACATATTCAGGCTATTCAAGCATTGGGACCAATCTCTGCGGAGACATTTTCAAGTCCTCATTTGCATAGTTTAAGAGGACCAGAATGGAGACTGCATACTTTACAATGGACCAATAGGAAAGCGGTTGTTGGGGGCGGGATGTTCCAAATCCTGTATAAAGTGTGCTGTGTACTTTCAATAAAGTGTGTCCTGTTACATTCAGCATTAAGCCTTGGCTCATGTGTGGATTATTCGGCGATTCCAGGGATATTCCTAGTCGGGGAATATTGGGTGATTTCTTTTATGGGAGAAGAAGGGAATGCTTGACGGGGATATGTTCTACGACCGCCACAATCATTTTCTAATATGCCCATAAACGTCTATGTGTGCATAAACACATAGGCTAATATAGAGGTGCATTTTCAGGCAGAAAGAAAAAGCCAGACGTCTGTAATAGCAACCCTGTGTGCATGAGCACTAATAAGCAAATATACTGTATATAAATATATTTTCCCTGCAAAGTGCGAGGGCATGCAGCACGCCGATTGGTGGTGTGCTCTGTCTCTGGGACACAGCGCATCACCAATCTCGGTAACGGGCCTCATTAATGACAAGGCTCTTTACCCATACCTCCCAACTTTCTGAAATAGGAATGAGGGGCATCTATCAGCAAATGTCTGTAGGCATATGATACACCCCCTGCCACACTCCTTTAAAGGAGAATTGTAAAACAAAGAGTTATTGATTAACCATTATGCAGGTTAAGGACCTTGCCCCTTTTTGCGATTCGGCACTGCGTCGCTTTAACTGATAATTGCGCGGTCATGCGACGTGGTTCCCAAAAAAAATAGGGGATAGATTTATGGCATTTTTATTAATATATTTTTTTTTTACTACTAATGGCGGCGATCAGCGATTTTTCATGACTGCAGACACATTGAACATGTTTGACACATTTTTGGGACCATTGTCATTTTCACAGCAAAAAGTGCTATAAAAATGCATTGATTACTGTGAAAATGACAATGGCAGTGAAGGGGTTAACCACTAGGAGGCGCTGTAGGGGTTAAGTGTGACCTCATGTGTGCTTCTTACTGTAGGGGAGCAGGACGGGGCTGGACGTGTGACGTCAGTGATCGTTGTTCCCTATATCAGGGAACAGATGATCACTGCCACTGCCACAGAGAAGAACGAGAAAGATTTGTTTACACTCACCTCTCCCTGTTCTTCCGTTCCTGTGACCCGATCGCGGGACACCCACGGCGATTGGGTCCCGCGGCCAAATGCTTTTTTTACTACTTCTAATCCTTTATATTGCTTTTGGAATTTACAAATGCAGAAATTTAGATATTGGAAGAAACATTTAGTAGTGGGAAACCTTTTGATTGATAATTGATAATTGATAATCAGACCAAAATGAGGGACACATGAGAAGAAAAGAGGGACAGGGGGACATTGTTCCAAATCATGGACAGTCCCTCAAAAATGAGGGACAGTTTAGAGCAGGGGTCCTCAAACTACGGCCCTCCAGCTGTTCAGGAACTACAATTCCCATCATGCTTAGTCATGTCTGTGAATGTCAGAGTTTTGCAATGCCTCATGGGATGTGTAGTTCCACAACAGCTGGAGGGCCGTAGTTTGAGGATCCCTGGTTTAGAGCTTTACCCAAGTGATCTGATGTGTCCACAGCTGATCACATGTAAACAAGGAAATTCCGTTTATCGGCACTCCTTTCCATACATTGATGGCATGTGAGGAGAGGAGAACTGATCAGTGGCATTCCTCACAGGGGAGATGTGCACAGATAATCAATGCAGCCCTAACAGTGCTCAGCAGGCAGCCAATCAGCCTATCATTGCTGTAAGTGCCATCTATCAGTGCCCATCAATGCCACCTATTAGTGCAGCCTATCAGTGTACATCAGTGTCTCCTATCAGTGCCCATCAACGCCGCCTACCAGTGCCCATCAGTGCTGCATATCAGTGCCGTCTATCAGTGCCCATCAGTGCTGCATATTAGTGCCTCCTCAATAGTGCTGCCTCATCAGTGGCAGTCAGTGCAGCCTATCAGTGCCCATTAGTGCAGCCTCAACAGCACACATCAGTGAAGGAGAAAAATTACTTATTTAACTAAGAAATATTATTTTTTCACAAACTTTTCTGTATTTTTTCATGTTTTATTACAACAATTTAAAAGACCCAGTGATGATTAAATACCACCTAAATATCCATCTCAAAAAAATGCTAAACATTTTTGGGCATCAGCGTTGCATGACAGCGCAATTGTCATTAAACGTGTGACAACGCTGAAAGCTGAAAACAGGAAAGGTGTAAAAGTGCCCAGTGGGCAGGTAGTTAAATGAGGGCCACTGCTAAACAGGCAACATAATGGCCACATGGTAAGTACTTCCACCTAGCAGCACTAAGGTCATAAGTATAAATCCCAACCATGGAGTTTGCATGTTCTCCTACCTGGAGTTTACATGCTCTCCCTGTGCTTGCATGGGTTTACTCCCACACTCCAAAGACATGCTGGTAGGTTAATTGGGCCTAGTATATGTATGAATTAGAGACATTAGCTTGTAAGCTCCTTGAGGACAAGGACTGATATTGCACAAAATGTACGTAAAGTAACAGCACTATATAAGTGCCAATAATAAAATAAATATTGTGCTGTTAAACAAACAAACAACATAAATGCAAACAGTTTTTGTTCCTTCTTGTTTATTGTGGTGATACAACTTTGATTTCAGCACTATGTGCTCATTAGCAACCTTTGCTCTGCAAACTTTCATTGGCTGCCTTTGTGTTCCTGTCACTAAGATTAAGAATGAATGATGTCTGGACAGCTGGCTAAATTTAGTCCTGGTAACTATTAGGATAAAGGTCATTTGTCTCTCCCATGGATTTAAAAGAGAAAGACATATTTGAATATGACTGATTTTGCATATTGACATTTATCAATTAAAAATCACAGCCTGTCTTGGTTTATTAAAAAGCAAGTTTGAACTTTAGCAAGTCTTAATTAACTTTTTAACTTACATAGTTGTTTTACAATTTTAAAGTTGAACTCTAGGCAGATTAAAAAGACAATTTAAAGCGGATCTCCACTCTAAAGTGAAGTTCCGCTGATCGGAACCCCCCCCCCCCTCCGGTGTCACATTTGACATCTTTCAGGGGGGAAGGGGGTTGCAGATACCTGTCTAAAGACAGGTATTTGCACCCACTTCCGGCCCGCAGTCTCGGGCAAAAGACGGGTTTTTCCCGTTGTGTGCTGGGAACTCTCGGCTCCCAGCACACAGTGGGAGCCAATCGGCGGGTGCAGCGCGTCTGGCACATGTGCCGTAGGGAACCGGGCAGTGAAGCCGGAGCGCTTCACTTCCTGGTTCCCTCACCGTGGACCGCAAACGCTCGTCCTCTGCTGCGGACGCCGCTGGACTCCAGGACAGGTAAGTGTCCTAATATTAAAAGTCAGCAGCTGCAGTATTTGTAGCTGCTGGCTTTTAATATTTGTTTTAGTGGGCCATCTGCTTTAAAGGCTAGGTTCACCTTCTTTTTTTTTAAATGCATATTTTTGCAGGAATTTGCATTTTTTTTTTTAGAGCGGCCTGCAGAGCATCGCACCTGTGATCAGTAGATTGTGGGTGCAATGTCAAGCTCCTGCAGACATTCCCTAGATAAACAAATAGAAGATAACCTGATGAATTCTTGTACTGTGCGATTTGTCTTTACGCGAGACTATTAATAAAGAAACGCCAGCAAGGGTGCGCTAAATCCTTGCACCAAACTCACCATGACCTAAAGCTTAGCGTTAATTCATAACCCTAACCTGACCTAAACTTAGCTTTAATACATAACCTTTTAGGGCAATTTGGAAAATTTGGCAATATGCATGGCCAGGATGATGACCCTACCATTTACAGATCTTCACTCAGACAGAGAAACTGACCAACAGCAGCTAAAGACATATTTGCTCTCTGGTTGCTGTCTCCCTGTAATGAAGGCAGATGTGTATTTGTGCCACCATTTTGTTTCCGAGCACTATTTTCGCAATGCCCTATAAGGTTATATACCCGGTATTTTGATGGCTTCCTTCCAATTCCTAAATCAAGCTAAGTTTTAGGTAATGGTGGATTTTGCAAGAGTATCTCTCGTGCATTCTAAAAGTGGTAAACAATGCATCAAATTCATATACATGTCTAGAACTTTTACTTGAATTTGGATGCGCCACTTTTAGAATGCATGCAGGACACTTTTACAAAATGTGTCTGTGCCAGTCTTTCTCTCTGTATGGCAAAAGAGAGTTGGTCTTAATTAGGGCCAATTTTACAACTGGAACATTTAATGCAACACAATGGAAAAGTGGCACATTTTAAAACAACCAAAATTTGGTGTTTCGAGTCACTGTCAGAACCAAAAGTGTTGCAAATGCTTCATGAATTTGGCGCAATACACTAACAAGTGAAATTAATGCCAGAAAAGTGGTGCAGCAGCTTAATTAAATTTGCCCCATTGCTTACAGCTTTCCTGCTTATACCTCCGGGCCGCAGTGGCAGACGGGACTTGTAGTTTTCTCATAGATCATCACTCATTGCCGTTTTTACACAGAGACAGCGTCCTGTCTCTGAAGAGGAGGAGACCGATCTGTGTTCCTTGTACGTAGGGACACAGATCGGTCACCCCCCAGTCACCCCCCCTCCCCCACAGTTAGAACACACCTAGGATACATTTAACCCCTTCCTCACCCCCTAGTGTTAACTCCTTCAATGCCAGTCACATTTATACAGTAATTAGTGCATATTTATAGCACTGATCGCAGTATAAATGTGAATGGCGCCAAAAATGTGTCAAAAGTGTCCGATGTGTCCGCCATAACATTGCAGTAGCATTAAAAATCGCAGATCGCCGCCATTTCTAGTAAAAATAAATAATAAAAAATAATAATTTTGTCCCCTATTTTGTAAGCGCTATAACTTTTGCGCAAACCAGACGCTTATTGCGATTTTTTTTTTTCCAAAAATATGTAGAAGAATACGTATTGCCCTAAACTGAGGAAAAAAAATATTATTTTTTTTAAATTGGGATATTATAGCAACAAGTAAAAAATATTGTATTTCTTTTCAAAATTGTCGCACTTTTTTGTTTATAGCGCAAAAAATAAAAACCGCACAGGCGATCAAATACCACCAAAAGAAAGCTCTACTTGTGGGAAAAAAAGGACGTCAATTTTGTTTGGGAGCCACGTCGCACGACCGCGCAATTGTCAGTTAAAGCACTGCCTGAAGCTGAAATTTCACCTGGGCAGGAGGGGGGTATATGTGCCCAGTAAGCAAGTGGTTAATGCAAAGGATGCATCAAGATGAAAAAACACAAACATTTACAACCCCTTTAAGCCTTTTTGAACATCCTGCAATTTGTAAAATGTCCATTTTATAAATTAAAAAAGAAAAACAAAAATAACACATTTTTTTAGCACAAAATTGGCTACATTTATTACAGATTAAATAAAGAAAAAAATACAGAATTGCTAAGCTATATTTATTTGGCCACAAAATTCAGAGTTTTGGAGGGAGAAGGGGTGGTTTCTTTTTCAAGAATCACTGTAATGCCACATACACACGATCGGACATTCCGACATCAAAACCGTGGATTTTTTTCCAACGGATTGTTCGCTCAAACTTGTCTTGCATACACACGGTCACACAAATTTTGTCGGAAATTCCAAATGTCAAGAACGTGGTCATGTACAACGAGTAAGAAGAATTAAGTTCAATGATTTCGAGCATGCGTTAAATTGATTCTGAGCATGCGTAGGATTTATGTGCGTCGGAATTGGCTACAGACGATCGGAATTTCGACGATCGGAATTTCCGACAAGAACTTTTGTTGTCGGAAAAATCTAGAACCAGCTCTCAAACATTTGAGATTCCGACAGCAAATGTCCGATGGAGCATACACAGGGTCGAATTTTCCGACAACAAGCTCACATTTGTTGTCAGAAATTCCGATCGCATGTACGCGGCCTTATGCTTCATGTACACAGGACATTTTTACAACCTCTCCTGAACGATTTGATGTGACACCCAAGCAGAGACTAGTGTTCAGTCCATTGCAGCTATCAGAGTGGCTTTTTTTCTGCCTCCTTGTCCACAGCTACTTCTGCCATAGCCCCAACATCAGGCATGAAGGAATCAGCAGAGTTAGTTGAACACAGCGTCAGCCACTTGCACCTTGACGATGCACAGCCATTACTTGATTCATCCTGGTTCTGAGGTTAAGGAAGGTAGGAACATAAGCCTACAGAGAGGGGAGAACACTGGTAAACAACAAATTGTCAGTCTGTTCCCCCAGCCGCAGCACACTGCCCAGTTGTCTTCAATGGTAATAAGCTAGCAATGTCCTATAGGGAGCCTAGAACATAGTGATTCTTTTGCACTAAATTGCACTTTTGCACTAAATTCCTTATCCATGTTATTGCAAGGTAGTGTACTTCCCCAAGTTGGCCATTGTGTTGTGCCACTGTACCCAGGAGCTTTCTACCAGTGGTATGTTGATGTGCCCCTCTCCCCCACAAACCCCCACCCCATCAGGTGTGCATCTGACTGTTCTGAGGATCAGAGAATGGGCCGTGTTCTTCTATCCCCACCACTGCTGTATCAATAAAGCTGTTCTGTGTAAGATTGCTCCAATCGCCCCCTCCCTTCTGGCAGCAGTGGAGCCTGTGAAGAAGATATGATGATGCTGCAGAGTAGAGGATTGTGGGACATTTAGTCCGAGTGGAATTTTGCACAATGCAAATGGCTGGGGCTGTGAATTTTAACACCCAGGATTCACTTCATTGTCTGCGTGGACCCAGGGAGGATGGACCTGAAGGTACAGACCTCCCACCATGTGAGTCTACAGAGCCTTTAACTGGGGTGTCTGTGCCCAAAACAGAGAGAGCCTGAGGTATCAGCCACTGAAAGGGCTTTCATTGCATTGAAATAAGAGCTGGAGGGACCCATTACCATGTATGTATGACTATAGTCATGGAGGAACTTTGAGAGTCTGAATGCACGGACTGAGCCTCATGCGAGCTGCTGGGGACTAGATTCTTGAGAACGGCAGACTGCTCAAGCACTCTGGTTAAGATGTGCTACATTCCAGGATTGGTGAACTAAGCTAACACCTTGTAAAACAACCCATTCAGTTTACAATTGAAATGAAATAAACATTTGTGTAACATTTTAAATACTTCTTTCTCTTTAGGTCCCGATAACCTATAGAGAGTACAGAATGAAGGAAGGAAGAGGGTGCCAACCTATATAAGCGAACAATGCAAGATTAAAATGTGAGTAGATGCTAAATGCATAAAATACATAACAAACTCACTTTGAATGAATGAAGAAAAAAGCTGGTCATTCGTGAAGAGCAGTGGGTATCACACAGATGCTGTGGAGAGTACTGGTATGAATCAGACAGGAGAGCCTGTAAGCGATGACATACAGAGGGGATCTTCGAGTGCTTTGGAGGAGGTTAGCGGCAGCAGATGAGGTAGCAGATGGTTGGAATGGATGTCTGCAGCTGCGTGAAATCATTTAGTCTCAGCTGGGGCTGGTGGAGTGTACGAGCGATATGATAAATGGCAGGAACCACCAATGAGATGTGAGGTAGGCTCACGGTGGAGTGTCAGGCTAAGTAGTGTGGATCAAGTAGTCAGGTGAGAGCCTGGGGCTATAGATGCAGGCTCCGTGTCGGATGAGCTTCTCCACATAGGGATGGTGGTGCTCAAAAGCTAAGTGGAGGCTCTGCAAGGATTTGTGTAGTCCTGAGTCAGGGGCGCCAGATACCCTGCAGTGCACTGGCATCCCTGGCTTGTTAGCCCACTCCGATGTGGTCGGCAAAGCTCTGGTTTGGCTGGCTTCTGTAGGATGAGCATGCTGGTAACCAGCAGCTGACCAATGGCGGAGGGTGCTGATCGGAATGTTCTGACGAGGGGCTCTCCCCCTATTAGAACACAACAGCTCAGTGGGGGTGATTGCTGCACTAACGTTGCATAGTTAGTACAGCGGCTCCGACCAGAGCTAACAGTTTATTTTGTTAAAACCCACCGGGTTCATCGAAAAAAACTCATAGGGCCAGATTCTCAGAGGCGTTACGACGGAGTATCTCAGATACCCCGTCGTATCGCCTTTTTTTTTGTCTCGTATCTATGCGTGTGATGCTTTTGCATAGATACGCTTCTACATCCGACAAGTGTAAAAGCATTACACTTTCGGATCGTAGGTGTAATGACAACTCCGGCCACTAGGTGGCCTTTACGTTGTTTTTTTCATTTGCATATGCAAATGAAGTAGTACGCCGATTCTCGATCGCTTTTACGCCGCCCCGTCGTCGCGTACGTCGTTTTCGTTCGCGTAAGGTTACCCCAGCTTCTATGTGGAGTAACCTTACGAGGTCCCGTCGGATGCCGTCGTGTCCCGTCAGATGCCATGTTAAGTATGGCCTCGGGACCGCGTCGTGTTGTGTGTCGTTTACGTCGTTTGCGTACGTCGATTCTCAATGGGGCTGGCGTACGCTGCGATTACGTCGTTTACATTGAGAAAATGTGACGTCCTTTGGAGCACGCGCACTGGGCTTTTTCCCCGGCCGGCGCATGCGCAGTTTGTTTGACGCGTTGGCGCGCTTAATTTAAATACAAGCCGCCCCATTTGAATTGCGTGGGTTTACGCTTGGCGATTTACGAGACGCCGGCGAAAACTACGGAGCAAGTGTTTTGAGAATAAAGCACTTGCTCTAGTACGCAGCGGCGGCGTAGTGTAAATGGCTTACGCTACGCCGCCGAATATATATGAGAATCTGGCCCATAGTGTATAAACACCACGCTTTAGGTGGGAAAGCAGGGAGGGAAGGTACAGTACTGCTAGAACTAGTACTCACATACTTTTGCAACTCTATGGCCGCGTACACACGACCGGTTTCCTCGGCAGAATTCAGCAAGAAACTCGATGGGAGACGTATTCTGCCGAGAAAACTGGTCGTGTGTACACTTTTCGCCGAGAAAACTGTCGAGGAACTCGTCGAGCCAAAAAGAGATCATGTTCTCTATTTCCTCGACGGTCAATGGGAATTTGGCTCGACGAGATTTTTGACAGCCGAACAAGGAACTCGACGGGGAAAACGATGTGTTTCGCCCGTTGAGTTTCTCGGTCGTGTGTATGCGGCCTTAATCTAGGATGACTGAAGAATGTAAGTATTGTAGAGTACCTGTTTCATTAAACAGATAAAAGGTTTTCTGTTGTTCAGACTCCTTCTAACTTCTAAAAAAGAAATTAACAGGTGCTCGGAAAGTTTGCTGGGATTCATTGCCTAAGGAAGGTTTGGGACAGACCACTGGTGGTGCTGGTCAGGCCAGGCTGGGGCCTTCTGTGGGTACTAACGTTATACAGCCCCAGGATCACAGGACAAAGTATAGAGCCCCAGCATCACAGGACAGAGTATACAGCTCAGCATCACAGGACAGAGTACATACCTCCCAACTGTAAACATGCGGCACGTCACACCAAAAAATGGGTGTGGCCAGACTGTTATCAGTGGAAGGGGCTTAAGGGACATGGTTAAACAAAACCAATCCCCCCTACCACCATCCCTCTCCCCATCATTACACAGGACCCCTTCATCAACACTACCCCCCATTGTTACACAGGACCCCCTCCCTCCTACTAACCCCATCATTGAACACAGAGAGATTATTTGTTTAGAGTGGAGAGGCGGGGGGGGGGTGTTTAGGGTGGAGAGGCAGGGATGGGGGTATTTAGGGTGGAGAGGCAGGAAGAGGGGTTATTGTTTAGGGTGGAGAGGCAGGGAGGGGGATGTTTAGGATGGAGAGGCAGGGAGGGAGGTGTTTAGGGTGGAGAGGCAGGGAAAGGGGTTATTGTTTAGGGTGGAGAGACAGGGAGGGGGATGTTTGGGGTGGAGATGCAGGGAGGGGGGTGTTTAGGGTGGAGATGCAGGGAAGGGGGTGTTTAGGGTGGAGATGCAGGGGAGGGGGTGTTTAGGGTGGAGATGCAGGGAGGGGGTGCTTAGGGTGAAGATGCAGGGAGGGGGTGCTTAGGATGGAGATGCAGGGAGGGCCGTGTTTAGGGTGGAGATGCAGGGAGGGGGGTGTTTAGGGTAGAGGTGCAGGGAGGGGGGTGTTTAGGGTAGAGATGCAGAGAGGGGGGTGTTTAGGGTGGAGATGCAGGGGGGGGTGTTTAGGGTGGAGATGCAGGGAAGGGGGTGTTTAGGGTGGAGATGCAGGGGGTGTTTAGGGTGGAGATGCAGGGGGGGGGGGTTTAGGGTGGAGATGCAGGGGGGTGTTTAGGGTGGAGATGCAGGGAGGGGGGTGTTTAGGGTGGAGATGTAGGGAAGGGGGTGTTTAGGGTGGAGATGCAGGGAGGGGGGTGTCGCAAATTGAGAATTGGGTGAGGTGCTGCTGCGAGTTCAGAACCGGGTGGGGGGGTGGGTGGGCTGGGGTTTTGCCGAAATTTACAGTGTCATCTCACTCACCTCTTCCTCCTGCCGCAAATTGAAAGTGAAAGTGTTTTTTCTCCTCCCTCCCTCTGCGACATGGGAGGGGGGGACTGCCAAAATGAAAGTTTTCTCCTTTCCACTCAGCCGCGAGCTGAGAAGGGGGTGGTGGCCGGGTCCCTGGGAAAATTCGAGCCCCTTACAGGTGTAATGTCTGTACCCCCTTGATGGCAGCCCTGAAGCCACACATATCATAACCATTGTTTGTCTGTCTCTGCTGTTTTTTTGATTTGAGACTAAACAGTAAAATTGTATGTATAAAAACTTGGAGGAAGCAAAGCTGAAATACAACATGCTGTTAAGTGTGCCATCCAAGCAAATTACAAAAAGATGAATTTTGATAGGACATAGACTACTGCCCTTTGTTCTTTGCCATACCGAATAAGTAAGTTGAAGACTGCCTGTGCATAACTGGCTTTTAGATAAAACATATTTTGCATACTATTATTAAAATTGTTCTGTGCATTATTCAAACACAACCTTTACGAAGGTTCTTTACTATAAAAGAAATAATTTAAAGACGAAAGCCACGTTCCCTAAAGGTTATCTGAGTATCATAAAGTCTGAAGACCTTTAATTAAATTTATATAAGTGCAATAAATGCGTGACCTTTTTACATTTTGGTTTTATTCTAGCATTCTAGATATCTATTTTATTCGGACAAAATTCCACATAAAATAAAAGCTTTTAGTTTTACTGATGCTTGAAGGCGGCAGAAACAAATCATGCACTAGAATGTGGCACTTTGTGGCATTCTTCTTGTTCATATAAATTATAACTAGAATGCTGTTGGATTAGATAAAACCATGTAATCTTCAAAAGTAATTTCAAAAGTAAATGATAGGATATTTCAGGATCTGTGACTAATTGCATTGAAATCAGGCATCAGGATTGCTGTTATGTAAATCTTTTTGATAAACTGGTCTTACATAGACAAACTAACAATTACTTCAACCACATACAGTAGATGAAGCCCCCCACCCCCCCCCCCATGGGCACAATGATGTGACCACTCATACCGAGACAACATTATTGCAAAGATATACCATTGCCCCATTGCAAATGGCATAAGGGTACACTTTAATACAGACCTCCCAGGAAGTATTTGTTTGGGCTCCTGGCACTAGACATGTGCCACTTTTTTCATTACCAATCAAAATTCGGACATTTTCATTATTTGGAGATTCTGATGTACCTGAATCTCTGAATCACAATAGTAATGCATTTCAATTAAACCAAAATAACTTAAAACGAAAACAACAAATGAATGTGTATTCATTTGTTTAATTTGTATTAATACTGTATGTTTCATTCATTTGCGACTTGCAAAGGGAATTCAGACTGGAAATGACGACTGTCAGTAACACCTGGCATCCAGCACAAGGCCTGTATCACGTACCTGGTAGAAGAGCCTGATATGATAAGGAAGGCATTTCTTACACCTCTGACTCGAGGCTCCTGATAGTGTAGACAGGAGGCGCAGGAGTACAGAGTGGCATGAGTGCCTGTAAGTCTTGCTAGCAGAAGGGCAGGTGTCCATGCTGGGTAGCTGAAGTTGTCAGAAGGCTCCAGGCTCCAATAAACAGGCGAGCTGGTAGGATGCAGACTAAGGCAGGCTGGCACTGAGACAGTTGCTGGTAGCAGACTGTAGGTATGCCGGAACCGCAGGGTGGTAGGCGGGTACTGGTGACAGCAGGCAGAGTAGCAGGGTTAGGCAGGCTGGGTCATATACAGAAAGAATGAATCAGGTGCAGGGCACAAGTAGGAGCGTGGTCAGGAAACAAGCCAGATCTCAAATCGATCAGTGAAGTAGGAGAAAATGGTGCAGACAAAAGCGAAGGTCAGGGGACAAGCCAAGGTCAATGCAGATGGAGTTCAGAAAGTGGTTAAGACAAGCCGGGTCAGCAACTGGCATCAGGTACAAAATCACAGGAACACAGGATACAGAGGAGGTTGAAGACAAAGCAGCACTGATCCTGAGCACTGGCCCAGTTTAATTTCCCGTTTGGTACCAACATCTGTCACAAGTGCACATGAGCATGCACATGTGTATGCGCATTAGCAAGTGCCCAATTTCTACAATCAGCTTCTTAGCTTTTGATGCTTCTATAAGTCGTTCTATTTGATTCATCTTCCTTTTCAGTATCTAAATTAGGGATGTATCGATATATCGGAGACCGATACATATCGGCCGAAAATAGCTCTTTTTGGGAAATGCCGAAACAAGTAAAAATTTGACGATAATGACCCAAACGGCCGCACTGCCTGTCTGCTATATGTTTTCCTTTAGATTGTAAAAGTCAGCCGCGGCGGCCACCGAGCTGCTGCATTGTGGCAATTGTAGTCTGCACTGCTGCATCGTTCATGGTGGCGATGGGTGGAACTGCAGCAAACTATAACTGCCAGGATAGACGGAACACTGCGTCTATCACACGAGCTGGTCTAGGAAGAGGGCGGGACTTCCGTCACAACGAAAATTTCAGAAAACTCTGTGAGAGCTGCGGGAGATGTGTAGTCCACGCACTGTCTGGCAAAGTAAGTGTGATTATGGTGAGGCTGCAATGAGGACACAGAAAGACGGCAATAGGGCACAGTAAGGTGGCAATAAGGGCACAGTAAGGTGGCAATAAGGGTACAGTAAGGTGGCAATAAGGGTACAGTAATGCGACAATAAGGGCACAGTAAGGCGGCAATGATGGGCACAGTGAGGCGGCAATGAGGGTACGGTAAGGCAGCAATGATGGTCGCAGTATGGCTGCAATGATAGGCACGGCGAGGTGGCAATGAGGGCACAGTGAGGCTGCAATGAGGGCACAGTGAGGCTGCAATGAGGGCACAGTAAGGCGGCAATGATGGGCACGGTGAAGCTGCTTTTTTGGCCACTGGTGAGGCTGCATTGATTGCCACTGGTCAGGCTGTATTTATGGACACTGGTGAGGCTGCATTTATGGACACTGGTGAGGCTGCATTTATACACACTGGTGAGGTTGCATTGATGGACATTGGTAAGGCTGCATTTATACACACTGGTGAGGCTGCATTGGATGGGCACTGGTGAGGCTGCATTGTATATGCACTGATCAGACTGCATTGATGGGCACTGGTGAGACTGCATTGAAAAAACAGGTGGGCATGAATGGTGAGCTGATTCGGTGGTTCAATGGGCCACTTGACTGGACTTGCCCCCCCAGGCCTAAGGCTGCCAGCCCTCCCCTGCCGCCCACAGTACAAACTCCAAACACTGCCCACCAATCTAAAGCCCCCGCCACCTGCTGTGACTCTGCCCAGACCCCACTCAGACTGACCTTCTGTGCGAGCGGCGGAAATTCTCCGGTACAGTGCAGGTATATATCAATAGATGGCCACATTGAAAATGAGGGGGGGAGTTGGGGGGGGGGGATGGGCACAGCGAAAGTCTAGAGCTGCTGTTTGAGTTTATTACTGGATTTGTTGTTCCTGTTTTGCAACAATAAGTTTTATATATTAATATTAATTAATATTTTCGATTTTGGTTTTGGCCTGACATTTTTTTCTTATTTCGGTTTTGTTTTAGTTCTGAAATTTCCATTTCGGTGCACCTCTAATCTCAAGCTTGGCTTGCATACACACGGTCACACAAAAGTTCTCTGAACTTTCGTCCGTCAAGAACGCGGTGACGTACAACACTACGATGAGCCGAGAAAATTAAGTTTAATGCTTCCGAGCATGCGTCAAATTTTGCGTGTCGGAATTGCTACAGACGACCGTATTTTTCATCGGAAAAATAGAGAACCAGCTCTCAAACATTTGCTGGCAGAAATTCCACCAGCAACAGTACGATGGAGCATACACACGGTGGGAATCTCAGACGAAAAGCTCACATCGGACTTTTCCTGGCGGAAATTCCGACCGTGTGTACGGGGCATAAGATCTGTCCTCTCCTCTCTCCTAACACCTGTGCTAACTAGCCTGTGTAAGAAACATATTTATATTTAAAGGGTCACTAAAGGAAAAAAAATGTTTTGCTGAAATGACTGTTTACAGGGTATAGAGACATAAAAGTTAACTGATTCCTTTTCAAAATGATTAAAAATAGATACAAATCAATCATATAATGTGCCTGCAGGTTAGTTTCACTTTTGAACTGGCTTCATGTTTCTGCAAAGTAGAAATAGACACACAGAACAAAAACAAACAAATCCAGGGCAGTGTTTTGTTTTTAAAATGAATCTGATTGGTTCTGTCCGTTTTCAGCGGACAAATTTGATCGTGTGTACGCGGCCTTAGACACACAGTAATGACAGCTTAGACCACCGTGAGAAAGCTCCCAGTATGGTGGTTATAAGGAAACAGACAAGCAAGAAGTGTGGAGAACAGAGAAGGATTACAGCAACTTCAAAGCAAAAACGAACAATAAGGACATGAATCCAGTACTGCAGTAAGGTAAAGGAAGCTATTTAGCTAAAAAAAAAAATTCCTTTAGTGATCCTTTAACCATTTTCAGCCTGTGCAATCCGGTCATATGACCTCCTGTGTCAGCCAGTGGCAGCAGCAGATGAGAGGAGAGAGTGCTCTGACAAAAGCTTGTAAATCCTGGAACAGTGACACCACCTATAGGCTTCAATGGCCCATCCATTGTCGGGGGTTACTTCCTCTTCCCTGCAGCAGCACTGGCTGACACAGGTGAGATCACAAGACCAGACTGGAGGAGCCTGAAAATAGGTAAGTACATTGGCCCAGATTTACAGAGCGAGTACGCCTGTCTAATTGGTGTTAGACAGGAGTAATTTCAAATTTTGCGCGCCGTATCACTAGTTTGAATCCTTAAACCATGATACGGCGGCTTCGGACTTCGATCCGAGAGGCTTACGTCTTCGTAAGCCTTCGGATCTACGCTGTGATATTTTTGCGGCCGCTGGGAGGAGTCCACGTCGTTTTCAGCGTCGGGATATGCAAATGACTTTTTACGGCGATCCACGAAGATATGAGTGGTCTTCGCAATCGCTTACGTCATTTTTTTGCTACGTACTGTTAGACCAGCTATTCGTTCCCGCGTAAAATTAAATTTTTTTTTTTTTACGTAACTCGTTCGGGAATAGGAATGTCCGGAAACGACGCTACTCAAACAACGAATGACGTAACGACGTGATTTCGCGCAATGCACGGCGGGAAATTTCTGAACGGAGCATGCGCAGTTCGATCGCCGCAGGAACGCGCCTATTTTAAATGCTTCACGCCCCCTACTCGCGTAGATGGCTTGCGCCGGGAGAAATACACTACGCCGCCGTAGTTTACTGGACAAAATCTACCGGGATTCCACGTAGAGCCAGGTAAAATACGGCGGCGTAGAGTATTTCTGATACTCTACCCGAATCTAATTGTATGTGAATCTGGGCCATTGCATATACATCTTTCTCACCAAGGTTAGTTAGCATAGATGTTATAGGAGAGGAGAGGAGGTAGTTTTAAGGCTAGTTAGGTGTATAGCCAGAATTCCACTTTAAGGGTACATTAAATCTGGTCACATTATGCTAGCCCTTTATTCTTCTATTCTTCCAGTTTCCGGAAATCAGCTCTATAGTGATGTTATCAATACAAGGCCAATTTACTGAAAGTGATGAAAATAATCTAAAGCATCAAGAAACATAATGGTGTGCATGACCATCCTTAGTAGTGAAATATTAAAATGTGTATTGAGCTGTGGGTGTATGCCACTACTTCTGAATTTTCTGAACTCTCCAAGTGAAAAGAACTGGAGAAAATAACCTGAATAAAATATTATTTGCTCTCACTGAAAATAAATGTATTTGTTTCATGACTAATAGCATCATTCCGCAGCTGTGGGACTTCGATAGCTATCCTTCATGGTCCAGTGGCTATCAGCTGACTTGTCATTTTCAATATTTTGGTTTCTTGCCAAAATGAAGTGACACCTACACTGATTTGTTAGCTGAGCTAAACTAGATTACTTGACTTGCATGTAAAACGTGAAAGCCAAAAGTAAGGTAATTAATTTGCTGCAGGTACTTAATTAGGCTTGCCCAACATAATGAATATACATAGTGTATATTTTTAGAGCATGCCAAGTGTAATCTGCATTCTAATCTGATAAATACTTGATTGTATTTAAAGTAATGTCGCATCACTGTAGTTTATACAACCGCCACGGGTATTTTAAGAAAGTTCTATTTTATTTTCATTCATAAAAATCTATCACACTAATGGGCATAGCAATAATCCAAGTACACAATGGGCCAGATTCACAGAGCGATTACGCCTGTGCAACAGGAGATGCGCGTGCGTAAGTCTAAATGTGCACGTGCGTTTCGATGCACGGCATCCCCGAAACGAGATACGCAAAAAATCTACTTTTTTTTGTCCGGCGTAATTTCGTTAGACATGCGCATTCGTCTGCGCAAAACTGATTTGCTAGTCAAATATGCTAATGAGGGACTTAAGGGGATCCACAAAAGAACGTTGGGGCAGCGCAGGCTACGCAGCGTGCGCAACAGTAAAATGTCCTTTCTAAAATTAAACCATATAAAAGCTGGTCTAAAAAGAGAAAAAAAGTTTACATGTTAGATAAAGCAACATTGTTAGTGAGGAGCTCAGCAGTCACACGTGTTGCACAACAATCTGTATGCCAACATGCCAGGGGCATCGTCGCGCATAGCTATACTTCTGACTTTAGATGAGCAAAGAAGGAGGAGGGCATGGAGGATGGCACGGGAGAGGATATACCGCACACGCATAGACCTGTTTGGCATGAGTGATTCTGAGGTGTATCGTATCTTCAGATTCACCCCTCATGTCATCCTGGAATTAACCACAACCCTGCAGGAGGACATCACCAGCCCAACACAACGCTCACATGCAGTGCAGCCACTGGTCAAGGTCATGGCAACACTCCATGTCCTTGCCAGTGGCTCTTTTCAGCGTACAAGTGGAGTGGTGGCTGGGATGTCACAATCCTCCATGAGCAGATGTGTGCACCAGGTTGTCCCTGCAATCCTCAGATGCATGGCCAACCAAATCATCAAACCCACCACTGAGGACCTGCGGCTGAAGGCAATAACAGATTTCTACAGAATTGCCATATTCCCACGCACCATCGGGGCCATTGATTGCACACATGTGGCACTTCAGCCCCCCCATGAGACAGAGCACATGTACCGCAATCGGAAGCATTGGCATTCCATCAACGTACAGGTGATAGTCGATGCCCAAGGCCTCATATGGCACGTCCGTGCCAAACACCCAGGGTCCAGCCATGACAGCTACATATACAATCAAAGCCACATCCGAATGGAATTCGATCAGAACGTGTATGGGGACACCTGGCTGGTTGGTGAGTGACATGGGTGGCAGGCATGACTGTACCCCCCCATGATGCACACATCACAAGGGGCACATGCATGACTAACATCCTCCTGTCTTTTCCCTTACAGGTGACTCTGCATATCCACTGGGACCCCATCTCATGACTCCTATCCGGAACCCCCAAACCCCAGGAGAGGAAAGATACAATCAAGCCCACGCCCAAACACGTGCAGTGGTGGAGCGCACCTTTGGCCTCCTGAAGTCACGTTTCCGATGCCTGGATAAGTCTGGGGGTACCCTCTTGTATTCCCCAAACTTCGTGTGCCATATCATCGGTGCATGTTGCATGCTGCACAACTTCGCAGTGAGAAAGGGCCTGCAGATTGACCTACGTGATGACCTGACCCCTGAACCAGACAATCCCCCCCTAACCAAGGGTCCCCGTCTTCTGAGGGAAGAGCAGCCAGGAGACAGCTCATATTGGGCATCTTTGCACGTTAAACACATACATTAATCATGGCACAATGAGAATGCATGCATGCACACCACTGTGGTCCCTAGCACACACACCCCACATCCTCATCAAATTGGATTGGCACCAGTCCACCATGCAGGACTTGTGAGCAGCAACGCCACGCCAAGGCTCCAATTATGTCACTGTACATTCATACACCATTCACACGGACCTGGGGATCACTTCTCCCTGGTCCTGGGGAACCCTACTCCACCAAAATTGAGGGTGACACCCCTTTTCCGGCAGGAATGTCACCCCCACATTCAAACAGCATTCTCAACCCCAAAAAAAAAAAAAAAAATGACCAGCAAAATCAAAAAATTTCCAGCAAAAAAACAAAAGGGAAAAAAAAAATACTGCCCTTGACGTGAGCCATGCCTATGGCGCCCCCGGCCACGGCCCCGGCTCTTCAGGGGAGACTCATGGGGAGGGGGAAAACCGAGGAAGGAGGAGCAGCCCCTGATCTCTGCCCACCTGGTGGCCTGCCCTCCAAGGCCACGGCTATTCTGTCCAGGGCACCACCTAGTGTTGCCGTGTTGGCCTGGATAGCCTGGGTGAGGGCCCTCACATCCTGCCTAACGCCTGCTGATGTAGTCTGCAGCTCGTTAAGGCAGGTTGTGAAAGCCCGGGAGTGGGAGTCCAGGTTCCCCAGCGTATCCTTGATGGAGGACAGGCTCTCCTCCATCCGCACCAATGTCTGGCTGACCTGTCCCAGATAGCGGGTCTGGAGGAACTGGTCCCTTCTCAGAGTGGCAGGCAGGAGATCGGCCACCCCCTGGTCTTCTGGGATGACTTCCTGCCTCCAGCTGATGCTTGTGGCCGGGGAGAAGGGGAGGGCCTTGGGAGGGGAGCCATGTTGGGGGAGGAGGGGGGGCTCCCCCTTAGGGAGGGCTGCCTGCTGCCAGCCAGAGGGGAAGAGTCCTCAAAAACCAAAAGTCCAGTGCCTGACATGGACTCCTCCTCCTCATGAAACTCCTCCTCCTCAACCTCCTCCTCCTCCTCTTCAACCTCCTCCGCGGACTCCGGCCTTGTCGGGGGGGCCTCATTAGGCTGCTGTCCTGGGGATGGTGCAGTCAGGCCAGATGGCCCTGCACCCTCCTGCACATCTGTGGATGACACAAAACATTCACAGGTTGGAGGATCCACACACTTGCCACATATTCCCTTTCACCCCCTCCCCCACACATGCTACACACCTGATATTAAAAAAAAACGTACCTGGCACCACGGGCTCCGGACTTGAGTCAAAGCCGGGCAGGCCCTCAACTTCATGCCGATGAAAGGTCAGGGCCACCGCACGCTCCTCCGCTGTCAGCCTAATACGGCATGGTGGGCCCCCTCCTGTGCCCCTGGCATGGGCAAGCATTTTGGCCAGCATTTTGGCCAGCTTCTGTTTGACCAGACGCTGGAGGTCATTAATCTTTTTGTCAATCCCAGACCGGGTCCGTGTCTCCCCCGCTGAATTGACCTGCTCAGTGATGAGGTCCAAAATCTCCCTCCTCCTGGCCGGGGTGGTGTTGGCACTCTCTGAGCCGTGGAGGAAACGCCCATAATCGCTAATGGCCCTTGCAATAATTCTTTTAGTTTTCGCTTTCTCTCTGTCATACTGAAAAAAAACACTCCCAGTCAACAAAAATCTGTCACAAAAACAAGCACAACCAATCAAGCAAGAACACACACAAAGAGAAAACACCCAAAAAATCACACAAGCACTCAGCAAGAAACAGTCACAAAAACAAACAGCAAAAATTAAGCAAGAAAACAAACGAACAGAAATATATCAAACAGTCTCTCAAACACTTATCAAAAAACACTTTCAACGATCTACTAACAAACACTTGATCACACAGTACACTAATCTGACAAATACAAAACACAACGCAACGAATAACGGGACAAAAGCACTTGGTTAAATGGGAAGGGACAAAGGGATGTACTTTTGCAATAGAAGTGCGTTTGTGTCTGTCTATTTATGCTGTCTGCGTAGTCCTTAGTCCATTTCCAATTTCACTGATTGCGCCGTTCCCGAGTTGTGAGCATGCGCACAGCGGAGCTGACCATGGTCTCCTTCAAGCGCGCATGCGCGAGCCGGCCGGCCCTTCATTTTCATGGGGTCACGGCTCATTTCAATGTAACACACCCACGTCCTTCCCAATTTGTATTACTCCGCCTTATGCCTCTGAAATAACGTTACGGATGCGCAATTTTCTGCGCAAAAGCTACGAGAATAGGGTGATTACGCGGCTACATTGCGCAAGTCTAACGTAAAGGCGGTGCGCTACGCCGGTCCAATAATGCGCAGATGTACCTGAATCTGGCCCAATATCTTTAAAGTAGCAAATTAGTAGGAAGAGTGGAAGGGCATCATATACAGTATTTAGGTTTCTGCAAGAAAAAAATTGCAATTCTCATAACAATTTGTTTCTTTGTTTAGGTACGTGATTATTATGACCATTAGGCCACAGTTTAAACATTTTTAAGGAAATACTTTTTTTTGTACATAGTAGTTACCAGTTTGATTGCTTTATGATTGTGTCTCAGGAAACAGTAAATGGGGCAATATTTTGATATATGTGTATTGTGACACCTGCGCAACTAAATGTGTAATATAAACCTATATATCAATCTGCTGCAGTTATTATAAACACCTGTGACAAGTGAAAAAATTAAAGTATAAATTGTGTATATGTGACATATACTACCGCGCTGATTGCCTAAATCCAAATGATCAAATATTCAAATTCCATAAAAATATATATAAACAAATATCCATGAACACCAGTGCTAACTTAAAACATATTAATAAATAATAATAATATATAAATCCTATTGGTGCGTGCTGTTGCACCTATATAACAGTCCTTTAATTTCTTATCCCCAAGTGTAGAAAACGTGCTCTATGCTGTGGAAAAAATATATTCTCCGTGACTTGGCACCCTTTTAGTGTCACCACCACCTCTAGTCAAAGATTGCGCTCACCAGATCACATAAGGGAAACAGCATGTAATATCCTTTAACCACTTGTCATCTGCCCACCGTCAAATGACGACGGGCAGAGGACTCCATTATCCTGACATCACGTCATATGACGTGATGTCCCTTTAAGTCCCCGGCGGCGATCGTTGCCGCCGGGGACTCGCACGGGATCCCCGCAGAGCGGCGGGTGTGCGCGCGTGCCGCCGGCGGCGCGCGCCTGCCCGGGGCTTTAAAGGGACATCACGTCATATGACGTGATGTCAGGATAATGGAGTCCTCTGCCCGCCGTCATTTGACGGTGGGCAGATGACAAGTGGTTAAAGGATAACCTGCTCAGTAACTGAGCGGGGACGTGGAGCTCTGTATGTAAACACAGAGCTGCACGTCCCTGTCAGGGAGAGAGGAGATCGATTGTGTCCCTTGTACATAGGGACACAATCGGTCACCTCCCCCAGTCACCCCCCCTCCCCCCACAGTTAGAACACTCATAGGACACACATTTAACCCCTTCCCCGCCCCCTAGTGGTTAACCCCTTCACTGCCAGTCACATTTATACAGTAATCAATGCATATTTATAGCATTGTTCACTGTATAAATGTAAATGGTCCCAAAAATGTCAGAAAAGTGTCCGAAATGTCCGCCATAACGTCGCAGTCCCAATAAAAAAATCGCAGATCGCCGCCATTAATAGTAAAAAAAAAAAAAAAAAAAGGCCATAAACTATCCCCTATTTTGTAAACGCTATAAATTTTGCGCAAACCAATCGATAAACGCTTATTGCATTTTTTTTTTACTAAAAATATGTAGAAGAATATGTATCGGCCTAAACTGAGGGAAAACATATTTTTTTTTATATATTTTTGGGGTTATTTATTATAGCAAAAAGGAAAAAATTTTTTTTTTTAAATTGATGCTCTATTTTTGTTTATAGCGCAAAAAATAAAAACCGCAGAGGTGATCAAATACCACCAAAAGAAAGCTCTATTTGTGGGAAAAAAAGGACGCCAATTTTGTTTGGGAGCCACGTCGCACGACCGCGCAATTGTCAGTTAAAGCGACGCAGTGCCGGAAGCTTATATTTTGTCTGTTCAGGAAGGGGGTGTAGGTGCACAGTAGGCAAGTGGTTAAGTAGCAGTTCCACACGATCCTTGATCTTGTGTATCAGACCCAAGTGGCTTTCCACCTCTTGTGGCTCCCCCAAAAAGAAAAAAGCCTCTTATGGTGTAATATAGTTAAAGACCAGTTTATTAAGAAAGCTTAAAAAATCTCACTCACATGTTCCAATGCCCAGCCGGCATTAGCTAGTCCAGCGTTACTGTTTGAGCAACGTGCGGCGTGCGTTCCAAGCCTCGTTCTAGATGCGGTTCAACGGGCGGAAGCTACAGTATTAGCAATGGAGGAGGCTAGTGATAGATTTCGTTATGTAAAAGGATACTGCCAGTGGCGTAACTAAAGACTTCAGGGCCCCGGTGCAAGAAATCATGAAGGGCCCCCCCTCCACAGTGGCATGACAGTCAGGTGGACCCCTCACACTGGCAGGCGGCAGGCGGGCACCTCAAACGGGCAGACTTGGCGGAATTACAGGGCCCAGTCGCAACGGCGACTGCTGCGACCCTGATAAATCCGCCATTAGTTAAAGGTGTGTTACATGCAGAGTTCAAGGTGTGCTATGTACAGAGTTCGGGGTGTGCTTCATACAGAGTGCAGGGTGTGCTACGTACAGAGTCCGGGGTGTGCTACGTACAGAGTCCGGGGTGTGCTACGTACAGAGTCCGGGGTGTGCTACGTACAGAGTCCGGGGTGTGCTACGTACAGAGTCCGGGGTGTGCTACGTACAGAGTCCGGGGTGTGCTACGTACAGAGTCCGGGGTGTGCAACGTACAGAGTCCGGGGTGTGCTACGTACAGAGTCCGGGGTGTGCTACGTACAGAGTCCGGGGTGTACTACGTACAGAGTCCGGGGTGTGCAACGTACAGAGTCCGGGGTGTGCAACGTACAGAGTCCGGGGTGTGCTAAGTACAGAGTCCGGGGTGTGCTAAGTACTGAGTCCAGGGTGTGCTACGTACAGATTCCAGGGTGTGCTACGTACAGAGTCCAGGGTGTGCTACGTACAGAGTCCAGGGTGTGCTACGTACAGAGTCCGGGGTGTGCTACGTACAGAGTCCGGGGTGTGCTACGTACAGAGTCCGGGGTGTGCTACGTACAGAGTCCAGGGTGTGCTACGTACAGAGTCCAGGGTGTGCTACGTACAGAGTCCAGGGTGTGCTACGTACAGAGTCCAGGGTGTGCTACGTACAGAGTCCGGGGTGTGCTACGTACAGAGTCCAGGGTGTGCTACGTACAGAGTCCAGGGTGTGCTACGTACAGAGTCCGGGGTGTGCTACGTACAGAGTCCGGGGTGTGCTACGTACAGAGTCCAGGGTGTGCTACGTACAGAGTCCAGGGTGTGCTACATACAGATTCCAGGGTGTGCTACATACAGAGTCCCGGGTGTGCTACGTACCGAGTGCAGATTTTAGAAGTGCCACATTTCTGCGGAAAAAAAGCCTGGAGTAAAAGTATACAGTGCAAACACTGTCTACAGCCATGAACCATACAGCCACAGCACCTGTGATCATCATTATCATGCTGATAATTACACTGTACTTGACTGTACTGTATATAGCCTATATACACTACAGTCACATGAAGTACAGTGTAATATAGGCTGTACAGTGTGATCATCACTCAGCATGATAATGATGATCACAGGTGCAGTGGCTGTATCTTTCATGCCTGCAGACAAAGTTTGCTCTGTATACTTTTACTTTAGTATACTATAGCAACCACTGCAGTCTGAGTCTCAATACATGGACACTCACATACATACATACATATTCACATGCACACACACATTCATACATACATGGCATGCAAACACACACACACACAGTAGATAAAACTGAATCGTATATAAACAACAACCAAGGGAGGCGTGCCCATAGCTTCCTGATGACGCATGCGTGCATGTGAAACATGTAGAGGCATATGGGCAGTATCCAGTGGCGGAATTATAGGGGTGCTGAGGTCGCCATGGTGACCGGGCCCCTTGCTGGAGGGGGCCCCGAGGGCCCCCTGTATACAGTGCTTCAAGAGAAGGAGCACAGACAAGTTCCCCGATCCCAAGCCGAACTGTAATCGGCACTGTGCGGGGAGCTCGTCACAGTCATTACAAAGTGAAAGCAAAGTGTGTGCTCTTTGTCTCCCCCTACAGTGCAGTACCCGGCAGGAAGAGCTGCTAAGGTAAAAGACTGACGTTTTATTTGTGACCGGTGGTTATATTGCAAACCGGAAGTGCCTGAAACCCCATCTTTAATGCTGGTATTCTAATTTTCTTTGCCAGACAGTAACCCTGGACGAGCTTTACAATTTATTACCCTATCCTTTCTTCAAGGTGATATTTAAAACATTGTAACAACATTTATGTCATATAGTTACTAACATTATTAAACTTTGTTCGCGCTAACATTTAAAATATTTAAAATGTAAAATGTATTTAAAATTTGAAATTTATTTAAAATTTGAAATTTATTTAAAATTTGAAATTTATTTAAAATTTGAAATTTATTTAAAATTTAAAATGTATTTAAAATTTGAAATTTAAAATGTAATATGACTGGTAAAGGAAATATTTGTAATTGATGATATACATGGAATAAAAGTGCATAAATGAAAAAATTAAAAATGAAAAAAATAAAAAAAATAAAAAAAAAAATGAAAAAAATATATATAAAATTAAATAAATAAAATTAAAATAAAAATTAAAAATAAAAATAAATAAAAATAAAAATAAAATATGCAAGAAAAAGAAAAAAGAAAGTGGACCCAAAATAAAAATAGAGATAAGAATAGGATGATTACATTTTAATAATTTTCCAGAAAACAATTAATGTCCAACTCTATATTCATTCCTTTTGGTTTGAGTGTATCTAATTTAAATATCCAATAGGTTTCATTTTTTGAAATTTCCCTTCTTAGGTTAGTATTAGTTAGTATTTAAATTAGATACACTCAAACCAAAAGAAATGAATATAGAGTTGGACATTAATTGTTTTCTGGAAAATTATTAAAATTTAATCATCCTATTCTTATCTCTATTTTTATTTTGGGTCCACTTTTTTTTTCTTTTTCTTATTTCTTTTTTCTTGCATATTTTTTTTTTTTATTTATTTAATTTTATATATATTTTTTTTCATTTTTTTCATTTTTCATTTTTTCATTTATGCACTTTCATTCCATTTATATCATCAATTACACTTTTTTCCTTTACCAGTCATATTACATTTTAAATTTCAAATTTTAAATAAATTTTAAATTTTAAATATTTTAAATGTTAGCGCGAACACAGTTTAATAATGTTAGTAACTATATGACATGAAATGAAATGTTGTTACAATGTTTCAAATATCACCTTGAAGAAAGGATAGGGTAATAAATTGTAAAGCTCGTCCAGGGTTACTGTCTGGCAAAGAAAATTAGAATACCAGCATTAAAGATGGGGTTTCAGGCACTTCCGGTTTGCAATATAACCACCGGTCACAAATAACTGAATCGTATATAAACAACAACCAAGGGAGGCGTGCCCATAGCTTCCTGATGACGCATGCGTGCATGTGAAACATGTAGAGGCATATGGGCAGTATCCTTTTACATAACGAAATCTATCACTAGCCTCCTCCATTGCTAATACTGTAGCTTCCGCCCGTTGAACCGCATCTAGAACGAGGCTTGGAACGCACGCCGCACGTTGCTCAAACAGTAACGCTGGACTAGCTAATGCCGGCTGGGCATTGGAACATGTGAGTGAGATTTTTTAAGCTTTCTTAATAAACTGGTCTTTAACTATATTACACCATAAGAGGCTTTTTTCTTTTTGGGGGAGCCACAAGAGGTGGAGAGCCACTTGGGTCTGATACACAAGATCAAGAATCGTGTGGAACCGCTGCTTAAAGGATATTACATGCTGTTTCCCTTATGTGATCTGGTGAGCGCAATCTTTGACTAGAGGTGTTGGTGACACTAAAAGGGTGCCAAGTCACGGAGAATATATTTTTTCCACAGCATAGAGCACTTTTTCTACACTTGGGGATAAGAAATTAAAGGACTAAGGACTGTTATATAGGTGCAACAGCACGCACCAATAGGATTTATATATTATTATTATTTATTAGTATGTTTTAAGTTAGCACTGGTGTTCATGGATATTTGTTTATATATATTTTTATGGAATTTGAATATTTGATAATTTGGATTTAGGCAATCAGCGCGGTAGTATATGTCACATATACACAATTTATACTTTAATATTTTGATATAAACACATGTCTGCATGCTTCCATAGGCCCCTTTAGCAATTGATTGAATCACGTGCTGAGTATGCAGATTATTTATCGTTTAATCTTTGCCTATATTCCATTTTAAGCTGCCACCATGACCACAGTCCGAGGTTTCCTGTTTCAGGGTTGCGCCTTTCTCTTGCAGTGTCCTGTGGAGTCACTTGTTCATGCAGGGACTAGAGTTGTGTATCCCTACAATATGGGGGTTATTTATGAAAGGTAAAATCACTTTGCACTACAAGTGCACTTGGAAGTGCAGTCACTGTAGATCCAAGGGGGACATGCAAGGAAAATAAAAAAACAGCATTTTAGCTTGCACATGATTGAATAATAAAATCAGCAAAGCTTCCCCTCATTTCAGATCTACCCCTCAGATTTACAGCGACTTCACTTCCAAGAGCACTTGTAGTGTAAAGTGGATTTTCCTTTAGTAAGTAACCCCCAATGTGTATTAATAGCAATGCTTTCTTTCAGCAGGAATGTGGGGGAACATCTGGCACCTCCTGCACTTAATAGACATTATGGCAAGCAGTACTTCAGTGTGCTGGAAGGTCTATTGATGCTGGCTGCTGGGGGAATTTATTGTCGCTAGTGGGATCTAATGTTGCAGGGGGCCTATTGTTACTGAGGAGGTCTATTGTTGCTGGTAGATCATTGTCATTGGGATCTACTATCGAGGGAGGGGTCTATTGTTGCTGGCTGCTAGGGGGGTCTATTAAAGCTGCAGAGGGTCTATTGTTGCTTGCTGTGGGGTATATATTTTACTGTTTTTATTGTTATCATTAACAAATTCCATATTACTTAGCATCACAAAATGATGCCTGCTTCTGTATTCTCTACAGTAACACACGCTCCAGGGTTTCTGAGTCTATTGGCACCATGCGGGCTATTTAAGCCTGCCTGGCACATACAGTCCCCGTCGTCTGCTCGACAGTGTTGTGTGCCCTGAAACCTGATCTGAGACTGTTTAAAGACCCGGCTTGCCTGTGCCCACTCAGTTATTTGCCGGTACCTGATCTCGGCCTGTTTGTGACTACTCTTTTGCCTGCACCTCTGTACCTCTGCTGCCCACCTGATATCCAACCTATCCCTGTGTTGGTCCTATCTGTTCCCGGTTCCGATCCAGCCTGCTAAACTGATCCACTCTGCTGAGCTGTTCCTGTCTGCTGAGCTGATTATTTGTTCCTACTGCCTTATCTGACCTCCAACCTGTCTGACCCTGCTCTTACATCACAATTTTTTACTGGGTCTGTCTTTGTCTTTGCCTGCAAGCCAGTGGTCTACTAGTATTTTAGGCAATGTCTAGTATTAATTAACACATTTGTGGGTTGATATCAGATATCCTGTCTTCAGACATAACTTTGTGATCTTTTATTAAATCTTGAGAACAATGCCTCCCATGGGTCAATTTTTCCTTTTATTTACCTCCTAGTGATAGATCCCTCCCACACTCTATTAAAAACTATAAAAATAATTTGGCTGAAGTTGGCCTTTTGTTACTATCCAATGAATAAACACCAGTGGCATAATGTGAAAAAGTTGTAAGGGACAAACGAGGCCTGACCTGAAAAAATGCCTAGTGTAATGAACATATGCTATCATTCTCACACTGGGCAAAAAAATTGGACAAATTTTATAATGACCCTAAAGGGCCCTAAAGGGAATTTGTCACCATACCATCACATAGAAATACAGGACAGTCTGTAAAAGAAGAGTGACTGGGCCGCCATCAGGGGGGTACAGGCATTACACCTGTAAGAAGCCGATGGTCTCCAGGGCCCCTTACAGGCCCAGCTAGCCCCCCTCCTATTTTATTTATTTATTTATTTTTTGCATCACACTTGTAAGTAGCCCGAAGGACCCCCCAGGGCCCCTTAGGCCTGCCCCCTTCCGTTTTTTATTATTTTTTGCATTACACCTGTAAGGGGCCTGATGGTCCCCAACCTCCCCCCCCCGCTTATCATCTTGCATCAGGAGAGAAGAGATTACACTTTTAGGCCACGTACACACGATCAAATTTATCCGACGGACCGTTTTAGCAGACAAATTTGATCGTGTGTACGGGCGGACAGACGGGTTTTTCCAGCAGACAAATTTTAAAGCTGACACGGTACTAGTGTCTACAAAGCAAACAGAAATATTATGAATTTTCATACACACAAATATATATATATATATATATATATATATATATATACATATATACACACACACGCACACGCACACATGCATACATACATTTTTCCCAGTTAAGTCTATCTTGAAAAGCCAATTAAATGAGTGGCAGATCTTGTTCTGGCGAGGTCTGAAGCAGTTATCATGGAGAATAATTACCTGTCACCCACAAAAACCAATGCCCTAGTTCTGAAAATTGAGATGTTCTTTTCAGAGAAGCATGGGAATATATCACATGCCATCTGTTGACATCATTAAAACTTTTTTTCCTTTGAAGAAAAACAGTATAATTTAACATACTGTAGATGATTATTTAAAAAATGATTAATTTAATCGAAAAAGAACATTGCTTTTACAAAGTTGTTTTTCTTCTTCTTTGAAGGTTACTGCAAAGGTGATCGTGGATCTAAGTATATATATATATATGACAAAGTTAATTTTAAAAAATGGCTGCAAATGGGAAGCATTTTAAGTAGGTCATAGAAATGTTTCTAAGGAAAGAATTTCATTTAGGCATAATACCAAGTGGCTGTTTGATTGCTCATATTTAGCTCTCAGTATACACGGCTGGAGGGTTCCTGTTAAGACTGCTTTAGCTGCTGTCAACGGTCCAGGAACAGATCCAGCTGGTTGTCTTTCAAATTCTATCACTATATTACATTTAAGTTTAGGTACAAAACAGGTCACTGGACTAAAGTCAATTTACTGTTCAAGTGAGGCAGGAGTAAATAACATTAGTAAAATCGTTCAAAAATCAATCTCTTTTAATGGTGGTTTTTGACCATGAATGCAAGACGGGCCATGCATTTATTAAAAGTAAACAGTGCAGCCTGCCAGCGGATGGCAGGAATATGATTAGTAAAAGTGTATTAAGTGACACATTCTGTTTTACAGGTATAGCTGCCAAAAGAAAAAAAAAAATATTAAAAATCAGCGAAGTGAGTGGAACTATTTATTTTGTTTAGTAATCTGTGCACTACTTGTTATAGACATTTAATCAGTTACACATAAAATCATGACCCCTGAAATATATTGAAATAGCACTGCGTAGAGCAGGAACAACTATAGTGCTGTTTACATAAACATTTGTTGAGATTTGCATTTGCTTTCTGTCTTGATAATAGTGCTCACAGGGACAGGAAGTAAGGGCACAAGGATGGCACAAAAGAAGCATTTTTTTGCAAGGTTAGAACTACTTTAACCACTTCAGTCCCGGACCATTTGGCTGCCAAATGACCGGGCCACTTTTTGCGATTCGGCAATGCGTCGCTTTAACTGACAATTGCGCGGTCGTGCGATGTGGCTCCCAAACAAAATCGACATCCTTTTTTTCCCCACAAATAGAGCTTTCTTTTGGTGGTATTTAATCACCTCTGCGGTTTGAATTTTTTGCCCTATAAACAAAAGTAGAGCGAAAATTTTGAAAAAAAAACAATATTTTGTAATTTTTGCTATAATAAATATCCCCATTTTTTTTCAAACAAGCTAATTTTTTTCTCAGTTTAGGCCGATACGTATTCTTCTACATATTTTTGCCAAAACAAATTGCAATAATATATAAATAAATATATTTATTGGTTTGCACAAAGGTTATAGCGTCTACAAAATAGGGGGTCGTTTTTTGGCATTTTTTATTATTATTTTTTTTAACTTGTTATGGCAGCGATCTGCGATTTTTATCGTGACTGTGATGTTATCGGACACATTTAATGCTATTTTGGGATCATTCACATTTATACAGCGAATCAGTGCTATAAAAACTCACTGATACTGTATAGATATGACTGGTGGTGAAGAGGTTAACCAGTAGGTGGTGGGGAAGGGGTTAAGTGTGTCCTAGGGAGTGATTTTAACGGTTAGGGGGCGTGGCTTACTGTGACATGTCACTGATCGCTGTGTTGTGTTCACAAAGGCATCCCCCCGTTCTGCCATTCCGTGACCTGATCACCGGACACTGGCAGTCATCGAGTCTGCGGGTCCCGCGGGCACGGTCATGGAAGCCGATGCGGGCAGGTGTATATATACACGTTGCTTTGCCTGCCTGTGCCATTCTGCCAATGTAAATGTGCGTTAGGCAGTCAGTAAGCGGCTTAAAGTGAATTCCAGGTATGGCACTTTTTACAATGATCCAGCTTGTACCAATGTAACTATGTACAGTATATACAGAAACTGCAATCCCTGTAGCAGACACAGCTACTCTACTCCTGGGATCTCCACTTGCTTCTGGAAACTGTGCCGGGTAGTTGGCTGCTGCACTGGGAACTCAGAATGTGGGCCGCTTGGCACGGGCGACATTTAGAGATAATTTTGCATTTTTATCCCAAAATGTTTTTTTGGGGTAAAATAATATAGAATAATATAGATACCAAAATTTTTAAGACTCAAAATTGTGCAGGTCCTTGAAATAGTGATAAACTATGACACCTAAAATTTTCCATAGGTGACACTTTAAATGCTGGTTATCAATTTAGAGCTAAACGTGAAATATGGCCCTAGAATTACTGGGGCAGATTCACATAGAAATGGATTATCGTAGCGTATCAGAAATACACTACGCCGCCGTTTTTTACCTGGCTCTACGTGGAATTCAGGTAGATTTTGTCCAGTAAACGACGGCGGCGTAGTGTATTTCTCCCGTCGCAATCCATATAGACGAGTAGGGGGCGTGAATCATTTAAATTAGGCGCGTTCCCGCGGCGATCGATCTGCGCATGCTCCGTTCGCAAATTTCCCGCCGTGCATTGCGCAAAATCACGTCGTGACGTCATTCGTTGTTTAGGTAGCGTCGTTTACGGGCGGGAACGACAGCCATACTTAACATGGGCTACGTAACGTTAGAGCAGCAAAAAGCTGCTCTAACATTACGTACACAAAAATAGACGAAAGTGATTGCGACGACCACTCGTATCTTCGGGAATCGCCGTAAAAAAACATTTGCATATCCCGACGCATCAAAACGACGCGAACTCCTCCCAGCGGCCGCAAATAGATGGCAGCGTAGATCCGAAGGCTTACGAAGACGTAAGCCTCTCGGATCGAAGCCCGAAGCCGCCGTATCATGGTTTGAGGATTCAAACTAGTGATACGGCGCGCAAAATTTGAAATTACTCCTGTCTAACACCAGTTAGACAGGCGTAATTGCTCTATGAATCTGGCCCACTGAGTTCACATTCAATTTACAGGCAGGCCCTACATACGTATTTTTAGTCATAAGTATGTGCAGGGAATGGGCAGAGGCTGGTGTGCATTTAAATGTTTTTTATTTCTTTTTTATTTCTTTTATTGTCATGTAATTTTTTTAAGACTTTTTTTAACAAGCCCTTCAGTGATAGCATGAGAGGTGACAGGTCATGTTTATGGAGATTTCAGGGGTCTATTAGACCTCCAAATGTCTCTCCTGCCCTCCACTGCAGCTAATCAAGTACATATTGAGTTTGATTAGCTGCTTGCCCAAATGCAGTTTGGGAATGACAGCTCTAAACCTGGAAGTGTTGAAACACACACATTGTTCTTGGTTCATTAATTGCAGAGGAAGTGGTGTACTGGTGTCCTGGGCTCCCTCAAGGAATGGTACAGGCCAGGAACCACGTCGGATGACACCAGTGGCACAAGAAGTTTGCAACTTCTTGGTACTGTAAAAGTGATTCAATGGTTTTACAACCACCTGGATCACTTTTACATGATCGAAAAAAAAAAGCCAAGCTCATGGATGCAATAGCTTGCTTTAACTCCTGGAATACCAGGATGTTTGTAAATGTACCTCAGTAGGAGAAGATAAATCCCATTTGTGAACTGATTAGTCATATCTCCTTATTTTTGGAGAACGTAGTTTAGAAAATCAGCACTGGTCAGTGGCAGCTGGTGGATTTGTTTTTTGGGGGTGGCAAACAGTATGCCACTCTACCCCGGTCTGTCGGTAGCACTTACTCCATCACCGCTTGGTGGCGGCCTCCCGTTCTCCTGCTCTTCAGGACAGCGGCTTCCGTTTCCTCCCTTGTCGGTGGCTAATTAGGAGTCTTCTCTTTTTGGCTAATCGGAAAACAGGTCTCACACCCGCTTCTGATTGGCTCTATTGAGGATCATTGTTTCAACGGTAAATATTTATTCACTGTTGTAACACACCTATGTGGGCTCCCGACCGTATCCTATTTTGAAACCTATTAGACCCTATGGCTCTAATCAAGTGTTTTAAAAAAATCCCCTGCTGCTGTAATTCATGTGCCCAGTGACCCAAAAGGGGCCGGATGCATGAATAGGGTGTGGCCACGGATAGATTTATGCTATGCATGAATCTATTCATTACCATATAGGGGTTGGCCTGGAGAGAGGGGTGGTGTCTGGGTACCTCTAATGGATGGGCCGCCACTGGCACTGGTCCTGGTTTGCAGACAGAAACGTCATTCACTTAATTTTAAAGGATAACTGTACTTTTACCAAACCCTACACGTCCAATACTTACCTATCCTACTTCTCCAAGATTTATCCAATGCAGTTCACTGCTTTTACAGAACTCTTGAAACTGACCTCTTCTGTGCACGGACAGAAACATCTCTATCAATCTCTATAAAGAAGTTGTATGGTGGGTACTAAAAGTACAGCTATCCTTTCACATGCATTATTAAACATGCCTAACACTATATACAGGGTATAACTTTATATTAAATTGTGTGTAAGAAAACTTTAAACAGATAACAGAATAAAAGATAAAGCTGGTAAGAATAACATGTTTTGATGGAGGAAGGATTACAATAACATACATTTCATTTTTATCATATAAGTAGAAAAGGGATAATGTTCACAAGTTATTCCATACCAGTCGTTTTAGTAATTTTAACTAAAAAAGTGGAATTTTACATGAAAATAAAAGATTGTGAGCTGACAGACTTTATATTGCAGAAGAGACATACTTTGTTTCCGCTAGAATGACCCTTTTTACCTGCCTTTTGAAATCGTCTATAAAATGTACTTGTGCTGGGCATCATTGTTCTGTCCACCAGACTTATATTCTGATTACCTGTATCTGCATACCTCCCAACATTTAAAAATTCCACTGCGGGACAATCTTGATGAGCGGTAGGGATGCCACAGATCAAAGTTGTTGAGGGGGGAGCGGATCAAAGTTGTTGAGCGGGGGGGGCAGATCGAAGTTGTTGAGTGGGGGGGTCAGCATGTCTCCCCTCAGACCTTTCTCTTCTCCCTCCGTGCTTCCTGTGCAGGAAAATTAACCCCTTCGTGGGACTGCGGGAAGATGCAGTCTGTCCAGGAAGTTCCCGCAGAATCCGTGCGGGTTGGGAGGTATATATCTGAGTTGTTGAAATAACATTTAAGACTTGTAGATTACATAAGACAATCATATGTGGAGTGCAGGCTCCATCTAGTGTTCTTTTTTGGTATTGCTTAAGTTCTGTTTATTTAAATACTGTGTGTGTATTTAATGAAGTTGTTAGTAAGCAGGGAATTCTGGGTAGAATCTTCTCAGGAAGTGAACAGCACCATGCTCTGCGAAGACACTGCAGGGAGCAGGACATGTCTTGCTTAATCTATCGCCATCACCCCTTAGAGAACTTAAAAAGTTTGTTTTTACTACCACATCTTGTACTGTACATCACTGTTTCTGCTATGTATGCTGTATTGTATGCAATAGTGTACTTATTGAGGTCCATTTCTGTTATTTTGTAGTTTCACCTGGCTTGTTCTAATAAACTGAGATCAAAGAATTATGGTATCTGAAGTTTATAGAATAAGAAGGTTTAGCTATCTGTCCTAGAGACAGAACAATAATTCTGGACCTGCCAATAAATATAGCCAAAAATCTTGCACATGTAAGAAGACCTGGCAAAGATGTTGGCACCAGCGAAGGATTTTGCAGATATCACATTTCTGGAGGGGGCGAGTATAGTAGAGACTTTAGTTTGTCAAGTGTCTTTTTTAAGGTTTTTCCTCATTGTCTTCGCTCACATTTTATCAAATTTTGTGTAATCTTTCCAGTTAAATTTTTTCCTACCTTGTCCTTCTTTTAATCAATTTATTTGAGCTTTTTGCTATTCTAATGCTTTTTTCAACCAATTATTTAACCCAGATGCTTATGGCCATGTCAGACCTTGCCAAACATATGATCCTGCTGCTAGCAGATCACTTACCTTTACCTATTGGGCCAGACTAGCAAGATGATGCTTTCTCACTGATTCCTCACTAGCAAGTAAAATTCTATAGCATTCCATTATCAGAAGTAATGATTGAGTCGCCAGCAGTATAATCATTTATATGACATGGCCCTTATACATGACCACACTCTGTTACTTTTATGGCTATTACAAAATTCTTCCTTTAGATTTTTTCCAAAGCATAGAAATGAAAAATCAATAGCAATCTGTCACTGATGGATTTTTAATCCTTTCCTGGTTTTGAGCAACCAAATTATTTAAATTGAAAATAAATCAGTCAAAAACTCTATCCAATTGGCAATGGAAACTAATATAGGGCAGATTGCTGTGGTGGAAACTTAAAGGGTAACTCCACTTTCATGGGGAAAAAATTGCAAATAAACAAAAACTAATATAGCGTATACAATTGAGACACAAGTCATATTGTAATAGAATGTTATAAAAAATTACCTTTCCCTTTCAATCTGCAGCCGCTGTAATTTTCAGAAAATGCAATGCAATACGGCTACCTGGATGTGTTCTGTACACAGAATGTGTACAGAATGCCCCCCTAGAAACATAATTCCCTGCTTGTGTGATTGCCTTACCAATTTTTTCCCCAAACTCTGCACTAAGATACAAGTCATATTTTAGGCATCCCCTGCAACAAAAATTTCATTTTTGGTAAGATGTTCCCAATATGAACATGTCTAAAAGAATGCAGGCCCAGCAGCTTTCCTCATTAGAGCCCTGCAGGTGCAGCAGCTGATTGATTGTCGCTCTATTTTTGTTAATAGTGCAAAAAATAAAAACCGCAGAGGTGATCAAATACCACCAAAAGAAAGCTCTCTTTGTGGGGAAAAAAAGGACGCCAATTTTGTTTGGCAGCCACGTCGCACGACCGCACAATTGTCTGTTAAAGCGACGCAGTGCCAAATCGCAAAAAAGTGGCCCGGGCATTGACCAGAAAAATGGTCCGGGGCTGAAGTGGTTAATGGAATCTTCTATTGCTATGCTATTGTCAAAAAAACGTATTTTCTTTGAGAACTAGATTGCTGTCAACTTGGATGTAACACTGATTGCAGATGATGACACAGTGATGAAATCAGGTCATCGTTTGTGGAAGGCCGCGTACACACGTCCGAGAACCTCGTCGGGCTAAACTCATCGTTCCGCCCGACGAGGTTCCCGATGAGCGGTCGGAAAAGCTTGTCGAGCCAAAGTCCTCATTGAACAACGAGGAAAAAGAGAGCGTGCTCTCTTTTTTGGCTCGACGAGCAACCCGACGGGACGCTCGTCGGAAGTGTACACGCGATCGAGAACCTCGGCAGAATATGTCTCCCAGCGAGCTTCTCGCTGGATTCTGCCGAGAAGCTCGGTCGTGTGTACGGGGCCGAACAATTATGCCAAGCCACATTCATCTGTGATCAAAAAAGGAGTCGCACGATTTTCTGAAACTAATTGCAAAAAACAGAAAAAACAACAGGTTTAACAATTAAAAACTACATATAATCACCCAACTAGATTTTGATTTACTCTTTATCCTATTGTTTTTCCTCTGTGTCTTATATATCCAACTATCCATCATTCCCAAGATGAACATTTTCAGTATAGATTTGAATATGAAGCCATAAAAAAGGATTTAAATTGAAGCTGTTAAAGTACAATTAAAGGAAACTATTTTTTTGTCTGTTTTGGATAGAGTGGAGAGGGATTAGAACACTTGTCAGTTTTTATTGCTGTCCCCATTATGAAGATTCACTCTCTATTTTTCCTATTTACCATTGAAAATGGCAGTAAAAGAAAATCCCAAATTTTGTGTTGACCCCAAAAAAGGTAAAAGAGGGGAAATCTGGGGACACTAGTTCTGGTAAAACTGAAGGTCCCCAAGGGATTTCCTTTAATTGGCAGTGATTTCATCTCACTTCCGGTTTGGCTATGGGACAGGAAGTGAAGGGACATCTCTCCAATGGGACACAGATGGCAAAAATATAAACTGGCTGAGGTTATAACCTTCCCTTACTCTTATCCAAAATGAAAAAATAAATTTTGCCTATAGTTCTATTTTAAGCTCACGACATGGTACAATCAGACAGCACAACTTTTGTATGCTATAATACGAGGACCTACCTACATTATCTATTCAATTTGCATCAATCCAGGTAGGCCATTGAACAATATACTGTATTTGTTGTTAGATGTGAAGGAGATTGTACAGTCAAACCGCATCATATGTGGTGAGCTTTATCCACACCACCAATATAGTTTCTTTGCAGCATTTTTAGGATATACTGTATTTATTAGTGTATAATACTCTCTTTTTCACCCTGCAAATCGGTTGCAAATAATGTGTGTAAGTGTGTTTTACGCCGATACTGCAATTTGGGCTGCCTTGGAGAGAATGGGGAGGGATTCGGGACGAGCGCTGTCAGATTACATACAGCGAGAATCTCCTGTTTACTCAGCGGCCTCTGTAATAGGAAGTCCCGTATCCTGGGCCGGCATTGGACCAGTGTTCTGTCTATCATAGACCTATGGTACAAATATTTCAATGATGCAGGTTCAAAACTGATCGCTTTCCTTGTAGAGAGAAAACACGCCAGGTTGTCTCTATTAGATAAGGAGATAAGAGAGATCAAAGATAAACTTGCACCCTCTAGTGGAAACTCTGAGTATATCACTTTATCCACCGGTTTAAAAACACTCCTGGAAAAAGAAAAAAAAAGACCAGAGAAATAAAAAACAAAAAAAAATAAAAATACAACAGGGATGTATCAGACTATGCTACCCAATTAGTTTTTAACTGGCAAAAAAATATGGCCAGCAAAGTCAATCCCGCAGAGAATCCTCCGGCAATGGAGGTCTCTTCCACTGCAGGTACCATCCCTGATAGGAGACTGGTTTTTCAACCATCCTCCTCATCTTCTCCACATACATCTACTGCACATCATTCTAATACGAATCGTGGCAGAAAGAATTTTGCTCCACCTAACCGTGAGGGAGGACGTGGTAAAATCCCCAATCGAGGGAGAGCCCCGTCCCACGAGGTGGTGGTCAAAATCATGTGGACAGGAATTACACTTATTCCACTGGTCCACAGAATGGATGGTATGATGGTCGAGGACGACCCAATGGAGAAGGTTCCACCTATCATACTCCCATAAGGAAACAAGGTTACCCTACCTCTTCCAATATGGAGAGGACCTATGATACACATTACGAGCCATATTCCTATTCAAACAGGAATGACAGTGATGAGTATCATAGAATACCTTATAACTATCATCAAGAGGGTCCTGACGAGTCCCAGGATCAGGGTTTTCATGGACCCACACCTCATACACCCAGAAATTTAAGACAAAACAAGGGTGTAGAGGGGGGTGGTGCTTACAACACAAAAAGAAAAAGGGTAAAATAGACGCAGGTATTTTTAATTTAAGTTCTGTTACTCTTTCTGAACAAGAACAACATGTACTAGGTAGAGGGTTGAAATTTGTACCGCCCAGGAAATTAAACACATTTTCTACCTTCATAGATATACAGAAATGTGTAAAGAAATTGAACATTCAAAGAAATGTTTTGTCCGCACCTAACCATGACCCAGTGGCATCTAGCCATAGTGGCTCTTTGCCCATGAGATCCACCAATAGTGGCACTATGGGCAATGTTGATAACATTGCCCACTCTGGGTTGTCAAATCCATCTTTATTCAACCCTCCGGGTGTATCTTCATCCATCAATGTATTTAGAAGTGTTGGAGGATTTAGATAAGTTACCCAACAAAAAATTCCACCAGGATCCAGCCATTGAGGCAGGTTTAAAAGCATTATGCCTCAGGAAGGATCTCGTTATCAGCCCCTCCGAAAAATGGGGGGGGGGGATTGATATACTTGACAAAGTTGCATACATTCAGGAAATGAATAGGCTTCTTGAAGATCGAAATACATATGCCATATTACCAGGTGGCCCTACAACCAAATGCAAGAAACTTTTGGCAGACATTGTAAAGGAGGGTTCTTCTTTAAACATTCTAAATAAAAAAGAATTCGATTTTTTGGTACCATTAGCACCCAGAGTGCCTATTATATACTACTTACCGAAGGTCCACAAGGATCCGAGTAATCCCCCTGGACGACCCATCGTCAGCGGGATCAATTCTGTGACTTTGAGAATAGGAAAATATATAGATCACTATCTTCAACCCTTGGTGAAATCGGTTCCTTCGTATCTCAAAGATACCGGAAATACAATTAGACTGTTAGAGGAGATCCGACATCAGGGAGACATCCTACTGGTCACAGCTGATGTGGCAGCGCTATACACCTTATACCACATCATCTGCGACTGGCTGCTGTCGAATCTTTTCTGATTAGAAACTCGCTACTCTCCATCCTACAGAGAAATTTCATCATGGAACTATTATTGTTTGCTACCAAGCGCAACAATTTTTGGTTCCAAGGAATTTTCTATTCCCAAATTAGGGGTGTGGCAATGGGGGCTAAATATGCCCCCAGCCTAGCAAATGTATTCATGGCCCAGTGGGAACAGGATGTCGTCTATGCCCTCAAGAGACCTGAGTTACTCTTGTGGGCAAGGTACATAGACGACATCCTCTTCCTCTGCAAGGGTGATAGGGAGTTTTAGTTGCCTTTATGACCCAGCTAAATGACAAGGACAGGGAGATTGTCCTGTCCTATGAGGCCAGTCCTACCTCAATACACTTTCTGGATTTTGAGATTACCACCACCAATGACAGGCTAGAATTTAAAACTTATTTCAAACCCACCGACTGGAATGGGTACATTCCGTTCGACAGTTGCCATCATCGCCGATGGCTGGAATCTGTTCGGCTGCGTACACACGACTAAACAAATCCGATGAAAACGGTCGGACAGACCGTTTTCATCGGATATGTCTGCTAGGCTATTTTGGTTTGATCAATGTACACACGATCAAAACAGAATCCCCGCGGACAGACAGCGCGGTGACGTGGCGGTGACGTTGACGCCGCCACGTCACCACTCCAGGAAGTAAAACACTTCCACGCATGCGTCGAATCCATTCGAGGGAGAGCCCCGTCCCACGAGGTGGTGGTCAAAATCATGTGGACAGGAATTACACTTATTCCACTGGTCCACAGAATGGATGGTATGATGGTCGAGGACGACCCAATGGAGAAGGTTCCACCTATCATACTCCCATAAGGAAACAAGGTTACCCTACCTCTTCCAATATGGAGAGGACCTATGATACACATTACGAGCCATATTCCTATTCAAACAGGAATGACAGTGATGAGTATCATAGAATACCTTATAACTATCATCAAGAGGGTCCTGACAAGTCCCAGGATCAGGGTTTTCATGGACCCACACCTCATACACCCAGAAATTTAAGACAAAACAAGGGTGTAGAGGGGGGTGGTGCTTACAACACAAAAAGAAAAAGGGTAAAATAGACGCAGGTATTTTTAATTTAAGTTCTGTTACTCTTTCTGAACAAGAACAACATGTACTAGGTAGAGGGTTGAAATTTGTTCCGCCCAGGAAATTAAACACATTTTCTACCTTCATAGATATACAGAAATTTGTAAAGAAATTGAACATTCAAAGAATTTTTTTGTCCGCACCTAACCATGACCCAGTGGCATCTAGCCATAGTGGCTCTTTGCCCATGAGATCCACCAATAGTGGCACTATGGGCAATGTTGATAACATTGCCCACTCTGGGTTGTCAAATCCATCTTTATTCAACCCTCCGGGTGTATCTTCATCCATCAATGTATTTAGAAGTGTTGGAGAATTTAGATAAGTTACCCAACAAAAAATTCCACCAGGATCCAGCCATTGAGGCAGGTTTAAAAGCATTATGCCTCAGGAAGGATCTCGTTATCAGCCCCTCCGAAAAATGGGGGGGGGGGATTGATATACTTGACAAAGTTGCATACATTCAGGAAATGAATAGGCTTCTTGAAGATCGAAATACATATGCCATATTACCAGGTGGCCCTACAACCAAATACAAGAAACTTTTGGCAGACATTGTAAAGGAGGGTTCTTCTTTAAACATTCTAAATAAAAAAGAATTCGATTTTTTGGTACCATTAGCACCCAGAGTGCCTATTATATACTACTTACCGAAGGTCCACAAGGATCCGAGTAATCCCCCTGGACGACCCATCGTCAGCGGGATCAATTCTGTGACTTTGAGAATAGGAAAATATATAGATCACTATCTTCAACCCTTGGTGAAATCGGTTCCTTCGTATCTCAAAGATACCGGAAATACAATTAGACTGTTAGAGGAGATCCGACATCAGGGAGACATCCTACTGGTCACAGCTGATGTGGCAGCGCTATACACCTTATACCACATCATCTGCGACTGGCTGCTGTCGAATCTTTTCTGATTAGAAACTCGCTACTCTCCATCCTACAGAGAAATTTCATCATGGAACTATTATTGTTTGCTACCAAGCGCAACAATTTTTGGTTCCAAGGAATTTTCTATTCCCAAATTAGGGGTGTGGCAATGGGGGCTAAATATGCCCCCAGCCTAGCAAATGTATTCATGGCCCAGTGGGAACAGGATGTCGTCTATGCCCTCAAGAGACCTGAGTTACTCTTGTGGGCAAGGTACATAGACGACATCCTCTTCCTCTGCAAGGGTGATAGGGAGTTTTAGTTGCCTTTATGACCCAGCTAAATGACAAGGACAGGGGGATTGTCCTGTCCTATGAGGCCAGTCCTACCTCAATACACTTTCTGGATTTTGAGATTACCACCACCAATGACAGGCTAGAATTTAAAACTTATTTCAAACCCACCGACTGGAATGGGTACATTCCGTTCGACAGTTGCCATCATCGCCGATGGCTGAAATCTGTTCGGCTGCGTACACACGACTAAACAAATCCGATGAAAACGGTCGGACAGACCGTTTTCATCGGATATGTCTGCTAGGCTATTTTGGTTTGATCAATGTACACATGATCAAAACAAAATCCCCGCGGACAGACAGCGCGGTGACGTGGCGGTGACGTTGACGCCGCCACGTCACCACTCCAGGAAGTAAAACACTTCCACGCATGCGTCGAATCCATTCGACGCATGCAGAAGATTTTTGTCCGCTGGTTAGGTGTACTAACCAGCGGACATGTCGGACGGACGGGTTTCCAGCAGACAAGTTTTAAAGCATGCTTTAAAACTTGTCTGCTGGAAAAACCTGTCTGCTCGCCCGTACACACGATCAAATTTGTCTGCTGAAACGGTCCGTCGGACCGGTTTCAGCAGATAAATTTGATCGTGTGTACCCGGCCTTCCACGTAGTCAGTTCCTCCGTCTTAAGAGGAACTGAACTAGAGATAGTGATTTCCAACTCCAAAGTGATCTTCTGAAAACCCAATTCCTTGATAAAGGGTATCGACCTGCATTATTGGATAACGCTATCAATTCTGTGTCGGCTATCGACAGAGCTTCCCTTCTACAGGTTAAACCTAAAATAGCCAAACAGGAGAGCTTTAAATGGTCTTTTTTCACAAGTTATTCCATCCAACATTGTGAAATTAGTAAAATTCTAAACAGACACTGGAAGGTCCTTCTCAATGATAGCATCTTGGGGCCGTCACTACCGAATAGAGCTGGCATCATTTTTAGGGGTGCCTGTTCTGTCCAGAGTGATATAGCTCCCAACACTATTGACCCCCCAAACAAGCTGTCATTTTTCCCTGAAGCCAATGGATATTATCCTTGCCGTTCTTATAATGTATGTGTTGTCAACACTATAGCCAGACGTAAAATAGACTCCTTCTCTTCCACAGTGACTAATCGGATATATACACTATGAAGCAGTTTACTACATGTTTTACGAGCTTCATTGTATACCTTATAACATGTCCTTGCAAATTACAGTACGTTGGGCGGACTATAAAGAAATTTCTCCATTAGAGTCAGTGAGCATATAGCCAAAATCCGGAAGGGGTGCCCTAAACACACTGTTTCACGGCACTATCTTGAACATCATGCTTCCGATCCAAGGGGATCTCTATTTCAGGTGATAGATAGATTTGTCCCCCATTGGAGAGGTGACTCCATACTAAGGGGAGTCTCAAGGCTAGAGACATTTTGGATACATGAGCTCAGGTGCTACTCACCCCATGGCATGAATGTCGAGTGGGATGTCAATTGCTTCATCAACCAGGGGTGAGTGCCCTGGGCTCATGTGCCCTCTCACCAGACGTTTTTGGCTTCACCCTTCTACCAATGATTCAAATCAAAAAAATTCTTTCTGTGGTCCGTGCCTATTGTTCAGGCATCATTTAATCATCTATGCGGCAGATATCTCTCCATCAGGTTAATATTTTATCACTGATGGGAGTTTCCTGCCACATATCATTCCAATCCTATAGTCCTTTTTTAAGTTTTTTTTCCTCATGTTATTTAGTTTTTATTTTTACAATATGTTTTGGTTCAATGCTCTACACCAGTGGTGGCCTCGGATGTCCCAGTCTGGGCGGGACATCCCGGGCCACCTTTGTACTGCACTTAACTATTAGCACCAGTCTACTGTTTTTCTTAAAACCACTGGATTGGTATTAATGTCCAGTTCTATATCACATTTGTTGGACTTCACTGCATTCCTATGTAACCAGTCCACACAATTCAGTTCACTATGGTCCCATTGGAATACTTTGCACATGTGATCAGGTGGGAGTCAGCTGGGCGGTCCCACTGGATCTAATTGTTGGGCCTCGCTAGATAGACCTATGTTGATTGTGTATATGGGAATTACCATGTGACTCGTGTTTACATCTTCTATTGGACGGTGATGTCCGGTCACGTGATCTGCTATAGGCTCTATGGTGAGCGCCGATTGGATGCTGCGGTCACGTGACTTGTCATCTGCCCTTCGTTTGGTGTGGGTGATAGGTCGTTGCATGAGGAGCATTGATTCGTTAATTCGGGTGCACGACACGCCCTCTTTACACCCGATTGGTGCGCCCACTGTCACATGGGCGCTGCACCGATCTATGACATATTATGGTGTCCCCTTTCAATACGATCGCATTGTCGTTTAGAGACTGGCGATCGCTACAATTGTACAGCTATGCCGACCTCGGATGTGAAGCTATAATGCGGCCCACACTATGGGGAGGTCTATAATCTATTGCAATGTCCCCACACTTATGATTCAGTGAGAGGCTCATTCGGTGACATGCCATCCTATGGTCATAATATGGATAGGTTTGTTAATAGCTGATTACATACCACCACTGCATATATGCACAGTGTATGTATGGTCCTACAGAGGTAACCATATGACATGTCTCTGAGCCTTAGGCCGCGTACACACGATCAAATCTGTCTGCTGGAAACGGTCTGCCAGACCGTTTCAGCAGACAGATTCGATCGTGTGTACGGGTGGACAGACAGATTTGGCCAGCCGACAGATGTTAAAGCATGCTTTAAAATCTGTCTGCTGGGAATCCGTCCGTCCGACATGTCTGCTGGTTAGTACGAATGGATTTGACGCATGCGCGGAAGTGTTTTAGTTCGTGGTGCGGTGACATGGCGGGGTCAACGTCACCGCCACGTCACCGCCACATCACCGCGCTGTCTGTCGGCGGGGATTTTGGTTTGATCGTGTGTACACGATCAAACCAATACATCCCCAGCAGACAAATCTGTTCAAATCGGTCTGCCAGACCGATTTGAACAGATGTATTTGCTCGTGTGTACGGGGCCTTACAGGATATCTAATATGTCATTTTGTTTTATTCTATACTATTACCAATGTGGTGTATGTATTATTGGTATGTAACACATATATGATTAAGGAGTTACTTTTCTTTTATCTCAATGTGTTCTTTATTGTGTAATGTTTACTTGTTACATCACATCCTGTTTTGATGCCCCTCCTTGTTGGGGGAGGGCTTAACAGCCATTTTATATATTTAAGCAAGCAATGTGGGGGTGCATCTCTATGCCCCTGTTGAAGGCTTCTGTGTCCGAAACGCCTCAGCTACTGCTATTGAGCACCCCATATTGCTTTTCCTGTGATCACTTTTTATCTATGTCATATTTTTTGTTTATGACTTTTAAATAAAAAACGTTATTGGTTTAATTGACCTGCGCAATTGGAGCCTTTTTTCTATTTTTTTATATCACCCATCCCATGGTCATATTGGAGTTTGTACCTATGGTTATTCCTGCACTCAACGGCTCAAGGAATTCATCTGGATCCTGCAGTGTTATCACAGCACGCCATTCAAGCATTGGTTGGTTCCTGTCCTATGCGCCAGTTGGTGTTCCAGTTACAAAGACCACAACGCCCTACTGACTATCTACTGTACAGCATTTGAGTCCAACTTATCTGGTAAGCGTATCTCTACTTACCTCATACCTCTGATGTGATTTGATCTCCACTGATCCCTACAGACAACTTGAATATCTGTTTGCACCAATCATCGGACAGAAGTCCATTTTATTGTTTGCACTCATCATCGGACAGATGTCCCTTTCATTTTGATGTTATAGACTTTGTAACGTCCTAAGAGTACTCTAATTCTGTTTTGACTACCCAATCATTAGATTGTTGGTAGTCCACGTATATGCACACACACTTGTTGCTGCCATACATGGTATCATACATTGTAATTTTTTTTAGCTCACTAGCGCTACATTTTTTGTGTTTACTATCATAGAAGCCGGTCCAGGAGGCGGGACTGTAAAGAGGTCGCCAAGTAAACAGGAGATTCTTGCTGTATGTAATCTGACAGGGCACATCCCGCCACCCTCCCTGTTCCCTCTGAGTCAGCAGTAATCTGAGGTGAGATGGGCATTGATCAGGCTGCATTCATGGCAATGGTGGGGCAGCAGATGGGCACTGATCAAGCTGCAATGATGGGCAATTATGAGGCTACAGATGGGCATTGATTAAGCTGAATTGATGGGCAATTGTGAGGCTACAGATGGGCATTGATCAAGCTGCATTGATGGGTAAATGTGAGGCTGCAGATAGGCATTCCTTAGGCTGCATTGATGGGCAATGGTGAGGCTGCAGATGGGCAATACTTATGGTGCATTGATAGGTACTGACCCCTATTTTGCTTTAAATTTCTTTATTTCAATTGCAATTTGAAGTTTTTTTTTTTCTGAAACTTCCTCTTAAAATGAAGGTGCATGTTATACACCTGTGCCTGTTATATACCGATAAATACGGTAAGTTAATTCTTATGGGCAACTGCCATAGCAGCAATTAGCTGTGGTAAGCTCTTCCAGCCACGTTTTTTGAAAGACCCAGAATTCCCTGGGGCAATACTTTACAGAGCTCAGGCCCAGCCCATACCCCCCTAAACAACCAATCCTTGGTGACCACCTTGTCCTGCACCTGGACATGCTGCCATCAGTCAAGGCTCTTGTTCCCTAAGGGACTCAAGAGGCCTTTATTTTGTCTGTTTTATTGATACTTGTGGAGATCTGTCATGTCTTGTAACTTTCATCCACATCCTATGCCTAGGAATTACTTTTTATGGTCCTGGAAAATCCTGTATTTTGCTCCTGGTTATATGCAATGTGTGAATTATCTGAGCAAATTTGTTTTTAAGCTACAGAGCAGGGACTCCCCTTCTCTTACCAAACTGGAAATTATCTGTTTGCAAAATATAAGCCTGAAACTATTCAAAAAAATATCAGTATGGAAGCTGCTTTCATGTAGCGTAGAGATAACAGATAGTTATTATCCAAGGTTAGCATATATTACTGCATCAAAAGCCCCTGGAATGTCAACCCACCTAAGGTTGATAGATATATTTATAAGTTCCCTCACATGGAATGAAATCCAGAGATGAAAAAATCAGGTGACAGGGGAATGGAAGGAAAGTTGGTAACAAATCTCAAAGTGTCAATTCTGATGAACAAATCTAAAGTAATCTGTTCGACAGGAAATTAATTAAAGTTACAACCTCATTACATATACTCTTTAATCAATCTGAAATGAAACCTTTGAGGTGATTTTAATTGCTCAGCATATTCACTTTAACCCAGTGGAGTAACAATAGACATATTAGCCCAGATTCATAGAGAGTTGGGCGCACATTACGCCGCCGTAGCGCAAACGCCGTAGCGCAAACGCTGTACGCCACGCCGACGCAGCGTGGAGAGGCAAGCACTGTATTCAGCAAGCTATTGCTCCCAACGCTGCGTCGGCGTGGCGTATTTTTCTATGGTGCAGGCTGGTGTAGGTGGAAGTGGGCGTGACCCCATGCAAATGATAGTCCGAGCATGGTGCAGTGTTTTACGCCCGGCGTATCACGAACTGCGCATGCCCCGTGACGTTGCCGTGACGTGGACGCATGAAACTGCACCCTTATGTGCATGCTCACAACCACGCCGGTACAACTGCCTAAGCTACGCCGGATCACCACGTACACCATGAACGTAACGTACGCCCAATACACCGGCCTGTGTTCTCTGGTGCAGACCTTTGCATGCCTGTTGCCGGGTTGCGCCTCATCTATGGGGAATAACTTTATGCCTGATGTACAATTTACGCGCACCTTGCGCAGCATGCGTCGGGCGCATGCACGTTTGTGAGACCCCGTATTTCCCTCATTTGCATGTTTGAATGCATAATCAATGGGAGCAGCAACATGCGTTTAGACGAAAAGTGTGCCCACGCTACGCCGGGGTATTTAAGCTACGTCGGCGTAGGGTGGCTAGTTTTTAGGCGTTTGTTGGTTTGTGGGTCTGGCGCACACATATACGCCTGTGCAAATTTGCACTTACCGGCGCACATTTGCACTTACGTCGGCATAGAAGAAGGCTAGAAGAAGGCCACATAAGGCAGAGGTTTTAATACTTTTTTGCTCTATTTAAAACTCCTGGAAAAAAAATAAACAGAACATCTGTGCACATGTGAAGATAACACACATCCATCACCGTATTATTCGGGATTGTAGAGGTTACTTTTGACACTGACCCTATACCGCCTGTGACATTTCAAATCCAGAAGAGCTGATGTCAGATGCAGAAGAGGAGACTTCAGATTTGTTGTCAATAGTCACAGATCTACTTTGCAAGTTGTGCAGTAAGACAAGTTTGTTTAGCTGTCTTAGTAGTATAGATTTATTGCCGTCAGAGTTCTGGTCATCTGCCAGCACTGAAATGAACTCTGTATGAATAAGGCTGGCCATGCATTATACACTTTTCTTGTACAATTTTCCTTTAGATTTACCACCATATAATATCAGGTCAAACATAAACATTTTCAATTTGTTTGCAATCAGGCATGCCATTGCAATGCATATTTGAAGGTAAAATCTAAAGTAAATAAAATAAGAAAATTGTATAATGTATGGCCAGCTTAAAGAAGCCTTCCTCAGGCTGACTTCTTAGCTAAAAACGTACAAGGCAAGTGTTTGTAATTCAGAAAAAAAAATCCACAGTTTGAAAAGGTCCACTAAAGACTGGTTCACACAACGTGGGGTGTGACTGCATTGGGCAGCTATTCTTGTGCAGTCCCACTGCATGGACAAGGCAAAATGCTTTGTCTCTTATGCGCCTGCATTGCGGTGGTATGCCGGCATGGTGCGATGAACAAAAGTACTGCATGCAGTAATTTTTATCAGCATAGCACAGTGCAAGGCACTGCCTTGCACCACATGGCTAGCAATTTAACTTTATGGGATGTCTGTGTGGCATCTCAATAAAGTTTGCTTAAAAAAATTATCACTTCCCTGGTCTCAACCCCACCGCACACCAGCCACTACGTTGCAATGCAGCAGAGTAATTGTGTGCAGGAGTACTAACAATTATATCATTATATAAAATGATGGTCATTATTACTACATGGATATTCTCCCATTTTAGTGATATACCGGGATGATGCCTGCACCCACAGGCATCATCTTGGTATCGATCTTTTCAGCCAGCGATTCCCTGTACCATAAGAACAATCATAGTGGCTCTTCAGCTGCCACCGCTCTCCGATGCTTCTACTGGCTCGCCCATGCGATCAGCAAGGCAGAGAAGGAATCCGCCGCCAGCAGAAGTTCACCATAGAGAATACTGGAGACCAGATGGTCCCCGGCAGTCTCTATGACTCTCGGAGGCCCGGGTGTTTTTGTTTTTCATCTCAGGCTTTACAGCCTGGAGGAGAGATGTGGGGTCTTGTTGACCCCATATCTCTCCATAAAGAGGACCTATCATGCCCTATTCCTATGTAGTCAGTACAAATTCCTATGTAGTCAGCCTCCAGCAGTCAGTCTGAGCAGTGGTGCTAGCAGGACGCTCTCACACGAGTCGGCTTCACCTAGGGATAGATCAGCTAGGCAGGCAGGTTGTTCCCCCAGCCCCAGCTGCTTCCAGGACTCACGGATCACAGCTCTCCTTCCACCCTCTGGCCTCCATATTTCCCCACCACCAGCTCACTTCCTTCCCCCGGGGGTCTCACAGGTAAGCCGAGCACTGGTGTTTCCCCCGCCTCCCCTGGGACAGCACGGCCGTCCTTCTAAGGATAAGCCGCAGTTCTGCCCAGCAGATCAACGCTCACATACCGTAGCCATCGGCGTTCTGGCTGCCTCCTCTTTCTCCTCCTGGCCACCGGCTCCTCTCCCAAAAGACACAGGCAATCGAGGCACCCTGCCCCCACCTCCCCGCCTCTGTTCCTCCTGTTTTTTCAATATCCGCTCTGACCTGTGGAGATTTGCGGCAGCCGCATTTAGGGAAGGCCGCGGCTTCACCCGCGGCCTAGCGGCGCGCCGCACTATCACCCAGGAATCCCCTCCAAAATTGCCCAGAAACCCCCCCCACCCCCCCCATCCTCTCCCAGTTGCCTACCAGCCTTCCCCTGGAGACCAAGCCGACAGCCCCCAGCTTAGGTCCTTTTTCCTGATCGGCGGCCATCTTGCTACACCCCAGTACATCTCCCCCTATTCTGCCCCACCACGTATCCACCACCCCTTTAGCATTGATCCAGGGTTTTGGCCGATCGCCCTTGAGGGGTCAGGAAGGAATTTTTTTCCCTCGCCACAACACATTGGTTAGCACGGCCATGTTTTTTTTGCCTTCCTCTGGATCAACCTGGGAGTGAGGATTTAAAGAATCTCCCCCCCATCCCATTAAAAACCTCCCTGGCCCCCCCCGATGCTTGGCGACAATGGCTAATCTGCGATACTCTGCAGAAACCATTCGGGGTCTGAGGCGATTCGCCACAGTATTACCAGCCATCACCAAGAAGGCCTTAAGAATTGAGCAACTATTGATCTATTGAACTAGTCATCCACCCCAGCCTGAGCACATATCTTGTGCTTTGATCAACACAAGATCGGCAGTAAAACACTGATTAGAAATCCATGATTTCATACTACAATACGATTTAGACTGCCTCTTTATTACAGAAAGCTGGCTCACAGCCAACTGTAACACCATTCTAGGAGAACTGGTGCCAGAAAACTACCGTATTATAACGGAAAACAGAATAGGGCAAAGAGGAGGGGGCCTAGCGGTGATCCACAAGACGCATCTTGCGATCACTAAACCAGTCCTTCAAAATCCTCTTCCATTCATGGAAACCCTTACTCTACAACTGCAATCAAATCCCCAGGAGACCATCCGTATTCTACTATGCTACAGGCCACCCGGGCCAAAATCACAGTTTTTAGCATCACTGACGGAATTTATTTCCACTTATACCCTAAACAGCAAACATCTTTTGCTGCTCGGGGACTTCAATCTCTGGGCCAACTCTTCACAGGATCCGATCGCCGATGCCTGTATTGACCACCTGGAAAGATTAAGACTACAACAACTAGTAGGTGCCCCCACACATGCTTCAGGTCACACGCTCGACCTAATTTTCAGACAAAATCTGGAAATAAGTATTTTGGAAAATGAACCATGCAATTAAATTAATATTTTCCAAAATTCCCCCATTGATAAAAACACCTAAGCCGGTGATAACACACTGGACTAGATCTCAGAAGAAGCTCAGAAGAAGCTCCATTTGGAACTCTTCAAATCTACCTTAGGAAATAAAATAAAAACACTCCAACCACTCCGAACAGTCTCAGATACATTGGATGCCAAAAATACAGTGCTACTACAGTCTGCCGACTTAGTAGCACCGAAAACGCAAAGCCCACATCCGGAAAGACAAGTCCGGCTGGTTCAACAACCAGCTATCGCTACTGAAGCAAGAGCGCAGAAGGGCGGAAGCCGCCTGGAAAAGAAGCGCGTCAGAAGAGAACCTCATCAGCTACAAGACAACAACAAGGAAATACCGTAAAAAAATCTTCCAAGCCAAGAATTTTTTTTTTTCTAAGGCCATCAATAGCGCCCTAAATCGTCCTCGCGAACTCTTAAAGCTGGTCAGTCAGACCATGAATCCAGGCTGTCTTGAAGCCCCGTATTCAGATACCCAAGAGTTTTGCGATGAATTGTCGGATTTCTTCATCAATAAAATTGAGGGAATCCGGGAAAGCATTCAACAAAATAATACCCCCCGCAACCACCCCCTTAATCAACCACAGAACACCCATAGAAACCTTCTACAATCAACCAAGTTCACTCTGGAACCCATCTCCTTTGATGCCACAAGAAATATCATCGGTACTTTGCGAAACTGCACAGTGCCTAATGATATTATCCCCATTAAGCTGCTGAAGGAATGTGCCGACATCTTGGCACTACCCATCACGCAGCTCATAAACCAGTCATTCAAGGAAGGCATAGTGCCCTCCCTGCTGAAAGAGGGCATAATCCAGCCCATCTTGAAGAAACCCACCTTAGACCCCAAGGACCCTAATCACCGCCGTCCCATAACAGGCCTAAATGTTCTATCCAAGATAATGGAGAAAGTAGTGGTACAACAGCTGCAACAGCATCTAGATACCTATAATCTAATCCATTCCAATCAGGTTTCCGTCCCGGACACGGGACAGAAACAGCATTGCTCAAAATATGGGACGACGCTCTTGAGGCCGTAGACGAAGGAGAATCTTGTCTCCTGGTTCTGTTGGACGTAAGCGCAGCCTTTGATACGGTAGATCACAAACTGTTACTGACTCGGCTGGCTGAGGTAGCCAGAGTCGCAGAAGGTGATCTATCATGGTTCTCCTCCTTTCTGGAAAACCGATCACAAACAGTCAAATTAGGACCTTTCATTTCTGAAAAACGCACGGTATCATGTGGAGTCCCTCAAGGATCCCCCCTATCACCGGTGCTCTTCAACATCTATCTTCGCCCTCTCTTTAAAATCATCAGTAGCCAACATCTACTTTATCACTCATATGCAGACGACACGCAACTGTACTTTCGCATCTGCAATAAAAAGGATCATCATCTCAGTTTAGAGAATTGTCTCTCTTTGATAGAAAACTGGATGACCAAGAGTTATCTTAAACTCAACAGCTCCAAAACAGAACTCCTTCTGTTTCATGCCAGTCGCAAGAGTCAGCTGGCAACAACTTGGATACCGCCGCCCATTCTGGGCCAGATCATCTCCCCTAGCTCCAAAGTCAAAAGTCTCGGAGTCATCTTTGACACCTACATGACAATGGACGCACAAATAGGGTCAGTAGTCAGCGGATCTCACCATCTGCTGCGCCTACTACGCAGACTTATTCCGTTTATCCCCAAAAAAGACGTAGCAGTCGTGGTGGGAACAATTGTAAACTCCAGACTGGACTATGCAAATGCCCTTTACCTCGGACTCCCTAAGTACCAAATCGCTCGTCTACAAGTCGTTCAAAATACGGCCACCAGACTGGTGACTGGAAAAAAAAAACTAGGAATCCATCTCACCTTCGTTGAGAACCCTTCACTGGCTGCCAGTAAAAGACAGAATTACTTTTAAAACACTCTGTCTGACTCATAAGTGCATCCATGGGAAGGCTCCGCAATATCTATGTGAAAAGATAGAAGCCCACAATCCCAATCGCGTTCTGCGATCCACCGACCAAAATCTGGTCAAGATACCCAAAGCCAGATACAAGTCCAAAGGAGAAAGAAGGTTTGCTTTCCAAGGTCCCACACTATGGAACGCTTTACCAACCAGCATTCGGTTGGAGGAAAACCACCTGAGCTTCAGAAGACAGATAAAAACTCTGCTCTTTTGATGACCAGAGAGACAGAAACAACGAGCGCCCAGAGGCGATTCAGTTCGCATGTGCCGCGCTATAATTTTTTCATTCATTCAGCGCTTGGTTGCTACTAGTAACAAACATCCACCAAATCACCCTTCTGCCAGACGCCCATATATCACCGAGACAATGAGCAGTCATTTGCGTTGTTTTGTTGGGTTTATTGCAGGATACAACTTGGTTGGGGTAAAGGAAGATATGGGATGCCCATAGCACTTATTGAATTTCCATCATATTTGTAGAACATTGGTTAGTAGATTTAACCCTGAAAAACCCTGCACTTCTATCATTCACAGTCTCTTCCTCTGCATATCTCTACTGCAGACTATTTATCATCCTCCTATGCACTGGCTCCAGCAGAGTATCACTCCCTTGAACTCCTCTTATACAAATCCTTTACTGCAAAACTGTTAGATTCCTGTCTCATCACTTCCAGCAAGATAAAAGGGGATCACTCTGAATAACCCCAGCTTGCTAGCTGTAATTAGGCACTGTAATACTCTCTTCATTGGTGTTGCTTGAACAAATCAATAAGCCAGAGGCAATACCTCTCCCTGGTGGCTCAGTGATTTTTGGTAGCTACACAGTCCCTTGGATGGTATTACCTGAGTGCTTTACTAAGACAGAGATATGCCTTACCTCTTCCCGACAGCCTAGCAAGTTAGGAGCACATGATAATAAACACACTACTGCTCCCAGCCAGTCCAAACCGGCCTGCTCCCTGCCAATACAGAATGGGGATTGGTCAGAGCTCCTCACATCAGCTGCCTGCCAGGTCCAACCTCTGTTTCAGAACAATCTTCCTGAAAGCAGGAAAGGCGCCAAAGCACAGAGTCAAAGCACAGGTGATTACACCCACTGCTACTCTAATCACTGCCAGCCCCAGATCAAAACAAGCAGGCCTAGCCTAGAGCACAGGCCTGCTTAAATTTGTCTGCACTGATAGCTTAAACCCAGAAAAAATCTAATTCTAGCACCTACAGTACCTAAAGGTAGAGGGTGCTACACCTATTACAAGGAAGGTTTACATTCCCTGTAATAGGAATAAAAGTGATAAAAAAAATGTAAAGGGAAAATGTAAAATAAATCAATAAAATAAAATTAACAATAATAATAAAAAATCAAATACAAATGTAAGTGTCAGCGTCTCTGCATGCTTGCACGCGGAGCTGAAAGCATACGTACGTCATGCCCACATATGTGAATGCCATTCAATCCACAAATGTGAGGTATCACAGCGAACATTGGAGAGTAACTCTAAACAGGTAACCTGTAAAACATTTTAAAGCGTGGCCTATAGAGATTTTTAAGCACCGAATTTTGGCGTCACTCCACACCACTGCAAGGATTAGATTAGAGAACTGATCAGTCTACAGGCCCAGGCCAATGATTTCTGGCTTGGACCAGCTGATCAGTTATGATGAATTGCAGACTGTCCTCTGCCTGTGTGATGTCATCTCCCCGCTTAGGCCCTGTACACACGATCAGACATGTCTGATGAAACTTGTCCGACGGACCGTTTTCATCAGACAACTCTGAACTTGTCTGATGTGCGTACACACCATCGGACCAAAATCCAATCAGACCAGAACGCAGTGACGTAGAACACAACGACGTGATGAAAAAACGAAGTTCAATGCTTCCAATGCGTCGACTTGATTCTGAGCATGCACAGGTTTTTGGTCTGATGATTTTGTGTACTAACCATCGAACCTGTCCGACGGACAGGTTTCCATCGGACAGGTTTTAAAGCATGTTTTAAAACGTTGGTCCGCTGGAAAACGGTCCGATAGGCTGTACACACGATCAAACATGTCCGCTGAAACTGGTCTGCGGACCAGTTTCAGCGGACATGTTCGATCGTGTGTACGCGGCCTTAGAGTCCTTTTTCGTTCCAGCAAGCGAGGAGAAGACATCTACTGTGAGAACATAAGCACTACACTGACACCAGTACACATAGGCACACTTTTAACCCTTTGATAAAACCCTGCTTGCCCCCCCCCCCAGTTTACCCTTTCACTCCCTGTCACAGTGTCACCAAGTGCAGTTTTCAGATTTTTCACTGATCATGGCATTGGTGTCACGTGTGACACTAAACAGCGTTAGGGCAGTTAGTGGTAGGCCCAGGCAGGTTTAGGTTACCCCCATATATTCCCTAAAAAAGGATTTAACCTCTTGATCGCCCCCCAGGTAACCTTTTCACCCCCTGTCCCAGTGTCACTAATATAGTGTACAGATATTTTGTTCTGATCAGTGTCGCGGGTGACAATAGTTAGCTAGTTAGCTAGTTAGAATCACCATCAGTCTTGTATAATGTCAGGGTACACACCATATATTTACCAATAAAGGTTTAACCCCTTGATCGCCCCCCAGTTAGCCCTTTAACCCGCTATCACTGTTTCACTAACATCGTGTACAGATCTATTTTCTGATTACCGTAATAGTGTCACGGGTGACATCAGTTTTTTAGTGTCAGTTAGGGTCAGCTTCAATCTCGGACAGCGTCAGATCAATGTCAGGAACACTAACATGCACACACACACACACCATATCTCACCTTTAGGCTACTTAGACACCAAGGCGTGGGGGTCGTCGGCGGTAATTTTAGCTTTTAACCCCCACTAGTGGAAAAAAAAGGGTTAAAATCGCCCGCAAAGTGGCGCTTTTCCCGGCGGTCCGGCGGTGCTGTCCATTGATTTCGATGGGCAGGGGTGCTTTAGGTGTATACCCCAACGTTCTAATCCCCCAACAGTTTGTAGATGCCGACTTAGACGGCAGAGAAAGCCTGCTTGAGGTCCAACAAATTGCTTGCAGTGAGATGGAAGGACAAATGGACCGTTTTCGTTCTGTCTTCCATGCAGACAAGGCAGTCCAAATTACAATCTTGAAAGATGCTGGCCATCTCATTTTGATTGACCCGAACCTGGAGCCTTTACAGTTACAAATAAAAGTATATAAAATTAAAAAGCCAAAAATGGTTGTTTTATTTTTCTTCTCTCTTTATTGTTCTGCTCTGTTTTACTGTATTTTATGCTTAACTGTAATGTTTTATTGTTACTGTGTTTTATCGTGTTTGCTTTGCAGGTAAGTCATTCTACTGTTATACTGTACTGTTACTATGTTTTATTGTTAACCAAAGTTTGCTTTGCTGGTACACCATTCAGCTGCAGTACTGATTTATTTATTTTGACAGCAACAGGATTTGATCTCACAATACGCAAATCCATGACCCCAGAGTTGTAGAAGGTGATTTTACTACCACAGTTAAAAAAAGAGCATAAATGCTGAAGCATTGGGGCAGGGGTGCATTGCCCCAATGCGTCGGCATATATTTTTTACTCTTTTATTTGCCACAGATTGCAATAAACAGCAAGTTGTGATTTATTGTTACAGTAGTTTGCTTTTCAGGTACGCCATTCAGATGCAGCACTGATTTATTTATTTTGATAGCAACAGGGTTTTCTCTCACAATATGTAGATCAGTGAGTCCAGCTCTGTAGGAGGTGATTTCACCACCACGGTTAAAAAACTAGCATATATGCCGAAGCATAGGGAAGAGGTGGACATAGGGGCGGATCGCCAATATGCTTTGGCATATATTTTTATTTACTTTTCTTGGCAGAGATTTCTTCATCCACATCAATCGATGTAAATGGAGGAATCTGCTAGGTTCTTTTTTTTTGTTTAGCCCATGGGCTGAACAAAAAAAAAGAACAGTGCATGTATGCCCATCATCCGAAGTGTGTGGATGTAGGGCAGTATTCTAATGGTGCGCATACCACCGATCAATTCATGTGAATGGAGGAATCTGTTAGGTTCTCTATTTTCATTCAGCCCACAAGCTGCATAAAAAAAAGAACATTACAATATATGCTCAACAAGGACCAGCAACTTACTGGAATGTTTCTGGAATTTGAGTGGTTATACCAGAATATTTCCTGCAGGTTTAGGCATCATCTTGGTATCGTTTTTTTCAGCCGGTGGTCGGATTTCATGTAAAAGCATTCCTATCGGCTAATTAGCTGCTAGACTGGTTTTACAAGCAGTAGAAGGGAATGTCCCACTTCCCCCCTCCTGCTGTCTTTCATGGTTTTCTTGGGCTCTCCTGTCACCCCAGAATGCAGCCGGTGGTTCTGCCAGCTGACCCCAGAGCTGATCGGAGACCAGAATGGCTCCAATCATCTCTATGGCCTAATTTTATGATTTTGGTTTTGCCAGATAAAAAAAGGCCCTTTGGGAAATTGGGAAAGCCTCTCATCACACCAATCTTTGGTGTGGTCAGATGCTTTAGGCCACGTACACATGATCAGACCACACCGATGAGACTGGTCCGACAGACCGTTTTCATCAGACCACCGCTGAAGTGGTCTGATGGTCTGATGTGCGTACACTCCATCAGTCCAAAATACCATTGGGCCAGAACGCGGTAAAGTAGAACACAACGACGTGGGAAGTTCAATGCTTCCAAGCATGCGGTTTTTGGTCTGATGCTTTTGTGTACTAACCATCGTTTTGGTCCGATGAACAGGTGTCCATCGGACAGATTTTAAAGCAAGTTTTAATACTTTGGTCCGATGGACAACGGTCCGATGGGCCGTACACATGATCAATTTGGTCCGATGAAACTGGTCTTCAGGCCAGTTTCATCGAAACGGTCTGATTGTGTGTACGCGGCCTTAAAGGCCTTAAAGGCTGAGGAGAGATTTAGGCCGTGTACACACAGCAGAGAACCTCGACGGGCAGAACACATCGTTCCGCCCGTCGAGGTTCTCTGCCGGCTGTCGAAATCGGCGACCCGCCCGTCGGGAATTGCAACCAGCCATTCATCCAGGCGGGCCGTCGAGTAAATAGAGAGCGTGCTCTCTATTTCTGCTCGACGGGCTTCCCGACGGGAAGCTCGCCGAGAGCGTACACACGGCCGAGGTCCTTGCTGGAATGCAGCTTCCAGCGAGGTTCTCGCTGGTTTCCAGCGAGAACCTCGGTCGTGTGTACGCCGCCTTAGAGTCTAATAGACCTCAAATTTTTCAAAAAAGAGTACCTGTCACTACATATTGCTATCATAGGGGATATTTACATTTACAATAAAAATTATAAAAAAAACATAAACAAATGAAAGGGACAGTGTTAAAATAAACTAAAATGTTTATAAACCACAATTGTAAAAAAAAAACATGATAAAATCCAACTGATAACACATGCAATATAATACAACTATTAACTGTGCAAATTCTGTTGGAAAAACAAAGATAAAATGTTTTATTAAAATGTCCACAAACTGGTGTGAATGAGCTTGCCTGATGGGATGTGATCACTAAGAGTATCCCTGCTGTTTGAATATAATCTTATTCAAAGACCAATTAGTAAAGGCTTCAGGTGTTTTCACATATTGTTCCTCTCTAGATTGCCTCGTGTAGCGTGGCTCTCAAACAAAACATAAAAAGTAAAACATAGCGCAATATGCTAGTACTGGTTTCTACATCTGAGATGTAAAGAGTATGACTCACATTTAATCATATGATCAGTGCGTTTGTACGATCAGATACAATAACAAGCTCCTCACTCCGTGTCTCCTGTGATAAGACACAATGGGTGTCGTCACTTGGCTCCTCCCCACGTCCTCACATGTCCCAGATGGTTGCCAAGAGGGAGGGGGGAGAGGTGAACTTCCTTCCGGCGCCGCAGAGCCCCGGGAGGAAGTGGAAGCTGGAACCCTCTAACAAGAGGGTTTCCATTCACCCCCACAAAAAACGACATGCAAAATGTGGCATGGCAGGGGGTCATCTGCTCTTAAAGTGTAAGTTCCGCTTTAATAGACAATGTACTGTACTTCTTTCAAGTTCTTTAGCATCTTGTTAAATAACTTTCTGTTGTGTAGTCCCCTCTCTGAAGCCCTGTACACACGGGCCAGAATCTCATCAGGAAAAAACCCTTGTTTTTCCAGACAAAATTCTTGGCAAGAATCTCTTGCCGCCCAAGTGTACACACTCCTTTAAAAAGAACCGCAGTTCTTTTGAAAGGCAAGAACGTGGTGACGTCATTGCGTATGACGAGCATGCGATCGTCACATTCAATGCCGTTGCCGCCATCTTGCTGCACCCTACCTATGCCTAGCAAGCTACCTCACATGCGTCAAAGTCATTTCGAGCATGTGCAGGTTTCCACAGCGACAGGTAAGTATACACAATCTCTGTTTTTTTCTCAGCAGGAAAACACTTCAGAGAATCACAACGAGAAAATAGAGAGTAGGTTCTCTATTTTTCTCATCAAGATTTTAGGCAGTTTTCTTGACGGGAAACCTAAAAGCCTCGTACACACGCTTGGTATACTCGGCAAGAAAGCTCCGAGGTTCCTGATGAGCGGTCGAAAAGGTCGTCGAGCTAAATTTCCTCATTGAACAACGAGGAAATAGAGAACATGCTCTCTATTTTGGCTCGACGAGCTTTCCAACGGGACGCTCGTCGAAAGTGTACACAGGACCGATTTTCTCGGCAGAATATGTCTCCCAGTGAGCTTCTCGCTGGATTCTGCTGAGAAGCTCAGGCGTGTGTACGGGGCCTCACAGCAGTTTCCTTGCTGGTTCTTGCCGAGTAAACCGAACGTGTGTACGAGGCTTGAGGCTTATTTGAAAGAAGTTCTTGGAAAGAGATTAAGGGCCATTCAGAAAATAAAATCAATAGGGATTTAGCTTGCAGAAATAAGGAAACAAGGGATTTAGAAATCAGGGCAGTCAGCTAAGAAATTCAAGAATCCAAGAATGAAATCTGATTGATAGCATCTCTCAAGAGTGTACCTTGAAATGAAACATGTCAGGAAAGAAGAATGTATTTTCAAGCTGCACATTTGATATTCTGGTTGCAATATCTACAGACTAAGAACAAGTATGCAAAAGAGTTCCTACATTTTTTGGCTTTTCCTACTTCAGGCTTATTTCAGCTCAGTTACTTAACCACTTGAAGATTTGCCCCTTAATATCCAGGTCATTTTTTGCTATACAGCACTGCAATGCTGTCCCTTTTTTCCCACAAATAGAGCTGATTTGGTGATATTGGATCACTTCTGTGGCTTTTATTTTTCGGAGGTTTTAAAAAAAAGAATATCTATATATTTTACTTTTTGCTATAATAAATATCCCAAATAAAAAAAAAATCTTTATCAGTTTAGGCCAATATGTATTCTTCTACATCATTTTGGTAAAATAAATCACAGTAAGCGTATATTGATTGGTTTGTGCAAAAGTTATATCATCTGCAAAATAGGGGATATACTGTACTTATGGCATTTTTATTGTACATTTTTCTTTTACTAGTAATGGCAGTGATTAGTGATTTTTAGCAGGACTGCGGCATTGCGGCTTACAGATCGAACACTGTTGAGCTAAAAATAGCCACTGATTACTGTATAAATGTCACTGGCAAGGATGGTCCAGAATTTTAGTCCCACCAATGCCTTCTATAGTAAAATGCTGGGCCTTGTAGTCCACCAATGCCTCCTATAGTAAAATACTGGGCCCTGTAGTCCACCAATGCCTCCTATAGTAAAATGCTGGGCCTTGTAGTCCACCAATGGCTCCTACTCCCCCGGGCCAGCAGCAAAAACTCACAAGGGAGACGAGTCTTTCACCTTTTTTTTCCTTCCTATTGCTGACGCTTGTCACACTGCACGCCCAGGCCGCCCTGACAGGGACATGTTCATGGATCCATTCCGCCGGAGAGCCTGAGGTGTACAGTCGTACACAGTTTGCAGCGAAGGACAGCCCCGCTCCCTGCGATTGAGGATAGCCACTGGCCACTTGACCCAATCACAGGGCGCCAGGGGCTGGCCTGACACTAAACATGGCGGCTGGACCGCGGGGTCACAGAAATTAAATGTATGATAATGTAGCGGTGACACGTACTGGCATGGGATTGTGCCCCCCCAAATGTTGCGCCCGAGGCCTAGGCCCCCTCACACCACCCACGCTACTCCACTGTGACTCACATTCTGCGACCTGTGATGGCCGAACGGCGCCCCTGTTGCCCTTGGCGCCCTGTGCGATCGCACAGCTCGCACACCCCAAAGGCTGGCCCTGTATACAGGCATACCCCACTTTTAAGTACACAATGGGGTTTATTTACTAAAGCTGGAAAGTGCAAAATCAGGCTCACTTCTGCACAAAAACCAATGAACTTTTAGGTTTTATTACCAGGCTTAATTGAACAAGCTGGGGTTAGAAGCTCATTGGTTTCTAGGCAGAAGGGAGCCTGATTTTGCATTTTCCAGTGATAGTAAATTATCTCCATTGTGTAATTAAAAGTGGGGTATGCCTGTATGTGCATGTTGGTGGGAGATAAAGTCTTACAGGGGTGCAAACTCTTTCTAATTGTCTGTATATAAGGTTACTAGAAAGGTAGTCATCTCTGAACAATAAAATAACCATTTTGGATAGAAAGATAGCATAAGGGTCTTGGTTTGGATCTGAGCAGGGAAGAAAGCATGGCTGAAAATATTCAAAGGTTCACTCCAAAGTTCCAACTCTAGGACTGCCTGGTCTTCACAGGAGCCCATCATTGTGGAGTTTGAAACTTTTGTAGTGAGCATGTTCTCTAGGATATAGAAAGGTGCCGGGTATGTACAAAAATGTTATGAGTGGTACCTTCGTCCCATCAAAATGAAAGATAATAATTGGGAAGAGGCTGTGTGTGGACTTTTGAGGTGCCAAGATTGTCATGATTTATTCTTATATTCTATGAATATGTTAACATATATACCATCAGAGCTTTTTTTCTCAGAAAATAGGTGCAGGAACTCAAAAAATGGGGGGGCAGAGCTTTTTCAGTTCAAGCTGCCCAGTTATGGAATTTGCTTCCATGCCACCTGCAACAGGAGAAGTACCAGGTATTCAGAAAAGATCTGAAGACCCTGTCGTTTACTAGGGCCTTTAGTGGTTTGGGGCAGTGCTGTATTATGGCCTAGGCCGACAAGGCCCAGGCCTTGGGCGGCACCTTGTGGGGGGGCGGCAAAAAAGCCTGTCTACCTGTCCTCATCCCACCCTGTCCCCTTGTCTTCATCCCACCCTGTCCCCTTGTCTTCATCCCACCGCGTCCCCCTGTCCTCATCCCACCGCGTCCCCCTGTCCTCATCCCACCGCGTTCCCTTGTCCTCATCCCACCGCGTCCCCCTGTCCTCATCCCACCGCGTCCCCCTGTCCTCATCCCACCGCGTCCCCCTGTCCTCATCCCACCGCGTCCCCCTGTCCTCATCCCACCGTGTCCCCCTGTCCTCATCCCACCGCGTCCCCCTGTCCTCATCTCACCGCGTCCCCCTGTCCTCATCCCACCGCGTCCCCCTGTTCTCATCCCACCGCGTCCCCCTGTCCTCATCCCACCGCGTCCCCCTGTCCTCATCCCACCGCGTCCCCCGGGCCTCATCCCACCGCGTCCCCCTGTCCTCATCCCACCGCGTCCCCCTGTCCTCATCCCACCGCGTCCCCCTGTCCTCATCCCACCGCGTCCCCCTGTCCCCATCCCACCGCGTCCCCATCCCACCGCGTTCCCCTGTCCCCATCCCACCGCGTCCCCCTGTCCTCATCCCACCGCGTCCCCCTCCCACCGCGTCCCTCTGTCCTCCTCCCATGAAAATGACAGGGCCGGTTTTAAAAAGGAAGGGGTGTAGTCTTGACAGGAAGGGGTGTGCGAGTTTCGTCAGGCCTAGGGCAGCACAAAACCTAAATACACCCCTGGTTTGGGGTGAGATATCTCTTTTTCTATCTTCTCCCCTTCCCCTTTTTCCCTTTCCTTCCTTTCCCCCCTCTTCCTTTTTTGTTGTTTTTATACAGTTTTTAAAGTTTTTACAATGTATACATGTAGTACCGAGTGTTAGAATGTCTATATGTTTATTGTAACTCTCTGTAACACTCAAACTGTAACACTCAATTTTATGTTGTTTTTAAAGTTTGTTTTCTTGGTATGTTTCTGGTAACGTGACTGGATGGGAAGCAGGCGCATCGATGCAAACATGTTTTGTGAACTATGCGCCTTGTATAAGAAACAAACAATAATAAATAATAAATAAACCACGACCCCGTTCAGATTTCACAAACAGTAGAAGGGTCTTAAAGGGGCAATAAATACCAGGATTGCATTACATACAGAGTGCAGAGTTCAGGGGGTTACACAGAGCTGTCACTTGTAAACACAGAAACCAGACTTCTGATTGTAGTGAGCAGGCACCAAAGGGTCTGAGCCAAAGGTGGTGGAACTGAGTTCCCCCAAGTTCCCCCTGAAAAAAAGCCCTGTATACCATAATTTTGTAATAAAACCTTTTTGTAATTTCTTAATTCTGACTGTATCATCAGTTAATACACGGCCTCTTGACAATTCTTATCTTTCATGTTCTCTAGGTTAGCTGAGCTGATGGCAGTTTAGCTAGTCAGTCTGAAGGCCATATCCCACCAGGTGGATTTAGCATCTGAGGATAGAGTAGAAACTTAGGGCCAGATTCTCAAAAGAGATATGCTGGTGTATCGCAGGAAACACCGTCGTATCTCTGTTTTTTTTCCCCGGGTATCTATGCGTGTGATTCCTAGAATCATTTACGCAATAATAATAATAATGTTTACGTTTACAAGCCTAGTAAATTAGGGAATAAAAGACTGCACTGCCAGTGATTTTTTACTTCTTCAACTGTTTGAAATAATTTTCAAACTCATACAGAACAGCAGAAGAAAAATAAATGATTCTCTTATCTAAAAGGGACTTGCGAATTCTTGGATAAAAAAACACAGTCATTGCCAATGGCAGTTTTAAACTTTCATCCCTTATCCACAGTCCCAAGTAGTAGTAAACATGTACAAAATAAGAAACATTAAATATTACATAATCATTCAGTGCCTAGAGGAATTTGCTGTGAAATAAATAAGACATGAAATAGAAAGACAAGAGGTCTGTTAATTGCTCTATGAAAAATTTAGTCACATAATATAGTAAGTAATAAGTGCATGGGTCTTTGGACACGATAAGCAGACAGAGTTATTTTATCACAGTTGGCAGAGTTAGCTAATGCCACACACAGGTAATTACTGAATGTAAGGATTTCTGCTAGTTAAAGCTTATCTTTTCTTATTACAATTACAAACAAACAGGATTTCATTCCCATAATTTCACTTTTAAGACACAATACACTTTATGCAACAGAAATGTTGGCTTTGCAGATCAACATATGCACAGAATATTTTTAAATGTTTAGATTTATATATGAGAGTGCATAGCCATTTATAAATGTAGTGTGAGATGTAATGAATGCTTGGAAGCTCCAAAACAGGGTGTGCTCAAAATACACACTGGGACCTGCTGGCTAAGGTTTGTGCTCTTGAAGCTGGAGTTCTTCTTTAAAGCGAAGGATGAAAAATACATTTTTTTCCTGTCATGGGTTGAAGAGATGGGGCCAGGATGCTTACGACATATCATGAGACATTACAAAAGATACGATTAAAAAGTTCTCATAGTGCTTATTGTTGTTTAAAGACTAGGAAGGCATAAGCTCTAGCCTCATATATTATTCCTTCATAAAAAAATGTCTTCCAGTATGTGTATATTGAGAATAATAAGCTGAACATACTTGTTCAAAGACTTACTTATTTCTTAGAGAAAAAATCGAAGTCATTGTGTAGAAAGGAAAATAAAAGAATGATCAGAAGTAATGCAACAGCTATCTGACAGTCTTCTGATCATTAATAGGCTTAGCTGCCACATTATTCTGCAAAAGTTTGGCTTTCAGAGCCTATATCACCACCCTAAAACTAGGATTAAACTGCCTGGCTGTAATTATGGGATCTTCACACTGGGAAAAGTTGTCAAGACACAAGACTTTAAAACTTTGTATGTACGCAGATGACATTATGTTATTTTTTTCTGAACCTAATACCTCCCTCCCTAACTTCCTCTCAGTTTTATGAAAATTTGTGTCTCTTCCAGGTCTTATGCCCTGTACACACGAGTGGAATTTCTACTAGCAAAAGTCTGATGTGAGCTTTTCATTCAAAATTCCGACCATGTGTATGCTCCATCAGACTTTTGCTGTGGTAATTTCCACCAGCAAAAGTTTGAGAGCAGGTTCTCAATTTTTCAGACAGAAAAAAATCCTATAGGAATTCCGACGGGAAAATAAACTTGCATGCTCGGAAACAATTTGACGCATGCTCCGAAGCTTTGAACTTCCATGCTCCGAAGCTTTGAACTTCTTTTTCTCGCCTCGTCATAGCGTTCTTAAAGCTCGAAATTTCAGAGAACTTTTGTATGACCATGTTTATGCAAGCCAAGCTTAAGCGGAATTCTGTCGGAAAAAAACATCCAACTTTTTTACTATGGAAATTCCGATCAGTGGCCATGCCTGTGAATCTCTTGGGTCCCTTTTTCATTTTATGCAGTCTAATGATGTTGTTCCCAGTTGACTTCTATACTCATTTAGAGCGCTTCCAATTTCTATGCCTAGGTCTTATTTAGATAAGACCCAATCTGAGACCAAAAACTTTGTTTGGTCAAAAAGGAGAGCCAAGTTCTCTAAAAAGATCTAATATTGTTCCCATTCTTCGGGTGGATTAGGCCTTCCACATCTCTGACATTATTATTTGACTGCTAAATTCGTCCAACTAACCAACCTGATTTTCTTTAGTACACTTCTATTTCATAAACAATATTGCTCTTTATGTAGCGCCCTGCTCCTAATGACCAGGCGCTATGTTCAAATATAGTGGGTGTCTGAGCTGATAATTAGCTCAGACTTTGTTAATTAAGACTAAATCAGCCTCTGTTCTCGGCTTTGGCTGTGCTTGGAGGGTGTATTGGGTGTCTTTCTCTGGGAACAGCCCAGTGGGAGTGGTCTCCCCACTGGGCATGCTGGGGAAGGATACTTAAGAGGCAGAGGCCATTTTTCGAGGTCCCTTTTCGCCCCGTGGCCCTCCTGGCGCAAGGTATGTGCTGTATGATTTTTAGCCTCTGGGCCATGCCGGCCCAAGGCTGCGTTCCTGCCAGTTAGCCCTGTTGTCCTGACTGGGGCCTACACTTTGAAGGTGATCCTGTGCTGTCTGTCCTGCTGGAAGAAGCCGCTTAATGGAGGAAACCAGGGGAGGACCTGTCTCGGAAAGGACCAAGCGGAAGGCTGGTACTTTGGGAGAGGCCTGGTAACTTTATTGGAGGATGCACTGTGGTCTACGGAACCTTACAGTGTGCTGGCTTGGCTTAAAGACTGTAAGGCTGGATATCCGGGTACCAACTCCTGTGGCAGAGGATTCCGGAATTGTTCATTTATGCTTGCAACCAGTCTGTGGAATATACATACAGAAAATATAAAAATGTCAGGTTTCTGTAATGTAAAAAAATGTCAGAACTTTTTCCACCTTTAATGTGACTTATAAACTGTACAAATCAGTTGAAAAACAACCTGAAATCTTTTAGGGGGAAGTAAAGTAGAAAACTAAAATAATGTGGTTGTATAAGTGTGCACATCCCCTTATAACTGGGGGTGTAGCTGTGTTCAGAATAAGGCAATCACAATCAAACTCAGTACACACCTGCCATCATTTAAGGTGCCTCTGATTAATCCCAAATAAAGATCTAGTAGGTCTTTGCTGATATTTTCTTGGCCGCATTCTGCAGCAAAAGCCATAGCCCTCAGAGAGCATTCAAAGCTTTAGAGAGGTCTCCTTGTGTAAAGGTATCAGTCAAGGGTACAAAAGAATTTCTAAGGCATTAGATATACCATGGAACACAGTGAAGACAGTCATCATCACGTGGAGAAAATATGGCACAACAATGACATTACCTCCAAAATTAATGAAATGACAAGAAGAAAACTAGTATCGGTATCGGGACCGATGCCGAGTATTTGCGCGAGTACTTGTACTCGTGCAAATACTCCCGATGCTTAAATAGAATACTTTCCCCCCCAACGATCCCGACCCCCCCCACCGCCGCAAAGCCGCAAAGCCGCAAAGCTGCCGCTGCATTCCGCCACGATAATCCCCGTGCAATACAGCGGGCATTACAAGTTTTCGTTTGTATACTTGTAATGCCCGCCACGCCATCTATAGACACTCCCCTTCTCTGGATTGGACGGATCTGACCAATCGCGAGCAAGGGGGAGTGTCTATGCACCGATCCGTGTATAGACACTCCCCCTTGCTCGCAATTGGACGGATCCATCCAATCCAGAGAAGGGGAGTGTCTATAGATGGCGTGGCTTGTAATGCCCACTGTATTTTACACTGGGATTAACCCGCAGAATATGACACTGCAGCGGCGGCGGTGCCAGGTATGAGGGACATGGCTGCAATGTGTGGGGGCACAAGACATGGCTGCAATGTGTGGGGGCACAGGACATGGCTGCAATGTGTGGGGGCACAGGACATGGCTGCAATATGTGGGGGCACAGGACATGGCTGCAATATGTGGGGGCACAGGACATGGCTGCAATGTGTGGGGACACAGGACATGGCGGCAATGTGTGGGGGGACAGGACATGGCTGCAATGTGTGGGGGCACAGGACATGGCTGCAATGTGTGGGGGCACAGGACATGGCTGCAATATGTGGGGGCACAAAACATGGCTGCAATATGTGGGGGCACAGGACATGGCTGCAATGTGTGGGGGCACAGGACATGGCTGCAATGTGTGGGGGGGACAGGACATGGCTGCAATGTGTGGGGGCACAGGACATGGCTGCAATGTGTGGGGGCACAGGACATGGCTGCAATGTGTGGGGGCACAGGACATGGCTGCAATGTGTGGGGGCACAGGACATGGCTGCAATACGTGGGGGCACATGACATGGCTGCAATGTGTGGGGGCATAGGACATGGCTGCAATATGTGGGGGGACAGGACATGGCTGCAATATGTGGGGGGACATGGCTGCAATATGTGGGGGGATATGGCTGCAATATGTGGGGGGGACATGGCTGCAATATCTGGGGGGGGGACATGGCTGCAATATCTGTGGGGGGACATGGCTGCATCTGTGGGGGGACATGGCTGCATTTGGGGACACGTTTAAAAAAGTATCGGTATTCGGTATCGGCGAGTACATGAAAAAAAGTATCGGTACTTGTACTGGGTCCTAAAAAAGTGGTATCGGGACAACCCTACACAAAACCCTCATGCTTTTGCTATAAAGCTGAACATAAATAGGAACTTCATCTTTCAGCATGACAACGACCCAAAGCATACATCTAAATCAACAAAGGAATGGCTTCACCAGAAGAACACTAAAGTTTTGGAATGGGCCAGCCAGAGCCCAGACCTGAATCGGATTATAAATCTGTGGGGTGGTTTGAAGAGGGATGTGCACAGGAGATGCCCTCACAGTCAAGATGTGCCATGCTCATAGACTCATACCCAAAAAGACTGAGTTCTGTGATAAAATCAAAAGGTGCTTCAACAAAGTATTAGTTTAAGGGTGTGCACACTTATGCAACCACATTATTATTATTTTTTTATTATTTTTACTTCCCTCTACCTACATGTAAAAGATTTCAGTTTGTTGTTCAACTGAGTTGTACAGTTTATAAGTCACATTAATGGTGGAAAATGTTTTGAAATTATTTATCGTTGTCTATTTTTTTTTTACACCACAGAAACCTGACATTTTTACAGAGGTGTGTAGACTTTGTATATCCACTGTATATACACTGAGCAAAATTATAAACACAGCACCTTTGTGTTTGCCCCTATTTATCATGAGCTAAATGACTTTTTCTATGTACACAAAACGTCTATTTCTCTCAAATATTGTTCACAAATCTGTCTAAATCTGTGTTAGTGAGCACCTCTCCTTTGCCAAGATAATCCATCCTCCTCAAAGGCGTGGCATATCAAGATGCTGATTAGACAGCATGATTATTGCACAGAAGTGTCTAATGCCGCGTACACACGGTCGTTTTTTGCGATGAAAAAAAACGTCGTTTTTTAAAACGTCATTTAAATTGATCGTGTGTGGGCAAAACGTCGTTTTTTGTCTTAAAAAAAACGACCAAAAAAAAATTCCAACATGCTTGAATTTTTTGTGTCGTTTTTCAAAACGTCATTTTTTGTTTCACAAAAAGTCACCGTGTGTAGCAAAAACGTCTTTTAAAACAACGTTTTTCAACCCGCGCATGCCCAGAAGCTAGTTATGAAGCGAGCTTCAATGGAAAAGTGTGGTGAACGTAACCTCGCTTTTTGTGAAAAAATGATGGTGTGTATGCAACATTGTCTTTGAAAGTGACGTTTTAAAAACGTCGTTTTTTACTTAACAAAAAACGTCGTTTTTTTTTCATCGCAAAAAACGACCGTGTGTACGCGGCATTAGGCTTGCCACAATAAAAGGCCACTCTAAAATGTAGTTTTACTGTATTGGGGGTGTTAAGGTTAAGGGCTCACATATACTTTAAATTGGAAATCTCTGAATATTTATTTTTCACAAATTGTTAACAGATTAGACTCTATAATGTTAATGGAACATATATTTCATACAATCAATGATTCTATGATTAATTTCTCAGCTAAATTGGGTACTTGGTCTTCTAACTGTAATCTATATTTGGATTAGACTTTGTACCTCCTCTAGCTCATGCTGTTACTTTATTGGTTATTTGACTGGATGTTATTTCTCATGGATATTATATCACTAATTTGTCATGTCTGTATTGTATATTTAATCGCCACTTAGTCTTGTACCCAATTAACCGCCACCAAATGATGCTTCGTCTTTTTTTGCTTTTGTTTTACTGACTGTTACCAAATTACAGAAAAAGCAAGCATGTGTTATGTGTTAGTTGCCAGCAGTAGTGTGCATGGGGGGGGGGGGGGGGTGGTGACATCTCTACTGTAACATTAGTAGCCCTATTGCAGAAAATGCACAGGGCCAGTAGAAACTGGCAAAATTAACTAGTATTTTCTACAACTTTTTTTTCTTTGCACATGAGTGGGTACCTTTACTATGCTCTGGAACAACTGCACTTGCAGAGGGCAACTGCAAAGTGCACATTTGATTTGCCTTTTGTAAATCAACCCCAAAGTGAGCAATTTTTAAAAATCGTTTTACATACAAAATACCACATATTTCCAGTTTATTACTTACTAGACAAGTGCATTAATTTTCGTCCGAATACATTTCCATCCGAATTTCGGGTATTTTCGTTAACGCTTTAACAAATGAAAACGAACACGCAGAATCCGAAATCCGAAAGATCCGACATAAAAAATGCTTTATTTTCATTTTCGTTGCTACAACAGTTCAATATAGATAGGAGATTCGACATGACGCTGACAATGGCAATCTGTGTCTATTGAACCTGCGGTCGAATATGCCTAACCTTAACTCTATTTGTCCAAGATTATTCTACATAGAGAGGATAGATTCGACATAGAGAGAAAAGATTTGACATTATAAAGATAGTGTTGGGGTAGATCATTCGACATGAACAAAGAAGATTTGGCGAAGCAGCGAAAAACATACAAACGTTGAATCTGTCATTAAAGGCTTATGGTGTCTGTCGAAAGTTCTAAGAAGATTCGTCAAGAAGCTAAACTGTACGACGTCGCAATCGTACATTTCCAGTCAAATGCTCGGCCCATAGGCTATAGAAGAATTTGAATGTTGATTGACTAGTAATAATAATTTATAAATATAGTTATTACTAGTCATACAACATTAGAATTCTTCTATAGCTTGTAGGCGGAACATTCGACTGGAAATGTACGATTGGGGCGTCATACAGTTTAGCTGCTCCGTTGAATCTTCTTAGAACATTCGACAGACACCATAAGCCTTCAATGACAGATTCGACCTTAATTAATTCGGATTTTCAGACAAATGCATTTTTTAACGAAACTAAATGAATAAAAATGAATTTCGGGAGTAACTAAATAAATTCATTTTTCAGACGAAAACGAAATTCCGAAACAAAATATTTCAGAGTGCACATGTCTATTAATTACTGGCTTTATGTTGGTGACACCAAAGTCGGCAAAATAAAAAAGAATTCTATTGTGGGAAAGAGCTTACTGTACTTTGTAATTGGACTGAGACACTAGTACATATCTCTAAAATGAGATTAGCCTTCTTGCATAATTATATGGTCACAGTAGCTTCAAGGTGTTTTATCCCCTCTCGAAGTGCAGAGTTTAATGTAATCTGCGCAATACTCAAATCATATGTCCCAGGCTCTGAAGTGATTCATATTCAGCTCTGAAACAATGCTCTTTTATAAAGGGTCAGCAATACCCAAAGGCGATATGTAGCAAAACTAACAGCAGGATTTTTTTGCATGGATTGTCACAGACTAATGTCATTTTTCAAAGCTCTATGTCAAATATGCCTTGCTCATTTTAGTTTTCTAACATAAAAAGTCTATTATAAATTTACCCTGTAAAGACAAAAAGTACAAAAACAAGCTACAGAAATGATAAAAGATATGTGGCAGTAGGAATTCTGCGGGCTGTCAAATCTTCTTTTTGCACATGTTAACTAAATATTTTCTTAATATGTTAAATGTATTTTACTTCTGAATAAGTATTCCAAAATATACAGTTACAATTTAGCTTGTTTTTTTGTACTTGCACAACTTCTTTATTAATTGTGCAATGGCTATTGTTAAAAGGGAACTCAGTGACCAAATGGCAGTCTCTATGATTCTCAGGGGCCTGTGTGTGACGTTATGATGTCACGTCCGGCCTGGCAGTTGTAAATACTCCTGTGTACTATTTTTTATCTACAACCAAGAACATTTTAGTCAAATTTTTACCTGGTGATGCTGCTGGTAATACAATTCTTGTTATAAGGGGACAACACTCACTGTACTGCATTAATGGAGGAGCGTATTACCTCTAAGGCCTTGTACCCATGATCAGTCTATCCGATGAGAACGGTCTGAAGGACAGTTGTCCGATGAAGCTGACTGATGGTCTGATGTGCCTACACATCATCAGTTAAAAACCCGATCGTATCAGAACGCGGTAACGTTTACATGTTTTAACACAAGAAGTTCAATGCTTCCAAGCATGCGTCGACTTGATTCTGAGCATGCGCGGCCTTTTAACCGATGCTTTTGCATACTAACAATCAGTTTTGACCCATCGGTCAGGTTTCCATCAGTCAAATTTTAAAGCAAGTTGTCTTTTTTTTGACTGAAGGATAACTGACTGATGGGGCCCACACACGATCAGTTTGGACTGATGAAACGGACCTTCAGTAGGTTTCCACACATCAGTTTTGACTGATCGTGTGTACGAGGCCTAAGGCAGACAGTTTATTGGGACTGAAGAACACCTCCTACTGTCCTCAGTGGTATATTTAACAGACCAAATGAGAGCAAGGAGAGGTTCATTCTAAGGCCTCGTACACACGATCAAATCTGTCTGCTGGAAACGGTCTGCTAGACCGTCCCAGCAGACAGATTTGATCGTGTGTACGGGCGAGCAGACGGATTTGGCCACCCGACAGATTGGAAAGCATGCTTACCAATCCGTCGGCTGGGAATCCGTCCGCCCGACATGTTTGCTGGTTAGTAACCAGCAGACATGTCTTCTCGCACACGCGCCGAATGGTTTTGACGCATGCGCGGAAGTGTTTTACTTCCTGGTGCGGTGACGTGGCGGCGTCAACGTCACCGCCACGTCGCCGACACGTCAGCGCGCTGTCTGCTGGCGGGGATTTTGGTTTGCTTGTGTGTACACGCGAGCAAACCAAAATCCAAGCAGACAGATTTGTTCAAATCGGTCGGTCCGACAGATTTGAACAAATGGATTGCCTCGTGTGTACGAGGCCTTAGGGTTTTTTATACACTTTAAAGTGGTTGTACACCTCTAAAAGAGAAAATTAACAGAGCATATTCCTAGTATGTAGGGATGAGCTTTGCGTTCGAAATGAACGTATGTTCGACTCGAACATCGTCTGTTCGATCGTTTGTCGAATTTCTAACAAAAACGATCATTCCCGGCAAATTCGAGTGAAACGAAAATACCGTTTTTAAAACTTTTTTTCCATTGACACTACTATCAATGGAAAAAAAAGTTTTAAAAACGGTTGTTTTTTCAAGAGTCCTGCTCCTGAAAAAACGAGTTTTTAAGACTTTTTTCCATTGATACATGTTCTCTGGGGCAAGACCCGGGTTCTGAAAGACGTTTTCCAACAATAACTTGAGTAGTGGTCTTTAAAATGATCATTTTTGAATTCGAACGTTCGAGTCCCATAGCCTTCAATGGGGTTCTAAATGTTGGTGCGAACCGAACGCGGGTATGTTCGGCTCATCCCTACTAGTATGTACTAGCCTTAAACCGAAGCACTGAGGTGCCGTACACACGGCAGAGAACCTCGACGGGCAGAACACATCGTTCCGCCCGTCGAGGTTCTCTCCCGGCCGTCGAATTCGGCGACCCGCCCGTCGGGAATGGCAACCAGCCATTCTTCCAGGCGGGCCGTCGAGGAAATAGAGAGCGTGCTCTCTATTTCGGCTCGACGGGCTTCCCGACGGGAAGCTCGCTGAGACCGTACACACGGCCGAGGTCCTCGCTGGAATGTGCATTCCAGCGAGGTTCTCGCTGATTTTCAGCGAGAACCTAGGCCGTGTGTACGGCGCCTGAGTGTGATTTCTGTCTTCTCTCTGTTACCTCCATCTGCATTAGTCACTCCTCACACCACAAAATCTCAGGAGACATCCCTTTCTCCCTCTCAAGCACACAGTGGTTTACAGCTTGACCAAGTTTTCCTATTAGACTATGTAGAGGAGGCTGTGTACTTTTTTTCCACTCTGGTCTCAGATTACACTCTGCTTTCACTCTTCCCCTATAATATGCAATGTGCGATATCAGATCCTTGACCCTTGCCTGCTGGAGCTGAGAAAAGGCCTTTGATCTCTGCATTTTAGGTGAGAGTGCTGAAGAGAAACGGGGACAGGTTATGTAGGAGGATGTGTTTTATCTCCATGTATTACCTGAGGCTAGTTACTTTACTGAGAAAAAGTAAGGGTTTATAACCATTTTAAAGTGGTTCTAAAGCCTTACTTTTTTTTACCTTAATGCATTCTCTCCATTAGGATAAAAAAGCTTCTGTTACCAAGAAACAATCACCAGCAGCCTCTGAGCAGTGTGTTCTGACAGGGTAAAGTCCTGCTGTCAGGATACATAATCGCGACGAGAGGAAAATTACTTCATCCACCTTTTTTTGGTGTGATGGGCTAATCCGTAATTTATTTATTTTTCATTTAGCCAACCGCTTGAAAAAAAACGAAAACATCTATATCGAGCATTACTTCAGTGGATGCTGCATGCTCCTGATGTTGAACCCAGCCTACAAACTGTTGGCAGAAGAAGCATTAAGAGTCGGTAATGTATTTCAATTATTTCCAGCCTACTCCTAATAATTTGAAAAATCTTGATGTTTGTAAATTTACTTTGCGAAGCTCCACACACATTTATCTACTTTTAGTCCTGTTAGTAGGTACTGCTGTGTCACACATTTTACAGTGTCTGCCTTCTGAACTACAGAGGTGCTAAGAGGAGGAGTTTCAGTAGGCGGAGTCAGTACAGGAATCACTGCTTGCAGGCTGTAAGGTACCATGGGATATATAGTCCTTGGAATGTGACCATGAACAGCAGAGGAGAAGCTGCAAAGCATACAGGTAATCCAGGGTTATTGTGGAAAGAGCGGGCCAGCAGACAGGCATAAATCACAACATGGAAGGATGGAAGGATGTTTTTTAAGTGTTTTTTAAGTAATCTTAGATTCTATTGTAAAAAATAACTATTATTTGTTGTGGCCATATATTTTCTGTAGCCACCCTGGCCGTATGATTTTGGTCAGATTTTTTGCTTCTCAAAGAGGTAAAATTGTTTTGCATACAAATTTGTCATTTTAAATTGTAGGCCTGTAATTCCTATGCCGCGTTCACTTTTTGTGATGTAAAAAAACGTTGCCTACACACCATCATTTTCTGAAAATGCTCTTGCAAAGCGTGGTTACGTACACCACGTTCAATGGCACTCTGTTCCATTGAAGCTCCCGTCTCATAACTTGCTTCTGAGCATGCGCGGGTTTAAAAACGTGGTTTTAAACGTCGTTTTGCCCACACATGATCATTTTTTATGACACAAAAAATGACATTTTGAAAAACGACACAAAAAATTCTAGCACATTTGAAATTTTTTTTGGTAGTTTTTCTGAAGACATAAAACAACGTTTTGCCCACACACACAATCATTTTAAATTACGTTTTTTAAAACGTTGTTTTATTTTATCACAAAAAACGACCGTGTGTACGTGGCATCAGTCATAACGCACTTAAATCTGTCCACACAAAAGTATAAGGATGCATTCACACCTTAGCGTAGGCGATTTGCGGCGTTTTGTCCCGCGAATTGCGGCAACAAATTGCGGCGTTTTTCCCCGCGATTTGCCGTGACAAAACGCAAAGTTTTTAACCTAGTTTTTTTAACAGGTCATTCATTGTCTGGTATGCCGAACGCCGAAGCCGCCTGATACCGCGACAAAAATGGGGCCGGGACTTGTTTGAGCTTCACGCGATCAGCGTTTCGGTGTTCGGCGTGGAGATGTGAACTATCTCCATAGAGATTAATGTTATTTCTCCCCTCCAGCGTATTCTAGCCTCACGCTTCAGGCGACAAAACACCTAGGTGTGAATGGAGCATAAATCATAATACAATAAATAACTATAAATAATTATTAAAAAAAAACAATATAATAATAATAAAATGTATTTACCCACGATTCACTATCGCTCAATTTTGCAAGTGTTCTAATTTACTATCACAGTTTTCTAGCTGTTCTAAAATCACTTTTGAGGTAAAGGGACACTTTTTGGCTGTCATGGACAATCTCAAGTTTCCAGGCAGAAAGAACAGTATATATAATATAAAAGTGCATGCAGGGCACTGGACAAATCACTAGGGACAAAAGGGAGGTGAAATGATTTCATACAGTAATGTAATCTTACAGATTACAGTGTACTGTATGTGTTATGAATTTAGTACTTTTTGAATTTGCCGCTAGGCTCCGCCCCTGTGCGTTGCAATGCTCACAGGGAACGGAGCCTGGCACACAGAGGAATTGGGTGGAGGACACAGCCTGTGGACACAGCGGGAGGACATCGCAGGATTCTGGGGACAAGGTAAGTATACTGCACCAGGATCGTGCAATGCAATCCTGAGTGTGGCTCGGGCTTACCGCTAATGGTACTGAAATTTAACCCCGAGCCACACTCGGGAAAACTGCAAGGGAGGTTCACTCATGTTTAGTGTGTATAAATATAATGGATATTTGTTATCTGTACCCCCAACCAATGTAAAGTGGGCAACGAAGAGTTAATATACAATGCATGAAAATGACACAATGAGGGTTTAATGAGCAGTCAGAGGAGGTTGCATAGTAAAGGCTTATGTGCATTTAATGGGGCTTGCAGAGTATTCAAGTTAAAGGTTAGTTTACATTAAATTAAACGTATCCAATAAACAGCTAATGTACAGTGACTGGATAGAGTGCAGTAAACAAGAAACGTGGAGTGACTGAGGTTTGAATAGTAAAAGCTGTCTGCTTTTTTGCCCCCATTGTCAGGACATTTTATTTCACATCCTCTGCTTTCTCCATGAATCCTGGATTACAAATGGTGTTTTCAGAACTGTAAACTGCGGACATGGATCTCCCAGACATGAAGAGGAACATAATAATTAATTTTATTATTTTTTCTTCAATCATTTGTAAAGCTATACATATTCTTTATAGTATTATTTTCCCATATAAACAGAATAATTGTGCATGCTGTGGTCTTACTTTTGTATTGGTTTCATTAATTATGTAATTATCCCATCTGTACTTATCAAAAGAAGAACATTACAACATAATGATGATGCTGGTAATTATCTGTAAAAAATGTTTTTCTTTTATTAGATTTTTGTACAAAGCATACAAACATATAAAACAAGGACATTGAACAAGGTATCCATGAAAAATATGGATGTAATAGGGCTATAACAGATTATACATTACATTTAGGCAGACAAGAAAAGTATTTAATTAGAAGCAAAGGGCAACTATTAGCCAAACCTAAATCTAAACATATTAGACTAAGAAACATGTAGGTTTTGGTTAATTGTAAATTGTAAATATTTAGTGGCATGGTATGTAAAAGTATAAAAGTATAACCAAGCCACTTAAGGATATATGAAGTCTAACATACCGTATATACTTGAGTATAAGGCGAGTTTTCCGCCCTTTTTTTTAGGGCTGAAAATAGCCCCCTTAGCTTATACTCAAGTCAGTCTACCTAAAGGGCTGCGGGTGTCCATTTTTCAAAAATTGTGGCTTCCTCCTGGTCCTGTTCCGTTCCCTGATAGGCGTTTGACACTGTGTTCTGCTACCACCTATCACGGAGGTCCTCTTATCCTCGGACTTTCCCAGCAGACACTGTGTTCATTGTTCCATCTATCATGGATGTCCTCTTGTCTGAGGTTGAAAGAAGGTCCATGATTGGCGGAAAACTGAACACAGCATCTGCTGGGAAACTGAGTCCAAGGATGAGAGGACCTCCATGATAGGCGGTAGCGAAACACAGTGTCAAACGCCTATCACGGAACAAGACCAGGAGGAAGCCGCAACTTTTGAAAAATGGATGCCTGCAGCCTGTCAAGAATATAGGTACACGGGAGCTGTGGTGGCTCAACGTGATTGGCACTGCGCTGACAAGCCATTCACCTCTGCAGCCAAGGGTTCGGATCCCGGTCTCGGCTACATGTGAATTGAGTTTGGTGGTCTCAGCCTGGCTCCCGGTGGGTGTGCTATGCAGGGTACGCCTGTGCTTAGTACGCCCACCCCCCCCCACAAAAAACACCACACTTGCACGCACACAAAATTGGTTTAAAACACATGCACTTTGGCCATGCGGTCTCTTAAAATAAAGAGAGGCGAAGGACCTACGGGGCTGGCTGGGTGGGCTAGGCCCCCTCACTCCCTCATAGGGGGAGTCCCTCTGCCCCATTGGGGTCCCGTTGGGCCCCAGTTGGGCTCCCAAGAGGAGCAGGTAGGGCGGGGTGAGTGGGAGGCCCCCCTTCACACCCGCCATTGCCACTAGGGGCATGGAGAAGGATGGCGGTTGCCTCCGGGGGGAGGGTCTGCCTACTCCCAACTCCTGCAGTCCGGCTCCTCTCTCTCGAGTTCACGCACAAAAATACACTTAAAAAAAAGAATATAGGTACACTGAGACCGCAATGGGCACAGTGAGAATGGGCACAGTAAGGCTACAATGGGCACAGTGAGAATGGCCACAGTAAGGCTACAATGGGCACTGTGAGAATGGGCACAGTAAGGCTGCAATAGGAACAGTGAGAATGGACACAGTAAGGCTACAATGGGCTCAGTGAGAATGGGTACAGTAAGGCTACAATGGGCACAGTAAGGCTGCAATAGGAACAGTGAGAATGGGCACAGTAAGGCTACAATGGCTCAGTAAGAATGGGCACAGTAATGCTACAATGGGCACAGTAAGGCTGCAATGGGCACAGTGAGAATGGGCACAGTAAGGCTGCAATGGGCACAGTAGGGCTACAATGGGCACAGTGAGAGTGGGCACCCAATGTTGACCCTCTTTTCCGCTTACAGTAGCTGCTGCATTCTCACCCTTGGCTTATACTCAAGTCAATAAGTTTTCCCAGTTTTTTAGGGCCTCGGCTTATACTCAGGTCGGCTTATACTTGAGTATATACGGTACTTAACGAAAGTTTGTTAAAAACCTCCCTTACACTGTAAACTAGTTATTGTCCAGCTTAACCAAAAACCACCATGTTATATTTAAAGGTATTTTTCAAGAATGAGCCCCCTTTTACTTGAAAAATTTGCGTATCTGACCAAAGTTGTATTGCTTGTTGGCATTTTAATGGGAACCCATTCTGCCATTTTTAGAGTTCAGTACATCTTTGGGATATCCTATCACTGCCCCTATCTGTGTATCTGAGTTTTCCCAATTTGGACAACTCATTTAGGGCCGCGTACACACGATCGAACATGTCCGCTGAAACTGGTCCGCCGACCAGTTTCAGCGGACATATCCGATCGTGTGTACAACCTAGCGGACAGGTTTTTACAGCGGACAAATTTCAAAGCATGCTTTGAAATTTGTCCACTGGAAACCTGTCCGTTGGACATGTCCACTGGTTAGTACGCCTAACCAGCGGACATAAATCTCCCGCATGCGTCGAATGGATTCGACGCATGCGTGGATGTATTTTACTTCCTGGAGTGGTGACGTGGCGGCGTCAATGTCACCGCCACATCACCGCGTCCTCAGTCCGAGGGGATTTTCGTCCGATGGTGTGTACACGCCATCGGACCAAAATCCGAGGAGACATGTCCGCTGGAAACGGTCCGTCGGACATGTTTCAGTGGACATGTCTCCCCGTGTGTACGCGGCCTAAGCCAATCCTCAGCCATTGTAAACTTTTAGAAGCAAAGCTCTGCCTAAAATGATCCACAAGAAACACATTAGGGTAGATTTACTAAAACTGGTGCACACAGACTCTGATGGAGCTGTACATAGTAACCAATCAGCTTATAACTTTAGCTTTTTCATTTGGGCTTTGACAATAAAACCTGGAAGCCGATTGGTTACTATGCACAGATGCACCAGATTCTGTCTGCACCAGTTTTAGAAACCCCCCCCTTTTACATTTTATCAGCCAGAAAATATTTTCTAACCACCTCTCCTATACTGGTTTCATCTTAATGCTAAATCCATTATTTCCTTATTCCTGGGCTAAGCCCAACCCATTGCTCTGTCCACTAAGATTGTTTTCAATGGCAGATAAGTCATTCCTACTTGTCTAGAAGGTGGTCCTTAGCTCAAAAGTTAGAAAGGTTAAGATTCTGGCAAGGTACCAGGACCAGACAGGTTCACCAAAGAAGCTTGTCTAGCTAATAAAGGTAGTGACGGACGGCCACCCTGAGCTATCTATGTCAATGCAAGGGTTTGCTTTAAGACTGCATACATTAAGCTCATCCAGTGAATGTTGTAAAACCAGAAAACAAACCGAAGAACAACATTTTTTTTTCTCATTTTCCCTTGTGAACAACAAAGAGCAAAGTAAATCAGCAGAAGAAGAATGTTAGGTCTCAAAGTGGAAAAGAGAAACTGTTACATAAAAAAAAAAATCTGAAAGCCGATACAATTGTTTTCAAGCTTACATAAAAGCATTGTTATTATTTAGTGCTGATTACAGCGGTGGGAAAATGGTTGATTATGAAAAATCTGAATTGCTTTGATATGCATATTTGATATGTTGTTCGGTCTGATTAGGCAGACAAATAATAAAATATTTAGCATGATTACAAAGAGTGATTTAAATAAAAGGATCGGGTTGGCATATTTAGGTGTGAGAAAATATAATTAATTAGCTTGTCAGAATGCAGAGATGAATTTCTTTGAACAGATAGGGTAGGTGGTAACAGTTCCTTGATGTATTTCACTGAGGGAAGCATCAAATGCTGAAATTGTATTGAAATTACTTCCTTTCCATGGAATTGTCAGTCCACGTGTACAGAGAAGGGTAATCAGCTGCCAAAGAAGAAGAGAGAGCTTCAGTTATGGTGCAATACTGTGGTCAATAATGCTAAAATAGGCAAGCAAAGGGGATTGTATACACCTGGTATCTGCCCAGGAACATTGAAAAATATGGAAAGCAGCAATAATATGCAATTTTCATATAAGAACCCAGAACTCTATGATGTTTCTTTGTTGATCAAGGTGATCAGTAAATGTATAGGCCTGCAAAGTGTTATGTCTAAGTTATATCATTTCTAAAAAGCCTACATATTAATTATTCATATTAAAAATGAAAGTGAAACTGTATGTAAACCCTGACAACAAACTTCTATTTTCTCTCCCTTTTATCCCTTCTCTGGAGAGGATGCAAATGGGTGACCTTTGAGATTAAGGACATATGTGGCTGTCTAAGCCCTCCTTTTTTTGGACCTCATACTTTAAGAGGGCATTGGCGTGGTCATTACCGTTCTACGATATGTATGGGCTTTTCCTGGCTGTGGCTGGCAGTGTTTCAGCCTTGAGCTCCTGTATATGTAGTATGGAAATTTGACAAGAACCCCCCCCGTCTGTGGTTGTTTTTATTATCTATTACAGTGGTTCTTAACCTGGGGGTCGCGACCCCCTTGGGGGTCAAATGATGATTTGCCAGGGGTCACCAATCCTGGGCTGTTCCTGAAGCCCGCACTGATAAGAGGGGGAGGAACAAAGAAAATGGGAGAGAAAGGAAAAAAAGAGAGAGCAAGAAACATCGTTAGAGGGAGGGATGGGGGAAGAAAAACAAGGAATTAGGATAGAGAGAAATGAAAGGGAAAGAAACGAGAACATAGAGAAAGAGTGGTACATCCTAAAATGTACCATCAGGGGTTTTAATACTGTACGAGTGGTAGGCACTCAGGCAGTGCTAAATGTCCGCAGATTAGGGGAGCAAATTACTTGTCTTGCCTTGGGTGCTTTTAACCCACGCTATGAAAATTATTTTACTGTTGGGGTCCCCACAACTTGGAAAATGTTATCAAGGGGTCACGACACTAGAAGGTTGAGAACAACTGATCTATTACCAAATTGCTTTGCATTGGTCTACTTTCTTTGTCTTTGTATTATGACCCTCTGCTCAGAGGCGGCTTTAGGCTTTGTGAGGCCTGATGCCGCGTACACACGATCATTTTTTGTGATGAAAAAAAACGACGTTTTCTGTGAAGCAAAAAACAACGTTTTTGAAACGTCACTTTTCAAAGACGATGTTGCCTACACGCCATCGTTTTTTTCACAAAAAGCGAGGTTACGTTCACCACTCTTTTCCATTGAAGCTCGCTTCATAACTAGCTTCTGGGAATGCGCGGGTTGAAAAACGTCGTTTTAAACAACGTTTTTGCTACACACGGTGACTTTTTGTGAAACAAAAAACGACGTTTTGAAAAACGACACACAAAATTCAAGCATGTTGGAATTTTTTTTTGGTCGTTTTTTTAAGACAAAAAACAACGTTTTCCCCACACACGATCAATTTAAATGACGTTTTAAAAAACGTCGTTTTTTTTCATTGCTAAAAACGACCGTGTGTACGCGGCATTAGGCAAAACTTAGACATGAGGCCCCACTCTCGCCCATAATGGGAAAAATAATTCAAGCAAGAAAAATGGCTGCAGAAAATGCACGGATCTAGCACACAGGTGATCAGCACCACTTCCAGGGCACCCTCCTCACCCATCAGACATATTCAGCCAATGCAAGAGGGGGAGAGAGGGGGAGGTGAGGAATAGAAAGGGGTAATAGAGAGATCCAATGACGCAGACATTAGTATTAATCACAGGCATATTAGGCGGGCTTGAGGCCCCTGTGAGTGTGAGGCCTTAGGCGAACACCTAATTTGCCTAATTAGAGAGCCGTCTCTGCCTCTGCTATACCTCTCCACAGCCTGGGATGATCTGATTGGTCCTCCTTCTAGTTACCCTTCTACTTTTTATTTTTTTTAGGAGAATATTATGCATAACTGTCAAAGTGAATGCGATAATCGGAAAAAGCGGAGTGTAATCTCGAAATGCGTAATCATATCCACACACTTGACATTATCTTGTTTGTACTGTACAAGCTCAACTTTGTATAATAAAGCTTTCATTGTTTTATATAAATGTTTGGTGTACTTGTTTGAGAATATAAAAATACCAGCAGGTAACTCTTGAAAGCCCCCACTACTGTTCCTTTTTTTTTTTTTTTACTTTTTTGGGGTAGCGACCCCCTGGAATTAATTACTATTTAACTCCCACAACTGTCCTTCAACAGCCCCACAGTATACATAATTTTGCTGCTAAACCCTGACAACAAATGTCTATTTTTTTCTTTTTTTTTAGTTAGCATTGTTCTCAGCTCTCTCTTTGGACTAGAGAACATTACCTCCTTAGTGTATGTTATTGAGACAAGGGGAAGAGGTGTTTTGTAGTCCCAACACACTTTCTATTTGAGGGTGGCAATGATTTTAATGTAACTGTTCACAATGTAATATTATACAAGTATACAATTTGATGAATTAATGGACTTACACTTTACACTTAAAAAGACAACAAAATTGGGTCGATTTGCTAAAACTGGAGAGTGTAAAATCTGGTGCAGCTGTGCATGGTAGCCAATCAGCTTCTAACTTAGGCTTGTTCAGTTAAACTTTGACAAAAAAAGTGGACGCTGATTGGTTTCTATGCAGAACTGCACCAGATTTTGCACTCTCCAGTTTTTGTAAATCAACCCCAATGTGTCATTTACCTAGGGGTGACTATACTTTTTGCATATAACTAAAATGTTAATTCACTAAAGGAGTCAAGGCTGTTCAATTTCCAGGGTGGACGTTCAGTTAAAGAAAATTAAGCTGCGTTCATTTTTAATACCCATTTGTGTGCAATGGAGATAAAAAAAAAAAAACGGCACTTTTGCTTGCAAATGATTGGATGATTGAAAGTATATAAACAATCTCTACATCTTTAGTAAATCATTCACTAAGGGCCCTATCACACGTACGGACCGTATGTCCGCATTTTCATCCCTTCGTTTGCGGATGAAAACGGGACATACATGGGTCCCTATGTGATTACGGGTGTCAGCGGATGAAAGGACTCTAAGCCTATATAACCTAGTAAAAAAAAAAAAAAATCAAATTGCTTTTTATTTTCTGGTGGCTTATTGTTTTAGTAAAATTTGCTATTAATGTAGCAATGTAAATTGCTTTTCCACAGAATCCCATTCTTTATTTGTGTTAATTTTATTTTTGATATAAAGAGGCATACTGGTATTTTCAGTTAAGAAAACTATGCACCGTGACATCAAATTTCCTAATTGAAATATGGAGCCTGTTATTGCTGGTTTCCTCCAGAATGTTATCTATGGAAACTGAATAAAGCAATGTTTTGTTCATCTGAACACACAATCAATTTCATTACATTTATTAAAAGCCAGATTTTCCCTTGTACATGACTGAATGTTTAAAGAGAAAGGTTATGCTAAGTAAATATATTGTACTTTTGTTGTGAAAGGGTCAGGATAACTCTTTTAGCAAATCAGTCATTAGGTTAATTATTTTCTATGCCTCAAATCTGAAATCAAATACGCAGAACTAAAAAGTTAAAACAAGTCAGAGTACCAGCATAACAGCTGGACATCTAGCCTTTTAAGAAGAAGAGGTCCATATGACAGTATTTTAAATCCGCAAAATGAGTGCCGGACTGTTGTCTTAAAAATCCATAGTTATTTATTACTGACTATCCCCCTTAATCAGGGCTCAGGTGAAAACAACAATATTTCCTAAAGGACACCAATCTAAAGACTCTTTGGGGGTGTTCTATGTTAGTTGTGATCAGCACTCCCAGTAGACTTTGATCATCATGACTGACATACAAAACCCACCCAATAGTCTTTAGATTGCCAAAAGAGTCTTAAGCCTCGTACACAAGATCGTTTTTCATAGCGGGTAAACTGCCAGGAGAGCTTTTGGCCGGGAAAACCAGACATGTGTATGCTTCCTCGCGGGAATCCCAACGGGAAAATAGAGAACCTGCTCTATATTTTCCAGTCGGGATTCCCGGCGGATTTTTTTTCTCCAGATTTACTAATACTCTATGGCAGAGGTGGCAAACACAAGGCCCGCGGGCCGAATCTGGCCCTCCAGGCCATTTCATGTGGCCCTCGCACCTCCAGCCCTCCTCCATTCTTACTCTAGACCCTTACTTTCCGCTTTCAAGCAATGCATCAAGTTTCTTCCCAGCAGCAGCATAAGATAAGGGGGTGCACTGTGATGTAATGGAGAGTGGGGGAACTCAACTTCTGATGGTGGGGGGGGGGGGCTATTGGCATCTAATATAAAGGGGAGGGGATGCGCTGGACATCTAATCTTACAGATACAACCGGCCCTTTTGAGGGCAATCATGATGCGGCCCACAATGAAATTGAGTTTGACACCCCTGCTCTATGGGAAACACTGCGAGGCAGTGCCCATGGAGCATACACACAGTCAGGATTCCCGGCCAAAGCTCCATGGCAGTTTTGCTTCCGGGTTCTTGGCTTTCCCCTCGGTTTTCACAGCAGACTTTTTACCGCCGTGAAAACAGAGCGTGTGTACAGGGCTTTATTGGATGCATTGTCATTTTCATTTGAGCCCTGATGAAATGGGATTTTTGGCCACAAAATGCATTGCCTACCTTTGTATCTTCCTTGCTACCCCATTGTCATCCACACCAGAATAAATAATTATGGACTTTTATGATGACCTTTTATTTGGTTTCTTAAAATAGAACTATATAGTCAACTTTTTTGTTTTCATTTTGGATAAAGTAAGGGAGGGTTATAACTCTTGTCAGTTTATATTTTGCCATCTTTGTCCCATTTTGACAATTTACCTTCACTTCCTGTCCCATAACCAAAACAGGAAGTGAGAGATAATTTCCGCAAATTAACGGAAGTCTTTGGGGACCCCAAGACTACCTGAACTAGTGTCCCCATTGAAAATTTTTCCCAGTCTTTTCTGGGGACAACCCAAGATTTGTCTGTTTCTTTACCTTCACTTTTGATAATAATGAAAAACAGGACAAATAGAGTGGATGAATCTCGGGGGGGGGGGGGGGGTGTCACAGACAGCAATTAAAAAATAATAGGTGTGCAAATCCATCTCCACTCTATCCAGAACTAAAACGTTTTGCCTTTAAGTATACTTTAATTTGGGAGGTCATCGCCCCTTTGGAGAAACCTATTTGTGGTAGAGCGTCCAAGGTCTAGTCATCTAGCCAAACCAACCCCTCCTGTTTTGATGGACACTAAGATCCAGGGACTTATTGCTTCTTATTTTGAAGCATAGCAGTGATGACAGCCTATTTTTTTTTTTTTAACAATATTCTTTTCAGCTAAGCTCAATTTACCAACAAAAAGTTCTAATTAAAAACACTGTAAAATGGATTTGCATGCTTTCACTGCAATATGTTGTTGTATAAAGAAGATATGTTATTAGCAAGCTTATAATATAAATCAGTAAATAGCTGATGGGTTTTCTGATAATGTGTGATACAAATCACACATAGCCTCATTATTATCACAGCAAACAGCAGAAACATAGATAATCAGGTGCACAGTGTAACAGATAATTGTGGTTGTCCTGCATATTTATTATGCTCATAACAGAAATACACACTTTACAACTAAACTCTAATAATGATCTGTTCAGTCTCACCTCTCATTAGATATCTTTATTCTTAGTGAAGACACAGGAGCTTGCTCACAGTGGAAAAAGTTTTTCAGCCACCAGCATTTTTCAACCATTTCTGGCAAGCCTGTAAAAAGAGTAGCAAGCTAAATGAGTGTAAGCAATGCTTCTATTTGAATACATTTATTCCGGCTAGGTCTAGCTGTGTTTTGGGAGGCATGCCAGTGAATGGGTCAGGCTCTGTTACATGATTCAATTCCCTTGGCTTACAAGCTGCCTTACAAGTTAGCTTCAACTAAATGAATTAACTGTATGGTTTTCGGATATGAAATGAATAAATATAGGTTTGCCGTTTTCATCGCTGTACCTTTCAATATATAATTCATAAGGTAATTCCTTAAAAATGACAGTCATCAAAAAGAAATGAGTATACAGCAACCAAAAGAACTAACCATTTTCCATCTATCAATTTTAAGTGCTCAAAATCATAACATATACTCAGGGGCATACTGACCATTGAGGAACTCGGGCACTGCCCGAGGGCCCCATGCCACTAGGGGGCCCCATCGGGGTTGCCAGGCTCATTAAAACCAGGGACAGTATGTCAAAATCTGTGTTTTTTTTACATCTGTCCCTGATATGTCCAAAACCTACATGCTTTTGATGTGAAAATCCCGAGATTTTAGCTACCCCGCCTCTGTACTGCCACCTGGCTTGGTGGCCATCTGTAAGCCTGGGGGCCCCATAATCTTCTATTGCCCGGGGGCCCCATGAGTTGTCAGTCCGCCCCTGCATATACTGTATTTGCTGATAGTTTGTTACTGTGCTTTATACATTGCTGTTATTACCCACTTGCTACCCAGGCCAATTCTGACACTTCGCTCCTACATGTAAAAATCATAATTTTTTTCTAGAAAATTACACAGAACCTTCAAACATGATATATGTTTTATTTTTTATTTTTTTAGAGGAGACCCAAGGGAATAATATGGTGGTCATTGCAACTTGTTATCTTGCACAGTATTTTGCGCAGTCAATTTTCATTTTGGGAAAAGAGAACAGTTTTATGTATTAACCGCTTGCTGACCGCTGCCCATCGGCAAATTGGCACGGGCAGGCAAATGGGCGTACATGTACGTCCTTTTGAATGTGCTGCCTAGCGGGCGTGTGCACGCCAATGCGTGCCTCAGGAATGTGCTTTCGAGCCCCGCGAAACTCGATATTCACCAGCAGCCCACCATTGTGGTGAGAAGAGGCAGAACTGGGAGATGCCTATGAAAAAAAGCCATTTCCCTGTTCTGCCTAGTGACAGGACAGAGATCTACTGCTCCCTGTGATCAGGAGCAGTGATCTCTGTTGTGTCACTGGTAGCCCATCCCCCCACAGTAAGAATCACTCCTTAGGACACACTTAGCCCCTTTATTGCCCCCTAGTGTTTAACCCCTGCCATAGGTGTGCACAATCTATTACATTAGGGTGTGCACCCCAAAGCTCAAACACACATGCATATATATATATATATATATATATATATATATATATCTATATGGCAATGGACAGTGTCAGTAGAACAGTTGATGGTGTCAGTGGGCAAGGACTGTTGTCAGTAGTTTATTTTATTTTATTATTACTTTTTACAAAAAAAAAATGTTATTATTTTTTACAATATTTTTTATTTTCTTTTACAATTTTTTTAGGAGCACCATTGGGGGACTTTGGTGAGATAATAGGGGCCTAAACCGACCCCTGATATCTCACTTTTGAGACAAAGAAAGGGGCTGAGGACATATTCCTGAGTCCTTTTCTCTGCAGCCAAGCAGAGGCAATCCGTGCAGCACACCTATAACCCCTTCCCTGCCAGTGTAATTTATACAGTAATCAGTGGTTATTTATAGCACTGATCGCTGTATAAATGACAATGGTCCCAAAATAGTGTCCAATGTGTCTGTCATAATGTCGCAGTCCTAATTAAAATTGCAGATTGTCACCATTACTAGTAAAAATATTTTTTATGAAAATGGCATAAATCTGTCTTCTATTTTGTAGATGCTATAACTTTTGCGAAAACCAATCAATATATGCTTATTGAGATTTTTCTTACCAAAAATATGTAGAAGAATAGGTATCGGCCTAAACTGAGGACATTTTTTTTTATTATTTATTTAATGGGGATATTTTTCTATAGCAAAAAGTAAAAAATATTGCTCTTTTTTCAAAACTGTCACTCCTTTTTTGTTTATAGCGCAACAAGTAAAAACCGCAGAGGTGATCAAATACCACCAAAGAAAGCTCTATTTGTGGGGTAAAAAAATATGTAAATTTTGTTTGGATACAACGACCATGCAATTGTCAGCTAAAGCGACGCAGTGCTGAATGACAAAAAATGCTCTGGTCAGGAAGGGGGTAAATTCTTCTGGGGATGAAGTGGTTAAAAAAAAAAAAAGTAAAGTTAGTCCAATTTATTGGGATAATGTGAAATATGATGTTATGCCGAGTAAATAGATACCTAACATGTCATGCTTTGAAATTGCACACACTCGTGGAATGGTGCCAATCTTCGGTACTTAAAGCGGATGTCCGCTCAAAAAAAATATTAAAAGCCAGCAGCTACAAATACTGCAGCTGCTGACTTTTAATATTAGGACACTTACCTGTCCTGGAGTCCAGTGCCATCTGCAGCAAAGGACGAGCGATCGCTCGTCACTCTGCTGCTCCCCCCTCCATCCACGGTGAGGGAACCAGGAAGTGAAGAGCTCCGGCTTCACTGCCCGTTTCCCTACGGCGCATGTGCCCGCCGATTGCCTCCCGCTGTGTGCTGGGAGCCGAATGTGTTCCCAGCACACAACGGGGGGCGGTGTAAAGATCAATAGTCAGGCCTTCGTACACACAACCGTTTTCCTCGACGGAATCCATCAAGAAATTTGGTGGGAGAGCTTTTTTGCCGAAGAAAACGGTCGTGTGTATGTTTTTCATCGAGAAAACTGTCGTGGAACTCGATGAGAAAAAAAGATTTTCCTCATCGGGAGTCTCAATCTCCTCATAGAATCAATCTTCCCCTTTATAGTGCCGTCGTACGTGTTGTACGTCACCGCGTTTGAGAACAACAAGATTTTGTCTTGACAGTGTGTACGCAAAGAAAGCTTGTCAAGATTCTCGACAAGCCTAACAAGGAACTCCTTGGGGAAAACAATGTTTCATTTATGACGAGTTCCTCGGTCGTGTGTACGAGGCCTCACGTGCAAAGAATGGTAGCCCAAAACAACCAATAAGGTTTCAATCAAATCTTTAAAACATGAATTCTAATTGGAGATTGTTGTGGGCAACTGAGCAATGCCCATTCGTTTCATTGAGCAAGCCAGATAGATTGGAGATATTATTGTCATGGCCTACTTATGTAATTAGGAAAGGCAGAGTATCCAAGTTTGGTGTTACTTTATGAGCAGAGATGAAAAAGTAACATGCCTAGTACACACAGTCGGTTTTCCCGATGGTCAATAACCAAGGGGAAAACCGATAACCGGCTCGGTCCCTTTTCCCCTGTACACACGGACGGTTTTCCCGACAGGAAAACTGCTAGGAGAGCTTTGGTCAGGAAAACAGGCCATGTGTATGCTCCACCGCAGGGTTTCCCATAGGAAAACTGCGGGAAAAAAAAACGCTGGGATTCTCGGCGAGAAAAAAGAGAACATGTTCTAATTTCTTAAACCGCTGTTTTTCCGGGCAAATAAAAACACGACAGTTATCCCGATGGGAAAAACGATCATGTGTACTAGGCAACAGCCGAAACTTTCAACAAGCTGGATCCCTCGCAACACTCCCAATGTCTGCCAGTATATAAAAGCTTGTGCTCCATAAATGGGCACATTGCCACACAACTGTGCTGGAAACATGTCAGCTATGACAATCACATATGTGTCCAGTGGTGGTTCGTTCATAGAGGGCGCTGGAGCGCCGCCCCCTCTGGCTCTCACCTTCCCTGAGTCTAATAACATAGATTCATGCATTGCACGAATCTATGTTATTATCGCCGCTCTCGCTGTTATTCAGATGGTCGGCGCTCATGTCCGGCCATCTGAATAACGCCAGCTGGTTGGCTGTATGGAAATGTCCGGCCAACCTGATTGGCTGAGACGCCTGTCATCTTATCCAAGGAGCGCACAGTCTGTGCACTCCGAGAATAAGGGTCCGGGAACCGAGGTCTGTATTGGCTCTGATAGGCTTTCCCAATACAGACCTCGGGTCCCGGACGCTTATTCTCGGAGTGCACAGACTGTGCGCTCCTTGCATAAGATGACAGGCGTCTCAGCCAATCAGGTTGGCCGGTTCTGGCTACCGGTAACCTGATTGGCTGAGACGCCTGTCAGTCATCGAGGGCAGGAGAAGACATTGTGGGACGTGGATGCCTCACTCCACTAAAGGTAAGTGCTGGGAAGGGGGGAGAGAGCAGTTTACAGGGCACAGTGGGGACAATTAGCACAGTTTTGAGCACCAATTTTGAGCACCAGCCGCCACTGTATGTGTCTGATTTCATGTGCAGCTGTGTGATATATCAAAAAAATAATGCTCTTTTCACACACATTGAAAGGAATCATTCTGCACAATCTTGACATCTGTTTACTCTCCCTGACTTTAGAAACAGAAAAGTACTGAGCCGTACATTCACTGCCCAACCTCTCCCTTTAAAGCATTTTCACTGCGTTGAACATAGGGGTTGATTTGCAAAATACAGTTACACTCTTGCGCCAGAGCTTAGTAAATGGGCAAAATATCTGCTAACTTCCATCATCCAATCATGTGCAAGCAAAAATGCATTTTTTTTTGTTTTCCTTGCATGTGATTTGTTTTCCTTGCATGTGATTGGGTACAATTAAGCTTTACCTCATTTAACAAGCTCTGGAGCAACTGCCCGTTCAGAGTGCAACAATTCAAAGGGGCCCCCGACTGCCCCAAAGCACCCACCCCCCATGTTTAGGTCATGCGGCTTGGTATGGTTCAGCAGGGGGGGGGCGCTTGTTAGCCCCCACCCCTTTCCTGATCGGCCGGGCTGCATGCTCAGATAAGAGTCTGGTATGGATTTTGAGGGGACCCCCACACCTTTTTTTCGGCGTAGGGGTTCCCCTTAAAATCCATACCAGACTGAAGGGCCTGGTACATGCTCTTGGAGGGGTAACCCATGCCGTTTTTTTTTTATTGGCTTGGATCCCTCTCAAGATCAGAGCTTGTCAAAGTCGGATCATGCAACATGAAGATCCGACTTTGATCCAACTTCAGTGATATTCAATGGGCTGAAGTAGGATCAAAGTCGAACCAATGTAGTGCAGGGAGCATTTTCAATGTCGGACCGACATGTGTCGGACCAGTTGAGACGGCTCCCATAGGGAAACATTGATTTCCACACGTCATTCGACATGAGCTCCCAGTGTCGAAACACTTGAACCTGGCCACAAAGCTTAACTGAACAAGCTGGAGCTGAGAAGCTGATTGGCTACCTTGCACAGCTGCACAGGATTTTGCACTCTGTAGTTTAAGTAAATCTCCCCCACAGTATCTTACATCAATATATAAGAGCAATGGAGGGCGATACTGATTGGTTGCTCTGGGCTACAGCACTTTTAACAAAAAAATAAACACCACCTACAAGACAAAGGCATAATGAACTAGTATGCAGAGCAGAGCATACTAGCTCATTATGTAATACTCACCTTAGATCGCAGCCATCCTCGTACACTGCTTGGGTGGCCGACATCTCTCCCGGGGGGTTACTTCCGGGCAGTGGCGTAGCATGGGTTCTCAGTGCCCGGGGCAAGGCAAGTCATTTGCGCCCCCTAACCTACGGACTTTTTGCACTCCCCGAGTTTTGTCCCTTCCCTTCCTACAATAGTATTGACCAGCCTGATTCCTACACTGACCACTACACTAACCTAGCTGATTCCTATACTGACCACTATACTACACTGACCACTACACTAACCTACCTGATTCCTATACTGACCACTACACTACACTGACCACTACACTATACTGACCACTATACTACACTGACCACTATACTACACTGGCCTACCTGATTCCCACACTGACCACTATACTACACTAACCACTATACTGACCACTACACTACGCTGACCTACCTGATTCCTATACTGACCACTATACTACACTACACTGACCCCTACACTAACCACTATACTGACTACTGTACTGACCATTACACTACACTGACCAATACACTATACTGACCACTACACTACACTGCCCGTAGAGCAGTGCACATGACTGAAACTAAAGTATACAGGCATACCCCACTTTTAAGTACACAATGAGGTTTAGTGTACTGCTTGTTTCAAATAAATGGAAGTGAGGGGAAAAGGAGAAGTTTGGGAGCATGCAGAGGATGTTACAAGAAGGGAGGAGAAAATCACAGTAAGAACGATTTAAAGAAAAATAGAACAACGGACCATTAAGCAATGAATAAATATAGATATTATATATAATATTTGTGAAAAATAAGGATATTGTTTAGGCCACTTTTATCACTGGTTTGAAATTAATTTACAATGTACATACATCTAAAAATCTGGTGGTTATGTGATAAGAATATAAAAAAGTGCAACTCATAAAAAGCCAGTAAGCATACCTGCATAATGTTTTTCTGGTTCTACTGGGAGTCCTGAGTCAGAGTTGATAGAACACACACTAGATTCGGAATTCAGCCGTACTGTAAAAGAAAAATACATATATATATATATATATATATATATATATATATATATATATATATATATATATATATATGAATAAACATTTTGCTGAGATGAACCAGTTAAGGAAAACGCACTGGAGTTGATTTACTAAAGACAAATAGACTGTGCACTTTGCAAAGTGCAGCTTTCTAATCCTTTTCTGACACTAGGCTAGCGAAGAGAACAATGAAAGTCAATTCACTTCCAGTGTCTGAAGTGAGTTACAAATAGCAGGAGGCTTTTAAATGCAGCATAAAACTATGAGGTTGATTTACTAAAGGCAAATAGACTGTGCACTTTGCAAAGTACTGTTGCTCCAGAGCTTAGTAAATGAGCAGAAGCTCTGCTGACTTCCATCATCCAATCATGTGCAAGCAAAAATGCTGTTTTTTTATTTATTTTCCTTACATTCTATTGGGCATTCTTTACTCAACTTAGTTTACAAGCTCTTGGGCAACTGCAGTCTATTTGCCTTTAAGAAATCAACCCCACAGCCCGATAGCCCAGAGCAACCAATCAGTATCACCCCCCTTGTTCCATATACGGATGGAAGATACTGTGGGGGACATTTACTTAAACTGGAGAGTGCAAAATCTGGTGCAGCTGTGCATGGTAAGTAACCAAAATCAGCTTCTCAGCTTCAGCTTGTTCAGTAAGTGCCGGTGTCACCCCAAGTCGCCCCAAATCGTGCGACATGAGAAATTCAATTGAAGTGAATGACAGCTGTCTTAGGCCGCGTACACACGATCGGTCCAACCCGATGAGAATGGTCCAACGGACCGTTTTCATCGGGTCACTGCTGAAGTGGCCTGATGGTCTGATGGTCTGATGTCAGAACGCGGTGACGTAAAACACAATGACGTGCTGAAAAAAACAAGTTCAATGCTTCAAAGCAAACGTCGACTTGATTCTGAGCATGCGCAGGTTTTTAAACCGATGCTTTTGCGTACTAACGATCGGTTTGGACCTATGGTCAGGCGTCCATCAGTTCGATTTTAAAGCAAGTTTTAAAACTTTGGTCCGAAGGACGACAGACCAATGGGCCGTACACACGGTCGGTTTGGAACGATGAAACTGGACTTCAGTCCATTTTCATCGGGTTGGACCGATCGTGTGTACGCGGCCTTAATGTACACTACTGAAGTCGCTCCGACTTCAGAAAAGGTTCCTGTACTACTTCAAGGCGACATCTAGGCAACTTGTACCCACTGATTTCATGGATATTGAATGGATAGTTTACTCAGGCAAACTCCTCCCTCCCACAGAGCTGATTATTCTGGGGTTGGCCACAGCCAAAGTCGCCTGTCCTGGAAGCAACTTTAAGTTGCGTTGTATATTGCTCCAAGTTGCGCTGAAGTGGCACTGACGTCGCACTGAAGTCGCGCTGATGTCGCACTGAAGTCTCGCTGAAGTTGCCTTGCAAAGTCGTGCTGTAAGTCGGATTGCCCCTGTGTGAACCGTCTCTTAAGCTTTGTCAAAAAACTTGGAAGCCGATTGGTTTCTATGCAGAGCTACACCACATTTTGCACCCTCCACTTTCAGTATATTAAAGCGGAGCTCCACCCTAAAGTGAACTCGCGCTGATCGGAACCCCCCCCCCTCCGGTGTCACATTTGACACCTTTCAGGGGGAGGGGGGTGCAGATACCTGTCTAAAGACAGGTATTTGCACCCACTTCCGGCCCAGCATTCTCGGGCAGATTACGAGCATTTCATCACATCCCGTCGCCCCCCCCCGTTGTGTGCTGGTAACACTCGGCTCCCAGCACACATCGGGAGCCAATCGGCGGGCGCAGCGCGGCTCGCGAATGCGCCGTAGGGAACCGGGCGATGAAGCCAGAGCGCTTCACTTCCTGGTTCCCTCACCGTGGATGGAGGGAGGAGCAGCAGAGTGATGAGCGATCGCTCGTCCTCTGCTGCCAATGGCGCTGGACTGCAGGACAGGTAAGTGTCCTAATATTAAAAGTCAGCAGCTGCAGTATTTGTAGCTGCTGACTTTTAATTTTTTTTTTTGAGCGGACATCCGCTTTAACCCCAGTGTCTTTGCAATGGGTGACACACATATCACCACCATTCTTTGAATGCTTGCACTCTGAACGTGCAGTTGCTCCAGAGCTTGTTAAATTAGGTAAACCTTTAAGAAATCATCTCCACGTCCCGGTAGCCCAGAGCAACCAATCAGTATCACTCTCCATTGCTCCATATGTTAATGGAAGATACTGTGGAGGCATAGGTGTGTGCACCCCAAACACACACTACCGATCACTCACGATGTTCATTCAGAAAGGGAAGGGGCCGGTAAATGAGGGGGAGAGATGGGAGCCAGGGCAGTAGAGGGAATTTGTGCTGCACAGGGTGATTAGGGTGTGCCTGGGCACACCTGTCACATCCTGTGCACATGCCTAAGTGTGGGGGAGATTTACTTAAACTGGAGAGTGCAAAATCTGGTGCAGCTGTGCATGGTAGCCAATCAGCTTCTTAGCTTCAGCTTGTTCAGTTAGGCTTTGATTTTTGTAAACTCTCCAGTTTAAGTAAATCTCCCCCACACATAGGCGTGTGCACAGGGTATGACAGGTGTGCCCAGGCACACCCTAATCACCCTGTGCAGCACAGATTCCCTCTACTGCCCTGGCTCCCATCTTTCTCCCCGCAGCGCTGCCAGCTTCCCTCCTTTCCTATCGGCTGTTGCTGCTGGGAGTGGGGAAGGGGCCAATAAATATGTCATTTACCGGCCCCTTCCCTTTCTGAATGAATATCGTTAGTGATCGGTAGTGTGTGTTTGGGGTACACACCCTAATGCAATAGGCTGCACACACCTGGAAGCTGGTTCCTATGCAGAGCTGCACCAGATTTTGCACTCTTCACTTTTAGTATATTAACCCCAGTGTCTTTGCTATGAGTGACACACATATCACCAGGGGCGGACTGACAGCTCATGGGGCCCTCGGGCAATAGAAGATTATGGGGCCCCCCGGGCTTACAGATGGCCACCACGCCAGGAGGCAGTACAGAGGCGGGCAGCTAAAATCTCAGGATTTTCCCATCAAAAGCATGTTGGTTTTGGACATATCAGGGACAGATGTAAAAAAAAAAAAAAACTTTTACATAATGTTCCTTTTTTTACTGAGCCTGGCAACCCTGATGGGGCCCCCTAGTGGCACGGGGCCCTCAGGCAGTGCCCAGGTGCCTCAATGGTCAGTCCGCCCCTGCATATCACTGATCTTTGAATGGAGCCTGATTACCTCTTTGCACTAAGCCCGATTATGCATAGAGGCGCCTGGAAGCGTACAGAAGTTTTAGATCTCTTTTTGAAAAACTTTAAAAAAGCATCTATCTTTGAGTTGCTTACCTCTGTAAAACTGATTCTTCGCTAAGAGGCAGCCAGCTGATGGAACAGATGCCATAGTCCCAATTCAGGCAAACACAAGTATCAAGAGTAGTACAAAATGCAGCTAAACTGTACCTGAGAGACAAAAAAAAAAAAAGCACAGAAACAATTATATTTAATTACAAAACAGCACAAGTCACAACAGACAGCACTTTCAAATCTGAAACTCAAAAAGAAAAGTGTCATTGCTGGGCCCGTATGCGCTGTACGGAGCGCAGATGGTTTGGGGCCGTTTGAGGCATTTAAACCGCATTTTCAAAAAATAGCTTGCAAATTAGCTCAACAAATTCTCACTACAAGAAACAGAAGCAATTTGGATGATATAAAAAATGCAGATGACTTGTTAAACAATGTATGCATGTATTTATGAGTCTGTACTTTACCTTCTGTATTGTGCTCTCTGATGAGTGTTAAATATGATTGATGTTCCATAAGAGATAAAAGCCTGTTAAGCATTTAACAATCTGCTAGAAATATTCTCAATTGTCCCGTCTAGCAGGTAAGTCTAGGTCTTGCTCCAAAGCCTGTTTCTCAGCACTTTCTTGGGGAAGGTTTATATAACGAGTGCTTGCAGCAGTGATGTGTCATTTGAGCTCCCATAAATTTTGCCAGGTTGTAGGAGGGTTTATAGAACACAGTGTGCAAAAGATAGTTCATTATGACATCTGCTGTAACCCAATGCAAAGAACAGAGCAGGACGTGTTCACAAAAGAAACATTTGCTACATTACATCAAGATAACTAATGACAAAGAACAATATGATGCCTTATGTATAATAACATAAACAAAAATCTCAATCGGAATAAAAAAATAAAAAATAAATCAGGTTTATAATTGTAAAGTTTGCCAAATGTTTGCACAATTTATGAACTTTTTAGTTTAGAATTTGAATAGTTCCAAATAGTGACGAAATTGTTCTCAAAAGGCAAACAAATTAGAACCAGAAGTTGCAGACAGAATAACAAAACAAATAAAAAACATAACAAATGCTACAAAACAAACAAGTCCCTTGTTCTTTAAAGGGGTTGTAAAGGATTTTTTTTTTTTTTTCATAATAAGCATCCTTTACCTGCAGACATTCCTCTTTTCACTTCCTCATTGTTCGTTTTTGCTCAGAAGTTGCTCTATTTCTTCTCTGTTCTGTTCACTTCCTGCTTGTCTGATTGTTACTCACCACCGTGAAGGACGGCTTTACTGCGGTGGTCAGTGACGTACTCGCCCCCTCCTGGGAACTATATCTGTGTGGCAGGACGCTCTCTACATTAGAGACTATGTTAGAGACTTCAAGGAGGTGTGAATTACTGGGCGTGCTGCAATGCATACTGGGAAATGTAGGGCCAGATTCAGATAGTCTTTACATCGGCGTATCTATAGATACGCCGCGTAAAGTCTATTCTGCGCTGGCGTATGTTTTTTCTGTATTTAGAAAACAAGATACCCCGGAATTCAGCTAAGATACGAGCGGCGTAAGTCTTTTACACCGTCGTATCTTAGTTGCATATTTACTCTGGCCGCTAGGTGGCGCTTCCGTTGAATTACGAATATGTAAATTAGGGAGATACGCCAATTCAAGAACGTACTTGCGGCCGGGCGTCGTAGTTTACGTTGTTTGCGTAAGCGTTAGTCTGGTGTAAAGTTACCCCTGCTATATGAGGCGCAGTCAATGTTAAGTATGGACGTCGGGACAGCGTCAAATTGTACGTCGTTTACGTTGTTTGCATAAATAGTTCGGGAATGGGGCTGGACGTAATTTACGTTCACACCATTTGCATTGACATCTTGCGACGTGATTTCACGCATGCGCACTGGGATACGTCCACGGACGGTGCATGCGCCGTTCAGAAAAAGCATAAATTGCGTGGGGTCATGATTCATTTACATGAATCAACCCCCCCTGACTAATTTGAATTAGACGCCCCTTACGTCGGACACTTTACGCTACGCCGCCGCAATTTATGGAGCAAGTGCTTTCTGAATAAGGCACTTGCCCATAAAGATTGCGGAGGCATAGCCTAAAGAGCATACGCTACGCCCGCACATAATTACGCCCCCTTCTCTGAATCTGGCCCCTAGTTCTTACATTAACGAATGCTACAAAACAAGAAAGTGAATGAGAGAACAGAAACTAGAACACTGGAGGTGATATAGATGAAAGAATTTAATAGGTATTTACTATTTTTTTTAACAGAATCATTACACTATTCTGTCTGTCTACCTTGCAGACATTAATTTTAGGCAAAACTTGTTTTTCCTTTACAACTCCTTTAACCACTTCACTTCCGGAAAGGTTTCACCCCTTCCTGACCAGGGCATTTTTTTTGCTATTCTGCACGGTGCTACTTTAACCACTTCAGCCCCAGAAGGTTTTGCACCCTTCCTGACCAGGGCATTTTATTTTTGCGTTACGGCATTGTGTTGTTTTAACTGACAGTTGAGTGATCGTGCGACGCTGTACCTAAATAAAATTGATGTCCTGTTTTTCCCACAAATAGAGCTTACTTTTGGTAATATTTGATCACCTCTGTGATTTATTTTTTTACGCGATATACAAAAAAAAACCTGTCAATTTTGAAAAAAATAACAATTTTTTTTTTACTTTCTGCTGTAAAACATACCAATAAAAAATATGTAAAAAATCTAATTTATTCATCAATTTAGGCCAATATGTATTCTGCTACATATTTTTGGTAAAAAAAACTACCAACAAGCGTATATTGATTGGTTTGTTGAAAAGTTATAGCGTCTACAAACAGAAATATTTTTTTGGTTTTTGATTATTTTTTTACTAGTAATGATGGCGATCAGTGATTTTTAGAGGGACTGGGACATTGCGCCAGACAAATCTGACACTAAGTGACACCAATACAGTGATCAGTGATCAGTGTTAAAACACATGTTCAAATGATATTGGCAGGGAAGGGGTTAACATGTGGGGCAATAAAAGGGTTAAATGTGTCCCAAGGGGAGCTTTCTAAGTGTGGGGGATGCTTTGACTAGAGAAAAACAGAGATCTGCTTAGCAGAAACGCAAGATCTCCATTTTCCCCTGTGGCAGAATGGCAGTCTGCCTTGTTTACATAGGCAGACCACCGCTCTGCCTCTCCTCAGAACGATTTGTGGGAACCAGCGAACATCATGTCTGTCGTACCCGCAAATTGGCTCCCACTGTGTCCAATCACATAAGGAGCGAGTCACTGGCAGCACATGTGGGCGGCCCAGACACTGTGTACAAAATCCCATACAGATATGTGATTTTGTGCAGGAGAGCCGCCCTGCCGCAGTATATCTGCTCTTCAAACATCACTGTACACAAAAGAAATGTATATCATTCTTTTCAACACAAATACAGATTTCTTTTGAGGGTATTTAAAAGAGAAGTATGGGTTTGTACTTTTTAGTAGAATAATACTTACCTAGGTGGATGCAGCATTGGTCCGATGCTGCATCTGTCCCATGGCGCCTGTGCACTGAGAACCGAGTAATCGAACACCGCTGATGGCTTGGTTCTGACAGCTCGTGAGCAGAGAACTGGAGACTGTCAGTCAGCGGCTCTCTGCTCTGCCCCCTCCTCGCTCACTGGGGCTCTGTGCTGTGGAGGAGAGGAGCAGCAGGCTCAGCCTCTCAGCAGCTTGCTGAGAGGCTGAGCCAGGTGTTCGGGGTGTCGTGATAATGCGGGCCCTGGACCGACTTCTGTGATGTCAGCAGAGAGTCTTCAGCCCGATTTCTGCTAAAAACGGGTCACAGGAGTTATTAGTTTCTGTTCTAAAAATTTTCAAACAAATAATCTTTCCTCATATATTTAGACTAAAATGTAGTCCGTTACATTTCTTTCGTAAAAAAACAAAACACAACATCTGTGTATATTATTTAGAGGGTGTGACAGTTATAGAATCCACAAACTATATGTAGCGCCTGGTTACTCTAAAGTACCGATGCTATTTAAATTTAAAGGGAGATCAGAGTGTAGTTAACCACTTAAGGACCGGACCAATATGCTGCTAAATGCCCAGAGGCGTTTTTACAATTCGGCACTGCGTCGCTTTAACAGACAATTGCGGGGTCGTGCGACGTGGCTTCCAAACAAAATTTGTGTCCTTTTCTTCCCACAAATAGAGCTTTCTTTTCATGGTATTTGATCTCCTCTGCGATTTAATTTTTTTGCGCTTTATACAAAAATAGGGCGACATTTTTGAAAAAAAAATCAATATTTTTTACTTTTTGTTAAAAGAAAAATCGAATAAACAAAATTTTAGTCAAACATTTAGGCCAAAATGTATTCAGCCACATGTCTTTAGTATAAAAAAAAAAATCGCAATAAAAAAGAAAATTAGCTACCTAGCGGCAACAGCGACACAATACAGCGTTCAGAAAAACTATTGCTTTGTGACGCTGGCAACAGGGGGTGAAAGGGTTAACTAGGGCGATGATCAAGGGGTTAAGACTTTATTAGGGGGGGTACGGGGCTAAATATCAGTGACAGGGGGCTGGGGGGGTGATCGGAAGGGGTTAAATGTGCCTATGTGTGTGGTGTCAGTGTAGTGTTGGTGCGACTTACTGTGAGTCTTCTCTCCTCTCGGCCGAGAGGAGAGCTCACATCACTTCCTCTGCCTGTGTTTACATTATACAGGCAGAGGAAGTGACACAGCGGGGGGATGCCGGATTGGCTGGGAGCGATCACGAGGGGGCGGACCGAAACGAACAGCTGCCCCCTCAGCATCGCTCCCGTAGGTAAGACGACCGCCGCACGCAGTGGAGGGGGTGCCGATCGGACCCCCAACTCGCAACAATTCAGGGATGTACATGTACGCCCATGTGCCTGTATGTGCCATTCTGTAGGCGTACATAGTCGTGCGGCGGTCGTTAAGTGGTTAAACTCTGATCCAAAATGTTATGCGTAAAACAGGGTCTCTGTCTCAGCTTGGCTGTGCTGTGGGCTCATTTTGTTGTACAGGGGTGTTCTTCCCACCCCTGTGCAGTAGATAGCAGCAGTGGAGTCAAGGTTTGGGTGCTCTTCCCCAGCAGCCAATCAGGAGGGTGTAGCCTCGCTGTGCATGCTGGGGGAGGGTATTTATGGGGCAGACGCCATGGGTTCTGGGTCTTCTTCGTCCAGTGTGGCACCCACCTTTAGGGTGGCCACATCACGGCACCCCTGCGTTATGGCCTACCTGGCTGGGGCGTGCGTGCCATGCGGTGTTCCTGGCTCCGGGACCAAGTTGGTCCGGAACATTTGAGCAGCGACAGGGACCCAGTGAGGGACCGTGTTCCCACCTTTGAGGATCCCATGCGATATTGCTGTTCGGTGGGGAGTCCATCTGAGGAGCGCCAATGAGAGGCTGGTGATCCAAAAGGGTTCCAACAAACCAAGGTAGCCAGACAGTCGGTACCTGGGTGACATTAAGAAGGAGACCCAGGCGTAATTCACCTAAGGAGGATTACCTCTGTAACTGCAACCAGAGAGGGCCTGTGGCAGAAGCGTCACCCTGAAGTCCATTTAGGAGGGTCTGTGGCAGAGACTTTATCCTACAAATATTTGAGTGATACTCTGGCTGCCAGGTCAGTGAGAGGGGCCCATCCAGGGTACACAAAACCCACTCAAGCAGGAGTGGTACAAAAAGTGTTACATATGGGAACAGGACTGTTCCAAATACTACGCCTGAATCTGCTGTTCTCAGTTTTCCTGCAAACTCTATCCCTTTCATCACCAGTTCATTTTTTTTAACCTGGCAGGTTAATAAAGAGCACAGCAAAGACACTTGTTGCAGACATTCCTTTATTATTGCTATATGCACCATTCACCCCTAGGAATTCAGAAGAGCCACAACATTTCCACTCGCCTGCTCGCATTTGGCGAGTGAATTTAAGCTGGGGGCGAGTGATGACAGGGCTGCATGACCAACAGTCCAATCTGTGCCTACACTTAGAGCCCAGCTGCGATTGCCGGCCGAAGAGGAAAGGTGCATGCACGGGAAAAGTAGTGTGGTAAGCCGCCCACAGGCAGAGCAGTACACAGGTACTCGCCTTACATTAAGCCATGGGACCTGACAGCATGACCTCTCTGAGCCTGCCCCTCTCCCTTCGGCTGGAGAGCAGAGGGCAGGAAGTATTGAGTGAGGTGGAGGATTGCGATAATTACCACTCCGGGTGTCCCAGGTAGGCAGTGCAGCGCTTACTGAAAATTGCCCTTACATGAGAGTGGCAGCCTACCAGTTTGTGCAGTTTTCTTCTCCTTAGGCTCATGTAAGTGTCCAGCAGTTCAGCCTGTAAGCACTGCGACCAGACTGATCTCAATGTGTGCTGTGCGGTGTCAGTGTGCTCTGTGCTATGGTGTCAATGGCTGTGCAGTTGTGTGGATCTCGGCGTTGGATAGTACTCCCTCCCGCTGTGCTGCAGCTCCTCTCCTCACTGCCAGACTGAATAAAATGGGGATGTGGGGACATGCAAGTGTGGAGCCACAGGATGAGATGAATAGGAGAGGGAGAGAGAGAGAGAGAGGAGGATGGATGGGAGTTGCAGAGGAGACAGCAAGAGAATGGGGAAGAGACCCGGTTCTAATGCCATGTCCCTCTGGTCTTCCCCCAGTGCCCTGTCCCTCTGGTCTTCCCCCAGTGCCCTGTCCCTCTGGTCTTCCCCCAGTGCATTGTCCCTCTGGTCTTCCCAAAGTGCCATGTCCCTTTGGTCTGCCCCATTGCCTTTTCCCTCTGGTCTGCCCCAGTGCCTTTTCCCTCTGGACTGTCCCAGTGCCATGTCCCTCTGGTCTTCCCCCAGTGCCCTGTTCCTCTGGTCTTCCCCCAGTGCCCTGTCCCTCTGGTCTTCCCCAGTGCCCTGTCCCTCTGGTCTTCCCCAGTGCCCTGTCCCTCTGGTCTTCTCCAGTCCCCTGTCCCTCTGGTCTTCTCCAGTGCCCTGTCCCTCTGGTCTTCCCCCCGTGCCCTGTCCCTCTGGTCTTCCACCAGTGCCATGTCCCTCTGGTCTTCCACCAGTGCCATGTCCCTCTGGACTGCCCCAGTGTCATGTCCCTCTGGTCTTTCCCCAATTCCCTGTCCCTCTGGTCTTTCCCCAGTTCCCTGTCCCTCTGGTCAGCCCCAGTGCCATGTCCCTCTGGTCTGTCCCCAGTACCATGTCCCTCTGGTCTGCCTTGGTGCCCTGTCCCTCTAGTCTTCCCCCAGTACCATGTCCCTCTAGTCTTCCCCCAGTACCATGTCCCTCTGGTCTGCCCCAGTGCCATGTCCCTCTGGTCTGCCCCAGTGCCATGTCCCTCTGGTCTGCCCCAGTGCCATGTCCCTCTGGACTGCCCCAGTGTCATGTCCCTCTGGACTGTCCCAGTGCCATGTCCCTCTGGACTGTCCCAGTGCCATGTCCCTCTGGACTGTCCCAGTGCCATGTCCCTCTGGACTACCCCAGTGCCATGTCCCTCTAGTCTTTCCCCAGTTCCCTCTCCCTCTGGTCTGCCCCAGTGCCATGTCCCTCTGGTCTGCCCCAGTGCCATGTCCCTCTGGTCTGCCTCAGTGCCATGTCCCTCTGGTCTGCCCCAGTGCCCTGTCCCTCTGGTCTGCCCCAGTGCCCTGTCCCATTTTGTTAAAGTTGTTGTTGGTAATATTTAATTGTGTAACTTGATTCTGCATAAAACATTTAACAGTGTAATTCCATGAGATAATCTACGAGGGCATGTTTAGGCACGGGGCAGTGTATGGATTAGTTGGGGCAACTGGTGGCGAGTAACCCTTGAGGCCTGGCTAGTAGCTCAGGGCTTGAAATGTTGACCCCTGGTATATACTGTAGCTATTTACACCCGGGCCATTTACGACATGGCCTCAGCAGGATTGCTTCACAGACCCTAGCTAGTGGGATGTTACGATACCTCTGTTTTTCATGAAATGTATCTTAAGCTGGGCTGCTTTTGTCCCATGTGTTATTTTCCATGGATATCTAATGCCTAGTACACAAGATCGTTTTTCCTGTTGGGAAAACTACAGTGTTTTCCTTTGGCTGGGAAAACCGGACATGTGTATGCTCCTTAGCAGTTTTCCCGACAGGAAAACTGTGGGTTAAAAAATTAAAACATGTTCTCTTTTTTCTTACCGCAAATTGCAGTGTTTTTTTCCCGCAGTTTTCCTATGGGAAACACTCAGGGCCGCTGATAAGCCAGTACACGCAGCCCTGTTGTACTGGGCCCCCTGCCAGCAGGGGGGCCCGGCAATCTGAACAGAGTTCAGAATAAAAAAAAAAGTCTGTGACCGCACAGGACTGAGGGAGGAGGAGAGCGTCACCCAAGGAGCATGGACATCGGCACTGCACAGATAAGTCACTTATTGGATCTGCTTTTAACACCTGTGGATCCCCTGCAGAGCTGCCTGCTTTCTCCCTCTGGCAGTTCTGCAGAGGGATCTGTTCTATCTATGTATGATTGCTGTGTCCCGATCTGAAGCAGAAGGAGATAGCTGCAGAGTCTCTGCTTGTGCCTCTCCTGGGTCCTGAAACTCCCCCTTCGCCCCACCATAGTCGGCAGTGTTATCTCCTGTCAGATAAAGAATGAGCAGGAAGCTTGTTCCCCCTCCCTCCAGATGGCGCTCTCACTGCTCTGTGTTCATGGTGAACTCCAGAGTTTGGATGCAGAAGTGTTTCTGCTGGAGGGGGTGAGTGTGTGTGGTTTGCTACTGGAGTGAAGGGACAGCAATTTTAGGATTTTGGAGTGAATATGGAGCCAGCCTAGAACTGCAGTGCTGAAGCTAGCAGCAGCCAGTGGACACCTCTCTCTCCAGCTGATAGACATCTCTGCCCAGCTATTTCTATATACCATCCCTAAAGCCCCCTATATACTCTGCGTAGTGGGAACACATGCTCCTGCCCGCATTTTTTTATTTATTTTTTGCTTGTTTTTTGCACACAGGGGAGCCCATTCACTTAAATGGGCTGCCATATGTGTGACAAACACATCACAGAGGCTCTAGGTGCTCAACCTGTGGCCCTCCAGCTGTTGTGGAACTACAAGTCCCATAATGCATTGCAAGGCTGACTGTTACAAGCATGACTTCCAAATGCTGAGGCATGATGGGATTTGTAGCTCTGCAACAGCTGGAGGGCCACTGGTTAAACACCCTTGCTCTAGAACCTTTTGAGGCATGCAGCGTTGCCACATGACAAAACACTGGTCAGTTGTTTTGCATTTGGTGTGCCATTAACAATTAATGGCACCACAAGCAAAATGTGCATTTGTGGTGCATTTCTAAAAACGCCTGTTACCTGTGCACTGTCACACATTCAGAAAACGTCAAATGTGAATGCAGCCTAATGCCTAGAATACACTGCTAGGTTTTTTTACCCAGCAGGCTGGACGAAAAAAAAACTGACACCTTAGGTCAAAGCCACTGTTCTAACACACGTTAGTACGGTGATCTCCCCTGCTGTTCTATTGTGTTCTGACAGGGAGATGTCTTCACCACCAAAACATTTCAGTCAGCCCTCTCAGCCATTGGGAGATGGTCAGCAGACCTTTTTTGGTCACGCCCCTTCAGAAGCCGGCTGTCATATAGTCAGACAGGGCTGTATACATGCCATGGCTGTGACGCTTTACTTCACAGCTGCAGCATTTTTAACGCAGGCTGCAGAGTTTGAAAGGCGGCACCACCTGTCAAACTTCTCATTGACTTCAATGAGGCTGCTCTGTACCTTGAAGCTAAATGCTTGGCTCACTGTTGCAATTTAAAATTACTATTAAGCAATTGAAAAAAAAAAAAAAAACAGGTGTCAGGAAGGGGCAGTAGTGAAGCAGTAATTCTGCTATTGCTGCAAAGCATACCATTGCCACCATGGCATTTTAGCGATGTGTTATTTTCGGGGGGGGGGGGGGCCCTGACAGGTAAGTTGTACGGGGCCCCATGATTTCTAACAGCAGCCCTGGAAACACTACGAGAGAGCATACACATGGCCGGTTTTCCCGACCAATTTCTTCTGGCAGTTTTCCTGTCGGGAAAACTGGCTGTGTGTACAGGGGAAAAGGGACCGAGCCGGGTCCCGGTTTTCCTGGTGGTCTTTTGACTGTCGGGAAAACCGATCGTGTGTACTAGGCATAACAGAGATCTGAGCTTTATATCTGACTGCTTTTGTTATCTACAAATTCTGGAGAAAATTTAGAGAGACACGGGGATTGGTTTACTAAAACTGAAAAATCAGCTTCCAGGTTTTTTTGTCAAAGCTTAATTCAACAAGCTTCTGTTAGAAGCTGATATGAACAATATGATAAAACACCTGACAAAGATTCATTTTGTACGTAGTCAACACCATAGGAAAGCAAAGTGTTTAGTTTGCTGAAATATTCACTTTTCTGCTCTATAGTTCTCTTATTCCACATTCATAACAGCAATCTGAATGGACAAGCACTTTTTCTTACAGATGCATTTCACTAATTTATAAAGGGTTAGAAAGCCAAGTGATTATGCATCAGCTTACGGAAGAAAATGTATCTGTGCAATAAAACCTTGGTACTGTTAAAGCGCTGAGCAACGAACTTTATAAACTAGAAATGCTGAGCAATAAAACTTTGTGTACGTTAAATGGATTCGATGACAACCAAAAAAAGTCCATTGTCTCCTATGCGACTGTTAACCAAAGTGTTAGAAGGTTTCAACTCACCATAAAATTAAATATTCGCTTTGGGCAGACCAAGCCTATAAAAGAAAACTCATTCAGAGCTCAGTGCAGCAGATTGATTTTTATTCAACCCTCCCCTATTGACCGTCGGCATCTCCTGCACTAACTATTTACAACACTCTTCAATGTCAGTAAGGTACGCAAGCTTTTCTAAGTTCCCATCTTTTCAGGAACATCTCTTTGCTAAGACTATATACACTGTGTGCTAGGTGCTATGTAAAAAATGTGTGGGTTTTAAAGCTAAACACTGGCTTTAGAAGCTCAATATTTGATACTGATATGATAACATTCCTGTGTGGGAATTCCCGATTCTAGCAAAGTGTCTGAGCGCTAGACATGTGCATTTGTTTTCGTTAGAATGGATTTTCGTTCGAAAAGTGCAAGAAACGAAAACCGAAAGATCCGACAAAAAAATGCTTTATTTTCGTTTTCGTTGCGGTAAAAATTCGATATAGAGAGATTCGACATTATAGGGAAAAGATTCGACATTATAGAGAAAAGATTTGACACTATAGAAATAATAGATTCGACATTACAGAGAATAGATTTCGATGTATGAGAAAATAGATTCGACATTATAGAGAATAGATTCGACATTCTTACTAGTCATACAACATTAGAATTCTTGTAGGCGGAATATTCGAACAGAAATGTATGATTCGACGTAAAGATTCGACGTTCCGTTGAATATTATTTTGTCCATTCAACGTGAACCAAAAAGATTTGACGTTCCGTTGAATATTCTTTTAACCATTCGACAGAAACCAAGTATTATTGGATTTTCGGATGAAAGCTATTCCCCAACGAAAAACAAAATAAATCAAAACAATTTTCGGGAGTAACAAAATAAATGTATTTTCCAAATGAAAACGAAAAAACGAAACAAAATATTCCAGTCTGCACATGTCTACTGGGTGCTGTTTTGTGTTCTATAGGAAGACCAGATTTTGGGTGTTGTAGATTTAAGGACAATTAGATATTATACCGTGGAACTAATATTTATAGACCCTGTCACAATAGAAATAAAGCAATTACTATTGCTGACTTATTTTGGGGATTAAATACTTTAGGGATATCATTTTCATTTTGCATAAACACTAGTGTGACACTAGCTGCAATTGTGTAGCCGTCTGTTTATGCACACACGCACACATATTTAATATGTGTGTGCTGGTGTGTATGCACATGCCTGGGGTTTTAGTCATTCATTGTCGCTTTTCCACCTCTAGAAACGCTGTTCTGGTCCCGGTTTGCACTGTGGTGTCTCGCCGTCCGCCCCTCCACTGACCAGAACTTTTCTGAATTTGTATTTCTGCACTGCATCCCTTGGCTATCTTGGTCATCTCTACTTTATCTATTTGGGCCTTCTGCCATCACTGGACATGTGAGAATGCGAGCGGCTATTGTATGCTGTCTCATCTGTCGCCATTATGTTGGTTCAGTATCTAATGGGTGTATTAGGGTTGTCCCGATACCGATACCAGTATCGGTATCGGGACCGATTCCGAGTATTTGCGGGAGTACTTGTACTCCCCCAAATACCCCCGATACCAAAATAGAATACATGACATGGATGCATATGTGGGGGGACATGACATGGCTGCAATATGTGGGGGGACATGACATGGCTGCATATGTGGGGGGACATGACATGGCTGCAATATGTGGTGGCATATGACATGGCTGCAATATGTGGGGGGATATGACATGGCTGCAATATGTGGGGGGATATGACATGGCTGCATATGTGGGGGGACATGACATGGATGCATATGTGGGGGGACATGACATGGCTGCAATATGTGGGGGGACATGACATGGCTGCAATATGTGGGGGGACATGACATGGCTGCAATATGTGGGGGGACATGAAATGGCTGCAATATGTGGGGGGACATGACATGGCTGCAATATGTGGGGGGACATGACATGGCTGCAATATGTGGGGGACATGACATGGCTGCAATATGTGGGGGGACATACATGGCTGCAATATGTGGGGGGACATTTCTGCAATATGTGGGGGGACATGGCTGCATTTGGGGACACGTTTAAAAAAAGTATCGGTATTCGGTATCGGCGACTACTTGAAAAAAAGTATCGGTACTTGTACTCGGTCCTAAAAAAGTGGTATCGGGACAACCCTAGGGTGTATAATGCATATCTTTACGTATTTTTTAGACTATCACTATCACTATTACTGCATATCGGGCTATGCCTAAAGATGGAGTCCAATGTAGTCTGTAACGCGTAGGAATTACGATTGCAATTAGTATTTTGTGTTTACATTATGGATGCTTATATTATGGACAGTTCCATGTATTATGTGCATCTGATGGTGCATGTATGATGATCCAATATTCTTTTTTATATATGTTTTTATATGTTTTTTTTAAATATGTTTTTAATAAATGTTTTTACAATTTTCTGTATATGACTGTTACTCTCTGATACTATTTTTGATCCTTAACCCCCCTGGTGGTATTCCCGAGTCTGACTTAGTGTTACATTTTTGTGCTGCAATCGGTAACCCTGAGTCAGACTCGGGCTCGCCTCGCAGAATCCACAGGCAAGGTTTTCTTACCTTGTCCCTGAATCCAGCGATGCATCCACGCTGTGTGAGCGAGCGGGTCCTCGCTCGATTCACACAGTGCCTCTGTGTGCCGTCAATCTCCGTTCTCTGCGATGTTACAACGCACAGGAGCAGAGAACGGCGCCAAATTCAACAAACACATTACATACAGTATACTGTAATCTTATAGATTACAGTACTGTATGTTAAAAATACACACCCCCTTTGTCCCTAGTGGTCTGCCCAGTGTCCTACATGTTCTTTTGTATAATAAAAACTCTTCTTTCTGCCTGCAAACTGTAGATTGTCCAAAGCAACCAAAAGTGTCCCTTTATGTCAAAAATGGTTTTTAGAGCAGCTAGAAAACAGCGATAATAAATTATAATCACTTGCAGAATTGAGCGATAGAGATTTGTGGGGGAATTCGTCATAAAAAAATAAAAGTAATGACAGCGACAATTCTGCAACTGAGCAAATTTCAGTGATTTCGAGTTGATTACATTATTGAATAATTTTTATTATAATTATACTATTATTTGTTATAATTATTTAGAATTATTTATCATATTATAATTTATAATTTTGTTTTAAAAAAAAAATCATACCCGGGATGCCTACTAGACTCTCTAAGAATTACAAGCCTACAGTATAAAACGCCAAATTTCCTTACAAATAATGGTACCGCTTTCAGTACCTAAAATCAGAAAGATTCATACCGCCAGGGAGGTTAAATAAGGAAAAATATCCTGGACGGCCAGGCACACCGTGAAAAAAGCATCTTTATTGTAGAAAATAAAATCCAGTGTACAGCAGTCAAATCATATAGAGAAACGGGGGGGGGGGGGATAGCTAACGCGTTTCACATTAATCGATGCTTAGTCATAAGAGGAAAGATTGAAAAACAGGCTACCACCAGTTGCCACTGTTTCTAAGACTTCATTGCCCAGCACGGCATCAGTGGATTTTTCAAGTATCATAATAGGATGAACTAAGCAAATGCAAAGAGTGCATCAAAAGATCCATCTTCAACTTTTTTTGTCTCCTTCCACCTTCTTCTGAATACCTGTTTGAGGTGGAAGAAGAATTCCCCCCACCTTAGTTTTGAGTTATTTATTCCTGTAAAGTATGATGGTAGTGGTGGAGTTCTGGCTTTGGTTCTGAGTTACAAGCAAGTTAAGGCCTGGCTACCACATTAAGGTGGACAACTGTTGGTGAGCCTTAAGGCGATTCGCATTTGTTAGCGCTATTAAAGTTACTCACTCACTAACTGTTGGTGAGCCAGCATCAGCATTTTCATTAAAAAGTTTGCAAGTCTTCGCTTTTTTCTTTACTATAGTTCAGATATTAAAATACATGGTCTTAGCAGTGAACCTGGTGGTTGACAGGGCTTCAGAATGTTTTGATAATGTAACCTGATTAGGATTTAGGCCATACTAGCAGATTTTGTTGGCAGGCCAGTATATAGTATTTCAATCATTTTTAAAGGATAGGTGTATTTCATTATAATTATTCCTTTCATGACTTACCACTTTATACTTTCCAGTCCTTACTTCTGCCAGATCATTACATAACAAACCACACCTTTTAATGAAAAAAAACACTACCCTTATTTAAAGGGGGGGTTCCGCGGCAGATCATTTTTTTTTGCATTCTATGGGGATTAACAATTCAAAGGTACACTCACTTCTTTGGTCTCTTCAATTATCCGCTGACCGTTTTCGTTTGAAAAACAGAGTTATAAAATCCAATTCTGTGATTTTCCATTTTGCTTGTGGGCATTGTGAAGCCCACAAGCAAGAATTTCCTGGAAGTGGTGAAATTTTGCAAGATTTCCCTGCATGGCGTTACACAATGGATCTGGGAAGCACAACACTGTGCTCCCAGAATACATTGCAGAGCAGTCCCAACTTGCATTGCGGCACCGGAGAAAGGCTTAGAAACACCTACTCCCGCGGAAGGGGAATCCCGAAAGTCTAGATTGGAATCTAAATAATACGGTATTTATCCATTTATAAAAACAGTCATTTGGCTTTTAATGATGTATACAGTGCATTGATTGATTAAGAATATATTGATATTTTTGATAAACCTTCGCTTTAAATTAGGCCCCATGCACACAAGACGCTGTTAAACGCTGTTAAACGCACGTTCAGAGGCAGTTGGACACTTTTTTCAACATATTAAACACATTCAATGTTATCCTATGTGTCCATGCACACAGTCTCGTCTATTGCCGTTTTTAGGCAGTTGGGTTTAACCTCGATTTTCCAGAAACAAAAAAATGGGTTCAGACGCAAAAGTTTTCCACGTTTCAGATGAATAACGCGGCTAAATGCAGCTAAACACAAACACAGCTAAACGCGATACCGGCGTTTTGCAGCAATTTTGTTTATAAGCGTTTTTAAAGGTGACCTATTTTTTTTACATTAGCAATCTCAAAAATGATGGCAAATGATGAAAAACATAAAAAAACTGTAATTGCTTGCATTGCATTGTGGACAATCCACAACTTCTGGCAGGTGATGTGGCAGGTAACATGACAAGTGGACAATTCACAACTTGTGGCAAGTGGACACTTCACAACTTGTGGCAGGTGATGTGGCCAGGTGACGTGGTAGGTGACGTGGCCAGGTGAAGTGACAAGTGGACAATCCACAACTTGTGGCAGGTGACGTGGCCAGGTGACATGGTCAGGTGATATGGCAAGTGGACAATCCACAATTATGGCAGGTGACGTGGCCAGTTGACGTGGCCAGGTGATGTGGCCAGTGGACAATCCACAACTTGTGGCAGGTGACGTGGCCAGGTGACGTGGCAGGTGATGTGGCCAGATGACATGGCAAGTGGACAATCCATAGCTTGTGGCAGGTGACGTGGCTAGGTGACGTGACAGGTGACGTGGCCAGGTGACGTGGCTAGTAGACAATCCAAAACTTTTGGCAGGTGGCGTGGCCAGGTGACGTGGCAAGTGGACAATTCACATCCTGTGGCAAGTGATGTGGCAGGTGACCAGGCAAGTGGACAATTCACAACTTGTGGCAGGTGACGTGGCAGGTGACGTGGCAAGTGGACAATTCGCAGCTTGTGGCAGGTGATGTGGCAAGTGACACGCTAAATACAAGTACACTGCTGCTCTCTCAGCTGCTAATCACTCTGGTCTCACAAAATGGCTAAAATGGTTAAATAATAATTAATAATAATAATAAAAATAATAATAATTTTTTGAGCTTAGGGAGGTTTTATGATGTAAAACACAGTAAAACGCTGCGAAAATCGTGGCAAAACAGGCGTTTCTAAACACTGGTTTTAGCCTTTAAAAACGTGTGTTCAGCAGAGTTTGCACCGGCGTCCCATGTGCATGGGGCCTTAGACATGCCTGCTATTTGAAATAAACTCTAAAATATACATACAAATATAAAGTGTACAATGCTTATTAATAGTGGTTGTCTCACACTCTAGTCAGTCCTTGTGTGACCGCTTAAAAAAAATTATTGAAGAAATAATAAAATATTAATAGTGAAAAATAAACTCCTGTATTTTTAAAAAAAACAATTCTCATAAAATGTGTTGTAAACAGAAACGCCGCTGTGCAGATCCTCTCTCTCTTGAGTATAATGCATACCATCAACTATGTGCACACCATCAATTATTGGTGGTAAGAATCTTATGCTCCCTAGACTGCCTGTTCACGCTGGTGGCTTCACTACAGCTGATTCCAGGGCTTCCTCAGTAACAGTTCTACCTGCGCTGAACAAGCCAATGTTTTATATGCTTATCTGGTGTTTTTACTTTGTAAGTGTAACTCTTTGGGGGTGGTTTAATAAATGTAGCAACAGAGAAACACTATGGTAGTGTTTGTTGTTCCATGTTACAAAACCACACTGATGAAGTAAAGGAAGTAAACCCCACCTCCCCGCCCCCCCCCCCAAAAAAAATGGGGAAAAAGCAAATACTTCAAGAGAAAGACATAATAAGCAAGTATGCATAGCATACTTGCTCATTATGTGGCACTTACTTGAAATCGAAGCACCCAAAGTGCTCCTCGTTCGACGACGCCGCCACCATGTCCCCTCGCAGATTCTTCCTGGTATCGCTACTCCGGCGCTGTCATTGGCCGGAGCGGTAATGATGTCACTTCCGCCCCATGCGTGCGGGACCGGCAGATACCTGCGCGAGAATACGGCATTAACCCACTTAAAAAAACTGCACGCTCAGGGCGCCTCCGGCGTTGTCTATGACGCACAATCGCCGTAGACATCGGCACCTGTCATTATTGTAAATTTCCCCTAAACCATGCAGGTTTAGGAGATATTTCTTGCACCTACAGGTAAGCTTAATCTAATTTCGGGTATTTTTGTTATCGTTTTAACAAACTAAAACGAATGCGCAGAATGCGAAATCTTAAAGATCCGACATTAAAAAAAATGCTTTATTTTCTTTCTTTGTTCATTTTTGTTCCTACAACAGTTCGATATAGATAGGAGTTTCGACATGACGCTCACAATAGCAATCTGTGTCTATCGAACCTGTGGTTGAATGTGCCTAACCTTAACTCTATTAGTCCAAGATTATTCTACATAGAGAGAAAAGATTCAACATTATAGAGAGATAAGATAGTGTTGGGGTAGACCATTTGTCATGAACGACGAAGATTCGACGAAGCAGCGAAAAACATACAAACGTTGAACCTGTCATTGAAGGCTTATGGTGTCTGTCGAATGTTCTAAGGAGATTCAACAAGCAGCTAAACTGTATGATGCCGCAATTGTACATTTCCGGTCAAATGCTCGGCCCATAGGCCATAGAAGAATTTGAATGTTGGTTGACTAATAATAAGAATTTATAAATATAATTATTACTAGTGTCATACAACATTAGAATTCTTCTTCAGCTTGTAGGCGGAACATTCGACCGGAAATATACAATTGCAGCATGATACAGTTTTTAGCTGCTCCGTCTAATCTTCTTAGAACATTCGACAGACACCATAAGCCTTTAATGACAGATTCAACCTTAATTCATTCAGATTTCCGGATGAATGCATTTTTTTTATGAAACAAAATACATAAAAACTAATTTCAGGAGTAACTAAATAAATATATTTTCGGACGAAAACAAAATTCCGAAACAAAATATTTTAGTGTGCATATGTTTATTTACAACACATTTTACAGGAGTTGTTTTTTCACTATTCACTGCACAGCAGTGTTTCTGGCCCAGATTCACAGAGCGATTACGCTTGCGCAACAGGAGATGCGCATGCGTAAGTCTAAATGTGCGCGTGCGTTTCGATGCACGGCATCCCCAAAGCGAGATACGCAAGAAATCTACTTTTTTTGGTCCGGCGTAATTTCGTTAGACAGGCGCATCCGTCCGCGCAAAACTGCGCTAGACAGACCATTGATTTGCTAGTCAAATATGCTAATGAGGGACTTACGGGGATCCACAAAAGAACGTTGGGGCAGCGTAGGCTACGCAGTGTGCGCAACAGCAAAATGTCCTGTCTAAAATTAGAGCATATAAAAGCTGGTCTAAAAAGAGAAAAAAAGTCTACTTGTTAGATAAAACAACACTGTTAGTGAGGAGCTCAGCAGTCACACGTGTTGCACAACAATCTGTATGCCAACATGCCAGGGGCATCGTCGCGCATAGCTATACTACTGACTTTAGATGAACAAAGAAGGATGAGGGCACGGAGGATGGCACAGAGGATGGCACGGGAGAGGATATACCGCACCCGCATAGACCTGTTTGGCATGAGTGATTCTGAGGTGTATCACATCTTCAGATTCACCCCTCATGTCATCCTGGAATTAACCATAACCCTGCAGGAGGACATCACCAGCCGAACACAACGCTCACATGCAGTGCAGCCACTGGTCAAGGTCATGGCAACACTCCATTTCCTTGCCAGTGGCTCTTTTCAGCGTACAAGTGGAGTGGTGGCTGGGATGTCCCAATCCTCCATGAGCAGATGTGTGCACCAGGTTGTCCCTGCAATCCTCAGACGCATGGCCAACCAAATCATCAAACCCACCACTGAGGACCTGCGGCTGAAGGCAATGACAGATTTCTACAGAATTGCCAGATTCCCACGCACCATCGGGGCCATTGATTGCACACATGTGGCACTCCAGCCCCCCCAGGAGACAGAGCATATGTACCGCAATCGGAAGCATTGGCATTCCATCAACGTACAGGTGATAGTCGATGACCAAGGCCTCATATGGCACGTCCGTGCCAAACACCCAGGGTCCAGCCATGACAGCTACATATACAATCAATGCCACATCCGAATGGAATTCGATCAGAACGTGTATGGGGACACCTGGCTGGTTGGTGAGTGACATGGGTGTCAGGCATGACTATCCCCTCCCATGATGCACACATCACAAGGGGCACATGCATGACTAACATCCTCCTGTCTTTTCCCTTACAGGTGACTCTGCATATCCACTGGGACCCCATCTCATGACTCCTATCCGGAACCCCCAAACCCCAGGAGAGGAAAGATACAATCAAGCACATGCCCAAACACGAGCAGTGGTGGAGCGCACCTTTGGCCTCCTGAAGTCACGTTTCCGATGCCTGGATAAGTCTGGGGGTACCCTCTTGTATTCCCCAAAATTTGTGTGCCAGATCATCGGTGCATGTTGCATGCTGCACAACTTCGCAGTAAGAAAGGGCCTGCAGATTGACCTACGTGATGACCTGACCCCTGAACCAGACAATCCCCCCCTAACCGAGGCTACCACGTCTTCTGAGGGAAGAGCAGCCAGGAGACAACTCACATTGGGCATCTTTGCACGTTAAACACACACATTAATCATGGCACAATGAGAATGCATGCATGCACACCACTGTGGTCCCTAGCACACACACCCCACATCCACATCAAATTGGATTGGCACCAGTCCACCATGCTGGATTTGTGAGCAGCAACGCCACGCCAAGGCTCCAATTATGTCACTGTACATTCATACACCATTCACACGGACCTGGGGATCACTTCTCCCTGGTCCTGGGGAACCCTTCTCCACCAAAATTGAGGGTGACACCCCTTTTCCGGCAGGAATGTCACCCCCACATTCAAACAGCATTCACAACCCAAAAAAAAAAATGACCAGCAAAATCAAAAATTTTCCAGCAAAAAAAAAATCAAAAAAAGGGAAAAATAAATGATTGCCCTTTACGTGAGCCACGCCTGGGGCGCCCCCGGCCACGGCCCCGGCTCCTCAGGGTAGACTCATGGGGAGGGGGAAAACCGGGGAAGGAGGAGCAGCCCCTGATCTCTGCCCACCTGGCGGCCTGCCCTCCAAGGCCACGGCTATTCTGTCCAGGGCAGCACCAAGTGTTGCTGTGTTGGCCTGGATAGCCTGGGTAAGGGCCCTCACATCCTGCCCAACGCCTGCTGATGTCGTCTGCAGTTCGTTTAGGCAGGTTGTGAAAGCCCGGGAGTGGGAGTCCAGGTTCCCTAGCGTATCCTTGATGGAGGACAGGCTCTCCTCCATCCGCACCAATGTCTGGCTGACCTGTCCCAGATGGCGGGTCTGGAGGAACTGGTCCCTTCTCAGAGTGGCGGGCAGGAGATCGGCCACCCCCCTGGTGTTCTGGGATGACTTCTTGCCTCCAGCTGATGCTTGTGGCCGGGGAGAAGGGGAGGCCCTTGGGAGGGGAGCCATGTTGGGGGATGAGGGGGGGGGGCTCCCCCTTAGGGAGGGCTGCCTTCTGCCAGCCAGAGGGAAAGAGTCCAAAAAAACCAAAAGTCCAGTGCCTGACATAGACTCCTCCTTTTCATGATTCTCCTCCTCCTCAACCTCCTCCTCCTCCTCTTGAACCTCCTCCGCGGACTCCGGCCTTGTTGGGGGGGCCTCATTAGGCTGCTGTCCTGGGGATGGTGCGGTCAGGCCAGATGGCCCTGCACCCTCCTGCACATCTGTGGATGACACAAAACATTCACAGGTTGGAGGATCCACACACTTGCCACATATTCCCTTTCACCCCCTCCCCCACACATGCTACACACCTGATATTAAAAAAAATACTTACCTGGCACCACGAGCTCTGGACTTGAGTCAAAGCCGGGCAGGCCCTCCACTTCATGCCGATGAAAGGTCAGGGCCACCGCACGCTCCTCCGCTGTCAGCCTAATACGGCATGGTGGGCCCCCTCCTGTGCCCCTGGCATGGGCATGCATTTTGGACAGCTTCTGTTTGACCAGATGCCGGAGGTCATTAATTTTTTTGTCAATCCCAGACCGGGTCCGTGTCTCCCCCTCCCCCGCTGAATTGACCTGCTCAGTAATGAGGTCCCAAATCTCCCTCCTCCTGGCCGGGGTGGTGTTGGCACTGTCTGGGCCGTGGAGGAAACGCCCATAATCGCTAATGGCCCGGGCAAGAATTATTTTTTCCCCCACAGTAAAATTGAGTTTTCGCTTTCTCTCTGTCATACTTCCAAAAAAACTCACTCCCAGTCAACAAAAATCAGTCACAAAAACAAGCACAACCAATCAAGCAAGAACACACACAAAGAGAAAACTAACACCCAAAAAATCACACAAGCACTCAGCAAAAAACAGTCACAAAAACTAACAGCAAAAAATCAGCAAGAAAACAAACAAACAGAAATATATCAAACAAACAGTCACTCAAACACTTATCAAAAAACACTTTCAAAGATCTACTAACAAACACTTGATCACACAGAACACTAATCTGACAAATACAAAACAAAACGCAACGAACAACAGGACAAAAGCACTTGGTTAAATGGGAAGGGACAAAGGATGTACTTTTGCAATGCAAGTGCGTTTGTGTCTGTCTATTTATGCTGTTTGCGTAGTTCACTAAGTTGCCCTAGTCCATTTCCAATTTCACTGATTGCGCCGCTCCCGAGTTGTGAGCATGCGCACAGCGGAGCTGACCATGGTCTCCTTCAAGCGCGCATGCGCGAGCCGGCCGGCCCTTCATTTGCATGGGGTCACGGCTCATTTCAATGTAACACGCCCACGTCCTTCCCAATTTGTATTACTCCGCCTTACGCCTCTGAAATAATGTTACACATGCGCAATTTTCTGCGCAAAAGCTACGAGAATAGGGTGATTACGCGGCAAAATTGCGCAAGTCTAACGTAAAGGCGGTGCGCTACGCCGGTCCAATAATGCGCAGATGTACGTGAATCTGGGCCCCTGTTTATAACACATTTTATATGAAATTTTTTTAAGAAAATACAGGAGTTTATTTTTTACTATTATTATTTTATTATTTCTTCAATAATATTTTTTGAGCGGTCACACAAGGACTGACTAGAGTGTGAGACAATCACTATTAATAAGCATTGTACACATTATATATGTATGTATATTTTAGAGTTTATTTGATAGCGCCGCACTGTTTAACAATTATTATAGTCTATATTAGGTGTGGTGATTCATTGAGAGTGTCACAGCAGCTGTGGAGATATTGGGGTCAATTCACAAAGTTTTATTTTCAGATTGCGAGTGTTATTTTAACGATTTTGCACGTTATTGAAGCTAGTTCAATTCACTAAACGATTTAACGCTTTGAAAAATCATCAAATAACGTTTCCCTACACAGAACCGATATTTTAAGGTGTGGATCCTTATTAAAGAGTCAAATCGTTATTTTAAAGATTCAAAACGTTATTTTAAAGAGTCAAATCGTTAAGTATGTACAGAAGTGCAATTCACAAAAAAAATTTTGACAGTTATCAATCGTTAAGCAATCGTTAAATTAACACCTCCCTCAGGGTGGCGTTACGACATTTCCCAGGCGATATTTTGTTGTTTGAGGAAGCTTTTGGCGATTTTTGTAGTGTAGTGTAGTGTTGGGCAAGCTAGAACCGTGCTCTATTTGAACTTAAAATTATCCAGAGGTCGAAGAAGAACATGTTAGAATGTTGTTCAGATTTATAAACGTGTATTCCGTTCACATACTATTTTGGATGACTTTTCTGAAACCCAGGTGATAGCTAAATTCCGATTATCATCTCCCATGATTTATTCTCTGTATGAGGAAATACACATGGCTTTAGAAAAGCACACACTAGAAGTTTTGCACATCACATGCTCAATCTCCATGTGTATTGCTTGTGTCTCCCTCTCTCTCTCTGTATCTGCTCTTTTCCACATGCAGCTGTTCTCCTCCCCTTCTGCTCCCAGAATGCATCTCTCCAGCATTATTTAACGATCTTAAGAGTTATTTTAACGTCCCAAATGTTAAAAATAACGTCTGAGTAGTTAGCATAACGTTTGGATAAAGAGTCAGTTGAAAACCATAACGACTATGTTAAATAACGATTATAGCTTTCGTGAATGTTTGCTAGCGTTAAATAAGTAGTGCTAATTTAACACCTGAAGAAAACCAATAACGTTTCTCTTTGTGAATTGACCCCATTGTAATTTATTATTACTATTACATTTATATTTGGATTTATGCTAGTATTTGGCGCTGATTGCTTTTTTCACAGTTTATAATGCCTGCTATTTGGCGCACTTTGTCTGCAGTTAGTATCACCCTGTAGAGTCTCTGCCTTTCACCGATTTGCTGGCTGATTAGCATTACTGGTAACATTTTTACTAAAGACTAGAGGTTAAAAATATTCATGATTATGATGTTTCCGTATAGTAAAATTGTAGCTGGTTCTGAAAAAGTGCATTTAAAGGATCACTAAACTCAAAAATTAAAACCTTCAAATCCGAACTATGAAGGTTAATTTCATTGTTCAACATTCCTGATTTCACTTCACTTCTGAGTAAAAGAAAAAGTATTATATTCTCTTTTCATAACAGACAACTGAAGTTAAAATAGCGACTTACTGCTGTCTCTGAAAATGATCAAAATGCAGAGCCTTAAGTCATTGCAAAAAATATGTGACCTTTCTGCTCCCCTCCTGCATACTACTATTCCAAAAAGTGAGGCCGATTTAAAACTTTAGCAGTTATAACTTGACAGATATCCTTGGTTTCCAGGGCAGCTTGAGCATTTAAAGAGTAAAATTTTACTTGTATCTTAGTGCAGACTTATAGGAAAAGTTGTGCACATGTACCGTGTGTAACACATAAAGAGCAGAGCACAATGCACACAATACAAGCTTCAGGCCTTGTACACACGACCGGTTACCTCGACAGAATCCATCAAGAAACTTGGTGGCATCGCTTTTTTGCCGAGGAAAACGGTCGTGTGTATGCTTTTCATTGAGAAAACTGTCGAGGAACTCGACGAGGAAAAAAGAGAACAAGTATTTCCGCAACGGGAGTCTAAATTTCCTCATCGTTTTCCTCGTCGGGCTGGTTTTCGACGAGAAACAGGTTGGTGTGTATGCTTATAAACCCGCGCACCTTCGGTAAAAGTAGCTTTGTAATGAGATAGCACATTTGTCACGCTGTAACAGACGTAAAAGTGCAAATCCTTTCTCTCACCAAACTTTTACTTTTTTTTCAATCAATAGTTTTTATTGTAGATTTTTTCAAGGGAACAGAAAAGAAAAAGGGAAAACGTAAAAGCACAGGGTACAAAGGGGTATGCACAGTATTCATATCGTACATGGAACATTGTATATTACAGAACAAAACAGAGATAAATATAGTTAAGACAATTAATCAAGTATTCAGTGGAACAGATATTTACAAACGTCAACAGTGCTTGGGCCATATAGACCAGCATATATCAAAATGTTTGTTTGTCATGGAGTTAAGTGCTATAAGCTTTTCAAAAGTGAAATTCCTGTGGACCTCTGTCAGTACATCTGAGACATTTACAGTGTTTTTTGATTTCCAATTCCGTAGAATGGACATGCGCGTTTCCAACAAAACATGTGTAACTACTGATCTCATGTGGAAAGGGAATCTATCAATGTGTATATTAAGAAGAGCTAATGCCGGGTCTGGTTGAGTCAATATCCCTGTCATGGAAGAAATGCGTTTAAAAACCTGGTTCCACAGGCTTCTCACGTGTGGACAATACCAGAATACATGCATGAGATTGCCCACTTGACCACATTCTCTCCAACAGTTGGCCGGGGTGCCAGGATAGAACGTGGCCGATCTCAGTGGAGTGTAGTACCATCTATTGGTCAATTTAATGGTCAATTCCCAGTGTTTCACACAATGAGATGCTTTATGAATCGTCTGAAAGGCGCACGACCAATCCTCTTTCGTGAATCTAGTACGTAGGTCTACCTCCCATTGTTTCATTGCTGTCGTCTTAGACATTTTCATCTTATCTTGAAATATATTGTAGAAAACTGATATGCCCTTTGAGACAGGTTGTGCGACAGAATACATTTTCCACATCCTCTTTGGAAGGGATATGGTTGGGGGAGGCAATGAGTGGAGGAAACGTACAATTCTGTCACAAGTGTGAAAAGATCTGTCAGGTAAATGGTATTGAGATACGACTAAGGTAGGATGTAGAGGCATACCTTTCGTAAAAAAATCCGATATATTAGACACCTCGTGTGAATTTAGCTCAGAGACCGTCAACCTGGGTATTTTGGCTTCAAGTAATCGTAATGGTAGTTTGAAGTCAATATCTTGAAATTCTTGATGGTCTTGATTCAGTATATGTCTCCATGCTTTTAATGAAGTCTGTATGGTAGGGGGTAAAGAGGTCAGCTTCCATGGAGCCCACTTGTCGCTGAGTAACATAAGTTTTATGTTTGCCGTCGGTGACAGTATGTTTTCTATGTTTACCCAAGGTGGAACGTCCAGGTCATGGAACCAGTGTTTAAGTTGGTCAAGTCGAGCTGCCCACATATAGTCATGTATGTCGGGTAGGCCTGCTCCTCCTACTTTCTTGTGAGACACCAGATTGTTACGTGAACACCAAGCTTTTTTACCTTGCCAAATATATTTCCAGCCCAACTTTGTGAGGCGATTAAGGTAATGGCATGGTATACACATTGGAATTGCGCGAAAAAGTATAGGATTTGTGGCATAATTAACATTTTAAAAGCCGATATTCTACCCATCCAGGATACTTCTTTTTCGGACATCCCTTTGAGTTGGGTTTCAATTTTGTCAATCAGTGAGGGGAAGTTAGCTTTGATAAGCGTAGAAACATTACTTGTAAGGGTGATACCAAGATATTTGAGATAACCCGAACTCCAGGTGTAAGGTAATTGGGATTGTAGGTTACTCTTAATATGAGGTGGCACCCCCAAGTCAAGGATAAGAGACTTGTTAAAATTAACCTTGTAATAGGAAATCAGTCCAAATGACATTAAAACTTTGTGAACTTCATGCAATGATTTAACAGGGTTGGTCAACAGTAGTATCACATCATCAGCAAAAAGATTGATAGTGTGATTTTCATGGCCAAATTGAAAACCCGAAATCCCCAGATTAGACCTGATGGCTTCGGCTAGGGGTTCTATTATTAGATTGAAGATTGACGGGGATAGAGGGCAGCCCTGCCGTGTACCATTCGTTATAGGGAAAGATTCTGAAAGAAACCCAGAAGAGTACACTCGAGCAGAGGGGCAAGAGTATAAAGCCAATATCGCAAATAGGATAGAGCCCTGAAATCCAAATTTCTGTAGAACCATTTCTATGTATGTCCAGTGTACTCGATCGAACGCCTTCTCTGCGTCAATAGATAACAACAGAGAAGGCGTTCGAGTTTTCCCAGCATGGTGAATAATATTAATGATACGCCTGGTGGCGTCAGAGGCCTGTCTCCCCCTCACAAAGCCCATCTGGTCGCTCCGGACAAGTGTAGGGATGATGTGTTTTAATCTTGCGGCTAAGAGTTTTGCGTAAATCTTGGTATCAGTGTTAAGGAGGGAAATAGGTCTAAAGTTCGCTGGTGTGCCTGGGGTCTTACCAGGTTTTGGAATTGTTACTATGTGTGCCCTCAACATTTCTTGGGGAAGGGAAGCGGTGGTTATAAAATTGTTGAAGACTGTCGACATATATGGTGCCAAAATTGTTTGAAATGATTTGAAATATTCATTGGAAAAACCATCGGGACCTGGTGATTTCCCCATAGGAAGGGAGTGTATGATTTTCATTACTTCTTGCGACGTGATTGGTAAGTTAAGATCCTCTAGTTGTTGGGATGTTAGAGAGGGGAGTTTCAGTTTATGAAGAAAGGATTGAATGTCGTTTACACTAGGTTGGGGAGTATTGGCGTCTTCTTTAAGGTTATACAGAGAGCCATAGTATTTCGCAAATAGATCAGCAATTTTTTTGGGGTTCGTGACTTTGTGTAGGGAGAATGGGTCATTGAGAAAAGCTATTCTAGATTTATTGCGCATAGCCTTTAATCTATTTGCTAAGTATTTACCTGCCTTATTTGCGTTGCTATAATGGTTGAGTTTAAGCCTCCTCAAGTGTTTATCATATTGTTGCGATAAAAGCTCCCTGAGGTTTTCTCTAAGGTCTTTCAATGTGGCGGTCAAGGAAGGGGATGGTGACTGTTTATTACGGGTCTCAGTATCCTGTAGGTCATTGAGGACTTCTTGGATTTGTTTAGATCTATTCCTTTTTTCTATTGCCCCGATTTGTATGAGAATACCTCTCATAACTGCCTTGTGAGCATTCCACAAGACATTGGGATCATTCACAGAATCTGAATTGAGACGGAAATAATTAGTAAGGTGTTCGGTAATGGATTTTTGGTGGTGTGGATTGAGTATAGTCCTATTGTTACAGCGCCAGATGGGTGAGGAGGAAGAGACCCCTCTTTCTATTATAGACAAGGATATAGCAGCGTGGTCAGACCACGTAATGTCATGTATTGATGTTTTATCTACGTCTTGTAGCAACCATTTGTCTGTCAAGAACATGTCTATTCTCGAATAGGAACCATGTCTCCCTGAAAAAAAGGTGTAGTCGCGTTCATTCGAATGAAGGCACCTCCATGTATCAAATAGTTCCTCTGAATGAAGAAGTGGTAGGAGTGTTGGTGCACCTCTCATCCTTCCAGACGAGGAGTCCATCATTGGATCTGAAATGACGTTAAAATCCCTGCACACCAATAGTCTGCCATGTCGTAAAGAATTAGCTCTCTTAAGCACTCTACGTATGAATCGCAGCTGGTGGGAGTTTGGAGCGTAAAGTGAGACTATGGTGTATGGTTTAGCGTTAATGTCACCAGAAATTATCACGTATCTGCCTTTGATATCAATGATAACATCTTTAGGTTTGAAAGCAAGAGAATTTTTGAACGCTATTAGAACACCTCCTCTTTTGGCCGTCGGGTTGGAAGCAGTATAGATGTTAGGAAAGTCTCTATGAGTAAATTGCTGAGTTTTATTCATCTGGAAATGTGTTTCTTGTACACACAGGATATCCTCTTTAGATTTGTGAACCTCTTTCCATAACGAAAATCTTTTCGCCGGGTGGTTCAGTCCCCTAGCATTTATAGACAGTATTGTGATCACCATAGTGTTGTTGGTACAGCAGTGTGTTTAACAACCGTGGTTTGGTACTCACATATTAGGTAAAGATCACTTCCATTTGCGACTAGCAAGACAGTCGAGGCAAGATGTGGGCCAGTTCCGGATTTGTCAGAGGAGAAGATGTCCTGAAGAAACCTGTGCATATCACGAAAACAAACAAATAAGGTAGAAACAAAAAAACCATAAACAGTCAACCAGATAAATTTAAGAAATGGATCCATCAACTGATCCTATCGCAGACGTAGCTGCTATTAAGTTAACGAGGGAAAAAGAGCTACCGTTTAGCCACTCTATACCGGAGACATTTTAGGTAGGGCTTGAGTCAAACTTGAGCTTTGCTGCCGTTTGTAGATTTCTTGGTTTTCTTGCGGGAAACTACCTGCCAGTCGTGCTGAATCACTTGGGGGTTATTCATTTTGCGTGGATCCGTGGTTTGGTCCGGGACTATCCCCCAGCGATGTAGTAGTACCAATCCTTCCTCCAGGTTGGATATCAAAATATCAGAACCATCATGAGTAATCACCAATGTAGCCGGATATTTCCATTTGTGTGGTACGGCGTGATTTCTCAATGCTTTGGTGACTGACAGCAGATTCCGACGGCGCTGCAAAGTGTGCCTGGAAAGGTCTGGCAGGACCCTGAGATTTCCGTATTGTTGGGGAAGGCTTCCTGGTCTACGTGATGTTTGTAAAATTATGTCTTTCACATGAAAAAAATGGATTCGGAGTAAAACATCCCTAGGGATTTCATCAGGGAGAAACGACGGTTTAGGAATCCTGTGTATGCGGTCAATCAGGAGATCCTGGGCCGTTGCCTCTGGTAACATTGAGGAAAATAGAGTTTGTGCGTTTTGGAGGAGTTGGTTAGGAGGCACTGACTCAGGCACACCCCTTAACTTGAGGTTATTCCTTCTAGATCTGTCCTCGAGGTCTGCCATTTTGTCTTTAATCCATGTAATTTCATCTCTCTGACTTGAGTGTGCATCCACCATAACATTGTGTGATGAGGCAAAATTCTCCATTCTGTGTTCGATTGTATCCACCCTGGTAACCAGAGTATGTACCTCTCTCTGACATTCAGTCAAACCTCTGTACAGATCTGCTTGCAGGGAAGATCTAAGGGAGAGCAGCATTTCCTTAAGCATTGTGTCAGAAATGGGTTTATCAGCCTTAGGAAAATTCTCAATGGGATCCCCTTCTCTTTCTCTAGGGTTAAGAGAGGTCTGAGAATGGGTGGCCATCTCCATGACGCTTTCTGGCCTAGGTGGGGATTCCCTCCTTGGTTTAGATTTAACCAGGCTTCTGGTAGTGGGACTCGGGGTTCCCGAGGGAGTTCTGTTTAGTGTGCCACTCGGGAACGAATTGTCATGTTGCGTACCTTCATTGGAGCAGTGCGGTATAGCCTGCAGAATTCCCCTCATAGAAGCCGCGCCATTTTGAGGAGTCCCGCTCGCCGTGAGGGGAATGAAACTATCCAGTTTCTGAGGCTGCAGCGTTTTTTTCCGGTTTCTTCCCATCACCGCGTCGTTCAGTGAGGACTCACAGACAAGCGGGACGTCTTGGACAATCGAAATGCCCCCGGTGTGCGCTGTTGTAGGCTGAAATCTCCGGTGTGTTACAGAGCTCCCGGGTCAAGCGGCCATCTTAGAGGCCGGTAGCCACGCCCCCCTATCCAAACTTTTACTTAACACGCAGTAACATGAGATTAGCAAAAGCAGCCCCAAGGGTTGTGCCAGTGTAATCGAACTTCCCCTGCCGTCTATGTGTTGTACGTCACCGCTTTTGACAATGAGGAGATTTGGTCTTGACAGTGTGTACGCAAAGACAGCTTGTCCAGTTCCTCAACAAGCCTAACAAGGAACTCGTCGAGGAAAACGATGTGTCTTTTCCGACGAGTTCCTCGGTCGTGTGTACGAGGCCTCAGGAGTATGCAAAACAACAATTTTCCCCCCATTTTCCCACTCAGCAATATTCTCTCTTCCAAAAAAAAAACAGTATCAATCTGCACACTCAAACACAAATTCCAGCTGCAAGTCAAAATTCTCCCTAAACAAAAATGTAAAAAAAAAAATACCCCTACACCGAGTACAAATCTCCACCTGACTGCTGAACTCCCATCTCCCAGCTCAAATCTTTGTTTCCCCCTAAATCTTCCCTCTCTGCACAAATATTCCCTCCCCTAATCTTTCCTTCCAGCACAATTTTTTTTCTCCTTAAATCCCTCCTCCTACCACAAATCTTCTCCCTGCAACAAATCCCCCAACCAAAATAAAAATGCCACCAGCACGAATCATCTTCCCCAAATCTTCTGTCTCAGCACAAATGTCTCCCCCAAGATCCACCCCCTCCAAAAAAAAAAAAACCTTAAGCATAAATCTCCCCCTCCCTGAACAAATCCTCTATCCTTCCCAACTCCCTTCTCCCAGCAAAAAATCCTCACAAAATCCTTCCCCCAGCACAAATCCTTCTCCACCACAAATACCCCTCCAGATTTGCTCTCCTAGCACAAACTCATAACAGAAAAAAGGAAAGTAGGAACAGGGTTTTACATGTGGCTATAAGGACAACATTGAAATATACAAATGCTTTAAATAACATGCTTGGAAGATGCCTTAAAGCTGTACATGGTGTTGTGGCACAGTACAATTTCCCTGCACCAGTCCTTTATTTTTTCTGTGTTTTCCTTGACCCTTTCACAGCCTTATCTGTCAACTGTGTTAAGTACTGTCCAATATTGTCTTACAGACAAAATACCGGTTTTACGAGTACACTTCAGAAATGTACATGCAATAGAACTATTAGAGACCAAGAGAGTATTTATAGCATATCAATGAAGTACATGGCACAATTAGCATTATTGTTCTGCCTCCCTCTCTCACACGTTGATATTTCAGGAGTTGCAGATATACGGTAGAGGAAGTAGCATGACAAGACTAGGCAAATCACATCATTGGGACATGGGGTACCAATAATAAATACTTTGCTTTGAGACTAGTTCTGTAACACAAAAACAGATGGCAGCACAAGGCTGCACACACAGACACAGAGAGCACCAACCTTCATAAGTCATAAGTCAGTGTGCCAAAAAACATTGTTCTGTGTACATCGGGAGCTGTGCAACTGGTGCTATTCTGATCACGTGCATTGCCACTTCAGCTATTTCATCATGGACAGCAAGTTAGAACAATGAGCAAATGTCAAATTCTGTTCCGTATGACACACCGATAATGGCAGCAATGTTGCAGGCACAAATACACAAATTGCCGAATGGTTTCGACATTTTCGGGGGTTGAGCTTCTTGAAGGTCTTCCTGATCTCTTGTTATCTTCCAGTGATGTCCTAGTGCTCTTACTGTTCAATTTTTTTTATTTAATTTCAAAAGTGTAAACACAGGTGCACATTACAGGATATAAAGTTGACGATAGAGCAAAACATTCAATGCAAAACATGCGAATCTTAACGTTCAAAGATACCTGAGGAGCAAGTACATAAACAACATTATACTTATATTTATATTCAATCGTACCTTAGGTGTATAAAATTACCACTTTAAGGTAGGTGGTGGCGTAGTCAACTATATGAATTAGGTTTGAATTAGATTATTGAACATTTTTGCCAGAAAAAGAAAACATATAAGAACATTAAATAAAATAAAGTGAACATTTACCCTTTTCCACTAGACAGTCTCTGATGGTGACTATTTAAGTACCCTAATTGTCATGGCATTGCTGAAGTCCAAGCGTGCCATGGAGCCCACATACTCAATGCTTCTTCATAGTTACCCATTGCTGAAGCGTGTAATATTTCGTAAGTGCTATGTATTTTTACTGTGCCTATAACTTCAGATATCAGAGGAGCTTCCACATTTTTCCAGTGTCTTAAAACAACTAATCTAGCAGCCATCAGTATGTTTGCGATTACCGTCTGGTATATTTTAGGGAGCTCATCCAAGCCCAGGGACAGAATGGCCATGCCGGGACTCAATGGAGAGCAGAGGGCTGAGATGTCATTAATTATTCTCCCAATTTCTTCCCAGAATGGTTGGATTTTGCTGCAGCCCCAGAGGATGTGAATCAGTGTTCCTCTATCTCCACACAACCTCCAACATCCTGAAGAGGTGTCTGGAAAGATTTTAGATAGTTTGTGTGGGGTGAGGTACCAGCGAAGGAGTATCTTCTGGTGCATCTCCCGTAGATTTGTGCTCTTCGTGGTGGAGAGTTGCAGTCTAATGGATTTACCCCAGCGTGAGGGCGGATAGTCTATTGCCAGTTCCTGTTCCCATGCCAATATGTTCGGGGTTTTAACTAGAGTTTCTTTATCTTGTAAGCCCTTATATATAACAGAAATACCTTTATATTTTGTAGTAAGCTGTTGGTAAAATTTAGCTATTGACACCGGGAGATAGGTTAAAATTTGTGTGTTTTTCTCCATTAGATGAGACAACTGGGTATGTCTAAAAATTTCGGACGCAGGCAAATGAAACGCACGTTGGAGTGTGTGGAATGGCTTTAGCCTGGAATCGAGGAGTAAGTCCTCGAGTGACACTACCCCCCCTCTCTCCACACAGAGAGATTGATATCAGGGACTATGAAGTGAATTGCGGTAATGGGTAAATGGAAAGGGACCAAAGATCCCCCCCACTTATGTGCAGTGCGTAAGTATGTCCATGCTCTCACCGAGGCAAGTATGGGCGGTGCTAGGTTCCTATCTAAAGCTCTACTGTGATGCACTGTCATTAGGAAGTCTTTTAAGTTTCCCTTCGGGATCTGTATCCTCTCCAGTTCTCTCCATAGTGCATTGGAGTAAGGATCCATCCACTGACGGAGCTGAGCCAGAACAGAAGAGAAATAATAGTCCTGTAAATGAGTGTGACCTATCCCTCCCGCCGATCTAGTGTTGATCAGTTTGCCAAAGGCACACCTCGCCTTCCTCCCCTGCCACAAAAATCTATTGAGGGTAGATTGTAGTGTTGTAAAAAAGGAGTTGGGCAGAGGAATGGGTAAAGTTCTAAATAGGTACAACAGTTGCGGTAAGATTGACATTTTAAAGGCTGCTAGCCTACCCAGCCATGATAATTCTATGTGGGATAATTTCTGTAGCTTGGCTTTAAGGGAGGTCAAGAAAGGTAAATAGTTGGCTGCCATCAGGTCTTCAGGGTTAGAAGTTAAGTTCACCCCTAGGTAATTAATGCCCTGATCTTTCCATACGTAAGGGAATTTGCTCTGCAGAGTTTGTTTGAGTTCTGCCCCTATACCCATGTCCAATATGTATGATTTTGTCTCATTAACTTTATAGTAAGATACCGATGCGAAGGTCCGCAGTGCCTCAGTCACAGCATCTAGTGATGTACTGGGTTTGCTAAGTATTAGAATGATGTGGTCTGCAAACAGACTTATAACGTGCCTTCTGGGTCCCACAACCAACCCCGTAATCTGCGGATGGGCTCTGATGTATGCCGCCAGGGGCTCCATCATCAGATTAAAAATGAGCGGTGAGAGGGGGCATCCCTGGCGCGTGCCATTTGTTATCGAGAACGGGGTAGACATTACCCCTGCTATGTACACCCGGGCTGAGGGCTGCGTATACAAGGCCATGATGGCAGTATAGATTAGACCTTCAAATCCAAATTTTTTCAGAACCCCCTTTAGGAACCCCCAATGTATTCTGTCGAACGCCTTCTCTGCATCCAATGATAGGAGCAGAGAAGGCGTTCCCCTCCTCTTGGCCATGTGGGTCAGATTTATCAAACGTCTAGTAGCGTCCGATGTCTGTCTGCCCCTGGTAAACCCGGACTGATCTATATCTACAACGTCAGGGAGAACATCAACCAACCTATTAGCTAAAAGTTTAGCAAACATCTTAATGTCATTATTCAATAATGAAATCGGTCTAAAGTTCTGCGGCACATCTTAAGACTTCCCCGGTTTTGGCAGCGCCACAATTGTGGCACTAAGCATTTCTGAGGTGAATGAGGAAGACGCAGCAGCAGACCTATAAACCTCAGTCAAGTGAGGACTCAGAATGTCCTGGAAGGCTCTGTAGTATTCCCCTGTAAAGCCGTCGGGACCAGGGGACTTGTTAAGTGGAAGGGTCTGGATGGTCCTTCTTACTTCTGATTCAGTGATTGGGGAGTTAAGATGCAACAGGTGGTCCTGCGATAATTTAGGGAGATTCACTTTATCTAAAAAAGCGTTGATAATGTCCTCTGTTGGTTGTAATGTGGCGGGATCGTCTTTCAAGTTATAGAGTGAGCTATAGTACTTGTTAAATTTGTCAGCTATATCCTGAGGGTGTGTTAACTTAACTTTAGTCGGTGACTGTAGTATATGTGAGATCTGAGTCCTGGTTCTGTGTCCTTTTAATTTGTTGGCCAAAAGTTTCCCTGCCTTATTGCCACTGGTATAGTAGGTCAGTTTTAGTCTCCTAGAAGCTTTTTCAAAGTCATCCAGAAACTTCAGTCTGAGCTCTGTTCTCAAAAGGGTTAGCTGGTCAGTCAGGGTTTGGGTAGGACAAGATTTGTTTTGACTTTCCAACATTTCGATTTTAGAAATTAGGTTCTTTGTGTGCTGCTGCCTCTCCCTCCTGTACCTAGCTCCTTGTTGTATCATGACGCCCCTCATGAACGCCTTGTGGGCGTTCCAGACCACAAGAGGGTCAGGCACAGAACCCAGGTTATCATCAAAAAAGTGTTGCAGCTTATGCTCAATATACGACCTAGCCAGACCAGCCTGAAGTAATCGAGGATTCGCTCTCCACACAAATGTCGCACCCTGGGCGGAGGAACCACCCACAGAAAGTTTCACCGAGGCATGGTCCGACCAGGTGATATTATTAATTTTAACACATTTACATCTTAACAATAGCTGTTTATCCACCAAAAACATGTCAATCCTACTGTAGGATCTATGCCTGTTGGAAAAAAAGGTGTAGTCCCTCTCATTTGCATTCAAACACCTCCAAGAGTCGTAGAGGTTGCAAGACCTCAGAGACGCCCCCAGGGATGGTGGGTTCCTCCTGGGTGAAGACGTAGTGTCCATGACAGGGTCTGGTGTGATATTAAAGTCTCCACAAACAACCAATAAGCCCTTTTGCACCCGATGGACCTTCTTTAAGATCCTGTGGAAAAAATTAATCTGTCTGGTATTGGGGCATAGACATTTGCCACAGTGTACGTGACAGAATTGATATCACATATTAAGATGATGAAGCGCCCTAGGGGGTGGCAAATAACTTTGTGAGGGGAAAATGCAACTGAATCCCTAACTGCAACCATCACCCCCTTTTTCTTGGTGGCCGCATTGGCGTAGTAGTTGTAGGGAAATCTGGGGTGGGTGCATTTAGGGGGGGAGCTTTGCATACAATGGGTCTCCTGTACGCATAGAATGTCACATTGTTGTTGCAATGCCTCCTTCCACAGAGACCTCCTCTTGGCTGGGTGATTTAGCCCTTTGGCGTTTAAAGTAAGTATGTTTACTGCCATAGGAGGAAGATTAGAAAGTGCATAATGTTGCGACGTGCAGTGAAACACTTTCGGTTGGCGAGCTGGAGAACCCTGTAGGGGCAGGCGAGGCGTCCTTGGCTGATCCATAGGGGTTGTACTGAGTATAGATCATTGGCTCCAAGCGTATTTGAAAACACATGCGAGTCTAGCTTAAAGGGCGAGAAAAAGGTTAAACCAAAAAAAAATGAAAAAGACAAAACATAGGCTAACAGCCAAAGAACGAGTCTGAACTGGGTGCGGCTCATTGCCACTTAAAAGGTAGGTGGGGTAACAAGAGAGTTCGGAGCGGGGAGAAGATTATTTCTCCAGCGGCCAAAAAGTTGAAAATGATGGCTTCCTCCAGGTCATTTGTGAGAGCGGGCGTTTCCACGGTTGACCGTGCTCCATTCTGATTCCAGGTTCCTGTTGCTGTGGCCTCGGTGCTGCTGAGTTGGGGAGTCAGGAACTATCCCCCATGATTTCAGTAGAGCCAAGCCCTTGGCAAGGGAGTCTATAACATAGTCCTTCTCTTCCTTTGTGACTATGAGTTTAGTTGGGAAACCCCACTTGTACGTCAGATTGTGGTTCCTAAATGCTTTTGTGATGGTGTTTAGATTCCTCCGCTTCTGGAGCGTGTGCTGCGAAAGGTCCGCGTAGAATTGCAGGTTGGAGTAGGGGGCTAGGATCAGCTCTTTTTTCCTGGATAATGTCATAAGTTTTTCTTTTGTATGATAGAAATGAAACCTGAGAATGACATCTCTCGGTACGTTTTCTGAGAGGTATGCGGGTTTAGGAAGTCTATGGATCCTATCCACAGTGAAATCTAATTCGGACAGGTCTGGCATTGTGGCAGCGAACAATCGTGCAGCGTACCCGCGCAAGTCCTGTGGCTTAACTGATTCAGGAATCCCCCTGATCTTAACGTTATTTCTTCTAGATCTGTCCTCTATTTCTGCCATTTTGGATTGTAGTGCTTCGATATCATCCTCAGTGCTCTCATTGGCATCAACCAGGTCATTTATTGTCACTGCATACTCCCCCATCTTGTCTTCAATATGGGACACTCTATCAGCAACATGTCTTAGATCTGCACTGAATCTATGTACACAGGATACCATATCAGAATGAAGGGAGCTCCTGAGTGACACTAGCATTTCTTTTAGAACAGTGTCAAGTACAGGCTTATCAGCAGTAGGAAAACGATCTATCGAATCAGGCAGATCCCTGGTGTCATCCCCAGACTCAAGTACAGAGCTCACCTCATGTCCAGCAGCAGTTGCATCCGCCCTGAATCTTGTCTTTTCTGGGCTCCCAGATGATGGGGTAGCGGGTAGAGAGTGTATGCTTTTAGGAGGGCTGCTTCTTTTGGTCGTTTTTCCCTTCTGAGAGGAGGGCTGTGAGGTGCTGTTCAGCGGCGTGGAAGACGGACCGCCGCCATCTTGCCTGGCCTCCATTAGGAAAAACTCTGTGAGCTTCGTGGGTCTCTTCCCTTCCTTCTTGCGCCTAGTCATTGTGGTGGTCTGCTCTGCAGGTCCCGTGGAGCACGATCGCCGTGTCTGTGTTGATTAACACCTCCTGTAGTAGCCGATTTGAGCCGTTGAAGTGCCGCTGGATCCGGAGCTCAGCTAGTGCACGTCCATCCGGGTCCCCGGCTAGCTCCGCACCCCCATGTCCTAGTGCTCTTGAAGCGCACGTGCCACTCCAAAATTTGAATGACTAATATATAGGGATGGGCCAAAGACTCCCCTGTTCGGTTTGCACCAGAATTCCTGAACAGAGAAAAGTTCAGACCCAAACGGCAAACCCTACAAATTAATGGGACCCAAGCGTCAAAAATTAAAGGTGAAGGCTTTAAAGGTGCAAGTTATTGGCCATAAAAGGGTATGGGGGTCCATGTACTGCGTTTTTACAGAAGCAGTAATTTTAATGATGCTTAGAGTGCAACAATAAAAATTGTAAATTCCTTAAAATATAATTCCTATAATCCCTTTGGTCTGCCCCATACTCATTCACATGGGGGGACCGGGATCTGGGGGCTCCCTGCCCGTAGACCCACAACTGCCCATGGTTGTGGGGATGAGGCCCTTATCCCTGTCAATGTGGGGACCAAAGTGCTTTGGGGTGGGGGCAGATCACCCACCCCCCCATGTTGAGGGCATGTGGCCTGGTATAGTTCAGGAGGGGGGCCTTTCCTGCCAGTCTGCATGCTCGGATAAGGGTCTTATATGGCTTTTGGGGGGACCCCACAGTTTTTTTTTTTTGGTATGTGGTTCCCCTTTAAAGCCCTACCAGACTTTAACGGGCTGGTATAGAATGGGGGGGGGGCAGGCCACAATTTCCCCTTTTTTATTGACAGCAATGTGTTTTTTTTTATTCAGCTGTCAGCGGAGAAGCTCATTGATCGCTTATGACTCATCATTTGTTATGGCCGGCTTCCCAGCCCCACTCCTTAACAACTAGCTATTCACTGTGCCCTGATTAGACAAAGCTTTGCCCAATCAGGGCTTAGAATGCACTGTGCAATGTGCAGTGCATTGCAGGGTGTTCAGCGGGGCTCGGCCCAAACCGCTCTCAACCCTACTAATTGCAGCATCCCCGTAAGCTTGCCAAATCACATCAAACTTCCCTGTGGCAGATTTGCCTCGTTTCACCCAGAATTCATATTTGCTCTTTGTTTTTTCCACACGGTAACACACGTGGTGAGAATAGCACCAGTTGCACAGCTCCCAATGTGCACAGGACAATGTCTTTTAGCACCCTGACTTATGAAGGTCAGTGCTCCCTCTGACTGTGTGCATCTTGTGCTGCCATCTGTTGGTGTGTTATAAAACTAGTTTCCAAACTTTCTGATACCACCTGTCACATATGGTTCCCTAACGTGCAAATTTGGGGCAAGTTTTCCTTCAGCTAGCTCTGAAAATGTTGTAGAGTAAACATTTGAATTTGATCAGTGACTGTGTGATAACAAAGACAATTCTTATATAAGAAAAACGTAAGAGTGGTTGCATATATTTGTTGATTGTACATGCTGTTTTGGTCTGGGTGATTATCAATGTTTATGTAGTCTCATTGTCCAGCCTCCCACTGGAAGTTACATCTGTTAAAAAACAAAGATTATGCTACACATTAGTTAAAAACGAAAAATGAAGACGATGATGAGGACATGATGCTAAAAGCATGTCTCCGTTGTTGCTGATAGTTGAAAATCACTGCATCTAATTCATAGGCTGACCTTAATCAGCTAACCATCGGTTGTAATATAAATCATGTCTGCCTGTCACAAATGAGTGGAGAACAGCAAAACACTCCAAAAAAAAAAAGAAAAAGAAATTGTGCAAAGCATTGTAAAAGCTTTCCCAGTGATAAATGTCAGGCAATTTAGACCATTCCAGCTGAATTAAAAATAATGTCATTATATTAGGATAGACTTGAGACTTGAAAAACAGTTGGAGATTACACACATTCTACAATCTAGTCTAGCCCATTATTATACTACAGTTGAGGGTTTTCTCCCTACATAAACTGAGCTGTAACGGGCTTTGTAAACTCAAACGTAAAATAGGATATTGTATCAAGACAAATATATCATAGCTAATAATGTCTCAGAAGATATGTATAGTATATACCCCCCCCCCCCCCATTATTTTTTAGTTCTTTTCTCTTTGCCTTTAAGTTCAAGTGTATAGAACAGGGGTAGTGAATTAAAATTCAAGAAGGTCCGGTAACTAAAAAAAAAAAGGTCTGAATCACCATGCCATTAAAGATTGTACAGTAAGTGTCTTCTTTCCTTTTTTTTTTGGGCACAAGCCGCACTCTCTATTGCTTTTCTTACTGTTTCTTCCACATACTCTGGTAATACTCTGTATATACAAATGTCCCCAATAGTGTTCCCCCTTACATCAGGTGCCCCTACAAGAGTAATTCATTACATTGGGTGTCCCATCAGACTACCCCTATAATCCAGTTGCCACCATCAGAGTATCCCCTTTTATCAGGTATCCCCATTAGAGTACCCCCTTATATCTGTGCCCATCAACATGCTCCTTTAACATAAAATGTGCCCATCAGAATGAACATAAAATAATGGTCATGCTGATGGACATATTTTATGTTAAGGGACACTCTGATGGGCATACTTAATGTTAAGGGGCACTCTGATGGGCATATTTTATGTTAAAAGGCAGGCTGATGGGCACAACAAAAATAGTGCCCATCAGAGTGCCCCTTAACATAAAATGTGCCCATCAGCATGCCTCTTAAGATAAAAGAAGGGTCACGCTAATGGGCACATTTTATGTCAAGGGGCACTCTGATGGGCACAACAAGATGTACACCCATTTGCGTGTCCCTAAAATATGTCCATCAGCATGACCCTTAACATAAAATATGTCCATCAGCATGACCCTTAACATAAAATAAGTAGCATGCTGATGGGCACATTTTATGTTAAGGGTCAACCTATTGAGCACAGCAAAATATGCCCATCAGTGTGCCCCTCAACAAAATATGCCCATTAGTGTGCACATTAAAAAAAAAATATGCCCATCAGCAAACACCCTAGGAAGAAATGTGCCCCACATACCTTGAGGGCAGGAGTCAGCACAATTCGTAAAGCTGTAAGGTGAAAGCTGCAAGATATACCTCGTAAGAGAGCTGGGAGCAGGGAGCCACGAGGAGCAGAGCGGAGTAGTGGGAAGGGTGCACACACATGATGTTACTGGTTGCTGGTAAACCTGCAGGCCCAGAAAAACAATGACTGCTGACATTCGGCACAACAGTAGCGGCTTTGCGGTTCGTACAAAAGCGTTGCTGAGTCCGTGCTTGGACCATGGGCCGCCATTTACTCAAGGCTGGTATAGAGCATAAACACAGGCATGTGGACACATTGTACTAGGCAAGGGGTCAGTGCTTTATAGAAAAAGAGTTTGAGAAAAATGAAGCGGTCTTGCTTAAAGTGTTTGTTAACCCAAAAATATAAATGTTGATTCTAGCTCCTAAAGCAGATTACACAGCACAGTACTTGTGCTGTAATCTGCCCCCTCCAAACTGTAAAAAAAATAAAATATTAAATAAACCTATCACTTTTATGCCCTTTCTAAACAGACCAATATAACTAGGGCAGCTCTGCCCTGATCACCATGGTCAAAGTTCCTTACATCTGATAGGCTGCCTGCTCTCTGCTCTCCTTGCTTCCCCCTCACCCCCTCCTCCCTCGTTGTCAGTTCCATTCCTGTCTGTATCTGGGCCCCCTCTGCCCCCCTGCCGCTATTATTTTAATATAAAAATATAAATTTTGTCACTGCCAGCCTCTCTATTAGAGGCTGTCATAGCACACTGTGTATGTTTTATTTGAAAACGAGCGCTGTAAATACTGTATATCAGCTGTCTTCAGGCCAGTCAAGTGACTCGCGGCCGCTTTCCAGCTCCGGTGGGTGTCTTCTGCAGAGGAGACGAGTGGTCACTTGATCTCCCTCTGACGTCAGAGGGAGATCACGGCCCCTCCTACAGAAGACATCTATCAGAGCAGAGAGAGCGGCCGCGAGTGATGAGGCTGGCCTGAAGACAAATATGGTACATAAGAGAAGTAACAGTGAAGAATTCTGTGTTTGTCATAGCTGAGAAAATAGTGTTTGTTAAGGCATCTATATTGCAAGCCCCTCTATTAGAGGCTGGCATAGCACACTGTGTATGTTTTATTTAAAAATGAGCACTGTAAATACTGTATATTAGCTGTCTTCAGAGTGGCCGCTCGTCTCCTCTGCAGAAGACACCCATTGGAGATGGAAAGTGGCCGCGAGTCACGTGACTGGCCTGAAGACAGCTGATATACAGTATTTACATTGCTAATTTTTTAAATTAAACATACACAGTGTGCTATGCCAGCCTCTAATAGAGGGGCATGCAATATAGATGCCTTAACAAACATTGTAAATCATTTTCTCAGCTATGACAGACAGAACTCTTCATTGTCACTCTATTAAAACAAGTACTTCTCTTATGTACTCTATTTGTTTAAAGGAGATGCTAGAGTAGCACTGGATACATTTACATCTTTGGAGGTCATAGATATAAACAACTGGGCCCTGCAACACATCCAGAAGACACTTCCATCGAGGAGCACCACATCACACAATGGGTGCTGCAAAAATGGAAGCAGGACCTGTGACTGGGCCCTAAATGACGTTGGGCAGTATAAAAATCTTTAATTAAAAATAACTGTTATGGCTTTGAAAATAAAGATCCCTATCCTGGGCCAGATTCTCAAATATTTTCGGCGGCGTAGCGTAAGCCAGTTACACTACGCCGCCGCTGCGTACTGGAGCAAGTGCTTTATTCTCTAAGCACTTGCTCCGTAGGTTTCGCCTGCGTCACGTAAATCGCGCAGCGTAAACCCGCGCAATTCAAATGGGGCGGCTTGTATTTAAATTAAGCGCGCCCCCGCGTCGAACGAACTGCGCATGCGCCGGCCGGGGAAAAAGCCCAGTGCGCATGCTCCAGCTCACGTTGGAAAGCGTCGTTGAAACCGACGTCAAAACGACGTGAGCGTCATTTACGCAAGTCCCTATTCGCGAACGAGTTAGTAAAACGACGTAAGCGACGGAAAAAGCCGACGCTGACCCGACGCCATACTTAACATGGCGTCCGACGGGACACGACGGCATCCGACGGGACCTCGTAAGGTTACTCCACATAGAAGCTGGGGTAACCTTACGAGTTCGTAAACGACGTACGCGACGACAGGGTGGCGTAAAAGCGATCGAGAATCGGCGTACTACTTCATTTGCATATGCAAATGAAAAAACAACGTAAAGGCCACCTAGTGGCCGGAGTTGTCATTACATCTACGATCCGAAAGTGTAATTGTATTACACTTGTCGGATGTAGAAGCGTATCTATGCAAAAGTGATGCTCAGCATCACTCGCATAGATACGAGTCAAAAAAAAAGGCGATACGACGGGGTATCTGAGATACTCCGTCGTAACGCCTCTGAGAATCTGGCCCCCTGTGTGTTAGCTTTGTAAATAAAGCCTATTACTGTATGTGCACATGACCATTGATTTGAACAGAAATGAAAAACTATATTGTAATATTATACCATTTATTTATAATGAAAGCCTTTGTCTGGTGGCTTCTATCATAAAGGAACGACTTTCATCGCTTTAGTATACGTATATACAGAGCCACAGAGCCACAGGCTTATTTATACAATAGGGTTGTCAATATTACAGCTTTCCCCAGCAACTTTATATAGACAACATGAGCCTACCATTCAGGCATAGTTACATTGTTTATAAATCTGTAATAGGACACAGATCCATCCAGTTCAATCTATTTGTGTGTATGTGTAAGGCTGGAACCTCTACCTGGGGAAGGCTACTCCATATTTTCATTGGTCTAATGCCCTGTACACACGATCGGAATTTCCTACAGCAAAAGTCCGATGTGAGCTTTTGAATGGAAATTCCGGCCGTGTGTATGCTCCATCGGACTTTTGCTGTCGGAATTGCCAACAAAAGAATGAGAGCCGGTTCTCAAATTTTCAAGAGGAAAATCTGATTGTCTGTAGCAATTCTGACGCATGCTCAGAAACAATTTTGACGCATGCTCTGAAGCATTGAACTTAATTTTTTCTGCTCATCGTAGTGATGTACGTCACTGCGTTCTTGATGGTCGAAAGTTCAGAGAACTTTTGTGTGACTGTGTGTATGCAAGACAAGTGGAATTCCGTCGGAAAAACCACTGAAGGTTTTTTAGATGGAAAATCCAATCAGGTGGATGCGGCATAACAGTAAAGAACCCCTTCCGCATGTTAAACCTTATTTTCAAGATGAGGGCAAACCAGTGTTTTATAAAGTTGTAGAATTATTGGTTTGTTATTTGGCTTTGTTTGCTAATGCTATTGCTCTGTGATCCACAAGCACCTCCAGATCCTTTTCTATCAGTGATTAAAGTGGAGGTTCACCCTAAATATACTCTTTCCCAAGTGATCGAGCATACTGGCGTCAGCGCCAGTATGCTGTTTTTTTTTTAAAATCCCCCACTTACTCTGTGATCTTTAATTTTGATTTCTTTCCCCCCGCAGTGGATGGCGCCTCTATAGCCCTTCATGGCTTCCGAAAATAGCCGATTTAGGACTCGGGTATTTCCGGCGCAATGCGGTGCCTGCGCACAGACCTAGGAGCTGACTGCGCAGGCGCCATATTTCTCCGAGTCCTATTTCGGCTTTTTTCGGAGAGCGTGACGCGCCATAGCCATAGAAATACGGCGCCTGCGCAGTCAGCTCCTAGGTCTGTGCGCTGCATTGCGCCGGAAATACCCGAGTCCTAAATCGGCTATTTTCATTGGTCTAATGCCCTGTACACACGATCGGAATTTCCTACAGCAAAAGTCCGATGTGAGCTTTTGAATGGAAATTCCGGCCGTGTGTATGCTCCATCGGACTTTTGCTGTCGGAATTGCCAACAAAAGAATGAGAGCCGGTTCTCAAATTTTCAAGAGGAAAATCTGATTGTCTGTAGCAATTCTGACGCATGCTCAGAAACAATTTTGACGCATGCTCTGAAGCATTGAACTTAATTTTTTCTGCTCGTCGTAGTGATGTACGTCACTGCGTTCTTGATGGTCGAAAGTTCAGAGAACTTTTGTGTGACTGTGTGTATGCAAGACAAGTGGAATTCCGTCGGAAAAACCACTGAAGGTTTTTTAGATGGAAAATCCAATCAGGTGGATGCGGCATAACAGTAAAGAACCCCTTCCGCATGTTAAACCTTATTTTCAAGATGAGGGCAAACCAGTGTTTTATAAAGTTGTAGAATTATTGGTTTGTTATTTGGCTTTGTTTGCTAATGCTATTGCTCTGTGATCCACAAGCACCTCCAGATCCTTTTCTATCAGTGATTAAAGTGGAGGTTCACCCTAAATATACTCTTTCCCAAGTGATCGAGCATACTGGCGTCAGCGCCAGTATGCTGTTTTTTTTTTAAAATCCCCCACTTACTCTGTGATCTTTAATTTTGATTTCTTTCCCCCCGCAGTGGATGGCGCCTCTATAGCCCTTCATGGCTTCTGAAAATAGCCGATTTAGGACTCGGGTATTTCCGGCGCAATGCGGTGCCTGCGCACAGACCTAGGAGCTGACTGCGCAGGCGCCATATTTCTCCGAGTCCTATTTCGGCTTTTTTCGGAGAGCGTGACGCGCCATAGCCATAGAAATACGGCGCCTGCGCAGTCAGCTCCTAGGTCTGTGCGCTGCATTGCGCCGGAAATACCCGAGTCCTAAATCGGGTATTTTCGGGCTATACAGATTAAAGATTACACAGTAAGTGGGGGATTTAAAAAAAAAAAAAACAGCATACTGGCGCTGACGCCAGTATGCTCGATCACTTGGGAAAGAGTATATTTAGGGTGAACCTCCTCTTTAACCTTACATTTCTTAATATTGATTCTAATCTGCCATGTGCCTGCCCAACCCTTATTTTATCAAGGTTCTCCTTTAACTACTACATCCTATGCCAAGTGTTTTCCCCTGCTTAGACAGGCATTAGACTGACTAAATTGAGGGCATAGCCCATAAAACAACATCTATTGCTGGCAAGGTCAAAACTTCCAATAAAACTGTGACAAAACATCACAATGGTCAAAACTGCCAATAAAGCTGTGACAAAACATCACAATGGGCGGGCTGGGCAGGTGGACAACTCTTGTGACAACTGAATCTTTTCATAGCAGTGGGACGTGCTCCAACATATCCTTTTTTTTTATTCGGGCTCCATCCAGTCACCTCAGGTCTTTCTAGCCAATCCTAATGAAGCCATTTAACCTCCCTGTGTTTGATTAACACTATCAGTGATGCCACACTTCCAGCAGTCAAGGCACCCTTTCCCTATAATGGGCCTTCATCACCATTTGTACTCTTCTCCAAAAGTACAAACCATGCTGGAGTATTTATTCTAGTAAGAAATAACAATCAACATATGAAAGCCTTGAACTATTCAATCAATAATTCAAGATGTTGCCAGCTGTTGCAAAAGTATATTTACGTTCTGCAAAACCTAAGATGGTAAGTGACAAATGTATTAAAAGGTCTTCACTTATACGAGTTGTGCTAAGACTGTACACTGCAAGTACCATCTATGTATAATATATAGAGATTCAACTTTTCAATATATTTATAAATGATATTGGGTCTGAGATCAAAAGTAACATTTCTGTTTTTGCAGATGACACCAAGCTATGCAGTGGAATAACGTTCTTACGGGATGTCTCCAATTTACAAGCCGACCTCAATACTCTGTCTAAGTGGGAGACTAAGTGGCAGATGAGGTTTAATGTTGATAAATGTAAAGTTATGCACTTGGGGGCTAAGAATATGCATGCATCATACATACTAGGGGGAGTACAACTGGAGGGATCTGTAGTGGAAAAGGATCTGGGGGTTTTAGTTGATCATAAGCTCAATAATGGCATGCAATGCCAAGCTGCGGTTTCCAAAGCGAGCAAAGTCCTTTCTTGTATTAAGAGAGGTATGGACTCCAGAGAGAGAGATATAATTTTGCCCCTGTACTAATCATTAGTAAGACCTCATCTGGAATATGCAGTCCAGTTTTGGGCACCAGTTCTCAAAAAGGATATCGGAGAACTGGAGAAAGTGCAGAGAAGTGCAACCAAACGGATAAGAGGCATGGAGGAGCTCAGCTATGAGGAAAGATTAGAGGAACTGAATTTATTCACTCTTGAGAAGAGGAGAATAAGGGGGGGATATGATCAACATGTACAAATATATAAGAGGTCCATATAGTGAACTTGGTGTTGAGTTATTCACTTTGAGGTCAACACTGAGGACAAGGGGGCACTCTTTACGTCTGGAGGAAAAGAGATTTCACCTCCAAATACGGAAAGGTTTCTTTACAGTAAGAGCTGTGAAAATGTGGAACAGACTCCTTCCAGAAGTGGTTCTGGCCAGCTCAGTAGATTGCTTTAAGAGAGGCCTGGATTCTTTCCTAAATGCACATAATATAACTGAGTACTAAGATTTGTAGGTAAAGTTGATCCAGGGTAAATCCGATTGCCTCTCGGGGGATCAGGAAGGAATTTTTTCCCCTCCTGTAGCAAATTGGATCATCGCTCTGCTGTTTTTTTTTGCCTTCCTCTGGATCAACTGTGGTTATGGAGTTGGTTGTATGGGATTGTACTGTGTTTTATTTTGTTTGTTTATTTTTTTTTTATGGTTGAACTGGATGGACTTGTGTCTTTTTTCAACCTGGCTAACTATGTAACTATGTAACTATTCATAGAACACTATTGGTTGGTTACAATACAGATTTGCTATGTTTTGTTGTATAGCTGTGCTGTGGTTATTTCTTCATTGCCTATTCATGCATATATGTCATGTAATGATATGTGTTCTGGTCCTCAGAATGAAATACTTAACATTAGAAATGTGTTTATCTATGTTGAAATTTGCAGAGTTTAAGGGCTATTTTACACTTGCTATATAACACGGCTTTGTTAAAGCTCTCTGAATGCCAGTCAAAGCTCCTGTCACTAAATAAAATGCTTTGGTGGGGCTTTGGTGAGGCTTTGGTGGAGCTGCGTAGGGCTTTTGTAGGGCTTCATTGGGGCTTCAAGCAAGCTTTGCCATAGACTTCTATGAAGGCTTTGAAGATGCTTTTAAGCACCACTGAAGCTACATAGGGTATAATTATTGAAGCAAAGCAGAAGCAAAGCAAAGCAGGTGTAGACAGAACTGTAAGCTAACCATTTTATTTAGTGACAGGAGCTTTGACTAGCATTAAGAGAGCTTTAACAAAGCGTGTCCAAAGCCTAGTTGGAGCCTTGTTGAAGCCGAAGCAAGTGTAAATGAGCCCTTAGAGTGATGCTGTAACTATACCCAAGGCTAAGACAATTGGGAATTTCCTGTACAGCCCAGTTAATGTGAACGTGGTTCTGTCATTGATTTGTTTTATATGCCAAACTCACACCTTTAACACATTAAAGTGGAGTTCCACCCGTGTTTTCGTTTATTAAAAGTCAGCAGCTACAAAAAGCATGAAAAAAGCTACAAAAAGCATAGCTGTTGACCAACACTTACCTGCCCCACAGTCCAGTGATGCGGCCTCCCGGAGGCTTGCTTCTCTCCACCTCCTCTCCTCGGCGCCATCATCGCAACTGTGACAGCTTACGTCTTCACGGCAGGGCGCAAGTCTATTGGTCAGACGATCTTCTGGGACCGGAGTTGTGTCCCACAAGATTGCTGGCAGGGAGGGACCGCCTAGGGAGAGAGGAGGCTCCTAGGTGGCCAAAAAAAGGAAGAAGGAAGTCGGACAGGAAGACCCACTAAAAAGAGGGTACACCCCCCCCCCCCCCAAAAAAAAAAAAATGACATGCCAAATGTGGCATGTCAGGGTGCAAGGAATGCTTAAAGCGGAAGTTCCAATTTTGGGTGGAACTCTGCTTTAACTGACGTGTGCATGTAGATGCTGTGCAGGACCTACAAGTAACAGTAATTAGCAATTGCATCTGAAAATATTATATCAGCAACACTTGCTGCAATAACACGGCTTCCAGTGCATTTTGGATTATTCAACATAAACTATAAATGCAATATACAGTTTGTTAGTGTGTTAAAGTTTAATAAAGACATAATTACTTAAATAGTATGGCATCATTATAGCTCCACTGCAGCTTGCTGCTGTAATGCATTATTCATGACTGGTGGGTAAAGGACTAATATGACACAGTATTAATTAAACTTTACATAACATTAGGTTAGGCACACTTGGTTTTGCATTTTAGATTCTGAGTTGCAGCAGTTCAATGTGTAAAGCACATCAACACTTTGTAATTTATCATTCCAAATGGTCATGGCCTATTTACTGAGTGTCCTATATATTGCCTTGAATACAGAAGACTCAAGGTTTGATCTATAGTTTTTCATATGAAAGTCACATGCAGTAATGTGGGAACAATCATTCATTTGCTGCTGGCTGTGAACATGTGTTAATTAATCATAACACCTGTACAATGTAACAGTAAGAAAAAGGACTAAGGTTGATCTTGAACACAGCAGCAGATGGTTTTGTGAATATGTCCAGGGCTGTTGTTTTTGAACTATTCCCAATGACAGTAACATTCATTCCTTAGAGCAAAGCAGCAGTACAACCTTTATGGCAATGTAAAACAATTGTGAAAAACATGCTTGAAGATTATAGCCGGTTTTTGGTTCATACAGTTTTACAAATCTTACTTGAAGTTTGCAAACTTCACTATGAACCTTATTTAAAGCGGAGGTTCACCCTAAATATAGTCTTTCCCATGTGATCCAGCATACTGGCGTCAGCGGCAGTATGCTGGTTTTATTTTTTTAAATCCCCCACTTACTGTGTAATCTTTATTTTTTATTTCTTTCCCCCGCGGTGGATGGCGCCTGTATAGCCCATCACGGCTTCTGAAAATAGCCGATTTTGGACTCGGGTTTTTCTGGTACAATGCGGCGCCTGCACACAGACCTAGGAGCTGACTGCGCAGGTGCCGTATTTCTCCGAGTCCTATTTCGGCTTTTTTCGGAGGGCGTGACGCGCCATAGCTCTCCGAAAAAAGCCGAAATAGGACTCGGAGAAATATGGCGCCTGCACAGTCAGCTCCTAGGTCTGTGCGCAGGCGCCGCATTGCGCCTGAAATACCCGAGTCCTAATTCGGGTATTTTCGGAAGCCGTGACGCGCTATACAGGCGCCATCCACCACAGGGGAAAGAAATAAAAAATAAAGATTACACAGTAAGTGGGGGATTTAAAAAAAAAAACAGCATACTGGCGCTGACGCCAGTATGCTGGATAACATAAGAAAAACGATATTTAGGGTGAACCTCCTCTTTAAGTCTATGGGGGGATCAGGTTAATTACTTTTAATCATAGTCCTTTTTAGGGCTTATAAGCATGCTATTGTCCACAAAAAGGCATAGGAAGCCAGGTACTGGAATGGTGGACATGTACCAAAGCCAAAAAACGTAAATAATTATGGAAATTCAATAAAGTTTTAACAAATGCACACAGTTCTATCCCCAGCTCTATTCAGCTGTCATCTGGGGGGAGGGGGGGGGGGGGGGTTCTGCGACAAAAAGCTAAATGTAGGCAAAGGGGCCAGGAATTGCTGTGATGTCATTACCAAACATGGCAATGCCCACATTTGGGAAATAACTTGAATTATTGGATGGGTAGGGTCTAATGGGTAAATGGGTGGCTAGTTATCCATCAAGTCCACCTTATTTTTATTGAAAGCAGATGATAGTGGGTAGATTTGAAATCTGCTATTGGACTGAATATTATCTATGGCTCCGTCCACTGCTGTGCACTGTTAATCAACAGCAAGTTAGACCTCACAGGAAATACATCCAATGTGCCACCATGTCAATACCAATACCAATGGGGTGGGGACACATTGGATGCCTTTAGCTGCCACTAGTCTTTTGCTGGGCTTCTTATATGTCCCTGAACATTTAAGGAAGAATGGGCTCCCTCCAAGAATATCTGCCCTAATTTATCCACTGCTATATATGCTCCAATATGGAGACTTTAAAAGATGGGAATTAAAATTTATAGGGGGACCTTGACAACAAGGTGCAGCTTCCACATATATTAGCAAAGGTACATAGTTTGACAGTGAAATTTTTTTTCTGACTAGGGGGCAGGTGTGCTGGGAAATTATTATTTTTTTGTTATCTGAAATGTATCTTTAATAAATGCTTTAGGGCAAGGTCACATGTAGTGTAGTGACTGCCGTTTTTCCACTCCAGAGGATCTGCAGCCATTGCTAGGACACATAAAAAACAATGTTTTTCTTTGTGTCATATTCACAGTGAACTGCAATAAAGTGCAAACACGCTGCATTTTATTGCATTGTACAGAATTGAATTGCATGTCGATGCACAGAGGTGCAGCGCATTGACATGAATGATGTGTCACTTTGTACACTTCAAATAAAGCTGAGTCAAAAAAGGCAACTGTGTGATGCACTTAAATGCCAGATCCTTAATCTAGATAAAGATCTAATACAGATGTTAATGGGGGATCCCCACACACAAAAAAGATGTGAGGGTCCCCCTTAAAGATACATACAAACTTGACCCTTAATATTGAAGACTGTCTGGTATGGGTGTAAAGGGAAACTCTATGCTGAAAAAAATGCATTAGGTCCCCTTTTATATGAGGAGTACATGAAGACCATTTGGGTCTGATAATAATTTTAAGGGGAAACCCTATGCAAACATGAAGGGGAAAAAAAGCATGTAGTACCCACCAAAAATCCCTACCAGACCTTTATCTGATCATGCAGCCTGGCTTTGACAAAGGAATGCACCTGGACCGCAGCATTGGTGTGATGACATCACCAAAACAAGCAACGTCATTCCGAGCATGCGCAATGTGCTCGTCGGGCATGCTTGCTTCTTTTTCAAGCTTGAGTAAGGAGTGTGCATGCCCAACAGCGGCATTGAGCATGCTCAGAAACACGTTGCTTGTTCTGGTGACATCATCACACCAACGCTGTGGTCCAAGTACATTACAGCCCTCTTCTCAGATGGTGGATAGTTTCCAGCCAATGTCCTCAACCTGACAGCTGGATGCCCTCAACATGCAATTAAGTCCTGGTGTTTACCATGATGAGCCTTTTATTATATTCCACAATGTAAGTGACTAATTGTGTGTTTTAATACTTTCTATAAAAGTCTACACTAAGGCCGCGTACACACGATCGGTCCAAACTGAGGAAAACGGACTGAAGTCCAGTTTCATCGGTCCAAACCGACCGTGTGTATGGCCCATCAGTCTTTTGTCCTTCAGTCCAAAGTTTTAAAACTTGCTTTAACCTCCCTGGCGGTATGCTTTTGTCTGGAATTACATACCAAAAGCGGTACAATTTTTTGCATGGAAATTGGGCGTTTTATACTGTAGGCCTGCAATTCTTAAGAATAACTCGCTTAAATCTGTCCAAACAAGACATCCCGTTTGAAAAACAAAATCATACATTTTTATATAATAAATAACTATAAAGAATTATAACAAATAATAATGTAATTATAATAAAAAATATTCAATAATGTAATCAACTCAAAAACACTGAAATTTGCTCAGCTGCAGAATTGTCGCTGTCATTTTTTTTTTATGACGAATTTCCCCCCAAATCGCTATCGCTCAATTCTGCAAGTGATTATAATTTATTATCACTGTTTTCTAGCTGATCTAAAACCATTTTTGACATAAAGGGACACATTTGGTTGCTATGGGCAATCTACAGTTTGCAGGGAGAAAGAACACGTTTTATTATGTAAAAGAACATGTAGGGCACTGGACAGACCACTAGGGACAAGGGGTGTGTGTATTTTTTTACATACAGTACTGTAATCTATAAGATTTAGAATTTGGCGCCATTCTCCGCTCCCGTGCGTTGTAACGTCACAGGGAATGGAGATCGACGTCACACGGGGACACTGTGTGAATCGAGCGAGCACCCACTCGCTCACACAGCGTGGATGCATCGCTGGATCCAGGAACAAGGTAAGCCAGTGCGTGCTGCAGGCTCTGCATAGATACCGCTAGGAGGGTTAAAATCAGACTGATGGACGCCTGACCATCGGCCAAAACCGATGGTTAGTACGCAAAAGCATCGGTTCAAAAACCCGCGCATGCTCAGAATCAAGTCGACGCATGCTTGGAAGCATTGAACTTCGTTTTTTTCAGCACGTCGTTGTGTTTTACGTCACTGCGTTCTGACCCGATCAGATTTTGAACTGATGGTGTGTGTAACGGAATGAACCGTGACAATCAGAGACTTTGGAAGGATGAGAGATACTCCTGTGCCAGGGACACTAATAACTCCTGGGTCTAAGTCCACCCTGTGCCCTTTTGGGCGTAGGGTGGCTAATAGGATCATAATTGATGTATTACATGAGATGGGACATTATTGATACTTCATATGGCAGGATACTGGAATATTACAAAGTGGTTCATGTTGATTTGAGACCAGGTCAACAAGACAGTGACTCATCCCTCTGTATAATAGGCTTTTAAAATACTAAGTAGACCAGCTTGTGAAAGATATTACATTGTATAAAGGTGTTAACTCAGGTCTGCTGCTAGATCTTTCAATTGTCTGATAACACGGTTTAAAGCCTATTGTTGCCCAGGTGTCAAGACCCTTTAGAGACAGTGGGCCAGATTCTCAGCGGCGTTACGACGGAGTATCTCAGATACCCCGTCGTATCGCCGTTTTTTTTGTCTCGTATCTATGCGAGTGATGCTTAGCATCACTTTGGCATAGATACGCTTCTACATCCGACAAGTGTAAAACCATTACACTTGCGGATCATAGGTGTAATGACAACTCCGGCCACTAGGTGGCCTTTACGTTGTTTTCGCATTTGCATATGCAAATGAGGTAGTACGCCGATTCTCGATCGCTTTTACGTCGTCCCGTCATCGCGTACGTCGTTTTTGTTCACGTAAGGTTACCCCAGCTTCTATGTGGAGTAACCTTACGAAGTACCGTCGGATGCCGTCGGGTCCCGTCGGATGCCATGTTAAGTATGGAGTTGCGTAAATGACGCTCACGTCGTTTTGACGTCGGTTTCAACGACGCTTTCCGACGTGAGCTGGAGCATGCGCACTGGGCTTTTTCCCCGGCCGGCGCATGCGCAGTTCTTTCGACGCGGGGGCGCGCTTAATTTAAATACAAGCCGCCCCATTTGAATTGCGCGGGTTTACGCTGCGCGATTTACGCGACGCAGGCGAAACCTACGGAGCAAGTGCTTAGAGAATAAAGCACTTGCTCTAGTACAATGCAGCGGCGTAGTGTAACTGGCTTACGCTACGCCGCCGGAATTCTTAGAGAATCTGGCCCAGTACGTCTGTCTAGATATGTGGATTGAGGTCAAGGCATTGTGTAATTTTATTTTGGAATGTGATAGATCTCTTTAGTATCGGTGCCGAAATGTCTGCTAGAGAATTAGCCCCAGTGTGAATAGGGGGGTGGAGATTGCATTGTCCTGTGATTAACTGTAACATCTTGTACTGTATAAAAAGCTGAGAAGAAACCATTAAAGTGTTCATACATTTGGAAACAAGTACAGAGCAGAGTCTCGTCTTGATTATGGAAAAATGGAAAGGGTCGTGTATGCAAGATTGTTGCAGTGTGTCGGATAAGCTTGTCGTGGGTGGATGGAAGGTCGTAAACGGTGGTGACCGTTACAGTGCGTACGCACATCAGACCATCAGGCCACTTCATCGGTGAACCGATCCATCGGATGGATCCATCGTGTGTACATGGCCTTAGAGGCACATTTCCCTTTCTGTATTTTTTTTTGGGTCATCAATGAGTATTTCTGTAAGTATAGTATGAGTAAAGGTCCTTTTTTTTAGTGCATCAATAGTTCATCATCCAGGACACCTTTTGAGGTGGTGACCAGGATGGTGAGCGAAGACAAGACAGGGATTATTGTCACAATTAGTGTTGCTCACGAATATTCGCATTGCGAATATTCGTTACGAATATTGCATATTCGAGTATTCGCGAATAAATCGAATATCGCGGTGAATATTCGCTATTGCGAATATTCGTATTTTTTCAAATTTATTTTTAAAACAGATCACATCCTAGTGATCTCCATCGACGTCTAAAAGCATTGCTGGTATGATTAGAGACCCTGGGCCGAGTAGCTGAGGCGATCCTTTTATGTTGCCGAATATTCGCAATGCGAATATTCGTATTACGAATATTCGCAAATACTTTCTCTGCCCTTCTGTGTTTTGTGTATAAAAAAAAAATTAGCTTTAGTTTAGTCATATAAGTTTGTGCAAGTAGAATTAGTGTTTAGTGCATATTAGTTTAGTAATCCAGGAAATGATCTCCGTTTTCGCGTGTTGACGAAAATTTCGCAATCAATTTCGCATTCGCATTAGCGAAATTTCGCAGTCGCATTAGCGAAATTTCGCAACATTTTTTTTTTTTTGATAAAATATCACGAATATTCGATATTAACGAATATTTCGCGAATATTCTTCTATATATTCGTGAAATATCGCAAAATCGAATATGGCGTATTCCGCTCATCACTGGTCACAATCCCTATTGTGTTCCTCCTAGAGCACACAATACCTGATGTTATAGACCAGACACTGAAGGCTTAGCAGCAGGAAGAAGAGCCCTGGCTGCAGGCAGCACTGACAGTGTCTTAACCACATGATTGCATGGCTGATAAGGACACTTTTAGAAGTGTGGACCCCCTCCCTATGGCCTATTGGGTGCTCAGGCTGGACCAAGGGGGAGCTTGCACAGTATACACAAAGCTTCCTGCCTGCCTGCAGCAAATGTGTTGTCTGAGAGTGCCTTCAGTGCCTCAGGAGGTTATGTTACTGAGAGATGAACCTATGTGTCCCCTGACACTATGGAATACTCACTTTAATAAAAATCAGTCCAGTAAATCAGAACCAATCCTGGATTACCAGTGAGTACAATGATGTTGCTACTGACTACCAACAAGCTTCTGCCCCCTGTCCACCCACTACACTGATTCCTGGCCTGTCACTGTTACCAGCTGCTTCTGCCACCTGTCCTGACCTGCCACAATTACCACCCTTTGCTACTTCTTCTGGTCTGCCATCTTTACCAACTACTGCCACTCTGCCTCAACTGCAACATTTGTAATGTTTACTGCAGGGTCAATTTTGCATTGCACCTCCAAGTCTTTGGCCTGTTTATGTGCTCTGGCATTGGAAAGGTTTCCACAGCTGGACCTCGGCTACAAAATTGGTATTGTTTGCTGCAGGGTAAATCCTATATTGCCTCTTTCTATGTGTTGCCTATTGCACTACTCATGTACTGTCTTGATGCAAGTTAATATCTACCAAACACATACCTCAAGTCTATATTTTGACTTTTTTGCAAATAATTGCTGATAATAGGGTGGGAGGGGGCTCTGGAGAATTGGGGTTGTAGTTTCGATCTGCTTTTGTGCACTCTGTTTGATTTTTTTTATTAAACCTTTTTTGACATTGCATTGTGATACTGCAAAAAAAAACAAAAGCACAAATGCTAAACCAAGAAACTTTATTTCCACTGGCCAAGTTCACATATATGAGGGCTTTAGCTTTATTTCTAATTTTTAGATTCCTTGTTGCTTCTATTTTCAACTGTTCAATTTAGGCCTATTCAGTTGGTTAGAAAAAAAAATCAAATATCACAGCTAAAACTACCAGCCATTTTTTTTTTTAATTTTTAATGAATCGGATTGGGGTGCTTCTGCTGTATTTATAACAAGCAATAATTTAAAGGATAAAAAACAATTACACATCCAAAATATTTGATGCCTGAATACAGTGCTACTGACAGCTCATGAAATTCATACACTACATACACGTTTTTAGGCATCTGCAATCATATCTTTTAATAGAATGGTGTTTTTCCAATGTTGCCTATGAAGTCTTATTGGAGGACACTGTTACCACTATGGGCCAGATTCTCAGAGGCGCTACGCCTGCGTAAATGTATACGCGCGGCGTAATTGTAAATGTGCGCCGGCGTATCGATGCGCCGTAAACACAGAACCACATACGCCAGAAAATCTTTTTCGTCTGAGTGGCGAAAATGCTTTAAGCTAGCGCGGCGTAGGCGCATAGTTACACATCGCACATATTCAGCTCCCATTGAATTAGCATGCAAATATGCAAATGAGCAAGGATTCCCGAAACTACGCGCGTTCGGCTTAGGCTACACGAAAGCCTTGAGTAAACATACCCCTTATAAAAGCACGGGTAACTTTGCTCAAGACCGCGTGCAAGTCAGCTGGAGAGCACCATAACGGACGAGCTGAGCAATCACACTTACTGGACAACACATTCGTATGCCAACATGCCAGGAGCAGCCATGGTCTTATCACTACTAATGTATGCAGAGGAAGAGGAGCATAGAAGGAGGAGGAGGAGGAGGGGGGCACGTGAGAGGATCTACCGAGCGCGCATGAGCCTCTTTGGCATGGGTGATGAGGAGGTGTATCGCATCTTCAGATTCAGCCCTGCTGCCATCCTGGAACTAACCACAGCCCTGCAGGATGACATCACCAGCCCAACACACCGCTCACATGCACTGCAGCCACTGGTGAAGGTACTGGCAACACTCCATTTCCTGGCCAGTGGATCATTCCAGCGTACAAGTGGAGTTGTGGCTGGGATGTCACAAACCAGCATAAGCAGATGTGTGCACCAGGTTGTCCCTGCAATCCTCAGACGCATGTCCCACCACATCATCAGACCCACCACTGAGCAACTGCGGCAGAAGGCAATGACAGATTTCTACAGAATTGACGGATTCCCACGCACCATCGGGGCCATTGATTGCACACATTTGGCACTACAGCCCCCAGTGCTACAGAGCACATTTACCGCAATCGGAAGCATTGGCATTCCATCAACGTACAGGTGATAGCTGATGCCAAATACCTCATATGGCACGTCCGTGCCAAAGACCCCGGGTCCAGCCATGACAGCTACATATACCGTCAAAGCACCATCCCAGAAGATTTTGAGCAGAACATGTATGGGGACAGCTGGCTGGTTGGTGAGTGACATGGGTGGCAGGCATGACTGTCCCCCCCATGATGCACTCATCACGAGGGGCACATGCACGGCTAATATCCTACTGTCTTTTCCCTTACAGGTGACTCTGCATATGTACTTGGACCCCATCTCATGACTCCTTTCCGGAATCCCCAAACCAGAGGAGAGAGAAGATACAATGAAGCACACATCAAAACCCGTGCAGTGGTTGAGCGCACATTTGGAATCCTGAAGTCCCGTTTCCGATGCCTGGATAAGTCTGGGGGGCCCTGTTGTATTCCCCAAACTTTGTGGGTCAGATCATCGGTGCATGTTGCATTCTGCACAACTTTACCATGAGAAAAGGCCTGCAGATTTCCCTACATGATGACCTGACCCCCCAACCAGACAGCCCCCCCCACCAGAGGAGACCCCATCTGCTGATGGAAGAGCAGTCAGGAGTTGCCTCGTGTTACGAATCATTGACCGTTAAACACACACATTCATCATGGCACACAGACAATGCACACGTGTACACCACTGATGTCCCTAGATCACACACCCCACATCCACATCACATTGGATTAGCCCAAGTCCAGCATGTAGGACTTGGGAGCAGCAACGCCGCGTCAAGGCCCCAATGATGTTGCTGTCCATTCATACACCATTCACACAGCCGTGGGGATAACTTCTCCCCAACGGCCCGAGGGTGACACCCCTTACTGGCAGGAGTGCCACCCCCACATTCACACATTATTCACACTGCACTGTGTGCAGTATCAAGAAAATGAATACAAATCTCTTCACCAGAGCAAAAAGCAAAAAATAAAAAGCTCTTCACCAGAGCAAAAAGCAAAAAATAAAAAGCTCTTCACCAGAGCAAAAAGCAAAAAATAAAAAGCTCTTAACCAGAGCAAAAATCAAAAAATAAAAAGCTCTTCACCAGAGCAAAATAAAAAAATCAAATAATTAATGGGCCTGGCGTGGGCTCCGCCTGGTGCCACGGCTCCTGCCCCTCACTTGCCTGGGGGCAGCCACAGGTGGGGGGGTGGGGTAGCAGGTGGAGGAGAAGCATCCCCACATCCCTCCCTGGCTGCCTGTATGCCCTCCAAGGCGACCGCAATGCGTGTGAGCAGAGCATTCTGGTCCTGGACAGCGACACGCAGACCTTTGACCTCCCCCACAAGGGCGGAGGTGGTCGCCTGCAGCTCCCCCAGGCTGGTGACTGTCGCTGCACTGTTGCCAGCGACATCCAGGATGGCATCAGTAATGGCATCCTAAGAGGCCAGGCTGTCGGCCAGGCGCCTCATCTCCCCCACAACCTCAGAAAGGTGGCGATTCTGCTGGTCCTGCTGCCTGGCCAGCTGCTCCGGCAGGACCTTGGGAACACCCCTGGTCTTGCAAGTCGCCTTCCGGGGAGTGGCAGGGGACCTGGCATAAGGGGGGATGTTGAGGGGCCGGAGATGAGGGGGGTGGAAAGAGAGGGACTGGAGAGGTTGGGGGTGGACACTGAGAGGGCTTGAAAAAGATGGGGGGATAGCTTGGGCTGGTCCGGGCAACCCATGGTCCTCCTCCAAAATCAGGTAGAGCTCCTGGTCCTGGTTGACGAGCTCCTCCTCAACCGCCTCCTCCGTAGAGGTGTGCCCACTTCCCTCCAACAAGTCCTCTTCCAGGGGGGCAGCCAGAGGGACTGGATGTTCGGGGGATGTCTCCGGACGGGCCCTGGGAGCCACATATGGCCCCGCTCCCTCCTGCACATCTGTGGATGACACAAAAGATGCCCATGTTGGTGGACCCACACACTTGGCACATGTTCCCTTCCACCCCCACACATGCTACACAACAGAGAGTATATGAAACACACTTACCTGTCCTCAGGGCTGGCACAAAAGACTCATAGCCCCCAACTCCCTCAACCTGCTCCCTCTGCAGGCAGCGGGCGACCACCTTCTCCTCCTCAGTCAGGCGGATGGTACAGGGTGGGCCCCCTCCAGTACCCCTGGCATGCCGACTCATTCCAGCCAGCTTGCCCTTGACCAAACGCCGCAGGTCATTCATTTTTTTTTGAATATCCTGCGGGGTCCGGATCTCATGTAAGAGGGCATTCACTTGGCAAGCCACCTTCATCAGGATTTTATCCCTCCAAGACTTGCTGGTCCGGGCACTGTCAGCACCATGGAGCCTGGAACCGTACTTTTTCATGGCTGATATTACAATGGCCCTCTCCTCTGGGGAGAAATATTTCTTCCTCCTCTCCTTCCCAACAGAAGCCATGGTACAGCACAAAGTTTTCCCGTGACAATCCAAAAAATGGGAGACTTTTGCGCTGCATGGGCGCATGTGTGGGCGCATTATATACCCAGCGCCGGCGAATCGTAGGGAGGCTTTGCGCATGCGCAGAAGGCATCCACGTCATGGCGCGGGTCAACCACGTCACGGTGTGGGTCATCCACGTCACGGCGCATGCTCCGTTCGTCCCGGCCTTCATTTGCATGGGGTCACACTTCATTAGAATGCAACACGCCAACTTCCCTCCTACTTTGGAGTTGCGCCGGATTACGCCGATTAATTTCCGCTACGCAGGCGCATCTTGGAGTGCATTTGCTTAGGGAATACGGTACTTGCCGCTCCGCGTTATGTCTGCGTAGTGCATCTGAGATGCGCTACGCCTGCATAGTTAGGCTCGCATCTACGAGAATCTGGCCCTATATGTTTTTTTTTTGTATTGGCATATATCCCTTCCCTTTTAGCCTTTACAAATGTCCAAAATTGATTATGCAGACTCTGTCCCCATGCCCTTTTTTTTCGTTTTTCAGACTTTGTGATGGAGTTAATAAAATTATTATTTTTCTCCTAGCCACTCAAATGTTGCTTTCCTTTCTTATATTGTTTTATTTATTTTATTTCTTGATATATATATATATATATATATATGTGTGTATTACAATACTATTATTTTCCTTTAAAAAGTCATTATAGATTTAAAACCCTTCAGGAGTGATAAAGTAAAAACAGATGTCTTTGTACTCCCTACTCATAATCAAGCCCCTCTTTCCTGCCCCTCCCACCGAAGAAGCAAATATGGCGATTGAAAGCCTGGAATGAGTGTGCCCCGTGGCAAAAAGGAGACGTCATGAGAGAAGACTATATATGGATTGGCGAATCAGATATACCCATATGAATGATGATTGCTATGTCACTCTGTCTATAAAGCTCTGATGCCAATAAAGGTTCCGCCTCTCTCTCTTGCTGTTGGGAATGGTGGAGGATGTAGACTAAATTTCCCTCTTGTCTGCGTGCTCTAATATTATGAAATTTGGCTCAGAGGCAGAATGGGTTATGCCCTGGGGTTGGGCCAGGGGATATCCTTATCAACTTCACATAGGATTTGATGAACTGTCAGTGAACGGAACCCAAGCGCATTTCTTTCCCCCTAATGCAGAAGAAAAGCATGACAAAGCAATAATATAAAAGCAGATTTGTTCATATTCCCATCGCACATGTTCCTGGATTAGAGGCTCATTTGGGGTGCTGCAGGGATCACCAACTGGACACTGGATATATCACAGTTAAATACACATGTTCGCAAGCACACCATGGATCTTGAATTGCAGTCCAAAACTTTTATTGCGGAAAGAACACATCGATTTGATCTTTCTGCAATAAAAGTTTTGGACTGCAATCCAAGATCCATGGTGTGCTGGCCAACATGTGTATTTATCTGTGGTATAGAAGCAGTCTGTTACTCTAGACCAGCCCTACTGCCTGCATAAAAATATATATTTGTCTGGGGAAAGTACAGGTTTACTTTGACTCCTAGTCCTAGCTCTAGCCTTAGTCGTGCGACTGAGGCCTCATACACACGACCATTTTCCTCAACAAAATCCATCAAGAAACTTGGTGGCAGAGCTTTTTTGCCGAGGAAAACGGTCGTGTGTATGTTTTTCATTGAGAAAACTGTCGTGGGTCTCGGCGAGAAAAAAAGAGAACAAGTTCTCTTTTTTTTCGTTGGGAGTCTCAATTTCCTCGCCGTGGTTCTTGTCGGTCTGGTTATGACGAGAATCACGTTTGTGTGTATGCTTAGAAACCCGCGCATGCTCAGAATAAAGAATGAGACGGGAGCGCACCTTCGGTAAAAGTAACGTTCGTAATGGAGATAGCACATTCGTCACGCTGTAACAGACTGAAAAGCAGGAATCGTCTCTCACCAAACTTTTACTTAACACGCAGTAACATGAGATTAGAAAAAGCAGCCCCAAGGGTGGCGCCAGTGGAATCAAACTTTCCCTTTATAGTGCCGTCGTACGTGTCGTTTGAGAACGACAACATTTTGTCTTGACAGTGTGTACACAAAGAAAGCTTGACAAGAATCTCGACAAGCCTGACAAGAAACTTGTCGAGGAAAATGATGTTTCATTTACGAGGAGTTTCTCGGTCGTGTGTACGAGGCCTTAGCTAACTCCTTCCTATCAATACTCACAAGTACTGAACCATTATGCTCCAGAATTACTTTGGAAACCTGGCATTGGGTTGTTGGCACTGAACCAAACTCATTTGATGTTTCTCAAGGTGGTGTTATTACATTTTTTCTAAGACAAATTCTTCTTCTTTTTTTTCATCACTTTGTCACAATTTTTCCGCTCCACCTCAGTATTGCAGCTTTCTATTGTAAACTTTAATAAGCTGGATAAAAAATAAAATAAGTCAAATTACCGTAAGTAATGTAAGGCAAAGTACAATGAAACAAAACACAATTATTTTTGAAGTCTTTAAAAACATGGCCCCAGATGTATAACAACCTGTGAAATCTCTGAATGGCACTGTTTAACAAGGTCCTGTTATTGAGCCAGATTTTAAATGGGCATCAGCACTATTTCTGATGTAATGAGGATATTCATTTCATCTCTTATAGTTAACATTAACAATAGGACATGGCTGGTGCTCATGCCGACTAATACCATATGGAAGATTTATAGCACTAAGTTGGTAATTCTTCATCTCTGTGACTATCCCTGTCTTATTTTATCACAGACACAGCCACTGCTAGTATGCTTCACACATTTTGCTTGTATTAATGCAGTACAAGCAATCACACAAGGACACTCCAAGAAAACTGATAAAAATCTCTGGCTTTCCACAAAGAAGGTTATTTTCATTGTCTTTCTTTCCAGCCTAGAAGATGAGAATAAAAATACAGATGTATTGTACCTAGTAATTTTCTTTTGTAAGCAGAATAACAATTTAAATTCATGTTGGAGGACTTGTGCATCATGTAATGACGCTATTCTATCAGTGTATAAAGACCCCTCATCGTTTGAATATTTCCACCCAATATAGACATCAATCTGTTCAGTCCTGTTACTCAGAGTGCCCTTATACACACTAATCTTAATTTATGCAAATAACGAATCAAAGCAAAACACATATTTTCGTCTTGCACATTTCTACTCAGTAGCACACACCCTGCATAATCTGCCCTCCTACTCCTGCACATCACTACCACCCCTTATCAGCTGCACATTTCTTCTATGCAATCAGTAAACATTGTTCTCACTAAATACACAGCCATAGATCCATAGGTGTGCACAGCCTATTGCATTAAGGTTTGTACCCCAAAGCTCAAACACAGATGCTTTTCTCTGCAGCCTCAGCTGCACTGGACAGTTAGTGAATGGGAAATGCGCTGTGCTGAAAAGCTTACTGCTCATTCACAAACTGAAGCATAGTAAACATAGTTTACTATACTTCAGTTATGATTAAACACAGTGAGTGAAAAACCTCCCACTGGGTTCAGAGATAATATTGGCAAAATAACAGAAATGTTAAAGGGGTTATAAAGGTTCATGTTTTTGTTACCTTAAAGTGGAGATCCACACAAAAATGGAACCTCCGCTGTCCAGATTCCTCCCCCTCCAGTGTTACATTTGGCACCTTTCAGGGGGGGAGCAGATACCTGTCTAAGACAAGTATTTGCACCCCACTTCCGGGCATACTGTAGATAGCCGCATTATCTGTGGGTATCTATGCCATGTCCGGCGCCCCCCGCTGTCTTCTGGGAAACACACAGGAAACAGGTCCCAGAAGACAGCAGGGACTGTTCAGCATGTGCAGTAGAAAACTTCGGGTGCTAACATCGTGGGTGCGCTGGACAGGTAAGTGTCCTTATTTTAAAAGTCAGCAGCTGTAGTATCTGTAGCTAGAATGCATTAAGGTAAAATATGTTTAGGTTTTTCAACCATTTTAAGGTTTTTCAACTAAATGCACTATATGCATTAAGGTGAAAAACCTTCTGTGCTGCAGCCCCCCCCCCTCCCAGACCCCCCTTTCCTTATCTGAGCCCATCCAATCCAGTAATGTGCACAAGTGCAGTGGATCCCGCTGCTGTCTCTCTCCTCATTGGACAGACTGATAGCAGTGATTGGCTCCCACTGCTGTCAGTTAAATCTGGTGACAGGGGGAGCAGGGTCGAGTCCTGTTCTCTGTGTCAATGGACGCAGAAGCGGAGTTTAGGAGCGAGCATGCACAGATCTCCCTGGGGGCACCCGATGAAGAGGGGGGCCTGGTACGCTGGCAGGGACCCCAATAAAAGAGGATCAGGGTTGCTCTGTGCAAAACCATTGCACAGATAAGGTAAGTATATACCCTCCTACTTTCCCCCACCCTGCCTTCGTTTACCCTCCAACTCCCCCCCACCCTGCCCACCCTACCCTCATTTACCCTCCTACTTTCCCCCCACCCTGCCCTCACTTAATCCCCTACGCTCATTTACCCCCCTTACACTGGTGGAAGCATCATTGAGCCCTCAGTGTCTGGGACAGAATAGTTTGCGCCATTTTCTTTGTCTACGCTTCCTGAATTTATAGTCACTGGTCTCATTCATTGTTGGTGGAGACACCCTGGGGCCCTCCGTGCCAGTGTCTGAAGGGGTTGTACTATCTATATCTAGGCTTCCTGAATTTTAGTCACTGGTCTCATTCATTGTTGGTGGAGACACCCCAGGTCCCTCAGTGCCAGTGACTAAAGGGTTTGTGCTATCTATATCTAGGCTTGCCGAATTGTAGTCACTGGTCTCAGTCATTGTTGGTAAAGAGATCCCGAGGCCCTCAGTGCCAGTCACTGAAGGGGTCGTACTATCTATATCTAGGCTTCCTTTATTGTAGTCACTGGTCTCAGTCATTGTTGATGGAGACACCCTGGGGCCCTCAGTGCCAGTGACTGAAGGGTTTGTGTTAGCTATATCTAGGCTTCCCGAATTGTAGTCACTGGTCTCAGTCATTGTTGGTGGAGACAACTTGGGGCCCTCTGTGCCAGAGACTGAAGGGGTTGTGCTATCCGCTCTGCAACTGCCCATGGTTGCTTCACAGTTATCCAGTCTAGCAGAAATTTTCTGAATTAATATCCGAAGCAGCTTAAATGTGTGTTTGATAGAAAACAAATAGTCACATGCCATCACCCCATTTGTTATTGTTACCAGCAGCCTAAGTTTATTCACCCCTCCCCCATAGATCAAATGTTAGAGGTGCTTTAATCTCATTATGGGGGCTTGTGCTGATAAACTTTGGGCAATGCACAAAGAAAACCCACCACCTCAGTCTGATCCACTGCCTGTCTGCAGCCAGGGAAAAGGTAAATATTAGGAGGTGGGAGCTCAGTGACAGTGGGTTTATGAAAATGTGTAATGTAGAAAATAGAGAAAACCTATGAAGAATGTACAATGACTTACCCAAGGAAGCATCCTGTTGTACTGACGATCAATATTAGAAGAAGGGATCCAACTAGTAATAGAAAGCTGCCATTTATCTTTATTTGAGAGATCATACCAAGACCGGTGACTGGGATTCCTGAAATATAAGTACTAGTCTCAGTGGTTGTTGGTAGAGAGCATCTAATTTTACCACAAAAAAACTGGAAAAACATATTGACTCGAATATAAGCCTAGGGTGAAAATGCAGCAGGTACTGTAAGCAGAAACAAGGGCCAACACTGCCCATTTGCACGCCTTACTGTGCCCATTTGCATGCCTCGCTGTGCCCAACCCCACTGTGCCCATTGCAACATCACTGTGCCCATTGCAACCTCACTGTGCCCATTACCTCACTGTGTCCCTGGCAACCTCACTGTGCCCATTGCAACCTCACTGTGCCCATTACCTTCCTGTGCTCATTGCAACCTCACTGTGCCCATCCTCACTATGCCCATTACAACCCCACTGTGCCCATTACCTCACTATGCCCATTACAACCTAACTGTGCACATTGCAGCGTACCTGAAATTCTTGACAGGCTCCGCTGCAGGCATCCATTTTTTAAAACTCACGGCTTCCTCCTGGTCCCTTCCCGTTCTGTGATAGGCATTTGACACTGTGTTCAGTGTTCCTCCTATCCCGGACGTTCTTTCATCCTCTGAATCAGTTTCCCAGCAGACACTGTGTTCAGTGTTCCGCCAAACACGGACATTCTTTCATCCACGGACTCAGTTTCCCAGCAGACACTGTGTTCAGTGTTCTGCCAAACGTGGAAGTTTTTTCATCCTCGGACAAAAAATGGACGCCCAAGGTACACTGACTCGAGTATAAGCCGTGAGGGGTATTTTGGCTTATACTCAAGTGTATACGGTATATGTATCTAGATAGATGATGATGTAGTAAACCTATGCATATAGGACTGTGAATAGGAAGGGTTTCTATTTGTCTTTGTCTTTGTTTTTTTCCTATTGGTTGCACTAGATGGACTTGTGCATTATACAGTATATATTATACATCTATAGACCTTCATTGTAATGTACCCCATCCTTTTTGTAGCCAACAGAAAAAGGGGGAATTTGTTTTACTAAAATTAGTAAAGTTTTCACTGTATTTTTTTTGCTGTGTTAACATCTGTTCTAACTTATGAAGTAAACTTATAGAAGAAAATAGAGGGCATGTAAGTTAAATGTGAGATACTGATAGGCTTTCTGACAGAAGTGATAAATTATTTTTTGGATTAAAACTGCACCACAGAAGCACCTGAACTAAGGTTCAAGGAGACCGTCACACTAATATTTTGCCAAGTAAAAAAAAGAAGAAAAATACAGAAATACAGAATACTCTGATGGTACAGTTATATAAATTATGGATGCATCAAGCGGTTGCTTTTTTGCATCTATATTCTTCCTGATATTATAAAATGCTGCATGTCAAAAAATGAAAAATGCCGGCCTATATAAACTTTGCTTGTTTTTCTCAAGTGCAAAACTATAAAATGTAAGCAAAATATTATTTTTCTCTTAACATTGAAGGCATGGCATTTCAATGACCATTGCAAACAAGCATATAATCATTGCCAAGTAATTTATTAGAAATTTATGCTGAGAAATGAAAGCTCTTTTTCTTAAAATAAGCAGTGACAGTACTTTGTCCATTGTAAGCAGACAGCATTTAGGAGTTAGGAGCAGGTTGCTAAACGTAAAGTATGCAGAGCAGCGTTTAGAGACTTGCTCTAGGCACATATAAATAGTGCCTGTCTGCCATACAGGTTCCACCCTGTTAGAAAGGCTCCACTTCTTTTCTCCTAAATATATTTTAATATTATTTGAGCCAGAAAGAAATAACGTTGGCATCATGCTTTATGTACATAGCTGTCATTTGATGATAGCAATCCATCAATCAGCTTTCTGAGAATGCATACCTCCCAGCTCTGGAACTTGTGAAAAGGGGGCGCCTTACAGCGCAGAAGACACACCCAGTACAGTATGGAAAAAATGTGCATAGCTAAATTGCCTTAAATTTTGACCATGGCATAAGGGGCACAGTCCACGTAGGAGTAATACTCCTTAAAGTGGTTGTAAACCCTTATAGACCACTTTGACCTACAGGTACTGTAAGCCTAGATAAAGGCTTACCTGTACGTGCAAGAAATATCTCCTTAACCTACATGGTTAAGGAGATATTTCCAAGAAAGATTGCACCGATGTCTACGACGTATGCGCGGTAGACCACAGAGCATGTGCCATAGACAATGGCGCGAAGGCGCACTGAGCGTGCCGGTACTAACGGCGATCATGCCGTTAGTGTTGGCTCCCGTGCACATGCACAGGAGTGAGGTCATCGCTGCTCCGGCCAGTCATGGCGGTGACGGAGGTGGTGTCCGAGGACCGCTGGGGGGGCTTCGTTCTCAGGTAAGTAATTGATAATGAGCTAGTATGCTATGCATACTAGCTCATTATGCCTTTGTCTTTCAGTTTTTTTTTTTTTTTTAAGGGAAGGGTTTACTTCCTCTTTAATTACAGTGATGATGTAAAGAATCTTTAAAAAACTATTACATCTGAATAAAAACAGAGGGCCAATGTTTTATGCCTGCAAGAATCACTTGAACATCAGCAAAGGAAGCCCCCCCCCCCCCCCCCCCCACACACACACACACAGCTTTTAGCACTTTGATACCTTGACTGATGATTACTTTGTGGCAATAATGCCCAATAGGTTTCTAAATTTTTGTTGTCGCATAAAGGCAAAAAGGCCCAAACAATATTGAAAAGGGTGCTTCTGTTATAAAACTTTGCTAATAATCTTTCTTTATAAATTCAGGCTGAAATGTATTCTGCTATAGTTCTTTGGTAAAAAATAAATATGTGTATATTATTTAGACTATGTGAAAGTTATAGGGCCAGATTCTCTAAGAAATTCGCCGGCGTAGCGTAAGCCATTTACACTACGCCGCCGCATCGTACTAGAGCAAGTGCCGTATTCTCCATGCACTCGCTCCGTAGTTTGCGGAGGCGTAGAGTAAATGGCCCAGCGTAAGCCCGCGTAATTCAAATGGGGCAGCTTGTATTTAAATTAAGCGCGCCCCCGCGTCGAACGAACTGTGCATGCGCCGGCCGGGGAAAAAGCCCAGTGCGCATGCTCCAGCTCACGTCGGAAAGCGCCGTTGAAACCGACGTCAAAACGACGTGATCGTCACTACGCAATGCCCTATTCGCGAACGAGTTAGTAAAATGACGTAAGCCGACGCTGACCAAACGCCATACTTAACATGGCATCCGACGGCACCTGACAGCATCCGACGGGACTTCGTAAGGTTACTCCTCATAGAAGCAGGGGTATACCTTACAAGTTCGTAAACGACGTACTCGGGGACGGGGCGGCGTAAAAGCGATCGGGAATCGGCGTAGTAGCCTCATTTGCATAGGCAAATGAGAAAACAACGTAAAGGCCACCTAGTGGCCCGGAGTTGTCATTACAACTACGATCCGCAAGTGTAATGGTATTACACTTCTCGGATGTTCAAGCGTATCTATGCCAAAGTGATGCTAAGCATCACTCGCATAGATACGAGCCAAAAAAAACGGCGATACGACGGGGTATCTGAGATACTCCGTCGTAGCGCTGCTGAGAATCTGGCCCATAGAGTCTACCAACTATATATGAAATATGAGGGATTATAGTGGTGCCTTAAACAAGTCACAAAACCAAAATAGTTTAAAAAAATGTAGTACAAATTATCTAAAGAAACACTAGGAATAAAATAAGATTGACATTGATTGTTACAGAGTCCCGACATGTTTCGGCAAATCATTGCCTTACTCAGGGGTATGCGAATCAATCAGTATATTGAGTACAATCTAATGAAAAAATATATACATATAATTAATAGACATTATATTGAATTGGAGGATATTTCTTTTAAATTATTTTTTATTTTTTCAGAAAAGAAAAGCAATTACAATATTACATTAACGGTTACAAATACAATAATTGCCATGTCATTTCTACTGAACATCAGAAACATAACAAAGGCAAAAATAACATACAGAGCATTTTAACAATACAAACCCCTACCGTACAATTGAATAGTAAAAGGGACTGCGCATCCCAGTGCTAAATGTGGGTACCACACCCCCAGAATAGACCGGAAGTAGGGAGAGTGTATATAAACAGAGAACATCCTCCAATATTCTTTATCTTCAATATATGGACTATGGCGGATGAGATTAGGCCAAATCAATTACTATAATTGCGTCAAAGAGATAAAATAAAAACCAAAATATAAACATAGAAAAAGGGCATCAATTAACATAATAAAAGAAACACAACTAAAAAGAAAAATAAATTCACAAACTCGTACCTGAGGAATAGGGTAATTTCAGTAACTTTCCCTGAAAGCACATACAGATCATATTCGGAATTATGTTCAGTATAAAAACGTAGGCCCGGATTCACAAAGCACTTACGCCGACGTATCTCCAAAGCTAGATACGTCGAAAAATAGGCTGTAGCCGCCCAACGTAACTTTCCTACGCCGGTGTATAGTGGGCGCATATTTATGCTGGACGCATGTGTCGCTCCCATTGATTTTCGATTCAAATATGCAAATGAGGCAAAATCACGAACGTACTTGCACCCGGCGCGTAATATATGCAGTTTGCGTAAGTCGTACATCCGGCGTAAAGTTATTCTCCATATAGAAGGCACAACTCATGCAAAGGTATGGACCAGGGATCGAATGCCGTCAAATTTTACGTAGTTTACGTTTTACGTGAATAGGGCTGGGCGTAGGTTACGTTCACAACGTAGGCAGTGATTCGACATATTTTAGGCAGTTGTTTCGACGTGATTATGAGCATGCACACTGGGATACGTCCACGGGACGGCACATGCGCCGTTCATTTTAAGTGATTGCCTAGCACTCGGCACATCATTTGCATGGGGTCTCGCTTCATTACCATGTATCACTCCCACTTCCAGCCCACTTCCACTTACGTTGCCTTACGCCGACGAATATACACTATGCCGGCACAGAGGTGGGAGCATTTGCTCTGTGAATTATATGCTTCCCTCTCTGCATTGCGTCGGCATAGCGTAAAGAAGATACGCTACGGCAGCATATATATGCATCGATTTATGTTAATCCGGGCCTTAGTCTTTGAACCTAGAGATCCATAGCACCCATTGATCATTAAACTTAGAAACCGAATGGGATTGCATAGCAAAATATTTTTCATTAGAATACTGCTCCTTAACCCTTTGTATAACCTCTTTTGTGTTAGGCAGTAAAGTAGATTTCCATTTGGACGTGATTGTCAGTCTAGCGGCTATAAGAAGGTGGTTTGTTATGCTACAATATTGTTTAGGAATATTATTTAAGGTTAGGGAAAGGAAGGGCCAGTTGTGGAGATGGTTTTACGAAGAAACCTGTTAAGGAGATTAATTTGAACACCTCATACCAAAAACTGCGTAGGTTCTTACAGTCCCACAATATATGAAAGATTTTTCCCCGCTCCCCGCATTTCCTCCAGCAACTGCTTGACTCTGTAGGAAAAATCATAGACATCCTAACCGGGGTAAGATTTGATCTATGTAATATCCTCATCATCAGCTCCCAATGGTTAGTACAGTGAGTATAAGTATAGCAAACTCTAATAGCTCTTTTTCATTCACCTGGAGAATGGACAGAACCAAGATCCCTTTCCAAATTAATCATGCCAGAGGTCTTAGTAAAAATTGCATAATTTTGTAAGGAGTTATAAAACCAGGACAGGCCCTTAGGTTGATCGTACTTAGATGACAAATATTCCCATACCCCTCTATGAAGGTCGTAAGTTGTCTTTGAGCTCTTAGCATGTTGTATCTGAATTCTAGAGAAGGGGTGAGTCGAGGGGTTCTTCCTTAGTACGTCACTGTAGGTGAGTAAATTGTCCTTCACCCAGTGTTGTATATTAATATTCAGGATTAAAAATTCTTACACTTTGAGATTAGAAACCTCTTGCCTCAGCAAAGACTCAGAGGGCGAGATCAAATGGAGTTTCCTCCAAGCTGATAGAGTCGCCTCAATTGAAGGAAATTTGGGGCAAACAAGAGTTAAGTCAGTGAGCTTGGCAAACAGTAACGAGGGAAGATCCCTATGTGATAATATAGAGCTCTCTATTTGGACCCATAATTTAGTGGATTGTGGATCAAACCAGGCCTTCACTTGATCTAATATCGCCGGATTCGCCGCCCTGTAATAATTACGAACATTTGGGAATCCTTCCCCTCCATTTGACCTACATTTTTGGACTATAGCGTCTAAACAATTTATCTATTCAATTAAAGAAAGATTCTTGTAAGCAATGGGATGGTTCTAAAGTAATAGATTAATTTAGGGAGCACAATCATCTTCAGGGCAGCAACTCTGCCTAGCCAGGAGAGTTCGTAAGATGCAATATGCTGTAAATCACTCTTAACTGAGTCAATTAGGGTAGGGAAATTGGCTGTATAGGCAGACGAAGAGGGAAAGGACAATTTTATGCCTACATTTGAAATAGACTTTGACATCCACTGAAATCGTTTTTTTTTCTCTCAGGACAGATATTTGTTGCTTAGACAGGTTAATAGGTAACACACAAGATTTCGTAACATTTAACTTATCGTAAGAGATCGCACTATAGTTCTGTAACACTGAACAAATTCTAGCCAGGGAAGAAGCCGGATTGGTAATTGTTAAGACTACAACGTCCGCAAAGAGGCTAATTTTGTGAGTGCGGTCATCCACCTTAATCCCTGAAATTCTGTTTTCAGACCTAATGGCCTCCACCAAGGGTTCCATCATTGAGGTAAAAATGATGGAAGATAAGGGACAGCCTTGGCAGGTGCCATTCGTTATATAAAATGTGTCTGAAAGAGCATTGAATGAAAAAACTCTGGCTGAAGGTACAGAGTAAAGAGCTAATATAGCAGACAAGATATTCCCCTGAAGGCCACATTTTTAAAGAGTGGCTTTGAGATAGCCCCAGTGGACCCTGTTAAAGGCCTTTTTGGCATCTAAAGCCAAAATAGCAGTCAGAGTTTTCCTATTTTCCACAATGTGCAGAAGATCAAACAATCTTCTAGTGCCGTCTGGTGCTTGCCGGCCTCTGACAAAACCCACCTGGTCAGCCTTAACTAAGGAAGGGGTAATCTTGGCTGATCTAAATGTTTGGCCCAGATTCACGTACATCTGCGCATTATTGGACCGGCGTAGCGCACCGCCTTTACGTTAGACTTGCGCAATGTAGCCGCGTAATCACCCTATTCTCGTAGCTTTTGCGCAGGAAATTGCGCAAGCGTAACGTTTTTTCCGAGGCGTAAGGAGGAGTAATACAAATTGGGAAGGACGTGGGCGTGTTACATTGAAATGAGCCATGACCCCATGCAAATGAAGGGCCGGCCGGCTCGCGCATGCGCGCTTGAAGGAGACCATGGTCAGCCCCGCTGTGCGCATGCTCACAACTCGGGAGCGGCGCAATCAGTGAAATTGGAAATGGACTAGGGCAACTTTGTGAACTACGCAGACAGCATAAATAGACAGACACAAATGCACTTCCTTTGCAAAAGTACATCCCTTTGTATCCCTCCCTCTACAGCAAGGTGCTTTTGTTTGTTTGTGACGTGTCTTTGAGATATTTGGGGACTGTTTTGCAGAGTGATTTTTGTCTTTTATGGGTTTTCTTTGTTGTTATTTTGTTTAAATTATATTTTTGCTGGGCATTTTTTTTTTTTGCTCGTCATTTATTTAATTTTTTTGGTTCTGTTTGTGTATGATTTTGGAATGAGGGGGTGATATTCCTGCGGGAAAAGGGGTGTCACCCTCATTTGTGGTGGAGAAGTGATCCCCAGGTCTGTGTGAATGGTGTATGAATGTACAGTGACATAATTGGAGCCGTGGCATGGCGTTGCAGCTCACAAGTCCTGCATGGTGGACTGGTGCCAATCCAATGTGATGACGATGTGGTGTGTGTGTGCTAGGGACCACAGTGGTGTGCATGCATGCATTCTCATTGTGCCATGATTAATGTGTGTGTTTAACGTGCAAAGATGCATAATGTGAGCTGGCATGAGATGGGGTCATGAGATGGGGTACCAGTGCATATGCAGAGTCACCTTGAAGGTAAAAGACAGGAGGATGTTAGTCATGCATGTGCCACTTGTGAGGTGTGCATCACGGGAGGGGATAGTCATGCCTGCCACCCATGTCACTCACCAACCAGCCAGCTGTCCCCATACATGTTCTGTTCGAAATCTGTGGGGATGGGGCTAGGATTGTATATGTAGCTGTCATGGGTGTCATGGGTGGTGCCATGTGTTGGGCTGCTGATGTCCTCCTGCAAGGTTGTGGTAATTCCAGGATGGCATGAGGGGTGAATCTGAAGATGCGAGACACCTCAGAATCACTCATGCCAAAGATGTCTATGCGTGTGTGATATATCAAGTGAAGAGTGAGGGGCTTGTATCAGATAAGAATATTGTATTAGATTAGATTAAATTGTAAATTTTATATAAGCAAATAAAAATAAAAAATAAAACATCTCCCGTGCCCTCCTTAGTGCCATCCTCCGTGCCCTCCTCCTTCTTTGTTCATCTAAAGTCAGTAGTATAGCTATGCGCGACGATGCCCCTGGCATGTTGGCATACAGATTGTTGAGCAACACGTGTGACTGCTGAACTCCTCACTAACAGTGTTGCTTTATCTGACAATTAGACTTTTTTTCTTTTTTTAGACCAGCTTTTGTCAGCTCTAATTTTAGACAGGACATTTTGCTGTTGCGCAAACTGCGTCGCCTGCGCTGCCCCAACGTTGTTTTGTGGATCCCCGTAAGTCCCTCATTAGCATATTTGACTAGCAAATCAATGGTGTGTCTATCGCACTTTTGCGCGGACGGATGCGCCAGTCTAACGAAATTACGCGGGACAAAAAAAAGACGATTTTTTGCGTATCTCGTTCTGGGGATGCCGCGCAACAAAACGCACGCGCACATTTAGACTTACGCACGCGCATCTCCTGTTGCGCAGGCGTAATCGCTCTGTGAATCTGGGCCTTTGTGTATATTTTCAAATCAGTATTCAGGAGAGAGATTGGTCTGAAGTTCTGAGGGGAATCTGGCTTCTTTCCTGGCTTGGGTAGAGTGACAATAATAGGAAAAAATATAAATCGCGCTACCTCAAATACAGTAACAAACACAAATAAATGCAAATAAATAATCGCAGATAATGGGATCAATTCACAAAGCTTTATTTTCAGATTGCGAGTGTTATTTTGACGATTTTGCACGTTATTGAAGCTAGTTCAATTCACTAAACGATTTAACGCTTTGAAAAATCATCAAATAACCTTTCACTACACAGAACCGATATTTTAAGGTGTGGATGCTTATTTAAAGATTCGATTGTTATTTTAAAGAGTCAAATCGTTAAATATGTACAGAAGTGCAATTCACAAAGATTTTTTTGACAGTTATCGATCGTTAATTCAACACCTCCCTCAGGGTGTCGTTATGACATTTCCCAGGCGATATTTTGTTGTTAGAGGAAGCTTTTGGCGATTTTTGTAGTGTAGTGAAGTTTTTAGTAGTGTTGGGAAAGATGGAACCATGCTTTATTTGAACTTAAAATTATCCAGAGGCGAAGAAGAACATGTTAGAATGTTGTTCAGATTTTTTAAATGTGTATTCCGTTCACGTACTATTTTGGATGACTTTTCTGAAACCCAGGTGATAGCTAAATTCTGATTATCATCTCCCATGATTTATTCTCTGTATGAGGAAATACACATGACTTTAGAAAAACACACACTAGAAGTTTTGCACATCACATGCTCAATCTCCACGTGTGTATTGCTTGTGTCTCTCTCTCTCTGCATCTGCTCTTTTCCACATGCAGCTGTTCTCCTCCCCTTCTGCTCCCAGAATGCATCTCTCCAGCATTATTTAATGATATTAGACGTTATTATTACGATTTGGGATGTTAAAATAACTCTTGAGTAGTTAGCATAACGATTGGATAAAGAGTCAGTTGAAAACCATAACGACTATGTTGAATAACGATTATAGCTTTCGTGAATACCATGTTTGCTAGCGTTAAATAAGGAGTGCTAATTTAACAACTGAAGAAAACCTATAACGTTTCTCTTTGTGAATTGACCCCAATATGTGTAAAGGCTGGCTGCTAGATCGAGGAGTGACCTGTGATGGCCGCTGAACAGTATGCAGTTAACCTCAAATGTGTTCTGATATTGGTGATGGTGATGAACCAAAAACAAAAACAAAACACAAAAAACATATGATGATATACAAATAAAGAAAAGTATACCGCTCTGAAAAACTATTAATCCCCCATTGCTTCCGTCCCAACGAACCAAGAGGGTGCTGGCTGTGCACAATTTGCATGGGATGAAAGAAAGATCCTGGACCGCCGCGCTCCTCAAAAACGATGTCTTTATTCAAAACATAAAAAAACAACAACAATTCAATTGGAAAAAGCAGCCAGAGTTCATGCAGTCAAAAAAGGAGTGGACAAGGGAAAAAGGCTGACATGTTTCACATCGTGTGATGCTCAAAATGTGCTTAAATGGAGGAGGGAAAGAGGTGAATGGGGCAAAAAGAAAGGGAAAAAGGAGAGACCCCATGTGTGAGACACATATACATCATAACCAGTGTAAAGGACGAATAAAGAACAACAAATAATAATACGTTTGTGTGAAGTTAAAAAAAGGTTGTGAGGTAGACATATGTGGCTATAGGGAAAAATGGGCAATAGATAAGGAATGTGAGAATTCTGAAAACTGCAGCCTTTTGTATGTCTAAAAAACAAACAACATGTATATGTATAAAAATATGATGTTTTAATTAAAATGGTATATGTGTGGTTATGATACCATGCACTATATCACTTGGCTTTTCTGGTTTGCATGTCATTATTGGACGTATATAATCATTGTAATTTTTTTCATCAGATTGTCACCACAGCATTTGTTTTCATACCTTATTTCACTGGTGTATTGGATCTATGTTGTTCATCATAAGACTCTGATCATTTTGTTTTGCTTTTATGCATACATGGACAATTATTTATGACCATATTTTTTGGATATATGTATTGATTTTCACTTTTGTAGCACACCTCGTTTTTTCCAATCATTGTAATGTTTACATAAGAAAAGAAAAAGAAAAAGGAAATAATATGTATGCTCCGAACAAACGTTTTCAAAACATGACATATGTAACAAAAACCAAACCTGAATTGACCCAGTGGTATGTGTCAAGGGCAGAACCTCTTTTAAAAGCTCCACTATCATTTATCTTCTATTTTTTATTATTTAAAATGAGGCACAGACCTTGTGCTTATTTTAGAAGGAGAGATAGTAAAGGAGCCGCGATCTCCTAATATCTCCTAATGTCTCTAAGTGTGTCACGCCACTGGAATGATGATTCTAGCTCGCATTGGAGGCTATATATGAAAAAATGGGTAAATAAATAAATGGCGACCTGGCATTTTTAATACGTCACCAAATTCTGTATGAAGAAAAACGCCTGCCCATTTTAAGATGAAGTGATCAAAAAATTGGCCAAAGGAAAAGGAGTATGTACAATGAGGATATCTGAAACAGAACAGAGAGGTATATGCTTTGTATATAATATGATATAAAACAGCTAGACCCAACTAGTAAAAGTGGGACACATCCCACTCAAAGTTGAGCCCTGAAGGGCATCTGGAATTGAGAATAAAAATCCATCTGACTTCTTGCCTGCACAGTATGTTAAATTTATCTCCGCCTCTGGCTGGTTTTGTAATTCTTTCTAGCCCTTGAATGACTAAACTAGAAGTATTTTTATCATGATCAATGTTCCAGTGCTGTGCGACATTGGTGGCATGGTCGTTATCAATGTCGTATAGGTGATCATAGAGGCGATCCTTAAGTCTTCTAGTCCTACCATGATATACAAATATATAACCATCAACTAGGTGTAACCTTTAGCTCTAAATTAATACAAAGTCCAGAGTGTTAACAGAAAAGAGTCCGTGAATAGAAATTAACAAACACCCGTGCTTCTGGATCATGACGTATTGATGAACGTGACCAAAGGCAAAAAAAGTGTGTCCTCCACCAAACTTAGGGGTTGTCTCTTACCGGAAACCCACGATCCCTTATGACAGGGGATCTGAAACAGCATATACCGGGTCCCAATCTTGTGGTGTCAGGTCTGCAATCCTAGTGAATCTCGTAGCCCAAAGTGTTTCAGCAATTTGGAAGCCCACCATGCAAAAAAACATCAATGGCTCCACATAGTGTGTTAAACGTATAAAAATGTATTAAAAAGAAATAAAAATGCGCTTACAGTCATGCAATGTTGTAAACGCCTTGAATTTTAATGTGCCGGCCGGAACACACAAATCCTCAGGCACTCGTCCACTGGGGGAACAGAAACTTGGGTGACAATAATAGCCTGTAGCATTTCTTCAGGAAATGTGGCCGAAGAGGAGACACTGTTAAACAATGCAGCCAAATAAGGGAATAGAAACTGCAAGAAAACTCTATAATATTCTGATGAGAACCCATCAGCACCGGGAGATTTATTCTTAGGTAAAGCTTGAATAGTGTCTACGAATTCTTTGGCAAGGATCGGGGCATTAAGTAAGGACAAGTCGTCCTCCTTTAGGGAGGAAAAGGACACTGATTCCAGGAAGGAAGTAATAGTGTGAGTTGTAGGTTGTGGCATCATACAGTCTAAATGAAGGTTGTACAGGTCTCTGTAATACTTCATAAAAGGAATTAGCAATCTTTGTAGGATGATGTTCTAAAACACCTGTGTGCAGTGGCGTCTCCAGCTTTCATATTTAGGGGGGCACATGGGGGGACAGGGACAAAAGTAGGGGAGCCAACTATAAAATGCAATTTTATATATCCTGGGGCCCTTTACTACGATCCCACAACGGGCCCTTTTACATGTTCTGCAGTGAGCTCCCTTCCTACTATACTGGGGCCTTTTTTAAGGGACACGATTTCCTAACAACCTATGGCATTTTTGGAGACCTTTGAGTGCTAGGACAGTGGAAACAACCAGAAAATTACCACATTTTGGAAAGCAAAAACCCCAAGTTTTTTTTTTTATATAAGAGGCATATTGAGTCTTTTGAAAATTAAATTTTCTTGTTACAAGTTTTTTAGTATATGCAGAAAGAAAATGATTTTTTTTTTTACAAAAAATTGTCAATTTATTTAGATATTTCCCACACACAGCATTGGCATACTTAAAATTACACCAGGTAACACATTCTGCTATTCCTCTCACATGGGGATACCACATGTGTGAGACTTTTTCAATGTTTGGACTGATTATGTACCTGACATTACCTCTTGCTTATCACAAAAATCAACCAATATTGTGTTAAAACAATGTACTGTAATGTAGGAGTGTTCAGGGAATATAAAGTAACTTAGTGCAGCATCACCTGTACAGCCCCCATTCAATTAAGGTAAACAGACCTAACCTTCTGGTACCTGAGTTCCCCCATTAATTATACACAATCTTATGTTCACTAGTCAGGAGTACCTGTAGATATGGAGTGAAGTTTTCTCCAGAGGATGGCTGGGACTGGTGTCTCAGGCCGCGTACACACGAGGAGACATGTCCGCTGAAACTGGTCCCCAGACCAGTTTCAGCGGACATGTTTGATCGTGTGTAAGGCCTAGCGGACAGGTTTTCGGCGGACAAAAGTTTCTAAACATGCTTATAAACTTGTCCACTGGAAACCTGTCCGTCGGACATGTCCGATGGTTAGTACGCCCAACCATCGGACCGAAATCCTGCGCATGAGTCGAATTGATTTGACGCATGCGTGGAAGCATTGAACTTCCTTGTTTGAGCACGTCGGTGTGTTATACGTCACCGCGCTCTCTGTCCGCAGGGATTTTGGTCTGATGGTGTGTACACACATCAGACCAAAAGATCCCTTCAGACATGTCCGATGAAAACGGTCCGTCGGACCTGTTTCATCGGACATGTCTCCTCGTGTGTACGCGGTCTCACAGGAACATAGTCAGTGGGAAGGCAGATGGGTCAGTTTAGTTGGCAAACAGATATATGGTCAGCAATCAGGCAAGGGATCAGTGGTGGCAGACAAAAATGTGGTTAATAAAAGGGCAAGGGTCAGTTTCGTTTTCAGATGGTAGGCAGAGGCAATACTATACTGGTGTGGCGGTGATCAAAACACTGTTGCTGGCTTACATTATAATTTTTAACACTGACAATGGAGAGACTTGCTGGCTGCACTGGTCTGGTGTTGCTGTACTTATGTGGTGGCAATCAGGGACATTGTGGCTGGCTGAATTGGCCTGGTAACATTGCGCTTATGTGGTGGTGATTACTGATGCTGTGTCTGACTGCACTGATTTGGTGACACTGTACTAGTGTGGTGACTACCCGGAACTCTGGCATGTCCTGACATGGATAGTGATCAGGGACACCGTGGTTGGCTTTCACTGGTCTGGTGATGCTGTACTGGTGTGTCAGAGATTAGGAATACTGTGGCTGGCTTACACTGGTCTATCTTGGAAGTAGCGATAGACAATTATAGTGCATATTGATCATATGATGTAAATGGTCCAGTCTAATCCCTGAGGGTCTATTTATAGTTGTGTGGTGCCTTAATGTCACATATTAATTTGCTGAAATCAATGGGCTTCCATTGCACAAAAACATCCCCAAAAATTGGTCAGTTCACAAAAGTTTGCCATAATGCACTATGGTGGTCTGTCATGTGTTGTAGCAAGTTTCAATGCATGTGCATTACCTTAGTGCATTGAGGTGCTATTTAAAAGGTGTGATGTTGCATGTTGTTTAAATGCACACATTAATGCATGCATTCCCACAACACATAGATGTAAATCAGCTCTTAGAGGAATTATTGATCACAGAGTGGAAGGATGATAAAAGAAAATTTCTATTTTTGCGCTTCTGTATTTAATGCCTGTAAGTGGCTTTAACCACTTAAGACCCACGCTGTAGACAAACGACATCCACAGCGCGGCTCTCAACTACCGGGAGGATGTCCTTCTACTTACATTCCTGTGCCCGGTGTGTCACGTGATGCCGATGCACATGCCTGGCGGCTGCGATGTCCGCCAGGTAACCGCGATCGGCAGTGACAGAGCAAGGACGTGGAGCTCTGTGTATAAACACAGAGCTCCTCGTCCTGTCAGGGAGAGAGGAGACCGATGCTGTGTCCCTTGTACAAAGGGACACAGATTGGTCACCTCCCCCTGTCAGTCCCCTCCCCCACAGTAAGAATCACTACCAGGGAATACATTTAACCCCTTCCTCGCCCCCTAGTGTTAACCCCTTCCCTGCCAGTCACATTTATACAGTAATCAGTGCATATTTATAGCACTGTTTGCTGTATAAATATGAATGGTCCCAAAATAGTGTTAAAAGTGTCCGATATGTCCGCCGAAATATCGCAGGCCTGACAAAAATCTCAGATCGCCACCATTACTAGTAGTAAAAAAAAAATCATAAATCTATCCCCTATTTTGTAGGCGCTATAAATTTTGCGCAAACCAATCAATATACGCTTATTGCGATTTTTCTTTTAACAAAAATATGCTATAGAACACGTATCGGCCTAAACTGAGGGAACATTTTTTTTTTAATTGGGATATTATTATAACAAAAGTAAAAAAAATATTGGTTTTTTTTTCAAAATTTTCTGTCTTTTTTTGTTTATAGCGCAAAAAATAAAAACAACACAGATGATCAAAAAACACCAAAAGAAAGCTCTATTTGTGGAAAAAAAATCTAAAAATATAATTTGGGTACAGTGTTACATGACCGCGCAATTGTCATTCAAAATGCGTCAGCACTGAAAGCTGAAAATTGGTCTGGGTGGGAAGGAGGTTTAAGTGCCCAGTAAGGAAGTGGTTGAATGGGTTTTAATAAATACAAGATAGGTACGGATTGGCACTATTGCACTATAGTGGATTTCTTTCTTTCATAATCAACTTATGAAAATCTTAAGGCTTTAAAATGGTTGTAAAGTCAGAAGGTTTTTTATCTTAATGCATTGCATTCTATGCATTAAGATAAAAAAAAAAAAACTTCTGTGTGTAGCAGTCCCCCTAATACTTACCTGAGCTCCAACTCTCTCCAGCGATGTAAACAAATTCCTCAGCCATCCAGAACTTTCCTCCTGATTGGCTGAGAGACAACCGGGTGCGCCATTGGCTCCCGCTGCTGTCTTTCAAAGTCAGCTATACAATCAGGAGAGAGAGAGGGGAGGGGCCAAACCAGGGCTCTGTGTCTGAATGGACACAGGGAGCTGTGACGTGGTTCCGGTGCCCCCATAGCAAGCTGTTTTCTGTGGGGGCACTCGACAGGAGGAAGGGGCCAGGAGAGCCGAACAGGGACCCAAAAAGAGGAGGATCTCGGCTGCCCTGTGAAAAACCATTACACAGACCAAGTAAGTATAACGTGTTTGTTATTTTTAGAGAAAAAACAAACAAGACTTTACAATCACATTAAGATCACGGATGGTGGCCGATTGGATACCAGTTGCTAACTATACTTATAAACCTTTTTTTCCGATCACTTAACTGTGAGGTAATTTCCCCTGGTGAGCAAGACTAATGACATTCTGGGAGCAGTGATCATGAACAGAATATGGTGAATGATATAACACTTTTTTTGAAGAGCTGTGGACACAAGTGATTATATTTTCCATAAACTTTTAAAGACTTCATGTCATTGGGACTGATTGGTGGATTTTTTCTTTTCACAATATTAATGTACAGTATATTGTTATATTTTATATAAAGTTTTGTATGTGTTTTGCACCACCTAGGGTCTGCATAGTGACACTATATCAAACACAATTTTGGGATGAAAAACCTGCAAACGGTTTTCCTTATAACCAAGACCGCAGAAGTCACACACATTTAACATACGGTATTTATCGGCGTATAACACGCACGTTTTTCCCCTTAAAATAAGGGGGAAATCGTGGGTGTGTGTTATACGCCGATCCCCGCTGTCTCTGAGTGCGGCCGACATAGACCGAGCTGAGCCGATCATACTGTGTACTCGGCTACACTCGCAGTCACGCCCTGTCTCCTAGCCTTTATGTCCCACCATTGGACTGCTGTGGTGTCCGTCATACGAGACGGGCCAAGGGGCGGGACTGGGCAGGACTGCGAGAGGAGCCGAGAGGAGCCGAGAGAAGCTGAATACACAGGAAATCTGGCTCTGTATAGCTCGGCTGAGGCGCTAAATTTAAAAATACATAATGCTGCAATTTTGGGCAAGGTGCAGATGGACACTTATAAGGCTGCAGATGGACACTAATAAGGCTGGATGGGCTCTGTGCAAGGCTGCAGATGGATGCTGGACATGGCTGCTGATGGATGCTGGGCAGGCAAGACAGCAGATGGACACTGATAAGGCTGCATTGATGGGCATTTAAAGTGTAAGTTTTTTCTCCTTAAACTTCCCTCCTAAACATTTTTTCCTTAAACTTCCCTTCTAAGCTTGGGGTGCGTGTTATATGCCGGTGCGTGTTATACGCCGATAAATACAGTACTTAACCTGTCAGAAATGCGTATCAAATGACTCCATTGTATTCTGCAAAGACACACTAAGGACATAGGGACACAACGCAGCTAGTTTAACTACAGCATTGTGTGGGGGGTGCAGGCATTTCAAGAAGTGTCAGATATTAAAAAGTCTTCCAGACTTTTTAGCTCTGCAATGTGGAGATACAGGTGGGACTGGAATTTATCCACTTGGTTCCTGCCTAACATCCAAAGACGTCATCTTTTTAAAGATGGATATCTCAGTAATGGCAGCAGCTGCTGCCACAACCGAGATATCCATCTTTAGTGCTAAGGGTCCTCTAAACGATAACGGCGGTCTCCGCGGTGGATTCGCCGCAAGATCGCCGTTATCGGTGGCGGGAGAAGGCTCCCCCGCTCCCTCCGCCACTTACCGGAGCTGTCGGTCGCGGCGGAGGCGATCGGGTCCTGTCGGCAGCTGTGTTGGCATATGAGTGAGGGAAAAACATTCCTTGTAATAGGAATAAAAGTGATATTTTTTTTTATTTTATTTCAGTGTAAAAAATTATAAACAAAATAAAAATAAATAAGAAAACAAAAAAAACATTTTTTAAAACGCCCCGTCCCGACGAGCTCGCGCACAGAAGCGAACGCATACGCAAGTAGCGCCCGCATATGAAGACTGTGTTCAAACCACACAAGTGAGGTATCACTGCGATCATTAGAGCGAGAGCAATAATTCTAGCCCTAGAACTCCTCTGTCACTCAAATGCAACCTGTAGAATTTTTTAAACGTTGCCTATCCAGATTTTTAAGGGTAAAAGTTTGACGACATGCCACGAGCGGGCGCAATTTTTAAGCGTGACATGTTGGGTATCATTTTACTTGGGGTAACATTATCTTTCACAATATATAAAAAAATTGGGCAAAATTTATTGTTGTCTTATTTTTAAATTCAAAGAAGTGTTTTTTTTTCCCCAAAAAAGTGCGCTTGTAAGACCGCTGCGCAAATACAGTGTGACAAAAAGTATTGAAATGACTGCCATTTTATTCTCTAGGGTGTTAGAAAAAAAATATATATATATAATGTTTTGGGGTTTTAAGTAATTTTCTAGCAAAAAAAACTATTTTAGTCTCGTAAACACCGAATCTGAAAAACAGGCTCGGGGCTCAAGTGGTTATTATTAGGCCTTTTTTTTTTCTTTTTTTGACAGTCTATTCAAAATCAGTAATGATAGAAACTGTTGGTGGTGGTTTGCACCCATCTGGGCATTAACAAAAACATGAATAAATTCTTACGCTGTTGTTATTACTGTTTTTTATACTTTCATAATAAATCCCCTGGCTCTATGGACACCTGTTGTGGCCACATGATTGAGAAATGACATGCCATTATCTTTGCCGGTAGTGGGATCAAAGTCCAGCTAGAAGCAGTTGAGACTGCCTTGAAATTGTCATGTATATGGGCCAGCATTCTCTGAGCTTGTCTCGTGGTAGAGGCCATATTTATCATTGTATTGCAGATGTTTTTTCAGCATAGTAAAAAGTGAAAACGTGACATTCATTAAAAGCTATGCATTTCTTTCAAAATTAATAAGCATTTCAGTAAAATATTTAGTTGAATATGTTGTACTTTTCAATGTAATCTAATAATGCTGTATCTGTGAGGTTATCTCTTTTTAATCATGCCTGCAGGTAATATTTGAGAAAACATTGCTATTTCTGAAATCTGTTTATTGCAGCAACATGCTTAGCACAAGAGATAACTAAATTGCCAAAAGAATCTCAAGGCAATTTCAATATAATACAATGGTGTACATGCAAAAGGGGCATTTCAATCATGGAAGTGCTGCATCAGTAGTAATTTGACATTTAAGAGCATACTTGATTGCTCTTCTAAAATGGAATTTGTCAGAAAGTCCACTGTGATATCAGCTATAACATTGATCCTGCAAGGTTTTATTTCTATGGTAGGATGGTAATACACTTGAATCATAAAGGGATACTAATATAAACCAAATTTAATTTACGAATTTTAAATGTTTAGTCCATCTAAAAGTGATATTTTAGATATATCTAGAATAGATACATATCAATATATATCTAAATATACATAAATATATATCTCTATCTATCTATCTATCTATCTATCTATCTATCTATCTATCTATCTATCTATCTATCTATCTATCTATCTATCTATCTATCTATCTATCTATCTATCTATCTATAGATAGATAGATAGATAGATAGATAGATAGATAGATAGATAGATAGAAAATACAGATAAAAAAAGGAAGAAAAAAACATAATTTAACTACTGTAGGACTACAAAATATTTTAACTTAGTTTGTGAATTAACCACTTGATACCCGCTCGCCATCATTTGATGGCGGACGGGTATCAAGTGGTTAATTCACATGTATCTATACTCTATGTTCCTGACAGCACGTCATATGACGTCCTGTCATTAAAAGCGGCTAATTGCCAACAATTGAGCTGGGACGTGGAGCTCTGTGTGTAAACACAGAGCTCCACGTCCCTGTCAGGGAGAGAGAAGACCGATTGTGTGCCTTGTACATAGGGACACAATCGGTCACCTCCCCCAGTCACCTCCCCTCCCCCTACAGTTAGAACACACCTAGGATACACATTTAACCCCTTCCCCGTCCCCTAGTGGTTAACCCCTTCCCTGCCAGTTACATTTATACAGTTATCAATGCATATTTATAGCATTGTTCACTGTATAAATGTAAATGGTCCCAAAAATGTGTCAAAAGTGTCCGATGTGTCCGCTATAATGTCACAGATCACCGCCATTCCTAGTAAATAAAAAAAATCATAATTATGTCCCCTATTTTGTAGGCAATATAACTTGTGTGCAAACCAGTCACTATACGGTTATTGTGATTTTATTTTTTATTTTTTTTACCAAAAATATGTAGAAGAATACGTATCGGCCTAAACTAAGATAATTATTATTATTTATTTTTTAAATGGGATATTTATTATAGCAAAAAGCAAAAAATATTGTGTATTTTTTCAAAATTGTCGCTCTTTTTTTGTTTATAGCGCAAAAAATAAAAACCGCACGGGAGATCAAATACCACCAAAAGAAAGCTCTATTTGTGGGGAAAAAAGGACGTCAATTTTGTTTGGGAGCCACATCGCACGACCGCGCAATCAGTTAAAGCGACACAGTGCCGGAAGCTAAAATGTTGGGGGTGTAGGTGCACAGTAGGCAAGTGGTTAAACAATATATTCTATGAACAAATAGGATGCATATACCTCTAATATATTTTTTATTAACACTGATATGTAGTCATGCTAAAGCAACCTCTGTAAAACCGATGCAAAAAAGATTATATATATATCTAGATATATCTATATCTTTCTATATCTACAGTGAAACCTCAGATTGCGAGTATTGTGGTTATCAAGCGTTTCGCAATACGAGCACTGTATTTCCTAAAATTCTAACTCGGTATCGAGTGTTGTCTGAAAACGCCTGGAAAGGCCTAAGTACAGTTCGGCTGACCTCAGAAAGGCTTGTGAATGGAGTCTATCTGAGGTTTCCAAGGTTTTCCGAGGTCAGCCAAACTGTTCTTGGGCCTTTTTGGACGTTTCCGAGGCTCTCCGTCACCTCCTGCCTCTGGCTGCCTGCGGTACAAGGAATGTTTTTCCCTCACTCATATGCCAACACAGCTGCCGACAGGACCCGATCGCCTCCGCCGCTACCGACAGCTCCGGTAAGTGGCGGAGGGAGCGGGGGAGCCTTCTCCCGCCACCGATAACGGCGATCTTGCGGCGAATCCACCGCGGAGACCGCCGTTATCGTTTAGAGGACCCTTAGCACTAAAGATGGATATCTCGGTTGTGGTGAATTTAATTTACGAATTTTAAATGTTTAGTCCATCTAAAAGTGATATTTTAGATATATCTAGAATAGATACATATCAATATATATCTAAATATACATAAATATATATCTCTATCTATCTATCTATCTATCTATCTATCTATCTATCTATCTATCTATCTATCTATCTATCTATCTATCTATCTATCTATCTATCTATCTATCTATAGATAGATAGATAGATAGATAGATAGATAGATAGATAGATAGATAGATAGATAGATAGATAGATAGATAGAAAATACAGATAAAAAAAGGAAGAAAAAAACATAATTTAACTACTGTAGGACTACAAAATATTTTAACTTAGTTTGTGAATTAACCACTTGATACCCGCTCGCCATCATTTGATGGCGGACGGGTATCAAGTGGTTAATTCACATGTATCTATACTCTATGTTCCTGACAGCACGTCATATGACGTCCTGTCATTAAAAGCGGCTAATTGCCAACAATTGAGCTGGGACGTGGAGCTCTGTGTGTAAACACAGAGCTCCACGTCCCTGTCAGGGAGAGAGAAGACCGATTGTGTGCCTTGTACATAGGGACACAATCGGTCACCTCCCCCAGTCACCTCCCCTCCCCCTACAGTTAGAACACACCTAGGATACACATTTAACCCCTTCCCCGTCCCCTAGTGGTTAACCCCTTCCCTGCCAGTTACATTTATACAGTTATCAATGCATATTTATAGCATTGTTCACTGTATAAATGTAAATGGTCCCAAAAATGTGTCAAAAGTGTCCGATGTGTCCGCTATAATGTCACAGATCACCGCCATTCCTAGTAAATAAAAAAAATCATAATTATGTCCCCTATTTTGTAGGCAATATAACTTGTGTGCAAACCAGTCACTATACGGTTATTGTGATTTTATTTTTTATTTTTGTTACCAAAAATATGTAGAAGAATACGTATCGGCCTAAACTAAGATAATTATTATTATTTATTTTTTAAATGGGATATTTATTATAGCAAAAAGCAAAAAATATTGTGTCTTTTTTCAAAATTGTCGCTCTTTTTTTGTTTATAGCGCAAAAAATAAAAACCGCACGGGAGATCAAATACCACCAAAAGAAAGCTCTATTTGTGGGGAAAAAAGGACGTCAATTTTGTTTGGGAGCCACATCGCACGACCGCGCAATCAGTTAAAGCGACACAGTGCCGGAAGCTAAAATGTTGGGGGTGTAGGTGCACAGTAGGCAAGTGGTTAAACAATATATTCTATGAACAAATAGGATGCATATACCTCTAATATATTTTTTATTAACACTGATATGTAGTCATGCTAAAGCAACCTCTGTAAAACCGATGCAAAAAAGATTATATATATATCTAGATATATCTATATCTTTCTATATCTACAGTGAAACCTCAGATTGCGAGTATTGTGGTTATCAAGCGTTTCGCAATACGAGCACTGTATTTCCTAAAATTCTAACTCGGTATCGAGTGTTGTCTGAAAACGCCTGGAAAGGCCTAAGTACAGTTCGGCTGACCTCAGAAAGGCTTGTGAATGGAGTCTATCTGAGGTTTCCAAGGTTTTCCGAGGTCAGCCAAACTGTTCTTGGGCCTTTTTGGACGTTTCCGAGGCTCTCCGTCACCTCCTGCCTCTGGCTGCCTGCGGTATTGCATGCCATTGAAGTCAATGCGGAACAAATTATGTTAATTTCCATTGACTTCAATGGGAAAACTCGATTTCATATGCGAGTACTTTGGATTACAAGCATCCTCCTGGAATGGATTGTGCTCATAATCCAAGGTTCCACTGTATATAGATGTAGATATATCTATATCGGAGACTTTTGACACTTTTTTGGGACCATTGACATTTAAACTGCTATCAGTGCTATAAAAATGCGCTGATTACTGTGGAAATGTCACTGGCAGAGAAGGGGTTAACACTAGGGGCAAACAAGGGGTTAATTGTGTGTTCCTTCAGTGTGTTCTAACTGTATGGGGATAGAATTGACTAGGAGAGGAGACACTACTTAGTAGGAACAAACAATATGACTCCTCTCCTCTGACAGCACAGGGATGTGTGTGTTTACACACACAAATCCCCGTGCTAGTGGTCGTGCACGTGAACCGCATCGTGAGCACGCTGCCGGCCACGCGCATCGGGCCCCCTGACGTGCAGTGTGTCCTCTGGTGGCCGAAAAAAGGTAGGACGTACCTGTACGGATTTCGCCCTGCAGAGCCATTGTGCTGCTGTATATCTGTGTGACATGGGCGGGAACTGGATAAACAATCAGCCATGAATGCGAATATTACAACTTAGGTTTAACATTTTATTTTATTGCAGAAAGTTTGTACACATTTAGAAAATTGGGACCATTGTGACCACCAATAAAATATCAGATGTAAGTTCAATTGTGATATTAAAGTCAGTTGAAGTAGTAATTCTTGCTGCAAGTCACACAAATATACCACACATAGCTATGTTGTCATATACCATATATATAACACATAAAACTGGCCTCAGCTGTGACTAAAAACCAGCCTTGCAATATAAAGAAAATTACCCTATATTTAATTGTCAAGTCTGATAAAGTCATGCAGCTGAGATGAAATAAAGGATAAAAACTCTCAAACTGAAGTCTGAAGATTATAGCTTTAATATTCACTTAGGCCTCGTACACACGAGGCAATCTATTTGTTCAAATCGGTCGGACCGACCGATTTGAACAAATCTGTCTGATAGGATTTTGGTTTGCTCGCGTGTACACACGAGCAAACCAAAATCCCCGCCAGCAGACGGCGCGCTGACGTGTCGTGACGTGGCGGTGACGTTGACGCCGCCACGTCACCGCACCAGGAAGTAAAACACTTCCGCGCATGCGCCGAATCCATTCGGCGGCGGTGCGGGACGACATGTCTGCTGGTAAGTGTACTAACCAGCAGACATGTCGGGCAGACGGATTCCCACCCGATAGATTTCAAAGCATGCTTTGAAATCTGTCGGGTGGCCAAATCCGTCGGCTCGGCCGTACACACGATCGAATCTGTCTGCTGGGACGGTCTAGCAGACCGTTTCCAGCAGACAGATTTGATTGTGTGTACGAGGCCTAAAGAGTTGTTTTGCTTTCTGAATCCCAACTTAGATTAGAAAGCAGACACGCTTAATAAAGTTTTACTAAACCCAGTAATATGAAAATAGTTAATCTTCCTTCCCTGCACAGTGCCCACAGCTTATAAATCTTCTTTTTACATTAAAATATTGAAACTATACCACAGTCAGTGGCTGATCTGCAAGTAAACCAAGGGGCAGAGATCTTACCATTAGCCATATCTGGTCAGTGATGACACAATAGCTCAGCTCTTTTATTGACAAAGCCAGGAATTCCCGACCAGTAAATAAATGGGGCTAGGTAACATCACTGGTTGCTAAGGACAAGCGGGTAGCAGCACCCAATGCTTTCTTAGCAACCATTGACAGATACAAAGCTGTCATAGACAGTAGCAGTAGAACAGCCAAAGTTTCGTCCAAACTTGTGTCAAGAATTAATCTTGAGCTCATTCCTATTCCAGACTTATATCACATCCTTTACCAATCACTTGGCTGTAGTAAGTCTCCACCTAATCACATTTTCAGACAGTGTTATGCCCCATACACACGATCGGAATTTCCAATGGAAAAAGTCTGATGGACTTTTTCCATCAGATTTTCCGCTCGTGTGTAGCCCCATCTGAGTTTTTTCATTGGAAATTCTGATGAATTCCATCGTAGTTTAGATATAGAATATTCAGTTAGAATTCTGATGTGATTTGGCCGGGCAAAAGCCTGATCGTGTGTACGAGGCATAAGACTTTTTTTTCTGTTGACCATGTTGCTATTTTTTCCAGTTCTCCTGCTGTTCCCAAGTATTACCCAATTGAACCTGTATTTTGATGAACAGTTTCTGGTCCATTGTTTCCTCTATTAAGACCCATAGTTATTAGGTACAGAACTCACTTGAAATTGTCCCTTCCTATCCAAAAAAATGAAGAGAGAGGAAAGCAAAAGAATCCTACACAATAAATCACTTTAATAAGACCGAAAGTAACAATAAAAGTTGACACTCACATGAAACTTTGGAAGATATTGCCAAAGATTATTATCTGCTTGTCTCAAGAAAATAGACACTGTGGGGTAGATTCATGTAGATCAGCGGATCTTTTGATCCGCGTGATCTATCTTTTTTACGATCCGCCTGCGCCAGTTTTTGAGGCAAGTGCTGTATTCAGAAAGCACTTGCCTCGTAATTAGCCCTGGCGGATCGTAAATCCCCCGGCGGAATGCAAATTCCGCGGCTAGGGGGAGTTTACTATTTAAATCACGCGCGTCCCCACGCGGATCGTACTGCGCATGCGCCGCCGGCAAAATTTCCCAGCGTTCATTGCTTTAAATGACGTCGCAAGGACGTCATTGTTTTCGATGTTAACGCAATTAACGTATGGCCGTATTCCCGGACGACTTACGTAAACGACGTAAAAAATTCAAAACTCGACGCGGGAACGACGGCCATACTTAACATAGGATCCGCCGCACTTACCCCGCATATAGCAGGGGTAACGATCCGCCGGAAAAAGACGAACGCAAACGACGTAAAAAAAAAGCGACGGCCGGGCGTTCGGTTCTGAATCGGCGGTTCTCCTCATTTGCATATTCGTCGCGTGGAAAAAAAGAAGCGCCACCTAGCGGACGGCGGGAGAATGCAGCCTAAGAACCGACAGTGTAACTCACTTACACCAGTCGGCTCTAAGGGAGATCTATGCGTAACCTGATTCGAGGAATCAGCCGCATAGATCCGAGCGTCGGATCTTACAGATCCGACGGTGTATCAGTAGATACACCGTCGGATCTCTACATGAATCTACCCCTGTGGATTCTTGCACGCATGAGTCTTGGGAAAAGCTTTATCTAGGGTTGCCACTAGGGTTGTCCCGATACCACTTTTTTAGGACCGAATACAAGTACCGATACTTTTTTTCAAGTAGTCGCCGATACCGAATACCGATACTTTTTTTAAATGTGTCCCCAAATGCAGCCATGTCCCCCACATATGCAGCCATGTCTCCCACATATGCAGCCATGTCCCTCCAGCCATGTCCCCCACATATGCAGCCATGTCCCTCCAGCCATGTCCCCCACATATACAGCCATGTCCCTCCAGCCATGTCCCCCACATAATGCAGCCATGTCCCTCCAGCCATGTCCCCCACATATGCAGCCATGTCCCTCCAGCCATGTCCCTCCAGCCATGTCTCTCTAGCCATGTCCCTCTAGCCATGTCCCTCCAGCCATGTACCTCCAGCCATGTACCTCCAGCCATGTCCCTCCAGCCATGTCCCCCCACACCTAGCCACCGAAAGCCGCCCTCGCTGCACGGAGAACATCACAGCATTCATTTGAATAGCTGTTTTGCCCGCGCGTATAGACACTCCCCCTTGCTCGGTTAAATTTTCGGCGGCGTAGCGTAAATGCGGTGTCGTAAGGCAGCGTAATTCAAAAAGTGAAGGAGGAGGCGTGCTGTATTTAAATTAAGCGTGCCCCCACGTTAAACGAAGTGCGCCATCTCACGTCGGAAAGCGTCTTTGAAACCAACGTCAAAACGACGTGATCGTCACTTACGCAATTCCCTATTCGCGAACGACTTAGTAAAACGACGTAACCGACGGAAAAAGACGACGCTGACCCGACGCCATACTTAACATGGTAACGACGGAACTTCGGAAACATACCCCTCACATAGCAGGGGTAACCTTACGCGTACGCAACCTACGTAAACTACCTCGCCGCGTCGCAAAAACGTTCGGGAATCGGCGTATTAGGCTCATTTGCAATGAGAAAACAACGTAAAGGCCACCTAGCGGCCGGCGTTGTCATTACATCTAAGATCCGACGGTGTAATTGCTTTACACCTGTCAGATCTTTAGTGTATCTATGCGTAAGTGATTCTAAGAATCACTCGCATAGATACCCATTGAAAAAAACTGCGATACGACGGTGTATCTGAGATACACCGTCGTATCTCAGCTGAGAATCTGGCCCATAGTTACTACTTTACTTGGGGCACCTAAATGATTCACATATCTTTTATAATTCTGTGAAAAAAAATGTGCCCTAATGCGTCCGGGTTTGGCTTGAAGAAAAGGTGGCAACCCTAGCTGTAGCAAGATTTGTGCTGTATTGAGAGGACTGGCTATTTTGTGGTTCATATCTAAAGATTTCTTGGGTTCATGTTTTCCCATCTTATTCAGCCTTCCTTTCAGGCACTGTTTTGTGCTGCATCGCTTAATCTCTCTGTGGCTATTGCCCACCACTGCCTTCAAAAGTCCCATTAATCTAAAATGATATACTATTTCTGTGTCCCTCAATGGTTAATGAAGACATGTGTGTTCTTGCCATGTAATCTTTTTCTTGAAGTCTATTGAGAAACTCAGGTTTAACTATGTGTTGGCCCTGTGTATTACTTGCTCACACAATTGAGGTATGACAGTTGAAGGTTGGTATGATACAGGTGGATGGATTAACATATTTTGTTTGCCAGTGTCAAACTCCTGGAGGCGGCAGTATATATCCTGTGTCTCTCAATAGACTTTAATATAAATATTTTATTGTAGTTACTATACAGTAAGACCTTGGATTGTGAGTATAATTTGTTCCAGAAACATTCTTGTATTTCAAAGCACTTGTATATCAAAGCAAATTTCCCCATAAGAAATAATGGAAACTCAAATGATTCGTTCCCCAACCATATAGTCAAAGGTCCTCCAGTTTATAGTCCATATAAAAAGATTATAGCAATGTGATAGGTTGTGTAACAATAAAATGTCCATCCACAAATGGAAGCCTCCACAAGGCAAGAAGCAAGATCCAACAGGAGCTACAGAGTATTAAAGAGGAGAGAGGCGCCTCTGAGGCCGCGTACACTCGAGGAGACATGTCTGCTGAAACTGGTCCGCAGACCAGTTTCCGCGGACATGTCCAATCGTGTGTACGGCCTAGCGGACAGGTTTCCAGTGGACAAAGGATTCTAAGCATGCTTAAAAACGTGTCCGCTGGAAACCTGTCCGTCGGACATGTCCGCTGGTTAGTACGCCTAACCAGCAGACTGAAATCCCGCGCATGCGTCGAATTGATTCGACGCATGCGTGGAAGCATTGAACTTCCTGGTTAGAGAACGTCGTTGTCTTCTACGTCACCGCGTTCTCTGTCCGCGGGGATTTTGGTCTGATGGTGTGTACACACATCAGACCAAAATATCCCAGGAGACATGTCCGATGAAAACGGTCAGCGGACCGTTTTCATCTGACATGTCTCCTCGTGTGTACAGGGCCTGTGCGTAGCAATATGGTTACATTTAATAAAGGTACCATTTAGCAACTCACATGGTTGATGATTAAAACAGACACATCTAAGGCCGCGTACACACGATCAAATTTGTCCGCTGAAAACGTTCCGATGGACCGTTTCAGCAGACAAATCCGATCGTGTGTACGGGCTAGCGGACAGATTTGTCCATCGGACAAATTTCAAAGCCTGCTTTGAAATTTGTCCGCTACAAACCTGTCCTTCGGATATGTCCGCTGGTTAGTACGGGAAACCAGCGGACATATCCTCCCGCACATGCGTCGTATCCTGTTTACTTCCTGGTGCGTGACGTAGCGGTGACGTGGCGGCGTCAACGTCACCGCCACGTCACCACGCTGTCTGCCGGCGGGGATTTTGATCCGATGGTGTGTACACGCCATCGGACCGAAATCCGATGAGACATGTCCGCTCTAAACTGTCCGTCGGACAAGTTTGAGCGGACATATCTCATCGTGTGTACGAGGCCTTAAGTATGCAGGCATTCGGGGGAAATCTGTCCACATAGACCGTCCTCTGCACCGCCGGCTTTCACCGCTGTCAGTCTGCAACAGTGACCGGGAAGACTACCCTGCAGTAGAGCAATCTGAAAGCAAGGCTTACCGCTCATGGAGCGCAGTGTGGAAGGGATGACGTTGATGGTGGTGCAGGGAATGGTCTATGTGGACAGCTTTACCCCGGAAGCCTGCATAATTAGATGCGCCTGTTTTAATCATCTCTTTTATACTCAGTTGTGACATGACAATACTTGTATATCAAGTCAAAATGTATTTAAGAATTGTGCTTGTCTTGCAAAACACTCCCATACCAAGCTACTCTCAAACCAAGGTTTTAGGCCCCATACACACGAGCAGACAGATTTGTTCAAATCGGTCAGGCAGACCGATTTGAACAAATCTGTCTGCTGGGGACGTATTGGTTTGATCGTGTACACACGGTCAAACCAAAATCCCCGCCGGCAGACGGCGCACTGACGTGGCGGTGACGTTGACGCCGCCACGTCACCACACCAGGAAGTAAACACTTACGCGCATGCGTCGAAACCATTCGACGCGTGTGCGAGAAGACATGTCTGCTGGTTAGCATACTAACCAGCAGACATGTCGGGCGGACGGGTTCCCAGCCGACAGATTTGAAAGCATGCTTTCAAATCTGTCGGCTGGCCAAATCTGTCGGCTCGCCCGTACACACGATCGAATCTGTCTGCTGGGACGGTCGGGCAGACCTTACTGTAATTAAAAACACCTTATTTTTGTGTAGCACTACCCCCAGAGGAGCTGCTGGTTTATATTTGGGTTTTGCACGTTACCTCTAAGTTTGTTGTCAGGGAAAGGAAGTCTATAGAAATTGCAATGTCCACACAAGATGTAAAACCTTCAACTGTTTTATTTTTGCTGCATAAAACTTGTAAAGAAAGTGGAGAGTATAGAGAGAAGGGGAAGGTTCAGGTACACAGTGTAGAATGCACAAAAATATCTAAAGTTCCAATCAGTGAGTCACCACTCCCTCTTGAGTGGGTATTGCTCACCCGGATAGACCCCTCTCACATGGCCTAGCAGCCAGGATGATGCACAAACCAGTATGAAAACAGTCTCTGCCACAGACCATTTGAGAATGATCATGGATAGCCAGGAATCCTCTGCCACAGGATTTAACTTCCAGCCTTACAGTAAAGAGCCTTTAAGCATATCCGGCAAACTGTAAGACAAGTAGAGCTGTGGATCACTGTATAACAAAGTCACCAGGCCTATCCCGAGACATTAGCTTGCTTTGCTTGGTCTCCTCCAGGGCAGGTCCTCACCCAGTTTCCTTTGTTAAGCGCTTCCCTCACTTGGATGGATAGTTTGGGATTTCCTTTAGAATCATAGGCCCCAGCCAACATAGCTGGTCCTTCTCAATAGAGATGCAGCCTCGGACCAATGTGGAATCACACACACATACCTCACGCCAGGAGGGCCACGAGGCAAATGCCCCTGAAAAACGGCGTCTGCCCCTTAAGTACCTCTTCCCGGCATGCACAGCAGGGCACCACTCCAACTGGGCTGATGCCGAGAAGGGTCAGCAAATATACTATGGGTTGCTTGTGTTCCAACATTGGCCCGAGGTGGTAACGCCACCTACAGGCAACAGTGGGAAATCCTATCAAACACGACCATAGCCAGAACAGAGGTTAATTTAATGAAATTAAACAAAGTCTGAGCCCACTATTGGCTCAGACACCCTCTAAATTTAGAATAGCGCCCCAGTCATTGGGAGCTGGGCGCTACATTTGTTTTCATACCAACCCCATTGTGGTGTCACAAAAATGATGTGATGGTAGTGTAAAGTTATAGATGGTTTGAAGTGTAATTCTCAATGTGGGAAAATGCTATATAGAAAGACACAAATGAAAGCAAAGAAATATGGGAAAAAAAATCCAGGAATAATGTCACTTGGGAGAGTATCTCTAAAATCACATAAGCATGTAGTGTGATAAATTGTTTAATCATAAAAATGTCAAAACAAACATTAAGTTTCGGTACTAAGATGAATATGTCTGTTGTGTATGATGTGAATGAGTTTACCCATGCTGCTGTTAAGTAATTGGCTTTAAAAACAAAACTGTTTCAGCTAGATGTGTTAGGCTTGCCACAAACAGGTGGAGAGACATCTGCCAATGCTGGAACTCATTGCTGTACTGCAACAGCTACATGGACTTGGCTGATGAGGTTTAGTTCAGTAAATGCAAGGAATAGGTATTTCTTCATCTTTTTAGTAGTTGGAAAATGTATATGTGCAATGCAGAATTCTTATGCCCCGTACACACGATCACTTTTTGTGATGAAAAAAAATGACATTTTTTAAAATGTCATTTAAAATGATGGTGTGTGGGCAAAATGTCATTTTATGTCTTCTGAAAAATGACCAAAAAAAAATTCGAACATGCTTGAAATTTTTATGTAATTTTTCGAAATGTCATTTTTTGTGTCATAAAAAATGATGGTGTGTGGGCTTTTGACGTTTTAAACCCGCACATGCCCAGAAGCAAGTTAGGAGACGGGAGGTAAAACTACCATTCATAATGGAGTAAGCACTTTCATCACGCTGTAACAGACAAAAAAGCAGGAATCGTCTTTTACTAACAAGTAACCAGCTAAAAGCAGCCTCAAGGCAAATAGAACTTCCCCTTTAGAGTGCCGTCACTTTGTTCATCATTTTCCAAAAATGATGGTGTGTACGCAACGTAATTTTTGAAAATGAAGTTTGAAAAATGTCGTTTTTTTTCATGACAAAAAATTACATTTTTTTTCATCACAAAAAGTGATCGTGTGTACAGGGCATTACAGTGGTTTCCTAAGTGCTTATTATCACTCACTTAGGAAACCTAAATTACCTGATCATTGAAAGGCCTGATGAACTATTGCTTGCAAGAACTGGGCTATAAATGGCGGGTGAATCTAAGTATATTTGCCCTACTTAAAGGGGTGGTTCACCCAAAAACCTTTTTTTTAACATTAGATTGAGGCTCGTTTTGTCAAGGGGAATCGGGTGTTTTTTTTTACAATCGAAGCAGTACTTACCGTTTTAGAGATGCATCTTCTCCGTCGCTTTCGGGTATGGTCTTCGGGACTGGGCGTTCCTATTTGATTGACAGGCTTCCGACAGGCTTCCGACAGGCTTCCGACAGGCTTCCGACGCGTCACGATTTTCCGAAAGTAGCCAAACGACGGTGCGCAGGCGCCCTTATGGAGCCGCACCGGCGCTCGGCTTCTTTCGGCTACTCGTGACGCGATGTATGCGACCGTCGGAAGCCTGTCGGAAGCCTGTCAATCAAATAGTAACGCCCAGACCAGAAGATCATACCTGGAAGTGACGGAGAAGATGCATCTCTAAAACGGTAAGTACTGCTTCAATTGTAAAAAAACACACCCGATTCCCCTTGACATAACGAGCCTCAATCTAATGTTAAAAAAAGTTTTTTGGGTGAACCACCCCTTTAAGTTAGCATGCATTCATTCACCAGCCTTACCCGATACATTTCCCCAATGATGGAGTTAGGTGGTGAATGCCAGTGGATGCTACTGAGGATTTGAAGGTGTCATCATGTGACTATGCAGAGAATGTTGGCAAAAGTAAACGTTCTATCTGCAGTTGGTTCATTTAAAAAAGGGAAATTGTGGAAATAGATGCTCTTTTATTTTCTCTGCATCTAAACCCCAGATACTAATTTACAAGTTTTATTTATTATCATAAAAGGGGTTGTAAAGGCAAAACATGTTTTCTCAAAATAGCTTCCTTTATCTTAGTGCAGTCCTCCTTCACTTATCTCATCCTTCCATTTTGCTTTTAAATGTCCTTATTTCTTCTGAGAAATCCTCACTTCCTGTTCTTCTGTCTGTAACTCCACACAGTAATGCAAGGCTTTTCCCCTGGTGTTGCAGATAGAGAAAGGAGCTGTGTGTTAGTGGGCATCCTGACTCTCCTGTAATCCAAGGGACGGGGCGAGCACGACACTCCACACCAGGGAGAAAGCCTTGCATTATTGTGTGTAGTTACAGACAGAAGAACAAGAAGTGAGGATTTCTCAGAAGACATAAGGACATTTAAAAGCAAAATGGAAGGATGAGGTAAGTGAAGGAGGACTGCACTAAGATAAAGGAAGCTATTTTGAGAAAACATGTTTTGCCTTTACAACCCCTTTAATGATAATAAATAAAACTTGTAAATTAGTATCTGGGGTTTAGATGCAGAGAAAATAAAAGAGCATCTATTTCCACAATTTCCCTTTTTTAAATGAACCAACTGCAGATAGAACGTTTACTTTTGCCAACATTCTCTGCATAGTCACATGATGACATGATAAGGTAAATGAAGCTATTTAGGGAAAAACCTTTACAACCCCTTTAAAACTTTTTTCACATATTTATTATGTTAATATTTTCTCCATCTGTCTTCCAAAGTGACCCTAATAATGAGGGCCATCTAGTATAGAAATTAAGAGTGCTGGCTATTAGCTATTATGCTTCCCATTCAATCTCCACTATTCAACTGACATGTTCTATATTTATGCCCCTTTTTACATAGTTACATAATTTCATAGTTAGTCTGTTTAAAAAAAGACACAAGCCCATCCAGTTCAACCAATAAAAGGAAAAAAATGTATAATCCTATATACACAATCCTATACCCACAGTTCATCCAGAGGAAGGCAAAAAAAAAAAAAAAAAAAAAAAGAAAAACCTGATCCAAATTGCTCCAGCAGAGGAAAAATCCCTTCCTGATCCCCAAAGGCAATAGAATATTCCCTGGATCAACTTTACCTATAAATCTTAGTATCAAGTTATATTATGTACCTTTACAAAATAATCCAGGCCCTTTTTTAAAGCAATCTACTGAGCTTGACAGAATAAGCTGTTGAGGTAGTCTACAGTGCCTTGAAAAAGTATTTATACCCCCCAAAATTTTCCAAATTTTGTCATGTTGCAAACAAAAATGTAAATGTATTTACTGGGATTTTATGTGATTGGCCAACACAAAGTGGCACATAATTGTGAAGTGCAAGGAAAAAAATAAACGGTTTTCATTTTTTTTTTACAAATAAATATCATAAAAGAGTGGCGTGTATTTGTATTCAGCCCCCTTTACTCTGATACCCTGTGACCAGAGCTGTATCCTGGCCTAGGCCAACAAGGCCCAGGCCTAGGGCAGCACTTTGCAGGGGGGCAGCACAAAAAGAGTCCCCGCCGGCTTGCGCTACACTGTTAGGAAAATTAGTTTAGCGCCCCCATAAAGCGGCCAGGCTGCTTCTGGTATGCGGCCGGCGTTCCGCAACTGTGGGGGGGGGGGCGGGGCACTTCCAATTTTGACTGTTTTATCATCCTGGACCACAAACCTTCCTCATTGTGCTATATGTTTCTGCTGCACCATCTACTTAAAGTAGAACTATAGGCAACACCTTTTTTTTCATTTTGGGTAGAGTAAGGGAGGGTTATAGCCCCTGTCAGTTTATTTTTTACCATCCCTGTCCCATTGCGAAGGTTTCCCTTCACTTCCTGCTCTATGGGCAACCAGGAAGTAAGAGGAAATCTAAGTAAATTAAGGGAATCCATTGCCCCCCCCCCCACAGGCCCTCAGAACTCCCAGTGTCCTCACTCAAAAATTTCAGGGCGGGTCTTAAACAACACAGGGTGTGGCCGTGACAGGAAGGGGTGGTTCATATTTAAATTAGGGGGTGCACGAGTTTAGTCAGGCCTAGGGCAGCACAAAACCTAAATACACCTCTGCCTGTGACTAAAAACGAGTGGAACCAATTGCCTTCCGAAATCACCTGATTAGTTAATAGAGTCCACCTGTATAAAATATAATCTCAGTATAAATACTGCTGTTCTGTGAAGCCCTCAAAGGTTTTTTTAAAGAACTGTGGTGAACAAACAGCATCATGAAGGCCAAGGAACACACCGGACAGGTTAGGGATAAAGTCGTGGAGAAGTTTAAAGCAGAGTTTTGTTATAAAGAAAAAACCTTGCATCCATTTTTATGATTTTCCTTGACGTCATGTGCAGGCATATTGTAAAAGGGCTGCAGGTAAGTCTAGTTCTGTAACTTTCTCTGTCTCCAAAAATATGGTCACTGTATTAATATTAGCTCCGGTGACAACAGACTTTGGAAGATTGTTTTAAGCATGTTGTTTTATTATTTCCTCAATCTCCAGGAAGAGTAAAAAAATAGCCACTGTGTTTGCCTCCAAAAAAATGTAACTTGCATTCCTCCTGTCCAGGATTACAAAAGGATACTCACAGTGCAAATAGCCATGTTTACCCGACCTGACAGAAAATGATCACACTGGAAAGATATAAGAAGGAAAAATAAAATTGAAGCTGCTGAAAGTACATGCCAGTCTATGCACTGGAGACTTCAGAGACTGTGAGTTTTCATGTTTCTATTACAGAGTTGGTCAGTTTGGCAGTTACAGAAATACAAGTTCCTATCGGAATTCACCTTCAGTGAAATCTCACCAAAGCTTTACTGACTGACACCATCCACTGCCTTACTGACACATCCACTGCTTTACTGATACAGTCCACTGCCCTACTGACACCATTCACTCCCCTATTAACACCATACACTTTCCTACTGACACCGTTCACTGCTCTACTGACACTGTCCACTGCTCTACTGGCTGACATTATCTACTGCCCTACTGTCACATCCACTGCCCTATGGACATCATCCATTGCCCTATTAACACAATTCACTGCCCTACTGACCCCGCCCACTGCCCTACTGACACTGCACTGCTCTACTGGCTGACAATAGGCAAAGCCAAAGATCCAGATCACTGCAAAATCTTTCCTTAGGTTGGGGAAATTGGCAGCATATAAGTGGATGGATGAAAGCAGCCCTCCGTGCGTGATTAACTCACAGTTACAGTGATTTGAGTCCATCCCAGGGAGGTCATCACACACAGAAGGCTGCTTTCATCCATCCACTTCTATGGTGTCATTTACCCTGATACAGGGGAGGATATTCCAGTGATCTGGATCTCTGGCTTTGTCTATTGAAAACATAGTGTATCTGCCCGTTCTTATTAGGGGGCCACACTTTCTATGGTAAGCGTGCTGTGAAATCACTGGCTGGTGACACCTCTGCTATTTTTTCACCACTTTAACAGCATGCGGGACTTCTCATCTTGATTGCTTTCAAGCACCTATATGAAACTGTGTTTATATGGACTTCTAATATGTTTAAACAACACTTTTTGTTTATCATTTGGTGCGTGTAGTCCCATTTTGTGAGATTGAGTTCCCTCCAAATGTCGACCAGACCGTGTTACACTAAACTGTACCAGAAAAACGCTACAGCTAGAGTCCCCACCATAAACTAATTTTTATATAATCTCCCTATACCTTCCCTTCACAAGGATCATGTTGACCTAATGGAGGCCCCAATATCAACAGAAGAAACCATAGGGGTGATTAAATATTTAAAAGGGGGGTCGGCCCCTGGACCCGACAGATTCTCAACCCAATATTACAAGTCTTTTGTTAACACACTAGCCCCTCACCTTACCAAATTTTTTAATTCAAAATGTAAGGGGGGATCCGATTGATACTCATCTTAATGCAGCCTACATATGCGTTATTCCCAAACCCGAAAAAGATCCTGAAAGAGTAGGAAATGATAGGCTCATTTCCCTAATCAACAATGATTTGAAGATTCTTACCAAAATGTTTTATTAACTGTTATCTCCATAAGGACCATGTGGATTTTATCCCCGGGAGACAAGGCCCAGACCAAGTAAGGAGAGCAGTAGATATCGTCTCTATTCTCCAGTCGGGATGGGGTGGGGGACCTAAACAGGAGGGCCTTATGCTTTCCTTAGATCTTTAAAAGGCCTTTGATTCCCTTTCATGGCCCTATCTATTTACAGTACTGAGACGTTGGGGATTTGGCAAAACTTTTTTGAGGCTTTTAAAAGCATTATTTCCAAGCCGGAAGCTAGGATCAAGTTACAGGGGTACTACTCTGATCCCATTAAATTCGCCAGAGGGACTAGACAAGGCTGTCCTCTATCCCCTCTGATCTTCACCATAGCGATTGAGACTTTAGCTATCGCAATAGGAACAGACCACAACATTAAAGGCGTCAGCTGCGGACAGTGCGCCTTGTTCGTTGATGATGTCCTCCTATTTATCAACTCCCCAATCACATCTCTCCCCAACATAAATAAGCTTCTCGAGTCCTTTGGGAACATATCAGGGCTACGGGTAAACATGTCCAAATCTCAAGCACTAAATATTTCCTTTCAATCCACACTGGTCAACCAATTGAAACCCTTTTTCAATATCAACTGGAGTAACTCTTCGATATGTTATTTGGGGATTAACTTGACCCCCAAGATCGAACAATTATACAAAGCAAATTTTCCCCCCATGTATCGCTAGGTAAAATCCACTCGATAAAAATGTCCCTGCTCCCAAGGCTCCTTTATCTGTTCAGGTCCCTCCCAATAATGGTAAACAGAGAGCATCTCAAATCTTTTCAGGGGAAAGGAGTTCCATTTGTATGGGGGAAAAAGGGCTATAGGCTCTCTCAAAGCGTCATTTATAGTCCTAAAACACGGGGAGGATTGGGTCTACCCAATCTATATAGATACTTTCAAGTGGCTAGACTGGCCCAACTCTCAATAATCTACTCTAGATTAGAAAAACCTGACTGAATAAACATAGAAAGGCAGGCGGTTCCTTCTCACACCCTAGATTTCTTACTTTGGTGCCCCCGTAAATTCAGACCATCGATTTTATCCCCTACACTGTCACAATCACTGAAACTTTGGGACGATATGAAACATCTCTCCTCACTGACTTCAGATATTAGGCCATTAGCTCACATATTTCACAACCCACAGTTTTGCCCAGGCATGGACATTAAATCATTCCAATGGTGGCTAGACAAAGGGATGTATAGGATTGGACACTTGTTAACCTCCTCTGGTCCTCTTTCTCTTAAGTACTGCTTGGAAAAACTGGACCTACCAGAATCTGAGAAGTTTAGACACCTCCAAATATACCACTTTCTATCATCCTTATGGAAAAACAAATCCAAACCCCCAGAGTTCACACATTATGAATGCTGGTGTGGCCAGGGAATGGATCATAAAGGGGGTATTTCCATAATATATTCATCACTGTCGGAACCCACCTCCAAATTCTCCTATATGGAAGCATGGGAAAGAGACTTGCAGGACACCTGGGACCTGGAGGATTGGCATTAAGCGGGAACAAGAGCGTTTAAAGGTATTGTGAATGTAGCATTAATAGAAGCTAATCTGAAGGTTTTTATGAGATGGTACTTGGTCCCCACCAGACAAGCAATGATGTATCCCTCATGTGTATGTTTTAGAGGCTGTCAGGCTCAGGGTTCCATGTTGCATATTTGGTGGGACTGCCCGCAAATTAGAGGTTTCTGGAATAGGATGTTTTGCCTTATTCAGAAAGTAACGGGCGCCCCAGTAGTGTAGTCTCCCCAAATAGCTCTGCTAAATGCTAGCATACCCAAAACACCTGAATATACTCAAAAGCTGATAGCTTTTATGCTTCTGGGTGCAAAAATTATTCTTGCCAAGGCATGGAAGCTTCCAAAGGTCTCTCTGGCGGCAACCAAAAGAAAGGTCTCGTTGGATAATGACCCAGGAGAAGCTAGTCAGCTCTATAATGAAGACCACCAAAGCATTTGAGGTGACATTGGAATCCTGGGCTCAGTAGCATCGTTAGGGGTGAGCTGGGAGGCTAAAGCCCCGAATGGGCCGCTGAAAAGCCCTGAGTCTCGGCCATGAAGTATTTAATGACTAGCCCCGAGTGCCGCAGAGCAGGGGCCATTTTGTTGCTGAGCATCGCCGAGTGACAAGTCCCACCTTCTGGAACCTGCAGCACCTATGATGGACATCCCACTGGTCCAATCCGGGACCACGGGATGTGTGACGTCCATCATAGGCGCTACAAGCTTAGAAGGCGGGAATTACAATGCCGCCTGGCGCGCCATGCTCGGTTTGGCGGCTCTCTATGGCTCCTGAGCCTCCTCCTCTGGCTGACTGGCTGCAGTGGCTGCATCGCTATGATGGGCACATTGGGCGTGTGCTGCGCTGCACACCACAGCTGAGGTAGGCGACGTCAGTGATTGTGTATATATGTATGTAGGTCAGGTCAGTGTAGGTCTGGTCAGTGTAGGTCTGGTCAGTGTAGTCTGGTCAGGTCCTGGTCAGTGTACTCAGGTCCTGGTCAGTGTAGTCAGGTCAGGTCAGGTTTTGGTCAGTGTAGTCAGGTCCAGGTCAGTGTAGGTCAGGTCAGTGTAGGTCTGGTCAGTGTAGGTCTGGTCAGTGTGGGTCTGGTCAGTGTAGGTCTGGTCAGTGTAGATCCTGGTCAGTGTAGTCTGGTGAGGTCCTGGTCAGTGTAGTCTGGTGAGGTCCTGGTCAGTGTAGTCTGGTGAGGTCCTGGTCAGTGTAGTCAGGTGAGGTCCTGGTCAGTGTAGTCAGGTCAGGTTCAAGTCAGCGTAGGTCAGGTCAGTGTAGGTCTGGTCAGTGTAGGTCTGGTCAGTGTAGGTCTGGTTAGTGTAGGTCTGGTTAGTGTAGGTCTGGTCAGGTCCTGGTCAGTGTGGTCAGGTCAGGTCCTGGTCAGTGTAGTCAGGTCAGGTCCAGGTCAGTGTAGGTCTGGTCAGTGTAGGTCTGGTCAGGTCCTGGTCAGTGTAGTCAGGTCCTGGTCAGTGTAATCAGGTCAGGTCCTGGTCAGTGTAGTCAGGTCAGGTCCAGGTCAGTGTAGGTCTGGTCAGTGTAGGTCTGGTCAGTGTAGGTCCTGGTCAGTGTAGTCTGGTCAGGTCCTGGTCAGTGTAGTCAGGTCCAGGTCAGTGTGGTCAGTATGGTCAGGTCCTGGTCAGTGTAGTCAGGTCAGGTCCAGGTCAGTGTAGGTCTGGTCAGTGTAGGTCTGGTCAGGTACTTGTCAGTGTAGTCAGGTCCTGGTCAGTGTAGTCAGGTCAGGTCCTGGTCAGTTTAGTCAGGTCAGGTCCAGGTCAGTGTAGGTCTGGTCAGTGCAGGTCTGGTCAGTGTAGGTCTGGTCAGGTCCTGGTCAGTGTGGTCAGTGTGGTCAGGTCCTGGTCAGTGTAGTCAGGTCAGGTCCAGGTTAGTGTAGGTATGGTCAATGTAGGTCTGGTCAGGTCCTGGTCAGTGTAGTTAGGTCCTGGTCAGTGTAGTCAGGTCTTGGTCAGTGTAGTCAGGTCAGGTCCTGGTCAGTGTGGTCAGGTCAGGTCCAACTTCAGTGTAGGTCTGGTCAGTGCAGGTCTGGTCAGTGTAGGTCTGGTCAGTGTAAATCTGGTCAGTGTAGATCTGGTCAGTGCAGTCAGGTCAGGTCAGTGTTAGTGTATGCAGGTTATGTCAGTGTGTGTGTACTGACACACACCCACTCACGGAGGTCTTGGTGTGTGTGTCAGGTAGGTCACCCTGCGCTACTCCACCGACCGCGCCCCCCGGTGCCATCTTGGCTTGTGCGCTGAAGCCCCTGGTCCTTTTGGCACCTAGCAACGCCCCTGCCTGGGTTAAACACATGCTTATGCGGCTCTGGAAACCACTGTTATTCTGGAGCTCCAGGATTGACCCCATTAAGAGTGGGGTACATGGTATTCCGATCGACTCAGTCGGCTCCAGGCACATGGTGCACCCAAATGGGGCGTCTGGACTGGCGATCATTTGTTCTGAACCCCACTGATTTACTTCTTTCTGTTGAACACTCGGTTTTTCTCTGAACACAGAGGAAGTTATAGGGTTATTTTATAAAAAAAGAAAGAAAATGTTGAGAATAATATAGTTACCCAGTTGTACTGCATTGTCAATATATATATATATATATTAATATGTTTTTATTAAAGAAGTAGCATACAAAGTATAACAGAACATAAGCACAACATTTTCCATAATTGTCATACAGAGAAACAGTGAGAGGTGGGAGCCATCACAATGAGTATCGAGTGTCTAGAACAAGCATAGGGGTGGATAAGCTCTCAATGAGGGATTGGGGAGACACCACTACTCCGTATGACAAGGGGGGGGTACAGAGCAGTGGAGGGAGGGTAGAGGGGGGGCCCAGGAAGGCAACTGTAAAAAAGGGAAGTAAGGGGGAAGCAGTGACACAAAAACTATAGATAACAGGAGAGGGGAGGGGGGGGAGTATGTTAGCACCTTGAGGGGTTCTGGTAAAGAAAAGACATGTTCTTAAAGTTCACCATCTCCGTGGGGGTGAGAGTAAATAACATGTAGGGTTCCCATAGGTGATAGAATCGCGCTCCGCTCCGTTCATGAGTTAAATCCGTGGTGAGCTTGTCCTTGTAGAGCAGTTTCAACATTTCCTGTTGGACTTGGAAAATAGTCGGGCTAACATTAGATACCCAATTCTGTAGGATTGCTCTCCTGGCCAGCAGTAGGCAGATCAGGGTCCAGTCTTTGCCAGGGTGTAGGGGTGACCAGGGGAAAAGTTGTGCATCCCAATGGCCGAAGATGAGCAGTAGAGGATCCTTGGGTATCTGCAACAAAGTAACCTTGAAGACATATTGGATAACTTGGTCCCAGAAAGCGGTGATATATGAGCAAGCCCAAAAGCGGTGGGCTAGACTTGGTTTGGGGAGTTGACAAAAGGGGCATTCTGGAGCGGCCTGGGCTCTGCTGAAGGGGATGTGGGCCCGATGGACGATTTTTAACTGCGTCTCTCTCCAGACCTCGTTGGGGATGAGTCTGTGCACAGTGTTGAGACCATTCAGGAGTTTCTCCACCGGGTCCGGGTCGGGAAAGTCTTTTGACCAGTTGGCCGCAGAGGAAGATCGGAGAGGGGGGGTGGTTTGCAAAAGAAGAGGAAGATATAAGTCCGAAATCTTGTATGAACCCTGGTCGAGCAGAGTGTCTATGAACGAACTCTTAAACCTTTTGCTGTCGTCCCTACAGGCGTTTCTCAAGAAGCTGATGCACTGTCCGTATTGGAATACGTGGGACGGTGGGAGTGAGAACTTGTCTGCCAAGACCCTAAAACTGATGGGGCGACCAGACTGTGGATCGCATAAAGAGAAAAAGTATTCAAGTCCCCTGGCTTGCCAGGTGTTATAAGGTTGGTTATCCAGCCCAGGGAGGAAGCATGGGTTGCCTCGTATTGGGGTGTAGCAGGAGATAGAGGGAGGGAGATTGAGGGTTTTCCTGACTTCCCTCCAGGCGATAACAGTGTCTCGAAGAAGGAGATTATGTTGGAGGGGGGGGGGGGATAGATTTCCACCGGCAGTGTAGGAGGGCGGTCAGGGAGAAGGGGCGGACCATTGCCGATTCCAAGGAGAAGTTAGAGCAGCGGAAGGATTGAGACACACAGTCTAGGCTTATTCTCAACAAGCAAGCCAGGTTATACGTTCTGACGTTGGGCAGGGCAATGCCCCCCTCGCGCCTGGGAAGATGGAGCTTGACAAATGAAATGCACGCTCGCCTGCCTCGCAAGAGAAATTTGGATATGGCCGAATTCAGGGCCGTAACGTCTTTATGTCGTAGAAGCAAGGGGATGGTCTGTAGTGGGTAAAGCAGGCACGCAAAGCTGACCATCTTTACAAGGTGACATCTACCCAGTAGCGACAGGGGCAGGTCCATCCAATTTTCCAATTCTTGGGAGATTTTTGTAAACAGGGGGGGATAATTGAGATGGTATAAGGAGGAGGGCAGCTTACCTATTTTAATTCCCAAGTACGTAATATGAGATTTTGCGACGGTGAATGGGGATGTATGAGACCAGGAGGGGACAGAGAGGGAGCCTATGGGGAGAATTTCGCTTTTACCGTAGTTGATACGAAGACCAGAACATTGTCTGAAAACGTCAAAAGTATCTTTTATAGTGGCCATGTCCTGGGAGGGATTGGATGTGAAAATAAGGACATCGTCGGCAAAGAGGGAAGTACGTAGGTCCTGATCCCCTGTCCTGATACCATGAAGTGGGGCTATCTGGGTTAGATAGCAGGATAGCCGTTCGAGGGCAATGTTCAAAAGTAGAGGGGATAAAGGGCAGCCCTGTCTCGTGCCTTTATGTCGACGAAACTCATCTGAGAGGAGGCCCGCAGCCACCAATTTAGCGGCCGGGCGGTGTACATGGACCTAATGAGGTGGACAAAGGGGCCTAGGAAGCCCATTTTTGACATGACCATGGAGAGCCATTCGAAACTGACATTGAATGAATGAATGAATGAATGAAAACTTGTATAGCGCGGCACATGCAAACTGAATCGCCTCCGGGCGAAAGCTTTTTCCGCATCTAATGTAATGATGGCATGGTCCCCTTTCGGGTCACATTTTGCGTCCTCCAAGGCCATCATTACCTTCCTAATATTCATGGTGGCCGTCCTGCCCTTTACAAAACCTGATTGGGAGGGGTGGATTAGGGAGGGGATGATAACGGACAACCTGGTGGCTACAATTTTGGAGAGGATTTTGACATCGAGGTTCAAGAGGGAAATTGGTCTGTAAGACCCGGGTTCTAATGGATCTTTCCCTTTCTTCTCCAAAAGCTTAATAATAGCTTGGTTACCTGTGGGTAGGTAAGGGCCACCCGACCATATGTCACCACCACCATAAGGGTGGTGGTAACAGTGTCACTGAAGGATTTTAAGAATTCCCCTGTGAAACCGTCAGGGCCCAGGGCTTTAGAGGGAGCAAGATTCTTGATAACATTTAGGATCTCCAGTGTGGAGATGGGGGCATTAAGAGCTTCGAGCTGGGTAGGAGAAACCTGGTCCAGGGAAATTTTTTGGAGGAAGTCAAGGGCAGTCGGTTTATCTATGGGTTCAGGGGCGTAGAGGGAGGAGTAGAAATGGTGCATAGTAGCATTGATGCCCGTCGGGGTCGTTGTGTACAGACCCCGAGCCGTCCCTTAGGGATGTAATATGCGTTGGGCGAGTAGGGCCCTTGCTTAGTCTTGAAAAAAGCCTACCGGCCTTGTTGCCAAATTTATGTAGGGAGGCACCCAGACGTGCCTTTTGGGTCTGCTCAAGGGTTGCCGCCCAGTTATCAAAGGACTGTTTGGCCGTGAACCAAGTCTTCCGGTTGGAAGGGGAGTCGTTTGTGTAGAGGGAACGTTGTGCCTGGTGCAGTAGCGCACTGGCTTTTTTGTAGTGACAGAGGGTATGGTGTTTAAAGGATGCCGCGTAGGCTATGATACAGCCCCTGAGGTAGGCCTTACCAGCTTCCCAGAAGAGGTTAGGATTCTCTGTGTGTGCCGCGTTATTAGAAGCAAACTCTGACCAAGCTGTTTCTAAATGTTGTTTGAAGTCGGAGTTGTCGTGTAAGTGGGAGGGGAACCGCCATATCCTGGGGTTTGAGTGCAAGTCAGGGTCGACCAACTCTAGGGACACAGGGGCGTGATCTGAGATCACAATATCGTGAACGTCAGCTTCGGAGATTAATGGGAGGAGGGAGTCAGAACAGAATAAGTAGTCCAGTCTTGTGAATACATTATGGGGGTTGGAGTAGAACGTGAATTCCCTGTCCGCAGGGTGGCGTAGACGCCACACATCGTGAAGAAGTAGGGAATCCATTGTAGATGCCAATAATGTCTGGGTGAGGGGCACTGAGAGGGGGGCGTGTATTCCTAACGGAGGATCTGTCATCGGTCGGGTGCATGGTGGAGTTGAAATCTCTGCCTATCATATGGGGGAGACCCGGGTCCCGAAGAACCCAAGTCGTGAGGTCCCCAAAAAATTTGCCAGTGGGATTGTTGGGTGCGTAAACATTAGTAATGATAATGGCTCTAGACCCCAGTTTGATACGGGCAGATACAAAGCGGCCCTCAGAATCAGAGTCTGTGGAGAGGATCGTGCATGGAAGGTTTTTTATTGATGAGGATGATCGCCCCCGCTTTCCGACCACAAGAGTCGGACCCGAGGACTGTGCCCACCCAGAGTTTTCGCAGACGTGGAAAGGGGGTGGCTAAGTGGGTTTCCTGAAGAAGGGCGATTATCTTCTCCGCCCTTCTTTTGCATCAGAGCCAATCAGAATAACTCGAATATTCGGCAAAAGGAATATCGCGCAATATTCCTTTTGCCGAATATTCGAGTTATTCTGATTGGCTCTGATGCAAAAGAAGGGCGGAGAAGATAATCGCGCAATATTCCTTTTGCCGAATATTCGAGTTATTCTGATTGGCTCTGATGCGCCCTTCTTTTGCATCAGAGCCAATCAGAATAACTCGAATATTCGGCAAAAGGAATATTGCACGATTTTCTTCTCCGCCCTTCTTTTGCATCAGAGCCAATCAGAATAACTCGAATATTCGGCAAAAGGAATATTGCGCGATATTCCTTTTGCCGAATATTCGAGTTATTCTGATTGGCTCTGATGCAAAAGAAGGGCGGAGAAGATAATCGCGCAATAGGAATATTGCGCGATTATCTTCTCCGCCCTTCTTTTGCCCCCTTATTCTCCTTTCTTTTAAGTAGAGTTAGTATAGAGTTAGTGTTTAGTGCATATTAGTTTAGTAATACAGGAAATGATCTTTGTTTATGAGAATTTCGCAATCATTTTCGCATTAGCGAAATTTCGCATTACCGTAATTCTGCAAAAAATTTTTGGGATTAAATATCACGAATATTCGATATTAGCGAATATTCGCGATTATTCTTCTATATATTCGTGCAATATCGCGAAATCGAATATGGCGTATTCCGCTCAACACTAGAGAAGATAACATACAATCAGATGTTCAGGAGAACACAGTGGAATACATCAAAAACATTTTGAACATTCAGAGCATAGTAATGAATGGTCATATAAAACCCAGGAGAAGCTGTAGGCCTACCGGGAGCCCTCACGGGCGCTGGAGGGATGGAGGCCTGTTTCAGAAAGGCGTGTGTTCTGGGGGAATCAGGGAACGTCGGGGGGGGGGTGTGTAGCCAACGCTCATGGTGTGGAGCAGTCCAGAGTAGATCATGACGAGAGTACACGTTACTGGTCTGGACCAGATGATCTGAAGCGTTTCGGAGAGTCCTTACGTGGGCTGCCGTGTTCCAGGGCCCGATTGGTGGGTGCTGACCTGGGTGAGGAGTTGGGGTGTGGGCCCGAGCGTTGTGACCTCAGGTAAGCCTCCGCTGCTGAGGGGTCGTGGAAAGATGGTTGTTCCCCGTTGGGTCCTTTGAGCCGGAGGACTGCTGGAAACGCCAGGGTGAATTTAACCTGTAGGCGGTGAAGTTCTGAGCAGATCTGCTGGAACTCTTTCCTCCTCTTGGAGACTTCAACAGAATAGTCCGCAAAGACCAGGATGTTGATGCCGTCTACTTGAAGGGACCTGGACTGCCTGAACTTCTGCAGGATGAGGGCCTTCTCTGAATAGTTAAGGTACTTTGCGATAACAGGTCGAGGCGATTTGCGATCGGAGTTGAAAAGGCCCATACGGTGTGCACATTCGACGGTGCAGGGGCCTGGGAGGCCCAAAGCTGCCGGCATGCGGTGGGCGCATAGGTCAGAGAGCGCCGAGGGTTGTAGCGATTCAGGGATGCCCACGAAACGCAGGTTGCTCCTCCTGGATCTATTCTCCAAGTCGTCTAACTTATCGAGTATGTGGTTATTCGTCTTGTCCTGGGCCATTTCTGTGGAGTGGGCCTGGTAAAGGTCTTCTTCTATGTTGACGATGCGCTGCTCGGCTTCGTTCAGCCTGGATGTGTGTTCCCCCAGTTGGGCCTGTATCTTTTGCATTCCTGAGTTGATAGCCTTCTCAACTGAGGAGGCTATCATGGGAGACAACAGGGCAGCTACTGCTTGGGCTATGAGTTCAATATTTTGTAGGTTCCCAGATTGTGGAGGAGCTGTGGGGGGCAGGACAGCCTGAGAGGAGGGTGGAGGAGCCGTTGCAGCACTCACCTCCATCGCAGGATTCGATTCCGCGGCGGATTCCGTGTAGGCCGAAGCTGGGGCCTCGATTTGCGGCTGCCCCGTTCGTGCCGCGGCGGCCGCGTACGAACGCGCAGCGCCTTTTTCTAAATATTTATCTATCCCCGCAGCAGGAGGGATGCCGGATGGTGCTGGCGGCGAATTGGGGTGGGTGAGCCGGATTTATAGGCTGATTTCTGGAGCCTGGAGCGGGAGCTGAAGAAGGAGTCAGCTACTCCATGCGGCGCCGGAACCGGAAGTCGCATTGTCAATATTGTAATGTGCCCCAGAATGAAATGGTGGCATTAAGCTGTATTGTACTGCTTTTCAATAACCTTTTTTTTTTTTTAAAGAGGTGAGTTAATATGTGCAAAAAGGGGAGGGTAGTTTATTTTATATAAGAGTTTATGGGAGGAAGTGATATGGATGCCTAAGTATTTGAACGACTGTTGACAACAAATAAATTAGAAGTTTTTCCACAGTAACTCTTGGGTATCTAATGGGAGATTGATCGGTAGAGCCGAACATTTGTTGACATTAATTTTAAGGCCAGAAATATTGCAGAATGTGTTGAGAACTTTTAGAAGAACAGGGATAGAAATATGAGGGTCTGTAAGGAAAATGAGAGCACCATGCGAATACATTAGAACAGGGTTTCTCAACTCCAGTCCTCAAGGCGCCCCAACAGGTCACGTTTTCAGGCTTTCCATTATTTTGCACAGGTGATTTGATCAGTTTCACTGCCTTAGTAATTACCAGAGTCGTTTCTTACTGAGGGAAATCCTGAAAACATGACCTGTTGGTGCGCCTTGAAGACTGGAGGTGAGAAACACTGCCTTAGAATATCCCCTAATGTCAATGTTGTTCCTAATGGCATGAGCCAGAGGTTCGATAGCCAACGCAAATAGGAGTGGGCATAACGGGCAGCCCTGTCTAGTTCCTCTGCCAAGTGGAAACATTTTTGAGTTGTTGCCAGGGATTTTAATACGTGTTTGAGGGGAATGATATAGCACATTAAATCCCTGTAGGAATTTGTCTGAGATTCCAAATTTGGGAAGAAGATAATTTAAGTATGATCAGTTCACGCTGTCAAACGCTTTGTGTATGTCTAAACTAAGAAGACAGGCCTGGCAAGAATGCAAGTAGGAGTCCTGTATGATGTTGGTGACTAACCTGATGTTATCTACAATCTGTCTGCCGGGGATAAAACCCATTTGGTCGGGGTGTATTAGGGGCGAGGTGACTGCTGCCAGTCGGTCAACAAGTATTCTACCGAAAATGTTAAATCATTGTTTAATACCGAAATGGATCGGAAATTTTGGGGAAGGGAATGACCTTTTTGAGGTTTGGGAATGAGGGGGAGGATAGCAAGGAGCATTTCTTCTGGAAAATGGTTGCCATCTAGGATATAGTTAAAGAGTTTGGTGAGGTTGGGGGCTAAAAGAGTTACAAATTTCTTATAATAGGAGGATGTATACCCATCTGGGCCTGGGGCCATAGATGTCTTAAGGCAGGGGTGCCCAACCTTTTGAAGAGCGAGGGTAACTCAAGTGACTTGGTAACCGGTCGTAGGCCACAATGAGCGGAGCGGGTGTATGGCATGTCCGTGTCTGCTCTGCTTATGCAGAGTGGACACGGATATAGCCCACAATACTTTTTAGCAAGTCGTATTGAGGTAGAACACAAGTCGGTTTATGTCTGCCAATACTTAGAGGTGAATGGAGGGTCCAATTGGTCAGACTGTTGGACTGACCGTGTGAAAGGGGCCTACAACTGCTTTCACACTGATGCACTGTAGTTTACCCGCACCACGGGTGCAACACAGTGTACCTTTGGCTTTCCTGCACTTTGCAATAGACTTCTATTATATTCTGCAGATTTGGGGCACTTTTAAAAAGCTCACCAAACTCACAGGTAATAATAGAAGTCTATGGCTCAATGCAGGTAACCCGCAGGTAAACTGCTCTGCACCTGCGGATCAGTTTGAAAGCAGCCCAGTAACCACTGCAGAACAGATATGCCCATATATACACTGTGATTTTTAGTAATAAACTGACCTTTAATAACAGTATTCTACTCCATCCGAGAGCAGGAGGTCGCGGGCCACATCAGAGGGCTCCGCGGGGCAACTTTTGGCCCCCAGGCCACTGGTTGGGCACCCCCTGTCTTAAGGGATTTGATTATTTTAATAATTTCCATGTCTGTACAAGGATCATTTAGAGAGTTAATTTGTTGTTGGTTAAGAGAAGGGAGCAGGGGCGGACTGACCATTGAGGAACTCGGGCACTGCCCGAGGGCCCCATGCCACTAGGGGGCCCCATCAGGGTTTCCAGGCTCATTAAAACCAGGGACAGTATGTAAAAATCTGTGTTTTTTTTTACATCTGTCCCTGATATGTCCAAAACCTACATGCTTTTAATGTGAAAATCCAGAAATGTTAGCTGCCCTACCTCTGTACTGCCACCTGGCTTGGTGGCCATCTGTAAGCCTGGGGGCCCCATAATCTTCTATTGCCCGGGGGCCCCATGAGTTGTCAGTCCGCCCCTGGAAGGGAGTTGTAGGTTGTCTAACCAGAATCTAGAGGAAGGATTGGGTTGAGATTGGGGGTCAGAAAGGAAGTGAATATATTCATATTTTTCTGTGGGTGTGTGACTAAGTTGCCTGAGTGGTCTCTGCGCTTATACACATGGGTGGGTTTGTTATCTTGGTTGCGCTTCCTGGCAAACATAGTGTAGCAAAAATTTGGCCTTAGTGAATCTGACAGATCTTTCTGTGTTAGCTGAAAGTATAAGATCAAAGGCTTGGCGTTTAGTCTGTATCAGTCTGAGTCAGTTCTTGGGATGGGGAATGCTGTATTTTGTTGTATAGATAGTCGAATTCTTTAGTGAGACATCTGATGACTAATCTCTACTTCTTTTTCATTGTCACCAAGCTAATTAAATGTCCAAGAAAGAACCGCTTTGTGTGCCACCCAGAGGGTCGTAGGAGGGGTTTCATTATTGGTGTTGTCTGTGAAATAATTCTCTGTGTGTGGAAATGGTCTGTATATTTGATGTGTCAGTAAAAAGAGAGTCATAAAGGCACCAGTTGAAGTGTGAAAGAGAGAGGCCTATGTGAGATGTTTCAAATGAAGTAATGATATGATCTGACCATGGGTATGAGTGAATATGTGCTTGAGAAGAGTTAGCTAGCAGTATTGGGGTGCAGAAGATGTAGTCAAGTCTAGCATAGCAGTCATGGGGGTGTGAGTAGTGAGTATATGCCTTTAAGTCTACATTATGGGCCCTCCAGGAGTCAATCAATTGTAACTTACTAATAGAATGATTAATAGACTTAGAGAAAGCCTTGGAGGAAGGGACAATTCTGCTTGTATCAAGGACAGGATGGGCTGTAAGGTTAAAGGCACCTCCAAGTATAACATGGGGGGAATTATAACGGTACAGGGTATCAAAAAAGCTAGTAAAAAGTGATGACTGAGATTCGTTAGGTGCATGAACTAATGCGATTTTAATTTATTTTTATATATATATGTACACATTTATTTATGTATCCTTTAAGGATAAAAAAAACGACTTTCCATATCTTTGTAGATATTTTGGATATCGAAGATTATGGAGTTGCGTATGAAAACCGCAACTCCACAAGTTTTGTTAGTGAAATTCGTATAGTAAAATTGGTTACAGGTTAATCAAAGTAATTGGGGTGATTGGAGAATGCAAAGTGGGTTTCTTTTAACAGTATAATATAAGCACCTAATCATTTATAGTGATGGAAGGCTTTTTTGCGCTTGTGGGGAGAATTGAAGCCCTGGACGTCATGAGAAAGTATTTTAAGTCCCATTTATTTTACCATCATGAACACTATACAGATCAAATTCGAACATATCAATACAGGCAACAAGAGTAGAAGTATGCATAAAATGACTATGATATCGATCCACAGGGTAAACTTTAGTGATCGAGAGCATAGTCAGTCATTTATGTCAGAAAAAACTACATACACATATATCACAACGATTGGATATAAAAAGATTATAGAGTAAGGCAATGCATGAATGTCTTGAGTCACTGTGACAAGAGAGTTTGTGACTTCCATTATTTGTACACATCAAAAAATTAGCCAAAAAGGCAACTATACCAAACAATAGAACATAAAACATTAGATTGAAACATGGGGACAAAATATTACTCACTCAAACCGAAAATAAAAAAGATTGAAAGGACAAATATGTCCAAGTCCTGCAAACAGGGCGGGCACCAAACCAAAACTGTATGGCAGCCAACAATGCAAGCAGGAGGGGGGTCAAACTAGCAACGACGGATGCACCAGGCTATTTAGAGATACTAGGGAGTGTTGTGCATAGGGATATAGCCTACAGGAAACACAAAAAGATAAGAAAATAAAAATATTTAAAAATAAAAATATAATTAAAAATAAAAGAAGAGCACCACATCTACATATAAGTCCTGCAGATGAAGAAAATAATCCCAAAAACAGTCACTGGGCAAATCACTACTATTCAGTCAAAATGTTATACCTGTACCAAGGTTCAAAAAGTGACTGAACAGATACTCCTTAGTGTAAATAACATCCTGTTTGAAGAGAATAACACTGCAAACAGAATATGTGGAGGAAAAAAAAAAATGCAGAACAAAACAATGAGTGTGGAGGCCTGATTGACATTTATGGTGTAGGACAGGGGTGCCCAACCTTTTGAAGAGCGAGGGCCATTTAAGTGACTTGGTAACTGGTCGCGGGCCACAATGAGTGGAGTGGGTGGATGACATGCATACTGTAGAGTGGACACAGACACAGCCCACTCTACTCTATAGGCCCTCTGATCTGATCTGCCCAGATGGAAAGGGACGGATCACCTTCTATTTTTTTTAGCGAATCGAATTGGGGGTAAGCAGGTATAAATGCACACAAGTCTGTTTTCATCTGCCGCTCCCTAGAGGTGAATGGAGGGACCAATTGGGTTGGACTGAGTCTGTGAAAGGGGCCTAAGGCTGCTTTCATGCTGATGCGCTGCAGTTTACCCACATTGTGGGTGAAGTGCAGTGCACCTGTGGCTTTCCTATGGGTTAGCTGCACTTTTATATAGACTTCTATTATATCCTGCAGGTGTGGTGTACTTTCAGAAAGCCAACCAAACCTGCAGGTAATTACAGAAGTCTACGGCTCAGTGCAGGTAACCCGCAGGCACACTGCGATACACCTGCAGATCAGTTTAAAAGCAGCCCAGTAACCAATGCAGAATATATGCCCATATATACACTGTGATTTTAGTAATGAACTGACCTATAATACCGAAAATAAGTCAGGCAGAGCACATTTGGTATCACTCTGCCTGTGACAGGAGCCGGTACTGTACAGGAAGCATTGACTTATGCGTCTCTGCTCTGCAGCCCCTTGCTTCCTCTACTTCTCATTTCATTCACAACACTAATGCTCTAAGATAAAGGATTGGGAACCCAAGATCTGGGCTTGCCAGCCCATCATCACAGAGCAGGAGGTCGCAGGCCACATCTGAGGGCTCTGCGGGCCACATGTGGCCCCGGGCCACTGGTTGGACACACCTGGTTTAAAAGCAGCCCAGTAACCAATGCAGAAGATATGCCCGTATGTACACTGTGATTTTGGTAATGAACTGACCGAAAAAAATAAGTCAGGCAGAGCACATTTGGTATCACTTCACCTGTGACAGGAAGCGGTACTATACAGGAAGCATTGGTTTACGCGTCTCTGCTCTGCAGCCCCTTGCTTCCTTTACTTCTCATTTTTTTCACAACACTAATGCTCTAGGATAAAGGGTTGGGAACCCAAGATCTAGGCTTGCATCATCACAAAGCAGGAGGTTGTGGGCCACATCTGAGGGCTCTGTGGACCACATGTGGCCCCCGGGCCACTGGTTGGACACACCTGGTGTAGGATTTTGGAAGGAATGATGCATTCTTCTTTGGTCTCTTTGGCTGCAACAGGTGGAGGGGGTAGACCAAATAGGAGAAGACCTGGGGGTGATGGGAGGACAGATAGGTGGATTAGCTTCAAGTAAGCCCAGCTTGACCAAAAGTTCTTTGCCCTCAATGATGTAATTAGTGCCATTGTGGTGCTTGAAGGGGAAACCCCAGGGGTATTTTATTCTGGCAGTTTGCAAAATGCTGGTAACTTCTTTCATTCTGCGTCTCCTATCCAGAGTGGTTGGGGAGATATCTGGATACATTTGCAATCTCTTGCCATCTAGATCAATGTTGGGGGTATTTCTTGCTGCACGCATAATATCTTCTTTAACAAGAAAGTCCTTCATGCACATGATGATATCCCTAGGAGGCTTATTAGGTGTAGGTTTGGGGCGAAGGGCTCTATGAATCTTGTCACAGGTGAATGCAGACATAGGTTTGTCTGGCAGGAGGTTATGAAAGATTTTAAAAACAGCAGGCATGAGGTCTGTGACAGTTTCAGGGACGCCGCGCACTCTGATATTGTGGCTGCGATTTCTGTTGTCCAGGCCCTCAACTTGTGCTTGCATAAAAGCAAAATTGTCAGCTAGGTTCTCATAAACTTTTCTGAGGTCATTATGGGCCAGGGAAAGTTCATCATGTTTTGTCTCTAAAAGGTCTGTGCGGTTCCCAATGCTGGCAATCTCATGAGAGAGAGAGCTGTAGTGGATTTGTTCACCTCCCTTTCTATCTTATCCATAAGTTTGTCATAAATGGCTATTAGACTTGCATCCAAATGAGCCTTGGAGAGGGGCATGTTGTACTCACTGTTCGATCTTGTAGTAGGGGGATCGGGTGAGGCCTTTCCTCATGCCGCATGGCAGCTGGCGCCATCTTGTGACATCCTGTTGCTTCTCTCCTCCACGTCCTGGAGAAAGTTCGTTAAGGTGTGTTTCGAGCGGCTAGCTTGCCCTATTTTGCCAGATGGCATGCACCTATGGTTCCCACAGGGGTGTAGGGTAAAATTGTAATGATTAGCATGATATCGCCCTGGGTATCCAGCCTGGTAGGACCGGGTCCGGTAAAGCTGAGCTCAGGCGAGTCCTTCCTGCATCTCACCGTGCGTGAACCCCCCTCTTTGTGTTTTTAAATGTCAGCTTCTTGCATATTTCTGGACACCTTTCCACCCCTCCCTAAAGTGCCTATGTCATTCAAAAACACTTGATTTCTTCATGGAATGTTCACCATAAGCATTTTGTAACAGAATCTAAAGTTTGCCTTGCACTTTAGCCAAATTTCATGCAAAATTTGATTGTAAGCTGCTGCTCCAGGTTCTTGTTACTTATTTTCCACCAACAGCCCAACACACACACACATGTTATTTCTAGGGCTGTGCAAATTAACTTTTAATTAATCGATTAATCTTTAATTTTTTTGATCGATCAAAATATTTTTAATCGTTTAAAAGTCTTTTGATTGGTACTCACCTCTCCGCCGGCTTCTGGGCCTTCAGGGAGTTCTGTTGGAGATCCGGTGATGTCACAGACACAGGCGGGGGTTGCTGTGTCCATCTGAAGGGCTCCTTTGCTGTGCCTTCATATCTGCATGCCGGCGGGACCTTACTATCTGCCACACGCAAGGGCTGTTACACTTCCCTCTATCACTTCCCTCTATCAACCTGGGATTCTACAGCCATCCACTGGGAGTTGTGATCGTTCCCTTCACAGGACATCTACATGCCGACGGACTGATGTTAACCCCTCCTCATCTGGATTCAGCAGTGGTATCATTGTACACATTTTTATACCAGTATCATACTTAGCTACATGTTTTTATGACTGCTCTTGGTACCGTTTGGTATTACTCGCACCATTTTTACAGTTTATGTAGCTACATCGATTTTATCTCCAGTGCAATATTTATTTGGTTACCTACTTGAAGACTATAAAAGTTGTAATGCTATTCCCATCGAGCACTGCCTTTGTGTGTTTTTTGTATCCTGCTATCCATTTTCCAGTGGTTGGTAGCTGCACTGGGAATCAGCCTGCAAGGAGATCAGCTAAAAGTAGTTGGATCTGTATGTGCGTTATAATTAATCGAAATAAGTCGATTAATCGATTAAAAAAATAAACGATTAAATGAACACAAAAATGTTGATCAGTAACAGCCCTAGTTATTTCTTATACTACTCTGTAAAGACTAAAGTAAGTAAGTTAATTGGTCTGCGATACAGGCAAGTGCCCTTTAGAACATGTCAGAACATGCTTGATTGTGAATGGCTGTGTGACTCATTACTAGACATGTGCAGACTGGAATATTTTGTTTCATTTTTTCGTTTTCGTTTGGAAAATACATTTATTTAGTCACTCCCGAAAATCGTTTTGATTTATTTTGTTTTTCGTTGGGGAATAGCTTTCGTCCGAAAATCCAATAATACTTGGTTTCTGTCGAATGGTCAAAAGAATATTCGACGGAATGTCTAATCTTTACGTCGAATCGTACATTTCCGTTCGAATATTCCGCCTAAAAGAATTCTAATGTTGTATGACTAGTAATAATGTCGAATCTATTCTCTATAATGTCAAATCTATTTTCGCATAAATCGAAATCTATTCTCTGTAATGTTGAATCTATTATTTCTATAGTGTCGAATCTTTTCTCTATACAGTAATGTCAAATCTTTTCTCTATGATGTTGAATCTTTTCCCTATAATGTCGAATCTCTCTATATCAAATTTTTACCTCAACGAAAATGAAAATAAAGCATTTTTTATGTCGGATCTTTTGGTTTTCCTTTTTTGCGCTTTCGTTATCGTTGTTACAACGATAACGGAAAAACCTGATTTTCGGACGAAAATGCATTCTAACGAAAACAAATGCACATGTCTACTCATTTCCATAGTGCTAAGCCACAGTCATTCCAGGAATTAAATTGTTAGACCTCTTATCTTAATATTTATTTTGTAAATAAATAGAGATTCTTTTACTTTTTATAGGCTAAATTAAAGCCAAGCTTCAGCCAAAACATTATCTTTTCTGTTTTGAAAAAAGAAAATGAATTATTAATATCGCTGAGGAATTTTTGATCCCATTAGAAAGATTTATTCTCACTTCCTGAATGATCATCAGGGCAGGGAGTAAGGAAAGTGTATTTCACAGAGAAAGATTATAAACAGTGATCACATTTCATTTAAAAATGGAAAACCCCTAATGCTGAACAGAGTAGGTTTATCAAAACAAAATTGATGTTGCTGCAACTAGTCCAGGTTTAGATATTATAGAAATAATTACACAAGAATTGTTGTCTTGTGATGGGCAACAATGCAAAATTTACTTACGCTTTTTTCTTCAGTTTTGACGGGGAAAACCTTATGGGGTTGATTTGCTAAAGGCAAATTGGCTGTTCATTTTGCATGGGGAATTTGTTCCAGAGCTTAGTCAGTGTGGTGAAACGTTACCTTGCAAAGAATACCTAATCATGTTCAAGAAAAAAAAAAAAAAAACAGCATACAGCATAACTGTATCGTGGAAATCTGCAGAGCTTCACCTCTTCACTCAGTTCTGGAGAAAATTCTCTTGGAGAGTTCACCTTCCCTGGCAAAGTGAACAGTCTTTAGTAAATACCCTTATATCTTAAATAGATTCCTATTTTATTTTTTAAGTGCTTTCTATCTCCAACGAAAACGATCACAAAAGAAAATAAAAAATACTTTCTCACAGCATAACAGTATAAGTATTTTCTTATAGATGAAGAAAATATATATAAAGAAACAATTGGTGAAGTGTGTACAATGGTGTTTTTTTGGAAATGTTTAAAATTACATCAATTAATGTCAAAGTATTATGCATGACTAGGAAAATCCACACATGTCTGCTCTGAATATATGCAAGGGGCTGTCCTTCGAAGGAAGGAAATTTGTAAACCTTCTGCTGCTGAGCTTAGGTGATTTTTTTGCCCCCAACAAGAAAAATGTCATTGGAAGTGCTAGCCTAGATGACTGAATTCCAGATTTTAATTCAAACTGAAAAGATACTGTAAGTGGGAAAGGGGAGAAGAAAGAAGAAGAGACATACATAGAATGAGCAGCAGAGGTAAGAAAGTAGGGGAGAAGAAACAAAAAAAAGGGGTAAGGATGAACAGTTGAATGGGGGAGGGGCATTGGTTAAGGGGCAGTGGGGAGAAGGGGGCAGAGATAATGAGAAAAATAAGCAGGTAAAAGATACAACATGGGCGAGTGTTTGCTGACACTAGCTGACCCCTATATGTTTGGAATTCTGGAGACTCCTTGTAATCAATCCAGCAATACCAAGTCTTTGTGAATTTAGACATCTTGGGGTCAATTCACAAAGAGAAACGTTATTGGTTTTCTTCAGTTGTTAAATTAGCACTCCTTATTTAACGCTAGCAAACATGGTATTCACAAAAGCTTTAATCGTTATTTAACATAGTCGTTACGGTTTTCAACTGACTCTTTATCCAATCGTTATGCTAACTACTCAAGCGTTATTTTAACGTCCCAAATCGTAATAATAACGTCTCAGATCGTTAAATAATGCTGGAGAGATGCATTCTGGGAGCAGAAGGGGAGGAGAACAGCTGCATGTGGAAAAGAGCAGATGCAGAGAGAGAGAGAGACAGAGAGACACAAGCAATACACATGTGAAGATTGAGCATGTGATGTGCAAAACTTCTAGTGTGTGTTTTTCTAAAGCCATGTGTATTTCCTTATACAGAGAATAAATCATGGGAGATAATAATTCGGAATTTAGCTATCACCTGGGTTTCAGAAAAGTCATCCAAAATAGTACGTGAACGGAATACACGTTTATAAATCTGAACAACATTCTAACGTGTTCTTCTTCGCCTCTGGATAATTTTAAGCTCAAATAGAGCATGGTTCCATCTTGCCCATCACTACTAAAAACTTCACTACACTACAAAAATCGCCAAAAGCTTCCTCTAACAACAAAATATCGCCTGGGAAATGTCATAACGACACCCTGAGGGAGATGTTAAATTAACGATCGATAACTGTCAAAAAAATCTTTGTGAATTGCACTTCTGTACATATTTAACGATTTGACTCTTTAAAATAACGATTTGACTCTTTAAAATAACGATCAAATCTTTAAATAAGGATCCACACCTTAAAATATCAGTTCTGTGTAGTGAAACGTTATTTGATGATTTTTCAAAGCGTTAAATCGTTTCATGAATTGAACTAGCTTCAATAACGTGCAAAATCGTTAAAATAACACCCGCAATTTGAGATTTTCTAACCCTCGGGGACGGAAAATATAGATTTTATTAAAAACAGGAGGCGAATATTATGCTTGATCTTTCTTTTACTGTCATCCAGCAGCAAGAGGGTTAATAAAAAGAAAAAACGTTACACAGGTGGGTATGCAAATGAACACAGGTGGACTGTCCAATCAGGTAACAGGAGTATGTTATAAAGGTGAGGTACAGGTGATATTCTTCCTCTTTCTTGATGATAAAACTAGACTGTAAATAACTTGAACTGGAAACTAATTGGAACAACTTGAACTGGAACTCATTCTTCAATATGTCATGAAGTCAGCAGTAGAATAGGCGTATTAAGCTGAAAAAGAATACATTATGTAAGAGCAAAGAAATCTTGAAGGGTAGGGTATTAGGGTGGGATAATATTCGCCTCCTGTTTTTAATAAAATCCATATTTTCCGTCCCCGAGGGTAGGAAAATCTAAAATTTTATGGCAAACAGGAGGCTCATATTATGCTTGTTCAAAGCTGAATACACTAGAGCATTAAATAAACGTACAACCTATAGTTATAATACATTCATAGACACATGAGATTCCGGTCTAAAATAGAAATTCTTAAAAGTGGATTCTGAAGACCAGTTTGCGGTTCGCATTAAATCTGATAGAGAACCACCTGATTGAAATACCTTAGTGGCCATTGCCCCTCTGGTGGAGTGGGCACCAAATATGGAAATGTCAATGCCTGCCAAATCCATGGTTTGTCTCACCCATCTAGCCAAGGTGGGTGAGGAAACTGGATGGAAGGGTTTGCAGTAGGAAATTAGTAATTGAGATAAGTCAGGGTCTCTAAAAGGTTAAGATTTTGTTTCATAGGTTTTTAGACATTGGACTACACAAAGGTTTGGATTGAAGGGGAAAACCGGATAGAAGACCGAATGTAAGTTGGTCTTTGTGCATCTGAAAATGGAGAATTGAACACCCTGGGGAGAGAATTGTCTACGGGATATATCTAGGGCTTTTACATCCGCTAATCTTTTAAGGGAGATGAGACAAAGTAGTACTGTTAGTTTGAAAGATAGATGTTTTAAAGACAGATTCTCATTATCGCCCCAGGAGTTAAGAAAATTTAAGAGGATGGATACATCCCAAGTAGAAAGATATTTGGGTTTAGGAGGTCTTTTGAATTTTATGCCTTTCATTAATTTGCAGACCAATGGGTGTTTCCCTATTGGTATAGAATCTATGGGTGAGTGACTCGAGGAAATGGCTGAACGATATACTTTAATAGTTCTGTAGGCCTTGCCGGAAGAAAAAGCGTCAGATAGGAAATTTAATATGTGAGGGAGAGGTGCATGTAAGGGATCCACATCCCTTTGCATGCACCAATTAGACCAAAGTTTTCCGGCTGATCTGTAAGCTGTTTTGGTTCCTGGAGCCCAGGCTTCTGACAAGATGTCTCTAGATGTCTGCGAAAGTTCTGAGATAATTCCCGATCGCCTGATATCTTCCAGGCTACTAGGGATAGAACTCCTGAGATTATTAGAGGATGAGGATTCTGAAATGGGTCTAGTAGAATAGAAGGGAATACTGGGAGTAATCGTGGGTAGTCTATGATCATCTCCAGAGCCTGAGGGAACCATGTTTGGGATGGCCAGTAAGGGGTTATCAGAACTATGTTCGATTCTAGGTAACGTGTCAGAAGGAGAACCCTTTATATTAGAGCAAAGGGAGGGAAAGCGTAAGATGTTCCTTTCGGCCAAATTTGTAGAAGGGCATCTGTCCCCAATGCTTCTGGGTCCGGACGCCAACTGAAATATGTTGGAATCTGTCTGTTCAGGCGTGATGCGAACAGATCTATCTGAAAAGGACCCCATAGGAAGTTTAGATGTTGAAAAATTGTCTGGTTTAACATCCAATCGCTGGAATCTGTTAGATAACGGGAATTCCAGTCTGCAATGAAATTGGATAGGCTTGGGATGTATTCCGCCTTCAATATAATGTTCTTGTCCAGGCAAAAATGCCAAAAATCCTTTGCAATATTCGCCAAAGGTTTGGATTTTGTACCTCCTAAGCGATTGATGTATTGACTGCGGATATGTTGTCCATGCGTAGTAGAATACAACAATCGGATCTGTCTCTCGCAAAACTCTTGAGAGCAAATGATCCCGCTAAGAGTTCGAGACAATTGATATGTAACAGAGCTTCGTCTGGAGACCATTTCCCTCCTGTTGTAAGAGGGCCGCAGCGAGCACCCCAACCTGAGCTGTTTGCGTCTGATTCTATTATTAAATCTGGATGTGGATGGAAGATAGTCTTCCCATTCCACATCTGGATGTGAGTCAGCCAACAAAGTAATTCTTCTTTGGTGTCCGGAGTTAGTGTTATCTCGTCTGAATATGCCAAGCCGTCTCTTAGATGTTGTGCTTTCAGTCTCTGTAGTGCTCTGTAGTGTAGAGGTGCCGGAAATATCGCTTGAATGGAAGCTGATAATAGACCGACAATCCTCGCAATTGTCCGAAGAGATATTTGACTTTTGTTCAGGACTGAGCGAATCTCTCTTCTGATCGTCTTCAATTTCCTGTTTGGAAGACTCAGAAGGGATAGTTGGGTATTGACAAGAAAACCCAGAAATTCTACCTCCTTTGAAGGGGTTAGGATGGATTTCTTGTAATTGATTATGAATCCCAGCATGTTCAGAAGGGATATCGTCCATTGAATGTGTAAATGAATAGTCTGAAGTGATTGTGCCATGATCAAAATGTCGTCTAAATATATTATTAGACGAACACCCCTGCTCCTTAGAGCTGCTACTACTGGTTTCAGTAGTTTCGTAAAGCACCAGGGGGCAGATGACAGACCGAATGGGAGACTGGTGAATTGCCATTTCTTGTTTTGCCACAGGAATTGGAGAAATGGTTGGGAATTCTCGTGCATGTGCACTGAAAGATAGGCATCTTTCAGATCTATTTTTGCCAACCAGTCTCCTTGTAATAAAAAGTCTTTTAACAGGTGAATACCTTCCATTTTGAAATGGCGGTAATGGACGAAATTGTTTAGATATTTCAGATTTAATTCCGGTCTGAAACCTCCATCCTTCTTTTTGACCAGTAACAGGTTGTTCACAAAACCTGGAGTTTGCAAGGGAACTTGAACTATGGCCCCTTTGGAGTAAAGCTCTTTTATCTCCAGTGAGGTGAGCTTTTTGTCCTCTTCTGAGAACCTTATTGGAATGGGATCCTGACTTTGAGTCGGTAAAGAGGTGATATCTATCTGGTAACCTAACACGGTGTTCAGAACCCATGCCTCTGAGGTTATCATATTCCAATTTTGGAAAAAATACATTATCCTTCCTCCCAAGGGAATTGGGGAAAAACACCTTGGATGGGGACTTACCAGATGAAGGTCTTGACCTGGGAAAACCACGATGGCCTCTCGCTCTCCAAGGTCTACCTCTTTGTGGGAAGAATGGGGATTGTTGATAGGTGTTAACTGGTTGGGCCTAGTGATCTGATCTGGGAGGGCCTCTGGGGAAATGACCTTTGGTAGAAGATCTGCTGAGAAATCGGCCCTTGCGTTTCCCAGCTTTGGGAAAAAAGTTTGGTTGGAAAACCTTTTTGAGTGATGATTGGGCCTTGTCTAAAGAAGTAAAGAGAGCTACGTATTTGTTGATCTCTTTAATAAAAGAGTCACCAGAAAGTAGACCCTCGGTGATGGAATATGGTTGAGATGAAGCGAGATGCATAAGCTGTGGATCCAGCTTCATCAGAATCGATCTTCTTCTTTCGCTAGAGATGGCCGCATTGGCGTTGCCAAATAGTACAATGGCTCGCTGAGCCCAACCTTTCAGGACATTTCAATCTATTGGGGAGTTAGATGAAACTGCTTCTTCTATTAAATCTAGAATTTTAGCTAAGGGGCCTAACATGTCCAATAATTTATCTTGACAGAAACGATATGACCTATCCACTCCCTTTTTTGGGTGTTTTCTAATTCAGGTGTATTGGCTAACTTCTTTGGGAGGGACGGTCTCGGGCACTCTGCTCTTAACTTACTAGCTTTGTTCTTATCTAATGGTTTCTGGATCCAGAGGCTTAAAAATTTCGTAACTAGGGAATGGGTAACCCATTCTCCTGAACGGGGATGTTTAATTTGACCTGGGTCGAAATACGGATCACCAGAGCCGTCTATAATAGTATCCTTGGATTCCTCCTTTTTAAGGGGTATTCCTTCTTCCGCATCAGAGACATTCTCATATTCAGAGTCTCTTCCTTCTGATAAAGATTCCTCATCAGAAGAAGAAGAATTGCTAGAAGAGGTACGGTAAGAGTCTGTTTTTTTGCCTCTTCGAGGCCATTTTTACCCGTTGTAAGATCAACTCCTCCCGGGCAGAGGGTATAACGTGTGACCTCTTGTCACTGACAGTAGCCTTTCCTTTACTAGGAGGCTTAGGAGATTCACCCTGGTTCTCCATCAGGACCATTCTTTTAGAATGGGAGGGACCGGTATTAGATATATGATGTCGTTTTTGAGACATTTTACCCGCTTTTTTCAATCCCTGAATCATGTGGGATGTAGAGTCCTCCGCTGACCAGTAAATGTCAGATGGGGTAATAGGTAAAGGTTGAGGGGTAACCTGAGGTTTACTTTGAGACAGGGCCATGACAACCGATTGTGTAATGGAGTCATGCATGGAAGATATGGTCGTCTGCATAGCAGATTGGATTGATTTATCTACTATGGATAGGATTTTCTGGTTTTCCTCAGGGATATCTGAAGGGATAACAGTAGTGGAATCTTTAATAGACATAGTGAGGTGTGAGTAAATGTGATTGACTGAGACAAATTATTCTGAAAGAGAAAATATAATAGAACAACTAATTAATATATGCATCAGAAGTATATATATATTTTTGTATCTATCTATATATATATATATATATATATATATATATATATATATAAAAGTATATATACATATATCTATATGCACATATCCATATGAACAAACATATGTTTATTTAAATATGTTTGTGTAAATGTGTTACTATGTGTGTGTGTGTGCCAAACATCCACCCCTGAACCTAAACAGGGTTCAGGGTTGTTATGTGGCAGGCACACACCCACACAGGAGAACGGACTTCCTGCCTGTGTCTCTGACATAAATTTTCTGTCAGGGAACGACGGTATAGCAGCGCTGCAGCGCAGTGAGGAGACACACTGCGTGCCGGGCTGCGAATTCGCGCGGGGCCGCGCCACAGCTGAGCACCAGCTGTGAGGAAATGATATCCCGGACTGCCGGGATACCGCCAAACAAGTGAGTGTGCTGTAAGCCGGGGTAATGGAATGGTGAGGAGACCAGGCAATGCTGGGACTGCTTTTAAGGATAAAAAGTACGGCCTTGCAAACTGTGACAAACGCAGGGTTGCAGGGAAATTCTGCAGAATATATATATAAATATATATATATATGTAATGATTTATATATATATATATATATATATATATATATATATATATATATAAAATATAATATATGTAGAAGCACCTGAGGAAAAAATTTCAATGTACTTATCTTGGCTGGAGCAGCAAGAAAGAGGAAGAATATCACCTGTACCTCACCTTTATAACATACTCCTGTTACCTGATTGGACAGTCCACCTGTGTTCATTTGCATACCCACCTGTGTAACGTTTTTTCTTTTTATTAACCCTCTTGCTGCTGGATGACAGTAAAAGAAAGATCAAGCATAATATGAGCCTCCTGTTTGCCATAAAATCTGAAAATAAAGCTTTGTGAATTGACCCCCTTATCTTGAGAAATGTGGATCAGCTCTTTCATCACTTCCATGAGAATAATCCTGTGGAACCATTCGCAAATCGATGGATCAGTTGCCGAACGCCAACGGCACGGATTACATAGCTTAGCAGCATTCACCATGCCAATCGCCAGCGATTTATTATATACAGGTTTCGATAGGAAGGTGTGGTGCAGTAGGAATTGCACCGGGGTGTAATCCAGGCTATAAGATGTTATTTTGCAAATAATATTGTGTACCTGTTTTCAAAAGGGCTGAAGAATGGAATAAGACCACCACACGTGAAGCATGGTGCCAAGATTGGAAATGGTACAGTAGGATAACATTTGTGGAGTCTAGATGGAGTTTGGTACCACTGAGAAAGGATTTTGTATCTGTTTTATTGGATTGCCACGTTGAGCGAGGCTTTGTGGATAAGGGTGCATACAGTCTCCCACTCTGCCTCAGAGAGCATCAAATTCAACTTCCAGTCCAGGCTGATAAATTGGGGTGACAGAAGTAGGAATTAAGTCCAAAAGTGCAATACAGAAAAAAGACAAAAATCCAAGCTGTGGATGAAAGTGACTACAGGTTTAAAGGTCTCCCCTAGAATGTGAAGTTGACCTGTGAATTGAGAAAGTGTCTAATTTGAAAGTATGGCCAGAAAAGTAGCATATAGATATGTGCATTCCCGTTCGTACGAATGTTATTTTCGTACGAAAATGTTAATTTTCGTACCCGCGGGATAATGTGTACATACGAAAACGGTAAAGCACCAAAATACGAAAACGACGGGATAACGGATGAGCCGCATAACGAACGACCGCAAATACGAACGAACGATCCGACGGGAAAAAACGACAAAACGAAAATGGCAAAATAACGAAAATTAAATCTGTATCAAGAGGTTTGCATTGTGTATTTTGTTTGAATCTGTTTTGTGTTCGTTTTCAGTTGTATGTTCATTGTTCAATGACATCTATAACAAAAGAATTTCATTATGTATATTGAATGAATTCTTTTTTCTTTTTTCTGTGTATTCAAAATACTGAATGCAATTTTTTTGTTATAGGTGTCATATCAACATACGAAAATAACAAAAGAAACAGGTTCAAATGCAAATCTTTTGTTTATGGGTTTTTTAATGGCCAGAGAGTTAGGCTGGCCCTACATGATTTTCTGTGCAATTTTCTTTAGATTTACCTTCAACTATGTAGTGCAAGGGCCTGCCTGATTGCATACAATTGAAAGTGTTGTTTAGTTTGACCTCATATATGGTTTTTGGTAAATCTAAAAGAAAATTGTACAAGAAAATTGAACATGTATGGCCAGCCTCAGTGACTGAAAGCAGCTTCTCTTTTGTGCAGAATAGTGAGTACACTTGTATAGTAAAGCCTAATAAACTTTTCTGTGGATTTTCATCTGAGGGGAGATCAGTTGGCCAGACTTCTGAACCCAAAAATGGTTTTCTGATGCAGTTTAAAAACGAACAAATTTTCTGAGAACGATCGGAAAACGATCGTTTTTATGTGTGTTGTTAAAATAGTCTGACCAAGTGTATGGGGCTTAACAATAGTATTGTTAAGCCCCATACACTTGGTCAGACTATTTTAACAACACACATAAAAACGATCGTTTTCCGATCGTTCTCAGAAAATTCGTTCGTTTTTAAACTGCATCAGAAAAACATTTTTGGGTTCAAAAGTCTGGCCAACTGATCTCCCTTCAGATGAAAATCCACAGAAAAGTTTATTAGGCTTTACTGTACAAGTGTACTCACTACTCTGCACAAAAGAGAAGCTGTTTTCAGTCACTGAGGCTGGCCATACATGTTCAATTTTCTTGTACAATTTTCTTTTAGATTTACCAAAAACCATATATGAGGTCAAACTAAACAACACTTTCAATTGTATGCAATCAGGCAAGCCCTTGCACTACATAGTTGAAGGTAAATCTAAAGAAAATTGCACAGAAAATTGTATCATGTATGGCCAGCCTAACTCTCTGGCCATTCAAAAAAAACATAAACAAAAGATTTGCATTTGAACCTGTTTCTTTTGTTATTTTCGTATGTTGATATGACACCTATAACAGAAAAAGGAATTCATTCAATATACATAATGAAATTCTTTTGTTATAGATGTCATTGAACAATGAACATACAACTGACACTAACAAAAGAAAAGCATTCAAGATACACAGAATGCAAATTGACGAAAATTCACGATAATTATTGTCTAACAAGAAACGAACATGAATTAAACAGAATAACGAATCATCCCGCATGTACGAAAATAAAACGGTAACGGAAATACGAAACGATCGGAATACGAAAAAATCGCGTCGTACGACAAACGAACGGGAACGAACGGGAAAACGGGCGTCTTACGAAAAACGAACGGAAACGAACAGACGGGACCATACGAAACGGAACAAAAAAAAACGAAATTTTTTTCTGTGCACATGTCTAGTAGCATATGTGGACTCATTAAAGCATGGATAGCTTTCCGTGATAGTAATTTCCCCCTCTCGGTATCGCCAACCTAATCATAAATAGGAATGTGACATACCTGGGGGGTAGGCAGGATTGAGATGAAGAGGTAAAAGCGGATTCCTACGAGATCCTCCTTGTAAGCATTTACACCAGCGGTAATATGCCTGGATTGGTGGCCCGATGAGTGGGTGCAAAGTAACTTTAGTTGGCACCTTCTATGGTTGAAGCCAAGGTAGGAGATGCAAGGGTAAAGAGGTTTGGGAACGTTCAAGAGCCACCACAGCTTTGATGGACTCATGAACATTCAAGTCAACTATCCTGGCTAAGAGGAAGGCTGTGTAGTAACCCTGAAGGTCCGGAAAACCTAATCCTCCTTTATGTTTTGGGGCATTTAAAAGTGCATATTTAATTCTGAGGGGCTTCTTATCCCAAATGAATTGTGTACATTCTCTTTTGTATAAGGAAAAAAGTATTGGAGGGACCCGAATAGGAACAGTTTGCAAAATGTAGAGGATACAAGGGAAAAGCGACATTTTAATTAAAGCAGCCCTACAGAACCATGATATATTTAGAGACTGCGACAATCGCATTTCTTTTCATATGCCCTCTAGTACATTTAAATGGTTTCTGCAGTAGAGATCAGACAGTTTAGGTCTTTATTGCCCAGATAAGTTCAGGCATTTTGGCTCCACCAACAAAGTGAAATTGGCCTGACATTGCTCAACTTCATCGTTAGAGAGGGAGGTAAAGTATTTAATGCTTGAGATGTGGTTGATCTTTAAGTTGGACAAGAGTTTTAAATTCCTTAAGTAAATTTGAGAGGGAAATATTTGGCTGAGATAGAAACAGCAATAGGTCATCAGCAAAGGCCGCTACTTTATAGGATGAGCCATGAACTGATATCCCATGAATATCAGGGTTTGTTCGCAGTATATTTAGGAATGGTTTAAGTGACAGAACGAAAAGCAGGGGGGACAAGGGGCATCGCTGCTTCGTCCTGATCGACAAATGGAAGGTGTCTGATAGGTGGCCATTAACCCTGGCCCTGGCTTGAGGGATGGAATATAAAGTCTGTATGCTGCCACACATCCTTGGCAACAACCCAATAGGGATAAGACCGATGTTCGAGTTGAACATAAGTTTACAAAAAAAACATAACACGCTCGAGCTTGGGAGCCACAGATGGATATATATGCAAATTCCAAATGGGGGCCACATCAAACCAGAACGCGGGCCACAAATGACCCGTGGGCTGGACTTTGGACATGCCTGGCCTATGCCATCTTTATGTAGAGCAACTATTCAGATCCTCAGAGAGTTTTTTTGCCATGAGGTGCCATGTTGAACTTCCAGTTACCAGTATGAGAGAATGAGAGCGATGACACCAAAGTTAACACACCTGCTCCCCATTTACACCTGAGACCTTTTAACACTAATGAGTCACATGACACGGGGAGCGAAATGGCTAATTAAGCCCAATTTGGACATTTTAACTTAGGGGTGTATTCACTTTTGTTTCTAGCGGTTTAGACATTAATGGCTCTGTGTTTAGTTATTTTGAGGGGACAGCACATTTACACTGTTATACAAGTTGTACACTCACTATTTTACATTGTGGCAAAGTGTAATTTCTTCAGTGTTGTCACATGAAAACATATAACAAAATATTTACAATAATGTCAGGGGTGTACTCACTTTTGTGAGATACTGTGTGTATATATATATATATATATATATATATATATATATATATATATACAATTTTTTTTTCTAATATCAACAGATTTACTTTGACAAGTCTTATCTATAAATGTGGCATTACCTTTATTAACTTTGTTGTTACTGTTCTCTGAACTCTTCCTAGTCCCATAATAGATCTTTTTATGGACCACTGCCAAAATTATAATCCATATTCAAGGTGAAGTGTTACCAAAGATTAATGTAGTGGCAAAATTATGTTGTCTTCTTGTATATTCATATTCCTTCCTATGCATGATAATATGCTACAAGTCTTTGTTGCTGTTGCCTGACATTGAGAGTAGTTACAAACTTTCATATTATATATTAGTGCAATGACATTAACCTGTTATATTAAAAACAAGATCTCAGTCTTGTTTGGAGAAGGCAGCATTTTAATATGCTTGCAATTACCTGATTCCAAGCCCTCTGTACCCCAGAATGGTAATATATTATATTTTTCAATAAAAACTTTTATTTCATAGCTTACTTTACATCCAGTGATGCAGGCATATCATCAGTGTTGGGACGGACTGGCAGCGTACTGTCCATAGCATCCTGAAAACTTCACAGCACCCAAGTTCTTTTTTTAACAGCCCCCAGCCACAATGCAAGCAATGGTTTGGCTTTTGGGAGTTGTTATGCAAGTTTAATAAAGCCTTCATGGAAGCATGGAAGTCTGGAAATGGGCATTTCTTAGTATTTGCATAAAGACCACGCAAGGTTATACTCACAAGTGATGCAGAGCATACAAAGTTGAGAAAACTGAAATGTAATGAATGCAATGGGTGGGAAGGAAAATACTAGATGATGCTGGAAATCATCCAGCCAGGAGGCCAGCTCTGATTTTCTGCAAATTCTAATGAAAACTGTGAGAAGCTGACTTAAAACAGTTCACATGTCTAAGTAAATATAGCTGTATATGTTGTATATGCTTTAAATAACAAATCATTAATAAAAAGAAATAATTGGAGCCTCTGGGGTAAAAAATACATAAACATAAAGATATAGAGTACCATCATCCTGGAATATTAGGTGGATAACACACCTGGGCCGCTTCTGGTCGGCAGTATTTGACTGGCACTTGGCCGTGCCCTCCATATCCCGCCCACCCAACACTCCGCAGTTTTCTGGGGAGTAGCCTCTTATATACCTTATATTAATATGTTTACATATCTCTCTCTTCAATAGGTGTGACCCAAGCAATTCCCCTGTGGTAAGTTTTGGGCATAGTCTTGGGATGAGATTCTTGCTTTGCCATCCCGTCCTTAGTTTGATTTACACCCAGACTGGTCGGGGCGACCCATGCTCTCTCCTGACTTAATGCAGTTGTCTGCCCCATTGCAAGTTATCACTGCGGGGGCAGCCTCTGCATCTCCTCCCCATCTTGAGATTTTCCCCCTAGCTCTATATTGTTGCTGCGATCCCACACAGATTACAGTCACTGTGGGTCACGCGATATAGGCTTAACTTTACATCGCTCAGTCCCAACACTCACAGGCATTGCTCGGCCGCATAATTAAACACATAATTAAAACAGTAGTGACCATGCACAACACCATTAGAAGATCCCCACAAGGGGATAATACAGTGGGTTGGAGGTCGCAGAGACTCGACTAGTTTTGTGGCATAGCCACTTCATCAGGAGCATATCTAAAAATAATGATGGAAAAACAAACAATGATAATCATAAAGGGGAGCAAGGCAATGTAGAGCATCAAGGGGACATGGGGGTTGGTCGCTTACCTAAAAGGCCCACCGAGCGAAGCACGGCAGGGGTGGCCGGGCGCAGATCCCATGTGGTGGCCATGGGAGGACAAGTATGTATGAGAACCTGCTTGGCGAAGGTATGAAATAAAATAAAGTAAGGTTAGTATCCGGAGCCTCGTCAAGAGGGTCAGGCAAGTGAAGGGAGTTGTGCAGCACGCGTGATCGCTAAGTAGGTTGGTGTGGAGTGGTGAGTGAGGGAAATAGGCAAATGAGGGGGAGAGGGGGTATCAAGGAGAAGCAAAAAAAAAGGGGGGGAAGGGGAGGAGAAAAAGGGGGAAGGGAAGGGGAGGGTGGGGCAGGAAAGCGCGGGGAGGTGGAGGGGTAAAGGAAAACAAGGAAAGGTATATAGAGGGGAAAAAGGAAAGAAGGGGGGGAAAGAAAAGGAGGGAGGGGGATGGGGAAGGGTGAGGGGGGTTGGGGGGTTTCGGGGACCAGGGAAGGTGCTGGGAGCGAGGGAGGAAGGGGAAGGGAACAAGAAGGAGGGAAAAGGTGGGGGGGGGGAATAAAGAAAGGTACAGGACGAGAGGGAGAAGTGGGAAGGGGGGTTGGAAGGATGGGGATAGGGGCGGGTGAAGGTGGGGGGGATGGGGACCAAGGAAAGGTACAGAAAGGAAAGAAGGGGGGAAAGGGGAGAGGATAGAGAAGGGTGGCGAGGAAGGGAAGGGAGGAGGGGGGGTCCAAAACCTAGGAGAGGTACAGGGAGGGAGTCAAGGGGGCTGGGAAGGAGTGAGTGAATAGGTGAGAGCATGGGGGAGGGATGGGGATGGGAAACGGGGAGGGTTTTGGGAAATGTGCAAAGGGGAGGTATGACTTGATAGACAAGAGAAAAAATATAATACATACAGGGGTCCTGGGTAAAGGAACCCGACTGAGGCACGTGTAGAGACATGTGTGTGCACCACAGGTTATGTGGTTGGTTAGGAGGGGGATTGATGGTGGTCCCAAGGAAGCGTCAAGGTAATGACGCTGAACAGTGTCGTCTGGTGAACAAAAACATTGAGTTTAAAGGTTAAAGTGAGGAGTATATAAAGATAATAATCATGAAAAATGGAGAGGTGGGGAGAGTGAGAAAGGAGGGGGAGGGGGGAGGGAGGAGGGGGAAAAACGTGAGTAGACAGCAGGCTAGATAGGGATGACTAAGGGAGACTTACTGAAGGCTAGATGAAGCCGCAGCGGTTCCCGGATGCAGCCTGGGTAGGGCTGGGAGCCAAGGGGTTCTGGTATGTCCTCCACCCGGCGTGACCGACGATCGTGGGTGAGGACCGCGGCACAGAGACGCCGGGTCAAGCCAGAGGGCATGACGTCAGCGCAGGTGCGCGCACGCGTCATGCTCCAGCGTCCTCAACGTGAGGGCGGGGACCCGCACTAGGATATATACATATGAGGGACAGCTGGTAGGAGTGGCCTTGTGGAGGACCAGACAGGCATTGGATCACCACAGGGGGGCGTGTCCGTGACACCTAAGCCGGCCCGCAGCTGGTAGGGCAGGGTAAGCGGCCGAGCCCAATAGAATACATAGGGCCAGATTCAGCAAGACTTGCGCTGGAGTATATCGATATGCGCAGCGTAACTGTCAAGATGCGCCGTAGTATCTATGCGGCCGCACCCACCAAACTAGATGCGACAGAAAACTGGCTTTTTCCGATCGGCTTAACTTTCCCTCGCCAGAGTATCGTAAGCGCATATTTTCGCTTGTCGCATCCATCGCACCTATTGATTTCCCATGCAAATATTCAAATGAGGGAGATTTCCCGATTCGCGAACGGATTAGCACCAGACGCTGGCTACATGCGCCGCGCGTATGTCGTCCATCTGTCGCAAAGTTATTCCTACAAATAGCTGCTTTATCTTTACTCCAGACGGCCACAGGTCAGCAGGAGAGCAGCTACAGCAGCAGCGTTACCGACGAAACTAGCAAGCTGAACAACCACACTTGCAAGGACAACACCTCTGTGTGCCAACATGCCAGGGGCAGCCGTGGTCCTAGCACTACTAATGGGTCCCCCGGAACGGAGGAGGCGGGCACGTGAGAGGATATACCGCACGCGTAGGCATGTGCATTTCGTTTCGTTCCGAATCGAAATTCGGACGAATTTTCCATTATTCGGACATTCGGATGCATACGAATTCCCGAATTGCTATAATAGCGAAAAATTTCGACCGTTTTCGGAATTTGTTCGTTTTCGACCGAATTTCAAAAAAAAAAATTGGTCGAAATCGAATTTTTTTTTTTTTTCGAATTCTGAATCGAATACCGCGGACTAAATTCGATCGGAATTCGAAAAAAAAAAATATATTTTTTTCGGATTTAATTTGAAAAAAATTCTATTCGAAAAGAGACTATTTGTTTTCTAATCTGGTTGAAATATTTTCGATTTCGACTGTTTTTTTTCGAAATTCGGTCGAAAACGAACGAATTCGAAAAACGGTCGCAATATTTTCGATTTCGACCGGATTTTTCGAAATTCGGTCGAAAACGAACGAATTCCGAAAACGAATTCAACACATGTAACGAACCTAACATAACGAAATTTATTAAATGACGAATTGAAACGAAACGAAACAAAACAAATTTTTCACTTTTGCACATGCCTACACACGCGCATGAGCCTCTTTGGCATGGGGGATGAGGAGGTGTATCGCCTCTTCAGATTCAGCCCTGATGCAATCCTTGAACTAACCACAACCCTGCAGGATGACATCACCAGCCCAACACACCGCTCACAAGCAGTGCAGCCACTGGTGAAGGTACTGGCAACACTTCATTTCCTTGCAAGTGGATCATTCCAGCGTACAAGTGGAGTGGTGGCAGGGATGTCACAGTCCTCCATGAGCAGATGTGTGCACCAGGTTATCCCTGCAATCCTCAGACGCAAGTCCAACCACTTCATCAGACCCACCACTGAGGAGCTGCGGCTGAAGGCAATGCAGGATTTCTACAGCATTGCCAGATTCCCACGCACCGTGGGGGCCATTGATTGCACACATGTGGCACTCCAGCCCCCCAGTGTCACAGAGCACATATACCGCAATCGGAAGCATTGGCATTCCATCAACGTACAGGTGATAGCCGATGCCCAACGCCTCATATGGCACGTCCGTGCCAAACACCCCGGATCCAGCCATGACATCTTCATATACAATCAGAGCCCCATCCCAATGTAATTCCAACAGAACATGTATGGGGACAGCTGGCTGGTTGGTGAGTGACATGGGTGGCAGGCATGACTGTCCCCCCCCATGATGCTGACATCACAAGGGGCACATGCATGACTAACATCCTCCTGTTTTTCCCTTACAGGTGACTCTGCATATGCACTGGGACCCCATCTAATGACTCCTTTCCGGAACCCCCAAACCAGAGGAGAGAGAAGATACAATGAAGCACATATCAAAACTCGTGCAGTGGTGGAGCAAACATTTGGGCTCCTGAAGTCCCGTTTCCGATGCCTGGATAAATCTGGGGGGGCCCTATTGTATTCCCCTACCTTCGTGTGTCAGATCATCGGTGCATGTTGCATTCTGCACAACTTTGCCATGAGAAAAGGCCTGCAGATTGACATACATGATGACCTGACCCCCCAACCAGACAGCCCCCCCCCTGCAAGAGGAAACCCATTCAGCTGATGGAAGAGCAGTCAGGAGGGTCCTCGCCGTAGGCATCTTTGGACACTAAACAAAAACATTGATCACACGGACAATGCACGCATGCACACCACTGATGTCCCTAGATCACACACACCACATGCACATCACATTGGATTAGCCCAAGTCCAACGTGCAGGACTTGGGAGCAGCAACGCCGGCGTCAAGGCCCCAATGATGTCGCTGTCCATTCATACACCATTCACACGTTATTCACACAGCCGTGGGGATAACTTCTCCCCAACGGCCGAGGGTGACACCCCTTACTGGCAGGAGTGCCACACCCTCACATTCACGCACCATTCACACTGTCCCCTGCACTCCTGACCGTGTGCAGTTAAACTGGAAAAAAAAACTCATAACCTGAGCATAAATAAAAGAAAAAACTCATAACCTGAGCATAAATAAAAGAAAAAACTCATAACCTGAGCATAAATAAAAGAAAAAACTCATAACCTGAGCCAAAAATATGAAAAAAAAAAAAAAGCCCTCATCTGGGCTGACGGGGACTCTTTCTTGTGGGCCCTCTCTGGCTCCTCAGCTGCCTGGAGGGAGTGGGTGGGGGTGGGGGGGCATCTGGAGATGGCTGATCCCCGGGTGGGCCACTCCTGGCAGGTGTTGGCTGCATGCCCTCCAAGGCCACGGCAATCCGGCTCAGATAATGATTGGTCTGAGCCTGCATCCTCAGCAAAAGTAACTTCCCTGGGGTGGGGGAAACCGGATATACTTTTGCGCCGGAAAGGCGCATCTACGGCCGCTTTTATACGCGCAACGGAAGACATTGCGCTGGCGTTTCCCATGAAGTGGTGCCGACGGAAGTTGTGAGCATGCGCACAGGGGAGCGAGGGGAGCCCTCCCTCACTGCGCATGCTCCGTGGATGATGCGATGAACGTAAGTCACTGTGCTGGGCTCCGCCCATCATTTACATATGATCACACCCACTTCCACTTGCGTCGGGTTGCGCCAGCGCTTTTTCGTTACTCCGCCGCAAAGTAACAAACATGCGCTTGGTGAATACTGGACTTTACTCACTAGTTCGCGTCAGCGTAGCGTATATGCGTTGCGCTACGCCGGATAAAATATGCGTGCTATTTCTATTAATCTACCTGAATCTGGCCCATAGTTGGCATGTTAAAAACAATGTAAAAAACGGTAAACATAGAATACAAGCAAGTTAATAAACAATGTGTATATAGTATGGTATATGTGTCCAGTCGGTAACTGGACACCAAGGTGGACCGGAGCAATGCCTGTGAGTGTTGGGACTGAGCGATGTAAAGTTAAGCCTATAGGGGGGATAGCCGCGTGACCCACAGTGACTGTAATCTGTGTGGGATCGCGGCAACAATGTAGGGCTAGGGGAATAATCTCAAGATGGGGAGGAGATGCAGAGGCTGCCCCCGCAGTGATAACTTTGCAATGGGGCAGACAACTGCATTAAGTCAGGAGAGAGCATGGGTCGCCCCGACCAGTCTGGGAGTAAATCAAACTAAGGACGGGATGGCAAACCAAGAATCTCATCCCAAGACTATGCCCAAAACTTACCACAGGGGAATTGCTTGGGTCACACCTATTGAAGAGAGAGATATGTAAACATATTAATATAAGTTATATAAGAGGCTACTCCCCAGAAAACTGCGGAGTGTTGGGTGGGCGGGATACGGAGGGCACGGCCAAGTGCCAGTCAAATACCGCCGACCAGAAGCGGCCCAGGTGTGTTATCCACCTAATCATATAATAATTGGAGCCTCTGGGGTAAAATACATAAACATAAAGATATAGGCCCAGATTCACAGAGCGATTACGCCTGCGCAACTGGTGTTGCGCGTGCGTAAGTCTAAATGTGCGCGTGCGTTTAGATGCGCGCGATTCAGAAAACGATTTACGCCAGAAATCTACTTTTTTTGGTCCGGCGTAATTTCGTTAGACAGACGCATCCGTCCGCGCAAAAATGCGCTAGACACACCATTGATTTGCTAGTCAAATATGCTAATGAGGGAGTTGCGGGGATCCACAAAAAAACGCAGTTGCTGCGCAGGCTACGTGATGTGCGCAACAGCAAAATGTCCTGTCTAAAGTTAGAGCACATAAAAGCTGGTCTAAATTTTGAAAAAAATTCTACATCTCACAGAAAGCAACACTGTTACTGAGGAGCAGACCACACACACGTGTTGCACTACAATTTGACTGCCAACATGCCAGGGGCATCGTCGCTCATAGCTGCACTAGTGAATTTAGATGACCAAAGAAGGAGGAGGGCACGGAGGATGGCACGGGAGAGGGTATACCGCACACGCATAGACCTCTTTGGCATGAGTGATTCTGAGGTGTATCGCATCTTCAGATTCCCCCCTAATGCCATCCTGGAATTAACCACAACCCTGCAGGATGACATCACCAGCCCAACACAACGCTCACATTCAGTGCAGCCACTGGTCAAGGTACTGGCAACACTCCATTTCCTTGCCAGTGGCTCTTTTCAGCGTACAAGTGGAGTGGTGGCTGGGATGTCACAATCCTCCATGAGCAGATGTGTGCACCAGGTTGTCCCAGCAATCCTCACACGCTTGGCCAACCTAATCATCAAACCCACCACTGAGGACCTGCGGCTGAAGGCAATGACAGATTTCTACAGAATTGCCAGATTCCCACGCACCATCGGGGCCATTGATTGCACACATGTGGCACTCCAGCCCCCCCATGACACAGAGCACATGTACCGCAATCGGAAGAATTGGCACTCCATCAACGTACAGGTGATAGTTGATGCCCAAGGACTCATATGGCACGTCCGTGCCAAACACCCCGGATCCACCCATGACAGCTACATCTACAATCAATGCCACATCCGAATGGAATTCTATCAGAACGTGTATGGGAACACCTGGCTGGTTGGTGAGTGACATGGGAGTCAGGCATGACTATCCCCTCCCGTGATGCACACCTCACAAGTGGCACATGCATGACTAACATTCTCCTGTCTTTTCCCTTCCAGGTGACTCTGCATATGCACTGGGACCCCATCTCATGACTCCTATCCGGAACCCCCAAACCCCAGGGGAGGAAAGATACAATCAAGCACACATCAAAACCCGAGCAGTGGTGGAGCGCACCTTTGGCCTCCTGAAGTCACGTTTCCGATGCCTGGATAAGTCTGGGGGTACACTGTTGTATTCCCCAAACTTCGTGTGCCATATCATCGTTGCATGTTGCATGCTGCACAATCTCGCAGTGAGGAAGGGCCTGCAGGTTGAGCTACGTGATGACCTGACCCCCCAACCAGACAATCAACCCCTAACCGAGGATACCCCGTCTTCTGAGGGAAGAGCAGTCAGGAGACAGCTCATATTGGGCATCTTTGCACGTTAAACACACACATTAATCATGGCACAATGAGAATGCATGCATGCACACCACTGTGGTCCCTAGCACACACACCCCACATCCTCATCAAATTGGATTGGCACCAGTCCACCATGCACGACTGGTGAGCAGTAACGCCACGTCAAGGCTCCAATTATGTCACTGTACATTCATACACCATTCACACGGACCTGGGAATCACTTCTCCCTGGTCCTGGGGAACCCTTCTCCACCAAAATTGAGGATGACACCCCTTTTCCAGCAGGAATGTCACCCCCACATTCAAACAGCATGCACAACCCAAAATTTTAAAAAAATGTCAGCAAAAAAAAAAAAAAAATGCCAAAAATGTCAGCAAAAAAACAATACCAACAAGAACTTGATCACACAGAACACTAATCTGACAACTACAAGACACACTGCAACGAACAACAGGAACAAAAGCACTTGGTTAAATGGGAAGGGACACAAAGGGATGTACTTTTGCAATGCAAGTGCGTTTGTGTGTGTCTATTTATGCTGTCTGCGTAGTTCACAACGTTGCCCTAGTCCATTTCCAATTTCACTGATTGCGCCGCTCCCGAGTTGTGAGCATGCGCACAGCGCAGCTGACATGGTCTCCTTTCCCGCGCGCATGCGCGAGCCGGCCGGCCCTTCATTTGCATGGGGTCACGGCTCATTTCAATGTAACACGCCCACGTCCCTCCCAATTTGTATTACTCCTCCTTACGCCTCAGGAAAAAACCTTACGCTTGCGCAATTTCCTGCGCAAAAGCTACGTGAATCGGGGGATTACGCGGCTAGATGGCGCAAGTCTAACGTAATGGCGGTGCGCTACGCCGGACCGATAATGCGCCGATGTACGTGAATCTGGGCCATAGAGTACCATCATCCTGGAAATCTGAATATAGATAATTGGGTTTTAGGTCCCCAAACCAAAGAACCCAAAATGAGCAAGGGGCCAGTAGGACTGTTGCGGTTCTGATAGGAGGATAGCAAAATCAAATAACAAGAATTAAAACAAAGTAAAGTTTATTAAATACAAGACAATAAAGTAACACATAATTAAAACAGTAGTTACCATGCACAACACCCATTCCCTTCCCATCCTCCCCTTCCCCCCTCCCTCCCAGCACCTTCCCTGGTCCCCGAAACCCCCCACCCTTCCCGATCCCCTCTCCCTCCTTTTCTTTCCCCCCCTTCCTTCCTTTTCCCCTCTATATACCTTTCCTTGTTTTCCTTTACCCCTCCACCTCCCCGCGCTTTCCTGCCCCACCCTCCCCTTCCCTTCCCCCTTTTTCTCCTCCCCTTCCCCCCCTTTTTTTTTGCTTCTCCTTGATACCCCCTCTCCCACTCATTTGCCTATTTCCCTCACTCACCACTCCACACCAACCCACTTAGCGATCACGCGTGCTGCACAACTCCCTTCACTTGCCTGACCCTCTTGACGAGGCTCCGGATACTAACCTTACTTTATTTTATTTCATACCTTCCCCAAGCAGGTTCTCATACATACTTGTCCTCCCATGGCCACCACATGGGATCTGCGCCCGGCCACCCCTGCCGTGCTTCGCTCGGTGGGCCTTTTAGGTAAGCGACCGAGCCCCATGTCCCCTTGATGCTCTACATTGCCTTGTTCCCCTTTATGATTATCATTGTTTGTTTTTCCATCAATATTTTTAGATATGCTCCTGATGAAGTGGCTATGCCACGAAACTAGTCGAGTCTCTGCGACCTCCAACCCACTGTATTATCCCCTTGTGGGGATCTTCTAATGGTGTTGTGCATGGTCACTACTGTTTTAATTATGTGTTACTTTATTGTCTTGTATTTAATAAACTTTACTTTGTTTTAATTCTTGTTATTTGATTTTTCTATCCTCTTATCAGTACCGCAACAGTCCTACTGGCCCCTTGCTCGTTTTGGGTTCTTTGGTTTGGGGACATAAGACCCAATTATCTAATAAAAAGAAATGATAGATTTCCATCTGTACATTTTGTGTGTTTAAAGTTAACTCAATCTTAGGTACAAAGGTGAGCAATCTCCAGTGGCGGTGCGTCCATAGAGGGCGCAGGAGCGCCACACACTGCCACTGGATACAATACACAGATTCATGCATTGCATGGATCTGTGTAATGTTGCTGCCGCCCCCTATTCAGATGGCCGGCCCCCTGGTGAGTGCCGGCCATTTAAATAACGGCAGCTGGTTGGCTTTGGAAGTGCCTATCAGAGTCAGCGGCTCTGATAGGCTTTCTGATTACAGCCCTCAGGCTGTAAGCGGCTTCCAAATAGTTATCCAGGGGACGCACAGGGGGTCTCAGCCAATCAGCAATCAGGTTCACCGGTTCTGGTTACCGGTAACCTGATTGGCTGAAGCGTCATCGAGGGCGGGAGGAGACATCGAGGGACCGTGGAAGGGGCACAGTGGCGACAATTAATGTTGGCACAGTGGCGACAATTAAAGGGCACAGTGGCGACAATTGATATGGGCACAGTGGTGACAATTGATGTGGACACAATGGTAAAAATTGATGTGGGCACAGTGGTAACTGTTGATGTCATTGCACAGTGGCTGCGTTTGATGCCACAGTGGTGACAATTAATGGGCACAGTGGTGACAATTGGTGACTGCGCTTGATGGCATGGCACAGTGGCTGCGTTTGATTGCACAGTGGCTGCATTTGGCATGGCACAATGGCGAAAATTAATGGCACAGTGGCGACAATTGATGGCACAGTGGTGACAATTGCTGGCAGAGTGGCTGCGTTTGATGGCATGGCACAGTGGTGACAATTAATGGGCACAGTGGCGACAATTGATGGCACAGTGGCTGCGTTTGATGGCATGGCACAGTGGTGACAATTGATGGGCACAGTGACGATAAATTATAGCACAGTGGCTGCGTTGCATGGCACAGTGGCTGCATTTGAAGGCATAGCACAGTGGCGACAATTGATGGCACAGTGGCGACAATTGATGGCATAGCACAGTTGCGACAATTGATGGCATGGCACAGTGGCTGCATTTCATGGGCACAGTGCCTGCATTTCATGGGCACAGTAAGGCTACAATTGTTTGTTTTTTTCATTTTGTTTGCACCCCCCCAAAAATTTTGAGCACCAGCCACCACTGGCAATCTCTATTCTTCTAGTAAATCAACCATCAATATTTTTGCCAACCCACTGAAAACCATGCCCTCCCTATGTAGCAGAAATGTTAACAGTCAATAAGAAAGGAAAGTTGATTAACTGCTTGCCAACCAGCGCACGACTATATACGTCGGCAGCATGGCACGGACAGGCAGAAGGACATATACATATATCCCCTTTAAGAGTGCGGCATTGTGGACGCATGTGTGCCACCTGCCTCAAGCTCTGTGAGCCCGACCGCGGGTCCCATGGACTAGATCGCTGCAGGAATACCCACAATAGCCTCACGGTAAGGAAGAACAGTGAGATGCTGATGTAAACAAGCATCTCCCCGCTCTGCCGCTAGTGACAATGATAGTGACCACCGCTACCTGTAATCAGAAGTGGTGATAACTGTCTTGTTACGTGTAGCCCATCCCCCCTACAGTAAGAATTACTCCCCAGGGCACACTTAACCCCTACAGCGCCACCTAGTGGTTAATTCCTTCACTGCCAGTGACATTTTCACAGTAATTAGTGCATTTTTATAGCACTGTAAAAATTACATGGGTCCCAAAAATGTATCAAAAGTGTCCGATGTGTCCGCCATAATGTCACAGTCATGATAAAAATCGCTGATCACTGACATTACTATAAAAAAAAAATGATTAATAAAAATGCCATAAAACTATCCCCTATGTTGTAGACGCTATAACTTTTGCGCAAACCAATCAAACGCTTTTGGCAGTTTTTTTTTACCAAAAACATGTAGAAGAATACGTATCGGCCTAAACTGAGGAAAAATATTTTTTATATATTTTTGGGGAATATTTGTTATAGCAAAAAGTAAAAAATATTGTATTCTTTTTAGAAATTGTCGCTCTATTTTTGTTTATAGCACAAAAAATAAAAGCTGCAGAGGTGATCAAATACCACCAAAAGAAAGCTCTATTTGTGGGAAAAAAAAGGACTTCAATTTTGTTTGGGAGCCACATCGCACGACCGCGCAATTGTCAGTTAAAGCGACGCAGTGCAGAATCGCAAAAAGTGGCCCGGTCATTTGGCGGCATTATGGTCCGGGGCTTAAGTGGTTAAAATCCGTGAAAGTTCTCATTTATCTTAGTTATGGTACAGCTAATAGTGGTTGTAGTCATCTGACCTGGACTTGTTCTGTAATGCTGGATATGTTTTGCAGCTTATTCAAGCTATTTCTTCTGTTCCAATGAGTGTCAGGAAGATGTTCTAATTTTTAAACACTTTTAGACACCTTAACCGAATCAACATGAATTGTGGAGATGTTGATTGTCCAAGAATAGAACGGGTGGTTATGGAACCAACCTTTCGGTGTCAGGAAGCCTGTATAGATGTTAGTTCCTAGACTGACATGGCTAACTGTGTGAATTGTTGTCAATTCACCTGAATAGATACAAAGCCATTATATGTTGAAGACTAGGATTGAGAACCCCCAACACTGTTCGGAGATAGTTGTTCCATTTTTACATACTGTAGATTGGCTCTTTCAGGTCTCTTGCAAAACAATTTGTGTCTCTGTAAAAAATGTACATTTCATTGTCTTTGAAAGAATGTCATTATTCCTTAACCTGTTTTTTAGATTTGGCGTTTACAAGACCAAAACAGTTTTTTTTTTGCTAGAAAATTACTTAAACCCCCCTAACAGTATATATATATATAATATATATATATATATATATATATATATATTTCACCCTAGAGAATAAAATGGCAACAGTAAAGTTAGCCCAATTTTTTTATATATTGTGAAAGATAATGTTACGCTGAGTAAAATGATACCCAACATGTCACGCTTCAAAATTGCGCCCGCTCGTGGAATGGCGTCAAATGTTTACCCATAAAAATCTCCATAGGCGACGTTTAAAAAATTATATAGGTTGCATCTTTTGAGCTACAGAGGAGGTCTAGGGCTAGAATTATTGCTCCCGCTCTAACGATCGCGGTGATACCTCACTTGTGTGGTTTGAACACCATTTTCATATGCGGGCGCTAATCAGGTATGTGTTCGCTTTGTCGGGACAGGGCGCTTTAAAAAAAAAATCGTATTTATTTTTATGTATTTTATACATTTTTACACTAAAAAAAAAAAATGGATCACTTTTATTCCTATTACAAGGAATGTAAACATCCCTTGAAATAAAAAAAAAAACATGACAGGTCGTCTTAAATATGAGATCTGGGGTCAAAAAGACCTGAGGGGCCAGATCCACAAAGGAATTATGCCGGTGTATCTACAGATACACCTACATAATTTGAATTTCCCGCCGGCGTGTTATTGTTTTCTATCCAGAAAACATGATACGCCGGACTTACGCTAAGATACGACTGGCGTAAGTTTCTTACAACATTGTATCTTAGATGCATATTTACACTGGACGCTAGGGGCGCTTCCGTCTATTTCCAGCGTAAAATATGCAAATGAGCGAGTTACGCTAATTCCCGAACGAACGAGCGGCGGACGCATTCCCTTTACGTTGTTTGCGTAAGCGTATCTCCGGCGTAAAGATAAAGCTGCTATAGCGAGGCGCAGCCAATGTTAAGTATGGACGTCGGGACAGCGTCGTATTGGACGTCGTTTACGTAGTTTGCGTATGCCGATCCAGAATGGGCCTGGGCGTAAGTTACGTTCACGTAGTTTTCATTGACTGTTTGCGACGTGATTTCACGCATGCGCACTAGGATACGTCCACGGCCGGTGCATGCGCAGTTAAAAAAAAGCGTTGTTTGCGTCGGGTCATTCATAATTATAATAAAACACGCCCCCCTAGTAAATTTTAATTACACCCACGTACGCCGGCCCATTTACGCTACGCCACCGTAAGTTACAGCGGCATTTCTTTGAGGATAAGGATACGCCGCTGTGACTTACCGAGATATCCATCTTTAAAAACAGGAATTATATAGTCGTGAAAAGGTCCTTAAGGCTGCATTCACACCTGAGCGTTTTGTCGCCTGAAGAATGAAGCTCCAAAACGCTAGAGGGGAAAAAATACATTATTCTCAATGGAGATGGTTCACATCTCCAAAACGGCTGACGCCGAACGCTTGAAGCTCAAACAAGTTCTGGATTTTTTTTGTCGCTTTAATTAAGCGTATTTGCCCGTTTTTCTGTTTTTAACATTGGTGGCCCTAGACCTGTCCAAAATCGCGGTAAAAAACTATGCTTCAAATCGCGGTAAAAAACGATGCGTCAAATCGCGGTAAAAAACGTTGCAATTATCGCGTCAAAACGCGGTAAAAAACGCCTCAAAATCGTGGCAAAACGCTACTCTCAGGTGTTAATGCAGCCTAAGTGGTTAAGCCAGCCGTATAATGACTTGATTCCCCAATCGACACAGTCAGTGTTCATAGGGGAATCCATAGGCGTGCGCACAGGGTGTTCCAGTTGTGCCCAGACACACCCTAATCACCCTGTGCAGAACAAATTACCCCTAGTGACTGTGTTTGAGCTTTGAAGTGCACATCCCAATGCCATCGGCTGTGCACATATGTGGGGGAATCCCTTTAACCACTTGCTTACTGGGCACATAAACCCCCTTCGTGCCCAGGCGAAATTTCAGCTTCTGACACTGCGTAGCTTTAACTGACAATTGCGCTGTCGTGCGACGTGGCACCCAAACAAAATTGGCGTCCTCTTTTTCCCCACAAATAGAGCTTTCTTTTGGTGGTATTTGATCGCCCGTGCGGTTTTTATTTTTTGCGTTATAAACAAAAAAAGAGCGACACTTTAAAAATATATATATATATTTTTTACTTGTTGCTATAATAAATATCCCAATTTAAAAAAAAAATATATATATTTTTTTCTCAGTTAAGGCCGATACGTATTCTTCTACGTATTTTTGTAAAAAAAAAAAAAAAAAAATTACAATAAGTGTCAGCTTTGCGCAAAAGTTATAGCACCTACAAAATAGGGGACAGAATTATGATTTCTTTAAATATTTTTTTTTTACTAGTAATGGCAGCGATCTGCGATTTTTATTGGGACTGCGATATTGCGGCGGACACATTGGACACTTTTGACACATTTTTGGCGCCATTCACATTTATACAGCGACCAGTGCTATAAATATGCACTAATTACTGTATAAATGTGACTGGCAGTGAAGGGGTTAACACTAGGGGTGAGGAAGGGGTTAAATGTATTGCCTGGGTGTGTTCTAACTGTGTGGGGGGAGGGGGGTGACTGGGGGAGGTGACCGATGCTGTCTCCCTATGTACAAGAGAAACAGCATCTGTCACCTCTCCCTGACAGGACGTGGAGCTCTGTGTTTACACACCCTGTGGCGGGCGCGGGGAATTACAAGTAAATCACGTCCAAAGACGTGACCCCGGCGCCTCAGGTCCGCGCTGTTGACGTATTCTGTCAATAGCACAGACCCGAAGTGGTTAATGGAGCCATTGTTTCTAGCTGTGGGGGTTTGCCATCCCTGGCCCAGGAAGTGATTACTGCTAGCAGCTATATTAGCTGCTAGCAATAATCACATGTAAAATCCAACAGGCTGGTTGTACCTAAGTTGATCAATTGACATTTAGCCTGCCCATATGGTTTGTATATTGACCTTGGCCTGTAAAAGTGGTCTTCCTATTGGCCCATTTGTTTGATTATAAATTGTTTTGTTTCCCTAGTGTACAGGTCTTTTCATTTCTCACGACATTGATCAGTCTTTCTGACACAATAAAGGGATTAAGTAACTAGAACAGGGCAGTTCCATTACTTTTAGGCTGGGTTCACACTATTGCAAATTGGATGTGGGTTTCACCGCATCCAGTTTGCATTTCAGGAGATTGTGACTGGCTCTCTATGGAGACGGTTCACACATCTCCAGGGCAGCTTCGGTACAAATTGCACAGGAGTCCTGTGCGTCCTCTGGTCCATTTCAGATCTGATTTCAGCCAAAAATACAGGCTGAAATTGGACCTGAAACAGTGAATGGGGACACGCCGGCAGGGCTGCCATCAGGGGGGCACAGGCATTACACCTTTAAGGGGCCCGGTGGTCCCCAGGGGCCCGGTCACCCCCCATTTTGTTTCTTTCGTCTGACCCACCCACCATTAGCAACTCACGGCAGGGGAATGTCCCCCGCCCCCGTTTTTTTTTTCTGTCTTTAGCAACTCACGGCAGGAGAGAGAAGAGAAGACTTGACTTGACTTTGTTTTGTTTGTCAGCACCAATGTCCCGCCTATCATCTCGCGGCATGAGAGAGAAGAGAAAATATTACACTTTTGTTACCACAACCCCCCATCTGCTTTTCATCTTACTGCAGGAGATAGGAGGGCCCCCCGGTTCTCTGCTCCAGGGGGTCCCTGCCTAAAGCTGTGTAAGGGGCCCCAAACGTTGTGATATCTGCCCTGTGCACCGGACCCCCGCTGTGAGCTGCTCCATGCTGCAGTGTGAACCCAGCCTAAAGCTTCCTATCTAGTAGTTGGACATGCAATATCTGCACATTCTATTGTAATTGGATTTAGATGTCTTAGGCCACGTACACACGATCGGACATATCCGATGAAACTGATCTGCAGACCAGTTTCATCGGACCAGTTCGATGGTGTGTACGGCCCATCAGACCGTCGTCGTCCGTCAAACCAAAGTTTTAAAACATGCTTTAAAACCTGTCCGATGGAAACCTGTCTGACGGACAGGTTCGATGGTTAGTACACAAAAGCTTCGGACCAAAAACCCACGCATGCTCAGAATCAAGTCGACGCATGCTTGGAAGCATTGAACTTCATTTTTTCATCACGTCGTTGTGTTCTACATCACCGCGTTCTGGTCTGATCGGATTTTGGTCCGATGGTGTGTACGCACATCAGACCATCAGACAAGTTCTGAGTTATCTGATGAAAACGGTATGTCAGACAAGTCTCATCAGACATGTCCGATCGTGTGTACGCGGCCTTAGGTGTAGGTTGAAATGCTGGGGTATTTTCGTTGACCCTGACTCGTTCCGTTGGTGTATAGTTCATGGCTTGACAACTTTGGAAGATTTTCAGCGTGAGGGCAGATTTATTTCTTTCTCCCTATTGCAATCCCTTAAGGAGGCCCCTGTGAGTGAATTTTACAGATTCATGCAAATTTGTCACTTTTTTATAACTCACTACGCTCCCTCTGACTCATACTCCTCATTTGAATCCCTATGTCGGTCCTCTCCTAGACAGAAAGGCTTCATTTCGTTTTTGTATAAATCTATGGAACTCAGTAAGTTGGCGTCCATCTGAAGCATATGTCCCAGTGGGAATCAGAATTGGGCCTAGAATACCACTTGAGGGATTGGGAGGCGAACTGGCAGAACTGGCAGAACCTCCGTAAATGTACTATATCTCTTTCTATCAGGGAGACAGCGATTAAGCTGTTTACTTGCTGGTACTACACGCCCCAGCGTTTACATCCTCTTTTCCCTCAGTCCTCTTCATATTGTTTCCAGGGGTTGTTCTTGCCCTGGTTCTTTCCTACATATTTTTTGGGATTGCGGGAAGATCTATTCTATTTGGAAAGGAGCTTTTAATCTCATGGATAAATTAGCGGGGAGACACATTGATCTTACATATAGACACTGGGCCAGATTCTCAAAAGAGATACGATGGTGTATCTCAGATACACCGTCGTATCACAGTTTTTTTCAATGGGTATCTATGCGAGTGATTCTTAGAATCACTTACGCATAGATACACTAAAGATCTGACAGGTGTAAAGCAATCACACCATCGGATCTTAGATGTAATGACAACGCCGGCCGCTAGGTGGTCTTTACGTTGTTTTCTCATTTGCCTATGCAAATGAGCCTAATACGCCGATTCCCGAACGTTTTTGCGACGCCGCGACGTAGTTTACGTAGGTTGCGTACGCGTAAGGTTACCTCTACTGTATGAGGGGTATGTTTCCGAAGTGCCATCGTTGCCATGTTAAGTAAGTCGTTCGCGAATAGGGAATTGCGTAAGTGACGATCACGTCGTTTTGAGGTCGGTTTCAACTACACTTTCCGACGTGAGCTGGAGCATGCGCACTGGGCTTTTTTCCCGGCCGGCGCATGCACACTTCGTTTGACGCGGGGGCGCGCTTAATTTAAATACAGCACGCCCCCTCCTTCAGTATTTGAATTACGCGGCCTTACGACGCCGCATTTACGCTACGCCGCCGAAAATTACAGAGCAAGTGCTTTGAGAATACGGCATTTGCTCCAGTAATTTGCGTAGACGTAGTGTAAATGCGATACGATACGCTACGCCGCCAGATACGCCATTTTTTAAGAATCTGGCCCAATGTCTCCTTTTTGAAAAAATTCCTGCCCCCCCCCCCCCCCCCCAAAACCTTGAGGCAACTATTACACACCTTTTGTATTGCAATTCTCTAGGCTATCGCCTTGAACTGGAAATCACCCATGGTCCCATTTGCTCAGGTTCTCTCTAGGATGGATCAAATCATGCTGTCTGAGCAATTATTTCACAGGCTTCATGATACTATCCCTATCTATGACGCTAAATTAAACCCTTGGTGGCTGTTACGTTTTCAAGAATGACCTGAATTTTTATTTTTGTGTCCTTCCTGTCTGAATATGACCTTGTTTGGTATGTTCTCCTACATCTTTCTTTTTGCTCTTTTGTTTTTTCTTCTTTTTCTTTTTGTCTTTTGTTTGCAGATAAAGGTTGTTTTAGCGCCTGCGTACTCATTATGTGTGATTGATGTTCAATTAATGATGTTATTTATTAGGCCGCGTACACGCGATGAGACCCTTCCGCTCAAACATGTCCGACGGACCGTTTGCAGCGGACATGTCTCATCGGATTTTGTTCCGATTGCGTGTACACACCATCGGACGAAAATCCCCTCTGGCTGAGAAACACGGTGACGTGGCGGTGACGTTGACGCCGCCACGTCACCACTTCAGGAATAGTGTTGAGCAGAATATGCCATATTCGAATTCGCGATATATCTCGAATATATAGTCGAATATTCGACATATATTCGCTAAATACGAGTATTCGTGATATTTTTTGTAAATGGAATGATTGCGAATTTTCGCTATCGCGAATGCGAATGCGAATTGCGAATTGCGAATTGCGAATTGCGAATGCGAATATTCGAGAAATGCGGAATGGAGCACTCTGATTGGCTCAGAATATTCGTGATATATTACAATATAAAATAATTGCGAATATTCGAGAAATGCGGAATGGAGCACTCTGATTGGCTCAGAATATTCGTGATATATTACAATATAAAATAATTGCGAATATTCGAGAAATGCGGAAGGAGCACTCTGATTGGCTCAGAATATTCGTGATATATTACAATGCAAAATAATTGCGAATATTCGGCAAATGCGGAAGGAGCACTCTGATTGGCTCAGAATATTCGTGATATATTACAATACACAATAATTGCGAATATTCGGCAAATGCGGAAGGAGCACTCTGATTGGCTCAGAATATTCGTGATATATTACAATACACAATAATTGCGAATATTCGAGAAATGTGGAAGGAGCACTCTGATTGGCTCAGAATATTCGTGATATATTACAATATAAAATAATTGCGAAATTTCGAGAAATGCGGAATGGAGCACTCTGATTGGCTCAGAATATTTGTGATATATTACAATATAAAATAATCGCGCGATATCGCTATTGCCAAATAATCGCATTGCGATTTTTCGGCAATATAAAATGAGCGCTGCAGCTACTCGGCCCAAGGTCTCTAATCATACCAGCAATGCTTTTAGACGTCGATGGGGATCTCTAGGATGTGATCTGTTCTAAAAAAAAATTAAAAACATTCGAATATTCGAAATAGCGAATATTCGCCGCGATATTCGCGTTATTCGCGAATACTCGAATATGCAATATTCGTAGCGAATATTCGCAATGCGAATATTCGTGAGCAACACTATTCAGGAAGTAAAATACTTCCACGCATGCGTCAAATCCATTCGACGCATGAGTGGACAGTTATGTCCGCTGGTGAGTGTACTAACCAGCGGACATATCCGACGGACAAATTTCAAAGCATGCTTTGAAATTTGTCCGCTGGGAAAACATGTCCGATAGCCCGTACACACGATCGGAGATGTCTGCTGAAACGGTCCGTCGTGTGTACGCGGCCTCAGTCTATTTTTTATGGTTGTCTATAATGGCCTGTTATCTGACTAATGATGTATCCTTCTTTGGGACTCTCCTGATGTCATTTTATGTCATGTTATGATACGCACTGCTATATTGTACTGTAAACCCCTGTTTTTACTTCAATAAAAATGTATGTTCAGTAAAAAAAAAGAAATGCTGGGGTATCGTCCAGACGTTTATTAGAACTAAAGTAATTTGGATAAGCTACAAAACTTCAACATTACAGAACAAGTCCCGTTAAATGTGACTACTACTAACTGTAGCAAGTTGATTTAGGTAACTTAATGACTCCCTCTTGAGGCTAACCCACAAAAGCTTATATCTAACGGTGATATGCTGGCAACACACATTTTATATGAAAATATCCCTAAATTTAACCACATCTGCACTGCTTACTTTAGGAAAATTGCTTAGAGCCACATGAGTTGGTGAGGTGATCTGTCATCTAGAATATAGACAGCAGGTTGAGTTGAATGGTCACCACATGAGGAAGTAGGTGCCTGCAAGCTGTGAGAAGGTAAGCTTTGAAATCAGTTTGAAGGAGAATAGAACATGCTTTAAATAAATGAATGGCTAATACAGAGCTTGCAGCCAAAATCACGTAAGCAATCTTATCTGCCCAGACTTCAGTTTTCATACAACATAAAAATGGAGAAAGCATGTTATATTTTGAAAGTGGCTTCCACAATTACTTTAGGTAAACACTGAAATAATAATTCAAACTATGTATGCCTCGAGAGTACGGTATTTTTCTCTTTATGGATAAAGGCAATTTAGAAAGTTGTAAAAGAATGAAAAAGAAAATTAGGCTTTAAAAAATAACTCAAAGAAGGACTAGTAGGTTTGAGCTTTGTTGATATACTGTATGTATGATGTTATTTTCTATACAAATACAAACAGTCGGTTGCAGAACTACACTTGCTTGTTACCAAATGTCAAAACTCTATTGAAGATTTATTTAAATATGATCAAATGAAGAACGTAAACTTTCAGAACCTAAGCATATTAACCACTTAAGACCCGGACCAAAATGCAGGTAAAGGACCAGGCCCCTTTTTGCGATTCGGCACTGGGTCGTTTTAACTGACAATTGCGTGGTCGTGCGACGTGGCTCCCAAACAAAATTGGCGTCCTTTTTTCCCCACAAATAGAGCTTTCTTTTGGTGGTATTTGATCACCTCTGCGGTTTTTATTTTTTGCGCTATAAACAAAAATAGAGCGACAATTTTAAAAAAAATGCTATATTTTTTACTTTTTGCTATAATAAATATTCCCCTAAAAATATATAAAAAAACATTTTTTTTCCTCAGTTTAGGCCGATACGTATTCTTCTACCTATTTTTGGTTAAAAAAATCGCAATAAGCGTTTATCGGTTAGTTTTCGCAAAATTTATAGCGTTTACAAAATAAGGGATAGTTTTATTGCATTTTTATGATTTTTTTTTTTTTTACTACTAATAGCGGCGATCAGAGATTTTTTTTTGTGACTGCGACATTATGGCGGACACTTTGGACAATTTTGACACATTTTTGGGACAATTGTCATTTTCACAGCAAAAAATGCATTTAAATTGCATTGTTTACTGTGAAAATGACAGTTGCAGTTTGGGAGTTAACCACAAGGTGGCGCTGTAGGATTTGAGTGTTCCCTGTGTGTGTTTACAACTGTAGGGGGGTGTGGCTGTAGGTGTGACGTCATCTATCACGTCCCCCTATAACAGGGATGACGTGATCGATGCTGCGGCCACAGAGAAGCACGGGGAAGCCGTGTTTACACATGGCTCTCCCCGTTCTTCAGCTCCAGGGACGGATCGCCGCACTGCAGCGGCGATCGGGTCCGCGAGTCCCGTGGTCCCAGTCCTGGAGCTTCGGACCGGGTCACAGGAGTGCGCCGCGGGCGCGCGCCCGTGACCCATGGCTGGGTACTAAAACCAACGTATATATACGTTGATGTGCCCAGCCGTGCCATTCTGCCGACGTATATGTGCAGTAGGTGGTCTTTAAGTGGTTAAGAACTATTAAAGGATCACTAAAGGACATTTTTTTTTAGCTAAATAGCTTCCTTTACCTTACTGCAGTACTGGTTTCATGTCCTTATTGTTCATTTTTGCTTTGAAGTTGCTGTAATCCTGCTCAGATCTCCACACTTCCTGCTTGTCTGTTTCCTTATAACCACAGTGCTGGGAGCTTTCTCACGATGGTTTACGCTGTCATTACTGTGTGTCTAAAACTTCCCAGAACCAATCAGATTCATTTTAAAAACAAAACACTGCCCTGGATTTGTTTGTTTTTGTTCTGTGTGTCTATTTCTACTTTGCAGAAACATGAAGCCAGTTCAAAAGTAACCTGCAGGCACATTATATGATTGATTTTTATCTATTTTTATTCATTTTGAAAAGGAATCAGTTAACTTTTATGTCTCTATACCCTGTAAACAGTCATTTCAGCAAAAAATATTTTTTCCTTTAGTGACCCTTTAAAGCTCAGATCACTTATCCTCTTTTGTCTACTGAGAGCAACACCATCCTTAACCACTTGCTTATTGGGCACTTAACCTCCCTGGCGGTATGATTCTGTCTGGAATTACGTACCAAAAGCGGTACAATTTTTTGCATGGAAATTTGGCGTTTTATACTGTAGGCCTGCAATTCTTAGGAATAACTCGCTTAAATCTGTCCAAACAAGACATGCCGGGTATGATAAAGTTTGAAAAACAAAATCATAAATTTTAATATAATAAATAACTATAAATAATTATAACAAATGATAATGTAATTATAATAAAAATGATTCAATAATGTAATCAAATCAAAATCACTGAAATTTGCTCAGTTGCAGAATTGCCGCTGTCATTATTATTATTTTTTTATGACGAATTTCCCCACAAATCGCTATCGCTCAATTCTGCAAGTGATTATAATTTATTATCGCTGTTTTCTAGCTGCTCTAAAACCATTTTTGACATAAAGGGACACTTTTGGTTTCTATGGGCAATCTACAGTTTGCAGGCAGAAAGAACAGTTTTTATTATATAAAAGTGCATGTAGGACACAGGACAGACCACTAGGGACAAGGCGGGTGTGTATTTTTTACATACAGTACTGTAATCTGTAAGATTACAGTATACTGCATGTAATGTGTTTGTTTACTTTTTTGAATTTGGCGCCGTTCTCCGCCCCTGTGCGTCGTAACGTCGCAGGGAACGGAGATCGGCGGCACACGGGTACTGTGTGAATCGAGCGAGGACCCGCTCGCTCACACAGCGGGGATGCATCGCAGGATCCAGGGACAAGGTAAGTAACTTTGTCTGGATGCTGCAAGGTAAGCCACGCCGCTGCACACTCTGCACATCTACCCCGAGCGTGACTCGGGGTTACCGATCCTAGCATGGAAAAACCACCCGAGTCACGCTCGGGAATACCGCTAGGAGGGTTAAACACCCCTTCTGCCCAGACCAATTCTCAGCTTTCAGCGCTCTCACACTTTGAATGACAATTACTCAGTCATGCAACACTGTACCCAAATTATTTTTTTGTCCATTTCTTTTAATACAAATAGAGATTTCTTTTGGTGGTATGTGATCACCTCTGGGTTTTTTATTTTTTGCGCTATTAATGAAAAAATACCGAAAATTTCGAGAAAAAAACACGATTTTTTCTTAGTTTCTGTGATAACATTTTGAAAATTATTATTTTTTAGCACAGGTTAGATTAGCACAGGTGGACACAGATCCCTATGGGCACTGTATAGGCACTGGGATGGCACTGGGATGGCACTGTATTCTCACTGTAACACTAACAATTTGTAACTCACAGATCCGTTCTCCCTCCTCACACAGAGACAGTGTGTGAGGAGGCAGAACGGATCTGTGAGGCAGCAATGAGAGATGATCTTATATGTTTACATTTGAGACTATCTCTCATTGGCCGCACAGATCGCATAGCAAACGGCCACTCTGATTGGCCGTTCACGGCGATCTGTGATTGGCTGTGTCCAGCACAGAATTTCCCCGCTGTGCGCTCAGGAGCGCGCACGGGGAACGAGCAAAGGGGAGGACGTCAAATGACGTCCTCCTAGACTTTCAGGTCCACGCTGAAGCCGACATTCGGCTATAGCGCGGGCCTCAAGTAGTTAATATGGTCTTTGAGGACAATATTAAAGATTTATCTTCAAAGGAAAGCCAAATAAAGAGTCTTACATTGCCAAGACTTTTTGCAATAAGGTTTTATGTAATGTTTAGATTTTAGTTGCATTAAGAATCTTTTTTACAGTCATTTTATTTATTCATCCTTTAGACCTTACAATTCTGTGCACCCCAAGCACAGGGTCTACAGGTGCCTAATAGGAAGTCAAGTATAATTTAAAATATGCTGAAAGCACATATATACAGTATCTTAGACAAGGCAGATTTAAATTGAACACCATTTTGTAAATGCAGCCATTTCTTATTGTTTAATAGTGTACGCGTTGAACTTTTCATAAAACTACAAACAGCAGCAATATTCGTATTTGCACAATGTGCTCTTTTTTCTTTGTAATAACCAAGCTTAAAAGTTCTCTGAAAATGCATAACCTTTTGTCTGGACTTTATGTGTTATATTGAACTTTACAATCTAAAATATAACAGATACCTGAGAACAGCCTCATCAGCTTTAACCTCACTAATTTGTTACAATTATACAGCAAGAAAGAACATCCAGGCTAATCCTTTTATATTGCATTTTAAGCAAAATGAATTATTCATATGCACTCTTTGTGAAAGGGGCATTGCAAAATACACATTAAATGTGTGACATGAAAAATATTTTTTTTTCCTAAGTGGCTGCAAATGAGGCAAAACATTGTGTACTATAGCTGCTTAATTTAAATTCTAAGTACACAAAAGGATGGTTTTAAATGAAAATGAGTAATCTGCATTTTCCACTTCATTCACATAATGGGTCCATCTGCAAGTTTACGATTCATCAGGTTATTTCACGAAATGTAACAGTGAATACCGCAGACGTGATTATCTCTAAAACTTCTTCCAATGAAATCCATCTGCTTAAGATTTCGGTATTGCCTTAGTTTAAGGTAATATTAAAGGTTATTTTAATCTGTACAACCATGGTCTGAAATACAAATGTGATTCTGTAAGGCCATTCATCTGCTTTTGTACATTTGCTTTGATTTTTTTTTTATGTGATGCACATGAAGAAGCAGAGAGGTAAGTGAATGAGGCTGGAAAGTTTTCTTAGCTGTATTGTTGGGGAGATTGGGATATTTCTAGCTAAATGTCAGCTTGACATTGTAAGACAGGCCACAGATAGATTTCCCTGCTTTCCATTACTTTCACAAATATCACCTATATCCTGCAAAAGTGCAAGTGACAATTATGTGTAAGTTATCAGTAATAGTTACTAGCAGGCTCTTTGTAATAACATTACAACATTTTATTCTTGGAAAGTTCTCTTATATAACTCTTCCTCTCTATATTGCTATACATGTTGTCTCGTATGCCGCGTACACACGATCTTTTTTCGGGTTGTAAAAAACAACGTTTTTCAGGCTCTAGAAAAAAACAACGTTTTTTTCAACTTGATCATTAAAACGGTCTTGCCTACACACGATTGTGAAAAAAAAAAAATGCTCTAGCAAAGCGCGGTGACGTACAACAAGTACGACGGCACTATAAAGGGGAAGTTCCATTTGGATGATGCCACCCTTTGGGCTGCTTTAGCTGACTTTGTGTTAGTAAAAGACGATTTGCGCTTTTTTGTCTGTTACAGCGTGATGAATGTGCTTACTCCATTACAAACGGTAGTTTTACCAGAACAAGCGCTCCCGTCTCATAACTTGCTTCTGAGCATGCGTGGATTCTTCACGTCGTTAAAGCCCACACACGACCATTTTTTACAACCCGAAAAACGACAACGTTTAAAACGTTGTTAAAAAAATAGAGCATGTTTGAAAAAAAAATTGTCAGTTTTTGAGAACCTGAAAAATGTTTAGGAGCCCACACATGGTTGTTTTTAATGTCATTAACCACTTGCTTACTGGGCACATATACCCCCCTCCTGCCCAGGTGAAATTTCAGCTTCCGGCACTGCGTCGCTTTAACTGACAATTGCGTGGTCGTGCGACGTGGCTCCTAAACAAAATTGACATCCTTTTTTCCCCACAAGTAGAGCTTTCTTTTGGTGGTATTTGATCGCCTGTGCGGTTTTTATTTTTTGCGCTAGAAACAAAAAAGAGCGACAATTTTGAAAAAAAATACAATATTTTTTACTTGTTGCTATAATAAATATGCCAATTAAAAAAAAAAAAAAAAACATTTTTTTTCTCATATTTTTGATTAAAAAAAAAAATCGCAATAAGCGACTGGTTTGCGCAAACGTTATAGCGCCTACAAAAATAGGGGACAGAATTATTATTTTTTATTATTTTTTTTTTTTACTAGAAATGGGGGCGTCTGCGATTTTTATTGGGACTGCGATGTTATGGCGGACACATCGGACACTTTTGACACATTTTTGGCGCCATTCACATTTATACTGCGATCAGTGCTATAAATATGCACTAATTACTGTATAAATGTGACTGGCATTGAAGGGGTTAACACTAGGGGGTGAGGAAGGGGTTAAATGTATTCCCTGCATAGTGTTCTAACTGTAGGTGGAGGGGGGTGACTGGGGGAGGTGACCGATCTGTGTCCCTATGTACAAGGGACACAGATTGGTCTCCTCTCCAGAGACAGGACGCTGTCTCTGTGTGAGCCGGCAATGAGAGATGATCTCATATGTTTACATATGAGATCATCTCTCATTGGCCGTGCAGATCGCATAGCAAACGACCACTCTGATTGGCCGTTCGCCGCGATCTGTGATTGGCTGTGTCCAAGGGACACGGCCAACACAGAATTTACCCGCTGCACGCTCTGGAGCGCGCACGGGGAACGCCCAAAGGGGCGTACGTCAAAAGACGGCGGCTTGGAAATTCAGGTCCGCGCTGTAGACATCATTCGGCTATAGCGCGGGCCTCAAGTGGTTAAAATAAAAAAAGTCATTTTTTACAACCCGAAAAATGATCCTGTGTACGCGGCATAAGTGTTGCTATTTGAGAAATGTTGAGCCCGCTTGCAATCTGGATATCTGTTTGTATTTAACAAAATGGGCTGAACGAAAAGCCTTGCATTACAGTGTGAAGTTACAGACAGAAGAACAGGAAGTGAGGATTTCTCAGAAGAAAAAAGGACATTTAAAAGAAAAATAGAAGGATGAGGTAAGTGAAGGAGGACTGCACTAAGGTAAAGGAAGCTATTTAGGATTTTTTTTTTTTTACCTTTACTACCCCTTTAATGTTTTGATAAGTGTGTAATATAGCAAAAGCAAAATGTAAGAATCTTGTGAAGTGCATATACAGTATATCATAATACAAATATAAAGTGCATAACAAAGTCCAATCCGTTGCAAATGTGCATCAGTTATTTAAAGTGTATTACAGTTCATTCTCCAGCGGTGATATGACAGCTATAATCATTTGCTTCCAAATAAAGTGCTTCTTGTGTAAATATATATAAACTAAATTGTGTGCTGTCACCTTCTTGTGACACATCTGTGCTCCCAGAACTCTAACTTTAAAAGGTAATCAAATAAGCCTTTTGATTACAGTGCTTGGTACAATGTTCCATAAATCCTAGCCTGGTTTCAGGTTTCTCAGACTATTAAGATAATCCTTGGTAGTGGCCCCTTTAACCCCTTCCCGACCGCTGCACGACTATATACTTCATCAGAATTGCACATCTGGGCAGATCGATGTGTATATATACGTCACCTTTAAGTCCCGGGGTTGCGGGCGCCTGTGAGTCTGAACGTGGGTCCCACAGACTCGATGTCCCAGGGACTCCCGCGATCGTCTCACAGAGAGGAAGAACGGGGAAATGCTAATCTAAAGAAGCATTTCCCCATTTTGCCTAGTCACAGGACACTGATCACCTCTCCCTGTGATCAGGAGCGGTGATCAGTGTCGTGTCACATGTAGCCACCCCCCTACAGTTGGAACACATCCCTACGACACATTTAACCCCTTTCCTGCCACCAAGTGGTTAACCCCTTCACTGCCAGTCACATTTACACAGTAATTAGTGCATTTTTATATCACTGATCGCTGTATAAATGTGAATGGTCCCAAAATAGCGCCAAAAGTGTCTGATGTGTCCGCCAAAATGTCACAGTCATGATAAAAATCGGTGATCGCTGTCATTACTAGTAAAAAAATAATATATATTAATATAAATTCCATAAAACTATCCCCTATTTTTTAGACACTATAACTTTTACGCAAACCAATCAATAATTGTTTTTTTTATATATTTTTTGGGGATATTTACTATAGCAAAAAGTAAAAAATATTGGGCCAGATTCAGAGAGCGATTACGCCGGCGTAACAGGAGATGCGCGGCATAAGTCTAATTGTGCGCGTGTGTTTCGATGCACGGCATCCCCAAAACTAGATACACAAGAAATCTACTTTTTTTTGTCCAGAGTAATTTCGTTAGACAGGCGCATCCGTCCGCGCAAAACTGCGCTAGACAAACCATTGATTTGCTATTCAAATATGCTAATGAGGGAGTTACGGGGATCCACAAAAGAACGTTGGTGCAGCGCACGCTACGCGCTGTGCGCAACAGCTAAATGTCCTGTCTAAAATTAGACCATATAAAAGCTGGTCTAAAATTACAAAATTCGTCTACATGTCAGATAAAGCAACAATGTTAGTCAGGAGCTGAGCAGTCACACATGTTGCCCAACAAACTGTATGCCAACATGCCAGTGTCATCCATGCTCATAGCTATACTACTGACTTTAGATAAGCAAAGAAGGAGGAGGGCACTGAGGAGGGCACTGAGGAGGGCACTGAGGAGGGCACAGGATTTTTTTTTCAAATTTTTTTTTTTGGCTTATATAAACTTTTCAATTTAATCTAATCTAATACAATATTCTTAGCTGATACAAGCCCCTCAATCTTCACTCTTCACTCTTCACGGGAGAGGATATATCACACACGCCTAGACATCTATGGCATGGGTGATTCTGAGGTGTCTCGCATCTTCAGATTCACCCCTCATGCCATCATGGAATTAACCACAACCCTGCAGGAGGACATCACCAGCCCAACACATGACACTACCCATGACACCCATGACAGCTACATATACAATTAGAGCCCCATCCCCACAGATTTTGAACAGAACATGTATGGGGACAGCTGGCTGGTTGGTGAGTGACATGGGTGGCAGGCATGACTGTCCCCCCCCCCCCATGATGCACACATCACAAGGGGCACATGCACTACTAACATCCTCCTGTCTTTTCCCTTTAAGGTGACACTGCATATGCACTGGGACCCCATCTCATGACCCCATCTCATGCCAGCTCACATTATGCATCTTTTCACGTTAAACACACACATTAATCAAGGCACAATGAGAATGCATGCATGCACACCACTGTGGTCCCTAGCACACACACCCCACATCCTCATCACATTGGATTGGCACCAGTCCACCATGCAGGACTTGTGAGCAGCAACGCCATGCCAAGGCTCCAATTATGTCACTGTACATTCATACACCATTCACACGGACCTGGGGATCACTTCTCCCTGGTCCTGGGGAACCCTTCTCCTCCAAAATTGAGGGTGACACCCCTTTTCCCGCAGGAATGTCACCCCCACATTCCCAAATCATACACAAACAGAATAAAAAAAAAAAAAAATTGACCAGCAAAAATAAAAAATGGGCATCAAAAATATAATTTAAACAAAATAACAACAAAGAAAACACATAAAAGACAAAAATCACACTCAAAGACACGTCACAAACAAACAAACAAACGCTAATAAACAACAGAACAAAAGCACCTTGCTGTATAGTGAGGGATACAAAGGGATGTACTTTTGCAAAGGAAGTGCGTTTGTGTCTGTCTATTTATGCTGTTTGCGTAGTTCACTAATTTGCCCTAGTCCACTTCCAATTTCACTGATTACGCCGTTCCCGAGTTGTGAGCATGCGCACAGAGGTGCTGACCATGGTCTGCTTCAAGCGCGCATGCGCGAGCCGGCCGGCCCTTCATTTGCATGGGGTCACGGCTCATTTCAATGTAACACGCCCACGTCCTTCCCAAATTTGTATTACTCCGTCTTGCGCCTCTGAAATAACGTTGTGCAGGCGCAAATTTCTACGTAAAAGCGACGAGAATAGGGTGATTGCGCCTCTACATTGCGCCAGTCTAACGTAAAGGCGGTGCGCTACGCCGGTCCAATAATGCGCAGATGTACCTGAATCTGGCCCATTGTTTTTTTTTCAAAATTGTCGCTCTATTTCTTTATAGCGCAAAAAATAAAAACCGCAGAGGTGATCAAATACCACCAAAAGAAAGCTCTATTTGTGGAAAAAAAAAGGACTTCAATTTTGTTTGGGAGCCACGTCGCACGACCGCACAATTTTCAGTTAAAGCTATGCAGTGCCAAATTGCAAAAAGTGCGCTGGTCTTTGGGCAGCCAAATGGTCCGGGCTGAAGTGGTTAAAGCTTCATCCCTCACGCATACTAAACAAAACATGGAAGTTCAATTATCTGCTAGAATTAGCCACATCCCTAAGATAAATGGAAAGACATAGGCCCAGATGTACGTACATCTGCGCATTATTGGACCGGCATAGCGCACCGCCTTTACGTTAGACTTGCGCAATTTTGCCGCGTAATCACCCTATTCTCGTAGCTTTTGCGCAGGAAATTGCGCATACGTAACGTTTTTCCAGAGGCGTAAGGAGGAGTAATACAAATTGGGAAGGACGTGGGCGTGTTACATTGAAATGAGCCGTGACCCCATGCAAATGAAGGGCCGGCCGGCTCGCGCATGCGCGCTTGAACGAGACCATGGTCAGCACCGATGTGCGCATGCTCACAACTCAGGAACGGCGCAATCAGTGAAATTGGAAATGGACTAGGGCAACGTTGTGAACTACGCAAACAGCATAAATAGACACACACAAACGCACTTCCTTTGCAAAAGTACATCCCTTTGTCCCTTCCCATTTAACAAAGTGCTTTTGTTCTTGTTGTTCGTTGCGGTGTGTTTTGTAGTTGTCAGATTAGTGTTCTGTGTGATCAAGTGGTTGTTAGTAGATTTTTGAAAGTGGTTTTTGATAAGTGTTTGAGAGACTGTTTGTTTGATTGATATATTTCTTTTTGTTTCTTTTTCTGCTGTATTTTTGTTTTGTTTTTTTGGGGACTGTTTCTTGCTGAGTCGTTTTCTCTCTGTGTGTTTTTTTTTGTGATTGGTTGGGCTTGTTTGTGTGCGTGAATTTTGTTGACTGGGACTGTTTTTTTTTGGAAGGATGAGTGAGAGAAAACGCAAGCTGAATTTTACAGTTGTGGAAAAACAGATTCTTGCCCGGGCCATTAGCGAGTATGGGCGTTACCTCCACGGCCCAGAGAGTGCCAACACCACCCCGGCCAGGAGGAGGGAGATATTGGATAGGATCACTGACCAGGTGAATTCAGCGAGGCAGGGGGAGACACGGACCAGGTCTGGGATTGACAAAAAAATCAATGACCTCCGGCGTCTGGTCAAAAAGAAGTTGGCCAGAATGCATGCCCATGCCAGGGGCACAGGAGGGGGCCCACCATGCCGTATTAGCCTGACAGCGGAGGAGCGTGCGGTGGCCCTGACCTTTCATCGGCATGAAGTTGAGGGCCTGCCCGGCTTTGACTCAAGTCCGGAGCCCGTGGTGCCAGGTAAGTTTTTTTTTTTTTAATATCAGGTGTGTAGCATGTGTGGGGGAGGGGGTGAAAGGGAATATGTGGCAAGTGTGTGGATCCTCCAACCTGTGAATGTTTTGTGTCATCCACAGATGTGCAGGAGGGTGCAGGGCCATCTGGCCTGACCGCACCAACCCCAGGACAGCAGCCTAATGAGGCCCCCCCAACAAGGCCGGAGTCCACGGAGGAGGTTCAACAGGAGCTGGACAATCATGAGGAGCAGGACAATCATGAGGAGGAGGAGAATCATGAGGAGGAGGAGTCCATGTCAGGCACTGGACGTTTGGGTTTTGAGGACTCCTCCCCTCTGGCTGCCAGCAGGCAGGCCTCCCTAAGGGGGAGCCCCCCCCCTCCTCCCCCAACATGGCTCCCCTCACAAGGGCCTCCCCTTCTCCCCGGCCACAAGCATCAGCTGGAGGCAGGATGTCATCCCAGACCACCAGGGGGTTGGCTGATCTCCTGCCCGCCACCCTGAGAAGGGACCAGTTCCTCCAGACCCGCCATCTGGGACAGGTCAGCCAGACATTGGTGCGGATGGAGGAGAGCCTGTCCTCCATCAAGGATACGCTGGGGAACCTGGACTCCCACTCCCAGGCTTTCACAACCTGCCTAAATGAACTGCAGACGACATCAGCAGGCGTTGGGCAGGATGTGAGGGCCCTTACCCTGGCTATCCAGGCCAACACGGCAACAGTTGGTGCTGCCCTGGACAGAATTGCCATGGCCTTGGAGGGCAGGCCACCAGGTGGGCAGAGATCAGGGGCTGATCCTCCTTCCCCGGTTTTACCCCTTCCCCATGAGTCTCCCCTGAGAAGCCGGAGCCGTGGCCGGGGGCGCCCCAGGCGTGGCTCACGCAGAGGGCAGTAATTTGTTTTTCCCCCAATTTTTTTTTTTGTCAAATATTTTTATTTATTTTTTGTCATTTTTTTTTTTTTTTGCTGGAAATTTTTAGATTTTGCAGGTCATTTTTTTTTTTTTTTTTTGGGTTGTGAATGCTGTGTGAATGTGGGGGTGACATTCCTGCCGGAAAAGGGGTGTCACCCTCTATTTTGGTGGAGAAGGGTTCCCCAGGACCAGGGAGAAGTGATCCCCAGGTCCGTGTGATTGGTGTATGAATGTTCAGTGACATAATTGGAGCCTTGGCATGGCGTTGCTGCTCACAAGTCCTGCATGGTGGACTGGTGCCAATCCAATTTGATGTGGATGTGGGGTGTGTGTGCTAGGGACCACAGTGTTTTGCATGCATGCATTCTCATTGTGCCATGATTAATGTGTATGTTTAACGTGCAAATATGCCCAATGTGAGCTGTCTCCTGGCTGCTCTTCCCTCAGAAGACGGGGTAACCTCGGTTAGGGGGGGATTGTCTGGTTCAGAAGTCAGGTCATCACGTAGGTCAATCTGCAGGCCCTTTCTTTCTGCAAAGTTGTGCAGCATGCAACATGCACCGATGATCTGGCACACAAAGTTTGGGGAGTACAAGAGGGTACCCCCAGACTTATCCAGGCATCGGAAACGTGACTTTAGGATGCCAAAGGTGCTCTCCACCACTGCACGGGTTTGGGCATGTGCTTGATTGTATCTTTCCTCTCCTGGGGTTTGGGGGTTCCGGATAGGAGTCATTAGATGGGGTCCCAGTGGATATGCAGAGTCACCTGTAAGGGAAAAGACAGGAGGATGTTAGTCATGCATGTGCCCCTTGTGATGTGCATCATGGGAGGGGATAGTCATGCCTGACTCCCATGTCACTCACCAACCAGCCAGGTGTCCCCATACACGTTCTGATCGAATTCCAATCGGATGTGGCATTGATTGTATATGAAGCTGTCATGGCTGGACCCGGGGTGTTTGGCACGGACGTGCCATATGAGGCCTTGGGCATCGACTATCACGTGTACATTGATGGAATGCCAATGCTTCCGATTGCGGTACATGTGCTCTGTCTCCTGGGGGGGCTGGAGTGCCACATGTGTGCAATCAATGGCCCCCACAGTGCGTGGGAATCTGGCAATTCTGTAGAAATCTGTCATTGCCTTCAGCCGCAGCTCCTCAGTGGTGGGTTTGATGATTTGGTTGGCCATGCGTCTGAGTATTGCAGGGACAACCTGGTGCACACATCTGCTCATGGAGGACTGTGACATCCCAGCCACCACTCCACTTGTTCTTTGAAAAGAGCCACTGGCAAGGAAATGGAGTGTTGCCAGGACCTTGACCAGTGGCTGCACTGCATGTGAGCGGTGTGTTGGGCTGGTGATGTCATCCTGCAGGGTTGTGGTTAATTCCAGGATGACATGAGGGGTGAATCTGAAGATGCGATACACCTCAGAATCACTCATGCCAAAGAGGTCTATGCGGGTGCGGTATATCCTCTCCCGTGCCATCCTCCGTGCCATCCTCCGTGCCCTCCTCCTTCTTTGTTCATCTAAAGTCAGTAGTATAGCTATGCGCGACGATGCCCCTGGCATGTTGGCATACAGATTGTTGAGCAACACGTGTGACTGCTGAGCTGCTCACTAACAGTGTTGCTTTATCTAACAAGTAGACTTTTTTTCTTTTTTTAGACCAGCTTTTATCAGCTCTAATCTTAGACAGGACATTTTGCTGTTGCGCACACTGCGTCCCCTGCGCTGCCCCAACGTTGTTTTGTGGATCCCCGTAAGTCCCTCATTAGCATATTTGACTAGCAAATCAATGGTGTGTCTATCGCACTTTTGCGCGGACGGATGCGCCAGTCTAACGAAATTACGCAGTATCTCGTTCTGGGGATGCCGCGCAACGAAACGCACGCGCACATTTAGACTTACGCACACGCATCTCCTGTTGTGCAGGCGTAATCGCTCTGTGAATCTGGGCCATAGTTTTCCCCTCTGATATTGGACTTTTGAGGCATACAAGTGTGATAAAAATATGTATTTAAAATCAAAGTAAAATTTTACACAAAATGGTTTACAAAAAGTAGACAGACATATAATTTATTAAAAAGTGTACAGTATACAATAAAAAGAGGCACATAATACCCAACCAATATTTTACATAATCATATCCAAAATGTTGTAATATAGAAAGATTTGCATCAAGATGTCTGATGCATTTCAGAGTAACTTAGCTCCTTCCTCAGGGTTTGTCTCTGGCAATTAGTGTGGATACAGTCTACAAAATAAAAAGTCACATTATAGACATTCATCAAACTTAGTGTATTGGTAGCTCCTATGACAATCGGGGGGATTTGTCAAACTATTACTTACAGTGTCTTCAAATTTATTACCCAACAGTGGTCATGCTCTATAAGAACAAAACAGTAAAAGACAAGTGCCGCCTACGTTGACATGCATCCCATGCTCATAGCCAGGCAATGGAAAAGATGTGAAATGGTCTCCGGAAGCAGACCAGGGAAACCCCAAAGAATGCACACTGGGATCATATGGTGTCACTGAGGAGAGAGTGGTGAAGGGTCAGTAAATTGTATGTAGAAATTTTTATATAGATATAGCATGGGTAAAAAAAGTGATATGATGGTCAATAGGCCTATCACCCTACATACCTAAAGTAAGATAGTGAGTAATATGCTTCCAGAAAGAACATACAGGTGTGGAGCGTAAATGGCAGATGCAAGGGGTCTTAGAAATGGCCCTTAGATTGACTATAGGCCCTAATGAAAATATAAAACACGAGATGGACATAAGTATGTCCAAACCTCATTTTGAGTATATATTAGCTTATCAATGTCTTTATTATAGCAAGCACCTCATTACAAAGGATTACATACCTATAATGACTAAGTTCAAGGTCTAGTGGTAGGGACATGTGTAAAATGGGTTGAGTAACTCTCCATTCAACAGCCAGAAGGGACCACAAGTTGCATAGGTCTATATAAAACATATAAAGAAATGAATAGATAAGCAGTCCCCCACATTCAAGCATTGCTGACCTCATAAAGCTTGCGGTCATTTGTCCACCACATTAAGGCATGACTGACCGCATGATACATACATGGTATTATATACAGTGATACTGCTTAGACCAATCCTCCCGTCAGGTGGGTGGAGAGAAAGCCCCATGTGGTGGAGAATCCTATGCACTCCTGCGACCATGATGCTGAACCCCCGGGCAGTCGGCTCAGGTGGGTGACGTGCTGCCGTTGGCATCACGCGTCGAGGGCCTGCCGACACACAAGCGCCAGTCCACTTCTTGTAAAACAACATTGGAAAGGGAAGGGACTGTCAAAAGGCGTAATGCAGTCAACCCCCCACCAAGGGGGCGGCGTAAACATAAGGCCAACAAAGCCATCTGTCCAAAGGATGGCGGAAGGGCTCCATCCATTCTAGGACTATGAGCCTGATAGCCCACGCGTACATAATTCAAAGCTCACTTGATCTAGTACCCAGACAGCACAAAAAGCAAAATAATAAGATAGAAAAAGTGAATATAAAACAATAAAAAGATAGAGAAAAAGCAAAAAAAAAAACCACAAAAACAAATCACAAAAACAAGACCAAAAAGTGAGGACACAGCAGTCTCAAGGAGAAGTTCATTTTTCCATCCCACCTGAAACAAATTGTTCTAAAAAGGGCTTAACATTTACTTCCTCATTTAGGCCTGAAAACTTAGTGGCATTAAGTCGGAATATCCATTTTAATTTCCGTTGAAGAAGGAGCTTGTTCCAGTTCCCTCTTTTGGAATTGGGATGCATCCCAACAAGGACCAAAAATTTGATCTTGGGGAATTTCCCACCATGTAATATCGTCACATGTCTTCCTAGGGGCAAGTCTGGAACGCATGTCTGCATACTCCAGCCATGTCTATAAATCCTTACCCAGAATTCAACCTTTGTCTTGCCCACATAGAATGAGCCACAATCCCAAAGCATTAGGTAGACCACACCACAGGTTTTGCAGTTAGCATAGTGTCACACCACATTTGTCTGTTTGGTGAAGTGGGAGAGTAACCTGTATAGATGTATCTACAATAGCTACATCCACCACATGTGAATGTCCCTTTAACCTGCTTAGCGGTGATCCCGAACGTGACTCAGGGTGGATTTTCTATGCTGTTATCGGTAACACCGAGTCACGCTCGGGGTAGCTGTGCAGAGCCTGCAGTGCGCGCCGGCTTACCTTCTCCAGGAAAGTTACTGTACTTACCTTGTCCCTGGATCCAGCGATGCATCCCCGCTGTGTGAGCAAGCGGCGTCCTCGCTCGATTCACACAGTGCCTGTGTGCCGCCGATCTCTGTTCCCTGCGACGTTGCGACGCACGGGGCGGAGAACAGTGCCAAATTCAAGTAAACAGACACATTACATACAGTATACTGTAATCTTGCAGATTACAGTACTGTATGTAAAAAATACACACACCCCTTGTCCCTAGTGGTCTGCCCTGTGTCCTGCATGTACTTTTATATAATAAAAACAGTTTTTTTGTGCCTGCAAACTGTAGATTGTCCATAGCAACCAAAAGTGTCCCTTTATGTCAAAAGTGATTTTAGAGCAGCTAGAAAACAGCGATAATAAATTATAATCACTTGCAGAATTGAGCGATAGCGATTTGTGGGGAAATACGTCATAAAAAATAAAAGTAATCACAGCAACAAATCTGCAACTGAGCAAATTTCAGTGTTTTTGATTTGATTACATTATTGAATAATTTTTATTATAATTACATTATCATTTGTTATAATTATTTATAGTTATCTATTATATTATAATTTTAGGATTTTGTGTTTTAAACGTTATCATACCAGGATGTCTACTAGACTCTTGTTTGGACAGATTTAAGTGAGTTATTCCTAAGAATTGCAGGCCTACAGTAAAAAAAACACAGAATTTCCATGCAAAATAATTGTACCGCTTTTGGTACAAAATTCCAGACATAATCATACCGCCAGGGAGGTAAAACTCGCTTTGGATAATGTGATCTTTAATAGAAATGGCTCATCTGAATGTTATATATGGGGTTTTCGATATGAATCTCCCAATAGTGGTTGTTCATGGACAGCAAGTGCCAATATTTTTGTATGACATTTTTAATCTTAGTGTGTTGGTATTTTCAACTGCTCTAGTGTATGCTTTTTTTAAGGGAAATGTTTTTGTATAGCCTTTCTCTAAGGCCTCGTACACACGAGCGGACAGATTTGTTCAAATCTGTCCGTCCGACAGATTTGAACAAATCTGTCTGCTGGGATTTTGGTTTGCTCGCGTGTACACACGAGCAAACCAAAATCCCCGCCAGCAGACGGCGAGCTGACGTGTCGGTGACGTGGCGGTGATGTTGACGCCGCCACGTCACCGCACCAGGAAGTAAAACACTTCCGCGCATGCGCCAAATCCATTCGGCGGCGGTGCGGCGGCGGTGCGGGACGACATGTCTGCTGGTAAGTGTACTAACCAGCAGACATGTCGGGCGGACAGATTCCCACCCGATAGATTTCAAAGCATGCTTTGAAATCTGTCGGGTGGACAAATCTGTCTGCTCGGCCGTACACACGACCGAATCTGTCTGCTGAAACGGTCCAGCGGACCGTTTCCAGCAGACAGATTTGATCGTGTGTACGAGGCCTAAGAGTCTTTTTTAAAGTATTTTGGCTTCTTGTTGAAACAATGGGGGTTATTTTACGAATGGCAAATCCACTTTGCACTTCAAGTGCAAACTACTAGTGCAAAGTGCACTTGAAATTGCACTGAAAGTGTACTTGGAAGTGCAGTCACTGTAAATCTGAGGCGTAGATCTGAAATGAGGGGAAGTTCTGCTGATTTTATTATCCAATCATGTGCAAGCTAAAATGCTGTTTTTTATTTTCCTTGGATGTCCCCCCTTGGATCTACAACGACTGCACTTCCAAGTGCACTTTCAGTGCATTTTCAAGTGCACTTTGTACTTGTAGTTTGCACTTGTAGTGCAAAGTTGATTTGAATTTCGTAAATAACATCCAATGTCTCACTAGAACAACACCTCCTTGTTCTTAAAGCGGAGGTTCCACGGTTTCTCTTTTTTTTCCATTTCTGTCCATTTAATATTGTCACAGATATAACCTTAATACTCACTTGCTAGCCGCTTTTTAAAACGATCCCATCGTTTTCCGTCTGAAAGAAGAACTTATAAAAAACAAGCCAGGTGTTTTCTATCTTGCTTGTGGGCATTGTGAGGCCCACTAGCAAAGACTTCCGGGATGCGATGATGCTATACTCCCATCATTCACTGTAGTATCTCGCGCGTGCGCGACCTGCGTTGTCAACACTTCCTGGTTTCCATGACAACAGAAGTCATGTGACAAGGAAGATAGCGCAAGATTTCTATCATTACTGATACAGATCGTCTCCTGGGAATCATGACACAGAACTCACAGGAGACAGTGTGGACAGCTCCCAGCACACACTGGGGCGTCGGGCAAAGGGAGAGATACGTAGGGAAGAAAACCCGGAAGCATCATGTAATCTCTCAGAATCACGGTAATAAGACACCAATGAAAAAAAACAACAGTCAATTTTAAATGTATTAACTCTGTAGATCTTATTTATATAAAGTTTGTATTGTAGGTAAACCTCCTCTTTAAATATTGGCTATAAGGAATTGAGGTTAGTAGGGGTTGAGGGTGAAAGCTTGAGGCATGCAGCACAGAGTTGCCTGCCGTCGGCTTTTAATATAGACGACTCGTGAGTGTGTAATTTTTGCCACTTGTGACCTTCACATCGAGGAAGGTCACTTCACTGAGATAAGATGATATGATATGGTGAAAATAAGATTAAACTCAGTCTTGTTGAGTCTTTCTAAGAATTTGAGTAACAATTTGTCCGGGCCATTCCATATAATGAACACATTGTCGATGTATCTGTGCCACATAATTATGTGGTTCATGTACATCGATAACTGCTTTTCCAAGATGAGCAGGTATTCTCACTCCCCCAAGTACAGGTTGGCGCACAATGGGGCACAGCATGTGCTTCTACATCAATGGTAACCAGTAACGCCTATGTGGGTATAGAAAGATTGTCTAGGAGGAGACAATAGGTCAACCAGGAGGGTTAAGAATGTTCTTGTGTACCTTGGGGAGTGAATACAACGTAGGGATTTGAGGGGACTTGGTCCGTATGAATTCCCATGTCTTTTTAGTTATAGTTCCATTCCCAAAGGTCATGTCAATGAGATCATAGAACTGCCTGTTGAATTTCTCAATCTGGGGGCAACTGGACGATAACAAATTAGGTTTTACACATGGATACATATTGTTCATAATTCTTAATGACAATATTCCCACCTTTGTCTGAGGGTTTATTAGTCCAGGAATATCTATCGTCAGGGTCTTGTAAATCATGCTTTTCTTCCAACGTTAAATTGTCCCTATGTTTTGATTGAGCAGACAGATTTTCTATGTCCCTTGACACAAGCTTCGGGAAGGCAGCTACATTGTGATGAGAGCTCGGTGGAGGAAATTGTTCAGATTTTTTCTTCAATATGGATTTAAAAGGTGCAGCTTCTGATGTCTGCCGCATTTTTGTAAAAAATGTTCGATATCAATGCAATCTATTAAGTCTGTCTGGTCGCTCTCCTCCAGGAGGGATATGAGTACTTTTGTCAATATTTGAGTGTGTTGGATAATTTGTTTCCTTATTGTACATATTTTTAATACTAACTTCCGAGTAAATAGATGTAGATCTTTAATGAGATCAAATTTGTCAAGGTCTTCATTGGGACAGAAGCCTTAACCCTTCAAAAGGAGTTGTGCTTCATGAGTGGTGAGAGAATGTGATGATGGTAGGTTGATTATGGAATGCAGTCCCCCACACATAATCCATATGTTCGGGTAAAACAAAGTAATCTCCCATGGTGTAGTAATTAAAAGCAAAAAGTTATTAAAAAAATAACACCTCTTACATTAAAAATGGTAAGAAGTGCTCTGTTATATTAAAACATACAGCAGCTTTCCAGTCTCTGTGATCACTTCCAGTCCAGGATGCCCTACGCGTTACGCCATGGCACATGGCTTTATCAGGAGATGAGCTCAAACGAGGTCCAATCGTGGTCAGAAGGAGGTCAACTGCAGGTCAAATGCATTACAAATGATATCAGAAGTGTCTCAAACTGATGTCAGATGCAAATGGAATGTACCTCTTGCTTTTGTCCATTGACACCCTAGTAGCCGTATCTCATTTTCACAACTGTTACTGTGAAGACGTTTTTCCAGATGTGGAGGTTAAATTTATTTTCCTCCATATAAAGAGCCCCCACCCCCTGTCTTCTGTAATGACCTGAATGTGACTCAACACCCAGTTCAGTATATGGACCACTTATGTATTTATACATGTTGATCATATCCCCCCTTACTCTCCTCTTCTCAAGAGATAATACATTCAGTTCAGCAAATTTTTCCTCATAGATGAGCTCCTCCATGCCTCTTATCAGTTTGGTTGCTCTTCTTTGAACTTAATACCCTTTTTATAAATGTATGCCCAAACTCAACTGCATATTCTAGATAAAATCTTACTAATGATTTGAACAGGAGACAATTAGGTCTCTCTTTCTCTGGAGTCTACAGCTCTTTTAACACAAGAAACCATTTTGCTAGCTTTAGAAGCTGCAGCCTGGCATTGCATGCTATTATTAAGTCTATAATTTATCAAAACAACCGGGTTCTCCTCTACCGTTGACTCCCTCAGCTGTTCTCTTCCTAGAATGTGTGTATGCATATTTTTAGACCCCAAGTGCAAAACTTTATATTTAGTAGCATAAATCCTTATTTGACACATACTTGTCCAATTAAATAGAGAATTGTGTTGGCTTTTATGCTGGAGACATCATCTAAGGACATTTTTCCACTACATAACTTGCCATCATCTGCAAACCCTGAAATGGTACATTTAATGCCAAACTCTATATCATTTATAAATATGTTAAAAAAAAAAAAGTGTCCCAGCACTGAACTTTGGGGTACACCACTAATACCCTTAGACAAATCAGAGTATGAATACTTCGGCCCAGATTCACGTACATCGGCGCATTATCGGTCCGGCGTAGCGCACCGCCATTACGTTAGACTTGCGCCATCTAGCCGCGTAATCCCCCGATTCACGTAGCTTTTGCGCAGGAAATTGCGCAAGCGTAAGGTTTTTTCCTGAGGCGTAAGGAGGAGTAATACAATTTGGGAGGGACGTGGGCCTGTTACATTGAAATGAGCCGTGACCCCATGCAAATGAAGGGCCGGCCGGCTCGCGCATGCGCGCGTGAAGGAGACCATGTCAGCTCCGCTGTGCGCATGCTCACAACTCGGGAGCGGCGCAATCAGTGAAATTGGAAATGGACTAGGGCAACGTCGTGAACTACGCAAACAGCATAAATAGACACACACAAACGCACTTGCATTGCAAAAGTACATCCCTTTGTGTCCCTTCCCATTTAACCAAGTGCTTTTGTTCCTGTTGTTCGTTGCAGTGTGTCTTGTAGTTGTCAGATTAGTGTTCTGTGTGATCAAGTTCTTGTTGGTATATTTGTGAAAGTGTTTTTTGATAAGTGTTTGAGAGACTGTTTGTTTGATTGATATATTTCTGAGCGTTTGTTTTCTTGCTTTATTTTTTCTTTTTTCTTTTTTTGCTGACATTTTTGGCATTTTTAATTTTTTTTTTTGCTGACATTTTTTTTAAATTTTGGGTTGTGCATGCTGTTTGAATGTGGGGGTGACATTCCTGCTGGAAAAGGTGTGTCATCCTCAATTTTGGTGGAGAAGGGTTCCCCAGGACCAGGGAGAAGTGATTCCCAGGTCCGTGTGAATGGTGTATGAATGTACAGTGACATAATTGGAGCCTTGACGTGGCGTTACTGCTCACCAGTCGTGCATGGTGGACTGGTGCCAATCCAATTTGATGAGGATGTGGGGTGTGTGTGCTAGGGACCACAGTGGTGTGCATAACGTGCAAAGATGCCCAATATGAGCTGTCTCCTGACTGCTCTTCCCTCAGAAGACGGGGTATCCTCGGTTAGGGGGGGATTGTCTGGTTGGGGGGTCAGGTCATCACGTAGCTCAACCTGCAGGCCCTTCCTCACTGCGAGATTGTGCAGCATGCAACATGCAACGATGATATGGCACACGAAGTTTGGGGAATACAACAGTGTACCCCCAGACTTATCCAGGCATCGGAAACGTGACTTCAGGAGGCCAAAGGTGCGCTCCACCACTGCTCGGGTTTTGATGTGTGCTTGATTGTATCTTTCCTCCCCTGGGGTTTGGGGGTTCCGGATAGGAGTCATGAGATGGGGTCCCAGTGCATATGCAGAGTCACCTGGAAGGGAAAAGACAGGAGAATGTTAGTCATGCATGTGCCACTTGTGAGGTGTGCATCACGGGAGGGGATAGTCATGCCTGACTCCCATGTCACTCACCAACCAGCCAGGTGTTCCCATACACGTTCTGATAGAATTCCATTCGGATGTGGCATTGATTGTAGATGTAGCTGTCATGGGTGGATCCGGGGTGTTTGGCACGGACGTGCCATATGAGTCCTTGGGCATCAACTATCACCTGTACGTTGATGGAGTGCCAATTCTTCCGATTGCGGTACATGTGCTCTGTGTCATGGGGGGGCTGGAGTGCCACATGTGTGCAATCAATGGCCCCGATGGTGCGTGGGAATCTGGCAATTCTGTAGAAATCTGTCATTGCCTTCAGCCGCAGGTCCTCAGTGGTGGGTTTGATGATTAGGTTGGCCAAGCGTGTGAGGATTGCTGGGACAACCTGGTGCACACATCTGCTCATGGAGGATTGTGACATCCCAGCCACCACTCCACTTGTACGCTGAAAAGAGCCACTGGCAAGGAAATGGAGTGTTGCCATTACCTTGACCAGTGGCTGCACTGGATGTGAGCGTTGTGTTGGGCTGGTGATGTCCTCCTGCAGGGTTGTGGTTAATTCCAGGATGGCATGAGGGGGGAATCTGAAGATGCGATACACCTCAGAATCACTCATGCCAAAGAGGTCTATGCGTGTGCGGTATACCCTCTCCCGTGCCATCCTCCGTGCCCTCCTCCTTCTTTGGTCATCTAAATTCACTAGTGCAGCTATGAGCGACGATGCCCCTGGCATGTTGGCAGTCAAATTGTAGTGCAACACGTGTGTGTGGTCTGCTCCTCAGTAACGGTGTTGCTTTCTGTGAGATGTAGAAGTTTTTTCAAAATTTAGACCAGCTTTTACGTGCTCTAACTTTAGACAGGACATTTTGCTGTTGCGCACATCGCATAGCCTGCGCAGCAACTGCGTTTTTTTGTGGATCCCCGCAACTCCCTCATTAGCATATTTGACTAGCAAATCAATGGTGTGTCTAGCGCATTTTTGCGCGGACGGATGCGTCTGTCTAGCGAAATTACGCCGGACCAAAAAAAGTAGATTTCTGGCGTAAATAATTTTCTGAATCGCGCGCATCTAAACGCACGCGCACATTTAGACTTACGCACGCGCAACACCAGTTGCTCAGGCGTAATCGCTCTGTGAATCTGGGCCTTAATCCCTACTCCCTGAACATGTTTTTTAGCCAGTTTTCTATCCATTTACAAATTGAATTTTATAAGCCCCTAGACTTTAACTATACATTAGCCATGTGTGGGGAATTGTGTCAAATGCTTTTTTAAAACCATCCATCCAACCAGTATAATATATCCATAGCTACTCCTTTGTTTAAGTGTTTGCTTGCTTTCTTAAAAAAAAAAATCTGATTTGTTGATGTAAATCTAATGTCACATCATGTAGCCATATATCTGTAATGTGATGTAAATCTAATGTAACATCATCTAGCCATGTGCCTACTCTCTGAAGATTGTCTTTTAGCCAGTTTTCTATCCATTTACAAACTGAATTTTATAAGCCCCTAGACTTTAACTATACATTAGCCATGTGTGGGGAATTGTGTCAAACACTTTTTTTAAAACCATCCATCCAACCAGTATAATATATCCATAGCTACCCCTTTGTCTAAGAGTTTGCTTGCTTCCTTATAAAAAGAAATCAGGTTTGTTGATATAAATCTAATGTCACCTCATCTAGTCATGTATCCTTGTCAGCCATGAAAACTCACCACCCAGCGACATTTCAGTGCTGCCCCATGATGCTCCCTTGCTGCCAGAATGACCCTTCTCCTGACAATGTTTTCCTTCCACTCTACCACTACAAAATGTCAAATCTACAGCCCGCTTCTATTTGTAAACGAACCAGCCATAAATTCTCGGTGATGTCAGTTTTTTTCCGCCATTGCACACTTTAAAAGTATGCAAAATCTTGAGGTACCCCAGTGTAAAATCTAAAAACTAATGCATGGAAATATTTTAACCTTTAGTTAATCGCATTTCCCCCAGTGAAATCTTTAAACTCTCTTTCTTCTCCCCTAGTTTTCTTTCTTTCTCTTTCTTTCTTTCTTTCTTTCTTTCTTTCTTTCTTTCTTTCCTTCTTGCTCTCTACTTCCTTTTCTATTGCTGCCCCTGTGTCTTAAATTCTCAAACCACTTTTATCTCATTATCTCCTTCCTTCTCTTCCCCATATTTCTCTTTTTCTCTTTCCATTTCTCTCTGTTCTCTGATTTGTATATATTCATCTGTCTCTTTTGATAATTACGATAACAAATAAATAAATATGTTTAGCTTACTGTATACTAAAGGATATCTCCAGTACACATTTAAATAATAGAGGGCTATTCCTTGTCTGCTCTACACTAAGCCACTGACACAGGTCTTAGCCTCTGCCGAATAGCCTCTCTCCATCCACGCCGGTCTTCAACTTGAATTCTGTTCTAGATGTGACAGCAGAGGATGTGTAACAGATTTAATTGGGAGAGGCTTTTTGACACATAACTGAAGGGTGAATGTTAACCCTTTCAGCAAAGCAGAAAGATAAAAGAATGTTGTAAATACACAGGAAAACTTTCTTCTAAAGAATAGAAGTTGATTGGTCTGAGGATGCATGTTTCTGTAAGTAACTAGCCCAGAAAGCCATGGAACCCCTGAGAATTCATGCACATTGGCTGGTAAAGGCTGCTTTAACCTGATGTGACACAGAGGCCCTACGGGCCCCCTGGCGCAGGGGCCGGTGGCGATTACAACCCCTGTGACTCCTGTAGCTATGCCAGTGAGATCATCAACAAAATGTAATTACTAGCCTTCTTGTGTATGTGAAGGTTTTCATTTAGCCAATTTATGGTATCGTTTCTAGTTCTTCACATTCAGCTGTACTTGTTTTGCACTTCCAGGATCAAGGAGGCCATCCCTGTATGACCTTCCTGTAATCAGCGGTCAAATACATTTGTTGCTGGTTTTGTCAAAGTCCTTATTTATCATTTTCTTTTACTGAAAAGTGATGCTTTTGAGGATCTATTTTGCAAGAACCACATAACAACATATGAACAGCTTATGTGTACTTCTGCATAAAAAAGGAGCTGGAGGATATCACACTTCTTCCAGAGGGTGATAACTCATACCTCTATGAGTATGACCACTAATAATATGGTGTTCAATATTTCTTAGTAAGGGTTGAATCTTATTACAGTGGTGATGTGTGATAATGGATTATTTTTTGAGTCTCGGATTGCACTAGCACAGATCTGTTGTGTATGGAACACTTTATTGACTATGATCAATAGCAGATTTGCATACATACTGTATATAGTTATACATGGTTTCCATTTTACTTTCAATAATTTTTATTAGAAATAGTATAAACAAAACAGAGAATGCAACTGTATACAGAGACAAAGAGAAACATACTCTTAGTGCATTGCATAGAAACATAGAAGTGTAAGCATGCTTAATGAGCACAAAATATACATTAGTGTCTTGTGAAGTCACAAAGAGGAAATTTGTACATTCTATAATCATCCAAATCACATCATATTGTTTCACATCACCCTGGGGCTCCTCCGAGCCCAGGCATATATCTAAACCTACAGCGGCAGCGAAAGGCCCGCACCGTCGCACCCCAATGGGAACACACTGTGCGCACAGCACAAGGCCCCACCCCCGCTTCATCTGTACTATCTCACTTGTTTATTACTACTACTATCCATGACCTCCCTGTCATTGCTTATATGCACTTAACTCTGTGAAATTGTTGAAAACAAGAGGGGGGTTAGGAGAAAGGGGAACAAAGAAGAAAAACAAAAGAGTCAAGGAGGAAAGGGTGTGGAGAGAGGATAAAGGAAGGGGACTAGGGGTAAGGGAATAGGAGTAAGCTGGATGTGCCTCAGTAAACAGAACCAAACCAGGACCAGGGTGCTAAGTCTAAACCTTGTTTCCCCTATGCCAGTCCACCCAGGGTTTCCAGGTCTGGGAGTTAGTCTTGGATAGATTTTGGGAAGCCTCAAACATAGTTTCATAAGTGATATGAAGGTTCGTGGATCTAATTACCTCGTTCAGCGAAGGGATCTCCTCGCTTCTCCATCTCCTCACCAATTCGAGTCTTGCGCTTAAGAGAACATGGGAAATTATACGCCTATGTGACTGTGGGAATACATCTATTCCCAGAGAAAGGATAGCTAGTCCAAGCTGAGGAGAACACCGGAAGCCTGTGACCGAGCTGATGAGACCAAAAACGTCCCTCCAATATCCCCTCAACCTAGGACAGCTCCCCAGTATGTGCAGTAGTGAACCCCTCTGGCCGCACGACCTCCAACACAATGGAGAGGTCTGGGCCTGGAATCCGGCCAGTCGTGTGGGAGTTAAGTACCACCTCAGCATAATCTTTTGATACAGTTCCCACAAGTTGGCGCACCTAGTCGCCTTGTACACTGAAGATATAGCATCTTTCCATTGTGGTATATCGTATCGAGAGCCCAAGTCCCATTCCCAAGATCTCATAGATGGTGTTTTAATTAATATTGTTTTCTGATTGAGTAGGCCATAAAATAGGGATATGCCCCTAATAGAGGTGGTAGGGCCAGTGAGGTATAGGAATACCTTCCATGGGACGGAGACCGAGGTCTCACCCAAAGCCTTCAAAAGATGAGTAATCTGGGCAACCGTGTATTGGTCTCTCAGCTCTAAACCATATTCTATCTGGAGAGATCTGAACGTTTTGATTGCCGGGCCAACTTGGATATCAGGAACAGTGATAATGCCTTTAGATTCCCAGTGTTTAACGTTTAAATTAGGGATAAGTAGTTGTAGGCCTGCTATGGGAAGTGGGATAATTTTAGTACTATCGTCAGCTAGAGGTTCCTTCAAGAATCTTTTCCAAGCCACAATAGTGGCATGCATAGTGGGGGATAGATTTGGAGTTACTTTGGGCAGATGGGTGTTAGCCAGTAGTAAGGTAGGAAGGTCAAGGCCATGACCCTGGAAGATTTCCATTTTTTTCCATCCAGAGATGAGTGTGGTCGAGAACCAATATCTTAATTGGGCTAGAATTGCTGCTAGATAGTAATCCCTGAGGAGTACATGGCCCACCCCTCCCGCTGCTTTAGATTTGACCAATTTTTGAAAGGCACACCGAGCCCTTCCACCCTTCCAAAGGAATTTATTGATTTGGGATTGAGCTATGTTGAAGAACTTATCCGGAACGGGGATAGGTAGGTTCCGGAATAGATAGATGAACTGCGGTAGCAGTATCATCTTAAAGGCTGCCAGGCGGCCAGACCATGTAGATTCGGTCCAAGCTAGTTCTCTAAGTTTGGAAGGAAGGGAAACTAAGAAGGAATTATAATTAGCTTCGACTAAGTGGTCTGTATCACTTGTGAGCTGGATCCCTAAGTACTTAATGCATCCCGCACTCCACGTATATGGATATCGATTTTTAATCTCTGCACATATGTGCTCTGGTAGCCCTAGACCCAGGACATAGGACTTGCTATCGTTTACTTTGTAATAGGAGATACTATTGAACTGTTTTAAAACTTCTTGCATTGCCTCTAAGGAAGATATCACATCTGTCATTACCATAATGATATCGTCTGCAAATAAACTTATGGAATGCTCCTCCCCAGCAACCCTAAATCCCTTTATCCCTGGGTGGGACCTCACACAGATGGCCAATGGTTCTATCAGAAGGTTGAATATTAGTGGGGATAGGGGGCACCCCTGCCGTGTGCCATTAGTAATATCAAATGGTGCCGAAAGGGTGCCAGACATGTATACCCTAGCAAATGGACTAGAATACAAGGCTAAAATTGCAGACAAAATATGCCCAGAAAAACCGAAAGACTCCAATGTCTTAGTCAGGTACACCCAATGGATCCTATCAAAGGCCTTCTCCGCATCCAAAGATAGGAGCAGAGAAGGCCTTTGCTGAACCTTCGCCAGGTGGGTAACGTTGATCAGGCGCCGGGTGGCATCAGAGGTCTGCCTGTTCTTGGTGAAACCCGCTTGGTCCGGGTGGATCAGCGTAGGCATAATATCCACCAGGCGCAGAGCAATCAATTTAGCATAAATTTTGATATCTATATTTAGCAATGAAATCGGCCTGAAGTGGGAGGGAGTGGTGGGCTCCTTACCCGGTTTAGGCAATGCCACAATTAGGGCTTCTAACATCTCCGGAGGGAAGGAGGCAGAAGCAGCAGCGGACCCGAACAACTGTAGTAAATAGGGGGACAGAATGGATTTGAATTTCTTATAGTATTCGCTACTAAAACCGTCCGGTCCGGGGGATTTATTGATCGGGAGAGAATCAATAACTGTAGACACTTCACATGCAGTGAACGGAAGGTTCAACGAGTGTAGTTGGGCGTCTGACAGCTGAGGGATATGAAGTTGTCGAAGAAATTGGGTAATAAGCTCAGGAGTTGGTTGGGCAGTGGTGGGGTCGTCTTTAAGGTTGTACAAAGTGCTATAATAGTAGCTAAACGCGTCAGCAATGTGCTGGGGGTGGAAAACCTTCTGTCCTGTTTTGGGGTGGAAGACAAAGGGAACCTTAAGTTTGTATCTATGGCCCTTGAGAGTCCGCGACAGCAATTTACCTGCTTTATTTCCAGTCGCGTAGTAGTTCATCTTAAGCCTCTTAGAGGCGCGTTCAAAATTATCTAGCAAACTTAACCTGAGATCGTATCTCAGTTTAGTTAGTTGTTGGGATAATTTGCGGGAGGGGTCAAGCTTGTTTTTGTTTTCTAAGTCAGATATTTGGCCTAGTAAGTCGTCAAGGTACCGCTGCCTCTGCCTCCTGTGCCTCGCACCCACTTGGATAAAAATGCCTCTAATAAACGCCTTGTGGGCATTCCAGACTGTAAAAAAAAGGACTCTCCACCGACCCAACATTATCATCAAAAAACCCAGACAGTTGAGAGTCAATCCTGTCCTTTACTTCTTGGTCCTGTAAAAGAAAAGTGTTAAGTCTCCAAACCGGATTTGGCTTGTGAGAAGGAGAGTTGGCAATAGATAATACAACTGAGGCATGGTCACTCCAAGTTATGTCATTAATAGTCACTGAATCTACTTGAAGTAAAGCTCTGTGATCCACTAGGAACAAGTCTATTCTTGTGTACACACCATGAGGTGGGGAGAAAAACGTGAAGTCCCTTTCTTCAGCATGAAAACAACGCCAAGCATCATATAAGCCAAATTTGTGGATTGATGGGGACAACGCTGGAAGATGGCGAGTGGACTTAGTGGTGGAGTCTATCTGTGGATCTGGAATGATATTATAGTCACCGCACATAATGAGCATCCCCTTTTGTACTGATAGAACTTTCTTCGTTAGTTGGTTAAAAAAATGCACCTGTCTCTTGTTAGGGGAGTAGGCATTAACTATGGTAAATGTAGTGGAGTCTAGGTCACATAATAAGATGAGGAATCTCCCTTTAGGGTCACTGATGAGCTCGTGAAGAGTAAAAGCTACAGAGTCGCGGATAACAATCAAAACTCCCTTAGTCTTGGTTTCGGCGTTGGCCGTGAATATGTGGGGAAATGCAGCATGTGAGCATTTTGGTGGGTCTTTAGCGCAAAAATGCGTCTCCTGAGCGCACACAACATCACACCTGCGTGTAAGCGCCTCTTTCCATAACGATTTCCGTTTAACAGGGTGGTTGAGCCCTTTAACGTTCATAGATAAAACATTAAGCGGCATGGGTCATGTGAGAGTAGTATAGCTCAATGGGGTGGGACACCTTGTGGAGATCAGGAGATGTAGTTACGTGGATAGGCTGCCAAAGGAGGGTCACGGTACATTCGAAAAGGCTGTACTCACAGGTGTTAGCAGGAGCATCAGTATGGCTTCTTGTTTTGTTGTAGTAGCAGTGTTCCGAGTCACGTGGGTTGAGGTTCAGTTGATGTAGAGGACGACATCCAGCAGGTAAGTCAATGGGGTAACTGAAAGAAGTAGCAAGATAGAGTACAAAAAACATAGCGGCAACAAAATAAAAGAAAAAAAGAAAAAGTAATAAACATCGCCACTTCAATGCAAGTGGCATCCAATTGAAAGGAATAGTTCCTTCGGAGGCAGCGATATGCTGCAACATATAACGGGGGGGAAAGTTCAGATGAACCGAGGCGGTTCAGGGAAGGGGAACCAAAGTAACAAAGTCAAAACAGCCCACTTAATGTTAGCTACTTGTGGGATTTGGCATTCTTGGCAGTGACGGATTTCCAATCCTGATCAACCCTCTGGGGTGTGTTCACCGCGGCAACATCAGCCGGGTCAGGTAGAATGCCCCATCCTTTAAGGAGGTCCAGTCCTTTTTCCAGAGAGGTAATGGTATAATTGCGATTGTCTTTTGTGACAGTCAGCTTCGTTGGGTATCCCCAGCGATAGATGACCTTATGGTTGCGCAATAGTTTAGTCACGGTGTTTACATTTTTCCTCTTCATTAGAGTGTATTGGGACAAGTCCGCATAAAATTGTATGGATTGATACTGGTGAGGGATAGACTCTCTCTTTCTCATCACTGACATGAGATTTTCCTTGACGTGAAAGAAATGTAACCTTAGCAGTACATCCCGGGGGACCTGGTCAGATAGATAAGACGGTTTGGGGAGGCGGTGTATCCTGTCGATCGTGACATCTAAATCTGTGAGACCTGGCACAAGGGTTTTGAACATGTCCGCAGCATACAGGCACAAGTCAGGCTGCAATACCGACTCAGGGATCCCCCTAACCTTTAGGTTGTTTCTTCTAGATCTGTCTTCTAAATCAGCCAATTTTGCTTTAACCCACTCAGTCTCAGACACATTGTCCTCGTTTGCATCAACTAGATCATTAATGGTTGCAGCATACTCCTCCATTTTAGTTTCGATATGATCCACTCTCTTCCCTACCTCCTGTATATCCCTGCCAAGGCGGTGCATGCAGGTGGCCATGTCTGACTGCAGGGTACTTCTAAGGGATATCAACATGTCCTTCAGGACTGTGTCCAGCACTGGCTGGTTTTGTGTGGGGTAGGACACTATTGACTACGGGAGATCTCTCGTGTCATCACCCGAGTCTGAGGCCTGACTGCCATCTGTGCTCGCGGCCTGGCCACGCCTATCTTCCTCTAACCGAGGTCTCGTCTTGGCCGGGCTGCAGGATGACGGAGTAGGGGGCCCTGATGACATGCTGGCCGGGGATAGGAGCGCCGGGGGTCGATTACCTTTTGCTGAGGATTTCTTCCGTGAGGCTCCGTGTGGTGACGAGCAGGCCCCGGCGCCATCTTGGGTGGCGGCTTTGCCGTGCGGCGCGAAAAAGTCCGTCAGCCGCTGGGGTTTACGATCTGAGTTGCGCTTCCCGGGCATGTCGGTGAAAGCCTCGGGGTTGTGTCTCCCTCTCGGGTGGGGAAAAGTGCCTTAGAAGGGCTGCTAATAGCCGCTGGTGTTCCCGATTCCTCGGAGCTCCGCACTCACGCGTCCATCCGGCTCGCGCTCCAAGCCACGCCCCCATGGTTTCCATTTTAACTTTTGGGGTCCTCTACTAGCACTGCGGCCTCCTTCTCAGTGCTTGCTATGGTAGCAGATGTGTAGGCTCACTCCTGAGACAGCTTGTAAGTATCCATAGATACAAACAGTGTGGCTTGATTACACCCCTCGCTCCTTCCTCACATGATTTGATTGACAGCAGCAGAAGCCAATGGCTCCCTCTGCTGTGTCCTGTAAGGAGAGAGAGAAAGCAATGATGCTGCCCCTGGGCTTGGCCCTGTATAAAAAAATAACTTAATGGATAAAATGCATTAAGGTAAAAAAAAAAGTATGACTTTAGAACTACTTTAACGGGAATATGGCACTTGGGAATAGTGCAATGTTTGGAGTGTAAATTTAGTATATATCTTATATCAGGATATTACATTTGCTGCTTTTCCTTGTGGGTCATTTCCAACAAAGAGCAGACTTGGGCTATATGTTTTGTTTGTACCTTTTTATTGCATCCTTGTGCCAGCCAATGAATACCATGAGCTTGTAAACATGACACCAAGGGGTGTATTTATAAAAAAAAAAAAAAAAATGCATAGTAATTCATCCAGAGAGATGTGTGTACATTCAATCTGTACCAATAGGGCAAATACATGAATATTATTAGGCTATTTCCCATGGTGGATGAATATTTTTCATCGATTTTAAATGCCATATTTGGCCTAGATGGCGATACTTGTATGACTTCCTAGAATATTTAGCACCATCTAGTAGCCAAATTCTGTACTTTCTTTTGTAAATCAATTAAATTTTAAATCATGTTGTATGTCCACATTCACTGGGCAAGCATATTTAAAATTCACCCCCAAAAATCTACAGGCTCTGGTGTCTGAAACCCTCAGTTCTGATACCAGCAGGTACCCTTGCTTATATTCGCTGAGGAAGTCCTTTACCGTGGACGATACGCGTGCAGGGGGCTTTTGTGATGTCAGGACAGCTACCCACCTGGTTCTTTTATGTGTATTTTACATTACTTCAATCCATACACGGGGACACAGTGCCGTGCTTGTAAATAGTTCATCCTTTTGATAAATTAGTGTTGTTTATGCAATGGAGAGCACTATGTATTTTCTTTGCATCTTTACATGATCCAATTTATACATACAAGTGAATTTGGAGGCCATCAATTGATTGAGGAGTCTGAGTGAAGGACCATATGTGAAGACATTACCTCTCTCATCTTTACTATTACCCTAGTTAAGGGACTGTGTGAATGACCTTCTGTTTGCTCAGAGGTCTATTTGTTCAGGTGAGCGGTTTGTACCTCTGGTGAAGGAGACACTTATATGGATGCACAGTGATTGTTTCAAGCACCCTATGCACTACCTAAGGAGTCCTCCTTTCCTGTTGTCCTTGACTATCAACATCCTCTGGCCTCAACTTGTTATACTTTTGGACTTGTTTATGTGATATTAGTTTATTCATTTTTCTAGCGCTGCACTGCATTTTATATATACTGTATATAAGGTGAACAACCTTGAGACTTTACAACTCCTTAAGTAGCTGCCAACTCACCATATAATGAGGGCCCGAGGCGGCCTATCAACAAATGCAGAGGCTGTTACTTGTGGATGCACCTCTTACTATTGTCTTTTTTTATATATAGGCAACTCCTAGCCTATTACTAATCAGTGATTCCAAATTAAAGGATAATTTCAGGGGTCTTCAAACTACGGCCCTCCAGTTGTTCAAGAACTACAATTCCCATCATGCCTAGTCATGTCTGTGAATGTCAGTGTGTTACATTGCCTCATGGGATGTGTAGTTCTACAACAGCTGGAGGGCCGTAGTTTGAGGATCCCTGGATAATTTCACCTTTTACTAAAAAAAATTAAATGCAAAAAAATATTCAGATTGGCACAAATAATTCTATTATGTGTCTTTTCAAAAAACGTTTTTCTATTGTATGTACCTAGGTACAGATCTATTTGTATATTACCAAAGCATGTACTACATTCTTCTTTCCAGTGTTACACCTGCTTTACTATTCATTCTCACAATGCAAGTCTATGGAGTTGATTTACTAAAGGCAGGTAGATTGTCCACGCTGCAAGAGCAGTTGCTCCGGAGCTTAGTAAATGAGCATGTGTACTCAACTTCTTTGGTCGACCATGGCGAGGACTGTTCTGAGTGGAACCTGTCCTAATAAACCGCTTTATGGTTTTCGCCACTGTGCTGCAGCTCGGTTTCAGGGTCTTGACAATCTTCTTATAGCCTGGGCCAGTGATGGCGAACCTCGGAACCCCAGATGTTTTGGAACTACATTTCCCATGATGCTCATGCACTCTGCAGTGCAGTAGAGCATCATGGGAAATGTAGTTCCAAAACATCTGGGGTGCCAAGGTTCGCCATCACTGGCCTTGGCTATCTTTATAGTTACATAGTTACATAGTTACATAGTTAGTCAGGTTGAAAAAAGACACAAGATCATCCAGTTCAACCATAAAAATAAATAAATAAACAAACAAAATAAAACACAGTACCTCCCATACACCCAACTCCATACCCACAGTTGATCCAGAGGAAGGCAAAAAACCCCAGCAGAGCATGATTCAATTTGCTACCGGAGGGGAAAAAATTCCTTCCTGATCCCCCGAGAGGCAATCGGATTTACCCCGGATCAACTTTACCTACAAAACTTAGTACTCACTTATATTATGTGCATTTAGGAAAGAATCCAGGCCTCTCTTAAAGCAATCTACTGAGCTGGCCAGAACCACCTCTGGAGGGAGTCTGTTCCACATTTTCACAGCTCTTACTGTGAAGAAACCTTTCCGTATTTGGAGGTGAAATCTCTTTTCCTCCAGACGTAAAGAGTGCCCCCTTGTCCTCAGTGTTGACCTTAAAGTGAATAACTCAACACCAAGTTCACTATATGGACCTCTTATATATTTGTACATGTTGATCATATCCCCCCTTATTCTCCTCTTCTCAAGAGTGAATAAGTTTAGTTCCTCTAATCTTTCCTCATAGCTGAGCTCCTCCATGCCTCTTATCAGTTTGGTTGCCCTTCTCTGCACTTTCTCCAGTTCTCCGATATCCTTTTTGAGAACTGGTGCCCAAAACTGGACTGCATATTCCAGATGAGGTCTTACTAATGATTTGTACAGGGGCAAAATGATATCTCTATCTCTGGAGTCCATACCTCTCTTAATACAAGAAAGGACTTTGCTCGCTTTGGAAACCGCAGCTTAGCATTGCATGCCATTATTGAGCTTATGATCAACTAAAACACCCAGATCCTTCTCCACTACAGATCCCCCTAGTTGTACTCCCCCTAGCATGTATGATGCATGCATATTCTTAGCCCCCAAGTGCATAACTTTACATTTATCAACATTAAAACTCATCTGCCACTTAGTCGCCCAATTAGACAGAGCATTGAGGTCGGTTTGTAAATTGGAGACATCCTGCAAGGACGTTATTCCACTGCATAGCTTGGTGTCATCTGCAAAAACAGAAATGTTACTTTGGATCTCAGACCCAATATCATTTATAAATATATTGAAAAGTAAGGGACCCAACACTGAACCTTGGGGTACACCGCTGATAACCTTGGACAATTCAGAGTAAGAATCATTAACCACAACTCTCTGAATTCTGTCTTTCAGCCAGTTTTCTATCCATTTACAAACTGATATATCCAATCCTGTAGACCTTACCTTACACATGAGCCGTGTGTGGGGAACTGTATCGAACGCTTTTGCAAAATCCAAGTATACCACGTCCACTGCCACGCCTCTGTCCAGGGTTTTACTTACCTCTTCATAAAAGGAAATCAGGTTTGTCTGACAACTTCTGTCTTTCATGAATCCATGCTGTCTGCTGCTTAAATAGTTTGTTTCCAGCAAGAACTCATCCATGTGGTCTTTTATTAAACGTTCCAGTATCTTCCCAACTATAGAAGTTAAACTAATGCCGCGTACACACGATCACTTTTTGCGATGAAAAAAACGACGTTTTTTAAAACGTCATTTAAATTGATCGTGTGTGGGCAAAACGTCGTTTTTTGTCTTAAAAAAAACGACCAAAAAAAAATTCCAACATGCTTGAATTTTTTGTGTCGTTTTTCAAAACGTCGTTTTTTGTGTCATAAAAAATGATCGTGTGTGGGCAAAACGACATAGAAAATGACGTTTTAAACCCGCGCGTGCTCAGAAGCAATTTCTGAGATGGGAGAGCTCGTTCTGGTAAAACTACTGTTTAGAATGGATTAAACACATTCGTTATTTTAAATCTAATGAAGAAAACAATGCGCTGTATTTGCCACAATGCTTTTTAAACCATTTCCAAGCTACCCTAAACTCCTAGTTTGTTGTGGCTCATCTTGTTTGACATATTTCTGTCAACCTTTTGACTTTATTATTTTTTTGGGCCCTTTTTTTTATTTATTTTTTGTTTTTTGGGACACGTAATTTTTTTGGGGTAATATCTTTTAACAGATGTTTTGAACTAAAACAATTTTTAAAGGATTTTGGAGGGTGTGAAGTGACCACAGCAGCTTATTTTTTGTGGTTTAATTTACCCACAAGGAGGTTGTTGTTCCTTGTTTAATGTCGTTTTAATTTTTAAAATGTGTCTGCCTACTCACTATAACAATCTCTTAATTTGTTTGTAAAAAAATACACATGGTCAAAATTTGCAAACCAACCAAAATATACCTTTATTCAGGTTAAAAAGGTAAATAAATAAAAAGTACAACCATCTGGCAATCCAAAAGCAAAACCAAATAAAAACAAAGAAGCCTGGATAAAAACAAAGGAGACCCTGCTTGAAGTTGTAAACACAAGGGTCCACCAAGAAAACAATGAAAGCTGCGAAGGCCAAAAAAAAATCGCTTCGGGGCACCATCTCCTCACTTCTTCCTCCCTGCAGTCTTCCCTGCAGCCTTCCCTGCAGCCTTCCCTGCAGTCTTCCCTGCAGCCTTCCCTGCAGGCCGAGTCCTCAGGGGCTGTGTTCCTGGAGCCGACGTGCCAGGAGCCAGAGCAGGCTCAGGAAGAGGAGGAGCAGGAGAAGGAGCAGGAGCAGGGGCTGGAGATGGAGCAGGACCAGGAAGCGCAGTAAGGACAGGAGTGCGAATCAGCCCAATGCCAATATCGTCATTGAGCTGTCCCAGTGTGGCCATGCTCATGACCTGGAACATAAGGGATTTGCAGCGCACACGCTGGCCCAGCTCTAGATTTTTAAGCTTGGCAGCGATCAGCGCTGCGAATCCCTCTTCCTCACTGGGCTGCTCTCTGATGGCCAAAGTTGCTTCACGGGGGAAAAGCCTGGGTCTCCTCCTCCATCTGCATGAGCCTTCTGGCCCTTTTTGCTGGGTTCCGGATAGGAGGGATTTGGGAGATACAATCACGCTGGCGTGACTCCTGTCTCCCACTGGGGCCTGCCTCCTCCTGGCTCCCAGTGGGGCCTGCCTCCTCCTGGCTCCCTGCGTGGCCTGCCTCCCCCTGGCTCACTGCGTGGCCTGCCTCCCCCTGGCTCACTGCGTGGCCTGCCTCCCCCTGGCTCACTGCGTGGCCTGCCTCCTCCTGGCTCACTGCGTGGCCTGCCTCCTCCTGGCTTTGCTCTGCCTGTGTATAATAAAAAAGGGACATATTTTATTTTTTGGCTTCATTCATCACACACATTTCTAACTTAATGACATATCATAATTGAATGCTAAAATATATTTATCACAGGCCCTCCATCCCTAATTCTGTGGCCCCTTACACAGCTTTAGATATGTGCCCCCTGGAGCTGGGGGCGGGGGGGGGTTGATGTTGACTGAAATTCCAAAGTAGGGGGCCTTTACCCAACCGTTTTTTTACTTTAGGGTGGACAAAATGTTAATGGGCAAAAAGGGTGTTTAACATCTGCGGCCACTGTATGGTGTACCTAATGGCGTACAAGAAAATGACACACATTCATTATGACCTCTGCATTTATGTATCTTGTCCCCATTCTGTTTTGCCACTATTGCTTAGTGATATCTTCCAAATTTTTTGGCCAATCATTTATATAATTTCGATCACTTGTAACATAAATTACTCATCATTATTATACTTTGCATTACAAAAATGAATCTGAAAATGCAATACCTGGCTCCATGGGTCACAATCTGCCTCCTCCATGAACTCAGGCTCTTCCTCTGAGCTTGCCTGCTCTTGCCTGCAGGGAACACTGGAGGGCTGACTGCAGGGAACACTGGAGGGCTGACTGCAGGGAACACTGGACTGCCTCCTTGGGGGAAGGGTAGACATGGATGGCCTGGACTCTATGTGATCATCCAGGAACTGCAGCTGACCATAATACCACAGGTTAGGCTTGTAGACGCTGTCAGCTGCAGCCCCAGACCTCATTGAGGCCAGGACTTGTGACCGTTGGGTCCTGTAGGTGCCCCGAAGCGCATTGATTTTAGCCTTAACAGTCTCCAATGTAGCGTTGGGGACCCTTGTTTTTACATATTCAAGCAGGGCCTCCTTTGCTTTCTTCCGGGCATCTTTGTTTTTATTAATTTTGCTTTTGGATTGCCAGAGAACTGGATGTTCCTTCCATCTCTGGATGAATTCGGTCAAAAATTCGGGATCCTTAAAGGCCTCCATTATTTCTGCATGTACAAAACAAAAAACAAAGCCTACTGTCAGTCAAGCCACTACTACTAATTAGCTTTTAAACACCATGGGGGTTATTTATGAAAGGAAAATACACTCTGCACTTCAATTGCACTGAAAGTGCACTTGGAAGTGCAATCGTTGTATAAATCTGAGAGGGGTAGATCAGAAATGAGGGGAAGCTCTGCTGATTGTATCAGACAATGATGTGCATGCTAAAATGCTATTTCTAAATTTATCCTTGCATGTCCTCCTCAAGATCTCCAGCGACTGCATTTCCAAGTGCACTTGTAGTGCAAAGTGTCTTTTCCTTTAAGTAAATCACCCCCCATATCTTCTAGCCCACACAATCATCCACTGTTCCCTAATATTTGTAATGTCCATAATCCAGAAACATACCGTCCTATGATCCGATCGTCTCTTCCGCCTTGTTCCGCAGGTTGTGAACGGCGCTTGCAATGAACCCCCCATATCTTCTAGCCCACACAATAATCCACTGTTCCCTAATATTTGTAATGTCCATAATCCAGATACATACCGTCCTATGATCCGATCGTCTCTTCCGCCTTGTCCCGCAGGTTGTGAACGGCGCTTGCAATGAACCCCCCATATCTTCTAGCCCACACAATAATCCACTGTTCCCTAATATTTGTAATGTACATAATCCAGATACATACCGTCTTATGATCCGATCGGCTCTTCCGCCTTGTTCCGCAGGTTGTGAACGGCGCTTGCAATGACGTGGATCCCTTTAAACGGCGCGAACGTGTGACGCGATGCACGAGATCCCGCCCGTGACGTTCGGTCTCGTCTTTTCCACGCCCCTTTCTCGATCTTTCTTTGTGGGTGTGTTTTAGGCAAGAACAAGATGGAGAGTAATATGGCAAGCTCAAGCCATCAGGCAGGCCAGGCCCAGCCAACCGGACGATCCCGGCGGAGGTACAAGGCCTCAAACATGGCCTTCCAAGAGATGGTGGAGATGGTCACCATCTTACAAAGGGAGGATTATGACGGGAAGCATGGCCCTTACCTGCATCCAAACAGGGTGAAGGCCGACATCATGGAGAAGGTGATCAGGAGGCTGCATCAAAAATTTGGCCAACGCAGGACTCGAGAACAATTAAGAAAGAGGTGGTCAGACCTCAAAAACAGAGAGCCTGAACAACTCCAGCATATCAAGAGGCTGATTCGGGGAAAAAGTAAGTTTTTTTATTTTTTGACACATTTGTGGTGTTTGTTAATTGTGCCATGTGATTTTAATTTCAGGTTGTACTGTATCTGTTTGTGGGCACAAAAAGTGGTCGGAGAAGTCGTCGTTTATACGTTGTTTTTCGACCTACTAAACGACAATCTTCGTGCTAAATATCATCATGCGCCTAGTTCGCATGGACAAAAAGGAGTGTATAAACACTATATCATTCCCAAAAAACGTCTTTGTATTTGTTATTATTTGAACAAACGACGACTCCTACGACCAATTCATGTGTCCCCAAACAGGAATCTTGCCATTTTTGTTGTAATGTGACTTCACTTGTGATCTTTTGTAATGTGGATTTGTACCTAAATTAAAGTCGATGTGAAAAGCTTAGTAAATATGACCAATAAACAGAAAAAGGAGAGTCTGCTCAGCAGTGGATTCTGCACATGTTTATATACTCTGTACTTGTATTTTTAGTTCTCACTCATATCTCTTTATAATCTTTTACCTTTCTTTTTTCCCTATCTTCAATCTCGTAGGGCGCAGTGAAGCAGCAAGGCAGGATGGAACTTCCCGAAGCCCCACCCCCGAGGGATGATGACGCTGCCACCACATCCGGTAAATTTCCTACATAACACTCATACCCAGGTAATCTAGATCAGGGATCCTCAAACTACGGCCCTCCAGCTCTTGTGGAACTACACATCCCATGAGGCATTCATTGTAAAACTCTGACATTCACAGACATGACTAGGCATGATGGGAATTGTAGTTCCTGAACAACTGGAGGGCCGTAGTTTGAAGACCCATGATCTACATGTAGGTCTTCCGAATTTTAATACCTTTTTTGTTCCCACATTTCAGGAGCAAGTCGTGCAGCGACAATGGACAGGGATACTGCCAAATTTGTGCTGTCCGAAATATGGTCCTTCAGGGAACAATTAGAGGACATCCAGGACACTGCACGAGAAGTGGTAGAAAAATCAAAAGGGCTGGAGACACAAATTAAAAATGTAATAGATTATTTGGGTAGGTTTTGATTTATTTAGTGTTTATTTTGTAATAGAAAAAAGGTTTGGTTTATAATAAAAAAAAAAAAAATATTTTTTGAATAATGTAAAAAAAAAAAGTGATTTTAGTTTTTGAATGTAAAAAAAAAAGTGATTTTATTTTTTGAATAATGTAAAAAAAAAAAAAAAAAAAGTGATTTTAGTTTTTGAATGTAAAAAAAAAAAGTGATTTTATTTTTTGAATAATGTAAAAAAAAAAAAAAAAAAAGTGATTTTAGTTTTTGAATGTAAAAAAAAAAGTGATTTTAGATTTTGAATAATGCTAAAAAAAAAATATAAAAAAAAATGTGATTTTATTTTTGGAATGTTAAAAAAAAACAAATAAAAAAGTATTTTTATTTTTTGAATAATGTTATAAAAAACTGATTGTTTTTTGAATAATGTAACAAAAAAAAAAACAATATTTGTTTTGTAACTAAAAAAAAAATATTTTAAAAATGTTAATGTCAAAAAGTTATGTTTTTCAAGATGCAAAAAATAAAAAATTGACAGTAAAATATGTGTGTCTTGTTATTTAAGCTCAATGATTAATAGAAAATACTAGGGTTGTCCCGATACCGATGCCGAGTATTTGCGGGAGTACTTGTACTCCCGCAAATACCCCCGATACCTAAATAGAATACTTCCCCCCCATATTGCAGCGATGCGTCCCTCATACCTTTTTAGATATGCTGACGCCGCCGCATACCGCCTTATCCCCCTGCACAATCGCATAGCTTACATTACAAGCATTCATTCTGAATACTTGTAAATGGCCGTGTATTGACACTCCCCCTCTCCGGATTGGACGGATCCCTCCATCCGGAGAAGGGGAGTTTTAATACACGGAGCGCGGCCATTTACACGTTTTTAGAATGAAAGCTTGTAATGCGCTACGCCAAGGATCTCCAAACTACGGCCCTCCAGCTGTTTCGGAACTACATTTCCCATGAGGCATTGTAAAACTCTGACATTCACAGACACGACTAAGCATTATGGGAATTGTAGTTCCTGAACAACTGGAGGGCCATAGTTTGGAGACCCGCGATTGTGCAGGGGGATACGGCGGTATGCGGCAGAGGCGGCATCAGCATATCTAAAAAGGTATGAGGGACGCATCGCTGCAATATGGGGGACATACATGGCTGCATATGTGGGGGACATGGCTGCATTTGGGGACACATTTAAAAAAAAGTATCGGTATTCGGTATCGGCGACTACTTGAAAAAAAGTATCCGTACTTGTACTCGGTCCTAAAAAAGTGGTATCGGGACAACCCTAGAAAATACCTAAAAAAAATGTATGCTGAGAACATTAAACAATGAGGGATAGTTATTTCAGTCCATTACAAACACATGGCACTATGATAACCTAGGACAGTGATGGCGAACCTTGGCACTCCAGATGTTTTGAAACTACATTTCCCTTGATGCTCCACTATACTGCAGAATGCATGAGCATCATGGGAAATGTAGTTCCAAAACATCTGGGGTGACAAGGTCGCCATCACTGACCTAGGAGATAAAATAAAAACACAAACCTTATAAATTAATTAAAGAACAAAGAAAAGACTGTTTCAGGCAAAAAATAAATTTAATGATTCAGCCAAGATCTGGCATTGGAATGGCCCCCCTACCCATAAAGTAGTCCACATATGCCTGACGCACAGCACGTGCGTTTCGGGGGGCCAATTGGGGATGGGCAGCCTCACGAGCCGCCTCTGGAATGTCAACAGGGTCATCAGGCAAAAGGGTTAGGTAAGTAGAAGAATGTCTTCTTAAATAGTTGTGTAAAATGCAGCAGCATGTAATTATATAATTCAACTTGTATTCGGCCATGTTTATGGCAGTCAGAAATAGCCGGAAACGGCTGGCCATGATGCCAAAGGCATTTTCCACCACACGTCTGGCTCTGGCCAGCCTGTAATTAAACACCCTCCTCTCAGGGGTGAGGGCGCGTTGGGGAAATGGCCTCATGAGGTGAGGACCCAAGGCGAAAGCCTCATCTGCAACAAAAACGAAGGGCAGACCCTCTTCATTCTCCTCCGCAGGCGGCAATCCCAGGTCCTCGGAAAGAAGCCGTTGGGCGAACTCCGTCTCGGCAAAGACACCACCGTCCAAGATCCGCCCATTTTTCCCAACATTCAGATACAAGAACTCGTAATTGGCAGACACCACCGCCATCAGAACAACACTGTGGAACCCCTTGTAGTTATAATAATGGGATCCACTATGGGGTGGTGGCATGATGCGGACGTGCTTGCCGTCAATAGCTCCTCCGCAGTTTGGAAAATTCCATCGCCGGGAGAAGTCCGCTGCCACAGTCTGCCATTCCTGTGGCGTGGTGGGGAACTGTAGATACCAAAAAAAATTTAAAAATATCAAACAAACATTCCTAAAAGAACATCCCAAAACATTTTTTGATACCAAAAAAACAAACATTAATTTGAAGTATTATTAACCACTTCCTTACTGGGCATGTAAACCCCCTTCCTGACCATGTGAAATTTCAGCTTGCGCCACTGCGTCGCTTTAACTGACAATTGCGCGGTCGTGCGATATGTTTACCAAACAAAATTGGCGTCCTTTTTTCCCCACAAATAGAGCTTTCTTTTGGCTGGTATTTGGTCACCTCTGCGGTTTATATTTTTTGCGCTATAAACAAAAAACGACGACTATTTTGAAAAAAAATACAATATTTTTTACTTGTTGCTATAAAATAAAAAATTCATTTTAGGGCGATACGTATTCTTCTACATATTTTTGGTTAAAAAATAAAAATAAAAAAAAATCGCAATAAGTGACTGGTTTGCGCAAAAGCTATAGCACCTACAAAATAAGGGACAGAATTATTATTTGTTATTTATTTTTTTACTAGTAATGGTGGCGATCTGCGATTTTTATTGCGACTGCGACATCATGGCGGACACATAGGACACTTTTGACACATTTTTGGCACCATTCACATTTATACTGCAATCAGTGCTATAAATATGCACTAATTACTGTATAAATGTGACTGGCAGGGAAGGGGTTAACACTAGGGGGTGAGGAAGGGGTTAATGTGTATCCTGCATTGTGTTCTAACTGTGGGGGGAGGGGGGGTGACCGATCTGTGTCCCCATGTATAAGGAACACTGATCGGTCGGCTCTCTCCAGTGACAGGATGCTGTCATTGTGAGAGGCGGCAATGAGAAATGATCTCATATGTTTACATATGAGATCATCTCTCATTGGCTGCACAGATCGCATCGCAAACGGCCACTCTGATTGGCCGTTCGCGGCGAGCTGTGATTGGCTGTGTCCAAGGGACACGGCCAGTACACAAGTTCCCCGCTGCGCGCTCTGGAGCGCACGCTGGGAACACAGAAAGAGGCTGCCGTGAAAACACGGCAGCCCAGAGATTTAGAACCACCCTGCGGCCGCATATAGTCGTACGGCCGTAGGGAAGTAGTTAAAAATTGGAAAAATAAGAAGGGATCACTAAAGCAGATTAATCACACCCTCTGATGGTCACAATCCTACAAAAAATAAGGGGAGTGGAGGCCCAAGATGAGTTTGAGACCTCTAAAAAAATTTAAATACTAAAAAATGTTAATTTATACAATTACAAAAAAAAGAGGGGGGGGGGTTGTGCGTGCACTACAATATAGGACAAAATATAGGGGGATATAGGGACTTCTATAGACAGCACTACAATATAGGACAAAATATAGGGGGATATAGGGACTTCTATAGACAGCACTACAATATAGGACAAAATATAGGGGGACTAGGCTAGGTGGGTTTGGGACACAAAAAAAAAAAAAACCTGGACAGGTTGGCAAAACAAAAGATGCATGTAGGAGCAAATATAAAATGAATACAGCATGCATGGAGATGAAAGGGAACATTACCAGCAGATCACAAACAGGTTAATTAGGGACTGTTTAAAACCAAACAAATTGAAACAAATACAAAAGCCTAAATAAAACATAGTTTGTGCATTTAAAGGGCACCACTTACCTTAATATAGTCCTCCTGCAGAACATGAATGATGGCAGAACAGGTCTGGGGAATTATGAGGCCCAGAGCCTGGGGGGAGATGCCCGTCGAGAACTTCAAGTCCTGCAGACTTCTCCCTGTTGCCAGGTACCGCAAGGTGGCAACTAGCTGCTGCTCAGCAGTGATGGCTTCCCGCATAACGGTGTCCTGCCTGGTGATATAAGGCGACACCGAAGCCAAAAGCTGCTGGAATACGGGGTCAGACATCCGAAGAAAATTCCTGAAATCATCAGGGTTATTTTCTCGGATCTCCCGCAGCAGAGGCATATGAGAGAACTGGTCCCTGCGAAGAAACCAGTCCTTGGCCCACAAAGTCCTTCTCGCCCTCCTCAAGGACCGGAGCCGGGATGCAGCACACATCCTAACAAGAAGCACAGCACGATCTCGGCGACGAGAACGTACCCGCAACATGGCTAGAAAACGGTCGTCAAATCAGATCGCACTAAAACACTGCTCTGAAGTACAGAAATGCCTTTGAAGAACGGACCTGCAAAACAGGAACGTGTAGACAAGAACGCACTGCCAAAACAGATACGGTCGGAAAACAAGCACTGTATCACAAATACGACCCCAAAAGCACAAACTGTACGACAGTAAACTATATTAAAGCACGAAGACTGAAAAGCGCAAATCGTCTCTCACCAAACTTTTACTAACACGCAGCAACACGATATCAGCAAAAGAGGCCGTCTTCCGCATGGAAATGACCCTTTATAGTTCCGTCGTACGTGATGGACGTCACGGCGCTTTGCTAGACTTTTTGGGAAAAACGATGGTGTGTACGCACAGTCGTTTTGGAAAATGAAGTTTGAAAAACGTCATTTTTTTTCATGAAATAAAACGTCGTTTTTTTCATCGCAAAAAGTGATCGTGTGTACGCGGCATAACAGGTCTATAGTTACTAGGTAAAGACTTTGTTCCCTTTTTAAATATGGGCACCACATTGGCTTTATGCCAATCCAGTGGTACTATTCCTGTCATTAATGAGTCCCTAAATATTAGATACAGTGGCTTTGAAATTTCAGAGCTCAATTCTTTTAGGATCCGTGGGTGGATGCCATCTGGTCCAGGTGCTTTATCCACCTTTATTCTGTCTAAATATTTCAGGACCATATCACTTTTGAGCCATTGTGGATTTGGGGCTGTGTCACTCCCATCCCCATTATGGACAAGAGCTCCCTCATTCTCCATTGTATACACAGAGCTGAAGAAAGCATTTAATAAATTTGCCTTCTCTATGTCCTCAGTCACCCAGTCTAGATTATTTTGTAAAGGGCCTACATGCTCAGACTTGACCTTTTTACTATTAACCACTTGCTTACTGGGCACTTACACCCCCCTCCTGCCCAGGTAAAATTTCAGCTTCCGGCACTGCGTCGCTTTAACTGACAATTGCGCGGTCGTGCGACGTGGCTCCCAAACAAAATGTATGTCCTTTTTTCCCCACAAGTAGAGCTTTCTTTTGGTGGTATTTGATCGCCTGTGCGATTTTTATTTTTTGCGCTATAAACAAAAAAGAGCGACAATTTTGAAGAAAAATACAATATTTTTTACTTGTTGCTATAATAAATATCCCAATTAAAAAAAAAAACATTTTTTTTTTCTCAGTTTAGGGCGATACGTATTCTTCTACATATTTTTGGTAAAAAAAAAAAAAAAATCGCAATAAGCGACTGGTTTGCGCAAAAGTTGTAGCGCTTACAAAATAGGGGAGAGAATTATTATTTTTTATTATTTTTTTTTTTACTAGAAATGGCGGCGATCTGCGATTTTTATTGGTACTGCGACGTTATAGCGGACACATCGGACACTTTTGACACATTTTTGGCGCCATTCACATTTATTCTGCGATCAGTGCTATAAATATGCACTAATTACAGTATAAATGTGACTGGCATTGAAGGGGTTAACACTAGGGGGTGAGGAAGGGGTTAAATGTGTATGCTAGGTGTGTTCTAACTGTAGGGGGAGGGGGGGGTGACTGGGGGGGTGACCGATCTGTGTCCCTATGTAGGAAGGAACACAGATCGGGCTCCTCCTCTCCAGAGACAGGACATTGTCTCTGTGTGAGCCGGCAATGAGAGATGATCTATGAGAGATCATCTCTCATTGGCCCACAGATCGCATCACAAACGGCCGCTCTGATTGGCCGTTTGCCGCGATCTGTGATTGGCCGTGTCCAAGGGACACGGACAACACAGGGCTTCCCCGCAGCGCGCTGTACAGCGCGCGCTGGGAAAGCCAGAATGACATGCCGTCAAATGACGGCATGTTGGATTTTCAGGCCTGCGCTGTTGCCGTCATCCGACGGTAGCGCGGGCCTCAAGTGGTTAATATATTTAAAGAATTTTTTGGGGTTTGTCCTACTATCTTTTGCAATCTGACGTTCATTTTGAATTTTTGCATCCTTGATTTCCTTTTTACATATTCTATTATATTCTTTGTAACATTTAAACGACACTAGTGTTCCTTCATTTTTATATTTTTTAAAAGCTATTTTCTTATTGTTTATAGCTTTTTGAACTTTGACCGTGAGCCACATAGGTTTTATCTTTAGCCTTTTAAACTTATTGCCCATGGGAATATACTTTGCAGTGAGATTCCAAAGAGTCTTTTTGAAGAATTCCCATTTCTGTTCTGTGTTCATCGGTGCCAATATTCCCTCCCAGTCCAAGCCCTGGAGAGCAGTCCTCATTCTTTGAAAATTTGCTCTCTTGAAATTAAGTGTTTTTATCTTTCCTGTATGTATTTCTTGCTTATAGTTTACATTAAACGAAATCATGTTATGATCACTGCTACCCAGGTGTTCCTTTATCTGAACATTAGTAATGAGCTCTGCATGGTTTGAGATTACCAGGTCCAACAGAGCATCATTCCTAGTTGGGGCCTCAATAAACTGGACCATAAAATTGTCCTGCAATAGGTTTTTAAATTTTTGTCCTTTAACTGTCCCAGAAATTCCATTATTCCAGTCAATTTCTGGGTAGTTAAAATCCCCCATTATTATCACCGTCCAAGCCCTTGCAGCCCTTTCCATCTGTGCAAGGAGCCGAGTCTCCACCTCCTCATTAACATTGGGTGGTCTATAACAAACTCCAATGATTAACTTTGAACTACGCACATCTGTATGCAGTTCCACCCATAATGCTTCAACTTCATCACACTTTCCATCAACCAGGTCCTCTTTCACGCTTGCTTTGAGGTCACTTCTCACATAGAGACAAACCCCTCCACCTTTCCTTTTTACCCTGTCTTTCCGAAAGAGAGCATAGCCAGGAATATTAATAGCCCAGTCATGTGAGGATTGAAGCCAAGTTTCAGCAATACCGATTACATCATAGCTCTCCTCATGCACCAGAGCTTCCAACTCACCTGTTTTGCTAGGAAGGCTTCTGGCATTGGTGAACAAACACTTAAATGTATTGTTACATTTTTCGCTGGCGTTATTCATATGATTCATATCATTTTTAGTAGTGCAAATGTCACTATAATTTCCAATGTCTGTTTGCAACATGGGAACTTTCTTGTCACCTGCCATAACCCCACCTCCATCTATCCCCATTCCACTCTCCATTAATGTCTGACCCCTAACTGACCTGTGTGCCCAATGTAATTCACGTTCACCCTCCCCCCTCAAGTCTAGTTTAAATACTCCTCCAGCATTCCCCTAAACCTCTCCCCCAGCACAGCAGACCCCCTTCCATTCAAGTGCAAACCATCTTTAGCATATAGGTTGCACCCCAATGAAAAGTCATCCCAGTGCTCTAGAAACCCAAATCCCTCCTTCCTACACCAGGTCTTTAGCCATGCATTCAGCTCTCTAATCTCCCCCTGCCTTTCCTGTGTTGCGCATGGCACAGGCAATATTTCAGAGAATATCACCTTGGAGGTCCTTCCCTTCATCTTGCAGCCTAGTTCTTTAAATTGATTCTTAAGGAGCCTCCACCTTCCATGTATACTATCATTGGTTCCAACATGGACCAAGACAGCTGGGTCATGTTGAACTTCTGGTCACAAGTATGAGAGAGTGAGAGCGATAACACCTAATTTAAAACACCTGCTCCCCATTCACACATGGGACCCTGTAACACTAATGAGTCACATGACAACGGGGAGGGAAAATAGCTAATTGGGCCCAATTTTGACATTTTCACTTAGGGGTGTGCTCGCTTTTGTTGCCAGCGGTCTAGACATTAACCACTTCCCGCCCGGACAATGGCAAAATGACAGCGGGGCGGTGGTTCAATTAACCTGCCTGGACGTCATATGACATCCAGCGGGATAACAGCAGCCCCGCTGGGGCGCACATCGCGGCGATCGGTGGTGCAGCGTGTCAGTCTGACACAACTCTACACCGATCTTGGTAATGAGCCTCCGACAGAGGCTCATTACCATGTGATCAGCAAATCTCCAATCATGTCTAATCACAATGTAAACAGCAAGATTAATTGATTGGCTTTTCCTCACTCACGGCACAACAGACGCGGGTAGAGGAGAGACGATCGACTGCTCTCCTGACAGGGGGGGTCTGTGCTTATTGTTTATCAGTGCAGCCACCCCCCTCGGATGCCCGCCCAGGACCACCAGGATGCCACCAGGACCACCAGGGAAGGCCAGAACACTGGACCACCAGATATGCCACCCTAGACTACCAGGGAAATACCAATCAGTGCCCAGGCAGCTGCCAATCAGTGCCCATCCAAAATGTCTGCCAGTGCCATGAGTGATGCCTGTCGGTACCATTTATCAGTGCCGCATATCAGTGCTCATCAGTGCCCACCAGTGCCTCAGCATCATATCTGGACATTATATAGGATGTTCTACATGAAAATGCAGCCTGCCTTAGAGGGCTCACTCCTCCAGACTAACATCCACCCTGCCGGCCCCTCCCACCAGCCATGATCTGTCTGCTTTGCACAGAGAAGCACAGAGACTCAGTAATGGCATCACTAGGACTAATATATGGTAATGTAATCAAAACTGAAAGGCTTTATCTAAAATTGTCATTGGCATGGTGATAAGGTAGAAAAGGAGGAATCAGGGAAGGCAAAACATGCAGAATAAACTGCAGCTTTAAACAGAAGTAAGACACAAACTAACTTTACTCCAATTTTTTTTTATATGGAAACTAAATAGAAAAAGCAATATGACTTTAAAAACCTTGATTGAATAGGGTCAATAATATCTTATAATTGGGTAGTTCCCTTAGAAGAAGAGTCTGCATACCATAGTTTAATATTGCACCATATTTCTACTGAGTCTCTATACTTTGCAGTGTCTGGGAAACCTTCCAAATTAATGAACTTATAAGGCAGAGTTATAATGATAGAAAAGATATGACACCTCGCTCCATGGGAGCTCAGTCTGTCTTTAGTAAATTCAGTCCATCAATGTTTTTTGAGATCAGTTGCCACCAATAGTGACATAAGTTACCTAGTATATACCCTAAACATAGCACAGCTGCCCTCTTGCACTCACTTTTGTTGGTCATCAGACCTGTAGATTAATCTTGTCATTCTTACTGATCCTCACCTTTGCAGTTAGTGAATTCTGTCAGACACAACGTTAGGAGCTTTAACCTCTGTGCTCCTTAATTGATCAGCCGAATTGAGGCAGCCTAAGTCTCAGATCAATCTTTCTTTTCAATTTCCCCACTGTTGACCTCTTCAGCTTGATGAAATGGAAACAGAAAAGATGAAGTCAGTAGAACAAGTTATTGATTTTATTGCAGAAAACTAGCAGAAGTGGCCACAAATACCATGTAGTAGAATGGAGGACAGGTAAAGGAGCTTTTTGAAAGGAGCAAGATAGAGGTCGATAAGTAGATAGTTGATAGTGCCAAATACGGCTAGCACTAATGACCAAAGGGTCATAGAGTAGGAGTAATGATTAAGAACAACAAAAGGCAAGGAAAGGACTAGTCTGTGTAAGATAAGGGCCTGATACATGAAGCTGCAATGTCACATACCAAAGGCTTAAAGTGGTTTTAAAAGAAATGTTTTATTTTTTTTTACCTTAAGGGGGTTGTAAAGCTACATTTCTTTTTTTACCTATATCTAATCTATATGCTGCATAGATCGGGAATCTATCTATTATTTCTGCCAAAATTGTTGTCTTAGGCCTCGTACACACGACCGAGGAACTCGTCATAAATGAAACATCATTTTCCTCGACGCGTTCCTTGTTAGGCTTGTCGAGAATCTTGACAAGCTTTCTTTGCGTACACACAGTCAAGACCAAATCTCCTCGTTCTCAAATGCGGTGACGTAAAACACGTACGACAGCACTATAAGGCTCCATGCACACTGACGCTGATAAAAGCTATAAAAAAAAACGCAAATTTCGGGCGTTCAGAAAAAAGCCAATAAACTCCAAAGCTCATTAACACTGAAAAACGCCCAGGTGTGTTCAGTTCAGTTTATAGGCTTTAAAAAAAAAAAAGCCAAAATGCCAATAAACTGCAGTTTATCAGCTTCAGTGTGCATGGAGCCTAAAGGGGAAGTTTGATTGCACTGGCGCCACCCTTCTGAGCATGTGCGGGTTTCTAAGCATACACACGAATGTGTTTCTCGTCGAAAACCAGCCCGACGAGGAACGCGACGAGCAAATTGAGACTCCCGACGAGGAAAAAGAGAACTTGTTCTCTTTTTTTCTCATCGAGTTCCATGACAGTTTTCTCGATTAAAAACATACACACAACCTTTTTTCTCGGCAAAAAAGCTCTGCCACCAAGTTTCTTGATGGATTCTGTCAAAAACGGTCGTGTGCATGAGGCCTAACCTGTTATATAGATAAAGTTTTTCAGCACTTTCTCCTTTAGTGTATGTTCGATTGCCTTAGCTGCCACTTTTTGCCTCAACATCATGTGTTAATTGGAACTAAAATTCCCTTGATTTTTAGCGGCATCGCGCATTTGCGCAGATTCTCATTTCAATTAAAATTATTTCAATAACATGGCAGACAGCGTCTCCCCGCAGGGATGTAGTCCCAAGAGCGGGGGTGCACACGTCTGGTAATCCCCATGCAGAACTTAGATGAGGGGGCAAGCTTATAGAAGAAGAACAGGAAGTAACAAAATCGGACACCTAAAAGAAGCATTTAAAAAGGAAAATTAAGGAAAAAGTAAGTGAACACACAGTACACTACCTTAATCACTTCCATATCAGGCATTTACGCACCTTTCTGCCTAAGCCAATTTTCAGCTTTCAGCATTGTCGCAATTTGAATGACAATTGCGCGGTCATGCTACATTTTTTTATCATTTTGTTCCCACAAATAGAGCTTTCTTTTGGTGGTATTTGATCACTTCTTTGTTTTTTGTTTTTTTTTGCACAACAACAAAAAAAAAACAACATTTAAAAAAAATAAAAAAGTTTTCATTTTTTTCTGTAATTTTTTTGTAAATAAGTACATTTTCTTCTTCAATTACGGGCACTGATATGGCTGCACTGATGGGCACTGATAAGGCGGCACTAATGGGCACTGATAAGGTGGCACCAATGAGGTGGCACTGATAAAGGAGGCACTGATGGGCACTGATGGTCACTGATAGGCGGCACTGATGGGCACTGATAGGTGGCGCTGGTATGCGGCACTGATAAGCACTCATAGGCGGCACTGATGGGTACTTATGGGTGGCACTGATGGGTACTTATGGGTGGCACTGATAGGTGGCACAGATGGGCACTGATTGGTGGGCACTGATGGGCATGGATGGTCACTGAGAGGTGGCACTGATGGACACTGAGGGGTGGCACTGATGGACACTGAGGGGTGGCACTGATGGTGGCATTGCTGGGCACTTTTTCAAATGTTTCCTATGTTGTTCCCATGTTGCCAGTCAGTGCCCATAAACAATTAGCGTATACCCCCCTATCAGGAGAGCCGCCAATCAGACGCGAGTGTGGAAGAACTGATCAACGACTCTTCCTGTTTACATCGTGATCAGCCGTGATTGTACACGGCTGATCACGTGGTAAAGAGCCTCCGCCGGAGGCTCTTTACTGAAATCGGAGATGCAGGGTGTCAGACTGACACTCCACACCACCGATCACTGCGCTGCATGCCCCCACGGGCGCACACTGGCATGTTATCTTGCTGGACGTCAATAGATGTCCAGTCAGGATTTCAGAACCACTTCCGGGACCTCAATTGTCTATTGACCGGGCGGGAAGTGGTTAAAGGAACATGATTAGAAGAAAAAAAAATAACCTTTAGTATTACTTTAATGTATTCTCTAGCTGCTCTCCCCATTCCCCCCTTTAACAGCCGCCTGGGCTTGTCTGCTGCAGCTCTTCTCTACTCTCTCTCCTCTCACAGGTGAGTCAGCAGCGGCAGGAACCATTGAAGTGAGGAAAGATCAGAGCTTGGGGCCAAGCAGTGCTGTGTATGTCTATAGATGTGCACAGCACTACTCAGGATCAAGCCTGCACATGTGCCCCCATAGCAAGTGTCTTTGTATGGGGCACATGAAGAAGATGAGGAGTCAAAGAGCACCTGTGGAGGAACCCAGAATAAGAGGTTTGGACCACTCTGTGTAAAACCTGTGCAAACAGCAGGTAAGTATAACATGTTTATTGTGTTAATAAAACAAAACATAAAGCATTGAAAGCCCCTTAGAGGGACTTTAAAACATAGAATAGTAATGATTGACACATCAAAATAGAAAAAGTTTCAGTGCCTGAAGTTTGTTTTGGAAAAGTCTAATGAGTTTTGTAAAGCGTGCTATTTTTCCCTTGTGACCCTAATGCCTGATTTACTCAATTATTTTTGCAGGCTGACAAAGCTAATTTTGTGTGCTATGATTGATTTAACTTTTTTATCTGCTCTTAAAAAGCTAGACTTCAGGCAGATATAAAAGACAAAAGTTAATGCATCATTGTATTCATCAAGAAATCATACAATTTATTTTTGAAGTGAAAACAATTTAAATACATACATTTCACTTCTAAAAAGAAGAAGTCAGACTAGGGTGAGCTGCATGTTAATGTCCTGGCAAGGAACATGCTGAAAGGAGGAAAGGGCAGAGTATGTGAAGAGATGATGTAATCACTTTACTGCTGCTTCTTTAGCCCTAGCGGTGGTTCCCGCAATTTGCTGGGAGAGTGTATAGCTGGGAGAGTGTAGCTTGGTGCCTACAGAGTAATGTGGTATATGTCTCTGTTTTCTGTATTTTAAAAAGTTATGAACAGTAGATTCATTGTGGTGTGCTGTGGTGTCAGGGCTATACTGTACAATGCATTGTGGTGCTATTCACAATGAATGGCAAAGCAACTCACCACACATAGAGCAGGTGTGTTGCCATGCCCTTTAATGCTTTGCTCAGTCCAACACAGTAGTAATATGGAATCTGGCAAGAGGAACCACTTAAGGTTTCACAGGAACAAGGAGATTGACAACCTAGAAGTGTTGTTTTCAGTAGAGTAAAGCCTCATACGCTTGTTTTACTCGGCAAGAACCAGCAAGAAAACTGCTGGCAGAGCTTTCTTGCCGAGTATACCAAGCGCGTGTACGAGGCTTTCAGGTTTCTCGTCAAGAAAACTGCCTAAAATCTCGACGAGAAAAATAGAGAACATGTTGAGTGAGCGAGTGAGTAACTTGTATAGCGCTACAAATGCAAACTCAATTGCCTCAAGACGCTGTATCCAATGTCATCTTCCAGCCACGCTTCAGAATAGATGTGTCTTAAGTTTTTTTCTGAAGGCCCGATGGTTCACTTCCATCCGAATGTCTGTAGGTAGAGCGTTTCATAGTCCTTGGACTGCGAATCTTCGTTCGCCTTTAGATTTGTAGCGGGACTTGGGGATTTGGAGGAGGTTCTGATTAGTTGATCGTAGGGCCCGATTTGGGGTGTAGTGTTTTATTTTCTCGCATAAGCATTGCGGCGCGATTTCTTGTGTGCATTTGTGGGTAAAGCAGAGGGTCTTGAATGTCACCCGATCCTTTACGGCTAGCCAGTGGAGGGACCTCAAGACCAGGAAGATTGGTTCTCACATTTCTCGTCGTGATTCTCGGCAGTGTTTTCCTGCCTAGAAACCCAAGAGTGTGTATACTTACCTGTCGCCGTGGAAACCTTTGCATGCTCGAAATTACTTTGAAGCATGCGCTTCCTAGGCATAGGTAGGGTGCAGCAAGATGGCGGCGAAGACATTGAATGTGACGAGTGCATGCTCGTCATTCGCGATGACGTCACAACGTTCTTGCCTTCCAAAAGAACCGCGGTTCTTTTGAAAGGAGTGTCTGTACACTTGCTAAGAATCTCGTCAGGAAAAACAGTTTTTTTCCTGATGAGATTCTGGCCCGTGTGTACAGTGCTTCATTCTCTTGAACAGAGCACTGTTCTGGTGGTACAGGCAACTCTGTTTGGGGATGATTCTTTTTATGTCCTTGAATGCAAAAACAAAACCAGAGCTGGTGAAAGGTGCACTTGAAATGTGATGATTATGAATTAGCTTTTGAACTTTGGAAATAGTTTATTGTGTTTTTTTTTTTACAGTGCAGAAAACTAAAGTTTAATGTTGAATAGACTGGTATGAAAAGATAATAAAGAAGACAAGTGAAAGTACACTTCCATGGTGTTACAAATATCCTGGGGACAATTTTAATGGACTGTGATATTTGTAAAAGCTTTTAAGATCATTATGTTCCTTTCTATGCTAATTTCATTTGAGGTGAACACAATGAAAACAAACAATCTGAGCAAGAACACTTATTCCAAAACAGTAGACCTCACTCTTGTTAATAATAAGTATTTGACTTGATGTATTCAAGTGCTCAAACTTTGAAAATGTTCTGCAGTAGAATGTCAAATGTTTTATTAGTAAATGTTATAACAACAGCAGAGTGTATATTATAGGTCCATTGTATCGATTTTGTATTTATAGGATTGTTTTGGATTTAGTTTTGGCTGTAACATGCCCAATGCCCCGAGAACTTTTTTTAGAGTTCTGAAAATTCACAAATATTTTCATATTAAAGAACTAAATTTAAGAACAAACTAAATTTAGATTGCAGCTTATTGGTAATTATACTGTATGTGTTGGTATTCATTTTATTTTAACACATGTGGAAAATACCTGTGGAACTTGCCAGAAATGCAGTGTTATTGTGACTTCCTGGGAAATGAAAGAACAGAAGCAAAAACAATGTTATCTTTCTTGTATGTAGCGCCCTTGTACTTCCAAGTATGGACGCTGTCTAAATTTAGAGAGGAATGAGAGATTTACTTAGCTCTCATCCATGTGATTTATGTTAATCTAGTCACTGTGTTGTGTTGTCGTTTCATTCTGTGTTCCAAAGATGCCTTTCCATCTCGGAGCGACAGGTGGCGGCAGTGGAGACCAGTGGGAGCGCCTTCTTGCCAGCAGCCAATCAGGGGAGGTTTTACCTTGCAGGGCATGCTGGGGGAGGGTACTTCTTTAGGGCGCCATTTTGGCATCGGGAGTTCGAGGTTGAATCCAGGTGCGGCACCCACCTTTAGGGTGTGCGCACATCACGGGCCCCGGCGTTATGGCCTGACTCCTGACTCTGGGCCCTCATGGCCCGGAGCAACTAAAGCTGCAGAGGGGCCCCAGTGCCTTACTGGGTCCTCACTTCTATGTGCGAGTTGTGCTGTTCGGTGGGGAGTCAGTCTGAGGAGAGCCCAGAGGCAGGCGATCCAATAGGGCCTAGACAAGCCATCCGTGATCAAGGTGACCGGACACCGGGAGTTTGTTTTATGGCAACCTGTCAGTCGATCACCTAAAATAAAAGACTACCTGAAGACAATTCAGGCAATTACTTTACTGAGAAGGAATTGCTCCATCAATTTACATTCCAGAGCAAGGGCCTGTGGCAGAGGCACCACTTCTATTCCATTGAGCCAAGTCTGTGGCTGAGGCTTGTTTTCCTTCTCAGAGTTCCGAGTGATACTCCGGCTGCCAGTTCTGTGAGAGAGACTGTAACGAGGCAAAGGTATCGTTGGAGCAGGACTGCTTCTGTAAATCGTTAAAGCCTGAACCTGCAACTTCTTCTTTCACCATCTTTCCTCTAACCACCTGAAGTTACCTGTTGCCGTGTTGGGCACAAGAATAAAAGCACAGAAAATGACATTTTGCTGTTTAGACATTCTATCATTGCTCACACCATCTACTTTTCATCATACCTCTAGACATGCTACAGAGGTAACACACGGATCCCAAATCTAACCAGCGGCTCCTGCGGGGGTAGCACTACATATAAATTACTATTCACATCACCCCCACCCTCAATGTAATGGATTTGAACAAAGGCAGACATGGTTGATGCCCAGACTGGGTGACATAAAGGAATCATTGCAGCCACCAAGGGAAGGAGGTGTTTTATTTGCAGGTTTACCAGGTAAAAATAAAGGGATTAAGGTCTGCAAAAAAAAAAGCTAATGCAGCCACCACATCTGAGAACTTGGGCCAAAATCCATTTGAACATTAGTAAGTTAGTAATTAGTGAGTAATTAAACACATTAGTAAGTACCAATATTTTATTCTCGTACAGTTTCTTTCATTGGGCTGTAAACATTTTGGGCAGTCAACACCAGTGGCGGTGCGTCCATAGGGACGCCAGAGCGCCGCCCCCTCTGGATCGCTCACAGTTAGTAAAATATACAGACTCATACACTGTATTAATCTGTATATTTTCGCCGCTGCTGTGCACTATTCAGCTGACCGGACATTGGGCGCGGGTCAGCTGAATAGCGGCAGCTGACTGGCTGTGTGGAAATGCCTATCAGAGCCGCTGGCTCTGATAGGCTTTCCGAGTACAGCCCTGAGACTGTAGTCGGCTTCCTGAAGCTTATCCTCGGGACGTACCGGCCGTGCGTTCCGAGGATAAGACTGACAGGCGTCTCAGCCAATCAGGTAATCTGATTCTGGTAATCAGTAAGCTGATTGGCTGAAGCGTCATCAAGGGCGGGACGAGGGACATAGAGGGACGGTAGAAGCCAGAAAGGTAAGTGCCAGGGGGTACTGGGCACAGTGGCTACAAGTGGGGGCACAGTGGCGACAAGTGGGGGCACAGTGGCGACAAGTGGGGGCACAGTGGCGACAAGTGGGGGCACGGTGGCGACAAGTGGGGGCACGGTGGCGACAAGTGGGGGCACAGTGGCGACAATTGGGGGCACAGTGGTGACAAGTGTCTGCCAATCAGGTAATCTGATTCTGGTAATCAGTAAGCTGATTGGCTGAAGCGTCATCAAGGGCAGGACGAGGGACATAGAGGGACGGTAGAAGCCAGAAAGGTAAATGCCAGGGGGTACTGGGCACAGTGGCTACAAGTGGGGGCACAGTGGCGACAGGTGGGGGCACAGTGGCGACAAGTGGGGGCACGGTGGCGACAAGTGGGGGCACGGTGGCGACAAGTGGGGGCACGGTGGCGACAATTGGGGGCACAGTGGTGACAATTGGGGGCACAGTGGCAACAATTGGGGGCACAGTGGCTGTGCGATGCTTCCACCACCATGAAGCATGGTGGTGGAAGCATCATACATTTGAGATGTTTTTCTTCAGCTGGAACATGGGTCTTGGTAAAGATAGAGGGAATTATGAACAGTTCCATACACCAGTCAATATTGGCACAAAACCTTCAGGCTTTTGATAGAAAGCTGAACATGATTTTTCAGCATTAAAATGACCCAAAGCATACATCCAAATCAACAAATGAATCGCTTCACCAGAAGAAGAATAACTACTTCAGATCCGTGCTATAGCCGAAAGACGGCTACAGCATGGACCTGAATTGCCGGGAGGGAATTCCTGGACATCCTCCCGTGCTCGAGCGGCTCGTGTACCCCCTGCAAGGCGTATGCAGCGCGCTCTGTGATCAGCGAGTCAATGAGACTCGGCTGATCACATATTGGAGTAAGGGGTCGATCCCGATGACAGCTGATCTTGTGATATAAACAGAGCCGGTAATCGGCTATTTTTTCTCCTCACGCTAATAGCAGAAATGCTAACCACTAAGCCACTGTGCAGACCAGTTTTGTGTTTACTTGGTCATCCCTAAGCCCAGTCTTTACCCTTGCCTGTTGATGGCACTGGAGCATTAGCACATTAGCATTAGATAATTAAGTATTAGAGCACAAGTATGCAATAATGCTGGGTTATGAATATTTATGACCCCCTTGCCAACAACTAGTAGGTTTAATGTCAGTGGTGCATGGTGTGAGTGTAAATATTTGGTTGTGACCTTGTGAAACTCTCTTGCAAATGGGCTCCTCCATGGGGGTGTGTGTACGTTGGATGCTCAAGTGCTCAAGAGAATGTGCAAACGTCTAGGGCCTAAGCTTACCCTGCCGATTGGATGTGGTCTTCCAGGGCACGGTGTGGCTTTCTCTTTTTGGTCTAACCACCAGTCTGCTGTGACCTTGATCTATGCTATGGAACTACTTAACCCTATACAGGCTAAGAGGGTCCAAGAGCTTTTGAAAAGTATCATTGTTACGAAATGTATAATGGTATTATCTTTTGGAATTTTTCATGTAATATCAGGTACAATAATTGGGTAAAAGTGTGAAATTTTTTGGGTACATGTGATAATTGCAAATGTATTATTTATAGCAAACCTTTGTCTACAATGTTGCAGCTGCCTAAGTAGCCTTAATGTGAAGCTCATAAGAAGGAGAGAAGAAAGAGGTGAGAAAATGTATTCTCCGCTGATCTGCAAATTGATTGTGTTTCATTAGTTGAAAGCTATAAAGAGTTTTTACAGCGTTCATTAGAAAAAAGGTAATGCTTTCTGCGGTGAGCAATAAAAAAACAGTTCTGCGAAAAAAAAAGGATTTGTTTTTTGCCTCTTGAAACTTGACTAGAAAAAGTTTTCTCTGATGACATGTGATTAGATAAAACTTTAAGGTTTATAAGGTTCAGCCTGTACTTTTTCATTTTCAAAATATCAGTAAGAAGAATAGTGCACCATTCTCTTGTTTAAGCTGACCAAACACGGATCAAAATGCGGCCAGCTCAGCAGGGACCGGCTGATTTTTAATCCATGTATGGACACCCTGGCTGTACATAAGTCAATCCATCGATTAACTTGGGTACAACCAACCTGTTGGGTTTTTCCTGAATGATTAGTGCTGCAAGCTAAAAGGCTGCAACACTAATCATAGTGTTTTGCCAGCAGGGTAGGCTACCCATGCCCCCCCCCCCCCCCGCTAGCAGGACACAAAAGTGCTGTGTGTGTTGATAAGGGAATTGAACAATTCTCTTTCCTTTCACTCATGGATGTGCATCAAACCAGACTGAAGAATGATTAAACTACGAGTGATATTGAATTCACCAGAAATCAGCTTCCTATCCTCATACCCAGCAAATAAGCCAATTTTCTGTTCAATGGTAAGTCTTATGGGAGTTGGATTTTCTTTCTCTGAGTAAGGTAGTAAAAACAAAGTCAGGGGATACTTTTATCTTTTAGGACTTGGGTTTCAACAACCAGCAAATGAGAAGCAGGATGGAATAATGGGGCTTGGGTCAGCAGGTCTGGTTTGTTTGGAAGAGGCCAAGTCTTCTTAAAATATCTTTATGTAATCATATTCCCTCTTAAGAGTCTCTTCTCCAGAGTGAATAGCTGTCATCTATGTGATAGGTCCTTTTAGCTGATGTCTTGCATACACCTTATTAATTCTATTGCCCTTAACTGAACTCTTTCTAAGGCAACAACAACTTTCCTGAGGATCGATGACCAAATCTTAACTGCTTATTGGAGATGGGGCCAAACCAGTGTTTATGCGTTATGGCCCTGTACACACGATTGGTTCATCCGATGAAAACCGTCTGATGGATTTTTTCATCAGATATCCGATGAAGCTGACTTTCATCAGTCGTGCCTACTCACCATCGGTTAAAAAAAACGATAGTTTCAGCCGTGGTGACATAAAACACAACGACGTGCTGAGAAAAATTAAATGTAATGCTTCCGAGCATGCGTCGACTTGATTCTGAGCATGCGTGGATTTTTAACCAATGGACGTACCCACAGACGATCGTTTTTTTTTTCAATCGGTTAGTTAACCATCAGATGTTCCTAGTTTTTTAACCGATGGATAAATAACCGATGGGGCCCACACACGATCAGTTAGTCTGATGAAAACGGTATATCAGACCGTTTTCATCAGACAAACCGATCGTGTGTACGTGGCATTATTTATTCACCCCTTGAATGTATGCCATTTTTAATGTATGATAAAATGTTGTAATTTTAGTTTCAATAGATTTTTATTGAAATTTTTCATGAGAAACAGACACAAACGAATCATAAGCATACATAGAGAAACGTAAAGTACTATCTAACAATGCACAATATTTCCTAGTGAAGCATAAAGATCTTTTAGTACCACGCATCGTATCAACATCTAGTATCGCATTGCATAGGAGAGCAGTAGGATATTCACAAGGTAGAGCTATGGGGGTAGTACGGCTAGTCCCGCACGATCCCACACCATGGTCGTGGAGACCAGCGTCAGTAGATAATCCCATCTCCCTATGTCTCTTCCCTGCTCCCCTGATCCTATCCCACCAGATGTATTTAACTGGTCCTCCATACGCGATATAAAGTGTATGCTCTTGACAGTCATGAGAAAAAGAATTAGAGCAACTTAAAAGGAAATAGAGAAAATAAAATAAGCAAATAACTTAAAACAATAGAACAATAAATGCCCTAACTGGCCCTGACCTCTCCTCGCTCTAAGTTGTGGAAAGTCAAACTACCTGATTGCTGGATTTCCATTTCAACCATGGATCCCATAGGACAGACACCGTCTCAGAGTTTCCTAATGCGAATGCATGAAGCATTTCTTATATACTGTGGGTTTGTACAGTAGATAGGACCTCTGATATTGAGGGAGGGGTTATAAACTTCCAATGTCTGAGAATGACAAGGCGAGTAGCTAAGAGGATGTGTGCATATACCGTTCTCTGAGAGGTGGGAATCAAGTCAATACCTATTGAGAGGATCGCCATAGCTGGATCCAACAGAGGGGAGAGACCCAAGACTCTGTTGAGTGTGATTCCTATTTGGGACCACAGTGGACTAATGATTGGGCATTGCCATAGTATATCCAGTAGTTGGATGAAGGAAGAATTTAGCTATTCTAATTGGGAGGAACATAGGGGTGATGGAATTCTTTCTGAGGAGCTGAGAAATTTGGAAGTATTTATACCTATCAGTATTGGTATGGTGGTACCTCTCCCGAAGAGCCTCAAATGGCAGCAACCTAGAGCCCATCATAACATCTTCTAGAAAATGTATACCTTTTTCCTTCCAGTTAGCCAGGTTAATATCTGGGATTAGGTTATGTACCACAGTAATTGGGAGCTTAAACAGTTTTGCGGGTCCCATCCAATCCCTAGTTGCACATAAATGGGACCAGGCCCTCAGAGTTGCCAGGACTGTGGGAGCATATCTCTTATCCATGGACCTGTTGATAGTGGCCGACATCAAAAAGTCCTCTAGATTCCCTCTCGGGACCTGTCTTTGCTCTAGATCTTTCCACAATACTCTAGATTCGGGATCGAACCAGTGTGATAGTTGGGCCAGGATAGAAGCAAAATAGTAGTCCTGTAAGTGTACGTGCCCAATTCCCCCCGCCGTCTTGTTTTTGATTATCCTTCCAAAAGCACATCGTGCTCTCTTGCCCTGCCATAGGAAACTATTCAGGATACTTTGAATAGACTTAAAGTATACACCCGGTATGGGAATGGGGAGGGTCCTAAATATATACAGAAGCTGAGGCAATATTAGAATCTTGAAAGCTGCCAATCTCCCCATCCAGGACAGTTCAGAGTGGGCCAATTTCTGTAGTTTAGATTTAAGGGTGTTTAGGAAAGGAGTATAGTTAGCGGTCACTAAGTCCTCCGTATTGGGTGTCAAAGTTATCCCCAAGTATGTTATGCCCCTATCACTCCACACGTAAGGAAATTTGTTCTGTAACAGTATCTTTGTTTTAGAGTTCACCCCTAAATTTAACACATGTGATTTCGTTTCATTCACTTTATAGTAAGACACCTCGGAAAAGTCCTGCAGAACTGTCTGAGCAGCAGCCAGAGACGACTCCACTTCAGATAAAATTAAAATAACGTCGTCGGTGAATAAGCTTATGACGTGTTTTTTTGGGCCCATCGACAATCCAGTAATTTGGGGGTGTGATCTTATGCTAGTGGCCAGGGGCTCCATCATTAAATTGAAAATGAGTGGTGAAAGTGGGCACCCTTGGCGTGTGCCATTCGTGATCTCAAATGGGGCCGATAGAGCTCCTGCAATATATACCTGGGCCGACGGTCGTGTGTAGAGGGCCATAATGGCCGAGAACACCCACCTGTGGAATCCAAACTTCTGTAACACTCCAGCCAGGAACCCCCAGTGAATTCTGTCGAACGCCTTCTCTGCATCCAAGGATAGGAGCAGAGAAGGCGTTCCCCTGCGCCTTGCAAGATGTATCAGGTTGAAGAAGCGCCTGGTAGCGTCTGCTGTCTGCCTACCCTTAGTGAACCCCGACTGGTCAATGTCTATGAGATCTGGGAGGATAGACGCCAGTCTGGCAGCTAATAGCTTTGCGTATATCTTTACATCGTTATTTAGTAGTGATATCGGTCTAAAGTTCTGTGGGACGTCTGGAGCCTTCCCCGGCTTTGGCAAAGCTATAATTGTGGCCTTGAGCATCTCTTGAGGAAATGAGGAAGACGCAGCAGCAGAGCTGAAAACCTTAGAGAGATGTGGGCAAAGCAAGTCTTGGAAAGCCCTATAGTACTCCCCTGTATACCCATCAGGGCCCGGTGACTTATTGAGTGGTAGGGATTTAATAATGTTCCCGACTTCTAAGTCTGTTACGGGGGAATTAAGGTATGCAAGTTGAACTTGCGTGAGTTTTGGAAGGTCTATTTTATTAAGGAAGGCTAGAATTGCAGAGTCTGTGGGCTGCGGGACCGACTGATCGTCCTTGAGATTGTACAGCGAGCTGTAGTATCGGCTGAATGCATCCGCTATTGCCTGAGGGTGTGTTTGTTTAATTGAGGTGTTGGGTTCTAATATATGGGATATCTGGGATTTAATTCTATGGCCCTTCACTTTGTTAGCCAGGAGTTTTCCAGCCCTGTTGCCACTTGTGTAGTAGGAAAGCTTTAGCCTCCTGGAGGTCTTCTCAAAGTCCTCAAGGAACTTGAGCCTGAGCTCCGTGCGGAGCTGAGAGATCTGGTGTGATAAAGAAGAGGAGGGATGGGCCATATTCTGTCTGTCTAAGGCGTCAATTTGGGATATAAGCTGAACAGTCTGCTTCTGCCTCTCCCTCTTAAGTCTAGCCCCCATCTGTATCATAATTCCCCTCACAAAAGCCTTATGGGCATTCCACAAGACAAACGGGTCTTCAACCGACCCCTGATTCAGTTTAAAAAATTATTTTAGCTTTAAATCAATGCAAGACCTGGATGGACCTTCCCTTAGCAAATAGGAATTAGCTCTCCACAGGTAGGTGTGACTGTGGTGGGAAGGGTCCCCCACTGTCAAGCTCACCGGAGCATGGTCCGACCAGGTGATGCTATTGATTTTAGCAGTAGTACATTTAAATAGTAACAATCTATCAACCAAAATCATGTCAATCCTGCTATAAGAACCATGAGCTGTGGAAAAAAAAGTGAAGTCTTTTTCATTTGCATTTAGGCACCTCCATAAATCATATAGTTTGTGAGAGCGTATGGAAGCGTTCAGCGAGGGAGGGAGCCTCTTAGGAGAGGAAGTCATATCTATCAATGGATCAGAGGTGGCATTGAAATCACCACACACCACCAGCGCCCCTTTCTGCACTTTGCGCACCTTTTTCATAATCCTGTGGAAGAAGTTAACTTGTCTAGTATTTGGAGCATATATATTGGCCACAGTATATACAACAGAGTTGAGTTCACATATCAGGATGAGGTAACGCCCTTGTGGGTCTGCCACAATGTGAAGAAGGCGAAAAGCTACAGAGTCTTTCACTGCCACCATCACCCCTCTCTTTTTGGATTCCACATTTGCCATGAATATGTGGGGGAATTTTGGGTGGGTGCATTTGGGATGTGCGGTATGTCTAAAGTGTGTCTCTTGCACACATAGGATATCACACTTCTACTGCAGAGCGTCCTTCCATAGGGACCTCCTTTTGGCTGGGTGATTCAGACCCTTAGAGTTTAAAGTAAGAAAATTCACCGCTATGGGAATGCACAAGGAGAATGCTCAAAGAGGTAGTCACAAAACAGAGCACTTACAAAAGATGAGATCCGGGTTTCCGAGGAGGCAGATGTTGGTGAAGAAGCGGTGCATGGACGTGATGCAGATAACCAGGTTGACATAAGCTGCAAAAGGATGAATGTCATGGTGAGGCCGGCCAGCAGGGCAAAGTAGAACTGTTGAAATAAAAAAAACATAACAAAACAACAACGGCCAAAAGCCTAGAAAAAAAGTGCAAAGGGTGTGACTCTCGGTCACTCAGATGTAAACCGGGGGTAAGGGGTAAACTTGAAGCTGAGAGAAAAAAAAAAAGAAAAAATTCTCTTCCAGCGGAAAATATAGCACAGTTAAGCACAATCCAGCTCAGTTATGTGAGCGACCATTTTTGCGATCTAAAGTACGCCATTCTTGATCCTGGGTTCCTTTGCTGCCATGTTGGCGTGGGGTTTGTTGTGAATCAGGAACTATTCCCCAAGCTTGCAGCATATTTAGACCCTTTTCAAGGGAGTCCATCACATAGTCTTTGTCGTCTTTTGTAACTATCAGCTTCGTTGGGAAGCCCCATTTATAGGTCAATTTATGATTTCTGAGGGCTTTTGTGATCGTAGCGAGATTCCTACGTTTCTGCAGCGTTTATTGCGATAGATCAGTATAGAACTGAAGATTGGCGTATTGCGCAGGAATCATGTATGTTTGGCGCGAGAGTGCCATGAGCTTCTCCTTAGTGTGATAAAAATGAAGTCTAAGGATCACATCCCTGGGGACATTATCGGAGAGATAAGAGGGTTTGGGAAGTCTATGTATTCTGTCTATAGTAAAGTCCAATTCAGACATGTCAGGTAAAGTTGCAGTGCATAGCTGAGTAACATAGCTACGGAGCTCCTGCTGTTTAACAGACTCAGGAATCCCTCTTATTTTTATGTTGTTCTTTCTGGATCTGTCCTCCATTTCAGCCATCTTTGCTCTTAGCACCTCAATGTCATCCTCATTATTCTCATTAGCATCTACTAAGGCGTTAATAGTGGAAGCGTATTCCCCCATCTTCTCTTCCACATGGGAGACCCTATCAGCCACGTGTCTCAGGTCAGAACTGAACTTGTGCACACATGAAACCATGTCATAGTGAAGGGAGCTCCTAAGTGACACTAACATATCCTTCAGAACTGTGTCTAGCACAGGTTTGTCAGCAGTGGGGAACGAGTCAATAGAATCAGGCATGTCTCTGGTGTCATCCCCTGAGTCTGAGTGAGAGCTCACCTCATGGCAGGCCTCTGCAGCGTCCAGCCGGAATCTCGCCTTTTCTGGGCTCCCTGATGATTGGGTAGCCGGAGGAGATGTCTGATTCCTAGGTGGGCTGCTTCTCTTAGTGGCTTTCCCCAACTGGGGAGAGGTTTGTGAGGTCCCAGGCAGCGGTGTGGAAGACGCGCCGGCGCCATCTTGCTTCAGTCCTATGGAGAAGAACTGTGAGTTTGAGGGGACGATTCCCCTCCTTCTTGCGCCGACCCATGTTCCCAGCGTGTTCCTCTGCTTGCAGGGAGGTAGAACGCCGTGGTAGTGGGGTGAAAACCCTGCTGGATCGTGTGCTGATAGCCGTTGAACGTCCGCTGGATCCGGAGCTTCCTTACAGCGCGGCCATCTCGGTCTCCAGCTAGCTCCGCCCCCATAATTTTGTAATTTTGCTAGCTTTGTTGGCTAAATTAGAAAATTCAATGTCATTAAAGTTTGTGATCTTCAAGCATTCCCAGATCCGTTTCCATCACTGATTCTGCCAGGAAATCCCCCTCTAATGTGTATTTTGCATACATTTATGGTTCTCAATATTGAACCTCATCTACCATGAAAACTGTCTTTATTAGATGGGCCAATTAATAAAATGTAACCCTACCATGTAACCCCCTATTTTATTAAGGTCTTTATGTAATGACGCTATATCCTGTGCTGAATGTATTTCCCTGCATAATGTGGTATCATCAGCAAACACTGAAATTGAGCTTCTAATTCAAACCTCTATATCATTAATAAACACATTGCACAACATTGGCCCCAAAACAGAATCTTGGCTGGAACACACCACTCACAACTTCAGTCCATTTAGAGAATGAGTAATTTTTCTGTACTCAGTCTGGACCCATTTGTGTAACCAATCTCCTATCCATGTACATACAATTTCATCCACTCCAAAATAACTACTTAAAATGTTTTAATATTTATGATCAAATGCTTTAGCAAAATATAGATAAACTATGTCCACTGGACATTCACTATCCAATTTCTCACTTACTTTCTCATAGAAGGATAAAAGGTTCTTCTGACAAGAATGTTCTTTCATAATTCCATGCTGGCTATCATTTGTGATACCTTTATCGCAGACAATTTTTTAAATAGAGTCTCTTACCATTGCCTCATGTACCATAAATGTGATGTGAAACATCAGGTGTACCTCATAACATGCAGGGACGGGAAAATCCTATGCAGCCCCTGCTATTAAATCAGAGTCCTCAATACGTTCTTCTATAATACCACCACAAAAATGTGTTTGTTTCTTGATCCTGAAAAGAGTCAGAGGGAATAAAGAACATGCAGCGTTTTGGCCTCTGGAAACTGAAGTTCCAGTTTCCAAAGAATTCAAACATAGTGACATTGGGATATCTGCTTTTGTCACACAAGCCACATGTTACTTGCCTAAGACTGAGTCAGAGTCAGAATTGGAGTAGTGTCATGTTAGGACATTTCCTCCTAGAAAAGGGACCAACTATTACCCCGCGCAGTTGTCAGAGTATCCTGTAGGCCAGGTTCACAATGTATATCATTTAGCCTTTATGTCCTAGCTCATTTTTACCTGTGATCCACTTTTCCTAAATGAGGAGATCCCCAGTGGGATACTCACAGTTATAGAATAGATGTGGCTGTGTGGGTCCGGATATAGGAGTTGTCCTAACCCTGGTACTGACCTTGTTCTTGTGGATGTGTCTTTGTAGAAGATGGCAGCAGGAGTGCAGCAATGTGCTGTGTTTCTCAGTGGAAAAGGCAGATGGGAAAGAGTAATTCAGGAGGATTGAAGCAGTCACTACATCACCTGTGACAATAACCAGTTAGATCTTGACAGGAGTGTCAGAAAAAAAAATCTCAAAGTAAAATAGGCATACTACCTAAGGATAAAAAAAAACAAAGTTGCATGTAATGGGTGGGGTTATATGGTGTGCTCTGGGGGCAGGCCTAGCAATTTTTTTGCCAGTGGCCAGTAAAAGTACTAAAAAAGTACTGAAACTTCATGTTAATTATGGCTTAAAACTACAAGTCCTGTAATGTACAGTTAAGATATACATTTAACCACTTAAGGACCGCCGCATGTACATTTACGTTGGCAGAATGGCACCGACAGGCACATCAACGTATATATACGTTGGTGCCTTGGGGGGGTTTGGGGGTCCGATCGGACCCCCCGTACATGCGGCGGTCCGCGCGGCTGTAGGAGCGATCCGGGATGGGGGGGCGGTTATTCATTTTTGTCCGCCCCCTCCGGATCGCTCCCAGCCAATGCGTGCGCCCGCCCGCCCTGTCACTTCCTCCTCCTGTGTAAACGAGGAAGCGATGTGATCTCTCCCTCGGCGGTTGTTTTAACCACCGCTGAGGAGAGATCACAACACAGTAAGTCCTGCACTAACACTACACTGCACTAACACTACACATAAACACATTTAACCCGCGCGATCTCCCCCCTGTCACAGTGTCACTGAATGCAGTAATCATACATGTATGATTACTGTATTTAGTGTCAGTGTGACAGGCAGTGTGACAGTCAGTTAGTGTTAGGTCCAGGGTAGCCCCCGTACCCCCCCTAATAAAGTTTTAACCCCTTGATCACCGCCCTAGTTAACCCTTTCACTCCCTATTGCCAGCATCACTAAGCGATCATTTTTCTGATCGCTGTATTAGTGTCGCTGTTCCCGCTAGGTAGCTAATTTTTTTTTTATTGCGATTTTTTTTTTACTAAAGACATGTGGCTAAATAAATGTTGGCCTAAATGTTTGACTAAAATTTAGTTTATTGATTTTTCTTATAACAAAAAGTAAAAAATATTGATTTTTTTCAAAAATGTCGCTCTATTTTTGTATATAGCGCAAAAAATAAAAATCGCAGAGGCGATCAAATACCACCAAAAGAAAGCTCTATTTGTGGGAAGAAAAGGACGCAAATTTTGTTTGGGAGCCACGTCGCACGACCGCGCAATTGTCTGTTAAAGCGACGCAGTGCCGAATCGCAAAAACCCCTTGGGTCATTTGGCAGCATATTGGTCCGGGTCTTAAGTGGTTAAATAAAAAGTAAATAAATAGAAAAATTGGTAAATTTGCACATTACATATGTAAAATAAAGCTAGACATTCACAGCATGTCCTACTATTGACAAAACTACTTTATTCCTTCTCGATTTTGTGGACCAGCTGTGTGCCAAAGCCCAGAAGCCCATTCTCACTCCACACTGCACTCCAGTTCAAGAAAGTGGGCTGCACACCAATGACATTTTAAAAATCCTAATTGTTAACAAGCAAGCAAAAAGGGACCAGAACACGCTGCAAGTTGCAATGATTAAGCCCTCTTATAAGTGAAATGGGGATGTGGAAGGCTTGCAGTGTGTGCTGGAATAAATTAATATTAAATTAAATATCATTGCTTGCTCAATAAAACATTTCTTGAATTGATATGTAAAACAAATTTATATAACAGCCACAAACTTAACATACAGTCTATGACAGCCAAGAGGGTGATCCAGATTGCCTCTGATCTTTTGGCCACTATAGGAAGATTTGGGAAAGGAAGGGCCATCTATGGTCATAGGATTAAACACCTTCTAATGCTCTTCCCCCTGGTAGTAGACTTCCCCTCCTCCTTCATATCGCCTGCCCTTCCTCCTGCAATGTGGAGGGGCAGGCAGTCTTTTTTATTTTGTGATAATATCTTTTTCCTTAATTGCCACCGCCACATTCCTCTTCCTCATCTCCACCATCACAATCCTCCTGCTCCTATGTCAGGATTAGATGAAGAGGAAGAGGAGTACGAAATATGGAATATTCCCTGAAGTCTACATTCAGATATCAGACATTCCTTACAACAAAAAGTGAATTTTTGGTCAGATACTCCCAATTAGACATGTGCATTCGTTTTTGTCTGAATGCATTTTCATCCGAATTTTGGGTATTTTGGTTATTGTTTTAACAAACGAAAACGAACATGCAGAATCTGAAATCCGAAAGATCCAACATAAAAAAATGCTTTATTTTTGTTTTCATTGCTACAACAGTTTGATATAGATGGAAGATTCGACATGACGCTGACAATAGCAATCTGTGTCTATCGAACCTGCGGTCGAATCTGCCTAACCTTAACTCTATTAGTCCAAGATTATTCTACATAGAGAGGAAAGATTCAACATAGAGAGAAAAGATTCAACATTATAGAGACAGTGTTGGGGTAGATCATTCGAAATGAGTGATGAAGATTCGACAAAGCAGCGAAAAACATACAAACATCGAATCTGTCATTGAAGACTTATGGTCTGTTGAAAGCTCTAAGAAGATTCGACAAGCAGCTAAACTGTACGACGCTGCATTTCCGGTCAAATGCTCGGCCCATAGGCTATAGAAGAATTCGAATGTTGGTTGACTAGTAATAATAATTTATAAATATAATTATTACTAGTGTCATACAACATTAGAATTCTTCTATAGCTTGTAGGCAGAACATTCGACCGGAAATATACGATTCGACGTACAGTTTAGCTGCTCCATCGAATCTTCTTAGAACATTCGACAGACACTATAAGCCTTCAATGACAGATTTAACCTTAATTCATTCGGATTTTCAGACAAATGCATTTTTTAACAAAACAAAATAAATGAAAATGAATTTCTAAATACATTTATTTTTTGGACGAAAACTAAATTCCGAAACAAAATATTTCAGTGTGCACATGTCTACTCCCAATAGGAAACCATGTCTATAGGGATGTAGGCCCAGAGTTTTGCCTCATTAGAGCCATGCAGGTGCAGAAGCTGATTGATAATTATGAAACCACTCCCATTAGACTCACTTTCCCACATGGACACAGACAAACACACGTGGATTTCAGAATAACAGAAAGGTAGGAATCTGCCACAAAGTTTGTTATAATCCTTGCAATGTATATCGATCACCCAGAGGGGAATGTGTTTTTCTCAACAAAAGTGGAGTTACACTTTAAACTAATGTAAGTATTGGGCATAATGATTAGCTGTTAAAGTACTTAATCATAATAATATAAAATATTATTTAAAATAGTTCACAATATATAAAATACCAGAGAATGAAGAGAGGAAGCTCTATTAGGTAAAAATTGCGCAAATATTTAGTATAAGTGTGCTGACACTTTTTGTTCTCAGGAATTAAATAATCAGAAATTGTAAAAAATTAATATATATGTTGATGTTGGTATTATTATGACATAATTCTGTGGTGATATGAATAAATACACATGCCAAGTGAAAACAAATGATACCAGATGGTCCAGGCCTATGAGAAGATTCACAAGAGACTGCATTAAATGACTGGTCTGCTTATTATAATTTGAAAAGAGACTTGAAAACAAGTTAAAACTGTATAGAATCATCCCAGGAGTATCAAGTACAAGGAAATTGTTTCAGTGAATTGTTTTCCAAACATAATGCTGACACTTACTTTACATTTAAATTAATGTAATTGGATAATAAAACAGACAACCTGCATAATTAATACATAAAGTAGGCAATAAAGATAGCAGAACTACAACAGATTTGATATTCAAACCTCAAAATGGGCACATAGATCTTTTTACCTCTGATGATATGATTTTATATATATATATATATATATATATATATATATATATATACAGTATATAGTCAGGGGTTAGCTCAAGGGGGATCACCTTCCCTGGGAGATAGGACTGCCTTTTTTTCTTAAAATCTGACTTGTAGCCAGTTTTGTAAAAGGTTGCATAAAAATAAAATAAACAAAAACAGAAAATAAATCCTCACTATCGAGGCACTAACTAAACATATGCCGGTTCCTAACTCACAGGTGATGGGCTTCTCCCAGTCACCCACAAAATAAAGATAGTGCAAAACTTCCCATCAGTAGCTCTCTCAGGTTTGTGGCTTCCTGAGTCACAGGCCAAGAGCAACTCTTTGCTTCAGTCCTGATTTATTTATACCACCTGTTGGTGAACAAAAGTGGACCGCAAAATCTGTCCCCGGACCACCCCTGCCAATATGGCTGGTAAAACCCGCACCGGATTCCACCTTAGATCTCAGAAAAGGAACATATGCGAGGTGAAATAGAACGTCCATCAATCACCTCTCCTTTCATAATGTCACATATCCCCCCTCTGATCAAGCCCCTGCGGCTGAGCAAATGTCCCTACGAGACAATGGACACGGGAATGGGCATCTGCATTATTCTGATGTTTCCCAGTTCTACGCTCCACTGTAAACTTAAAGGGACACAAAAGGTTTCCATTTAAAAAACAAACAAACATAGTTACATAGTTACATAGTTACATAGTTAGTCAGGTTGAAAAAAGACACAAGTCCATCCAGTTCAACCATAAAAAATAAATAAAAATAAAACAAAGTAAAACACAGTACATCCTCCCATACACCCAACTCCATACCCACAGTTGATCCAGAGGAAGGCAAAAAACCCCAGCAGAGCGATGATCCAATTTGCTACCGGAGGGGAAAAAATTCCTTCCTGATCCCCCGAAAGGCAATCGGATTTACCCCGGATCAACTTTACCTACAAAACTTAGTACTCAGTTATATTATGTGCATTTAGGAAAGAATCCAGGCCTCTCTTAAAGCAATCTACTGAGCTGGCCAGAACCACCTCTGGAGGGAGTCTGTTCCACATTTTCACAGCTCTTACTGTGAAGAAACCTTTCCGTATTTGGAGGTGAAATCTCTTTTCCTCCAGACGTAAAGAGTGCCCCCTTGTCCTCAGTGTTGACCTTAAAGTGAATAACTCAACACCAAGTTCACTATATGGACCTCTTATGTATTTGTACATGTTGATCATATCCCCCCTTATTCTCCTCTTCTCAAGAGTGAATAAATTCAGTTCCTCTAATCTTTCCTCATAGCTGAGCTCCTCCATGCCTCTTATCAGTTTGGTTGCCCTTCTCTGCACTTTCTCCAGTTCTCCGATATCCTTTTTGAGAACTGGTGCCCAAAACTGGACTGCATATTCCAGATGAGGTCTTACTAATGATTTGTACAGGGGCAAAATGATATCTCTATGTCTGGAGTCCATACCTCTCTTAATACAAGAAAGGACTTTGCTCGCTTTGGAAACCGCAGCTTGGCATTGCATGCCATTATTGAGCTTATGATCAACTAAAACACCCAGATCCTTCTCCACTACAGATCCCCCCAGTTGTACTCCCCCTAGCATGTATGATGCATGAATATTCTTAGCCCCCAAGTGCATAACTTTACATTTATCAACATTAAACCTCATCTGCCACATAGTCGCCCAATTAGACAGAGCATTGAGGTCGGCTTGTAAATTGGAGACATCCTGCAAGGACGTTATTCCACTGCATAGCTTGGTGTCATCTGCAAAAACAGAAATGTTACTTTTGATCTCAGACCCAATATCATTTATAAATATATTGAAAAGTAAGGGACCCAACACTGAACCTTGGGGTACACCGCTGATAACCTTGGACCATTCAGAGTAAGAATCATTAACCACAACTCTCTGAATTCTGTCTTTCAGCCAGTTTTCTATCCATTTACAAACTGATATATCTAATCCTGTAGACCTTACCTTACACATGAGCCGTGTGTGGGGAACTGTATCGAACGCTTTTGCAAAATCCAAGTATACCACGTCCACTGCCACGCCTCTGTCCAGGGTTTTACTTACCTCTTCATAAAAGGAAATCAGGTTTGTCTGACAACTTCTGTCCTTCATGAATCCATGCTGTCTGCTGCTTAAATAGTTTGTTTCCAGCAAGAACTCATCCATGTGGTCTTTTATTAAACGTTCCAGTATCTTTCCAACTATAGAAGTTAAACTAACAGGTCTATAGTTACTAGGTAAAGACTTTGTTCCCTTTTTAAATATGGGCACCACATTGGCTTTATGCCAATCCAGTGGTACTATTCCTGTCATTAATGAGTCCCTAAATATTAGATACAGTGGCTTTGAAATTTCAGAGCTCAATTCTTTTAGGATCCGTGGGTGGATGCCATCTGGTCCAGGTGCTTTATCCACCTTTATTCTGTCTAAATATTTCTGGACCATATCACTTTTGAGCCATTGTGGATTTGGGGCTGTGTCACTCCCACCCCCTATATCGACATGAGCTCCCCCATTCTCCATTGTATACACAGAGCTGAAGAAAGCATTTAATAAATTTGCCTTCTCTATGTCCTCAGTCACCCACTCTAGATTATTTTGTAAAGGGCCTACATGCTCAGACTTGACCTTTTTACTATTAATATATTTAAAGAATTTTTTGGGGTTTGTCCTACTATCTTTTGCAATCTGTCGTTCATTTTGAATTTTTGCATCCTTGATTTCCTTTTTACATATTCTATTATATTCTTTGTAACATTTAAACGACACTAGTGTTCCTTCATTTTTATATTTTTTAAAAGCTATTTTCTTATTGTTTATAGCTTTTTTTAACTTTAACCGTGAGCCACATAGGTTTTATCTGTAGCCTTTTAAACTTATTGCCCATGGGAATATACTTTGCAGTGAGGTTCCAAAGAGTCTTTTTGAAGAATTCCCATTTCTGTTCTGTGTTCATCTGTGCCAATATTCCCTCCCAGTCCAAGCCCTGGAGAGCAGTCCTCATGCTTTGAAAATTTGCTCTCTTGAAATTAAGTGTTTTTATCTTTCCTGTATGTATTTCTTGCTTATAGTTTACATTAAACGAAATCATGTTATGATCACTGCTACCCAGGTGTTCCTTTATCTGAACATTAGTAATGAGCTCTGCATGGTTTGAGATTACCAGGTCCAACAGAGCATCATTCCTAGTTGGGGCCTCAATAAACTGGACCATAAAATTGTCCTGCAATAGGTTTTTAAATTTTTGTCCTTTAACTGTCCCAGAAATTCCATTATTCCAGTCAATTTCTGGGTAGTTAAAATCCCCCATTATTATCACCGTCCCTGCCCTTGCAGCCCTTTCCATCTGTGCAAGGAGCTGAGTCTCCACCTCCTCATTAACATTGGGTGGTCTATAACAAACTCCAATGATTAACTTTGAACTACGCACATCTGTATGCAGTTCCACCCATAATGCTTCAACTTCATCACACTCTCCATCAACCAGGTCCTCTTTCACGCTTGCTTTGAGGTCACTTCTCACATAGAGACAGACCCCTCCACCTTTCCTTTTTACCCTGTCTTTCCGAAAGAGAGCATAGCCAGGAATATTAATAGCCCAGTCATGTGAGGATTGAAGCCAAGTTTCAGCAATACCGATTACATCATAGCTCTCCTCATGCACCAGAGCTTCCAACTCACCTGTTTTGCTTGGAAGGCTTCTGGCATTGGTGAACAAACACTTAAATGTATTGTTACATTTTTCGCTGGCGTTTTTCATATGATTCATATAATTTTTAGTAGTGCAAATGGCACTATAATTTCCAATGGCTGTTTGCAACATGGGAACTTTCTTGTCACCTGCCATAACCCCACCTCCATCTATCCCCATTCCACTCTCCATTAATGTCTGACCCCTAACTGACCTGTGTGCCCGATGTAATTCACGTTCACCCTCCCGCCTCAAGTCTAGTTTAAATACTCCTCCAGCATTCCCCTAAACCTCTCCCCCAGCACAGCAGACCCCCTTCCATTCAAGTGCAAACCATCTTTAGCATATAGGTTGCACCCCAATGAAAAGTCATCCCAGTGCTCTAGAAACCCAAATCCCTCCTTCCTACACCAGGTCTTTAGCCATGCATTCAGCTCTCTAATCTCCCCCTGCCTTTCCTGTGTTGCGCATGGCACAGGCAATATTTCAGAGAATATCACCTTGGAGGTCCTTATATACATCTTATACTTCCCTCCACAGTGCAGCCGTTTTGCACACAGTGGCCACGATCCTGGTCTTCTGGGGTCCCTCGGCGGCTGTCTCGGCTCCTCCCCACATCAGCTAACCCCCTTCATGGGAAGCGCTCTCCCAAGGGGGTTAGCTTGAGGTAGCACTCCTGTGATACAGCCGGTGGCCATAGCCACCGACTGTATCAAACGGCCCCATCCCTTGTGTGCCACATCATTGCATGTGATTGACAGCAGCGCAAAACAATGGCTGCGCTGCTCTCAATCTTGCAAATCTAGCCAATCGACAGACAGACTCCGAAGAGAAGAGGACACCAGGGCACACGCACAGCAGATTCGCGCTTAGGTAAGTAAAACTGGGGGGCTGTTATTGCCAGTTTTTTTTTTCACCTTAATGCATAGGATCATGTGTTAAGTGTAAAAAAAAAAAATTAACCTTTACAACCCCTTTAAATGCTTAAAGAGCAAGGAACCACCTTGTTTTTCTCCTTGTTATAACTCATCAATTTGAGAGGGGCATGATCAGTGACTAGTTTGAATGGTCTCCCTGACAGATAATACTTCAGGGCATCTAAGGCCCATTTGATAGCTAAACATTGTTTCTCAACAATGGCATCGTTTCTTTATGCCTGTTAAGCTTTTTGCTCAGCTTGACCACTGGGTGCCTTATCTTTGATCTGGAATAGTACAGCACCCAGTCCAACATCAGAGGCGTCTGTCTGTAGCACAAACTCCTTTGTGAAATCTGGAGTCAGGAGCACAGGTTGTGCACAAAGAGTCTGCTTCAACATTTGAAATGTCTTCTCTGCCTCCGGATCCACTTAATCATGACCGAATCTCTAGCCTTCGTTAGATTTATCTGTGGGATTGCGATGGTGGCAAAATTGGGTATATAACACCTGTAGTACCCTGTGATCCCCAGAAGAGCATTTTTCTTTTAATTTATAGGTTGGGCCACTTTTGAACCGCCTCAGTCTTTTTGATCTGAGGCTTGATCAGACCTTAACCAATAATGTAGCCATGTTATTTGGCCTCCTTCAAGCCTATGGCACACTTTTTGGGGTTGGCCATGAGTCCTGCTCTCCTAAGGGAATCTACTACTGCTTGCATCCGGGGCTGTGGGTGACGACATTGTCCAAATAGGCGGCTGCATATTGGCGATGAGGTCTTAATGTCTTGTCCATCATTCTCTGGATCAAGGCAGCAGCACCATGCAAACCAAAAGGCATCTGCTTATACTGGAATGACCCCTCAGCAGTGGTGTAATTAGAAAAGTTATTCTCCTGCGCTGGTGCAGAGAGCCTTAGCAAGGGTGGTAGTATTTCATAATGGTGTATATCTGAAGGGATCATGCATGCCCCACTGCCTATGCCGACTAGGCAAAGTCTGAAATGTTATGTAAAGAAGGAAAAGAAAGGCACGTCGCTTGATGCATGAAATATTGAAAAAAGGAGTTTATTTAAAAAAAAAGAGTATATACAAAGAGAAACTATATATTCGTACATATAAATAAAAAACAATGTTAGACACTCGGTAGATTGCTATGTGGTGGTATTCACACAAGTGATACTCGAATGATTATCATTTGAGTATCCCTTGCCCATAACTTTTTGTCAGATCTAAAATTGTTATGTTCCGGGCACTTCCTAATCTGTCAATAAGCTTTGAACTTGAACACGCTATTCAACTTCCTGAAATCATTACAAAGTCGTAAAGTTCCATCTGGTTTTGGGACCAACACTATGGGACATGACCAATCACTCTGGGACTCCTCTATCACATTCAACTCTAACATATTTTTTATGTAGTTTGAAACTGCTTACCGCCTAGCATCAAGGGTATTCTTTAGAGGTTTACATTTACACAGACACCTTTACAACCCCTTTAAAGTCCAGTACCTCTACTTATCATTGCATGGAAACCTTTAGTTTCTGTGTAGGCCTAGATTGCACATGGTTATCACCATCCAGTATTTCATTTGTATTAGATTTTTTGCTGTTAAATTTACATTGTTATAGTTGCCATGTTTTTTATCTCCTTTTTTATCAATCCTTTATTAATTTTCCCTTTTCTTTCCCCCATTTTTATCATTTGAGTCATATATACATTTTTTACATATATCTGATTGTTTATATATAGTTGATATTTGCATTAATAGTTATTTATTTGCACTTTTGTATTTTTGTACGTTATGGCCATTTCTTGGTATTTTGAGTTGGTATTTTGAGTTGTTGAGTGTTTGTTATGCAAGGCTCAGTATGTTTTCCTTTTCTTTTCTTTTTTTAAATGACTGCCCATTATCATTGCTTTCCAGCCCCATCTCGTTCTACAGAGCATATATAAGTAAGCCAGTCTCCTCCTCCCATTAGATCTGATAAAAATGCGGAAGCATTAAAACACGTTATCACTACGAGCCCCTGTCTGACGTCTCCAGGCTGAAACGCACGCCGCCGAACAGGTACTTCCGGGATTCGCTGTTCCTGCAGTGCTCTGCCTCTCTTCTATCATGGACAGCAACCAACAATATCTTCACTAGAGAAGCTACCATCATCAAATGACTATCCACAGTGACTACACTTCCCTTCTTATGAGCGCATTTTGTACTACTTTTTAGTGAGTAGCCATTTGGCTGTTTTAATGAATTAATAAATTCCATATTATTAGACATACTGCACTTAGTAGGCACATTTTTTCTTTTTCTTTTTGCCATTTTGATACTAAGGTCAGTTTTAAAAATGTAAAATGTGCTAAAACTCCTGTTTGCAATACTAATTTAAGAAATAAATACAGCATTGGAATTAAAGGATCATGTCCAAGAAAGTTATTATAAATTGTGTTTGTCTTAAATTTTAACCATGGATTTAATTAATTGTGCAGAATACTTTGCTCTGGATGATGTATACAGCTAAGAAAAGTGCATTCAATTTAATTTGTCTGACCTCTGTAATTATGTAAGTTACTCAGCTGTGTTCATATAATAACTTGTAGCTGAATATACAAAGATGAACATTAATGTTTCTTTAAATAGCTCAATGATCACAGAAAAGGTTGCAAGTACTTTCTAGTCAAAAGCAATATAAATTGTATTAATGTATATAGAATTATACTCTGTGAGCTTTAGTGAATTCATTTGAAGCAGGGCTGCTATGTAACGTTGAAGAAAGTTGAAGAAAATGTTGCTTCCCCTAGGTATGCTATATAAAGACATGTGGCTTTTTATTGCTGCACCATGGTGGATCTCTTTTCAGAGGTATTTGAAAGGTAGTGAGGAGGTCAACTCCACACCACCTGTTTTATCTGGGAAATGCCGCACCACTGCACAGCACCATTTGCTTACATGTCCTTTTTTCCCCATACAAATATTGTTTTCTTTTGGTGGTATTTGATAACCTTTGTGGTTTTTATTTTTTTGTGCTATTAACAAAAAAAAAAACAGTTTAATATATATATTTATATTCTGCTATAAAACATATCCAATAAAAGATTTAAAGAATCACATTCTTCATCAATTTAGGCCAATATGTATTCTTCTAAATATTTTTGGTAAAACAAATCCCAATAAGCATATATTGATAGTATAGATGCGTATATTGGGCCAGATTCAGGTAGATTGGCGCATCTTTAGGCGGGCGTAGCGTAGCGAATATACGCCGACGAGGTGCAGAGCGGCGAGCACACTATTCACAATGGAAATGCTCCCAACGTTGCACCGGCGTAACGTAATTTCGTAGGCGTAAGGCAGCGTAAATGTTAGTGATGGTCCGAGCGTGGTGCAATGTTTTAAGCCCGACGTATCTAAAACGTTGCATGCGCAGTGACATGGACGTACGGTTTGCGCCCCTATGCGCATGCTCACAACTACGCCGGCACAACTTCCTGGGATACGCCTGCCCACCGTCTTACGCCGAGCGCATAAATACGCCCAGCTATACGCCCGTCTGGCGCAAAAGTACATCCTGCTTGTTTCCCCCTCTGAAGCAAGGTACGGTACTTTTGCTGAGCGATGGCGGCAGCTGGAAATAGAGGCAAGGAGAGGAGGAAGAAAAACTTCTCTAAGGAGGGGGGGGCGTGGCCTGCTGCGGACTCTGATGGAGTCCTTAGCTCCGCTCCATCGCTCGGATCTGAAGCTACTCTTAGCGACATACCGATCCGCAATCCACCTGCAAACACACAATTCAGGTGCTGGCTCATCCCGGGCATGCCACAGAAGCGGTACAAGCCGCCAGCTCTCCGCCGTCTGACGGATTACTTCACCAGCAGCGCAGCCATGCATTCCAGCCAAGATGGCGCCTAAGCTGAGAACAGAGGAGACTCCCCGCCCTGCACCAGCGATGGGACACAGCGCGCACCCCTGGCTTCACACTCTGTATCCTCCGGAGGAGAACCGAGGGATGATATGGACACTTTGCCCGCGTCTGACAACTCTCCTTCACTCCACCACACAGACAGAGGTAAGCGTCTGGCATCCTCCCCAGTGCTGTCTCCCATGAAAGAACCCCTGCCCAAACGACAGCTATGGAGCAGCGCTCCCTCTGCAGTGTCTGAAACTGCTCACACTCCAGCCCTGGCAGCCATTCCTGTGTCGGACAACCCCGTATCAGAAGTCATGCTGAAGTCAATGCTGCTAACCTTACAGAAAGATCTCCACAGAGAGCTGCAAATGTCACTCTCTCAATTACATGATAGGGTGGAGTGTGTAGAAGAGAGAGTTGATGTACTGGAGGACACAGTACATGATCATGCTAAGGCACACAATGAATGACGCACATGATTATCACGCTTCAGAAATCCGCCATATTAAATTGAAACTTGCGGATTTAGAACATCGCTCGAGACGCAATAACATCAAATTCAGAGGTGTTCCTGAATCAGTTAAATCTAACGAGATTTCACAATACCTGCAAAAACTGTTTGCGACATTACTTCCACGCTTAAACGCCAAGGACTTCGCAATTGATAGGGCTCATAGACTCCCCAAACCTGCTCACCTCCCTTCGGACACCCCGAGAGATATTTTGGCACGGCTACACTATTTTCCAGTGAAAGATCAACTTCTCCATGCTGCCAGAAACGCCAGACCTTTACCGGCACCATACGCCAATGTCCTACTGTTCAGTGATCTCTCAAAAGCTACTATGAATATGTGCAAGTCATTCAAACCAATCACTTCCATTCTCCAGGATCGTAAATTGATCTACAAATGGGCCTTCCCCGCCAAATTACTGGTCACTTACAAGCAACAAACCATACCCATCCTCACGCCTAAGGAGGGGTATAAAATTTTGACCAATTGGGGATTTCTTCCTCTTCCAAATGACGCTACAAATCGCACGGGTTCCCAATCACACCCTTCAACTCCACGTAATACTGCACCAGATAAGGACTGACCTAGGTGCCATTCCATTGTCATCGGTTCCAAGCAGACTATGGATCCGGCATGGGCGTATGTATACCCTTGAATACACCCCCTCAGATAGTTGTGTGCCGCGCACACCTCTCACTGTTCCGAGTTTTGTATCTGTTTTTTTTTTTTATTGTTTTTGTTGTTGTTTCAGTATACCGTTATCTGTTTGATTCCTTTGTGACTAACTGCACGTTCAACCCTATTTTGTAGACAGACGCTTAAATTTGATCTCAGTGTTCATTCTTCTACTCTGGTGTGGTCTCGCTCCTTCCGTTCTCCTCCTCAGATACAACTTATCATCATGGCCATCGTAATTTCCTCGCTCAACGCTAAGGGGTTGAATTCCCCGTTTGAACGTAATATGCTGTGGAAGGAAGCCCTAGCACAAAAAGCTGATGTGTTCTGCGTGCAAGAGACGCACCTTTCCCAGCATAATCCTCCCAAATGTTCACATACACGCTACCCACATTGTTTTTTTGCCAATGCACCCCAAAAAAAGGGGAGTCATGATCGCGATCAGCTCCTCAGTGGCATTCACGTTACATCACTGTGAAGCTGATCAAGAAGGTAGATATTTGATTATCTCTGCGACAATTGAAAACCGTTGCATCACAATAGTGAATCTGTACGCGCCTAACACAGCGCAAAAACCCTTTTATGCCAAATTGCTCTCCAAGCTGACCCCCTACAGGTCTGACCCGGTGGTGCTATGCAGGGATTTTAATGATATTGTTGACATGACTCTTGACACATCCAATCCTACTAAAAGGAGACCCTCTGCACTCTCCTCCTTGTTACATAATGAGGACTTGTTTGATCCTTGGAGGTGTTTGCACGGTGAGGAGCGGGACTATTCCTTCTATTCCCATGCCCAACAATCTTACTCTCAGATCGATCTGTTCCTTGTTGATAAATACCTACTCCAGTCAGTTTCAGAAGCAAAAATAGGCACAATATCATGGTCTGACCACGCACCGGTCTCCATTACGTTATTCCCCCAATCCCATTCTCCGACGCATACTGTTTGGAGGTTAAACACTTCTATTCTCACTAATCCTGCATATACGGGTGCAGTTCGGTCCGAGATTGAGAGCTACTTTGAGAGGAATGTACATTCAGGTGTTGATCAGTCTATTCTTTGGCATGCGCACAAGGCTACCCTGAGAGGTTTGTTTATAAAGCTGGGAGCTCAGGATAAAAAGAAACACTCAGCCACTGCTGAGGCCCTTTTGAAACAGATCCGTGATCTTGACAAGATTAACAAACAGTGCCCCTCCCCGAAATTGTCCCTTGAACTGAAGTCCCTCAGGAGCCAACTCAGTGACCACCTCCACAATACGTTTGATTACTATATCAAACGCTTGAAACTCAAAGCTTACTACAATTAGCTAAAAAAAAAAAAACTTCTCTAAGGAGGAGAGGGATATTATTTTTGCTGGAATGGCAAAATATGATAAGTTCCTCCATGGTGCCCACAGCTCCCAGACCAGCAAGGCACGGAAGAAGGAGATTCTGGAGGAGATCACCTTTCAGGTCAATGCCGTTGGGAATAAGACTAGGTGTGTAGCATGTGAGGGGGTGAAAGAGGACATGTGCCAAGTGCGTGGGTCCACCAACATGTGAATGTTTTGTGTCATCCACAGATGTGCTGGAGGGAGCTGGGCCGTCGTCAGCTGCTAGGCGACCCACACCATCCCAGGATGAGAGTGCCCACACCCCACCTCTAGAGGAAGTTGTGGAGGAGCATGGGGACCTAGATGAAGTTTTATACCTTGTTGAGGATCCCATCATCCCCGGACCCTCCCAACCCTCCTCCCCCTTCAGGGGTAGCCCCTCACCCTCCTCCTCTATCATCAGGGGAAGCCCTTCACCCTCCTCCTCCATCATCAGGGAAAGCCCCTCAAGGGCCTGCCCGTACACATGGCCCCAACCCTCTCCTGCCCCCAGGAAGGCTACCTGCAAGACCAGGGGTGTTCCTGAAGCCATCAAGGAAACTCTTGTCAGGGATCAGGCCCGCCAGACCCGCCATATGGGTGCTGTCGCCAGGGACATGCGGCGTGTGGCAGAGAGCCTGGCCTCCTCGGCACAGATCAGTGAGAGCTTGCAGGATGTCAGCGCCAACTGCGCTTCTCTGGTGACCTGCGTTGGTGAGCTGCAGGCCACTACATCATGCCTCGTGGGAGAGGTCAAGAGCCTTTGCAGTGGCTGTAAAGGCCAATAAAGCTGCCATCAGGGCGGAGGGGAGGCAGACAAGGTGCCTCCAGCGGCAGAGCACCACCAGGCACCTGCGGATGCAGGCGCAGACCAATGTGTTCCTCAGCCGCATTGCCCTGGCGATGAATGGCAGGCAGGCAGCCAGGGAGAGACCAGGGGATGATTCTCCTCCTCCTGATGCCCCACCCCCCCACCCGAGGCTCCCACCAGAGAGTTAAGGAGCCAGAGCCGTGGCACCAGACTTGGCCCACGACGGGGCAGTTGATTGCCTTCTTTTTTTTCTTATTTGCTCTGGTTAAGAGCTATTTTATTTTCTTATTTGCTCTGTTAAGAGCTATGTTGTTTTCTTATTTGCTCTGATTAAGAGCTATTTTATTTTAGTAGTGTATGCACACGATCAGTAGTGCAGGCTACAGTGTGACTGGTGTGTGAATGTGGGGTGACACTCCTGGCAGTAAGGTGTGTCACCCTGGGTCGTCGGGGAGAGGTTATCCCCACGGCATGGTGGACTTGGGCTAATCCAATGTGAGGTGGATGTGTGTGTGAGCTATGGACCACAGTGGTGTGCATGCGTGCATTGTCCATGTGCCATGATGAATGTGTGTGTGATTAACGTGCAAAGATACGTTCCACGAGGCAACTCCTGACTGCTGTTCCTTCAGCAGACGGGGTAGCCTCGTTCAGGGGGGGATTGTGTGGGTCAGGAGTCAGGTCATCACATATGTCAATCTCCAAGCCCTTTCTCATGGCGTAGTTGTGCAGCACGCAACATGCACCGATGATCTGGCACACAAAGTTTGGGGAATACAACAGGGTCCCCCCGGACTTATCCAGGCATTGGAAACGGGACTTCAGGAGGCCAAATGTGCGCTCCACCACTGCACGGGTGCGTATGTGTGCAGTATTGTATCTTCTCTCTCCTCTGGTTTGGGGATCCCAGTATGGAGTCAGGAGATGGGGCCCAAGTGCATATGCCTAGTCACCTGGAAGGGAAAAGACAGGAGGATGTTAGCCGTGCATGTTCCCCTCGTAATGTCTGCATCATGGGGTTCGGACAGTCATGCCTGACTCCCATGTCACTTACCAAACAGCCAGCTGTCCCCATACAGGTTCTGTTCGAATTCTGTTGGGATGTTGCTTTAACGGTATATGTAGCTGTCGTGGCTGGCCCCTGGGTGTTTGGCACGGACGTGCCATATGAGGCATTGGGCATAGGCTATCACCTGTACCTTGCTGGAATGCCACTGCTTACGATTGCGGTATATGTGCTCTGTGGCACGGGGGGGCCGTAGTGCCACATGTGTGCAATCAATGGCCCCCACGGTGCGTGGGAATCCATCAATTCTGTAGAAATCCTGCATTGCCTTCTGCCGCAGGTGCTCCTTGGTGGGTTTGATGATGTGGTGGGACATGCATGTGAGGATTGCGGGGACAACCTGGTGCACACATCTGTTTATGGTGGATTGTGACATCCCAGCCACGACTCTACTTGTATGCTGGAACGAACTACTGGCAAGGAAATGGAGTGTTGCCAGTACCTTGACCAGTGGCTGCACTGCATGTGAGCATCGTGTCTTGCTGGTGATGTCATCATGCAGGGTTGTGGCTATTTCCAGGATGGCATCAGGGCTGAATCTGAAGATGCGATACATTTCCGAATCCCCTATGCCAAAGACATTCATGCGCGTTCGGTATATCCTCTCCCATGCCCTCCTATGTGCCTGTGGCCACAGTAGTAGTGCTAGGACCACGGCTGCCCCTGGCATGTTGGCATACAGATGTGTGTCCTGCAAGTGTGGTTGCTCAGCTTGCCCGTAACGGTGCTGCTGTAGCTGCTCTCCAGCTGACCTGTGCACGTCTGCTGCTGACTTACCCCTGCTTTATGAGGGGTAACTTTAGGCCGGATGTACAACTTACACGCATCGCGCGTAGCCTGCGCCGGGTGCATGTACGTTTGCGAATCTGCGTATCTTCCTCATTTGCATATTTGAATATGAAATCAATGGGTGCGCCAGATGCATCCAGCGTAAATATGCGCCCACGATATGCCGGCGTAGGAAAGTTGTCGGTCGGAAGAAGCCTATATTCAGGCGTATCTACTGTATTTCTGTGGATACGCAGTACAGATACGACGGCACACATTTTGACTTACACGGCGTATCTCGAGATACGTCAGCATAAGTCCTACCTGAATCTGCCCCATAGTGTCTACAAACAAACTATGGGATATTTTTATGGAATTTTTCTTTACTAGTAATGGAGGCAATCAGCTATTTTTAGCAGAGCTGCGATATTGCGGCGGACAAATTGGACACATATGCTTTCGTACACACAGACTTTCTGAGAAAAAAAGTCAGACGGGCTTTTTTTCCTTTGGAAGTCCGGCCGTGTGTAGCCTCCATCTGACCTTAGATAGAGAAACTGTTCTCTTTCTTTCCATCAGACTTCCAAAGGACTCTTGCACGGTCAAAAGTAAGACCCTGTGTACAAGGCATAAGTGACACTTTTTGGGGACCAGTACTAAAAAAATGCACTCTCACTGTATAAATTACACTGGCAGGGAAGGGGTCAAGATCAGGAGCAATCAAAGGGTTTTGTGTGCTCCTAGGGAGTGATTTTTAGCTGTGTGGGGGATTGACTGACTGGAAGAAAAGAGAGACATTTGTATTCCTGATTAGCAGAACAAAAGATCTCTCAGAACAAAAGATCTCCGCCTTCTTCCAACGAATGATCAGTGGGTCACATCATTGCCGGACTCGCTGATTGGCTCTCACTGTGTCCAATCACAGCAGGTGCAGGTCGCCAGCAGCACACGCACGCAAATACCTATTTTTTACAGGTATCTGCACCTCCTCCCTCTGAAAGGTGTCAAATGTGACACCAGGGGGGGGGGGTTCCAAAAAGCGTAGGTTCACTTTTGGGTAAACCTCCGCTTTAAAGTAAATTCAAACCCTACCACTACAATCTCATATCACACTAACAATGACACTCTCCCAATTGTTTCCTTTATTGTCACATATTGAGACTGAAGGCAGCTGTGGTAACACATATTAAGCATGTATGTCTTGCTGTTATCACCATTAGAATCCCCACCTTGAGAAATAACATGCAGCCATCACTTGATAAGATGAAAAGCACTATATTACAAAAAAAAAGTTTTTAAAAAGTTGAACAATTAACAAAAAAGTGACAGTAGTTTATGGAACACAGTGCATTAGCAAACTGTCTTACATTTCTTACATTTAGGATTTGCAAATACTTAACCATCATTTTACTCCATAAAATGCTGCCATCAAAAAATGAAGCATAAGGTGCTCCTGCCAAATGAGTTTTGAAAAAGGTTGTAGATGTGCTAAATGGTCCCATTTTTCTGGACCCAAAGGTTGCTAATCACAAAGGGTAATGAGTTCTTTGTACTTATGAAAGGATCCAGCTTAGATATCTGTTTCCCAATGCAAAAATAATAAAACTATATGGATGACTTCAATTAATGCAGCACTTTCTTTTTATTGGATTAAACATTTAGCTTCAATCACTTAAGTTAAACAAATTCTGCTCCCAAGCTAAATGAACTGTAACCTCCCTCATTCCTTACCCTTTAGTAAGGGATTTTTTTTATTATGATTTTATTGTTCTCCACTGCATTGAATCCTTGGGGTGAAGAGTTGGAAGAGTCAGGACAATGGTTCCAGGCTGCAATAGGATGAAAGTAAAAAATCATGTTACTTTTATTCTTTGTCTAATATTTCACAAGTCTAGCAAAAGGCATATGCACAACAAAACATATATTTATCTAGGGTAAAACACAGACACTGGTTTGAAAATTCAAATATCAGTCAATAGATTTATTTTAAAGGCCTCAGTTTGGGATTCTTACATTGATGGTCATATATATATGTAATGAACCGATCATTCAAATCTTATCAGAATTAGACAATATGATCATATATATATATATATATATATATATATATATATATATATATATATATATATATATATATATCCAGAGCTTTTTTTCTCAGAAAATAGGTGCATAACATACAGAGTGCAGAGTTCAAGGGGTTACACACAGAGTGTAGAGCTGTCACTTGTAAACACAAAAAACGGACTTCTGTGTTTATAAGTGATTGTGGTGAGCAGGCACCAAAGGGTCTGAGCCAGAGGTGGTGGAGATCTATATAGATCTATCTATATATATCTATATCTATGTATATGTATATATATCTATATATATATATATATAGATATATATCTATATATATATATAGATATATATATATATATATCTATTTATAGATATATATAGATATATATATAATTTACTGAAAAAATACATACAGAGTCATTGATCTATTTTGAACAAAGTTGATCAATTTCATTAGAAATACTCTAGTCGGTCTGGAAGAAAATGAAATCATACACAATGCAATCATATACAGTACAAGATCATTTTCCATATTTCACAACAATAAGACCTAATGGTAGGGTCATAGCAATTCTTAATGAATTCTCAAGGTGCTCATCAGATATTTTGGTTCTAATTGTGTCCTCCGTATGCTTCATCCTAGAAAATAGTTGCTCTCAAATATAGGTTCTGACAAAAACTGATGACATGAATAACGCGTCATTGTTAAGAGTGGCATATTTATCTTTGGGAAGATAAAACATATAAAACTCCAGTAAAGAGACACGGTCACATTTTTATTCAGCTGCATGTGTTCGCTAAGTGTAAATACATTTGTGCAAAGCATTCCCTCTTCCACCCCCAAAAAATCAACATTTTAAATTAAGTTTACGATTTGGTGTCGGGCCGCATTTATAGTTGTCTTGGGCCACATGCAGTTGTGGGCAGCAGGTTGGACACCCCTGGCCTAAAGGCAGGTAGAAAAGGAGTTAGCTGGAGAGATTGGAGTTAGGAGTTCCAGAGGATGGAAGAGTTCTGGAGATGAGTATGGGAGGTGGTGAGGAGGGAGCTAGAGAGCAGGAGGTCTTGAGAGGAGTGAAGAAGATGGCTTGGGTAATATTACAGATGTCTGGTTATGTTGTGTTGCAAAGTGTTTTTGTTTGTTGTTGTTGTTTAAGGTAATTTTAGCCATATTAGTGCACATTTTCAGGACAATCTTTTGGGGTGTACCCCCTTCATCCAGGTCCACACAGTACTTTTAAACAAAGTTTCAGCAGAATGTTTATAAGATCCTGAGGAGGAAAAACACACACACACACACACACACACACACACATACACAGGACAGGATGTTGCCTGTGTGCGAATAAAAAAAGTATCACAAACAGTACTTAATTGTTGATGTTGTTGTTAGTATTTCAATTTGTATTAATTTGGTGAGCAGAGGCCAGTGGAGGGCTTGGCAGAAAGGGATGGTGAACACTGTACGGTTAGTAAGTTGGTTAAATCTACCAGCAGTTTTCATGATAAACTGAAATGGGGATAGCCTGTTTAAAGTTAGAGGTAGGCCAACAAGAAGGGAGTTTCAATAGTCTATATGAGCAATACCAAGGTTGAGTGAGTTAGTAGCTCTGTATTGTCATTGGGTAAGAAGGGGCATTTGTAACTGTCACAGAGGTGAAGGCAGTAAGATTTGAACAATGATTGGATGTGGGAATGAAAGGAGAGGTAAGATTATACGATTGCAAAGTTAGAGAGGGTGTAAGAAAAGTCACCAAGAGTAAAGATGGGTCTTTCAAAGGGAATAGCTTATGAACATGGGGAAATATTGTCAGTGTAAGATGACAATTCACTGCTACCTCCTCTCCCCACCCTTTCCTAAATAATTTATGGCATAGAAAAAAATATCTCAATGTCTGTTTAACACACCTAAGTCTGCAGTAAAGTAACACTTCAGTGTTCTTCAGGCAGGGGCGGGCTGGGGCGGGGGGCAGGCATGCATTTTCCCTCCTGGTTGCTGTTATTCCCCATAAAAAGACAGATGTTCTGGCAGCTGGGAACTGAGCATGTGCAGTTGGCCCAGTTTTACTGCTGTGGGTTACTCCGGAGGGAGGCTGGCAGGGCTGCATAACAGGGCTGTCCCCAGCTGCTTTTGAGCACACAGGTTGTGGACCTGCTCTGCCTCCTCCAGCCCCCTCTCTCACTGTGCCCGCCCACACTCTGGGCAGCCGGTGTGCTCCGTCTGTGAATAGGACGTGTGGGCGGGAACATTTAAACTGAGATCCAACAGTGCTCACTGCTCTGTATAGGACGCTCTGGAAGCTGATGACCGAGCTAGTGAGTCTATTGCCTGCTGGGTGAGCTGTGACTGGCCTCTCCCCCTTCTCTCTGCAGATAAGGAGGTTTCTTTCAGCAGCCTTGTGCAATACCTGGTCCTGTGTGCTATGATTTGGGCTCACACTGGTCTGCTGCAGTTTGGCTGCAGTGTTGGTGATCTGCATGTTACCCTCCCCCCTAGTCCCATAGACTTCTATTAGTTTGCACATTTTTGCTGCATTTTCTGAAAGTGCACAAAAACGGCTGCATCTTTGGTGCACTATAAAAAAAACTGCAGCAAAAATGCACAACCTAAATGAAGCCTATGGAACTGAAGCTAAGGAAAACTGTGTACATAAGCACTGCGGACAAACCACAGCACACCAGTGTGTGCCCAAAGGCTTGTACACCCTTGCAGCAAGCACTGCCACTCTGCTGAAAAGTGATCCACGCTTAGGTCACTTTTGCTCATGCTCAGCGGCTCCAACCAGAGCTGTCAGTTTTTTTTGTTCAACTCGCTGGATTGAGCAAAAAACAAACAAAAAAACTAGTGGTGTGTAAGGATGAGCTCCGGCGTGTTCGCAAAGTCCACGTGCAGAGCTCGCCAGGAAGTCACTAATCACAGGCAGGGAGACATTTCCCGAAATGTGGCTGCAGAGATCAGGAAATGTCCCACTGCCTGTGGTTAGCACAGCGCAGTGCCGACTTCCTGGCGGGCTCTGCACGTGGGCTTTGCAAACACTCATCCTTGGTGGTACAAGGCTTTACTATGTTGATAAAGGAACCAAACAATTTTCTTGAGTGGTCTCTCTGTGCAGACAATTTGGAGCGATGTCTCTCTCTCTCAAATTTTATTTGGGGGGAGGTGCAAACTAAAAAATACTGGAAAAAAAACATCAATTGCATCCTCACTCTGCCATTAACTGCAGCTACTGTGCTGATCAATTGCAGCCTCACTGTGCCGATCAATTGTAGCCTCATTGTGGCCCATCAATTGCAGCCTTACTGTGGCCCATCAATTGCAGCCTCCCTGTGGCCCATCTATTGCAGCCTTATTGTGCCCATCAAATGCAGCCAATGTTACCCCCCATCAGCATTTAACCAACACCCCACCCCACCCGCTCACTGTCTGACTGACACCTACCCCATCTTGGTGGCGGGTCAGGTAACGAGTGACGGTGGTGACCTGTGGGATGGGCAGCAGGTCAGGCAGCGGCTCCTGTGTGAGTTAATCCTATTTTGAAGCCTATTAGAGCCTATGGCTATAATCAGGTGCTTAAAAAAAACACCCCTGCTGCTGTAATTCAGGCACCTGGCATCCTAAAAGACACCTGAATAGGGGATGGCTGCAGCGGTCATGGATAGATTCATGCTGTGCATGAATCTATCCATTAAGCATATAGGGAGTGGCCTGGACAAGGGGGTGGTGCCCCTAATGGACAGGCCGCCACTGCTTTTTCTGCAGGGAAAGGTGGAGCGGCGTCTTTCTCTGTGCAAGGAAATGTGGAGCAGGGTCTCTCTATGTGCAGGGAAATATAGAGTGGGGTCTCTTTCTGTGCAGGGAAATGTGGAGTGGGGTCTCTCTCTGTGCAGTGACATGTGGAGTGGGGTCTCTCTCTGTGCAGTGACATGTGGAATTGGAGCCTGCCTGAGGGAAGGGAACTGTCACTGACTGACTGTACCAGAAATGCCCCTCCAGAGTCAAGCTGTCTGAGGTGAGGTTGGGAGCAGTGAATGAATTAGAACATATGTGTGTCATGGGAGCATGAGCCGTCAGCAGAGGAGGAGATCACATCCTTAAATCTCAGATAGGGTTCATGCTGGAACTTGTAGTCCTTTACTTTTGGGGATGTGACACCCCAAAAGTGAAGGACTAAAGGTCCCAGCATGAGACCCTCAGACCCTCAGACCCTCAGACCCTCAGAGCTCAGGATGTGTCACACACCCCTGCCCCCCCAACTAGTGAAAGACTACAGGTCCCACTGTCCCAGCTTAAACCCCTCAGAGCTAAGGATGTTTCCCCCCCAATTAGTGAAGGACTACAGGGCACAGCATGAACCTGTGGGATCTAAGGGGACACATCCTTATATTTTAGGGGTTCATGGTGGGACTTGTGGTTCGTCAGCAGTTGGAGGGGTCACATCCTTAGATCTCAGAGGCATTAATGCTTGGACTTGTAGTCCTTCACTAGTTGCGGAGGGGGGTCAGGTCCTCAGCTCTGAGGGATTCATACAGGGACTTGCTTTCAGTTTAGTTCCTGGAGGCCATGGTAGTACAAGTCCCCCACAGGCCCTGGAGGGCCACATTGTCCTCCCTGCCCCCCACCTTTGTGATCATTAAAAACTTTAGAGACTGTTTTCACGATCCATCACTTTGCCTCCACAGGGTCTATGGGCCACTTGACTGGTCTCCCCCCCCCCAGGCCTAAGGCTGCCAGCCCTCCCCTGTCTTCAGGTGTCCTTTATGCAAGTCTTCAGATGGGGACAGAAACTAAGGGGACCATTGAGGACCAGTCAGCATGGGCACATCTGCAGCCCTAGATTACCCAGTAACGATGCTGGCAGGGGAATTGAAAGGTGGATTTGGGTGATTTTAAAATGCCCTACAATATTTTAAAAAAGCACAGAAAACCTTCTGAGTGGGTTAGCATTTGGTGGGTGAGTGGGGATTTCAAAATTGCCCAGAAGAATATATATATATATAGTACTTTCATTTTTAAATGAGTTGTAAAGGAAACAATTTTTTCACCTTAATGCAATCTATGCATTAAGGTGAAACAACATCTGATGATGCCGCCCCCCCCCCCCCCCGAAGCCCCTGTTTTACTTACCTGACCCCTCGAAAATCCTGCGCTTGGTCCCGAGATCCTCTTCGGCGCTCAGCCTGGCCGCTCATTGGCTAGAGCGGATGGATTGAGAGCAGTGCAGCAATTGGCTGGCGCTGCTGTCAATCACATCCAGTGACGCGGCGCTCCGAGGGGCGGGGTCGAGTGATACAGTGAGCTGTTATGGCCGCTCGTTGTATCACGGGAGCACGCCCGCAAGGACTCATCACCATGCGAGCTCTCTCGCATGAATGTGATGAGTTCTTGCGGGGAGGACCAGATACAGCCACCGAGGGACCCCAGAAGACGTGGATCAGGGCCACTCTGTGCAAAACAAACTGCACAGTGGAGGTAAGTATAACATGTTTGTTATTTTAAAGAATTTTTTTTTTTTCCTTTAGTGACCCTTTAAGTTTTTCAAGATTAGGCCAAGTGTTTTTGCTTTAAGTCCCATGTATATTGGCAGTTATACATGTCAAAAATAGTCCTGTTTAACATATTTAACCTATAAGAGTGCACTCACTAGTTAAATAATAAGGATGTTTTAAAAAATGTATGAAATGATAATGAAACCTAAACTTAGCTCATAAAACCTCAATTGACCCACTGATTAATATAGTATGTATAGAATCTCAGGGAGAGGGGTGGAAAGCAATCAATACCTCTAATAAAAGCTACATATTGTATAAAATGCTAAGGATCCCTAATGAAACACTTCATGTATGTTTGTCAAAGGGCAGAGAAGAAATTTAAAATCCGAGGAAAGAAGGTGAATGCATGCCTTAGCGCAATACAGACATTTTCCTTAGCTGCATTTATAGACTAGTCGTTATGCTTAAATATTTTAGAACTGAAAAAAAAATTCTAAGAGGGTTTTGAGAAAGCAATAATAAATATATTGGTTATGAGAAGGGGGTTCGTGTCCAGCTATCAGGTTTTATTTTCAGAAACAAAGCATCAATAAAATATTTCTTTACCTGTATATTGTGAAATAAGCAGAAAATGGACTGATCCTCTAAGAAAAGCTGACATTAAAGTCAACTAGAGAAGAAAAATGGCACACCAGAGTGTCAGAGTCTTATGCCGCGTACACACGGTCGTTTTTTGCGATGAAAAAAAACGACGTTTTCTGTGAAGTAAAAACGACGTTTTTGAAACGTCACTTTTCAAAGACAATTTTGCATACACACCATCGTTTTTTCACAAAAAGCGAGGTTACGTTCACCACTCTTTTCCATTGAAGCTCGCTTCATAACTAGCTTCTGGGCATGCGCGGGTTGAAAAACGTCGTTTTGAAAGACGTTTTTGCTACACACGGTGACTTTTTGTGAAACAAAAAACGACGTTTTGAAAAACGACACAAAAAATTCAAGCATGTTGGAATTTTTTTTTGGTCGTTTTTTTGAAGACAAAAAACGACGTTTTGCCCACACACGATCAATTTAAATGACGTTTTAAAAAACGTCGTTTTTTTTCATCGCAAAAAAACGACCGTGTGTACGCGGCATTAGGAGACCTATAAACTGTATGGACTTAATTAAATGAAGTAGCAAAGAGAAAACAAATGTTGATTAGTGCATAATCTCTAATACAATTGTCCAGTGCTGGGATTCAGCTTATACAGACTATAATGTATAAAAAAACAAGACGTTGATCAATTACCCACCACTTCACCTTCATATGTTATTGGTTAAACTTTAACACTTTTGTTGCCAGATCTTACTGTATACTTGTAACTCTAACGACCAGGAAAAAAAATTGTGCTCTGGTGAAACAATAAAGTCGTATACACATTTTAGGCCACTTTCTCACTGCGGTCCTGGCCGCATTGGCGCTAATACCTAGTTTTAGCAGAGCTTTTAGGCCACTAGCATGGTGCTTTTAACCCCCGGTAGCAGCCGGAAAAGGGTTAAAAGTGCCGCTGCCGAAGTGCTTTGCAGGCGCTTTGGCAGCGCTGACCATTGATTTCAATGGCATGGGGTGTTTTGGGAGTGCTGTATTCACCTCTCCTAAACTGCTTCTAAGATGCTGATTGCAGGCCTTTTTTTTTCCTGTTCTGCAAGCGCATCGCCCCAGTGTAAAAACACTCAGGCTTTCACACTGGGGCTGCAGTTCACAGGCGCTTTTCATGTGCTATTTTTAGCGCAAAAACGCCTGTAAAACGCCTTAGTGTGAAAGTCGCCTTTGTTTCTTTTAAACCCACTGAAACGGTATCTTGTTTTGGGGCTGGTTCACATTAGAACTGGTACGTTTTTACACATTTTTTCTTCAATAATTTTTTATTAATTTTCAAAAGGTTCTAAGCTATAGGGGACACCGGCAAGTGGAACACTTGCCCATGAAAAGTACAAATAGTAACAAAACAATGCAGTGTCAACAGAGATAAAGTTAGCATTAAACAATAGGAATTGTCCAGCGGTTCGCGTCGAGCGTAAGTTACACTCGAACATCAGGTGTTCGCCCGTTCGCCGAATTCTGAACATTATGGGGCGTTCGCGTCATATTATAACGCCGCAAAGCGACCCATAATGCACTGACAGATTGCAGTGCATTGATGTCAGATGATTGGCCAAAGCATGCAACTTACCTGCATGCTGTGGCCAATCACAGTGCCCTCTGCTGTGAGAGCCATGATTGGCCAAAGGCAGGGTGCCTTTAGCCAATTATTGCTCAGGGAGCTAAGTCCATGCCCACACTATATAAGGCTGCTTAAACTGCGGCTGTATATAGTGTAATGATTGAGAGAACATTAGCTAGAGGCAGGTTAGTTAGTGGGGTGCAAGCAGTTTAGTATATATGATGAGACCAAAATAAACTTATTTGGTTCAGATGGTGTCAAGCGTGTGTGGCAGCAACCAGATGAGGAGTACAAAGACAAGTGTGTCTTGCTTACAGTTAAGCATGGTGGTAGGAGTATCATGGTCCGGGGCTGCATGAGTGCTGCCAGCACTGGGGAGCTACAGTTCATTAAGGGGACCATGATTGCCAACAAGTACTATGACATACTGAAGCAGAGCATGATCCCCTCCCTTCGGAGACTGGGCCGCAGGGCAGTATTCCAACATGATAATGACCCCAAACACACCTCCAAGATGAACACTGCCTTGCTAAAGAAGCTGAGGGTAAAGGTGATGGACTGGCCAAGCATGTCTCCAGGCCTAAACCCTATTGAGTATCTGTGGGGCATCCTCAAACGGAAGGTAGAGGAGCGCAAGGTCTCTAACATACACCAGCTCCATGATGTTGTCATGGAGGAGTGTAAGAGGACACCTGTGAAGCTCTGGTGAACTCCATGCCCAAGAGGGTTAAGGCAGTGCTGGAAAACAACGATGGCCACACAAAATATTGGCACTTTGGACCCAATTTAAACTTTTTTACTTAGGGGTGTACTCACTGTTGTTGCCAGATGTTTAGATATTAATGGCTGTGTGTTTAGTTATTTTGAGGGGACAGAAAATTTACACTGTTAGACCCCTTTTACACTAAGGTGCTTTGCAAGCGCTATAGTGCTTAAAATACAGACTGCAAAGCACCCTGAAAAGGCCGCTCCTTTCACTCCAGTGTGATAGCCCAAGGGCTTTCACACTGAAGCAGTGCACTAGTAGGACGGTAAAACAAGTCTTGCTAGCCACATCTTTCAGGTGCTGTAGGAGCCGTGAATTGAAAAGTTTAGAGACAGGATCCAATAAAATTGTTTTAAATTGTTTAAAGTATTCTACCACAAATCTGTCTAGGTCTGGAGATTTATTGATTGGTAGAGCATCAATAGCTTTGCTGATTTCTGTGGCTTCAAAAGAGAGGTTAAGAAGCTCCAATTGAGTGGGGTCAGGGAAGGTAAGTTAATCGCATCAAGAAAAGATTGAACGCTCGGATCAGGTGGTCTGCTCCTACGCTGGCTTTGTAGCCGGATAATAAATCAGAAGTCCTTTGCGCTATAAATATCAATATGTGAAAATAAATAAATAAACTAAAAATTGCCGCAAGAACTAATAGTGTTTAACAATACACAGGTGCAAAAATTGAATAAGAGTGATCTTGCGCAAAGGTAAAAACACATAAATATAATTAAAATAAATATAAATAGGGAGATCAAACAATGTAAGAAAAAATGTATATAAAGTCCATAAGTGCAAAGTCCACAAAGTGCAAAACATGCAGTGCACCAAGCTTTTCAAACTGATCTGTGAAACGTAGCTGTGTGACCCACAGTAAAGTGCAAGTGCTGCTCCGTGAAATCAGCCTCACAGGCCTCTCACCTTGATAACATAAATAAATTCTGTGATAATATGTCAAAGTGCCCGTGCTACTCTGAAAAGAAGACAGCCTCACAGGCCTCTCACCTCACTGCAACACATATGTGCAATCCAGCATATCATCCGGATATCTCCACTGGTTTCTGATGGTACCAGGGACGTATCAATTTATCTTAGATCCTGCAGTGTTCCCCTCAGCTCTAATACTCAGGGAAACATAGGGAGAGACAGGCCTCCAATGGTGTAGTATAATAACAAAGCGCAATTTATTGAAAAAAGTAATCTCCTTACACAAGCATAAATAAAACAGGCATCTACATGAAACAAGATGGCATCTGCCAAAATCTCATGTCACTTCCAGGTGTACGTCTGATCTCACGTCACTTCCAGGTGTACGTCTGTCTCCTGGGGAGACAGACGTACACCTGGAAGTGACGTGAGATTTTGGCAGATGCCGCCTTGTTTCATGTAGATGCCTGTTTTATTTATGCTTATGTAAGGAGATTACTTTTTTCAATAAATTGCGCTTTGTTATTATACTACACCATTGGAGGCCTGTCTCTCCTTATGTTTCCCTGAGTATTAGAGCTGAGGGGAACACTGCAGGATCTGAGATAAATTGATACATCCCTGGTACCATCAGAAACCGGTGGAGATATCCGGATGATATGCTGGATTGCACATATGTGTTGCAGTGAGGTGAGAGGCCTGTGAGGCTGTCTTCTTTTCAGAGTAGCACGGGCACTTTGACATATTATCACAGAATTTATTTATGTTATCAAGGTGAGAGGCCTGTGAGGCTGATTTCACGGAGCAGCACTTGCACTTTACTGTGGGTCACACAGCTACGTTTCACAGATCAGTTTGAGAAGCTTGGTGCACTGCACATTTTGCACTTTGTGGACTTTGCACTTATGGACTTTATATACATTTTTTCTTACATTGTTTGATCTCCCTATTTATATTTATTTTAATTATATTTATGTGTTTTTACCTTTGCGCAAGATCACTCTTATTCCATTTGTAGCCGGATAGGCCTAGCTGGCTGCTCCATGTACGATGAAGCCTCTCCTTGGTAGCTCTCTTGCGATTCTTCCACCAAAGAATGCGACTGCAACCCTCCTGGTTCTTGAGATGCTGCTTCTTGAGATGCCTCCTGACCTTCTTCTCTCACTTCCCAACTGGATTGTGCTCTGCATTAATCATATAATACAGTTAGGGCTAGATATGTGCATTCCCGTTCGTACGAATGTTATTTTCGTACGAAAATGTTCATTTTCGTACCCGCGGGATAATGTGTACATACGAAAACGGTAAAGCACCAAAATACGAAAACAATGGGATAACGGATGAGCCGCATAACGAACGACCGCAAATACGAACGAACGATCCGACGGGAAAAAACGACAAAACGAAAACGGCAAAATAACGAAAATGAAATCTGTATCAAGAGGTTTGCATTGTGTATTTTGTTTGAATCCGTTTTGTGTTCGTTTTCAGTTGTATGTTCATTGTTCAATGACATCTATAACAAAAGAATTTCATTATGTATATTGAATGAATTCCTTATTCTGTTTTCTGTGTATTCAAAATACTGAAGGCAAATCTTTTGTTATAGGTGTCATATCAACATACGAAAATAACAAAAGAAACGGGTTCAAATGCAAATCTTTTGTTTATGTTTTTTTTTGAATGGCCAGAGAGTTAGGCTGGCCATACATGATACAATTTTCTGTGCAATTTTCTTTAGATTTACCTTCAACTAGGTAGTGCAAGGGCCTGCCTGATTGCATACAATTGAAAGTGTTGTTTAGTCTGACCTCATATTATATGGTTTTTGGTAAATCTAAAAGAAAATTGTACAAGAAAATTGAACATGTATGGCCAGCCTCAGTGACTGAAAGCAGCTTCTCTTTTGTGCTACAAAGTGCTACTGAGTACACTTGTACAGTAAAGCCTAATAAACTTTTCTGTGGATTTTCATCTGAAGGGAGATCAGTTGGCCAGACTTTTGAACCCAAAAATGGTTTTCTGATGCAGTTTAAAAACAAACGAATTTTCTGAGAACGATCGAAAAACGATCGTTTTTATGTTTGTTGTTAAGCCCCATACACTTGGTCAGACTGTTTTAACAACAAACATAAAAACGATCGTTTTCCGATCGTTCTCAGAAAATTTGTTCGTTTTTAAACTGCATCAGAAAACCATTTTTGGGTTCAAAAGTCTGGCCAACTGATCTCCCTTCAGATGAAAATCCACAGAAAAGTTTATTTGGCGTTACTGTACAAGTGTACTCACTACTCAGCACAAAAGAGAAGCTGCTTTCAGTCACATGTTTAGTTAGGGCACACCCTTCTTTTTAGAACTGTATAGTATCAAATATGAAAGATGTTATCTCACTCTCTTAGATCCATGAAAGGCCTCAGAAACTCCAGTTCATCTGCGTGGACGTAGGGTACCACCCTTTTTGTTCCTGATCCACTCCTGGCCTCTTTGATTTTTCTTAGGTATCGCTTGAAACAGTCTTTCAAGCCCATCGATTTTGTAAAATAGCCACTGTCAAACATCTATAGGAACATAATCAATTATGTATTTTGTCTTTCAGGTACCTGGCAACCGGTCATTTCCAAGTTAGCCTACATTATGAGTTCATGGTGGGCAGGTCGACAATCAGCTGCAACATCCGAGAAACCTGCAAAATCTTATGGGATGTGCTTAACACCATAAAAATGAAGAGGCCTAAACAAGAGAATTGGCGGGATATTGCAAAATATCTTTTGGAGGCGGTGTAATTTCCGCAATTGCATTGGAGCTATAGATGCATTTGTGTCAATAAGCCTGTTGGTAGAGGAAGTATGTTCTTCAATTACAAAAAAAATGTGCTCCTTTGTACTGCTTGCTGATGCAAACTACTGCCTAACCTATATAGATATAGGATCCTACGGAAGTAGCTGCGATTCACATATTTTTTCAAATTTCTCATTTGGTGAATTCAACACATGGATAACAGACATAAATAATAATAAAGGTTAAACTTACATTTGTCACTACGTTCTTTTACCGTCAAAATGTCCCAATTGTCAATGCTTAGACGACAGATGTCCAGCCAGGCATTGTCCCTCTTCAATTGATCCTTGTAAAACTGATCAGCTTTTTCAAACAGACATGGATGCTGCCTCACAAGCCTTATAGGAGACTCGTTGTCTATTGACTCTCTTTGCATGACCTCCCTGTGGGCTCTGGTAGACATTGGGCATACAGGTCGGTCAAAAGTATACAGAGACAACGGCATACAGGAAGTGCTCTGTGGGAGGGAGGGGGCTGCCTGTGTAGTGGGGAGTGTAGGAGACTATCTTCCTGACACAAGACAGGATAACTTGTACTACTTTACTATAACAAGAATGGACAGAGACTGGTTTCCTTGCCTGCCAAAAGTAAGAGGGGCTGAATTTCAGCCGGGCGTCTAATTTTATTGCCAGATGACATCACAAAACATATGCATGCTGATTGGTTCACATTATACATCCACACCCATTCTACCCTCCCAATCAGCCACTGACCCACCCCTAATACACCCCCTTGTGAGCACATGTAAAAACACTTTGTTCTAGGCTCAATCACAGGGGTTTCCCACTGGAGTCCACAGGAGCAACATTCCTTTTTCAATAGGATGGGCTAGAAGGGGGAGGAGAAGTCCACACTAAGCATTATCAGTTCTTTTGTTACAAAATTCTCAAAGTTTCTTCAGCTCCAAAGACAAGAGGAAAAGGGGGGGGGGTTTGAAATTGAAGCAAAGGGGGATGGGAGCATCTGCTCTTGAATAGTCCTTTCTGTATGTCCATGCAAACTGAAATATACTGTGACTTTAAAACAATATCTGACAAATGTTTTCAAGGAAAATAAGTAATATTGTGACATACATAATTTCATACATGCATATACTGTATAATGAATATAAAAAAAACAATATGGAAATATAAAAAATAAAATAAAGGAATATAAACAGAGAAACATTTTAGTGGTTCTAATAAAAGAATAAGCTTAACATATCAAATAGGAATTTTACCCGAATCCATCACAGGGAGTACCTGGGTAATTGCTTTTCTTTTTCCTGTAAAGTCGCTTCACTTTAGATGAGGATCCGACTTGGAGGAGACTTCCATTGAAATCTATGGGTACGAAGTCGCCTTGAAGAAGTACAGGAACCTTTTCTGAAGTCGGAGCAACTTCAGTAGTGTATATTAAGACTGCTCTCATTAACTCTAATGGAATTTCTTATGTCCAGCGACATGGGTCGACTTGAGGTCTGACAAGTCGGATCCCAAGTCGCTGTAGTGTGAATCTGTACTAATTATAGAAAAAAGTAAAAAATGTATATATATATTTTTAAATGTTGCCCTTTTTTTGTTTTTAACACAAAAAACAAAACACAGAAATGAGCAAATGCCACCAAAAGAAAGCTCTATTTGTGGGAAAAAAATGATGTAAATTGTGTTTGTGTACAAAATCGCACAACCGCGCAATTGTCAGTTAAAGCGACACAGTCTTGTATCGCAAAAAATGGCCTGGTCATAAAGGGGGCAAATCCATCCAGGCTGAAGTGGTTAAATTGTGTGGGGAATTCAGATACATAATAAATAAAAAATAAATAAAAAAATGAAGACATAGGTTACACATTTATAAGTTTTATTTATTTTTCTGCAATTGACTATTATCTGATTTAACCTTCAGCATAGGGTTTAGTGATCATGATTATTCATGAAAAGCCATGTACAGAAGGGGAACAGCATCTGTTGTGCAGAAATGTTTTCCCATAGAACCATAATCATGAAACAAAGGGGCAGATTCACAAAACAATTACGCCTGTCTAACTGGGGTTAGACAGGAGTAATTTCAAATTTCCCGCGGCGTATCACTAGTTTGAATTCTCAAACCATGATACGGCGGCTTCGGGCTTCGATCCGAGAGGCTTACGTCTTCGTAAGCCTTCGGATCTACGCTGCCATCTATTTGCGGCCGCTGGGAGGAGTTCGCGTCGTTTTAATGCGTCGGGATATGCAAATGTGTTTTTACGGGGATTCACGAACAAACGAGCGAGCGTCGCAATCGTTTTCGTCTATTTTTTTATACGTAATGTTAGAGCAGCTTTTTGCTGCTCTAACTTTACGTAGCCCATGTTAAGTATGGCCGTCGTTCCCGCTTCGAATTTATTTAAACGTGATTTCGCGCAATGCACGGCGGGAAATTTGCGAACGGAGCATGCGCAGATCGATCGCCGCGGGAACGCGCCTAATTTAAATGTTTCACGCCCCCTACTCGCGCAGATGGATTGCGACGGGAGAAATACACTACGCCGCCGTCGTTTACCGTAGAAAATCTACCTGAATTCCACGTAGAGCAAGGTAAAATACGGCGGCGTAGTGTATTTCTGATACGCTACGATAATCCATTTCTCTGTGAATCTGCCCCAAAGTATCTAAGTAACTGTTCATATAAACGAATCTCAAATAAAAAAAGATTTACCTGTATTACTCTATACTATAGTTTCTTGCCAGAAACCATTTAGATAGAAAACTGAACAATGTAAGTGCTGTGTCTACTATATGACAGCTAAGGGGCGTATATATGTTTACAATCTGGTAAATTTCCACTGTATGGGTTTAATAAAAAGTGCTAACATTTATTTCCTCTTTTAGCTTTCTCATTGTGCCTATGAGATAATATATTTTAGGCCTGTATTACAAATCACCTTTCTAAAATCAGGATAGATAATTAAGATTTAACTTACTAATTTGCTAATTAAAGATTGTGCTCAAGTGATCCATAAAGACACAGAATCCATTCTATTTATTTGTAAGTAAAGTAAAGTGCAGGATCCTTATTGCAACAATATATTCTGCACTTGGCTCGTGTCCAGACATTAAGTAGTAAATGAGGCTTGCAGTAGTGTTCCCAAAACCATACAATGTGGATTATTTAAAGTATATGTAAACCCTAATAATACATTTCTCTTTTGCTTAATTTTGTTCTGTTAAATTTGTAATTGAAAATGTTTTGTTAAATCTGTTTACTAAATGCAAAAAATACCTGTTAGCAATACACAATTCTTGTAAGCTGGTAACTTTTTGTGTTCTGTGCCTGTTTCACGCTGTTGTCAGCTAGCATTGTTTCCAGTTCACTCTGCGGATTATAGTGTTACTAAACCCATGACCCTGCATTCACTATATCTGGACTCCCACAGTACATATTACATGGAAATGCAATTATTTTTAATATAATATGCTAAATACCTTTTCTCATCAGCCGACTATAGCAGTCTTGTGACTTCTATCAGTGCCTGGTTAAAGCTTTAAGGATGAGTTTTCATTCTCCTCTGACTGTCCTATGAGGTTGCATGACCCCTAAACCTCTGTCCGGACAGTGCTGATTGGCCCTGTGCTAATCATATGCACCCTCCGGAAATAAATAAATAAACTAACTAGCAATACACATCAAGCTGAGCATGTGCAGAGTGCCCCCAAGTCTCTGTACTATCAGCAGATGGATTGGGGACAGTAAAGGAAGGGGAGGGTCAGCAAAGACAGGATCAAACAGCCTTTTTTACGCAATGCAGACGATTACCCCTTTAGATTCCACAGTGAGTATAATGAGCATGATTTGCTGCTTATACAGACTGATTTTTACTGTTGTGGGTGTAGTAATGCTTTAAAGCTTAACTCCACTTTTGTTGAGAAAAAACATCCCCAAATGCAAGGATTTTAAGATTCCTACCTTTTGTTATTCTGAAGAAATCACTGTTTGTTCCTGTGTCTTCATGTCCCCTCTGCAGTGAGTCTAATGGGAGTGGTTTCATAATTATCAGCATATGTCCCATTACATATGTATGATGAATTCCATTGTGTTATTTGTGTCATATATAATATTTTATGTTATGTATGCTTTTTAGGCCTTTTACTAATGTGTATTTTTTTATTTTCTAACAAGTATTATGTTTTTATATTAATTTGTTATATACCGTTGGTCCGCTGGCCATTGTAGTTCCACAGCCGACAATGTAATGGCTGTATAATTAAACTGCTGTCCTCCAGTGAGTAGTAGGCCAGTAGAAGGAGCTGTGAGCGCTTCAGCCTGCTTATTTGACTGACAGCCCTTGGTCCTTCCACCCTGCTCCGGTTACTCACGTTTAATGCTGGTTAGCGTGGACTTTCCTGCCATCCCTGGATGGATATCCAGCTATCTACCAGGTGCACATCCCCACTAGGGATGAGTCGAACACCCCCTGGTTTGGTTCGCAGCAGAACATGTGACCAGGCAAAAAATGTGTGCGAACACCATTAAAGACTATGGGACACGAACATGAAAAATCAAAAGTGCTCATCTTAAAGGCTTATATGCAGGTTATTGCCATACAAAGTGTTTGGTGACCCAGGTCCTGCCCCAGGGGGCATGTATCAATTCCCAATTTTTTTTTTTCAGGAGCAGTGATTTTAATAATGCTTAAAGTGAAACAATAAATAGGAAATATTCCTTTAACCACTTCTGACCAACCCCACGTCCAAAGACGTCATTTTTTTGAAGATGGATATCTCGGTAACGGCAGCAGCTGCTGCCACAACCGAGATATCCATCTCTTCGTGGGGCGGTCATGTTAACAATAACGGCGGTCATCGCGGCGGAAGCTGCGAGATCGCCGTTACCGGCGGCGGGAGAGGGTGCCCCCCCTCTCCCGCCGCTCTCCCGCGCCCTCCGCCGCTTACCGTAGCCGTCGGTAGTGGCGGAGGCGATCGGGTCCTCTTGCTGGCTGTCCGGGGATGCGACTGAGGGAAAAAATGTCCCTCAGCCGTCCCCATACCTCTGCTGGGCGGAAGTGACGTCAAAACGTTGTTTCCGCCCAGCGTCTTAAAGAGACATTTAATTTGTTTACATTTTGACTTTTTTTTTTCTTCTTTTTTTTTTGCATTTAAGCCTGAATATGAGATGTGAGGTCTTTTTGTCCCCAGATTTCATATATAAGGCCCCATACACACGAGCGGACAGATTTGTTCAAATCTGTCCGTCCGACAGATTTGAACAAATCTGTCTGCTGGGATTTTGGTTTGCTCGCGTGTACACATGAGCAAACCAAAATCCCCGCCAGCAGAGAGCGCGCTGACGTGTCGGTGACGTGGCGGTGACGTTGACGCCGCCACGTCACCGCACCAGGAAGTAAAACACTTCCGCGCATGCGCCGAATCCATTCGGCGGCGGTGCGGCGGCGGAGCGGGACGACATGTCTGCTGGTAAGTGTACTAACCAGCAGACATGTCGGGCGGACAGATTCCCACCCGATAGATTTCAAAGCATGCTTTGAAATCTGTCGGGTGGACAAATCTGTCTGCTCGGCCGTACACACGATCGAATCTGTCTGCTGAAACGGTCCAGCGGACCGTTTCCAGCGGACAGATTTGATCGTGTGTACGAGGCCTAAGAGGACCTGTCATGCTTTTTTCTATTACAAGGGATGTTTACATTCCTTGTAATAGGAATAAAAGTGATAATTATTTTTTTTTTTTTTTCAGTGTTAAAAATTATAAAATAAATAAAAATAAAAACGAAAACCAAAAAAAAGGTCCCCCGTCCCGACGAGATCGCCCGCAGAAGCAAACGCATACGCGAGTAGCGCCCGCATATGAAAACGGTGTTCAAACGGTGTTCAAGTGAGGTATCGCCGCGATCGTTAGAGCGAGAGCAATAATTCTAGCCCTAGACCTCCTCTGCATCTCAAAAAATGCAACCTGTAGAATTTTTTAAACGTCGCCTATCGAGATTTTTAAGGGTAAAAGTTTGACGCCATGCCACGAGCGGGCGCAATTTTTAGGCGTGACATGTTGGGTATCATTTTACTCGGCGTAACATTATCTTTCAAAATATATAAACAAATTGGGCCAAATTTATTGTTGTCTTATTTTTTAATTCAAGAAAGTGAATTTTTTCCAAAAAAAGTGCGCTTGTAAGACCGCTGCGCAAATACGGTGTGAGAAAAAGTATTGCAATGACCGCCATTTTATTCTCTAGGGTGTTAGAAAAAAATATATATATAATGTTTGGGGTTTTAAATAATTTTCTAGCAAAAAAAAACTGTTTTAGTCTCGTAAGCACCGAATCTGAAAAACAGGCTCGGGGCTGAAGTGGTTAAATATCATTCCTGGGGGGGGGGGGGTGTCTATAGTATGTCTGTATAGTAGCTTATAACCACAGAAAAATTACATTTATAAAGGGAGAAAGATAAAAAAAACATTGAAAAAAACAGCATGGGTTCCCCCCAGTCCATTACCAGGCCCTTTGGGTACCAAACCCTACCTTGAGCATGCAACCTGGAAGAACACAGGAAAGGGGGGGGGCGAGAGAGCGCCACCCTCCTGAACCATACCAGGCCACATGCCCTCAACATGGGGGTGCTTTGGGGTCACCCCCAAAGCACCTTGTCCCCATGTTGATTGTAACGTCTATTAGGCGGGACGCTTCTCAGAGCATCTAATAGGCTCCTTCTTCATGACAAAGTTGTCTGTATTTTTTTAATGAAAACTGCAGATGGAGAAATATTAAAAGTTACTCACGCAAATTACATTGCTATTTTACAACTTTTAAGAGATTTTAATGATTGGGTTGCTGGGCACAAGTATAGTATGGGAAATATAACCTTTTCCTATCTCATAGTCTGAGAAATATTGCCTCAGACTATGCTTATCTAAAGTATAGCCAAATTACATTTACATATAGCAATTTAGTTGAAACTAAACGTCTGATATGTCTAGAATAAAATACCTATTTATTAGAGTATGACATTCCTCTGAATCATGTACTGTACTTTATTAAGTCACAGATGTGGGTACATCTCTTGCTCCATTAGCATTAGCCTTGATTGGAGCTTCATTTTGTATCAATTCACTGTCGTTTCAGCATTTAGGACTGTCATTCTTAGATCACCTCTGGCTATCATTTTTTCTCTGTTTAAAATCATTTTCTAGTGGATATTTTTATGTTCAGTTCTGTCTCTATTCAGAAACATTTAAAGTCCACTGGTTTAGTTTGACATATTTGCTGTAATTCACACAACCTTCTGTGCTTTTAGTAGAGATTTTCTTCTTATTACTTGCCCTTAATGTGTCATTCCTCTTTGGATACACCTACCATAATCAGTTTTCACACTGCTGCAAATATGTAACCTATTCTCTAGCTGGCCACAGCTAACTGCAAGTAAAAAATGTATTTTTAATCATTCTTCTGTCTCACTATAATCAAAATATAATAATCTAAAATCTAAGGGCCAGATCCACAGAGCCAGTACTACTGATACACCGGCATACTTTCAAATTACCCGCGTCGTATCATTAGTTTGAATCCTCAAACCATTATACGACGGCTTCGGGCTTCGATCTGACAGGCTTACGTCTTTGTACGCCTTCGGATCTAAGCTGCAATATTTCCGCTGGGTGGAGTTTGCGTCGTTTTCCGCGTCGGGTATGCAAATGAGCTTTTTACAGCAATCCACGAAGGCACGAGCAGCTGTCGCATTCTCTTACGTCGTCGCTAGTTGGCTTTTTCCGGCGTATTGTTAAAGCTGCTATTATCCGGTCTATAATTATTTTATTGTTATTTTATTGTTATTTTCTTAACAGAAATTTGAATACATTTACGAATTCAACCCCAGTGACCCAAACACCATTGACTCAAACACCAGTAGATTCAGGACTACGTGATTTGGAATTAATCACTCCAAAAAAGAATGTGAATCCTCGATATATCAAAGATGGCATTGAACTATTAGAGAAAAGAAAATATATAATAGTTCGGCCTGCCGATAAAGGGGGGGGGGTTGTAATTCTAACCAAATCCTTTTATCAAGACCAACTATTGAATATGTTGATGGATGGAGCTACATATCAGAGGTTGAATAGAGACCCCACTCCTAAATATGAGACTAATTTAAAGTTACTGGTTGAAATGGGATATCAAACTGGAGTCCTGTCTAATAAAGAAAATAAATACTTGGTACCGAGCAATGGAAGAATTCCTACAATCTATACCTTGCCCAAAATCCACAAGGACCAATTTAAGCCACCGGCAAGGCCTATAGTGAATGGTATAGGTTCAATTACATCACGCATGGGACAATACCTCGACCATTTCCTACAGAATAGCGTTATACATACAAAAGCCTATTTAAAGGATATGAAAGAATTATTGTCACTATTAAGTAATATTGGCTTTGTAGGAAGGGAAGAGGTTTACTTGGTCACTGCAGATGTAGCCTCGCTCTACACTATTATATAGCATGATGATGCCCTTCTAGCTCTCAATTGGGCGCTAAGTCAAAGAGAAGATTTTATGCTACACCCAAAAGATTTTTTTATGTAATGCCCTCGATTTTTGTTTAGGGCAAAACTATTTTTGGTTTGACGGTTCCTTCTATTCCTAGAAGAGAGGTGTTGCGATGGGGGCCAAATTTGCCCCCAGCATAGCCAATCTCTTCATGGCGGAATGGGAGGATAAGACAATATTCAATGTCAAGAGAGAAGAATTGATGATATATCGCAGATACATCGATGATCTGTTCTTTGTGTGGGCAGGGTCTTTAGCTTCACTGGAAAGTTTCCTAAGTGAATTGAATAATAATAACCAGAATATTACCCTTACGTGCGAATATAATAAAGAGTACATTTCCTCGACCTCCAGATTTATAGAGAGGGGGACAAATTAGGGACAAGGGTGTACTTTAAACCCACCAATGCAAATAGTTACTTACCCACACAGAGTGGGCATCACCCCACCTAGCTCAGATGATATCCCTTGGGATGAAACTAGTCAGGGCTGAACAAAGTGAAGCAGTCTGATTGTCAGTCGGCATTAGAGATCACTCCCCTCCTCGCAGCTTGAGCATTTGGTGATGTGGTTAACCTGACCCGATTTGGGTAAATCAGTGAGATATGCCATTTTAAAGTTTTATACATGTGAGTGTATTGGATGACGTTTTTATTGGGCGATTAAAGATTTTTAAGCAGGATCACGCTATGTGTCTGTTTCCTACCATCTTTTTCATGTATGAACCCTGAGCCATTCAGAGACGCTGAGCAGAGATTGAGGCTGAGATTGCACCTGTGACACGCTGATATAAATTTGCTTTGCGGTAAGAGGCTACCCAAGAGGGGGTTCTCTTTTCTTACACACCCCCCTCTCTCTTCTATGAGCACAGACGTGAAGCGGTGTCTTTCCAAACCTATCATCTTGGGCTATAGTGGACTTTGTTTTAATAAGGATTGTTCAGTCCAATATTTGCATTAAAGACTGCCATTTTTCATTTAAGAACGTTTCTATTCCAAGGACAATATTCAATATTTGTAAATTTATTTGTCTAAAGTTTAAATGTTGCGTATGTCCAGCGCTGCCTGGTTGATTGTGATATAATTCTGACATATTCAGGTTTTATTCATTTTTTACCCAGCTATTGATGTGTTAAACTGGTCCGTGAACCAAGTTATAATGGTAGCAGCTGCAGTCATTTAGAGTGGCTAGTTTGGATTTTTGGCTCATTGAATCACCTATTAGTTTTTTTTCTTCCAAAAGCGCTTGTATTGTGTTTTTGCATGGGGGGTTTGCTTTAATACAACTGATTGAGTATATGATTTAGAACATTATTTATGATTTTTATAAGATGATTAAAATATTAATTGATTTTTAATTGAATATTTTTATATTAATATGTAGCTCAATTAAGGATTACCTCTTCCAAAAAATGAAATAATTTTATCTAAAATAATTTTTATTTCTATATAATGGAATTTCACATAAGGAATTTGTCATTAAGTGAATTCTATTTTTATTTCTATTTTTTCTTTACGTGTTTTGCGTAATTCTATATTTGTGTGTTTTATGCACATATATCATAAGACAATCTAATATTTGATGGAGTTTATGCAGAAATGCACTTTTTCTCTCTGTTTTAGTTTGTGCTTTTAACATCATTATATATTTTTTTATGTTTCTGTATGTATATATGCTTTTGGCCTCTGTAGTACAGTGTGTATACGTTAGGCTAGACTTATGTATATTTATAAATATAAATAATGAAGTTTGTCTCTCTGATGTTTATAACATGGAATCCTCATTAGAATATAGATTGTGTGAGAAGTGTATCTGATTGGTGTACCATGACCCCAGAAGTCGCACATTTCTATTTTTTCCTTTTTTTATATAACTTGAAGTTCATCTCCTTTATGTCATTTTCTGCATTATATCTAGTTTCCGGGTTGTAGTGTGATTTTGATACAATTTCCCGTTGCCCGGTATAACTGGTATATCTAGATCCCGGCGTCCATTATTTACTATTGCCTGTCCTTACACTCTATTAACAGAGTGTATGAGACTATAATTGAACCTTTTATAGTTAAGGTGATAAAGTTAAATATGGGGTGTACCATGGTCCTAATAATCTAATATGGATTTAGGGGACTCAGGGATTCCCCACAAACCCTGAGGCTCCAACAAGAAGGGTGGGCGGGGAGGACTATACCGGTACTGTATGAATTGGTTGAAAACAACCAGAGTAATTCACATAGGGTAGATTATAAAAAGATTTATTCACATAAAAACATCAAACAAAATAAAAAGTACATAACATTCAGGAACGATACAAACACATTTAACCACAATCAGGACACCGGTCGTGCAATCCCTTCTATTGGAAAGGGGGGGATCTCGGTGAAGAAATTGGAGTCATGAGACAGGCGGTCTCTAGTCTCTACTAGTTTCGTGAATTTGCTTTTGCTTCGTCAGGAGACGGTCTAAAATATAATACAAGACAACAATCAAACATTTAAAAAACACAGATACATTATTTGCTACCAGGGGGTATATAGGACATAGCCCCTGGATGCCAATATAAATCATAACAGGGGAATTTTGTCAAACATGTCGCCTACCTACAGGCACATCGTCCACTGACCCAACAATCCAAGGCAGGCAATAGGTAAGTACCTTGCAGCTAGGCCAAGAGAATTCTTGGGGTAGACCTGATGGTGAGGATATATATCATTGATATGAAGGTAATACATCCAAGGTAGGGGGAGGGGAGAGGAAAAAAGGGGGGGGGAAAGCAAAAGGGAAAGGGAGGGGGATGGGAAAACTATATGAGTGAGGTGTGCATATGTGTGTAGAGATAAAGAAAACACCCAGACGGAGAGAAGCAGTTGAAAAAGAAGGAAGGGAGAGGGAATGAACAGAGGGTAATGGAAATGAAAAGGGAATGGGAATACAATAAGGAAGGGGGAAGAGGAGAAAGAAAAGGGGAGAGTGGGAAAACCAGGGGGGGAGGTAAGAAGGGAGGGGAAAGAAAAGGAATGGAAAGACAAGGAGGGGATGGAATAGGGAAGGGAGGGGGAGAAGGAGCGGAGAGGGATGGGGAAGAGGGGGGGAGTTGGAAAGGAGGGGCAAGAGGAATAGGAAAAAGGTGGGAGTGATGGGTAGGGGGAGAAGGCAAAGGAAAGGGAGTGTGCAGATTATGAACAGGGAGTGGGCTGCAGGAGGGGGGAAGAAACAGCAGGGGTTGTTTTTTTGTGGGAGAGAGGAATGAGGGGGGGGGAGGGGGGAAGGGGAAGGAGAGGGGCAAAAGGGGAGGAAACACAGCCGAAAACCCCGTGCAGTGGGCAAAGTAAGAACCAGAAGGATTGGGGGGATCACCAATGTGGATATAGTGCAAAACCATGCAAATCCGTGACTTAGTGAGCACTAGTAAAAAGATATATTACCTATGTGCCCCAATGGGCATAAAAAGGTAGGGAAGGTAGGGGTCCCAGGACTACGGAAGTCCCCTTAAGTGGGGTTACTCAGGTGAGGTGTGCATATGTGTGTAGAGATAAAGAAAACACCCAGACGCCCCTCGCATGTCCTATCATCTCCTGAATTCGCAGGGGATGATGGGTAAAAGCACCGCCGGACCAATGGACACAGCATACGGGCAGTCACGCCCCCTATGCCGGGCTTTCACACGCCCATCTGTCAATCAGGCTGCTATATTTAAACCTAGTCCACTGGATGCTGTCTACACCGGACTGGGTCCCAGGACATGTTGTAATGGAATGCACCGTAACAGACTGAGATATTCCTATGTCTAGGGTCACCTTATGTCCACTAGGGCCATAGGGTGACAAAGAATCATAATTCATATGTTACAGAAGACATTAATAAGGGACATTAATAATAATTCATGTTTGCAGGATGTCTTCAAATACCAAAAGCGGTTAGCTATGCAATCTGGGCACACATGCTTTTGAAAGGTGTTAATTCAGGTCAGCCAGCCAGTGAGTCATACCTTTTGTATAATAGGCTATTGAAATCTGAAGGTGTGGATTGCACCCACTCTCACTGCCATTGTGTGATAAAGCTGTCTAGAGAACTTATTCAACTAGATGTCTGTGTTATTATTCAAGGTTAATTGAACCCTATTGAAGATACGGTGCCGACCGGTCTACATGGTTAGCTTACCTAAATGCCTTTTAGAGTGTGATTGAAGCCCCCCATGGTGTGAAGGGGGGTGGAGATTGCATTGTCCTGTGATGAACTGTATTATGCTGTACTGGATATAAGAAGCTGAGAAAATACTAATAAATTGTCATATCTTTGCAAGCAAGAACGGAGCTCTGTCTCGTTTATTCTGGGAAATGGAATGGATCATGTCTGCCTGGTTGTTGGTGTGCCGGATAAGCTTGTCGTGGTTGGATGGAAGATTGTAAGCGGTGATGACCGTTACATTGGTGGCACAGCAGTGGGATGATTCCATCTTCAGAAGGACGGCTACAAGGACACATGACAATGGAGACGCTGTATGAATGGATGAAGCTCTCTTCCCTCATGGACTTACTGGAGAGCCGGGGCAGACCGGCCAGCAACCGTAAGAAAAGGGACATTATCGCAGAACTTGTCGAAATGAATAGAGCTAAGAGGCACAGCGTAACAGACAGGACACCCGAGGAAGAATTTTTTGATCGGGCTGTTAAACATGGATTGGCACAATATGGTCCTAATCCTCCGCCAGAGATCATAGACAGGGTTATAGCGGCTGTGGATGCCACCTTGCGACAGCGAAGAAGTGCTGCAGCAGCTAAAGAGAGAGGAGAGGTGCAGATACCAGTCTCCATGGAAGAGGAATTCCAAAGGAGGTTACAAGAGATGCGGATACAGCATAGAGGACCAGTATCAGAGGAGGTCCTGTTGGGATGGTCGAATGTGATTCGGTGCCAACTCTGGAAGAAAGCGTTAGCTCAGGAGCAGCATCACCAAGGAAAGGTCTTGCCCTCCATCTATGCAAGGTACTGGCCGCAGTATGACGTACGACTGCTGTTGTTGGGGGAACAACCGAAGCAGGAGTGGATAGCAGAGTTAAGCAGGCTGATCCGGGCAGAGATGCAGCTGGATGAGAGCTACAGAGCCCTTCGGTGGTATGTAGCCCAAGAGTGCCCATGGTCAGCGGATGACGGCCCCACAGAAGGCTATGACTATGATGGCCTGGGATTATTGTATTGGAGGATGTCCAGTGATCCAGACTTCGGGGATGATCGGGAGTGGCGCTTGGAGGACATAATGGAGCACAGAGAGGAAAAATTAAATATCTCAGGAGGCCACTGGTCACAGGAAGATTTAGAATTTCTGGCCATTCGGGAATGGGAGCTGGAGGTCGCCTACAGACAGCTGCTAGACTCGGCTCAGCAGCAGGATGGGGCTCCCATTGCCTGGGACTATGAGGAAAGTTCAGATGACAACTGTGAACTCCTGGCTGATGAATCGGCAGTGGAAAATATGGAGATTTTTATCCCTAAAGCCGAAGCGGATGGTGTGGAGTTCCAGGGAGCCGGGGCGGTTGGCCCCCCTCTCCAGCAACAAGCTGAGGTGGTAAAGCTTTTACCCCCAGCTGAATCAGTGGCAACAGAGCAGGGTACCCCAAGCCTCTGCTCCCAACTAGCAGAAGAGGGGGACACTGTGGTAGTGGATGGGACTGTGGTCTCCACTCACAGCAACCCAGCGGAAGAGCTGGCAACAGAGCAGAGTGCCATAGGCCTCTGCTCCTCACTAACAGAAGAGGGGGTTCCTGGAGTAGTGGATGGGACTTCAGTCTCCACTGGCACAACCCCAGAAAATGGTACAGGACTGGGACAGGAGGATGTCGGCTTTGCTTTGCAAGCACCGGGGGGGTTTTCACCAAGCACCAGTGGATGGGACTTCAGTCTCCACTGGTATACCCCAGGAAGGGGGGGTAGTTGGCCCAGACCCCCAACAGCATGATGGACTGAGCCCAGCTACCCTGCCTTCTCCCCAGCGGCGGGCGTGTTCTCTGAGAGAGGCAGAGGTTGGCGGGGTGAGTAATGCTCAGTTTGGAGCCATTTATTTGGGGTACAGTATGGATACCAGCATTGGAGGACGGGAACTACTGACGGACTTCGGAGTCAACCCGTTTGGGGTTACCACCTGTGTCCGTCTCCCACCGAAAGGGGAGAGATGTAACGGAATGCACCGTAACAGACTGAGATATTCCTATGTCTAGGGTCACCTTATGTCCACTAGGGCCATAGGGTGACAAAGAATCATAATTCATATGTTACAGAAGACATTAATAAGGGACATTAATAATAATTCATGTTTGCAGGATGTCTTCAAATACCAAAAGCGGTTAGCTATGCAATCTGGGCACACATGCTTTTGAAAGGTGTTAATTCAGGTCAGCCAGCCAGTGAGTCATACCTTTTGTATAATAGGCTATTGAAATCTGAAGGTGTGGATTGCACCCACTCTCACTGCCATTGTGTGATAAAGCTGTCTAGAGAACTTATTCAACTAGATGTCTGTGTTATTATTCAAGGTTAATTGAACCCTATTGAAGATACGGTGCCGACCGGTCTACATGGTTAGCTTACCTAAATGCCTTTTAGAGTGTGATTGAAGCCCCCCATGGTGTGAAGGGGGGTGGAGATTGCATTGTCCTGTGATGAACTGTATTATGCTGTACTGGATATAAGAAGCTGAGAAAATACTAATAAATTGTCATATCTTTGGAAGGAAGAACGGAGCTCTGTCTCGTTTATTCTGGGAAATGGAATGGATCATGTCTGCCTGGTTGTTGGTGTGTCGGATAAGCTTGTCATGGTTGGATGGAAGATTGTAAGAGGTGGTGACCATTACACATGTGTATTACCATACACGTTCAAGTGAGTACACTGGTTCTCTCTGCAATGCGTTCAGACCTCTCTGCTGTTATGATATTGTTTTTCTTCCTTTATTTTGTCCTGAGTATTGTCCCACACTCTACTCATACTATCTTTATACTTATTTATTAGGAACCAGCGCTGCTACCAGCAGGAGATTGGTAACTGATTTACCTTTTGCTGTGCATAGACCTAAACATACGTGCTATGCAGGTCTAACCACTGTGTCACCTGAGTAACCCCACTTAAGGGGACTTCCGTAGTCCTGGGACCCCTACCTTCCCTACTTTTTTATGCCCATTGGGGCACATAGGTAATATATCTTTATACTAGTGCTCACTAAGTCACGGATTTGCATGGTTTTGCACTATATCCACATTGGTGATCCCCCCAATCCTTCTGGTTCTTACTTTGCCCACTGCATGGGGTTTTCGGCTGTGTTTCCTCCTCTTTTGCCCCTCTCCTTCCCCTTCCCCCCCTTTCCCCCCCCTCATTCCTCTCTCCCACAAAAAAACAACCCCTGCTGTTTCTTCCCCCCTCCTGCAGCCCACTCCTTGTTCATAATCTGCACACTCCCTTTCCTTTGCCTTCTCCCCCTACCCATCACTCCCACCTTTTTCCTTTTCCTCTTGCCCCTCCTTTCCAACTCCCCCCTCTTCCCCATCCCCCTCCGCTCCTTCTCCCCCTCCCTTCCCCATTCCATCCCCTCCTTGTCTTTCCATTCCTTTTCTTTCCCCTCCCTTCTTACCTCCCCCCCTGGTTTTCCCACTCTCCCCTTTTCTTTCTCCTCTTCCCCCTTCCTTATTGTATTCCCATTCCCTTTTCCTTTCCATTACCCTCTGTTCATTCCCTCTCCCTTCCTTCTTTTTCAACTGCTTCTCTCCGTCTGGGTGTTTTCTTTATCTCTACACACATATGCACACCTCACTCATATAGTTTTCCCATCCCCCTCCCTTTCCCTTTTGCTTTCCCCCCCCTTTTTTCCTCTCCCCTCCCCCTACCTTGGATGTATTACCTTCATATCAATGATATATATCCTCACCATCAGGTCTACCCCAAGAATTCTCTTGGCCTAGCTGCAAGGTACCTACCTATTGCCTGCCTTGGATTGTTGGGTCAGTGGACGATGTGCCTGTAGGTAGGCGACATGTTTGACAAAATTCCCCTGTTATGATTTATATTGGCATCCAGGGGCTATGTCCTATATACCCCCTGGTAGCAAATAATGTATCTGTGTTTTTTAAATGTTTGATTGTTGTCTTGTATTATATTTTAGACCGTCTCCTGACGAAGCGAAAGCAATTTCGCGAAACTAGTAGAGACTAGAGACCGCCTGTCTCATGACTCCAATTTCTTCACCGAGATCCCCCCTTTCCAATAGAAGGGATTGCATGACCGATGTCCTGATTGTGGTTAAATGTGTTTGTATCGTTCCTGAATGTTATGTACTTTTTATTTTGTTTGATGTTTTTATGTGAATAAATCTTTTTATAATCTACCCTATGTGAATTACTCTGGTTGTTTTCAACCAATTCATACAGTACCGGTATAGTCTTCCCCGCCCACCCTTCTTGTTGGAGCCTCAGGGTTTGTGGGGAATCCCTGAGTCCCCTAAATCCATATTAGAGTGTATGAGACGTTTTGACCAATGGCGTTTGCTTCCTGTTTGAAATCGTCCAATGGCCTGGCAGTAGGAGATATATAGTGTGGACGTCTGACCCACACAAGCCGTGCCCTCAGTTGAAGTCCATTGGTAGACGAAACCGGTCAGGGCAGTATGCGCTCCATCAGTGGTTCACGCAGGAAGGACGTTTTTTTACATGCTGACTTCTGGGGATATGGACACCATGGAGAAGACATGGACGTATTTGGCTATGCTTATATCTGCTTAAGGGTATGTGCATTTGGAGCGGGGGTTGCCATTGTTTTAAGGGTAGCTGTTTTATCATTAAACGGGATTACACTATTTTGGTGCCTTCTTGTTTCTTTATGTGGAGCACTAACCCTTGCTGACCCCAGCTATAGTGACAGATGTTCCAGTGAAAGATATCGATCAAAGCCTATGTATATTAACTCTTTGGTGAGTGTGTACCCCAAAGGGGAGTGTGCCCCACTTGTGGTGTGAAACTGGGAAGAGGTGTAGGATTCTTCACAGATCACTTGCACTTTATCACTTTGAGACTCTGTTACTATATGAATGCCTATATGAAGTTGGATATTCAATCAATTTCCCAACAAGCGCTGTTTATCATTTGGACTGTTTTTGCTCTATGTGATCTTCATTAGTATGTAAGTAAGTAAGTATGGCCGTCTTTCCCGTGTCGAAATTTCAATTTTTTAAAAATGTTTGCGTAAGTCGTCCGTGAATAGGAATGTACGTAATTTACGCTGGTAAAAAAAAAACAAAAAAAAGTTTTGACGTAATTTCGCGCAATGCACCGCGGGAAATTTCTAAACGGAGCATGCGCAGTTCGATCGCCACAGGGACACACTTCATTTAAATGATTCACGCCCCCTACCTGCCAATTTGAATTCCGCCGCCAGAAATACACTACACCGCCGTAACTTACGGCGCAAAATCTTCAAGGATTCGACTTAGAGCCAGGTAAAATATGGCGGCGTAGTGTATCTCTGATACACTGCGCCAGGGCAATTGTATGTGGATCTGGCCCTAAAAATCTAAATCTAAAATCCATTTTAATGACATAATTTTGTATGTATGTCATACTATTGGAAGTTGATATTGCACTAGCATCAGTACTACTGTACATTATTAACAGGATATTGTTACTAAGACCTTACTTTTGACTCATAGGAATCCCACAGGAAAATTAAGTCAGTTCAAGAGTGTTGCTCATTCTAGACATGTGCGATTCGGTTCGTAACAAATGGATTTTAATACAAATTTGTTAGTATTCGTACATTCAGATCAATTAGAACATCCGAAATAGCTGACAGAACGAAAATACGAAAATTACGAAATTACGAATAAGCAAAATAACGAAAATGTGAAATGTGAAAATATGATCTGACAAACTTACAAAAATGCAAAACACCGAAACAGTAAAAGAACGAAAATGACATCTATAATGAATGATTTGCATTCTGTATTTTCAATCCTTTGTTTGTAATTTAGTATGTTCCTCTTTTATTAGTGTGTTCGTAATTGTGTTTCTTTGTATGTTCATAATTTCGTTTGTTTGTGTTCTCAAATCATTCTTTTGTATGGACAGTGTAAGAAAGTATCATAATATGTATGTTGGTAATTTCGCATGTTCGTATTTTCATTCGTATGTTCGGAAATTATTTTCTTTGTCTGTTCGCAATTTTGTGTTCTCGAATCGTTCTTTCGAATGGGCAGTGTAGTGAGTGATGGATCTTTCTTAATATCTTAGCCAATCATCTTTTGTGTCTGAGTCACAATACATTCTTGAATCTTTTTAGATTCAGTTGAGAAGGAGACTGAGTCAGGTCTCGTGACTGAGGGAGTGGACTGGGAGTAAGTACAGGACTTATTTGAAATTAAGCAAAATACACCCTCTCAAAATGGCGTACAGGGGTGGAGGCTATAGCCGTGTGTTGAAAACTAAACTAAAATACATTACGAATGACCACAATATATTTACGAATGTACGAATGCATTCGAAGCACGGTAGGAGCCTATATCCGCGTGTTGAAAACAAAACTAAAATACGAGATTGCGAATGACCACAATGTATTTACAAAAGTACGAATTAATTCGAAGCACGGTAGTAGACAAGAATCAACGAAAACAAAACAATGTTATGAATCAACGGAAAAGGCAATATCACAAAAGTAACAGAATTACGAATCATTCAATAACAACAAAAAAAAACTGTTACGAAAATACAAACGGGTCCGAATATGAATACTCCCATCTTACGAAATAACGAATTTTTACAAATCTACGGAAACAAGACGAAACAAAACAATTTTTTTTTGTTGTGCACATGTCTACTCATTTCAACTCAATACATTAGCTAGTTGCTGCAAGTCAGTGGCGGTGCATCCATAAGGGCGCATGGCCACAGTTTTCTCTCTCCATCTACCCCCTATATCACCAATAGATAGATTGGCGGCGTTTGATGGGCACAGTGGCTGCGTTTGATAGGCACAGTGGCAGCGTTTGATGGGCACAGTGGGGGCTTATAACAGGGGGGCCACCAGATCTCTTCCCCACCTATATGAATGGGCTTCCGGGTGGATCATACCCCTATCCATTCACCAAAAAGTGTAAAAAAGTAATAACCACAAGAAACAATTTTTTGACAAGTCCTTTATTGCCGGACCTGAAAAATAAAACAAATTAAAAATGCTCTCACATCCTGGGAGGCCTTCCGCTGTATGCCCACTCTGCGCTTTGACATTTCTTATATAGGCAAAGGATAGGGGCACCCAGCTACATCACCTGGTGGCACTGGCCCCTTCTGATGTCATATCTTTTTTATACTTAATAAAGGATTGGTCAAAAACTGTCCTGTGTGGTTATTACTTTTGTAAAAAAAATTGGTGAATGGGTAGAATTTGGTGAATTCACATAGGAGGGGCTGGGATCTGGGGACCCCCTTGTTAAAGACAACCACAGCCCAGGGTTCTCGGGAAGAGGCCCTTGTCCCCATCAGCATGGGGACAAGGTGCTTTGGGGTGGGGAGGGCCGAGCCCCTACCCCAAAGCACCTACCTCACATGTTGAAGGCATGTGGCCTAGTATAGGTTTAGGAGGGGGAGGATGCTCGCTTGTCTCCCCTTTTCTGACCTGTCAGGCTGCATGCCCAGATAAGGGTCTGGTATGGATTTTGGGGGGGGACTGCTGGAGGTCGCTCCTATCTTTACCCGTCTTCTTTCTGGGTCCCCGGACCCCAGTTGTGTGCCTGGCCGGAGCTACGATGACATCACTCCTTTGAATACCGCTTACGGCACAGGACTCTGAAAAAAACAGCCTGGGCAGCCGTTCCTTGAGAGCGAATGCACCAATGACATCATCGGCTGCATATACAGTATACTGTATATCTGCTAAACAGTGTATGTTTAGGAGATATTTCCAGTACCTATAGATAAGCGTTATTTTAGGCTTAGCTATAGGTACAAGTCAGAGATGGGAGTTTACGCCCTCTTTAACTTAATAAAAACACTTCACAAATTTTCCCAAAACTCTGGCCTCACCATCCATGGTTCGGTATGTTGCCCTACCTACCACTTACCACCCTAGATCTACCTAAATTGGATTTATAACATGCTAAACAGTGCAGATTATTTACCCCTTTACCACTGAAAGGATTGCTCTTATCTATGGGTGGATGGCTCTAAGTATAGCATAAATTACTTAACTCTAGAATCTTTTTTATAAGGTTCTCATCACGTGGTACCCTAGCAAGAGCCACACACTTTGCACCTAGATACTTAAATGTCCTGATAGATATGACAGTATACTTCATATCTGGTGAACACATCCATGACTTTTTATTGTTGAATTTTTTAACTACATCAAACAAAATAAGACTTCTTACAAGACAATCTTCTAAAAAAGCATTGCATCACAAGACAGCTGAAACCTAACTAGACTACAAAAAAAAAAACAGTGTTTATCTTTCTAGCTGTCAAATGATTGCAAAGGTCTAGAGAAAACAACTTATTTTCAGGGATGAAATACAAAATCTATGGGCCAGATTCACAGAGCCATTACACCGGCGTTACACGAGATGCGCGGCGTAAGTCTAAATTTGCGCATTGCGTTTCGATGCGCCGCATCCCTAAAACGAGATACGCAAGAAATCTATTTTTTTTGGACCGGCGTAATTTCGATAGACCGGCGTATCCGTCCACGCAAAACTGCGCTAGACACACCATTGATTTGCTATTCAAATATGCAAATGAGGGATTACTGGGATCCACAAAAGAACGTTGGTGCAGCGCAGGCTACGCGCTGTGCGCAACAGCTGCACGTCCTGTCTAAAATTAGACCATATAAAAGGTGGAATAAAATTAGACAATCCGTCTACATGTCAGCTAAAGCAACACTGTTAGTGAAGAGCTGAGCAGTCACACTTGCTGGACAACAAACTTTATGCCAACATGCCAGGGGCATCCTTGCTCATAGCTATACTAATGACTTTAGATGAGCAAAGAAGGAGGAGGGCACGGAGGAGGGCACGGAGGAGGGCGCGGGAGAGGATATACCGCACACGCATAGACCTCTTTGGCATGAGTGATTCTGAGGTGTATCGCATCTTCAGATTCACCCCTGCTGCCATCATGGAATTAACCATAACCCTGCAGGATGACATCACCAGCCCAACACACCGCTCACATGCAGTGCAGCCACTGGTCAAGGTCCTGGCAACACTCCATTTCCTTGCCAGTGGCTCTTTTCAAAGAACAAGTGGAGTGGTGGCTGGGATGTCACAATCCTCCATGAGCAGATGTGTGCACCAAGTTATCCCTGCAATCCTCAGACACATGGCCAACCAAATCATCAAACCCACCACTAAGGACCTGTGGCTAAAGGCAATGACTGATTTCTACATAATTGCCAGATTCCAACGCACCGTGGGGGCCATTGATTGCACACATGTGGCACTCCAGCCCCCCCATGAGACAGAGCACATATACTGCAATCGGAAGCATTGGCATTCCATCAACGTACAGGTGATAGTCGATGCCCAAGGCCTCATATGGCACGTCCGTGCCAAACACCCCGGATCCAGCCATGACAGCTTCATATACAATCAGAGCCCCATTCCAATGGAATTCGAACAGAACGTGTATGGGGACACCTGGCTGGTTGGTGAGTGACATGGGTGGCAGGCATGACTGCCCCCCCCCATGATGCACACATCACAAGGGTCACATGCATGACTAACATCCTCCTGTCTTTTCCCTTACTGGTGATTCTTCAAATGCACTGGGACCCCATCTCATGACTACTATCTGGAACCCCCAAACCCCAGGAGAGGAAAGATACAATGAAGCCCACGCCCAAACACGTGCAGTGGTGGAGCGCACCTTTGGCCTCCTGAAGTCACGTTTCCGATGCCTGGATAAGTCTGGGGGGACCCTGTTGTATTCCCCAAACTTTGTGTGCCAGATCATCGGTGCATGTTGCATGCTGCACAACTTTGCAGTGAGAAAGGGCCTGCAGATTGACATACGTGATGACCTGACCCCTGAAGCAGACAATCCCCCCCTAACCGAGGCTACCCCGTCTTCTGAGGGAAGAGCAGCCAGGAGACAGCTCACATTGTGCATCTTTGCACGTTAAACACACACATTATTAATGGCACAATGAGAATGCATGCATGCACACCACTGTGGTCCCTAGCACAGACACATCACATCCTTATCAAATTGGATTAGCACAAGCCCACCATGCTGGACTTGTGAGCAGCAACGCCACGCCACGGCTCCAATTATGTCACTGTACATTCATACATCATTCACACGGACCTGGGGATCACTTCTCCCTGGTCCTTCTCCACCACAAATGAGGGTGACACCCCTTTTCCGGCAGGAATGTCACCCCCACATTCCGAAATCATTCACAACACAAAAAAAAAAAAAATTGTCCAGCACAAAACAAAAAATTTCCAGCAAAAAAAATAAATAACCCCCCCCCCAAAAAAGAAAAGTCCTGAAAAAAAAAAGTCCAAAAAAATAAAAAAAAGGGGGAAACCAAATTAATGCCGCTGGTGTGACCCACGCCTGGGGCGCCCACGGCCACGGCCCCGGCTCCTCAGAGGATACTCATGGGGAGGGGGGGTAATCTGGGGAAGGAGGAGCAGCCCCTGGTCTCTGCCCACCTGGCAGCCTGCCCTCCAAGGCCACGGCAATTCTGGTCAGGCCAGCACTTAGTGTTGCCGTATTGGCCTGGATAGCCTGGGTGAGGGCCCTCACATCCTGCCCAACGTCTGCTGTAGTAGTCTGCAGTTCGTTTAGGCAGTTTGTAAGAGCCAGGGAGTGGCAGTCCAGGTCCCCAAGCGTATCCTTTATGGAGGACAGGCTCTCCTCCATCTGCACCAAAGTCTGGCTGACCTGTCCCAGATGGTGGGTCTGAAGGGCCTGGTCCCTTCTCAGATTGGCGGGCAGAACCTCGGCCACCCCCCTGGTCTTCTGCTGATGCTTGTGGCCGGGGAGAAGGGGAGGCCCTTAGGAGGGGAGCCCTGTTGGGGGAGGAGTGGGAGGGGCTACCCCTTATGGAGGGCTGGCTGCTTACATTTGAACCCCAACCACCCAAACAACTACTAGAAGCACACATTACAGTAATTCCTAAGGAGGGTAAAGATGCATCAATAGTCACAAACTATAGGCCCATATCTCTAATTAACATAGATGTCTAGATTTATGCAAAAATATTAGCCAATAGGCTGTTACCCCTACTCAATTCCTTTATATCTCTAGACCAGTTGGTTTTTACCCCGGGTAGAGAGGGGGGAGACAATACAATCAAAGCCCTGAACATTAATAACTGGTTAACTTCCAATAAGAAACAAGGCTTCTTTCTATCCCTAGATGCCGAAAAGGCATTCGATAGAGTGGCCTGGGACTTTATTGAAGCAGTACTAGACCACATAGGCATTTTACCCCAAATGAATGCCTAAATCCATGCATTATACTCTAACCCAACAGCTAGAGTACGAGTCAATGGTCACCTATCTGACGCCTTTAAACTATGTAATGGAACAAGACAGGGTTGCCCTTTATCCCCTCTGCTCTTTGTTCTGACTCTTGAGCCACTCCTAAACAAAGAACATAAAAGTAATTGAGATTCAAAAAAACACCTATAAAATTGCGGCATTCGCTGACGATATGCTCCTTTTCCTCTCTGAACCTCACATCTCCATACCAAACCTCCTACATTATTTAGATCATTTTAATTTACTGTCCAACCTTAAAATTAATCATTCAAAATCTAATGTCCTAAACATCACACTACCCTCAAAGGTTATAGACCTGTGCAAAACAAACTTTCAGTTCACATGGGCCAAACACAATATAACTTACCTGGGAATAGAAATTCCTTCAAATCTAGGCATGCTCTACCTTTATCTGGAGAAGCAAATCCCCTAGGATAGAAAAAGAAAATAAAGGACTGTTGGGACCCCCGCTAACACCTCCATCCCTATTAGTACACAAAAAGACAAAGGGGGCAGCCCCCTTTTGAAAACCCCTAGGATAAAACTCACTGGATTAAACTTACCCAAAAACAGGGGTGGAATAGCATTACTTGACCTTAAAAAATACCACCAGGCGACCCTTCTAACTCGGATAATAGATTGGAACATACACCAATCTGTCAAGGACTGGGTATCATTGGAACATACACAATTTACCCAAGGCCTAAAAACTCTTCAATGGATTCACCCTAAATACCACTTGAAGATTATCAAGGCGCACCCCCTCGTGGGCCCCACTCTAAGAACCTTTCACAGCACATTTAAACCCTCAAACATAACCCCTTGGCTTAGCCTTTTAACAACTCTTAGAAACAACCTAGACTTTCCTACCGGACTTGAGAAAAACCTTCTTAAAAATCATTGGCCTCACAAGCTAATCCTGACCAGGCACTTCTTTAAAAACAAAAAGATATTATCCAGAGAAGACCTGAATAGGGACATTAAGCCCTTCATAATTTCACATTGAAATTATATCTAAATTAGACACTTCTTGACCAAGACCGACACCGCTCACTGCTGGATAAGACCACTCACGAAACTGGAAGACCTTTGCACAAAAAAAAAATTCCCCACAGACATATCATGTCTTCTTTGTACAACTTGCTATTTGAGGACAAGACAGACTTCTCCAGCTCCTCATGTCAGAATTGGGGAAGAGACATAAGTACCTCTCTAACTGATGAGGATTGGTAAAAAATCTTCACTTATGCACATAAAGGATTCCTAAATGTAGCCACTCAGGAATGCAGGTGTCCGTCGGACAGATTTTAAAGCAAGTTTTAAAACTTTGGTCCGACGGACAATGGTCCGATTGGCCGTACACACCATCGAACTGGTCCGATGAAACTGGTCTGCAGACCAGTTTCATCGGACCGGTCTGATTGTGTGTACGCGGCCTAAGATGTCACTTTTTCGGTTATTTCCTACCACTGTTATATTATGCAATGTTATGCTGTATCGATCTGACGCCCTGTTTGATTTCGTATTCACCCAATAAAACATTATAAAACAAAAAAGCACCAGTGCAAAAACATGTAACAAATGCTCTTTGATGGAGAGAGGCCCTCTATTTTATGTGGCTTTAAGAGTGAAATTAAAAACCCCCAAAAAAATCACTAAATTACATTCTCCAGAAATCCTTTCATAAAGGTTACATGCAGATTTACAGAACAGTACAATTCTATATGATAGTATCAATGACAACAAATTTTAGCATCACATAATTTGTAAGCATAATATTGTTGTATTGTACATGGTAACTTGATCAAAGATCTATTTTTATCTCTTTTAAAGGTTTGATTTTAATTTTTTTAATAACAAACATGTCAGACTTACCTCCACTGTGCAGTTTGTTTTGCACAGAGTGGCCCAGACACCGTTTTCTGGAGACCCCCGGCGGCTCCTCCCCACATCAGATAACCCCCTAGGAGAAGCGGTCTCCCAGGGGGTTACCTTACGGGCATACTCCCAAGTCCAGCATTTGGCGTCCATCGCCGCCGAATGCAGGACTTGGCCCCGTCCCCGGCGCCCGCATCATTGAATTTGCTTGAAAACAGCGGAAGCCAATGGCTGCGCTGCTATCAATCTATCCAATCAAGAGTCAAGAACCCAATGCAGAAAGACAGCGCATTCTCGCCGTGGGAAATTCCAGGGCTCAGGTAAGTAAAACGGGGGACTGGGGGGAGCTGGGGGGCCTGCGACTGCCAGAAGTTTTTTTACCTTAATGCATAGGATGCATTAAGGTGAAAAAACAGGAGGGTTTACAACCGCTTTAAGTAGTTTTTGCTGCAACACATTATTATTTTTTTATCTCGCAAGAACAGGCCAGAATTGACTAGGTAAAGTAGTAGACAGAACATATCTAAAATCTATTAGAAGAATTACACTTTGAAATATAGTAAAACTACATTCCTTAACTTCCTAACAATTGCATTAATAAAATGTCAACACATAGTACATGAAAACACATCAAAAAGTACAATCTTACAGTCCAGAAACAAGACAATTGTTATGATATTTAAAAAAAAATTATAGAGCCCATATTTCAAATACCTTACTCATACATGTGATACAGTGGTTGGAGAATATATAAGCAGCTTGATTGGTCAGCAATGTAAGAGGGAGAGACCAGGCAGGATTTAAAAAATAAATACATTATTGAAAATTACAAAAATGTTGATATATTGCAGAGCCACACACTGTCACATAGCTAGATGGAGTCCAAAGTAGTGAGAGAGCTTCCCTTGTGGCTGAGATTTTTGGAACATTAACCTGAGAAATTTTCATTTATACAAAATAGCTTTCATAAAAAAAAACATAAATGTATTTTCTAAAAGATTACAATAGTTGCTATTTTTGACCTTTTAGTCTTTTGTAAACTGTGACCCTTTAAAATTTCAAACACCAACAGTTTTACTAACTCCAACGTGTAATGCTTATTCAATGACATGCTTTTTCTTATCCCAAGGATGTATACAGCATCAGAAAATGTACTTCAATTGATTCTAGGAAAAAAGTCTTTGATTTGCTTTTAATGGATAGAGGATGGGACATTTCATGAGACCTTGTTAAGCTAGGTAATTACATTAAGTTTAGCAATTTGAAAAGGCAAATCGATTGCTATGACCCTTTTTACCTTTCAACCAATCAGTACAAGTGTTTCATTTCACCCGCTGATAGTCTGCTTTTGTACAAGCTTTTCTCATTACAGAACACATTTACTGCTGTGTTCAATCTTATTTTAATTAATTCATTTAAAAAGGTGTTTTTTTTCAATTTCAAAGTGTATTTGTTTTACAATCACGCACCTATTCTGCTAATTAAAGTGCAGCATCTAAGAAGTTACCAACTGTTCTCTAACCTGTGTTTGCATTTCTTACATTTTGTATTGCTTTATGCTACTTTACTTGTTCTTGTTTGAACTCTAGATATTAACAAACATAGGTCAGTACCAACTACTACTGTATACCAAAGTAATAATAAAGGGTAGACTTGGTTATGTTTAGATTATTTACTGGAAATGTATTTACAGATATTTATAAAATTAGATTTGACTATGGGTAATGAACTAAACATGCTGTAGGATTCGCAGGTAATATTTGTGTTTCCATACATAATAAGAATCAGCAAAAATATATGCTAAAACTTGCTTTCTGGAGGTCTAAATGAAATATGAAAAAAAAAACTGCATGTATGAACTCTGCTTCATTTTGCACCTGGCAGCACCAAATGATGACCTTACTTAGTTTAACAACGTCACTTCATGCTGCAAAACCCTTGAAAATACATTACCTGACTAAGTACTGCAAAGATCATAATAAAGTGAAATACATAATAACATAGAAAAGCAGGTCAGTATCACTTATGGAATAAGTACACTCCTTTTTTATTATACCCACCAGGAGAAATTTCGCAGAAAAGTAGGCATAGGGAGAAAAAATGCATAGTAGGTTTACTGTAGCTGGTACATTTAATACTAGTAAAACTTGACTAGTTTGCTTAACCCTTTTATGACCAGAAGTAATTGATGTCTAGATACTAAATTTAGCAGCATCAGCAGGCCTCAGTTAACTTGATATTTACACATATATTTGAGGTACATATAAGACTTTTATTTGGTACAGTATTTTAATAAAGATCCAGCCCCCTTTTTATAGACTTATAGATGACAAATGAGCAGAATTTTGATTGTTTTGTCTTTTATTCTTTTTTATTAATGTAACTTGCAGGAGCATGTAAGGCCACGTACACACGATCGGTCAAAACCGTTGAAAACAGACTGAAGGTCCGTTTTCATCAGTCCAAACCGATTGTGTGTGGGCCCCATCGGTCAGTTATCCTTCGGTCAAAAAAAAGAGAACTTGCTTTAAAATGTAACCGCTGGACACCTAACTGGTCAAAACCGATCGTTAGTATGCAAAAGCATTGGTTAAAAAGCCGCGCATGCTCAGAATCAAGTAGACGCATGCTTGGAAGCATTGAACTTAGTTATTTTCAGCACGTTGTTGTGTTTTACGTCACCGCGTTCTGATCCGATGTGTAGGCACATCAGACCTTCAGTCAGCTTCATCGGTTAACCGATGAATGCGGTCCTTCGAACCGTTCTCATCGGATGGACTGATCGTGTGTATGTGGCCTAATACTGTTCCTTGACAGTTACTGGCCTCATTCCAGCATCCTGGTTTTGGCTGAGCTGCATTCTGCCTGTCTGCCTGTCCACCTGCAGGTTGATTGATGTGGCCAGTCGCTGGGTAGAGACCAATCCTGTTTTAAGCTAGTCAAGCCCTCAGCATCTTGCTTGTGAGGGTCTGTGTAAAACACTTTAAGATCCCTGTTTCCTGCTTTATGTAACAGCTCTGCGATTAGCAAGGATTTCAATGCACTTCTCTATGTGAGAATTCAGTTTTGGACCCCAGGCGTCACTCCAAACAGAACAGGAGTTTGGGGGTTCTCTTCATCATCTCTCTCTCACATAAGGGAATGCGTTGAGCTACTAGGGGTGGACATATTACAACATGCGACCAAACCCTAGTGTTAAAAGAATACGATACACGTGAAGATTCCAATATGTATGAAAGTGATTATCTGTACCGGACCCCAGACATAACTCCACACAGAACAGGAGTTTGGGGTTCTCTTCATCATATCACTTAAACATAAAGAAGTGCATTAGGCCACTAAGGGAGTAGGTATGAAATACCTTCAGGCCGTGTACACACGGCAGAGAACCTTGACGGGCAGAACACATCGTTCCGCCCGTCGAGGTTCTCTGCCGGCCGTCGAAATCGGTGACCCGCCCGTCGGGAATGGCAACCAGCCATTCATCCAGGCGGGCCGTCGAGCAAAAAGAGAGCGTGCTCTCTTTTCGCTCGACGGGATTCCCCACGGGCGGGGCGAGCGCTCTGTGTACACACGGCCGAGGTCCTCGCTGGAATGCAGCTTCCAGCGAGGTTCTCGCTGGTTTTCAGCGAGAACCTCGGTCGTGTGTACGCCGCTTCAAACCTTAGCATAGAAAAGTGAACATGTTCAGCAACTTAGGGCATGGGTCCATAAACAAGTAACAACTTATGTCAAGCGCGTAGTTAAAGAAGGTGTAGGCAACTAATAGTTGCATAAGAGGGGCAAATATAGCTCAGGATATTTGAGAGTGTATGTCCCTTTAATCACTTAAGGACCCGCTCATGTACATATACTTTGGTACTTTAAAGATGGCTGCTGACAAAACCGAGGTATCCATCTTTAGCATGAGCGGTCCTGTAAATGAAAACGGTGGTCTCCGCGATGGATAAGCTGCAAGATCACTGTTATCGGCGGCAAGAAAGGGCCCCCCCTCCCGCCGCTCTCCCACGCCCTCCGCCGCTTACCAGAGCTGTCAGCAGTGGTGGAGGCGATCGGGTCCTTCAGCCTGCTGTGTAGGGAATGCGAGTGAGGGCAAGATGGCCCCCACCCATAGCATAGCAGGAAGGAAGTGACGTCAAAACATCAGTTCCGCCCATGTGTCTTAAAGGCACATTTTTTTGTTGTCATGTTTTCAAATGACAACATTTTCATATTTTTTTGCATTTAAGTCTAAATATGAGATCTGAGCTCTTGTTGACCCCAGATCTCATATTTAAGAGGACCTGTCATGCTTTTTTCTATTACAAGGGATGTTTACATTCGTTGTAATAGGAATAAAAGTGATCTTTTTTTTTTTCAGTGTAAAAAATGATAAAATAAATAAAAAATAAATAAATAAATAAAATAAAAAATAAAGAGCCCTGTCCCGATGAGCTCGTGCGCAGAAGCGAACGCATACGTGAGTAGCGCCCGCATATGAAAACGGTGTTCAAACCACACAAATGAGGTATCACCACGATCGTTAGAGTGAGAGCAATAATTCTAGCCCTAAACCTCCTCTGTAGCTCAAAAGATGCAACCTATAGAATTTTTTAAACGTTGCCTATCGAGATTTTTAAGGGTAAAAGTTTGACGCCATGCCACGAACGGCTGCAATTTTTAAGCGTGACATGTTGGGTATCATTTTAATCGGCGTAACATTATCTTTCACAATATATAAAAAATTGGGCCAAATTTTTTGTTGTCTAATTTTTTAATTCAAAAAAGTGTTTTTTTTTTTTTCAAAAAAGTGCGCTTGTAAGACCGCTGTGCAAATACGGTGTGACAAAAAGTATTGCAATGACCGCCATTTTATTCTCTAGGGTGTTAGAAAAAAGATATAATGTTTGGGGGTTTTAAGTAATTTTCTAGCAAAAAAAACTGTTTTAGTCTTGTAAACACCAAATCTGAAAAACACCCAAGGTCCATAAGTGGTTAAGATACTCCACAGTAAGCAGCCCAGAACACAACAGACAATCTCAAGCAGTATGTTAATACTTAGTAAGCCAAAGTTGATTACAGCAATTGATTAGATGCAATATATGTAGCAGATGATTCTGAAGCACTACAAGTGAAACAATGGCTACTCCGTTTGCAGAGCATGAGTCTTGTTGTAGTTCAGCAGCAATGGAATTCCGTAGTGTAGAGACTCTGGGTGGAAGATATCTTCAGGGTGTCCCCAGCAATGGCAGCAGGACTCAGTAAAGGCATTTAGCAAGAGGCCATGGAATTCCAACCTGGCTTGATGTCCAGCAAGGGGATCGATGGTAGTGGTGTTGTAGCGTGGCCTAGCTACGACTAACAATAATAAAACGGCGTGTATAATACACGCCGTTCTGTTTTTAGTAGAGCAGCATGTGTGCCGAATGCAGAGCTAATTGCATTCGGCATTTCCGTGTTCCAGGCTGGAACGCATGCGGCACCGGGTGATGACTTTATCGCACTGGTCGCCGCGCTGCGTTCCAGCGTGGAATGCATTACGGCGGCGATTACGGCGCCGATTACACTTTGTTTCTGTGCTTAGACCTCCATATTAGCCCTGCCATGCCAGCTATTTGGATTCTCTTGTGAAAGACCTTGGATCAGACAGAACTCAGCCTGCCATGAATCCAGACTGTCACTGACCACTCTTTCCGTCTGCCAGTCACAAGTACCTGTTCTCAGTTCAAGTACTTGCTCACTGTGTTTAGTTCGTGCCTGCCCCAGTGTAGTAGCCAGGAATTATAGGCTTGTGTATAAGACCTGGGTTTAACCGAGTACCAATAGGTCTGCTTGCCTTATGGTAAAGGGGCTGCTATAGGTGAACAAGCCAGCTGTAGTGTCTGACCACCAATGCAAGGGGTAGACATGACAGTAATCTATTTTTAATCATGCAATTGTATCTGAGAATTAGAGTATCTAACATTGAAGTGCTGTTATCTTCAGGCTAAATGAATGTTTTGTCATCCACAAAGACACAGAGCATAGAAGATTATTTATATTGGAGCTATAGCATAGATTATGTCACCAGAGGCACCACTTGTTTTTCTTGTATTCTTCCCAGAGGTTCTTCTACTCTTTAGCGCGCTGCTTTCCCTGTGCCAGCTATACTCCCTGTGGTACCCAGGCTATTGGCTTCCTTTAAAAACCCATTACCCCTACCATGAGTCATTCCTAACACCATTTTATTCATATATTGACTCTCTGCTGCTCATTGGTCAGAACTTGGACTATATGTTCAGGATCCTGACATCATAATCATTCCCTCATCACCATAGATGACACAGCTTTGCCTGCTGGAATACCTTAGCACAACAATTATTGTGTTTTTTAGATTATGTCACCACATACTCCTGTAGTCCTCCTACGGATTGCAAATGAAAGGATGAAAATTAGGATTATCATTGTAATGATCACAGTCTAAAGTAAAATGGGAACTGGATTTAGGTCAGGTTCACCAGGTATGTTTTTTTTTTTAAAAGGTTTTTATTTGCCAAATGCACATACAAAAAATTGAACATTATGTGAAAGGTACATTCTCAGTTGTAAGCATCAAAAATACAAAGATATCAGTTCAACCGGAAGGGATCCATCAGTGCAAATAGCGTTTTTGCTTTTTTATTAACTATGAATTACCAATTGCCTTCTATAATTGTATGGTAAATTATAATTAGCTTATGAGATGGTAAAAATAAAAGAGAACAAAAGAAAAGTAAAAATAACAAAACCATGGAGGTGAATACCCCCTAAACCAGTGTTTCCCAACTCCAGTCCTCAAGGCACACCAACAGGTCATGTTTTCAGGATTTCCATTATTTTGCACAGGTGATTCGATCAGTTTCACTGCCTTAGTAATTACCACAGCTGTTTCAATTGAGGGAAATCCTGAAAACATGACCTGTTGGTGTGCCTTGAGGACTGGAGTTGGGAAACACTGCCCTAAACCATTTTGCCGTGTGCCGCCATCTCTCAACAACCCAAAGGAACAGCTGACTCTCCCTACGCCATCGTAGAATATACATTACTTAACCGTGGTACATATAGATAAATACCATTTTAGACATCGCCTGATGTAGTCTCCTTGGAGTCTATCCATCTTCCCCACACTCTATGGAATTTTTCTTACTGCCTCTGGCTTCATAGGTCATTTTATACAGCGTGATATTTGCGTTAACCCAGGCCCTTCCAAGCAGACAAGGTAAGATGATCTCTCTTAACCTAGTTTAGGAGAATCAGCTTCCTGACGTTATAAAAGAGTGGTCTCAAGAACGTTAGGTATGTTTTATTTACTGTAAATAGTAGCCAAAACTCATTGAAGAGCTGAGTGCAAGTTCTGTAAGAATTTTTTTTTTATTTAGTTTGTTCATAAAAAGGCGATCAGACAAAGCCAATTCTATATGCTTAGTGCACACAAATGTAGGCCATATGTATTGTAAGCAATTTATTTTACCAGTGTTAATATGCTCAGTCACCCATAGCTACCACATTGATTAATACATCTCTGTATTTTTACAGTCCATTGAACAATTCAGCTGAATGCCAAAGATAAGGGGCTGAACAATTTATATAAATTAAGTCATGTCTCTAAATAATATATATATAAAAAAATAATGGCGCTATCATCTAGAAAATGTAAAATTATCATACAAACTCAAGTGCCCTTCAACAATAGTGTTCATACAAAAAAAAAAACATGTGAGTTCATAAATACTAAAGGGTTAACGCTGAAGATTTGTTCCAATAGATAAATATGAGCGGACTCATGAAGGGCAAAGTCCATATAAATTAAATGGGATAAGGAAAACTTGACAGCAGGTGAATCTACTCTGATGTTCTGTTCATCTAGTAAAAGAAAGGCATTCACAGATAGAATGCCTTCTATTACCAGATAGAAGATCGTATAACGCCCATCAAAATATACTCCAGCCAGGCCAGTATAGTCATCCGGGGATTCCTCCTCCAGGACACACCGTTCACGTTGTGCTGAATTCTGTTCGGCTTACACTGGATTCCTGCTACGGTATACTTCTCACAGTTTCACCCGATCAGATCACCGATCACCGATTCAATGTAACACTCAGGCAGAATAGAAAGAAGTAACCTCATGGTGTAATATGAATGTTCAAAGGTGTTTATTAACCACTTGACGACCGGGCACGTAAACCCCCTTAATGACCAGACCAATTTTCAGCTTTCGGTGCTCTCACATTTTGAATAACAATAACTCAGTCATACAACACTGTAACCAAATGAAATTTTTGTCCTTTTTTTCCCCACAAATAGAGCTTTCTTTTGATGGTATTTGATCACCTCTGCAGTTTTTATTTTTTTCGCTATAAATGAAAAAATAACGAAAATTTGGTAAAAAAAATAATTTTTCCTAATTTCTATTATAACATTTTGCAAAAAAGTTATTTTTCTTCATAAATTTGGCCTAAAATGTATATGGTATCAATTACTGAAAATTTATCAATTTGATCACATCTGATGTACAGACAGCCTCTCTCGTTTCTTGAGACCCTGACATGCCAGAAAAGTACAAATACCCTGCAAATGACCCCTTTTTGGAAATAAGACATGCCAAGGTATTTAGAAAGAGGCATTGTGAGTTTTTTGAAGTTGTAATTTTTTTCCACAATTCTTTGCAAAATCAAGATTTTGTTTTTCACAAAATGTTCATATTAGCAGGTTATTTTTCACACACAGCATATGCATACCACAAATTACACCCAAAAACACATTCTGCTATTCCTTCCGAGTATGGTGATACCACATGTGTGAGACTTTTACACAGCATGGCCACATACAGAGGCCCAACATGCAGGGAGCAACATCAGGCGTTCTGGAACACCCAGACCAATTCTGACATTCCTCTCCTACATGGAAAAATCATAATTTATTTGCTAGAAAATTACATAGAACCCCAAAACATTATATATTATTTTTTAGCAAAGACCCTAGAGAATACAATGGTGGTCGTTGCAACTTTTTATCGTGCACGGTATTTTCGCAGCAATGTTTCTAACGCTTTTTTTTGGAAATAAAACAGTTTTGTGCTTTTAAAAAAACAAACATTAAAGTTAGCCCAATTTTTAATGCATAATATGAAAGATGAAGTTACGCCGAGTCAATAGATACCCAACATGTCACCCTTCAAAATTGCACACGCTTGTGGAATGGCGCCAAACTTTGCTACCTAAAAATCCCCATAGGTGAGGCTTTAAATATTTTTACTGGTTACATCTTTTTAGTTGGAGAGGAGGTCTAGGGCCAAAAGCATTGCTCTCGCTCTAACGTTCGCAGCGATTCCTCACATGTGTGGTTTGAACACCGTTTTCATATGTGATTGGGACAGGAACAGGGGCGCTTTAATTTTTTTTTTTATTGTTCATTTTACTTTATTTATTTTAGTAATATTAGTCAGGTATTCCTTTAAATAAATAAGTAAATGAAGATGGGAGCAAAGTAGAGATTTTCTGTAGTGAGAGTTATACTTAACTCTGATAAGCTCAGTTAAATGGAGTCACTGAAAAGGATCTACAGTATTTAGAGAAACAGGGGAAAAAAATATTCTTTCAAATCAGTTATAAAACAGGTATATTGATAGTGTTGTGAAGCTGTACTATACTGTGTTAACCCTAACAATAGGGCTACATACTCTAAGGCAGCGTACACACGATCAGACCGGTCTGATGAAACTGGTCTGCAGACCAGTTTCATCTGACCAATTCGATGGTGTGTACGGCCTATCGGACCGTTGTCCGTCAGACCAAAGTTTTAAAACTTGCTTTAAAATCTGTCCGACGGACACCTGTCCGTCGGACAGATTCGATGGTTAGTACGCAAAAGCATCGGACCAAAAACCTGTGCATGCTCAGAATCAAGTCGACGCATGTTTGGAAGCATTGAACTTCGTTTTTTCAGCACGTCGTTGTGTTCTACGTCACCGCGTTCTGGTCTGATCGGATTTGTGGTCCGATGGTGTGTACACACATAAGACCATCAGACTACTTCAACCTGGTCCGATGAAAACGGTCCGTCGGACCAGTTTCATCGGACTGGTCTGATCGTGTGTACGTGGCTTAATATGCCATACCACTAGGAACAGAAGACACACTTCCACTGTCAAAGTGAAAGAGGCAAACAGCTGCTGGTGTGGGGATTGTACCATCATGCTGTGATGGGGATTTCTTATAATATTGGCTGATAGGTATCAACCCCCATTTTTGCATAATCTGTAGTTCAAAGTATTAATTTTTGACCCTCAATTTGGTGCACATGTTTTAGGCCCAGAAATGTGGTTATCAGTGGCATAACTGCAGTGATTACCCCCCCCCCCCAAAAAAAAAATGTGTGCTGTCCCTTTAAATGATAAGTATTCTGATTAATCTTATTGTAGATAGAGGCTCCTGCGCTACCGAGGGGGGTGGTGGAGTGGGATGGGGTCACTGCTGCAAACACCTGACACTCTGTCCTGGGCAGAGAGAAGTAGCAAATGGAAAAAACAAGGGGGGTGGTGTCTGCGCTGTGAAAAGTGGGTGAAATCCAAGGGTGGTACGGGAATAAATCCCTGGGCTGGTGAACGTGGGGGAGGGGGAGGGGTGGTGTTTTTAGAACAGAGTGATAGCGTACATAAGTTTAGTGTCAATACGTAAACCGTCAAAATGTAGCACAAAAGATAATATTGAATACTAAACAATGGCAAGTGACAAAAAAGGAGTACAAATTCACAAGCAGTAAAATGTACACAATGTGCTGGTCCAAGTAATGTGAAATCAGGGAGAGCTCCCGCTAGGGGCGCCCCTGAATGTGTAACACAGTGAACAATACAGATAATAATATATAAATCAGTGAAGAAATGCAAAACAGTCTCTGAAAGTGTTTCCCCTAAGGAAGTCATGTGACATGACGAGACGCGTAGGGATCAAGGAGCATCAGAGTCCTCACGCCTGACGCAGCAAGACCCCCCTGCCGTCCGTTTGGTTTCTGTGCCCAGTTTTTATCATCCAAATGTGAGTGCACCTATATGTTTTAATAAACCTGTTTCATTTTTGCGGGGCTGTACTATGGTCTTTTTTTCTCCCATCCTATATGCTGTGTGAGGGTCCCCTCTATCTGCTCCAAGTGTCCACCCAGCTCAGACGCAGAAGAAGAGGAGCCAGGTGTGCATCCAGGACTTAGGACGAACTCGGTGTTCGTGGGAGATAGGCCCACCATCCATCACCTCCATGTGAGTGGATGTATGAGTGAATGATGTTGCCTGTTTAGACACTTCCATAACACCATATCCCACTTGCTTTGTATCTTCTCCATGCCTTACTGCTGAGTGCTGATGTCGTTTCTGTCCATTGAAGTGTATTCCTCCTCCCCCTGCCAGAGGTGGTTTTATTTGGCTATCCGTGCCATAGCCGTGAGGTGAGGGGCTAGGGACCACCTGAGGTGTTCACTGTACCACGTCCTTTCCCGGCACCATTTCCTCCATCTTTTAGAAACTGTCTTCTGGGACATCTTTGGAACCTGTCTTCTGGGACATTTGGGAAACACTTTCAGAGACTGTTTTGCATTTCTTCACTGATTTATATATTATTGTCTGTATTGTTCACTGTGTTACACATTCAGGGGCGCCCCTAGCGGGAGCTCTCCCTGATTTCACATTACTTGGACCAGCACATTGTGTACATTTTACTGCTTGTGAATTTGTACTCCTTTTTTGTCACTTGCCATTGTTTAGTATTCAATATTATCTTTTGTGCTACATTTTGACGGTTTCCGTATTGACACTAAACTTATGTACGCTATCACTCTGTTCTAAAAACACCACCCCTCCCCCCCTCCCCCACGTTCACCAGCCCAGGAATTTATTCCCGTACCACCCTTGGATTTCACCCACTTTTCACAGCGCAGACACCACCCCCTTGTTTTTTCCATCTGATTAATCTTATACTCTATTAATCTGTGAACTCAAAGTATAAATAGACAAAACAAATTTGCAAAACAAGAAATATACGAACCATGAATGCTCAGAATGAACAAATAAATGTAATAGTGCAAAACAAACAGTGAATAAATAAAATAAAAATATAAACAAATGGATACAATATAATATCAATACTTAATAAACATTATTGTAAAATTCTAAAATGCTAAAAGTAAAACAATGAGGAGTCCTCTTAGTCTGTATGTAAAGTGGGGCATATGTACCATGTAAATAGCCTGTATAGAAATGTGTATTGAACCTTCTGCAGCAAAAATGTATAAAGCCCAAAAAATGACATTTTCCCTGCAAGCTTTGGGGAGCTAATCTATATGATGAGGCCAATATTAAGTGCACTCAGAACAAGATTAGAGATGTTTTGGTTACATTTTGGTGTCTGTTTCACAGACTTTGGATAGAAGTAACAGGTTCGGGAAAATTGGGCTTTGAGTGTTGGTGGTGCCTATGCACCATCAAAGAGCAAGTGGCTGACGCTGTGTTCAAATAACTCAGCTGACTCCTCCATGCATTATGCCGTGTACACACGATCATTTTTTGGCTTGTGAAAAACAAGGTTTTTCAGCCTCTAGAAAAAACAATGTTTTTTCCAACTTCATCATTAAAACGACGTTGCCCACACACGATCGTCAAAAAAGAATGCTCTAGCAAAGTGCGGTGACGTACAACGCGTACAACGGCACTATAAAGAGAAGTTCCATTCGGATGACGCCACCCTTTGGGCTGCTTTAGCTGATTTTGTGTTTGTAAAAGACGATGTGCGCATTTCTGTCTGTTACAGTGTGATGAATGTGCTTACTCCATTACGAACAGTAGTTTTACCAGAACGAGCCCTCCCGTCTGATAATTTGCTTCTGAGCATGCGTGGGTTTTTCGCGTCGTTTAAGCCCACACACGGTAATTTTTTAAAACCCGAAAAACTACATTGTTTAAAACGACGGTAAAAAATGCAGCATGTTCAATTTTTTTTTGTCGTTTTTCAGAACCCGAAAAATGACGTGAAGCCCACACACGATCATTTTAAATAACATTTTTAACCACTCTACACCCGCACGCTGTCATATGACGTGCAAAAAAGGGGATCTGTTATCCCGGGTGGACGTCATATGACGTACTGCAATTTTCGGGGGGATATCTGAATGATGCCTGCACCTAGAGGCATCATTCAGATATCATTTTTTTCCAGGGGCGATCCTGCGCACCGTAAGAATGATCATAGCGGCGGTTCCCCCGCTTGATCATTCTTACAGGCGGCGGGAGGGGACATCCCCCCTCCTGCCACCATCCGGTGCTTCTCCGGGCGCTTCCGTCCCATCGGGGGCCTGGAGAGATGATCGCCGTCCGCCGGATGTGCAGCATAGAGATGACTGGTGACCAGATGGTCACCAGTCATCTCTATGACTGTCGGAGGCCCGGGCGCTATGTGATGACATCACGCCCGGGTACCCGTAAGTAAACAAACCGCAATTGTGGCTAGTTTGAATGAGATCTGTGAATTTTTTTCCACAATCTTATTCTTTCCAGCCTGGAGGAGAGATGTGGGGTCTTATTGACCCTGCATCACTCCTTAAAGAGGACCTGTCACACACTATTCCTATTACATTCCTTGTAATAGGAATAAAAGCGATCGAAAAAAAAGTAAAAAAAAAGTGTTAAAAAATAAATAAATAAGTAAAATAAAAAATAAATAAATAAAAAAAAACGCCCCTGTCCCCAGTAGCTTGTGCTCAGAAGCGTACCCACGTATGTAAACGTTGTTCAAATCACACATGTGAGGTGTCGCCGCGTGCGTTAGAGCGTGTGCAACAGTTCTACTACTAGACCTTCTCTGTAACTTTAAACTGGTAACTTGTAATAATTTTAAAGCGTCGCCTATGGAGATTTTTACGTAATGAAGTTTGGCGCCATTCCATGAGTGTGCGCAATTTTAAAGCATAACATGTTTTATTATTATTTTTTAATTCATGAAACCATTTTATTTACAAAAAAAATGCGTTTGAAAAATTATTGCGCAAATACAGTGCAAGATAAAAAGTCGCAATGACCGCCATTTTATTCCCTAGGGTATCTGCTAAAAAAACATATATACTGCTTGGGGGTTCTGAGTAATTTTCTAGCAAAAGAATGATGATATGTACATGTGGGAGAGAAGTGCCAAAATAGGCCCGGTATTGAAGTGGTTAACCACTTCCCGCCCGGCCAATAACAGATTTACGGCCGGGAAGTGGTTATGAAATCGTGACTAGCCGTTCTCAAACGGCTAGCACGATTTCAATGCCGCGCGCGCCCGTGCGGGCGCGCAGCGCAGCGATCGGTGATGGGGGGTGTCAGTCTGACACCCTACACCTCCGATCTCGGTAACGAGTATCAGCGCAGCCCCCCCTCGGATCGCCACACGGACCACCAGGGAGTGCCCACACTAGACCACCAGGGTACTAAAAAAAAAAAAAGAACAAAAAAAAAAGGGGGCAGTAAAAAAAAAAATGATGCCAATCAGTGCCCACGCATGGGCACTGATTGGCAAAATTGATCCATCAGTGCCACCCCTCAGTGATCATCAGTGCCACCCCAGTGTCTGTCAGTGCCAATCCATGCCCAGTGCCCACCTATCAGTGCCCACATGTGCCACCTATCAGTGCCCACCTGTGCCACCTATCAGTGCCCACATGTGCCACCTATCAGTGCCCACCTGTGCCACCTATCAGTGCCCACATGTGCCACCTATCAGTGCCCACCTGTGCCACCTATGAGTGCCCACCTGTGCCACCTATGAGTGCCCATCTGTGCCACCTATGAGTGCCCATCTGTGCCGCCTATGAGTGCCCAGTTCCGCCCATCAGTGCCCATCAGTGCCGCCCATGAGTGCCCATCAGTGCCGCCCATGAGTGCCCATCAGTGCCCCATACCAGCGCCGCCTATCAGTGCCCATCAGTTCTACCTAATTGGCGCCCATCAGAACTACCTCATCGATGCCCATCAGTGCCACCTCATCGGTGCCCATCAGTGCCACCATATCAGTGCCCGTAATTGAAAGAGAAAACATACTCATTTACCAAAAAATTAACAGAAAAAAATAAAAACTTTATTTTCTTTTCAAAATCTTTGCTCTATTTTTAGTTGTTGCGAAAAAAAAAAAATCGCAGAGGTGATCAAATACCACCAAAAGAAAGCTCTATTTGTGGGGAAAAAAGGACGCCAATTTTGTTTGGGTGCAGTGTAGCATGACCGCGCAATTGTCATTCAAATTGCGACAGTGCTGAAAGCTGAAAATTGGCTTGGGCGGGAAGGTGCGTAAGTGCCTGGTATGGAAGTGGTTATAAAACATAGTTTTTTACAAGCCAAAACAATGATTGTGTGTACGCGGCATTAGACTGGGGCTATGTCAGAAGTAGCTCTAGACAAGGAGGCAGAATAAGCCACTCTGGCAGCTGCAGTGGACTGTGCACTAGTCTCTGCTTGGGTGACAGAAGAGGATGAGGATGGTTTAGTAAGCCAGTCCACCACCTCCTCTGCATGCTGTGGTTAGATAGCACAAGCAACATCACTAAACAGAGGAAATGGTGCCCTGCCTGAGGACAGACCATGTCCACCTTTGCCTGTAGACACGTATGCTGCTGACCCCCTCACAGTGCCATGGGGAATGTCTGCCTCTCCTTGTTGGCCTCCCAGACATGATGGGGGGCTTATTACTGAAATGTAATATAGAAGGGGAAATGTGTACTTGGATGCCCTTTAATCAATGGAAAGTGGTGTTTGGTGCACTTTAACTTGAATAGTCACTACAAAGGCACACTCCACTGACACACTACAGTATACTGCAGAAAAACTGCAATGAGGCACTGAAATATACCGCAGTAAAAGTGCATTAAGGCATTTCAATATACTGCAGTAAAAGTGCACTAACGCACTTCAATTTACTGCAGTAAATATGTGCTATTGCACCTCAATGTACTTCAGTAAAAGTGCACTAACGCACTTCAATATACTGATGTAAAAATGCACTAACACACTTCAATATACTGCAGTAAACATGCACCAATGCAGTTCAATATACTGCAGTAAACGTTTATTGACACACGTCAATATACTGCAGTAAACGCGTGCTAACACACCTCAATGTACTGCAGTAAACGTGCACTAATGCACCTCTATAAACTGCAGTAAACCTGCCCTTAAACCCTAAACTGACACTAAAGGTCTATGAGCAATGGGTCTATGAGCACTGAGCCATGATTGGGCACAGCAGTCATTACTTTCTCCAATCATTGCTCTGACAGTGTTCTGTGCCCTGATTGGGCTAATCCTTCAAATGGGTAAATGCCCCCAACAATTCAGGTGTTTGCCGAACGGGGGAAGAGCCAATGTTCGGCCCGAATTCATGCTTGGGCCGAACCGTTCACCCAACACTAGATTTGTTCCAGTTTCATTGACTATGATTTTTTTTAGATCTAAAGTTATCATAAATGGTTGGGAGTATTTTGGAACTTGCAAGAGACAGGTGAAAAAAAGGATATTATTTATGTTAGCAGACATGCAATTTTGTATTTTGTTAGCAAACAAGCCCACCAAACCATTAATTACCTTTGCCTGAAGATTTGATTACCACACCATAACTTTAACTATACTATGAATGCCTTTTTTAATTTTAATGGAAAAAAAAAATCAACAGAACCTTTTTGGTCTCTCTTTTTAATTTATTTTACATTAAACCTTTCTTGTTTTGTGCTAGCTTCAGGGTTACTTATCATTTTTTTTCTGTCATGTACATAACTTTTAAATAAATTGAGCCATTAACAATTTCACTTTTAATGTCAACACACATTCTTTATTATGCTAAGCACTAATTTAATTTACCGGCAACACTCTTTTCTTGAAGAATGTGTGAAATTAAGATTTTCGGTATGTATGTGCAGCAGAAGAGGACTTCTAAGGCAATGCTTATTGGTTTTCATATAAAAATAATTACAATTTGTGCCATTTCACGCACCTGCCATTTGAAAGTTATGATTGAAGATGAATAATTATTATGTGCAGTGAAAATATAAGTCTGAATACACAGAAAAAAAGGAAAAAGATATAACGCAAGGAAAACCTACTGTAATTTCATGGGCTATAATATCAGTTCATGCTGTATTTTTATCCTTAGAAACAAACTGTGATATTTAAAGCTAAATGCCAGGCCAAGAGCTTAACACACACATATGGCCCTAGCTCGTCTCTCTACGTGATTGAAGACCGATGATGAGCAAACTGCAGAGGCACTCTCATCACACCTGATCCCGGAGATCGTCGGCGGCCAATTCTGGTTGTAATATCTCCGAAATCTTTAAAAAAAACAAGCCGCAGTGTTGAAGACCGCTGCGGAGGGCAAGATGGTGCCAGTCCTCACAGGGGACGAGTACATGAAGACTCCATGCCAGCGTTGGAGGATAATGGTAGGAGATCTGCTCATTTTGACCACCCCCTCACATATGCTGACATGTCTGGCTTTGTAGCAAACATTAAGGCTGATATTAAGGCCTCTTTTTCGGCTGCAATTACCGATTTGAAGATGAGCATGCTAGTGATGCAGGAAAAGATGGCGACAGCTGAGACGGAGGGGACACACAGAGACAAGGCCATACAGCGGCTTGACAAGGTTTTATCCACCCAAGCTCTTCATTTTATTGAGGTTAACAGGCACTTAGAGGACCTTGACAACAGGGGAAGGAGAAATAACATAAGGGTACGTGGAATCCCAGAGGCGGTCGAATCTGATCAGATCATGCCTGTCCTTCAGAGGGTTTTCAACAGCCTCCTTGAAAGACCGGAGGACTCAGCTATTGATTTTGTCAGAGCTCACAGGGCCCTGCGAGCTAGGGGACCAGACACAATGCCGCCGCGTGACATTATCTGCTGTTTACAGAATTTTGGCCTTAAAGAGTATATAATGCAAAAGGCGCGCAGGAATGACCACATAGTATTTAATGGTGAAACCATAAAACTGTTCCAGGATCTCTCCCAGATCACCCTTAAAAAACGCAGGGCATTGAGACCTCTGCTGGACAAATTGCGGGAGAAAGATCTTCGCTACACATGGCGTTTTCCTTTTGCGCTCCTAGTTACTTCTGGCGGTAAACAGCATACGCTCTGTGCGCCTAATGATCTTCCAGATTTACAGTAGTATCAGGAGTTTATTTTGCCACCTACTGATCGCAGCCCGCCGCACTCACCCCTTACGACACAGGAGAAACGCTCGACCAAGAAACAGAGACATGGCCGCCATGACAGTCAACAGCCGAGTACACCGAATAATGGCGGAGCCCACTCCTCTAGAAACCTGCTGGCTGAGTGAAATTTGACAAATTTTAGAGACCTTTGTCTGCATGTTTCTTTTTCTTCTACCTATACTACCTATTGATGACTGGCTATTGTTTTCTTGCTGCTCCTCTATGTTCACTATATTTTTTGCAGTGCAGTTGGGAGCTAATGATGATTACATTTACTGATTTACTTGGTTTATGGCTCAGGTCTTCAGGAATACTGGTAGTAGGTACTCAGGAGCTAGGAGGGGCGGGTGGGGAGTCTTGGGCTCAAGCTACCCACAAAACTCTTTATCTGTAGTTTGGTTTCTTTTGTGCTCATCTATGAAACTGTGATGTTAGTTTTGTTACATATATTTACATAGAGTGGACTCATTATCATATGTTATGTTTTGCTTTTTTATGGGCCACGGCCCAATGTTTTTTTCAATCTCATTCTTTGTTTAATTATTTTGATTCTAACCTGTTCAAGCAGGTTGCAGGTTTAGCTGCTGGCGTGCCCGGCGTTTCCCCACATAGCATATCAGGGTGGGCTTTAAGGCTCCCTCTGGTACTCTGATTTTGGCTCCCCGAGCAGCTACAGCAGCAAGGGGAAGTGTTCTGATTACTCTCCCTTTTCTTGATGTCTCACGTTTTTTCCTCTCTTCCTCTTTCTCTCTCCTTTTCTTCCTTCAATCTATCTTACATTTTAGGTCCTGATTTTAGTGCATAGGTTGAAGCCTGTAAGGGACCGCCTTGCTGTATGTTGTTTCTTATTTTTTTCTTTTTTGTTCAGGTAATTTTCGGGGGGCAGAACCTTCCAGGTGCTCGTGCCATGGCATACTCAGATCTTGGCAACGCTCCAACGGTGATATCCCACAATGTCAGAGGCTTGAATGTTCCTGAGAAGTGCTCGACCCTATTAAGAGAACTCAAGAAAGGTAGGCCCAGCTTTGTGTTTTTGCAGGAGACCCATTTTAAGACAGGTCAGGTTCCGAGGCTCACTGACTCCTATTTCACTGAGGCTCATCACACCACCAATGATGCTTCAAAATCCAAGAGGGTGTCGATTTTAGTTAGCAAGACTGCTTCATTTGAACTGACTGACAAATTAGTTGACCCTGAAGGTAGATTTGTTTTCATTAAAGGCTTGTGTAAAGGTGTTCCGGTAACTCTAGCAAATGCTTATTTCCCCAATACCTCTCACTTGACATTCTGCCGCAGATTAGTCAGAGAGCTTGGTGGGTTCAGTTCAGGGAGGTTGATCCTAGGGGGTGATTTTAATATACCCCTCAACCCCGGGGGGAAACACACCCTCGGAAAAGACTTATATCACTTACAAGACCCTGAAAAATATTAATTATTTTCTGCACTCCCTAGATCTGATTGACTCATGGCGTTATAAGAACCCAGACGGTAGGGATTTCACCTTTCATTCTATTCCACATGATCGATCCTCAAGGATCGATTACCTTTTCGCAACACAACAGGACCTCCAGGTTGTTTCTGAGGCACGCATAGGCACACAGATCCTATCGGATCACACACCTATTGCACTTACTTTAGATACATCGGTCCCTCTCAAGAGACCTAACACTTGGAGATTAAACTCTTCCTTGCTAACAGACCCTTCTCTGCTCCCTACCCTGCAATCAACTTTGACCGAGTTCTTCGGGCGTAATGCTACCCCTGATGCTGACCCATTAATGGTATGGGAAGCCCACAAATGCACCATCAGGGGATAATTGATTAAAATGGGTGCTGCTAGAAAAAAAGAGAGAGACAGGGAGATTCTGCAACTTTTATGTAAAATACGGACATTAGAGTCGGTTCACAAGCAATCCCTGTCAGCGCTTTCAGCGGCTTCCTTACTAGAGGCTAGGAAGGTTCTGAAACAAATTTATGATACCAAAACTAAGAGATTTTTGTTCTTCCGACGGAAATTATACTAGGAGCATGGAGATAAATCGGGCAATTTACTTGCACAGGCTTTGAAGAACTCAATTCTCAATACTAATATTTCGGGAATACAGGACAAAAAAGGTGCCATCGATAAGGAGTCTAGCAAAATAGCTCATCACTTTCATAGTTTTTACACCAACCTCTACAACCTCCCTTCCCAGCATGGGTCTTGTGGTGGTACAGGTAATAGATTGCAGGTAATCCAGGATTATTTGAGATCCTCGGCTATGCCAACGCTTAACGCGGAAGCTGTTTCCCTACTTGAGAGCCCTATAGATGCTTCCGAACTTCAGTTAGCCATACGCGATTTAAAAACCGGGAAGAGCTCTGGGACTGACGGGTTTAGCGCCATATATACGATAAAACGTTCCTGGATATTCTTGTCCCTCCTCTTAAAGATGCTCTAAATTCCTTCTCAAAACAGAGGGAGGTTCCGCCTGACTTCCTCTCTGCGTTTATTACTGTCATCCCCAAACCAGGCAAGGATCCACTCCATTGTGCAAGCTACAGGCCTATTTCGTTGCTGAACCTGGACACTAAGCTTATGGCAAAGATCATCGCTAACAGATTGAGGCCTTTGCTTCATCAGTTGATAGGTTCTAGTCAGGCTGGCTTTATGCCAGGTAGAGAGGCTAAAGACAACGTTACGAAGGCTCTCAATCTTATTTACGCAGCTCGGGAGAGTAAAATCGAAGGTTTTCTCCTGTCAACAGACGCAGAGAAGGCCTTCGATCGAGTAGCTTGGGACTACATGCTTAAGACATGCAGACGCATAGGTTTAGGCCCTCACATGATGGCTTGGATATCGTCCCTATATACAAAATCCTCTGCCAAACTTAAAATAAATGTCATAATCAAGAATGAGACCAGACAGGGCTGCCCACTGTCACCTTTACTTTTTATTGTTTCTCTGGAACCATTTATTAGAAATTTTTTAGCTAACCCTTCTATCCGGGGTTTTCAGCTGGGTGGGATGGAGGTCAAGGTTGCTGCATATGCAGATGATCTCCTATTCTTCTTGACAAATCCCCACACCTCTATACCATCCCTATTGCAGGAATTTGCCACTTATGGTCGGATATCAAATCTCAAAATCAATTACTCGAAATCCGAGGCCTTGAATGTCACCTTAACAGAACCTATCCTCATGCCGCTTACACACGGTCGTTTTTTGTCTTGTAAAAAACGTTGTTTTTTCTCATGAAAAAAAACAACGTTTTTCAAACTTAATTTTAAAAAACAAAGTGGCCTACACACCATCGTTTTCTGAAAATGCTCTTGCAAAGCGCGGTTACATAAGACACTTTTGACGGCACTCTGTTCCATTGAAGCTCCCGTCTCGTAACTTGCTTCTGAGCATGCGCGGGTTTAAAAAACATTGGCCCAGATTCACAGAGCGATTACGCCTGCGCAACTGCTGTTGCGCGTGCGTAAGTCTAAATGTGCGCGTGCGTATAGTTGGACGCGATTCACAAAACAATATACGCCAGAAATCTACGTTTTTTGGTCCGGCGTAATTGAATTAGACATTCGCTTCCCTTCGTGCAAAACTGCGCTAGACACACCATTGATTTGCTAGTCAAATATGCTAATGAGGGAGTTACGGGGATCCACAAAAAAACGCAGTTGCTGCGCAGGCTACGCGATGTGCGCAACAGCAAAATGTTCTGTCTAAAGTTAGAGGACCTAAAAGCTGGTCTAAATTTTGAAAAAAAGTCTAATTGTCAGATAAAGCAACACTGTTAGTGAGGAGTTCAGCAGTCACACGTGTTGCCCAACAATCTGTATGCCAACATGCCAGGGGCATCGTCGCGCATAGCTATACTACTGACTTTAGATGAACAAAGAAGGAGGAGGGCACGGAGGATGGCACTAAGGAGGGCACGGGAGATGTTTTTTTTAATTTTTTTATTTGCTTATATAAAATTTACAATTTAAATTAATCTAATACAATATTCTTATCTGATACAAGCCCCTCACTCTTCACTTGATATATCACACACGCATAGACATCTATGGCATGAGTGATTCTGAGGTGTCTCGCATCTTCAGATTCACCCCTCATGCCATCATGGAATTACCACAACCCTGCAGGAGGACATCACCAGCCCAACACATGGCACCACCCATGACACCCATGACAGCTACATATACAATCAGAGCCCCATCCCCACAGATTTCCAACAGAACATGTATGGGGACAGCTGGCTGGTTGGTGAGTGACATGGGTGGCAGGCATGACTATCCCCTCCCGTGATGCACACCTCACAAGTGGCACATGCATGACTAACATCCTCCTGTCTTTTCCCTTCAAGGTGACTCTGCATATGCACTGGTACCCCATCTCATGACCCCATCTCATGCCAGCTCACATTATGCATCTTTGCACGTTAAACACACACATTAATCATGGCACAATGAGAATGCATGCATGCACACCACTGTGGTCCCTAGCACACACACCCCACATCCTCATCACATTGGATTGGCACCAGTCCACCATGCAGGACTTGTGAGCTGCAACGCCATGCCACGGCTCCAATTATGTCACTGTACATTCATACACCATTCACACAGACCTGGCGATCACTTCTCCACCACAAATGAGGGTGACACCCCTTTTCCCGCAGGAATATCACCCCCACATTCCAAAATCATACACAAACAGAACCAAAAAAATTAAATAAATGACGAGCAAAAATAAAAAATGCCCAGCAAAAATATAATTTAAACAAAATAACAACAAAGACATAAAAGACAAAAATCACTCTGCAAAACAGTCCCCAAATATCTCAAAGACACGTCACAAACAAACAAAAGCACCTTGCTGTATAGGGAGGGATACAAAGGGATGTACTTTTGCAAAGGAAGTGCATTTGTGTCTGTCTATTTATGCTGTCTGCGTAGTTCATAAAGTTGCCCTAGTCCATTTCCAATTTCACTGATTGCGCCGCTCCCGAGTTGTGAGCATGCGCACAACGGAGCTGACATGGTTTCCTTCACGCGCGCATGCGCGAGTCGGCCGGCCCTTCATTTGCATGGGGTCACGGCTCATTTCAATGTAACACGCCCACGTCCTTCCCAATTTGTATTACTCCTCCTTACGCCTCAGGAAAAAACCTTACGTTTGCGCAAGCTCTTGCGTAAAAGCTACGTGAATCGCCGGATTACGCGGCTAGATTGCGCAAGTCTAACGGAAAAGTGGTGCGCTACGCCGGAATGATAATGCGCCGATCTACGTGAATCTGCCCCATTGTTTTAAATGTCGTTTTGCCCACACACGATCATTTTTTATGCAACAAAAAACTACATTCAGAAAAATGAGATAAAAAATTCAAGCATGTTCGAATTTTTTTTGGGTCGTTTTTTTGAAGACATAAAACAACGTTTTGCCCACACACGATCATCACAAAAAACGACCGCATGTACGCGACATAAGAGTTACACAAGAAAACAGATCCTTAACTTCGGTGGACTCAGCTATTAAGTATCTAAGAGTTTGGTTGACTCCCAAGAGTTTGGTTGACTCCCAATCGTTGACTCCCAATATTTGAACGCAATTTTATCCCTTTGCTCAAAAATATTGAATCTGACTTACGAGCCTTGCACTCGGGATGTTCTTCCTGGTTTGGTAGGGCTGCTGTTCGTAAAATGGCGATCCTTCCAAAAGTGCTCTGATACATACCCTCCCGGTTAAGATACCCCAAAGCTTTTTTAGTTCCCTACATTCTATACAGATGCGGTTTATTTGGGCTAACAAGCCACCTCGCATCCGATGGACTCTGCTTACTAGACCTAAGGAGCTGGGGGGAATGGGTGTCCCTGATTACAAAAAATATTACCATGCTTCACACATTGCTAGGATTATTGACTGGCATTGCCACGCAGATCACAAAGACTGGGTTGAGATTGAATCTCTACAGGTTCCCATTCCGCTACGGTTTTCCCCTTGGATTCCCAGAATCCACCACCCACGGTCAATGAGGACTCATCCTCTGATTGGAACGACACTGGATATTTTCTATCAACTAGCCAAAAACTCTGGGTATTCATCACCCCTGGGTCCCCTCACACCACTAAAGGAAAATCTAGGATTCACACCGGGGTAGGAAATCGACTGTTGGGAGCTGCGACAGATAAGATACCCCTTCTGGCCACGCACTGCTTTGACAACAAATTGATGAAATCCTTGACCTCACTTGACAGAGACGGGACCTTAGCTTAATTACCCATATGGTTATATTTTCAGATCCGTAGCTTTGTCAATAATGCTTCCCATAGGGGACACTTTACGAGGGACATGGTGGAGTTGGAGTCAGTCTGCCTCAAGGGGGACAAGGTCCTTAGGACCACCTCCGTCGCCTATGCCTGGTTGCAGGACCTGACGGGGTCTGGTGCAGATAACTACAAACAGAAGTGGGCAAAAGCCCTTAATGTGACAATTTCAGAGGTTCGCAGGCTCCTACCATACTAGATTGGCTACACAGGGTTTCTGTGATATGTGAAATGGAGGATATGGCTGTGCAGTCTGCTGAACTTGTCCAATGGTACCATGACACCTGGTCTCCCTGGTTTGCTTTTCGATTCTCCAAGGAATATGAGGCTCTGATGAATGGAGCTACATTAATGTGACTAGAGGCCGGGCTGGGAGGTTTGCCCAATATGTTGAGTGCTGGTTTTCTACCCCATGCCAAATTGGGGAGATCTTGATTGTTCGATCTTGATAGCTGTTATAAATGCCAGTGGAGTGACGGGCACTTGCTCTTTGATGGCAACAGATGTGTTGTGATCTGGCAGTCACCGTTGGTTCTTTGCTGAAGTATGTTTTTTATTGTTTATCTTTTCCTGTTTTTTATTTTTTATTATATGCCTTGCCCTGTGCTTTAAATGAAAATGAATAAAAAAATGGATAGATAATAAATAATCCCTATTTCATCCCTATTTCATTAGGTTCTTCTCTTATTCCCTTGCTACTGCTCTCTGTTCTTTTCTTCCTTCTCTCTTCTATTCGCTTCCTTTACTTATATAATATTGAGGATTGTTCTATGACAGTAGGTGAATGTAATTCTCACGAATATTTGGCTTTGACTCAGTCATTGGCCACATTTTACAGTCTGCACTACCTACTTGTTTACAGCTTGCAGATATTGTTTCTTTTTTTTTTTTGTTGACTCCCTTTTAAGAGTCGATTCACACTAAGTCAATGCAAGTCGCCCCGAGCCACCCCCAAAGTCGTACAGGGAGTAAATTTCTAAGCCGGAGCGACTCGCGTCGCTCCGATTAGAACACTCCCATTGCTCTGCATGGGAAGCGATGCACCAGGCGGCTGAGCCGCCTGAGGCGTCGCCCCAGTGTGAACCGACTCTTATGGCAATGTTGTCTTATTGTTTTTGTACATGCTAATTTACCACAACATATCTTGATGTCTGTATAACCTTTATACATTTTTCTTTTTTCAATAAACTTTGATGTTAAAAAAAAAATAAAAATTGCAACTACCACTATTTTATCCTGTAGGGTGGGGTGTCTGCTTTTAGAAAATATATAATGTTTGTGTGTTTTATGTATTCTTCAGGCCTAAATGATTTTTTAAATGTGTGCAAAAAACGCAAAAAGGCTCTGGCAGAAAAAGTTAAACCACTTCTCCTTCAAATAAATTGCGTGTCTTCTTAGCGGACGTCTGTTCAAAAAAATTAATAAAATAAAACTCAGCAGCTACTAATACTGTAGCTGCTGACTTTTAATAAGGACACTTACCTGTCCTAGACGCCAGCGATGTCAGCCCCCTGCCGAGGCCGATCCTCCATCCTGGCAGCGTCAGGCGCCGCCATCCACAGTTAGGGAAACAGGCAGTGAAGCCGTGCAGCTTCACTGCCCGTTTCCTACTGAGCATGCGCGAGCAGCATGGTGCTTTGTGAATAAGACGGCTGCTTTCTGGGATACACACAGTTCCCAGAATGCAGCGCGCCCCATTCACAAGAAAAAAACGAGTGTAGGAGAAGGAAGATAATCCACCACGGAGGATAAAGAGGCAGATTCTGCACTTCCACATAGCAACAGATATTTAGGGTAAGTAAAACATTTTTTTTTTTTTTTTTATAATTCTCTGTTTTTATTTTATTTTAAGAGAGAAAGAGATACAGAAACCAAAAAAAAAAAGGAACAAACTGAATCCAATAAAACATCATATATGGATATTACATTATATCTCTCTCTTCATCTCTATTTACATTTCATATATTACCTCAAAGGAAAGTAAAAATATAATATATAATTTCCCCGATGACTTTCCTTTCCTTAAGTCCAATACCACTAGGAGAAATGATATAACCAAACTCATAGGTGTGCACAGCCTATTGCATTAGGGTGTGCACCCCAAAGCTCAAACGCATATGCATGTACAGTATGTGCATGTGTATATATATATACTGATGGTGTTAATAAGGTAGTGGACGGTGTTAGTACTTTTTATTTTTATTTATTTTATTTTTTATTATTTAAAAAATATACATATATATTATTTATTTTATTTTTTAGGGGCCCCATTAGAGGGCTTTAGTGAAATATCAGGGGTCTAAACACTGGGAATCTGCACCACATGGGGTGATTAGGGTGTGCCCAGGCACACCTGGCACACCCTGTGCGCACGCCTATGACCAAACTACTATTCCTTCTATAACTTAAATTCATTCTTTCCCAGTTATTTCATCGCCCATCCTAATTATCCATATATTACGTACTCCTTAAACTAATTCCCTCTTTAGCTCCGTCCTCCTTCCTTCCCCATTTCTTTCCCCAAATACCCTCCCCCTTATCCCCTCCTCCAGACCCCCATCTCCTCTACTTCTCCTCTTCCGTTCGTGCAAATTGACGGAAGGGAAGACGAGAGAAAGGAAAAAAAAAAAAAAAAACAACCCCCCCTCTGCTGTCCCCTCCGGTGTACGAAATCCAGACCTTCTTCCTACTTTTCTCTTTTCCCCTTTTTCCTCTCTATTTTTTTTTCTTCTTCCTTTCCTTCACTTTCCTTCCCCTCACTCCCCTCCTCCCTTCCTCTCTCCCTATCTGGTTTAATCTTATTCTTGCACCCCTAATAACTTTTTACCTTCCTCTGATTGTACAAATGATTCCCATGGTGCCCATATCATTTTAATTTGCTCTTTCTTGTCTATCGTCCTTGGCAAGAGTTTCTCCATTATTCCTATTTTCCTAACTTTTTTAAGCCACATAGAGATTGGAGGTGCTTTAGAATCTTTCCAATTTATTGCAATACAACTTTTGGCCGCATTTATCAGATGGCACATCACTGACCTCATATATCTTTTCGGTGAAATTTGTATATGATGTAATAGGAGAAAAACAGGGTCATCTGGGATCTGATATTCCGTAAGTGATTGAGTAATTCTCCGAAACTGTTTGCCAAAATTGTCTTATTATTGGACAGCTCCAAAATATATGTACCATTGTCCCTTTCTCCCCGCATACTCTCCAACATCTATCTGAAACTTCTGAAAAAAATAAGCCAGATCCACAAAGCCCCACGTATCTCTGCGGCGGCGTAGCGTATAGTATTTTCGCTACGCCGCCGTAAGCTAGGAAGGCAAGTTTCGTATCCACAAAGGACTTGCGTCCTAAGTTACGGCGGCGTAGCGAAAATGGGCCAGTGTAAGTCCGCGCAATTCAAATGGGGAAGAGGTGGGTGTGTTTTATTTAAATCAGTCGTGACCCGACGTAAATTACGTTTTTTTTTAACTGCGCATACGCCGGCCGTGGACGTATCCCAGTGTGCATGCTCCAAATCACGTGGCAAAACATCAATGAAAACAATGTGAATGTAACTTACGCAAATCCCTATTCGCGAACGGTTTACGCAAACGACGTGAATGACGGAAAATTTGACGCTGGCCCGACGTCCATACTTAACATTACGTACGCCTCCATACAGCAGGGGTAACTTTACGCCGGACCTATGCTTACGCAAACGACATAAAAACACTGCGCCGGGCGTACGTACGTTTGTGGATCGACGTATCTAGCTCATTTGCATATTCGACATGGAAAATATATGGAAGCACCCCTAGTGTCCAGCGTAAATAGGAAACTTTAAGACAACGGCGTAAGACGGCGTATCTATGCAAAAAAATGGCGTATCTTGTTTTGTGGATACAAAACAATGATACACCGGCGCAGATTTGAAATTACGGCGGCGGATCTGGAGATACGCCGCCGTAATTGTTTGTGGATCTGGCCCAATGTATTTAAATGCGCTGGCGTATAATACCAACGTGTTAAAATGTTATAGTTTAATTCTTGTATCTTCGTACACCTTGAGGATGTTAACGATAAATCTATGATATTTTGACATTGTGCTGGGGAGAAAGTTTGATCTAGATCTCTCTCCCATTTGGCCAGGCATGACATTTTAAAGTCTTCTGGGGGTGCAGTCAATAGTGTATATATTTTAGAGACCACGTGGGCGATTGGCTCAACCCCCCCCCCCCCCCCCCCCACAGTACTCCTCAAACTTTGTCAATGCTCTCTTGTAATTTCCTGCGTTACCCAGAGTTTTCAAAAAATGTCGGACCTGACGCGCTTGCCATACCGGTATTTCATATCACCCTCCACTTTGTGATAATTCACCTGTTGTTAACCACTAGGTTTCGATTTTTGGTGGAATTTTTTTTTTCAGGGTGGAACTCCACTTTAAGCCTACCTAAAACTGAATAGTTTCCTTTCTATGCAAGAATCACCATTGAGGTATTTGTATATATCGCTATCATATCTCCTCTCAAACGTTTCTTCTCCAGGGAGAATAAGTTTAATGTTTTTAGTCGCTCCTTATAAATTTAGGTCCTCAAGTCCCCTTATTAGCTTTGTCGCCCTCCTCTGCACTAAGGGATGGTGACCAGAATTTGACTGCATATTCAAGATGTGGCCAGACAAGAGTCTTTTAAATGGTAGAATTATAGTTTTATTTCTTGAGTAAATACACTTTTTAATGCATGATAATTAGCTGCTGGCATTGCTTGCCGCAGCTTGGCATTGCATGCTATTACTGAGCCTATGATCTACTAGGACTCCCAGATCCTTTTCCATCCCCCAATGGTTCTCCCTTTAGCGAGTAACTTGCATTAATGTTTTGCCCTCAAAGTGCAATACTTTACATTTATCAACATTAAACCTATTTTGCCATATACACAATGAAGAAAGGATTTCTGGACAGCCGCACTCCAAAACTTGTTGCTTTTATTGTAAAATGAAAAACACAGGATACATGCCACACCAAACGGGGTACAAGCTGAAGTTTTGGAGTGCGGCTGTCCAGAAATCCTACCTTCATTTTGCATTATCCTATGCATTGCCAGCACCCGTGGCTTCGGATTTGGTGAGAAAATTATTTTTTATTTTTCTTGTCAAAAATATTTTATTGAGTACAAAGGTGTAATACACATTACAGGGAATACATTAAATACATTGAAAATAGAGAAGCTCAAATATTCTTATTCCAATATGTAAATATACAAAGTAAATATTTGTGGACAAAGTATGGTATACTATTTAGTCACTAATGACATTAAGAATATTAAGTTTAGAGGTTTTATGCAATTATTAGTAACTACTGACATATATATTGTCCTCTGTGAGAGTCGGTTCACACTGGGGCGACTTGGGATCCGACTTGAAGTCGTCTCAAGTTGTCCCAAGTCGTGCTGTCCAGAAAAGCAATGTAAGTGAATGGGAGCGGTGTTAATACACACTACTCTTGTCGCTCCGACTTCAGAAGAGGTTCCTGTACTACTTCAATCAGACTTCTAGGCGATTTGTACCCATTGATTTCAATGGAAGTCGCTTCCAAGTCTAATCACTGTTTTAATTGAAGCGACCTTTCAGCAAGATAACATGCATTTCTCAGGCAAACCCCTCCCTCCCCTTCCCTCTCCCAGAGCTGATTGTTGTTTTATTGGCCACTGGAATGTCTCCTGACCTGAAAAGGACTTCAAGTCGTGTTGTAAATCGCCCCAGATCGCCCTGTGGTTCATGCTCAAGTCGTGTTGAAGTTGCTTCTGAAAGTCGTGCTGGAAGTCGTGTCGCCCCAGTGTGAACCGACTCTTAGGCCTCGTACACACGATCGGACATATCTGATGAAAACGGTCCGCGGACCATTTCCATCGGATATGTCCGATCGGGAGTTTGATCCGATGGCGTGTACACACCATCGGATCAAATTCCCCGCCGCCGGACGGCGCGGTGACGTGACGGTGACGCGGCGGTGACGTTGACGCCGCCACGTCACCGCCACGTCACCGCACCAGGAAGTTAAACACTTCCGCGCATGCGCCGAATCCATTCGGCGGCAGCGCGGCGGCGGTGGGGGACGACATGTCTGCTGGTAAGTGTACTAACCAGCAGACATGTCGGGCGGACAGATTCCCACCAGATAGATTTCAAAGCATGCTTTGAAATCTGTCGGGTGGAAAAATCTGTCCGCTAGCCCATACACACGAGCGGAGATGTCTGCTGAAACGGTCCATCGGACCGTTTTCAGCGGACATATCCCCTCGTGTGTACGAGGCCTTAAGCAAAGAGTTATTAACAATACAAAGAGAGCTTCAAAATCATAATAGTAAAATAGCAAATAACAGAGAAGAACGAAAAAATAAATTAATAACGATAACTATAAGAACATAAAATAGAGAAAAAATAGAGTACTGGAACCATAAGGGGGGTCCGCGTGGTCGAGCCAAGTGAGGAGATTCTTAATTGGTATCCTTGAGCGGTGATCCTTTTCTTAATTTGCCATATAGTTGCCCATCCTATATTTAGTAAGGGAAAGTGGAAAGGCAACAGTAGGCTGATGAGCTCATCTGCCAACTTACCATCCTTCTCAGGATGTTTCCTACCCCCCAAAAAATGGGCATGCAGGACACTGTATTGGTTCCCAGTGCTCTCCTTTCTCTCCCAGTCTTAGTTCAGCAATACACAGGATTACAAGAGACTTATGCTAACTTAAAATTTACTTTCACACCAAAATTGGTATTTTTCTCCATATCCTACAAGTTTAAAACTTACATTTGAAACTTTTTTAAATCCAGCTCTATCCCGTACCACCATTCTCACCTAGGCATGATGTATCCATGCTCCCAAAGCCTTCTGGGATATCCCTATCACATATATCAGGAGGTTGCAGGAGCAAATATGCCAAAGGGTGAAGCTGCAAACGCCATTGGGTGCTAGCTGATTGCATTTGGATGAAACAGACTGGATCCTGAATATATCAAAGAATGAGATGGTGGTGTAAAACCCAAAGGGAGGCACATTGACAGTGGTGCAGTGGATCGCAGCAGGACAATGTTGGTTTTACCTGGCAGATTAGTATGTGAATCAATGACAATGCTGGTAAGAACGGTATAGAAAATCAAAACCGTTCCTCTTCAAATTCACATGTCAATTGACCAAGACAGGGGTGGCTCAAGAGATTCAAATGAGTTTTAGGCCCCTTTCACATGTGCGGACCGTATGTCTGCATTTTCATCCATCCGTTACGGATAAAAACGGGACAGGGGACCGCCCTGTCAGCCGACAGCTCAGCGGGGATTTTACGGAGGATCCCCGCTGAGCAAAGCGGACACACAGAGGCGGATCATTACTGATCCACCCGTGTGAAAGGGCCCTTATTCAAATATCAAATATCCATAAAAGCATAACACTAATGAGCTGAACAAACGGGAGAAAGAGGGTTAAAGCATTTTTAACACACAGAAAAAACAAGTTTACTGTGTGAAACGTGTCAACCCTCTTTCTCCCCAGTTTGTTCAGCTCATTGTGTTATTCTTTTATTGATATTTAAATAAAGCTCATTGGAATCCTCTGTGGGAGTGCAGCCATTCGATTTCTCATCTATTTGATTTCTGCCGCAGTGACAGGGCGTGCAATGCATCCTCCTTAGAGATCACACAGCTTGTCAGCTCACCTGTGAGCAGTGGGACATCCTTTGTTAGGGTGGCTCAGGAGTGAGCCCTGCAAAAGTGCCACCATCGAAAGATCCCAGAAGAAGAAAATGCAAAGCTTTACAATCACGTTAAAGCTGAACACTGAATATATTTCTTAGTAGCCACAAAGAATAAAATGAACCCAGATAATCTTGTAAAAGAAGTGGAAACACCATCACTGTGCTGCACATAATCTGTACAGAAATCAGAGCTGTGAGTTGGAACCTGCAGGTCCAGCCAACATAGACTGCCTGAAGATATCTCAATGGGGGTGCATACAAGCTCCATCACCCTACACAAGGAGAGAAAAAGCAGTAATAGGTCTTTATTATAGGATACACTTAGACAGCGTCAGAATGTAGAAGTTGTTTTATGCTGAATGACTTTACACTACTAGAGGAAATATACAAGTAGATCTTTCTTTTACTTTTCTATGGTCCGACTTTACTGCTGTGGCACTCTCCCTCATACTGAAGCTGCCAGACCATCAGACCTACAGATAGCTTCTGCGCTATGTCCTTAAACAGAGTCAAGAACTGACGATGAATAGACTTTAGCTGACTCAGAAATTCTTGACATGAGGTAAATTTAACAGCATGCTGCCAAAGTTTGTGCTTTCCTCTGTAGTTTATTAGCACATCATTTTATCACTTGTCAGCAATTGAACAAATGGTTCTAATCATCAGCAGGAAACTTACAAATATATATAACAGAACTGCAGGTTGCAATTTCTTTACTCTCTATATTAATAACAGTTTAGTGTTCATGAACTGTCCTCCCACTGAATTTGAACCGAATGACAAAAATCTCTTCCACAGCTAAGGACCATTTAGTCTCTATTAAGTAACTCTTTGTAATTGTTTAACAAAGGTCAGCGCTTTAGTACAATATGGGAAGCTCTGTACATTGTAATCGGCTCTGTGCTGGAGTTGTCTGGGGAATATCTATTGTGGTGAAGAAAGAAATGTCCTAAACTGTTTTTGTTCGAGTAACCAGTGGCATATTCTCCATGTGTGTAATGTGTACTCCACAGTGCTCTCACACACTGCACAACATGCAGGACCAGTACAAGCGTGGGCAACTGCCCTGGCTGCAGAGTTATTATGCCAGGGGGAAGAACCACATACCTAGCTGTACCCTTGACCTCAACCTGACATACAGCAAAAGGTAGAGGAAGCATGTCATTGATTTCAGTAAAGCATTGTGCAGTCAGTTCTGGGCAGAGGGATATTTAACCACTTAACCACTGTACGCCGTAAAATAACGGCTGCAGGGTGGTTGCTTAACTCTGGGAGGACGTTAATGTCCACGGGAATGTCCGTGACCGCCAGGTCCAGGGGACCCGGCGGATCACGGATCGTGGTAAATTGCCGCTGATAGCGGCTGTTTACCATGTGATCGCTCCGTCCAATGACGGAGCGATCACATGTAAACAAACCGGCGTCATTTGATGATCGGTACAGTGTGAGAGGGGGGAGCGCGGGTGTCAGCAGCGCTGTGGCTGGATCTGTGACTATTGCAGTCACAGATCCATCCATCCCTGCTCAGCCATCCCTGCAATACTCTTCCTTCCCTGCGCAATACTCTGCAATACCCCGGACAATACTGTGCATTACCCCCTGCGCAACACTCTGCAATACCCCCTGTGCAATACTCTGCAATACCCCAATGCGCAATACTCTGCAATACCCCCTGCGCAATACTCTGCAATATCCCCTGCGCAATACTCTGCAATACTATTTGCGCAATACTCAGCAATACCCCCTGCGCAATACTCTACAATACCCCCTGCGCAATACTCTGCAATACTCTCTGCGCAATACTCTGCAATACCCCGGCCAGTACTCTGCAATACCCCGACCAGTACTCTGCAGTACCCCCTGCGCAATACTCTGCAGTACCCCCTGCACAATACTCTGCAGTACCCCCTGCGCATTTCTCTGAACAATACTCTGCAATACCCCCGCACAATACTCTGCAATACCCCCGCACAATACTCTGCAATACCACCGGCACAATACTCTGCAGTACCCCCGCACAATACTCTGCAATACCCCCCGCACAATACTCTGCAATACCCCCTGCACAATACTTTGCAATACCCCCGCACAATACTCTGCAATACCCCCGCACAATACTCTGCAATACTTGGAAAATACTCTGGGGAAAAAATGTGTTTTAACCACTTCCCGCCCACGTCATATGACGTCCTTGACTTTGTGCAGGGATATCTGAATGATGCCTGCAGCTACAGGCATCATTCAGATATCATCTTTTTCAGCCGGCAATTCTCTACACCAAAGGAATGATCATGGCGGCTGTTCCGCCTTTTTATCGTTCTTACGGGAGGCGAAAGGGGACGTCCCCACTCCCTTCGCCCTCCGGTGCTTCTTCCGACTCACCGCTACGATCGAAGCCAGGATCGTTTTTTTTTCAGGCTTCCCAGCCTAGAGGTGAGATGTGGGGTTCTATTGACCCCATATCTCACTGTAAAGAGGACCTGTCATGCTATATTCCTATTACAAGGGATGTTTACATTCCTTGTAATAGGAATAAAAGTAATCAATACATTTATTTTTGGGGAAAAACGTGTCAAACTAAAATAAATAAAGTAAAATGAACAATAAAATGTATCTTTTTTTTAAAGCACCCCTGTACCCGTGTGCTCGTATGCAGAAGCGAATGTGCATGCAAGTCCCGCCCACATATGAAAACAGTGTTCAAACCACACATGTGAGGTATCGCTGCGAACGTTAGAGCGAGAGCAATAATTTTGTCCCTAGACCTCTTCTCCAACTAAAAAGATGTATCCAGTAAAAACATTTAAAGCGTCACCTATGGGGATTTTTAAGTAGCAAAGTTTGGCGCCATTCCACAAGCGTGTGCAATATTAAAGGGTGACATGTTGGGTATCTATTTACTCGGCGTAACTTCATCTTTCATATTATGCAAAAACATTGGGCTAACTTTACTGTTTTTTTTTTAAAGCACAAAACAGTTTTATTTCCAAAAAAAACGCATTCGAAAAATTGATGTGCAAATACCATGCGCGATAACAAGTTGCAATGACCGCCATTGTATTCTCTAGGGTCTTTGCTAAAAAAGCTTATATAATGTTTTGGGGTTCTATGTAATTTTCTAGCAAATAAATGATGATTTTTCCATGTAGGAGAGGAATGTCAGAATTGGTCTGGGTGTTCCAGAACGCCTGATGGTGCTCCCTGCATGTTGGGCCTCTGTATGTGACCACGCTGTGTAAAGGTCTCACACATGTTGTATCGCCATACTCGGGAGGAATAGCAGAATGTGTTTTGAGGTGTAATTTGTGGTATTCATATGCTGTGTGTAAGAAATAACCCGCTAATATGAACATTTTGTGGAAAAAAAATAAAAAAAATCTTGATATTGCAAAGAATTGTGGGAAAAAATTACAACTTCAAAAAACTCACAATGCCTCTTTCTAAATACCTTGGAATGTCTTCTTTCCAAAAAGGGGTCATTTGGGGGGTATCTGCACTTTTCTGGCATGTTAGAGTCTTAAGAAATGAGAGAGGCTGTCAGTACATCAGATGTGATCAAATTGATAAATTTTCAGTAATTGGTACCATAGCTTGTAGACCCTATAACTTTCACCCAGACTAAATAATATCCAATTTTTTTTGTTTTGTCACCAAAGATATGTAGCAGTATACATTTTAGGCCAAATTTATGAAGAAAAATTACTTTTTTTGCAAAATGTTATAATAGAAATGAAGAAAAATTAATTTTTTTACAAAATGTTTGTTCTTTTTTCATTTATAGCGAAAAAATAAAAAATAAAAAATAAAAGCTCTATTTGTGGGAAAAAAGGACAAATATTTCATTTGGTTACAGTGTTGTATGACTGAGTTATTGTCATTCAAACTGTGAGAGCATCGAAAGCTGAAAATTGGTCTGGTTATTAAGGGGGTTTAAGTGCCCAGTGGTCAAGTGGTTAAAGCAGTATTAAACCCAAAGCAAACTTTTATTATATTGTATCTTACCATTATCAGATGTGATGGCTGTTTTATTTTATTTTTTCTATTTTAATCTAGTGATCCAGCCAGCAAGTCTGTTATTTGTCACAGCAAGAGCTCTCCAATAGAATGTATCAGTTGACATGGATGACACAAACCACTTAACACTGACAGGGGTGATTAACCTGTTGAGATCCGCACTATAGCCGAATGACGGCTTCAGCGCGGATCTAAATATCCAACAGGCCGTCAATTGATAGCCTGTGACTAGCACGTTCCCCGTGCGCGCTCCAGAGTGCACTGTGGGGAAATTATGTGTTGGCCGTGTCCCTTGGACACAGCCAATCACAGATCGCGGCGAACGGCCAATCAGAGTGGCCGTTTGCTATGCGATCTGCGCGGCCAATGAGAGATGATCTCATATGTAAACATATTAGATCATCTCTCATTGCCGTTTTACACAGAGACATCATCCTGTCTCTGGAGAGGAGACCGATCTGTGTCCCTTGTACATAGGGACACAGATCGGTCACCTCCCCCAGTCATCCCCCTCCCCCCACAGTTAGAACACTATGTAGCGAATACATTTAACCCCTTCCTCACCCCCTAGTGTTAACCCCTTCAATGCCAGTCACATTTATACAGTAATTAGTGCATTTTTATAGCACTGATCGCAGTATAAATGTGAATGGCGCCAAAAATGTGTCAAAAGTGTCCGATGTGTCCGCCATAACATCGCAGTCCCAATAAAAATCACAGATCGCCGTAATTTCTAGTAAAAAAAAAAATAATAATTCTGTCCCCTATTTTGTAGGCGCTATAACTTTTGCGCAAACCAGTCGCTTATTGAGATTTTTTTTTTAACAATAATATGTAGAAGAATATGTATCGCCCTAAACTGAGAAAGTTTTTTTTTTTAAATTGGGATATTTATTATAGCAACAAGTAAAAAATATTGTATTTTTTTTCAAAATTGTCGCTCTTTTTTGTTTATAGCGCAAAAAATAAAAACCGCACAGGCGATCAAATACCACCAAATTAAAGCTCTAGTTGTGGGGGAAAAAGGACCTCAATTTTGTTTGGGAGCCACGTCGCAATTGTCAGTTGTCAATTGTCAGTTAAAGCGACGCAGTGCCGGAAGCTGAAATGTCACCTGGGCAGGAGGGGGGGTATATGTGCCCAGTAAGCAAGTGGTTAATCCCTTTCTGCCTGCGCTATAGCTGAAAGATGGCTACAGTGCGTGCTTACTTTGCTGGGAGGTGCGCTCTGTGATTCCTAAATCCTTTGGACTCAGCTAATCGCAGATCAGGTAAAGGGCCATTCACTGGTGTCCTTTACCACATGATTAGCTGTGTCAATGACAGCTGATCATTAAAATACAGCCAGTTATCAGCTTTCCGAGGGGAGAAGAGAGCCAACAACTGACATGTTTTAAAGGGACATCTTCATTGTTAAGTAGGGCGCTGATTAGCAGTGTCCATCAGTGCCACCTATCAGTCCCTATCAGTTCCACCTATCAGTGCAGTCTATTAGTGCTCATCAGTGGCACATATCAGTGCCCATCAGTGCAGCCTTATCAGTGCCGACTTATCAGTATACACCAGTGCCACCTCATCAGTGCCCATCAGAGCCACCTATCAGTGCTGCCTCATCAGTGCCCATCAGTGCCCATCAGTGCATCCTCATCAGCACACATGAGTGAAAGAAAAAAATTACCTGTTTGCAAATTTTTGTTTTTCAAATTATTTAATATTTTTTCGTTGGTTAGGAAAAAAAAAACAGTGATGATTAAATACCACTGAAATAAAGCTCTATTTGTGTGAAAAAAATGATACAGTATTCATTTTGGTACAGTGTTGCATGACCACGTAATTGTCATTGACAGCGCTGAAAGCTGAAAATTGGCCTGGGCAGGAAGGGGGTAAAAGTGCCCAGTAAGCAAGTGGTAAAACACATCTTATGTATTCATGCAAAACTTCTATCCCAAAAGGAAAGGTTTTTTGAACTGGAGTTTGGCTTCAATTGGTACTAAATCTGCTACATTTAACACTACCCTCTCCTCAGAACTAATAATGCTGATGTCTGCTGCGCCTCCTATTCCCATTCCTCCAGAGTTGTGTCTCACTAATATACAGTACTGTAGATGGTCATCAGGGGAAAACAGAGGAAAAATAAATTAAGAAAATAAAACTGATACAACCACCACATCTAATGATTGTAAGCTGCAAAACATATTTTTTTTTGGCTTTGGGTTTATTACCACGTTAATTTGATTCTGTCTCTAAGCAAGGGCCGCTTCCACACAAACATAGCCCAGTGGTTATGGGGGTCTGCGGGCAGGAGCTTTCTGGAATCTGGAAGTCCCCTTTAACAGTATAATTCCACAGGGGGGGGGGGGGGCGACGTACCTGGATTGTTGGTATCAAGCTCCTGCATACACTGCCTACAGCTCTCTGCCTGTACATCTGTATGGACAGACTGTTCCTAAGCTGTAGACAGTGTGAGCCCAGGTTCACACTGGGTACGATTTGCTTCGATTTGAGATGCGATTTCACATGTGAAATCGCATCTCAAATCGGCGGCATTTGCTGGCAATTTTCGGCAATGACACCGTCCTAATCGGTGCAACGCCGCATCTGCGGCGCTGCACCGATTTCAAAAAGTAGTTCCTGTACTACTTTTTGCAATTTCGGGCCGCAATCTACATAAACCTGCACAGATGTCTCTTAAATCGCGGCCGAAATCGGGACTGCCAGCGGGAGTGAAATCGTGCAAGTTCAGCTGAAATCGCGCGGCTTCACTCCCGCAGCCCAGTGTGAACCAGGGCTGAATGAAGTACTGGCATGCTGATCAGCACACTTGCCATTCATTCAAACTACAAGTCTATCTGTTGTATTAGAAGCAAAGGAAGAAAGCCCACCCATTGTCACAGTGGGGGATTGGGAAGTGAGTGGAGGGTGTTGCCTAGTAACATGTTACACCCTAAATACGTTAACATGTAACATTTTACCAAAGACAAACTTTTCCTTTAATCTTTTGGCAAATGACATTTCAATACCAGCTCCTTTATGGGGGAAAAAAACAGCACACAGACCCCTCCCCCCAGAGGTCTCCCAAAATGCATAGCAGATCAGGGTCTGTGTGCTCTTTTTCCTTTTTTTTTTATTTTTTTTCAAGAAGTTGGCAATGATATGCCATTTGCCAGCAATTTAAAACACTTTTTTTCCTATGTGAATGTCAGCACTTTCTGTACATTATGGGTCCCCATCACAGCCAGAATTCGGAAACCATCCAGACATATTATTTAAAGGAATTAGGCATTTTAAATTGTTCACTTTATGTGTTTAAAGAAAAAAAAATCACTGTTCTTGACTGAATATGTTTGCATTGGTACAGGTTCCCCAGGGAATTTTTTTACATTTTTAGTTTGGCATATTCGGCTCCCAAAAATTTAAATGGGGTTTAGGTTGAACACCTAAGTAACAAAAAAGAGGGGCATATGCTAATCAAAATTATTCGGGATACATTCTGACCACAAGAGGGGGAAAGAAGAGAGGATACATGGTGACCACTGTGACAGACTCAAGCTGGACAAGGTTTTTTGGAGGGGACTGCATGGTAGCCTCTTGACTACTGACTATGGGCCCTGGCTCTCTTCTTTGGAAGATGTGTGCTGGGGTGACCTTTGGAATGGTTTTGCTTCATATTAGTGTCCATGTCTCCCCAAAAACAGAATCAGATTTGGGACCTCTGTCACCAAACCAGCATTTATTGCTTCAACCCCCCTCCTAGATTCAGAGATTCTAAGCAGAAGATAATAATTAGCTTTAAACAACATGATACTGGTGTCTCCTGCTGGTATGTGTTATCTGTTTAATGAGATGTCTTTCTCTCATTATATAATTCCCTATGATGTGCCTCCCAGATGTGGATCTCCATTGTTAATTGTGTCACCTATAGTTTCTGTCTGTCAGCTAGTATTGTGTCAACTTCACCTTGTTTACCCGGCGGCTCCAGGATACCTACACATAGGGGTTTATTTACTAAAGACAAATCCACTTTGTACTACAAGTGCACCTGGAATTCCGCTGACATTGCACTTGGAAGTGCAGTCGCTGTAGATCAGAGGGGGACATGCAAAGAAAAAAAAAAAACATCATTTTAGCTTGCACATGATTGGATGATAAAATAAGCAGAGCTTCCCCTCATTTCAGATCTACCCCTCAGATTTATAGCGACTGAACTTCCAAGTGCACTTGTAATACAAAGTGGATTTGCCTTTAGTAAATCAACCCCATTGTACCGTATATCTATAAATGTACCAATCTGCACTGTCAAGCCTTAGTGCCTTATTGGTACCCTTTATTTGATTAACCAGCACCATATACATTCCTTACTTATATTTTGGATTTCATCAATATTTACAACTTTGAAGCAACCTACTCTATTCAGAATGGGGGTCTTCCATGGGAGAACTCTCTCCCTGAGGATATAGTGAGGATGAGATGATTTTGCATCCCCCTCCATAATCTTAGACTGTTGTACTTACTTTGTCTTTTGATTATGCGCCCCAATATCTGCCTCCCTTGACCTGCATGGCTTATTGGTGCTTGCGTGTTGGCTGTTGTGCCCCGCTTTTCACTGACAAATAAAGTTGCTATCTGTTTTCTATGTATTTAGCTCCAGAAGAAGAGCTCTCCTTTGTGCGAATCTAGTCAAGCACAGTTCAAGTTCCTACCTTACAGAACCAAATCACCCAGTGTTGACTTTGGTTGACTCTTTGGCACCTTTATTTAGAGGAGTGGTTCTCAACCTTAGTCCTTAAGTACCACCAACAGGCCATGTTTTGGGAATTTCTCTTAGACAAAATAGCGGTTCAAAATACTAAGCCATTGACTTTGATTTAAAGTACCTGTTGAAGATAAAGGAAAACCTGCAAACATGGACTATTGGGGGTACTTGAGGATTGAGTTTGAGAACCATTGATTTAGAGAATTCCTATCAGGTTTCTGTTTTTGTTAACATGTTTTGGGGCAAACCCCCAACCTAGGGACACTTAGCTATTTACCCATATTTTTACTTCGGGTTAGGACTACAGACCATGCGTTAACGGAACGCCAGTTTTTAATCAATCGTTTATACAATATCTCTCAAAAGTGAGTACAACACTAAAGAAATTACACTTTGCTACAATGTAATGTAGTGAGTGTACAGCGTCTATAAGGCCGCGTAAACATGATCAAACATATCTGCTGAAACTGGTCCGCAGACCAGTTCCAGCGGACATATCCGATCGTGTGTACGGGCTAGCAGACAGGTTTCCAGCAGACAAAAGTTTTAAAGCATGCTTTAAAACTTGTCTGCTGGAAAGCGGTCGGTCGGATATGTCCGCTGATTAGTATGCCTAACCAGCGGACAAAATCTCCTGCATGCGTCGAATGGATTTGACGCATGCGTGGAAGTATTTTACTTCCTGGTTTGGTGACGTGGCGGCGTCAAAGTCACCGCCACGTCACCGCGCTGTCTGTCCGCGGGGATTTTGGTTTGATCGTGTGTACACACACACACACAGACCAAAATCTCCCAGGAGACATGTCCGATGAAAACGGTCCGTCGGATCGTTTTCGTCGGAGTATATCTCCTCGTGTGTACACGGCCTAACCGTGTAAATTTGCTGTCCCCTCAAAATAACTCAACACACAGCCATTAAAGTCTACACTGCTGGCAAGAAAAGTGAGTACACCCCTAAGTAAAAATATTCAATTTGGGCCCAAAGTGTCAATATTTTGTGTGACCACCATTATTTTCCAGCACTGCCTTAACCCTCTTTAGCATGGAGCTTCACAGGTTGCCACTGGAGTCCTCTGAATGAGGAAAATTTATTTTGGGACTTTGAGTGAAGCAATTGAAATGCAGAGGTATGATTAGTTAAGAATGTGTTTAATTCATAACATGGATATATATCCAATAAAAATATGATTTAATATATATACATATAGCGAACACAGAGTATAAGCATTTGGAATAATTAAGTACATACATTGATCTTTTTTTTTTTTTTATCTTTTTATTGAGTATAATGCCATACAAACAAACTTCAGTGAACCCGCCACAGCAGGGGGATTAGCCCCACACAGGAGACAGTGCCAGCCGGCAATGGGCTGTTTTCGTCATTAGTAGCACACTACTGCAGCAAGTCTACAAAAAAAAACAAAAAAACATACAACCTAGTGTGGCACAGGCTCCTGCTCACTTGAAAGGACTAAGGATCATATCTTTCAGTCGAGACCCAATGGACAGTAGTAGATAACCAACAAACCCACAATAGAGATCACATTCCTAAAAAAAATAAGTACATACATTGATCTTTAATTGATAACATAGATGTAAATCCATCAATAGCTGGTTAAAAAATGAATAAAACCTGAATATGTCAGAATTATATCACAATCAACCAGGCAGCGCTGGACATATGCAACATTTAAACTTTAAACAAATAAATATACAAATATTGAATATTGTCCTTGGAATAGAAAAGTTCTTAAATGAAGAATGGCAGTCTTTAATGCAAATATTGGACTGAACAATCCTTATTCAAACAAAGTCAACTATAGCCCAAGATGATAGGTTTGGAAAGACACCGCTTCACGTCTGTGCTCATAGAAGAAAGAGGGGGGTGTGTGAGAAAAGAGAACCCCCTCTTGAGTAGCCTCTTACCGCAAAGAAAATTTATATCGGCGTGTCACAGGTGCAATCTCAGCCTCAATCACTGCTCAGCGTCTCTGAATGGCTCACGGTTCATACATGAAAAAGATGGTAGGAAACAGACACATAGCGTGATCCTGCTTAAAAATCTTTAATCGCCCAATAAAAACGTCATCCAATACACTCACATGTATAAAACTTTAAAATGGCATATCTCACTGATTTACCCAAATCGGGTCAGGTTAACCACATCACCAAACGCTCGTTGCTGGTCAAGCTGCGAGGAGGGGAGTGATCTCTAATGCCGACTGACAATCAGACTGCTTCACTTGGTTCAGCCCTGACTAGTTTCATCCCAAGGGATATCATCTGAGGGTCAAACCTGACCCGATTTGGGTAAATCAGTGAGATATGCCATTTTAAAGTTTTATACATGTGAGTGTATTGGATGACGTTTTTATTGGGCGATTAAAGATTTTTAAGCAGGATCACGCTATGTGTCTGTTTCCTACCATCTTTTTCATGTATGAACCCTGAGCCATTCAGAGACGCTGAGCAGTGATTGAGGCTGAGATTGCACCTGTGACACGCCGATATAAATTTTCTTTGCGGTAAGAGGCTACTCAAGAGGGGGTTCTCTTTTCTCACACACCCCCCTCTTTCTTCTATGAGCACAGACGTGTCTTTCCAAACCTATCATCTTGGGCTATAGTGGACTTTGTTTGAATAAGGATTGTTCAGTCCAATATTTGCATTAAAGACTGCCATTCTTCATTTAAGAACTTTTCTATTCCAAGGACAATATTCAATATTTGTATATTTATTTGTTTAAAGTTTAAATGTTGCATATGTCCAGCGCTGCCTGGTTGATTGTGATATAATTCTGACATATTCAGGTTTTATTCATTTTCTACCCAGCTATTGATGTGTTAAACTGGTCCGTGAACCAAGTTATAATGGTAGCAGCTGCAGTCATTTAGAGTGGCTAGTTTGGATTTTTGGCTCATTAAATCACCTATTAGTTTTTTTTTTTTTTCAAAAGCGCTTGTATTGTGTTTTTGCATGGGGGGTTTGCTTTAATACAACTGTTTGATTATATAGATGTAAATCCAGTAAATAATTTGATTTCATATATATACATAAAACATATAAAGAGTGTGAATGCATAAAAAATAAATAAGTACATACATTGATGCCTGATCACAACAATTGCATATAGGTCAATGTGAATGAATGAGGTAGCATGACCTACATATACCAACGGCAGCATGCCCGATACCTGTATATGTGTTCACACGATATATCAAGTTGTGTCGTATTGTATATTCGGAACATCATCAGACATAATGGACATAATAGTAAATAAATAAATAGCATTCTCTGAAGGGAGGGGATCATGTTCTGCTTCAGTATGTCACAGTACATGTTGGAATTCATGGTTCCCTCAACGAACTGTAGCTCCCCAGTGCTGGCAGCAATTATGCAGCCCCAGACTCCCACCACCATGCTTGACTTCAGGCAAGACAAACTTGCCTTTGTACTTTTCACCTGGTTGCCGCCACACATGCTTGACACTATCTGAACCAAATAAGTTTATCTTGGTCTCATCAGACCATGGGACAGTAATCCATGTCCTTAGTCTGCTTGTCTTCAGCAAACTTTGCGGGATTTCTTGGGCATCATCTTTAGAAGAGGCTTTCTTCTGGGACAACAGCCATGCAGACCAATTTTATGCAGTGTGTAGAGTATGGACTGAGCAATGACAGGCTGTGACCCACACCCCTTCAACCTCTGCAACAATGCTGTAAGCACACATACTCATACTTCTATGTCACAAAGACAACCCCTGGATATGACGCTGAGCATGTGCACTTACTTCTTTGGTCGACCATGGCGAGGCCTGTTCTGAGTGGAACCTGTCTTGTTAAACCGCTATATGGTCTTGGCCATCATGCTGCAGCTCAGTTTCAGGGTTTTGCCAATCTTATTATAGCCTAAGGTATGTGGCAGAGACTTTAACCTAAAGTTCCAAGTGACACTTTGGCTGCTAGGCTGCAGAGAGAGGCCTATCCAGGTGAACTGTACCCACTCTGGCTAGAGTGGTGAAGAAATTTATCGTTGGGAGCAGGACTGTTTCCATGCCAGTTAACCCTGAATCCGCCATTTCTCAATTCTTCTATCCCTTCACCTTTCTACTATTTACCATTTTACCTGGCTGGGTAATAAAAGCACAGAAAGACATCTGTCATGTGGACATTGACTTTATTACAGCTCTCATCCAGTACCCTAGACAGCGAGAAGACAAGAGGTAACATGCCACCCAAATCAAACCAGCAGCTCCTTCGGGGGTAGTGCTACAACTATATCACTGGAATAATTACATCATGCATCACTAATAAATCTAATAAACAGGTAATCCCCATTAACTCCCTCATTCTCTAGTTGACAATCATATGCATCGGGTTCTAGATACCCAAAGTAGACCTTTGATTGCACGCTGGTAAGCTGGCAAGGAACCTACAGAAGCTCTTTTCCAAATGACTTTAAAGACATATGAATGAATGAATGAATGAACGAATGAATGAAAAACTTATATAGCGCGGCACATGCAAACTAAATTGCCTCTGGGCGCTTGTTGTTCCTGTCTCCTTTGGTATCAAAAGAGATGTGTCTTGATCTTTCTCCTGAATGCTAGGTGGTTCTCCTCCAACCGAATGTTGGTTGGTAAAGCGTTCCATAGTCTAGGACCTTGGACCGCAAATCTTCTTTCTCCTTTGGACTTGTATCTGGCTTTCGGTATCTGGAGCAGATTTTGATTGGTGGATCGCAGAATGTGATTGGGATTATGAGCTTTTATTTTTTCACATAGATAATGGGTAGCATTCCCATGGATACATCTATGCGCTAGACAGAGTGCTTTAAAAGTAATTCTGTCTTTTACTGGCAACCAGTGAAGAGATCTTAGTGAAGGTGAGATAGATTCCCAGGGTTTTTTCCCAGTCACAAGTCTAGCGGCCGTATTCTGAACGACTTGTAGACGAGCGATTTGGTACTTGGGGAGTCCGAGGTAAAGGGCATTTGCATAGTCCAATCTTGAGGAATAAGTCTGCGTAGTAGTTAATAGTTAATATCTGATCCCTGAAATATAATGTAGGTTCAAATTCAGCAGATCACCAAATAAGCAGATTTTAAATTAACAACCTAATTATAGTCACAGTTATAAATAATTTTCTCCCATCAAAACAAACAAAATGTTAATATTACTGGGCAAAATTATAGTAAAAAAGGCCAGACCCAGATGTACCTTTAGCCACACTAGGCATGTGCTTATAGGCTACAGAGGCAATATTTTATTGTATTGTTATCAGCCAGAATTGTGTTGCCATCACCAGTAGAAGAAAAAGTATTTCATATGAGTTTACTTAAACATTGTCACCCTATTTTGGATGACGTTAGGATTAGTAAAATAATCTACAAGATCCAGTTACAGAAATCTGGCACCGGACAAGCCTGTACAAGAAAAAAAAACAGTTCAAGTAGTAAAAACAATTTAGGATGATAATTTCTAACTTTAAAGGGGTTGTCAAGGTTCGTCTTTTATGTTCTAAATTGGTTCCTTTAAGCTAGTGCATTGTTGGTTCACTTACCTTTTTTTTCGATTTCCCTTCTTACCTTTTTAAAATGTATCAGAAAAGATGGAGCAAGCAAAGGAGTTGGGACTTTATATGAGTCAATAACTAAGATTTGCCTCTCATCCCTGGTATATTTGGAAAGAAAAGGGATAGTGGGACTTTGTATGAAGCACACTACTAAGTCAAATGAACCAACCAGTATAAAACATTGTTGTTTATTACAAAAGGCATACATACACTTAGTAGATAGTAGAAAATAAAATGATGTATTAGTAGGTCACAATAGATATCATCTAAACAATTAATGATAATACACAATTATCTCAACATGATATACATAGTACAGGACAATAATGCAATAGTAACATATAGACATAATAAGAATAATGAATAGGTTCATTAAAATAGACTAAAGTAAAATACACAGATTACATATGGACACTGTGACATGGCATCATAGGAAAGCTCTGAGCGTTTTGTGGTTAGAATACCACTCATCAGGAGCAGATGCAGAGTTAGGGAGTATGGCCGCGTACACACGTACGAGAACCTCGTTGGGCTAAACCCATCGTTCCGCCCGATGAGGTTCTCGGCAGGCCGTCGAGTTCGTCGACCAGGCTGTCGAAAAAGGCGTCGAGCCATTAGTCCCGATGGCCCGTCGAGGAAATAGAGAACCTGCTCTCTATTTTGGCTCAACGCCTCGCTCAACAGTTTGCTCGGCGAAAACGTACACACGATCGAGCTTCTCGGCAGAATATGGATCCCAGCGAGCTTCTTGCTGGATTCTGCCGAGAAGCTTGGTCGTGTGTACGGGGCCTTCCTATAATAGAATAAAAATGCCAAATTGATATGATAGTAAAAAAGAGAGTATAAAACACAACAGAAAGAGGGGGAACATCAAAGGTCCCAAACACTCTCACCTATCTGTAGTATATGGGTAAAATTGTAGATGATACCAAAAGTGGGAGGCACTATAGAAGACGTCATCCCCGGGAGCTAAGGTGCAACAGCGGCACCAACAACCAGTGAATATACATACAGATTGGATCTCCAGTCTTCAGCTGTGGTATGTATATTTAGTACTGTATATGGTTCATACTGTAATTAATTGGTTTGAACAATTCTCTTTAGAGAAACAGAGTTTTCTTTACTAAAGTAGCATTTTACTGTGACTTATGATTATCAAATACCCAGTCAGCTTCAGAAAAAATAATACAAATCCTATTGAACCTGACTAAGCATTTCAAGTGAACTTAGATAAGTGCACTATAGTAAACCTACTCCTTAACTCACTCAAGCAGAAGGCATATAGTTTGTTAAAAATTGACCTTGCGCAGACACAACTTCTAGTAACTCCACTGCTGTGTGCTGTTATCAGAATGTGCCAGAACTAATGTTCCTTTATTAATATGGATCTAATGCTAGGAAATATCTATTTCCGTCTCTGCAGATTTTATTAAAGTTCTACAAATATTTACAAGTTGTTATGTTCTATACACATGCTGTCCAAAATTCTTGTATAAACAGCAGTTAAATGATGCTTAGTTGATCTGTGTTTGCCAATTCCCTAATGTGTAATAAGTTCCAATTGAATATGCACAAAGTAAATTTTCTGTTATGTAATTAAAACACAGCAAGAGATAATTAGAGGCACGGTGTTAGAATATATGTCGAAACGTAGCCTATTATATAAAAATAGCTTAGTGTGGAAATATTTAAATCATATAGAAGCTCAACCTTTCACTGTTTATGCAATAACCATTGCTTCAAATGTGTTTTATAGTACAACCACTGGGATTAAATGAAGGCCACAAACCTAGACCAGTCCCATTTCTGATAAAACTGGAAAGGTTTCCAATGGCCTGTTAGCTCTGATATGTATTTTAAGGGGGCCCCATGGGATTTCATGGGATTCCAGTGACAGCATTGAACATATTTGGTCACAAGGTAGGGTAATTTGTTTATAACAGCTATCGTGTGCTGGATCTTTCATTTGGTACAAGGGAAACGATGTGACAGGAAGTGACATGTTGTCGGTTGGCGTTTTTTCTTTTTCTTTCGACCAGTTGGCAAACATTGGGTAATGAGTTGGTTATGGATCTAGATTAGTGGTCATCAACCATGTCCTGCAGGGCCCACTAACAGGCCAGGTTTTATGTATTACCCTGGGGAGATGCAGACTGGAATACTGCAATCACTGAGCAGCAAATTACATCACCTGTTCAGTTATCTTGCAAACCTGGCCTGTTAGTGGGCCCTGCAGGACAGGGTTGATGACCACTGATCTAGATGAATGATGTGATTGATGATGGATGTAGATCATGGGACTTTGTTTGGATTATCTTTTTGTTAAAAGACTTGCCAAAAAAATGTGGTAATTTACACTTTACATTTTTTTTTTTAAATATACTAATAGCAGTACTATGTACACCCTTTAATCATTCACATGTGGGGGCAGTATCTGGTTGCCTACTCATTGTTAAAGAGAGCTTCTAGTTTCCAACAAGCCTCCAGACAACAGACCATCACAATCACCAGGCTGGAGTTGTGGGAAAGAGGCCTTTGTCTTTATTACCATGGGCACAAAGTGCTTTTCGAGTGGGGCTCCAACGGTATCTCCCATATTGAGAGCATGTGGCCTGGTATGGTTCAGGAGGGTGGGGGACATGCTCATATCCCCATTTCCAGGCCTGCCAGGCTGCATGCACAGATGAACGTCTGGCATGGTTTTCTGAGGGGAAACGTCACACTTTTTAAAAAAAAATTGCATGGGGTTTTTCCTAAAAAAATACATACCAGACCTGAATGGGGAAACTCATGCATAATTTTTTTCTGTGGGGTCCCCCTTAAAAATGATACCAGACCTAAAGAGCCTGATATGAACAAGGGGGAATCCTATGTTTTTTTGGCCGGATGAGTGTACCTCAATAATATCTACATCAGACCCTCATCTAGCTGTTATAGATGAGGAAAATCCTCAAAAACAGAACAAAGTGTCTGGGAGCTGTCATTTTATCAGCAATTTAATCATATTTTTTTCTTTGTAAATGTCAGTTTTTCTGCAGTAGGTTAAATACATCAAACAGATGCACCACTTTACAAGCAGGGTCAGGGCATCTATAACAGGTGATGTTTTTAATTACATTTTGTCTTTTTTTTTTTAATCAGATCTCTTTTTATTTCTAATATGCAAACAACATTGAGACATTACAGACAAATTGTACAAACAAAATCACATTAAACCAAACACAACCCAAGAAGAGGGAAATAAACCACCCCATCTTAACATAAAAAAACCTATCCCCCAACCCCACTCTACTCTTGAAGTATATATAAAGAAAAAAAGAAAAAGAAAAAAGAACAAAAAACAATCTCCAATGTTACAAAGTACATAGGCCCAGATTCACAGAGAATTGGGCGCACATAACGCCTCTGTAGCGCAAATGTCGTACGCTGCACCGACGCAGCGCAGAGAGACAAGCACTGCATTCAGCAAGCTATTGCTCCCAACGCTGCGTCAGCGTGGAGTAAATTTCGAAGGCGCAGGCCGGCGTAGGTGGAAGTGGGAGTGACCCCATGCAAATGATAGTCTGAACATGGTGCAGTTTTTTACGTATCACAAACTGCGCATGCGCCGTGACGTTGCTGTGATGTGGACACATGAAACAGCACCCTTATGCGCATGCTCACAACCACGCCGGCACAAATGCCTAAGCAACGCCGGATCACCACGTACGCCGCAAACGCAATGTACGCCCAATATGCCGGCCTGTGTTCTCTGGTGCAGACCTTTGCATGTCTGTTGCTGGGTTGCGCCTCATCTATGGGGAATAACTTTACGTCGGACGTACAATTTACGCGCACCTCGCGTAGCATGCGTCGGGCGCACGTACGTTCGTGAATCGCCGTATTTCCCTCATTTGCATGTTTGAATGCCTAATCAATGGGAGCAGCAACATGCGTCCAGACGAAAAGTGCGCCCACGCTATGCCAGCTTATGTAAGCTACGTCAGCGTAGGCTGGCCAGTTTTTAGGCGTATGTTGGTTTGTGGGTCTGGCGCACAGATACGCCGGCGCAAATCTGCACTTACGGGCGCACATTTGCACTTACGTCGGCGTAAATGCTTTGTGAATCTGGGCCATAGTATCTATGGGTTTACATGGTGCCTAGGTCATGGACTGGAGCCATCTTGACCAGGTAGCATCAAACTTACCCATGGAATTCCTTAGGGTATGTATATTTTTCAAAAAGAATAATCCTATTGAGATCGACAATCTACTGAGATACAGTCAGCGGGTAGGGAAAGGTCCACTTAAGAGCTATCTTTCTATGGGCTACAAAGGGTGCACATCTTAGGCCGCGTACACACGAGGGGATATGTCCGCTGAAAACGGTCCGATGGACCGTTTCAGCAGACATCTCCGCTCGTGTGTATGGGCTAGCGGACAGATTTCTCCACCCGACAGATTTCAAAGCATGCTTTGAAATCTATCCGGTGGGAATCTGTCCGCCCGACATGTCTGCTGGTTAGTACACTTACCAGCAGATATGTCGGCTCCCACCACCGCCGCGCCGCTGCCGAATGGATTCGGCGCATGCGCGGAAGTGTTTTACTTCCTGGTGCGGTGACGTGGCGGTGACGCGGCGGCGTCAACGTCACCGCCGCGTCACCACTACGTCACCGCGCCGTCCGGCGGCGGGGAATTTGATCCGATGGTGTGTACACGCCATCGGATCAAACTCCCGATCGGACATATCCGATGGAAATGGTCCGCGGACCGTTTTCATCGGATATATCCGATCGTCTGTACGCCGCCTTATAGTGTTACCAATAGAGGAGGTATAAACAGATGTATTGCAGTAGCCCAATAGACATATAAGTGGTTCAACTGGAATTTTAATATCCAATAGCCTATTTAAGGTACCAATCACCTCCTCCCAGTATTTCTGGAGTTTCGGACACCGCCACAAAAGATGTATTAGCGTACCTGTATTACCACATCTAGCCCAGGCTGGCTCAGATTTCAGTCTTATTGCATACAGAAATTGGGGAGTTCCATGTGTGTGGAGAATACAGATCTGTGTCCGTCTGTGTGAAGGAGAAAGAGACACCCAGGGCAAGGACCAGAGAATGTCATCCCAAATTTTGTAATTTTTTTAATGTTTTATTTTAAGCATTACTAAAGTCATTGTTGTACAGCAAACACATGTTTGCTATGGTGCATACCCTCCTGGGTGGTGCCCAGCCCCCATACCATTTGTTTGACAACTTCTTCCCTATTAGCCTAGAAAACATACAGAACTTTTTTCAAAAATTCAGATTCTATTGATTTCAATGGGGTTAAGATTCAACACCCCTAGTTTAGTAATGCTTACCAAACCCTGCTCTAACCAAATCCAAGTATGTTGTGTGCATTTGCCTTCACATTTGCTTGTAGGGTCGCAGAGTTGCCTCTACATTTTTATTTATATTTATCATATTATATTATTATTTGGGCATTTGACAGGTCCTCTTAATGAAAACATCAGAGGTCTCCATAATGTCTTATGTGCCCTGCTTGTGTGCACAGATTGTAAACCCAAAAATCCTTTAACCACTCAAGACCCGGACCAATACGCTGGCAAATGACCCAAGGGGTTTTTGCGATTCGGCACTGCGTCGCTTTAACAGACAATTGCGCGGTCGTGCGACGTGGCTCCCAAACAAAATTCGCGTCCTTTTTTTCCCACAAATAGAGCTTTCTTTTGGTGGTATTTGATCGCCTCTGCGATTTTTATTTTTTGCGCTATATACAAAAATAGAGCGACATTTTTGAAAAAAAAATCAATATTTTTTACTTTTTGTTATAATAAAAAACCAATAAACTAAATTTTAGTCAAACATTTAGGCCAAAATTTATTTAGCCACATGTCTTTAGTAAAAAAAAAAATCGCATTAAAAAAAAAATAGCTACCTAGCGGGAACAGCGACACTAATACAGCGATCAGAAAAATGATCGCTTAGTGACGCTGGCAATAGGGAGTGAAAGGGTTAACTAGGGCAGTGATCAAGGGGTTAAAACTTTATTGGGGGGGGTGGGGGGGGCTACCCTGACACTACTGACTGTCTGACTGTCACACTGTCTGTCACACTGACACTAAATACAGTAATCATACATGATTACTGCATTCAGTGACACTGTGACAGGGGGGAGGGGGGGGGGCGATCGCGGGGGTTAAATGTGTGTGTCAGTGTGCTGTTTGGTGCAGGACTTACTTGTTCTGTAGTGATCTCTCCTCAGCGGCGCTTGAAACAAACGCCGAGGGAGAGATCACGTCGCTTCCTCCTTCCTGTGTTTACACAGGAGGAGGAAGTGACAGGTCAGGCGGGCGCGCGCATTGGCTGGGAGCGATCCGGAGGGGGCGGATGAAAACGGATAGCCGCCCCCACTTGTCGGATCGCTCCTGCAGCCGCGCGGACCGCCGCATGTACGGGGGGGGGGGTCCGATCGGACCCCCGATCCCCCCCAAGGCACCAACGTATATATACGTTGATGTGCCTGTCGGTGCCATTCTGCCGACGTAAATGTACATGCGGCGGTCCTTAAGTGGTTAAAGGACCAACATCTGTCAGCAAAAATTGATTCATAGCCAGTGCTTTATTGTCAAGTTTATTGTTTAAGTGTAACATCTCAGAGACAAAAAATTACAAGTAGCAGGAAAGTTTTGTGGGCAGATTAAAGAGGTAAAAGGCTAAAAATCAAAGGATATTGAGACACGTCAAAAAAAATGACTAGGACCAAATTTGACATGACAGCGTAGATCAAATACAATGATATCAAAAATCAATTACACACAAAAAAGCAGAGGATGGACAGGATGGATGGACATGAGATGCTCAAATGGGTCAAAATGTGTAAACACAAAGCAGGCTTTTGTCAGCAATTTCATTTTTTTAGGCACCACAAAATGATGCCAGTATACCTGCGGACTGCATCCTGGGACCCATTCTTCTGAAAAGTATACCACTCCTTGTAGAATGGGCTAGTGAACAAAAGCCAGCACCCCAATGGTTGTACCTGAAGACTAGGACAAAGTGGTCACTGGCATCACATTTTCAAGACAGCAAGCACATAATCCAATTGGATTCTCCTTGCAGAAGTCTTCCAAGCCTTTTTGTTTACTCATTTGTAGGGTTGTCCCGATACCGATACTAGTATTGGTATCGGGACCGATACAGAGTATTTGCGGGAGTACTTGTACTCGCGCAAATGCTCCCGATGCTTCTGCCGATACTTTTTTTGTATTTATCAACATGTTCTGTTAAAATTCTTTGAGTTTTTTACTACTGCGTGACAAGCAAATAAAACATTTTTATTCTTTTATAATGTCTTGAGTTAGAGTTCTTCATAATTCTAAAGAAAATATCCTTAGTCTGTATTGTGGTTTGAAAACTGTCACGACATTTAAAAAAAGTATCGGTATTCGGTATCGGCGAGTACATGAAAAAAAGTATCGGTACTTGTACTCGGTCCTAAAAAAAGTGGTATCGGGACATCCCTACTCATTTGTATTACCAAAGGAGCCACTTGAAATGTGCTTGGCTTCTTTTTCTCAATGATTGCCCTGCAGCCAGGCACATTATCACAGTCACTCTTTGACTCAATAACAAGTCTGACAAGGGGTTATTTTTGGTGTTTTTTCTTTAGGGGTAACTTGGATAGGGTTTAGGAATTGTGTAGAATACTCCAAGAAAACCTATGTACAAGGTGAGGACAGAAAACTTTTTTTGTAGAACTGAAGCAAAAGTTTATGCAAAGCAAACTGTGGAGTTGGCTTTGTAGTAGAAGCAGTTAAAAGCACAAAATCTACCTTTTATGGGTAGATCTGGAACAGGAAGTAAGTCAAGTCCCTCAGTTAGTCAAGCTAATACCTCATGAACAGCAAGCACATGGCAGACTTCTCGGGGTAGATTCAGATAGAATTGCCTATCTTTAGGCGGGCGTAACGTATCTCAGATACACTACGCCGACATAACTCAGAGAGGCAAGTACAGTATTCACAAAGCACTTGTGCCTGACTTTGCACCGACCTAACTTAATTTTGTCGGCCTAAGTGGAAGTGGGTGTGACCTTATGCAAATGATGTTCTGAACATGGAGCAGTGACCCCCGGCGTATCATGAACGGAGCATGCTCAGTACATTCGTTCCCTTGTGAGCATGCTCACAACTATGCCGGCCCAACTTACAGAGATACGCCGGCCCAACTTACGCCCAGCCGTTGCAAAAGTACATCCAGTTCCCCCCCCCCCCCCCCCAGGGAAGGTACTTTTGCTGTGAGATGGCTGCTCCCGTTCCCCACAGGCAGAGGAGGAAAACATTTTTTAACACCCAGGAGATGTCAGCCCTCATAACAGCAATGGAGAATTATGACCAGGGCCGCCATCAGGGGGGTACAGGCAGTACACCTGTAAGGGGCCCGGGGGTCCCCAGGGGCCCGGATGGGAACCCCCCTTTTTTATTTTTTATTTTATAAAAAATATATATTTTTTTAATATATTTGTATTTATATTTTTTTGATGGACAAGAAGGCCTGGCTTGCAGTCTCTGCTCTAATTCATTTCAAAGGTGTTCTATCGAGTTGAGGTCAGGACTCTGTGCAGGCCAGTCAAGTTCCTCCACCCCAAACTTGCTCATCCATGTCTTTATGGACCTTGCTTTGTGCCATGGTGAGCAGTCATGTTGGAACAGGAAGGGGCCCTCCCCAAACTGTTTCTACAAAGTTGGGAGCATGAAATTGTCCAAAATGTCTTGGTATGCTGATGCCTTAAGAGTAGTGTTGAGCTGAATACGCCATATTCGATTTTGCGATATTGCGCGAATATATAGAAGAATATTCGCGAATATTCGCTAATATCGAATATTCGTGATATTTTATCCAAAAAATTTTTTGCAAAATTTAATGCGAAAATGATTGCGAAATTCTCATAAACGGAGATCATTTCCTGTATTACTAAACTAATATGCACTAAACACTAACTCTACACTAACTCTACTTAAAAGAAAGGAGAATAAGGGGGCAAAAGAAGGGCGGAGAAGATAATCGCGCAATATTCCTATTGCGCGATTATCTTCTCCGCCCTTCTTTTGCATCAGAGCCAATCAGAATAACTCGAATATTCGGCAAAAGGAATATCGCGCAATATTCCTTTTGCCGAATATTCGAGTTATTCTGATTGGCTCTGATGCAAAAGAAGGGCGGAGAAGATAATCGCGCAATATTCCGTTTGCCGAATATTCGAGTTATTCTGATTGGCTCTGATGCAAAAGAAGGGCGCATCAGAGCCAATCAGAATAACTCGAATATTCGGCAAAAGGAATATTGCTCGATTATCTTCTCCGCCCTTCTTTTGCATCAGAGCCAATCAGAATAACTCGAATATTCGAGTTATTCTGATAGGCTCTGATGCAAAAGAAGAGCAGAGTAGCTGATGCGATTCTTTTATGTTGCCGAAAATTCGGCAACATAAAAGAATCGCATCAGCTACTCGGCCCAGGGTCTCTCTCTAATCATACCAGCAATGCTTTTAGACGTCGATGGAGATCACTAGGATGTGATCTGTTTTAAAAATAAATTTGAAAAAATACGAATATTCGCCATAGCGAATATTCGCCGCAATATTCGAGTTATTCGCGAATACTCGAATATGCAATATTCGTAGCGAATGCGATTATTCGTGAGCAACACTACTTAAGAGTTCCCTTCAATGGAACTAAGGGGCCAAGTCCAACCCCTGAAAACAACCCCACACCATAATCTCCCTTTCATCAAATGATTTGGACCAGTCCACAAAGCAAGGACCATAAAGACATAAATGAGTGAGTTTGGGGTGGAGGAACTGGACTGGCCTGCACAGAGTCCTGACCTCAACACTTTTGGGATGAATTAGAGCGGAGACTGTGAGCCGGGCCTTCTTGTCCAACATCAATGCCTGACCTCACAAATACACTTCTGGAAGAATGGTCAAACATTCCCATAGACACACTCCTAAACCTTGTGGATGGCCTTCCCAGAAGAGTTGAAGCTTTTATAGCTGCAAAGGATGAGCCAACCCAATATTGAACCCTAGAGGCTAAAGGATCACACACACGATCGAATATTCCGATGGACATGTTTTGTCGTATAATAAAACCGTCTGTACGCTCCATCCGACAAAAGAGCAGAACAACTACGTAGTTTCGTGAATGTTGGCTGAAAAAGTTCTGCCGTCTGTATGCAGAACAAGTTCACGGCCAGTGCCTTTCGGACAAAAATATATATATAATTATTATTATCATTATTATTATTAAAAGGCCCAGGGGTCCCGGATGGAAAGCCCCCTTTATTTGGTAATTTATTTTTATTAAAAAAAAGGGGGGGGGGTTGCCATCTGGGGCCCTGGTGGCCTCCGGACCCCTAAAAAAAATGTTTTTGTTTTTTTTTAAGGGGGTTCCCATTCAGGCCCCTGGGGACTCCCGGGCCCCTTACAGGTGTACTGCATGTACCCCCTGATGGCGGCCCTGGTGGCGGGGGACCCATTAGTAGTGCTAGGACCACGGCTGCCATGTGTTGTCCTGCAAGTGTGGTTGCTTAGCTCGTCTGTAATGGTGCTGCTGAAGCTGCTCTCCAGCTGACTTGAGCAAGTCTGGTGCAAAGTTACCCCTGCTATATGAGGGGTAACTTTAGGCCAGCCAAACAGCTTAGGCACACCGCGCCTAGCCTGCGCCGAACGGGCCTATGTTTGGGAATCGGCGTTTCTCCCTCATTTGCATATTTGCATAGGAAATCAATGGTGGGCGGAATAAATGTGCACCTAGGATGTGCAGGCGTAGGCAAGTTAGGCCGGTCGGGAATAGCCTATTTTGGTGCGTATCTAGTTCTGTGGGTACGGTGCATAGATATTCTGGCACAAATTTAGAATTTAGGGCCAGATTCAGGATGGCGAGCGGTTCTTTATTCCGGCGTAACGTTTCTCATTTACGTTACTCCGCGGAAACTTTACGCGTAAGTACTGTATTCACAAAGCATTTGTTTCTAAAGTTGCGATGGCGTAGCGTAAATGGGCCGGCGGAATGCTAATTGGGCGGGTAGGGGCGTGTAGTATTTAAAATAGGCGCGATCCCGCGGCGAACGTACTGCGCATGCGCCGGCCGTCAATGTATCCCAGTGTGCATGCTCCAAATTATGACGGTGTTTTCGTTGTGAACGTTACGCAAACAAGGTAAAACTTTTCCAATTCGACGCGGTTACGACGTCCATACTTAACATAGGATGCGCCTGCTTTTTGTTGCTTTATCTTTATGTCGGGAAAACCCTTATGTAAATGTCGTAAATTGACTGCGTCGGGCCTGCGTACGTTCGTGACTTGCCGTATCTCGCTGATTTACATATTCTCAAGGTAAATCAGCGAGAACGCCCCCGGCGGCCATTTTAAAACTGCCTTTAAGATCCGACCGTGTAATACAATTACGCCTGTCGGATCTTTGCTGCAAACCGGCATATCTTGTTTTCTGCATACAGAAAACAGATAAGCCGCCGCAAAGTGTGAGTTATGCCGTTGAATCACTGATACGCCGGCGTAACTCTACCTGAATCTGGCCCTTAGGCGGCAGATCTCGAGATAGACCGGCTTAAGTCCTACCTGAATCTGGCCCCTCATTTTCAGGATAAGACCCAGAAGCTCTGTGTAACAGAGTATTTATACAGACTCTCAGCAGCCTTTGGGCCACTCTCCCTGGGATTGGCCAGGGCTGTATAAATATTCATGCTGCTATTTGCATTGATCCAAACCTATGTTCTAGAAAGGACCACAGTTCTCCGGAAAACAGAGAAAACAATAAAACCTACAGCAGCTGAAACACTGAGAAGACCTAATTAATCACATACAGCTGCACTGAGCTAGAACTTAATTTGCCTAACAACAATAACACAGCTTCACTGAACACAGTGAGCCAGGACGAATGCTAGCACCCATCTGGAAGGGTGCTACAGACTTCAATGGTAATTTGCTTTTATGTATCCAGTGAGCATAACAATGAGTCAATGATTGCTGGAGAGTCATTATTGGTGGTGAGAATGGTTATTATATAAGTATAAACTTAAAAGTTACAAAAGAAAATTAGTATGGAAAGGATTAAGGAATCTCAGAAAATAATTTGGAAATTACAAGCCATCAAGTCATGTTTTCTGCTGTGTGATTTATTTATTTATTTCGGGTACTTATATAGCGCCATCAAGTTACACAGCATTTTACATATATGTTATACATTAACATCAGTCTCTGCCATCAAAAAGCTTAAAATGTCAGGTATGATATACAGTATTTATTAAAATGTGTTGAATTATTGCACATGTAGCACCCTCTACCATAGGTAGGTGTTAGAATAGTATTTTTCTAGGGAAACTGTCAGTGCAGGTCCAGTAAATTTAGGCAAGCCTATGCTTCAGGCCAGGCCTGCTTGTTTTGATCTGGAGGCAGGAAGTTGTTAGTGTAGCAGTGGGTGTGACCACCTGTGCTCTAGTTCTGAGGCGCAAGATTGTTCTGGAAGAGGGGCAGGGCCTGGGACTGGAGTGGCAGGCAGCTCGTGTGAGGAGCCATGACCAATCGCCACTTGATATTGGCAGGGGGGAGGCCTCCCATATAAGCTGAGGTCACATGCCACTGGGGAGCAGTTGTTGGCCGGAAGAAGTGGAGAATGGAGTACTAGACAGTGGCAGGGGCCCAACTCCCATCTGGGGTGGTGCGAGGCCTAGCAGAGGAGAGCTGTGATGGAGCTATACCCTTACATAGTCATGGGTAAAGTCTTCATCTTTACACAGTCATTGATGGGGAGTTCTTGGAGCAAAAGGGGCTGGAGAGAGGCTGTCGGAATGTATGTCCAGATAAAGTTCTCCATCATTGACTGGCAGGAGAAGGTCAGTGAGTGTACCACAGTGGAGTGCTGGGTGTGGAGGTATGCCATGAAGTCTGGGAGGGAACTTCATCCTTACACAGTCATGGATGAAGTCCTCATCTTTACACGGTCATTGATGAGGAGTCCCGGAACAGAGGAGAGACTGGGGAATTGTGCCAAATCAATACAGCCTGAGGGCGCATGATTTGCAAGTCGGTCTAGCTGGGATAAGTTATCCACCAGTAGTGTTGAGCAGAATACGCCATATTCGCTTTCGCAATATTTCGCGAATATATAGGAGAATATTCGAGAAATATTCGGAAATTTCGAATATTCGTGATATTTCATCTAAAATAAAATTGCGAAATTTCGCTGACGCGAAATTTCGCAAATGCGAAATTCATTGCGACATTCTCGACCGCGCATGCGCATGCGCATGCGCGCGGACAACACGCGGCCGCGAAAACGGCGATCATTTCCTGGATTCTTTGCCAGTGTATATTCGGATTGCTATTTAGTGCTGCCCTGCGAATCTACTGCTGCCCTGCGAAGCGAAGATGGTGGGGAGTAACTTTTCATCCAGTGAGGAAAAATTGCTGATTACTGTAAGTAATTTCACCACTTGTTATTTCATTATCTTTAACTGCATTTTAGACTAGTTAAAAAGTTAGGATGCAAGATCAGATATTAGTATTTCCCAAACAGTGTGTCTCCAGCGGTTGCAAAACTACAACTCCCAGCATGCCCAGGGTTGCCACCTTTTGTTCATTTCAAACCCGAACACTTCAGCGTCGCACAGCAATTTTTTGTCTTAGTTTGCATAGATGTCGCTATTAAATAACATTTCTAACCATATGAAATTAATCACAAAAGTTCCTCTTTACATCAGAGTCCACAGACTTCCCCTTTTACATCAGGATCCACAGAGTTCCCCTTTTAGATCAGTGTCCACAGAGTTCTCCCTTTACATCACAGTCCACAGAGTTCTCCCTTTACATCAGTGTCCACAGAGTTCTCCCTTTACATTAGAGTCCACAGAGTTCTACCTTTTACATTAGAGTCCACAGAGTTCCCCTTTTACATTAGAGTCCACAGAGTTCCCCTTTTACATTAGAGTCCACAGAGTTCCCCTTTTACATCAGAGTCCACAGAGTTTTCCCTTTTACATCAGAGTCCACAGAGTTCTCCCTTTTCATCAAAAAGTCAAAAGAAACAAACATATTATTGTTCATATGTAAAGATAGGGATGAAAAAAAAAATCTATTTAAGGGTCAAAAAATAATTATAGCGGTCAGATGAATAGCAACTCATTTCTCCCCTATACGTGTATCCTGTGATGTTACTCATATATACATAATTATGCAAATGATAATGGCTGCTATATTTATTCCAAAAAGGTGGCGACCAAAATGGCAACATATAAAATCTGTCATGTTACCACTGTCAGTGATTAATAAGGCGAGAATGCTTCCAATTGTTGAATACCATACATTTACGTCATATATCCATAAGGGTTTAAACAAAAGTATTATAATATACTATGTTCTTCATCTTGCAGAGGTTCCTGCAACACGGTTATGACCTAATGAGGTGCCAGCAGGAAAAACAAAAAATTGTGCAGTCCGTATTGGAGGAATTACGGGAGTTTCATGGCGGGTCACATGACCACATGGCCATTCTCAAAAAATGGTCAGACCTGAAGAGGCGCCACATGGCCCGGGTCACACAGATCCGCGATGAATTTCATCCAGGTAAGTTATTGGTGACAGTCATGTAAGGTGATATGTAATTAACCTTAGGGCAGATGTTGTTAACCCAGACGCCATGTTGTGGTAACATATATCACCACCCAAGGTATTCATAGTACTGTTGGAAAAAGACATTATTCCATCAAGTTAAACCATGGAATTAAAGCGGTGGTGTGGTGGGTTAAAGGGGAAAGGGTGGTATTTTATAACTCAACTCTACCACTAAATTCCTGTGCTAGGCGTCGGGTTATCATAGTAATACCGTGTACTCCATCAGGCCCTTTTTTTAACATGAGATCGTCAGAATAATACAAAGGAAACACAAACAGCTCATTTTACCATGGTGGCAGCCCAGCTCACACTCAGTCCCCTGTAGTGCCAGCAAGACCCTTTAGTATAACATTATCCCATTGGTTAACTGTCTATATAAATACATGTGTATTCATATACAATACAGCAGAGTACACAGAATTTGCATATGTTATTAGAAATCATTTTTACATATATGAACATTGTGTTATTATAGGAGCTCCTCTAGCATCTGTGCGCCCCAAGCGCACAAGGCGACAGGCCGCAGAGGAGGAGGAGGACGAAGAGGAGGATGAAGAGGAGGATGCAGAGGAGGAGAGGGATGAGGAGCAGCCAGGGCCCTCCGACTTACCACCCCCAGCTCCTGAGGAGCTGCAACTTCCCCCCACCCAACCTTCTGGTGAATGCCATGATGCAGAAGAGGAACAGGAGGATAACACAGCGCCTGTGAAGACCATCAGTCAGGAGGGTAAATATGTGCACAAAGATTAATAACATTTCAACAATAAGATGTAGATATAAAAATGGACAGTATTTAATCCTAATTTTTTTTTTCTTATATCCTAACAGTTTTGAAAGAGATTGAGGCGAAAGCCCGCATCATGGAGAGGAACAATAAAAAACTCCAGTCCAATCGGCGCAAAATAAAAAAATTGGGCCTAGAGAATGAAAAGATTTTAGAAGAGCAGAGAAAAAATTTCGAGGAGATGGCTGAGCTTTACAAGTGCATGAAAAATTCCATGTAAATATTTTTATTTTTGGTTATTAAACCTGTTATTCTTTTCAAATGTTTCCTTTCTTATTGAGATTGTTAGGTTTTTCAACACATCTAACTTCACATCTAACACATCAACATCAACATCAACACATCTAACTTCATAATAACCTAAAAACATTTCATACTATTATTTTATTTAACACAAACCTAATAAAAAAAAAAATACACGGACACAGACACTACTAACACAAACTAAACTGTTAAAAAATTACTATAACAAAAGCTACAATATATATATATAGATATAGAGAGAGAGAGCGAGAAAGAGAGAGAGAGAGAGTGCTGATTTGCTCTTGCAGACAGGCTAATGGTTGCAGTAAAAAGGCCACAAACCAGGGTGTAACATAAAGTTCAGTCTTTTAGTCACACTTGCTGTTACGATCCGGTCTGGTAGCTTGTAGCGGAGGCTGTTTGTGGATCCGCTGTGACAGAGAGGTCATGAAGCATTACTCAGCATGAAGGCAGCAGCAGTAGTATTCAAATATAAAGTAATTATCACACACACAACATTTACAAGCAGTAGTGGTAATAGTACTAGATAGCATCTAAACACTTGGGCAAGACTTAACAGCAGCAGTAGTGGTAATAGTAGTATATAGTGGCAAATAACTTGTGTCTGAGCAGCAGCAGTATAGTAGTAACAGTACACAATATAGTGTTTTATCACTTGTGGAAGAGGTGGCATCATCAGCACAGTAGCAGCATTGGTAATTGCAGTATATAGTGGCAAACAACTTGTCACATAGGTATCTGAGCAGCAGCAGTATAGTAGTAACAGTACACAATATAGTGTTTTATCACTCGTGGAAGAGGTGGCAGCAGCACAGCAGCAGCATTGGTAATTGTAGTATATAGTGCCAAAGAACTTGTCACATAGGTATCTGAGCAGCAGTATAGTAGTAACAGAACACAATATAGTGTTTTATCACTCGTGGAAGAGGTGGCAGCAGCACAGCAGCAGCATTGGTAATTGTAGTATATAGTGCCAAAGAACTTGTCACATAGGTATCTGAGCAGCAGTATAGTAGTAACAGAACACAATATAGTGTTTTATCACTCGTGGAAGAGGTGGCAGCAGCACAGCAGCAGCATTGGTAATTGTAGTATATAGTGCCAAAGAACTTGTCACATAGGTATCTGAGCAGCAGTATAGTAGTAACAGAACACAATATAGTGTTTTATCACTCGTGGAAGAGGTGGCAGCAGCACAGCAGCAGCATTGGTAATTGTAGTATATAGTGCCAAAGAACTTGTCACATAGGTATCTGAGCAGCAGTATAGTAGTAACAGTACACAATATAGTGTTTTATCACTCGTGGAAGAGGTGGCAGCAGCACAGCAGCAGCATTGGTAATTGCAGTATATAGTGCCAAAGAACTTGTCACATAGGTATCTGAGCAGCAGTATAGTAGTAACAGTACACAATATAGTGTTTTATCACTCGTGGAAGAGGTGGCAGCAGCACAGCAGCAGCATTGGTAATTGTAGCATATAGTGCCAAAGAACTTGTCACATAGGTATCTGAGCAGCAGCAGTATAGTAGTAACAGTACACAATATAGTGTTTTATCACTCGTGGAAGAGGTGGCAGCAGCACAGCAGCAGCATTGGTAATTGTAGCATATAGTGGCAAAGAACTTGTCACATAGGTATCTGAGCAGCAGAAGTATTAGTAACAGTACACAATAAAGTGTTTTATCACTCGTGGAAGAGGTGGCAGCAGCACTGCAGCAGCATTGGTAATTGTAGTATATAGTGCCAAAGAACTTGTCACATAGGTATCTGAGCACTGGCAGCAGCAGTCTAGTAGTAAAAGTACACAATATAGTGTTTTATCACTCGTGGAAGAGGTGGCAGCAGCACAGCAGCAGCATTGGTAATTGTAGTATATAGTGCCAAAGAACTTGTCACATAGGTATCTGAGCACTGGCAGCAGCAGTCTAGTAGTAACAGTACACAATATAGTGTTTTATCACTCGCGGAAGAGGTGGCAGCAGCAGCATTGGTAATTGTAGTATATAGTGCCAAAGAACTTGTCACATAGGTATCTGAGCAGCAGTATAGTAGTAACAGTACACAATATAGTGTTTTATCCCTCGTGGAAGAGGTGGCAGCAGCACAGCAGCAGCATTGGTAATTGTAGTATATAGTGCCAAAGAACTTGTCACATAGGTATCTGAGCAGCAGTATAGTAGTAACAGTACACAATATAGTGTTTTATCACTCGTGGAAGAGGTGGCAGCAGCACAGCAGCAGCATTGGTAATTGTAGTATATAGTGCCAAAGAACTTGTCACATAGGTATCTGAGCACTGGCAGCAGCAGTATAGTAGTAACAGTACACAATATAGTGTTTTATCACTCGTGGAAGAGGTGGCAGCAGCAGCACAGCAGCAGCATTGGTAATTGTAGTATATAGTGCCAAAGAACTTGTCACATAGGTATCTGAGCACTGGCAGCAGCAGTCTAGTAGTAACAGTACACAATATAGTGTTTTATCACTCGTGGAAGAGGTGGCAGCAGCACAGCAGCAGCATTGGTAATTGTAGTATATAGTGCCAAAAAAATTGTCACATAGGTATCTGAGCAGCAGCAGTATAGTAGTAACAGTACACACTATAGTGTTTTATCACTCGTGGAAGAGGTGGCAGCAGCACAGCAGCAGCATTGGTAATTGTAGCATATAGTGGCAAAGAACTTGTCACATAGGTATCTGAGCAGCAGAAGTATTAGTAACAGTACACAATAAAGTGTTTTATCACTCGTGGAAGAGGTGGCAGCAGCACAGCAGCAGCATTGGTAATTGTAGTATATAGTGCCAAAGAACTTGTCACATAGGTATCTGAGCAGCAGTATAGTAGTAACAGTACACAATATAGTGTTTTATCACTCGTGGAAGAGGTGGCAGCAGCACAGCAGCAGCATTGGTAATTGTAGTATATAGTGCCAAAGAACTTGTCACATAGGTATCTGAGCACTGGCAGCAGCAGTATAGTAGTAACAGTACACAATATAGTGTTTTATCACTCGTGGAAGAGGTGGCAGCAGCAGCACAGCAGCAGCATTGGTAATTGTAGTATATAGTGCCAAAGAACTTGTCACATAGGTATCTGAGCAGCAGTATAGTAGTAACAGTACACAATATAGTGTTTTATCCCTCATGGAAGAGGTGGCAGCAGCACAGCAGCAGCATTGGTAATTGTAGTATATAGTGCCAAAGAACTTGTCACATAGGTATCTGAGCACTGGCAGCAGCAGTATAGTAGTAACAGTACACAATATAGTGTTTTATCACTCGTGGAAGAGGTGGCAGCAGCAGCATTGGTAATTGTAGTATATAGTGCCAAAGAACTTGTCACATAGGTATCTGAGCACTGGCAGCAGCAGTCTAGTAGTAACAGTACACAATATAGTGTTTTATCACTCGTGGAAGAGGTGGCAGCAGCACAGCAGCAGCATTGGTAATTGTAGTATATAGTGCCAAAGAACTTGTCACATAGGTATCTGAGCAGCAGTATAGTAGTAACAGTACACAATATAGTGTTTTATCACTCGTGGAAGAGGTGGCAGCAGCATTGGTAATTGTAGCATATAGTGCCAAAGAACTTGTCACATAGGTATCTGAGCAGCTGCAGTATAGTAGTAACAGTACACAATATAGTGTTTTTTTTCACTCGTGGAAGAGGTGGCAGCAGCACAGCAGCAGCATTGGTAATTGTAGCATATAGTGGCAAAGAACTTGTCACATAGGTATCTGAGCAGCAGAAGTATTAGTAACAGTACACAATAAAGTGTTTTATCACTCGTGGAAGAGGTGGCAGCAGCACAGCAGCAGCATTGGTAATTGTAGTATATAGTGCCAAAGAACTTGTCACATAGGTATCTGAGCAGCAGTATAGTAGTAACAGTACACAATATAGTGTTTTATCACTCGTGGAATAGGTGGCAGCAGCACAGCAGCAGCATTGGTAATTGTAGTATATAGTGCCAAAGAACTTGTCACATAGGTATCTGAGCAGTGGCAGCAGCAGTATAGTAGTAACAGTACACAATATAGTGTTTTATCACTCGTGGAAGAGGTGGCAGCAGCAGCGCAGCAGCAGCATTGGTAATTGTAGTATATAGTGCCAAAGAACTTGTCACATAGGTATCTGAGCACTGGCAGCAGCAGTCTAGTAGTAACAGTACACAATATAGTGTTTTATCACTCGTAGAAGAGGTGGAAGCAGCACAGCAGCAGCATTGGTAATTGTAGTATATAGTGCCAAAGAACTTGTCACATAGGTATCTGAGCAGCAGCAGTATAGTAGTAACAGTACACAATATAGTGTTTTATCACTCGTGGAAGAGGTGGCTGCAGCACAGCAGCAGCATTGGTAATTGTAGCATATAGTGGCAAAGAACTTGTCACATAGGTATCTGAGCAGCAGAAGTATTAGTAACAGTACACAATAAAGTGTTTTATCACTCGTGGAAGAGGTGGCAGCAGCACAGCAGCAGCATTGGTAATTGTAGTATATAGTGCCAAAGAACTTGTCACATAGGTATCTGAGCAGCAGTATAGTAGTAACAGTACACAATATAGTGTTTTATCACTCGTGGAATAGGTGGCAGCAGCACAGCAGCAGCATTGGTAATTGTAGTATATAGTGCCAAAGAACTTGTCACATAGGTATCTGAGCACTGGCAGCAGCAGTATAGTAGTAACAGTACACAATATAGTGTTTTATCACTCGTGGAAGAGGTGGCAGCAGCAGTGCAGCAGCATTGGTAATTGTAGTATATAGTGCCAAAGAATTTGTCACATAGGTATCTGAGCACTGGCAGCAGCAGTCTAGAAGTAACAGGTCACAATATAGTGTTTTATCACTCGTAGAAGAGGTGGCAGCAGCACAGCAGCAGCATTGGTAATTGTAGTATATAGTGCCAAAGAACTTGTCACATAGGTATCTGAGCAGCAGAAGTATTAGTAACAGTACACAATAAAGTGTTTTATCACTCGTGGAAGAGGTGGCAGCAGCACAGCAGCAGCATTGGTAATTGTAGTATATAGTGCCAAAGAACTTGTCACATAGGTATCTGAGCACTGGCAGCAGCAGTATAGTAGTAACAGTACACAATATAGTGTTTTATCACTCGTGGAAGAGGTGTCAGCAGCACAGCAGCAGCATTGGTAATTGTAGTATATAGTGCCAAAGAACTTGTCACATAGGTATCTGAGCAGCAGTATAGTAGTAACAGTACACAATATAGTGTTTTATCACTCGTAGAAGAGGTGGCAGCAGCACAGCAGCAGCATTGGTAATTGTAGTATATAGTGCCAAAGAACTTGTCACATAGGTATCTGAGCAGCAGCAGTATAGTAGTAACAGTACACAATATAGTGTTTTATCACTCGTGGAAGAGGTGGCAGCAGCACAGCAGCAGCATTGGTAATTGTAGCATATAGTGGCAAAGAACTTGTCACATAGGTATCTGAGCAGCAGAAGTATTAGTAACAGTACACAATAAAGTGTTTTATCACTCGTGGAAGAGGTGGCAGCAGCACAGCAGCAGCATTGGTAATTGTAGTATATAGTGCCAAAGAACTTGTCACATAGGTATCTGAGCACTGGCAGCAGCAGTATAGTAGTAACAGTACACAATATAGTGTTTTATCACTCGTGGAAGAGGTGTCAGCAGCACAGCAGCAGCATTGGTAATTGTAGTATATAGTGCCAAAGAACTTGTCACATAGGTATCTGAGCAGCAGTATAGTAGTAACAGTACACAATATAGTGTTTTATCACTCGTAGAAGAGGTGGCAGCAGCACAGCAGCAGCATTGGTAATTGTAGTATATAGTGCCAAAGAACTTGTCACATAGGTATTTGAGCAGCAGCAGTATAGTAGTAACAGTACACAATATAGTGTTTTATCACTCGTGGAAGAGGTGGCAGCAGCACAGCAGCAGCATTGGTAATTGTAGTATATAGTGCCAAAGAACTTGTCACATAGGTATCTGAGCACTGGCAGCAGCAGTATAGTAGTAACAGTACACAATATAGTGTTTTATCACTCGTGGAAGAGGTGGCAGCAGCACAGCAGCAGCATTGGTAATTGTAGCATATAGTGCCAAAGAACTTGTCACATAGGTATCTGAGCAGCAGCAGTATAGTAGTAACAGTACACAATAAAGTGTTTCATCACTTCGTGGAAGAGGTGGCAGCAGCACAGCAGCAGCATTGGTAATTGTAGTATATAGTGCCAAAGAACTTGTCACATAGGTATCTGAGCACTGGCAGCAGCAGTATAGTAGTAACAGTACACAATATAGTGTTTTATCACTCGTGGAAGAGGTGGCAGCAGCACAGCAGCAGCATTGGTAATTGTAGTATATAGTGCCAAAGAACTTGTCACATAGGTATCTGAGCAGCAGTCTAGTAGTAACAGTACACAATATAGTGTTTTATCACTCGTGGAAGAGGTAGCAGCAGCATTGGTAATTGTAGTATATAGTGCCAAAGAACTTGTCACATAGGTATCTGAGCAGGTAGATGGGCGCTTCTTTACTTTGGAGTAACGTTTCTCATTTACGTTACTCCGCCGACACTTTCGGCGCAAGTACTGTTATTCACATAGCAGTTGCGCGTAAACTTGCGCCAGAGTAACGATAATGCGCTGGCGTAACCCGACGCAAGTGGAAGTGGGTTACGTTCAGCGCATCATCCACGGAGCATGCGCAGTAAGTGAGGCTCCACTCGCCCCCTTGTGCGCATGCTCACAACTTCCGTCGGCACCACTCCACAGGAAACGCCAGCGCGTATAAAAGCGCTAGCAGAAACGCCATTCCGGCGCAAAAGTATATCCGTTTCCCCCCACCCCAGGGAAGATACTTTTGCACTGTCATGGCTGCTCGCGCTACCCCTAAAGAGAGGAGGAACCTCAACTTTAATGCCCAGGAGGTCTCTGTGGTCATCTCGGCTATGGAGACGTTTAATGATTTCCTCCACGGCAAAAAAAGTAGGAAGACCAGCCGGGAGTGGAAGCAGGGCATCCTGGAGACCATTGCTGCCAGGGTCAATGTGTTGGGGTATTCCACCCGGACTGCTGGGGATATTCAAAAAAAAATAAACGACCTGCGGCGCAAGGTCCGTGGCAAGGTGGCCACCATTAGGAGCCATGAGAGGGGCACAGGTGGTGGTCCACCATGTCCGGTCAGCCTGACCACGGAGGAGGAGGTGGTCGCCCGCTGCCTGGACAGGGAGCAGTTGGAGGGGGTCCTTGGCTATGACTCCATGGAGGAAGGCTCCAGGACAGGTAAGTGCTTTTTATCCCCTATTTGGTGTGTTGCATGTGGGGGGGGAGGGTACATGTGCCAAGTGTGTGGGACCACCAACATGTGTCTGCTTTGTGTCATCCACAGATGACGGAGCTGGGCCATCATCTCGTACCGGCCAGTCCACCCAAACCTCCCAACGGGATGCTGATGACGAGGCCCTGGGTGCTGGAGACACCGAGGTGGAGGAGGAGAGTGCCCACACCACTTCAGCAGAGGTGGTTGTGGAGGAGCCTGTCCCAGAGCAGGACTTTATTTTATTGTTGGAGGAGTCCTCCTCCTCTGCAGGGCCCTCTGTCATCCCCTCCCCCATCCTAGGTAGCCCCTCAAGGGCGACTCCATCCCCACGGGGACAACCTTCTTCTGCCCCCAGGAAGGCGACCCGTAAGACCAGGGGGGTGTCTGATATGCTCCAGGACCAGGTAGTGTTGGACCACGCAAGGCAGACCCAGCAGATGGGGGAGATTGCTGGCCACTTAGACCGGGTCGCTGACAGCCTGGGCTCCATGTCACAGCTGCCCAGTCGTGTGCAGGACGTTGTCACCAGCCTGGGGGAGGTGCAGGCTGATGTACGGCACCTGACAGCAGCCATCCAAGCCAACACAGCTGCCATCCGGGAAGAGGGGAGGCAGCGGCAACGTGACCAGCGGCATCAGATCACCCGCCAGCTGAGGATGCAGGCCCAGACAAACCTGTATCTTAGCCGTATTGCCGTGGCCTTGGAGGGCAAGCAGCCAACAGCTCCCAGGAGTGGCCCACCCGGGGATCAGCCTCCTCCAGATGCCCCCCCACCCCCACCACCACCCACTCCCTCCAGGCAGCTGAGGAGCCCAAGAGTGCCCCCAAGGAGGAGCCCCCGTCATCCCAGATGAGGGTTTTTTTTTTTTTGGTTTATAATTTTTTTTTTATACTCAGGTTATGAGTTTTTGTTAATTTTTGAATATTTATTTTATACTCAGGTTATAAGTTTTTGTTTATTTTTGTTCTCATGTTATGAGATATGTTTTTTTTTTTTTTACTGCACACGGTCAGGAGTGCAGGGGACAGTGTGAATGGTGTGTGAATGTGAGGGGGTGGCACTCCTGACAGTAAGGGGTGTCACCCTCGGCCGTGGTGGTGAAGTTAACCCCACGGCTGTATGAATGACGTGTGAAAGGTGTATGAATGGACAGTGACATCATTGGGGCCTTGACGCTGGCGTTGCTGCTCCCAAGTCTTACATGCTGGACTTGGGCTAATCCAATGCGATGTGCATGTGGTGTGTGTGATCTAGGGACATCAGTGGTGTACACGCGTGCATTGTCTGTGTGATTAATGTTTTGGTTTATTGTCCAAAGATGCCTACGGCGAGGACCCTCCTGACTGCTCTTCCATCAGCAGACTGGGTCTCCTCTGGCAGGTGGGGACTGTGTGGGTCGGGGGTCAGGTCATCACGTATGTCAATCTGCAGGCCTTTTCTCATAGCAAAGTTGTGCAGAATGCAACATGCACCGATGATCTGACACACAAAGGTAGGGGAATATAATAGGGTCCCCCCGGACTTATCCAGGCAGTGGAAACGGGACTTCAGGAGCCCAAATGTTTGCTCCACCACTGCACGGGTTTTGATGTGGGCTTCATTGTATTTTCTCTCTCCTCTGGTTTGGGGGTTCCGGAAAGGAGTCATTAGATGGGGTCCCAGTGCATATGCAGAGTCACCTGTAAGGGAAAAGACAGGAGGATGTTAGTCATGCATGTGCCACTTTTGATGTGCATCACGGGAGGGGATAGTCATGCCTGCCACCCATGTCACTCACCAACCAGCCAGCTGTCCCCATACATGTTCTGCTCGAATTCTGCTGGGATGGGGCTCTGACGGTATATGAAGCTGTCATGGCTGGACCCGGGGTGTTTGGCACGGACGTGCAATATGAGGCGTTGGGCATCGGCTATCACCTGTACGTTGATGGAGTGCCAATGCTTCCGATTGCGGTATATGTGCTCTGTGGCACTGGGGGGCTGTAGGGCCACATGTGTGCAATCAATGGCCCCGATGGTGCGTGGGAATCTGGCAATGCTGTAGAAATCTGTCATTGCCTTCAGCCGCAGCTCCTCAGTGGTGGGTCTGATGAACTGGTTGGACATGCATCTGAGGATTGCAGGGACAACCTGGTGCACACATCTGCTTATGGTGGACTGTGACATCCCAGCCACAACTCCACTTGTACGCTGGAATGATCCACTTGCAAGGAAATTAAGTGTTGCCAGTACCTTCACCAGTGGCTGCACTGCTTGTGAGCGGTGTATCTTGCTGGTGATGTCACCCTGCAGGGTTGTGGTTAGTTCAAGTATTGCATCAGGGCTGAATCTGAAGAGGCGATACACCTCCTCATCCCCCCTGCCAAAGAGGCTCATGCGCGTGCGGTATATCCTCTCACGTGCCCGCCTCCTTCGTTCCGGGGGACCCAGTACTAGTGCTAGGACCACGATTGCCCCTGGCATGTTGGCACACAGAGGTGTTGTCCTTGCAAGTGTGGTTGTTCAGCTTGCTAGTTTCGTCGGTAACGCTGCTGCTGTAGCTGCTCTCCTGCTGACCTGAGGCCGTCTGGAGTAAAGATAAAGCAGCTATTTGTAGAAATAACTTTGCGCCGGACGGACAAGATACGCGCGGCGCATGTAGCCGGCGTATGGTGCTAATCCGTTCGCGAATCGGGAAATCTCCCTCATTTGCATATTTGCAGGGGAAATCAATAGGCGCGACTGATGCGCCAAGCGAAATTATGCGCTGACGATACTCTGGCGTCGGAAAGTTAAGCCGTTCGGAAATGGCCCGTTTTCTGTCGCATCTAGTTTGGTGGGTACGGCCACATAGAAACGACGGCGCATCTTCACAGTTACGCGGCGCATATCAAATTACTCCAGCGCAACTCTACCTGAATCTGGCCCATTGTGTTTTATTACTCGTGGAAGAGGTGGCAGCAGCACAGCAGCAGCATTGGTAATTGTAGTATATAGTGCCAAAGAACTTGTCACATAGGTATCTGAGCACTGGCAGCAGCAGTATGGTAGTAGCAGTACACAATATAGTGTTTTATCACTCGTGGAAGAGGTGGCAGCAGCACAGCAGCAGCATTGGTAATTGTAGTATATAGTGCCAAAGAACTTGTCACATAGGTATCTGAGCACTGGCAGCAGCAGTCTAGTAGTAACAGTACACAATATAGTGTTTTATCACTCGTGGAAGAGGTGGCAGCAGCACAGCAGCAGCATTGGTAATTGTAGTATATAGTGCCAATGAACTTGTCACATAGGTATCTGAGCAGCAGAAGTAGTAGTAACAGTACACGATATAGTGTTTTATCACTCGTGGAAGAGGTGGCAGCAGCACCAGCAGTAGTAAGAAAGTGGCAAATCTCACAGACAAAAGGTGACAGCACCAGTATGAGTAATATATCGGTACATAATCACTCAGCCTTTTGGCATTAGCAGTAGGAGCCCATATCGTGGCAAAATTACAAAAGCTTGAAGTTGCAGTAGCATGGTGATTAAATTTGAAAAGCAGAATGACACAGGCCTTAAGTAGCTGTAGCCTGACTATACCATAGTGCCTCATAATATAAAAGTTTGACTAACGTTATTTCTATGCTATACGTGACTTTTTAAATTCATGATGAGCATTGAGAAATTACATTTCAAAATAATGTGGCAGCAGCATCAGGACTCCTTATAGTGGCTTAATGACACAGCATGGAAATATTTATGCCCTTAACACTACCTGCCCACTATGAGTTTCAAAGGTATAAATCAGAGGTGGCAAACACAAGGCCCGCAGGCCGAATGCGGCCCTCCAGACCCTTACTTTCTGCTTTCAAGCAATGCATCCAACTTCTTCCCAGCAGCAGCATAAGGAAAGGGGGATGCACTGTGATGTAAGGGAGAGGGGGAACTCAACTTCTGATGGTGGGGTGGGATGGTGGGGTGGCCCTTGACATCTAATGTAAGGGGAGGGGATGCGCTGGACATCTAATCTTACAGATATAACCGGCCCTTTTGAGGGCAACCATAATGCTGATGCGGCCCACGATGAAATTGAGTTTGACACCCCTGGTATAAATAGATCGGAGAGGTATTGATGAATGACAAGGGACCATTCAGCGCCCTGAACCGACGGCGGGTGGCAGAAAGTCACCGCCGATCCAGGACTCATTCATCTTGATGAATGTGAGTCTGTCCACTGAGTCTGTGGACAGACGGGTCCTCTTGTCCGTGACCACCCCACCTGCCGTGCTGAATGTCTGCTCAGATAGTACGCTGGAGGGGGGGCAAGACAATAACTCCAGCGCATACTGAGCGAGCTCGCGGCAGGTGTCCAATCTGGCAACCCAGTACTCCATGGGGTCGTCGGTGCTCATACTGTCAAAAGCACTGACGGACCCCATGTAGTCTGCCACCATGTGGGCCAGCCGCTGGTGGTGACTGCTGCTGCTGCTGCTGGTACTGGGTCAATCAGATTGCAAGAACATCCTCATCTCACCCATTAGGTCCCCTGCTCGGCTGCTGATGCTGCTGCTGGGTGCAGCCACCTGCTGGGTGAGATGAGGGGGGACAACTGGAGGCCGGGGAGTTGCCTGCTCCAACCGGCTGACTAGGCGTGCCTGCAGTTCCTCCATCCGGTGCTGCCTCCGGCTGGCTGGGAGGAACTGCTCCAGTTTCCCCTTACATCTTGGATCTAAAAGGGTGGCCATCCAAAATTCTTCCCTCTCCTTTATAGTCTTAACCCGGGGGTCCCTCCTGAGGCATCTCAGCATGTGGGCAGCCATGGGGAAGAGCACAGCCCGCTGTGACTCCTCTTGGCTGCCCGGGTCCATGACGTCCGACTCTTCATCATGGAGGCGCTGCTGCTCGCGCACAGAGATGCCCAACCCCCGGACTATCGGTGCCCCCAACACCGGCTCTCCCTCCTGACCAGGCCCTGACTCCGGGACGTCACCAGTAACCTCCTGATCATCATCATCATCCTCCTCCTCCTCGTCCTGGGCCTGGTCTTGGTGGAGCAGTGTTGCCTCCTCCTGCTCCACCAAGGCACTCTCCCCAGCTTCGAGCAGGCGATCTAGTGCCCTGTCCAGCAGGAACACTATAGGAGCACGTCGTTGAGGCCGACATGCTCCCTGCTCACCATCTTGGTCGCCTGCTCGAAAGGGGCCAACACATGGCAGACCTGGTGTATCTGCCCCCACTCCGCACTGGTGATGTACGGGAGTGTGTGTTGTGATGGCCCGCCAGTGCCTTGCTCCAGCAGGTATTCCTTCACCGCCCTTCGCTGCTCCCACAACCTCTCCAGCATGTAGAGGCTGGAGTTCCACCGCGTCACACTGTCCACAATCAGCCTGTGAAGGGGCAGGCTGTTGTCCCGCTGCAACTTGGACAGGGACGCGGTAGCAGTTGGGGAGCGCCTGAAGTGGCTGGCAATTCTACGTACCCTTAGCACAATGTCACTCAACCCGGGATAGGTGCGCAGGAACTTCTGCACCACAAGGTTGAGGACATGTGCCAGACAGGGCACGTGGGTCAGACTGCCAGCCTGGAGGGCGGAGAGGAGGTTGCTGCCATTGTCACAGACAACCATACCTGCCTGGAGCCTTCGGGGTGTCAGCCACTTCTGGACCTGGGCCTGAAGTGCGGTCAGCACTTCAGGGCCAGTGTGTCTCCGTTCCCCTAAACTAACAAGCTGGAGCACGGCCTGACAGCGCACGTGCCCCACACTTGAGTAGCTACGGGGGCGCTTGCTGGGAGGCTCAGCAGCTGCGGAGACAGTGGCTTGAGGGAGACCAGCAGTTCTACCCTGGACACCCCGGGGCGGCACCACAAAATCTGATGCCGCCAATCCCTCCCCGGCGCCTCGGAGGGAAACCCAATGGGCCGTGAAACTGATGTAGCGGCCCTGCCCATGCCTGCTGGTCCAGCCATCCATTGTGAGATGCACCCTGTTGCTGACAGCGTGATCCAGCGACAGGGTTACATTCTGCACAATGTGCTGGTGTAGGGCAGGGACACCAGTCCTGGCAAAGAAATGGCGGCTGGGGACACGCCATTGGGGTTGGGCCTGCTCCAACATCTGCCTGAAGGGGTTGCTGTCAACGATGTTGAAGGGCAGCAGATGTTGGGCAATAACCCTTGCCAGGAGCCCATTGAGGGAACACACACGTCGGTCTCCAGGGGGGAAGGGAGTGGTGCGTTCGAAGGCGTCATAAAGCGACGCCTGGCGCCGGACGGCAGTGCAGGACACCGAAGAGGAGGGTGCTGTGGAAGTCGAGGTCTGGCTGCCGGTACCAGTACCTCTACTAGAGGGAGCGGGGGGGCATGACCTGCTGGTAGCCGATGAAGCTGTGGCAGGGGCTGCTGTACCCTGCACACTTGTGGTGGTGGCGCTGCTACCACCACCACCCCTCATCTGGTCATACTCCTGCCAGTGGTTTATTCTCAGGTGCTGGTTGAGTGCTGTGGTACCCACCCGAGCCAAGCACTTCCCTCTCTTCACCTTGGCACGACAGAGCTGGCAGATGGCTACTGTCAGGTTATCTGCTACCAAGGTGAAGTTGGCCCAGACAGGTGACTTCAGCGCCGCCCTCCTGTCAGATGGGGTGACGCTGACTTGCACCTGCTGGGACTCGGTGCGCACAGGTGGAGCTGCCTGCTGCTGCTTCTGCTGACACCTCCTGCTGCCATCACCATTGGAGACCCTGACGCTGGTCTCCCTGGTGACCTGGCGCACCGTTTCCCCAGGGTGCCTACATTCCTCGTCGTCACTGCTGCTGTGAACCGACGAGCCAGGTGGCACCCATGTTGGGTCACCCTCCTCTTCGCCCTCAGATATGTCAGACCCAGGGCTGACATGTGGTGGTCTGAGGGAGACATCTGACATGGAGCCGCTATCCTGGCTCCGATGTCCCCTCACCGACGCATGGGTCTGACTAGGTGCGGGTGTTTCCTGCAGAAAAACACCAGCACCACTTGGAAGGGATGTCTCTGGGCTACTGACAGCCGGTACCCCATCCTCCTCCTCCATCAACCCTTCAAAAAGGTCCTGACCATCAGGACATAAATCTATGTCTGCATGATGCAGGACCTCCCCCAAGATATCCCTCTCACTGTCACTGTCAAACAGTATGAGGCTGGACTCTTGGGGGCTGGGGGTGGGTACTAAAGGCACCTGTGTACTGGTGGTGGTGCTACGTGGAGTCGGCACTGATGACTCAGTGGCACTGCTGTGCCCCATATACTCCAATACTGCTGAAGCCTGGGAAGGCAATGTCGGGTGGCTGCCCGAGGGGAAAAACTCCCGGATGAGGTGGACTCCCCTTCCACCTGATCCTCTACCAGTAGTAGGGGCGCGAGAGGTACCCCGTGCTGGCAGCGACCCAGCACTGGGAGTAACTCCCCTACCCCTGCTGCCACGGCCACGGCCACGTATGCTGCTCATGCTGATGTGGGGGGGTGGGTAAACTTTATTGGGGGGGGTAAATGTGATAAAGGACAAGACAGGCACGCAGACAAAGACGTACTAGACAGCTATGCACTAAACACTAACTCTGCAGTGCTTAGTCACAAACTTAAATGAATAAACTAAAGCTAAAAAATGTTTTACTTTTTTATTTTATTTTAAACTGACTGACAAGGACAAAGACGAGGATTACAAGTACTAAACTAATATGCAACAGTAACTCTGCTAACACAGCAGAGATAAGTATATGAATAAACTAAAACTAACTTTTTTTTTTTTTTTTTTTTAGAAAACAAAAAACAGACACTAAACACACACTAAACTAAGCTAACTTAAAGAAGTGTACAATTACACTAAGTACACTGAAATCTATGGGCCAGATTCAGGTAGATGAGAGTATCTTTCCTCTGGAGTAACGCTTCTCATTTACGTTACTCTGAAGACCCTTTCAGCGCAATTCCTGTAATTCACATAGCAGTTGCGCGTAAACTTGCGCCAGAGTAACGATAATGCGCTGGCGTAACCCGACGCAAGTGGAAGTGGGTGTGATCATATGTAAATGATGGGCGGAGCCCGGCGCAGAGGCTTACGTTCAGCGCATCATCCACGGAGCATGCGCAGTGAGTGCGGCTCCCCTCGCCCCCTTGTGCGCATGCTCACAACTTCCGTCGGCACCACTTCCTGGGAAACGTCAGCGCAATGCGTTCCGCTGGGCGCTTAAAAGCGCTGGCGGAAACGCCATTCCGGCGCAAAAGTAGTTCCGTTTCCCCCCACCCCAGGGAAGATACTTTTGCTCTGTGATGGCTGCTCCCGCTACCCCCAGAGAGAGGAGGAACCTCAATTTTAATACCCAGGAGGTCTCTGTCATTATATCGGCTATGGAGACGGAGAATGAATTTCTCCATGGCAAAAAAAGCCGCAAGACCAGCCGGGAGAGGAAGCAGGGCATCCTGGAGTCCATTGCTGCCAGGGTCAATGTCCTGGGCTACTCCACCCGGACTGCTGGGGACATACAAAAGAAAATCAATGACCTGCGGCGCAAGGTGAGGGACAAGGTGGCCTCCATCAGGAGGTATGAGAGGGGCACAGGTGGTGGTCCCCCATGTCCTGTCACCCTGACCGCAGAGGAGGAGGTGGTCGCTCGGTGCCTGGAGAGGGAGCAGGTGGAGGGGGTCGCAGGCTATGACTCCGTGGAGGAAGGCACAAGGACAGGTAAGTGTTTTATAATCCCCTATTTGATGTTTTGCATTTGGGGGGGGGGGGTACATGTGCCAAGTGTGTGGGACCACCAACATGTGTCTGCTTTGTGTCATCCACAGATGACGGAGCTGGGCCATCATCTGTCAGCCTGCATTCCACCCCATCCCCCCCACGCCATCATGTGCCCGAGCCACTGGGTGGTGAAGAGGTTGTTGAGGAGGAGAGTGGCCACACCACACCTGCCGAGGTGGTTGTGGAAGATCCTGCTGTGGCAGAGCAGGACTTTTCTTTGGTCTTGTCGGTCTCCTCCCCTTCTCCTGGCCCGTCTGTCGTCCCCTCCCCCATCCTTGGAAGCCCCTCAAGGGCGACACCTTCCACCCGAGGACATACATCTTCTGGCCCCAGGAAGGCGACCCAGAAGACCAGGGGGGTGTCTGATGGTGTCCAGGACCAGTTGGCAAGGGATCACGCCAGACAGACAGAACAAATGGGGGCCATAGCGGACCACTTGCAGAAAGTCTCTGACAGCCTGGGCTCCGTTGCCAACATCAGCAACGCAGTGCAGGATGTCAGCTCTAACTGCGCTGCAGTGGTCACCACTTTGGGGGAGGTGCAGGGGGATATCCAGCACCTCACTGCAGCCGTCCAGGCCAACACTGCTGCCATCCATGGTAACAGTGCTGCCATCCGGGAGCAGGGGAGGCTGAGTCGGCGGGCCCAGCATTACCAGATGACCCGTCAGCTCCGGATGCAGGCCCAGACCAACAGTTATCTTGGACGGATAGCCAGGGCCTTGGAGGGCACGCAGGCCACACCTGCCAGGAGTGGCCCACCTGGGGATCAGCCACCTCCAGATGCCCCCCCACCCACTCCATCCAGGCAGCTGCGGAGCCAGAGAGGGGCCCCCAGAAGAAGCCCCCGGCATCCCCGATGAGGCCTTTTTTTTGGTGCTGGTTTTATATTATTATTTTTGACATACTCAGGTCATGAGTTTATTTTATTTTTTTCTCAGGTTATGAGGTTATTTTTCTTTTATTGGTCAGGATATGATCTTTCTAATTTCTTTTTGTACTGCACACGGTCAGGAGTGCAGGGGACAGTGTGAATGGTGTGTGAATGTGAGAGGGTGGCACTCCTGAAAGTAAGGGGTGTCACCCTCGGCCGTGGTGGTGAAGTGAACCCCACGGCTGAATGAATGACGTGTGAAAGGTGTGTGAATGGACAGTGACATCATTGGGGCCTTGACGCGGCGTTACTGCTCCCAACTCCTACATGCTGGACTTGGGCTAATCCAATGTGATGTGCATGTGGTGTGTGTGATGTAGGGACATCAGTGGTGTACACGCGTGCATTGTCTATGTGATTAATGTTTTGGTTTAGTGTCCAAAGATGCCTACGGCGAGGACCCTCCTGACTGCTCTTCCATCAGCAGACTGGGTGTCCTCTGGCAGGGGGGGGCTGTGTGGGTCGGGGGTCAGGTCATCACGTATGTCAATATGCAGGCCTTTTTTCATAGCAAAGTTATGTAGTATGCAACATGCACCGATGATCTGACACACAAAGGTAGGGGAATACAATAGGGCCCCCCCAGACTTATCCAGGCATCGGAAACGGGACTTCAGGAGCCCGAATGTTTGCTCCACCACTGCACGGGTTTTGATGTGTGCTTCATTGTATCTTCTCTCTCCTCTGGTTTGGGGGTTCCGGAAAGGAGTCATTAGATGGGGTCCCAGTGCATATGCAGAGTCACCTGTAAGGTAAAAGACAGGAGAATGTTAGTCATGCATGTGCGATTTCTGTTGTGCATGACGGGAGGGGATAGTCATGCCTGACTCCCATGTCACTCACCAACCAGCCAGCTGTCCCCATACATGTTCTGGTTAAATTCTGCTGGGATGGGGCTCTGACGGTATATGAAGCTGTCATGGCTGGACCCGGGGTGTTTGGCACGGACGTGCCATATGAGGCGTTGGGCATCGGCTATCACCTGTACGTTGATGGAATGCCAATGCTTCCGATTGCGGTATATGTGCTCTGTGGCACTGGGGGGCTGTAGGGCCACATGTGTGCAATCAATGGCCCCCACAGTGCGTGGGAATCTGGCAATGTTGTAGAAATCTGTCATTGCCTTCTGCCGCAGCTCCTCAGTGGTGGGTCTGATGAACTGGTTGGACATGCGTCTGAGGATTGCAGGGACAACCTGGTGCACACATCTGCTTATGGAGGACTGTGACATCCCAGCCACCACTCCACTTGTACGCTGGAATGATCCACTGGCAAGGAAATGGAGTGTTGCCAGTACCTTCACCAGTGGCTGCACTGCTTGTGATCGGTGTGTTGGGCTGGTGATGTCCTCCTGCAGGGTTGTGGTTAGTTCAAGTATTGCATCTGGGCTGAATCTGAAGAGGCGATACACCTCCTCATCCCCCATGCCAAAGAGGTTCATACGTGTGCGGTATATCCTCTCACGTGCCCGCCTTCTTGGTTCCAGGGGACCCATCAGTAGTTCTAGGACCACGAGTGCCCCTGGCATGTTGGCACACAGAGGTGTTGTCCTTGCAAGTGGGGGTGCTCAGCTAGCCCTTATCGTCGGTAACGCTGCTGTAGCTGCTCTCCTGCTGACCTGTGACCGTCTGGAGTAAAGATAAAGCAGCCTTTTGTAGAAATAACTTTGCGCTGGACGGATCAGATACGCGCGGCGCATGTAGCCAGCGTATGGTGCTAATCCGTTCGTGAATTGGGAAATCTCCCTCATTTGCATATTTGCAGGGGAAATCAATGGGCGCGACTGATGCGGCCAGCGAAAATAAACGCTGACGATACTCTGGCGTCGGAACGTTCCGCCGGTCGCAAATGAGCCGTTATTGGGCGCATCTAGTTTGGTGGGTACGGGCACATAGAAACGTCGGCGCATCAGCACAGTTACGCGGCGCATATCCAAATACTCCAGCGCAAGTGTTCGTGAATCTGGCCCTATCTATCTAACACTAAGCTAAACTAACCTGGAAAACAACAACACAAATATGAGCTTTTAAAAAAGCTTTTGGGTCTCTTGCTTTGAAAAAAGCAGTTTAGAAATATAAGCAGCAGGAACCAGAGAACTGAAATGAAACAGCAGGAACCAGAGAACTGAAATGCACTACAATGCTAATGCAAGCTCAGAGATAGCACAGAAACACTCCACTCTCTATAACCACCATGTGAATCTGCAATGAAATCATGCTGGGAGTTAGCTTATATAATGGTCGTGCAGGCAGGTTCCTATTGGTTGATGTGGAGGTTGCTAACCTCTGACAACTGTGGTAGGGGAACTCTGATTGGCTCTGATGCAAATGAAGGGCGGAGAAAATAATCGCGCAATATTCCTATTGCCGAATATTCACATTGCGAATATTCGGCAGCATAAAAGGATCGGATGAGCTACTCGGCCCAGGGTCTCTCTAATCAGCACAGCAATGCTTTTAGACGTCGATGGAGATCACTAGGATGTGATCTGTTTTAAAAATACATTTTGAAAAATCCGAATATTCGGAATTGCGAATATTCACCGCGATATTCGAGATATTGCGCGATTACTCGAATATGCAATATTCGATCCGAATATTCGCAATGCGAATATTCGTGAGCAACACTATCCACCAGTCAGTACAAGCTGTTAAATCACTAGGCCTCTGGGGAGAGGTACTGCTGGCTTAGTAATCATGCAGTGAAGCAGTATATAAATAAAGTATAGAAATTGGTAAACAAGTATACATTTTATTAGAATAAATATATTGGACAACCAAGCACCATAGACATGACTCAGATATGAGCTTGACAAAAAATCAATCAGAAAAATATAAGTTACAAATCGATAGCAAATGGAAATGAACAGTACACATGTTCCACTAAACAACCCAAATGACTGTTCATTTTTTCTGAGGTGATAGATGGAGGCCTGGCAACTGGGTGATATGGTGGTTACTAGTAGCAACCGTCCGCTACACACATTTTTCTTTTTTTTTCTCCTTTATATAATAAGAGAAAATATTGTACAGCAACTCTGGGAGGAGAACAGTGTGACAGTTTGAATTTGCAGTGAGTTGGTTAAGAGAGTTTGAACTGCAGTCTGAGCGAGCAGTAAGAGAAATACATCTATTATTGAGCACAAACTACATGCAAGAGCCATAATTACTTGCTCGTATCTTAGAAAGGTCTCCCGAGCAATCCTATTGATCCCAGATGGAGAGACACACAATTTATTACATGATTATTTGATCTTAGCGGGATAAGGATAATGAACAAATCTTTGTAGCAGTAATATGCTAGATTTCAAATGCCAGTCATCCAACTCCAGTTTCAGCTAAACACACTGGGCTAGATTCAGCAAGGAGTTATGACGGCGTATCTCCAGATACGCCGTCGTAACTCTGAGTGAGTGGGGCGTATCTATGTGCCTGATTCTTAGAATCAGTTACGCATAGATTGTTTGTTAGATCCAACCGGCGTAAGTCACTTACGCCGGCGTATCTAAGTTGAATATTTACGCTGGCCGCTAGGTGGCGTTCCGTCGATTTACGCGTCAAATATGCAAATATGAGCTAGATACGCAGATTCACAAACGTAGTTGCCGCCGGTGTATCTATTTGCGTCGTTTACGTTAGAGTTACGCCCGGCATGAAGTTACCCCTGCTATAGTGAGGCGCAGCCAATGTTAAGTATGGACGTCGGGACAGCGTCGTATTGTACGTCGTTTACGTCGTTTGCGTAAGTCGATTTAGAATGGGGCTGGGCGTAAGTTACGTTCACGTAGTTTATATTGACTATTTACGACGTGATTTGGAGCATGCGCACTGGGATACGTTCACGGCCAGCGCATGCGCAGTTCGTTTGGCGTGTCGTTTATGTCGGGTCACGATTAGTTTACATACAACATGCCCCCTACCTGCCCTATTTGAATTACACGGGGATACGCCGGTCCATTTATGCTACGCCGCCGCAACTTACAGAGCAAGTGCTTTGTGAATACAGCACTTGCCTGTAAATGTTGTGGAGGCGTAGCATAAATGGGATACGCTACGCCCGCACAAAGATACGCTCTCCATCCTGAATCTAGCCCACTTTGTGCCTATGTGTCTAAGGCCTCGTACACACGATCAAATCTGTCTGCTGGAAACGGTCTGCTAGACCGTCCCAGCAGACAGATTCGATCGTGTGTACGGGCGAGCAGACGGATTTGGCCACCCGACAGATTGGAAAGCATGCTTACCAATCCGTCGGCTGGGAACCCGTCCACCCGACATGTCTGCTGGTTAGTACGCTAACCAGCAGACATGTCTTCTCGGGCACGCTCCGAATGGTTTCGACGCATGCGCGGAAGTGTTTTACTTCCTGGTGCGGTGACGTGGCGGCGTCAACATCACCGCCACGTCACCGCCACGTCAGCACGCTGTCAGCTGGCGGGGATTTTGGTTTGCTCATGTGTACACGCGAGCAAACCAAAATCCAAACAGACAGATCTGTTCAAATCGGTCGGTCCGCGATCCCGCGCGCGTGCCCGACGCCGCGATTGCCGCCGGGGACCCGCGATTACCGCTGATCATGGCAGGAGTGTGGATCTGTGTGTGTAAACACACAGGTCCACCTCCTGTCAGCGGTGAGGAGACTGATGTGTGTTCCCAGTAAAGAGGAACACACATCAGCCTCCTCCCCTTGTGAGTCCCCCTCCCCCTACAGTTAGAACATACTTTAGGTAACATTTTAACCCCTTCAGCGCCCCTAGTGTTAACACCTTCCCTGCCAGTCACATTTACACAGTAATCAGTGCAGTCTTATAGCACTAATCGCTGTGTAAATGTAAATGGTCCCAAAAACGTGTCAAAAGTGTCCGATATGTCCGCCGCAATGTCACGGTCACAAAAAAAAAGCAGATCGCCGCCATTACTAGTAAAAAAAATAAAAATGCCATAAATCTATCACCTATTTTGTAGACGCTATAACTTTATACGATTATTGCATTTTTTTTACCAAAAATACGTAGAAGAATACGTATCGGTCTAAACTGAGGAAAAAAAATGTTTTAAAAAAAAAAAAAAGTGATATTTATTAAATAAAAAAGTAAAAGATATTTTTTTTTTTTTTTAATTGTCGCTCTTCTTTTGTTTATAGCGCAAAAAATAAAAACCGCAGAGATGATCAAATACCACCAAAAGAAAGCTCTATTTGTACAGGGAAAAAAACATAATGATTTAATTTGGATACAGTGTTGCATGACCGCGCAATTGTCATTCAAAATGCAACAGCGGTGAAAACGAAAAATTGGTCTGGGCAGGAAGGGGGTGAAAATGCCCTGTATGGAAGGGGTTAAATTAGGCGCGTCAACGCTCCGAACGTACTGCGCATGGATCGACCATAGAAAAATCCCAGTGTGCATGCTCCGAATTTTGACAGTGTTTTCGACGTGAACGTAATCTATGTAAATCCCCATTCACGGACGAGTTACGCAAACGACGTAAAATTTTTCAAATTTCCCGCGGTCACGACGTCCATACTTAACATAGGATGTGCCTGCTTTTGGCAGCTTTATCTTTACGCCGGGAAACCCCTTATGGAAACGGCGTAAAGTGACTGCGTCGGGCCGGCGTATGTTTGTGAATTGGCATATCTCGCTGATTTACATATTCTCGGTGTAAATCAGCGGGAACGCCCCCAGCGACCATTTTAAAATTGCAGTTAAGATCCGACGGTGTAATACAATTACGCCTGTCGGATCTTTGCTGCAAACCGGCGTATCTTGTTTTCTGCACACAGAAAACAGATAAGCCGGCGCAAAGTGTGAGTTATGCCGGCGTATCACTGATACGCCGGTATAACTCTTTCTGAATCTGGCTCATTATTTTCTTGCTATATACAGTGCAGTGTTTAATGCATTTGAAGCTGAACTCTGGGGGGATGATTTACTGAAGCAGCAGAGCATTTTTCCCTTCAGCTTAGTAAATCAGGTGAAGCTTTTCTGGTTTTAATCATCCAGTCATGAGCCATTGAACCCCCCCCCCCCGCATATTATTAGGTACTCTTTGCAACACAAATTTTCATGTAGCTTTACCCCATTCAGTAAAATAGGTTAAAATTCACCTTAGAATGTGAACATGTGCTGTTCTTTTAGGGAATCAGTCCCAGTGTGACAGATTCACAACACAGGAGCATAATTTGGAGACCATAACTAGTCACCCTATAACAGGGAGTGCATGAACAAGGACCTTTGTGGCAGGATCAATATATATATATATATATATATATATATTATTTTATCATAATAGATGATATTATTTTAATATATGCAACACATATATGCAGCAACAAGAAAGGTAGGCTTTATTGCCCAGCTGCTGCACATATACTTTCATGGCAACAGGAGGTTGTGTTCTGAGAGCACTCTCCTAGCACACGGACCAAACTGCCATTGACAACTCTCGATAAAGGCTTCTGGTATGGAGCCGTAGGCAAACTCTCGATCATGGGACTGCTATGTGAGCCAATCACAGAGGTCCAATGATACAGAAGCCATGTCATCGGGAATTAGAGCCCACTTAAAGGGCTGCTTGGAAGTGTCATTAAGCAGTTCATGAGAGCTACAAATTTAAAGCTATTGAAATATACTTTTAAAATGAAGTTAACACTTACAGGTGCATCTCGAAAAAAGTAATATCATCAAAAATGTCATTTAGTTCAGTAATTCAATTAAAAAAGTGAAAATCATATGCTCTCGATGCCAGATTCGATACTTTTTTTTTCCAGAAAGCGGGTGGGGAGGGGGGACGGAGCATGGCTGCATTACTGGGGCGACATGGCTGCATTTCTGGGGGGACATAGCTGCATTTCTGGGGGGACATGGCTGCATCTTTGGGGGGACATGGCTGTATTACTGGGGGGACATGGCCTCATTACTGGGGGGACATGGTTGCATTTCTGGGGGGACAAAGACTGCATTTCTGGGGGGACAAAGACTGCATTTCTGGGGGGACATTTAAAAAAAAGTATCGGTAATCGGTATCGGCGAGTACATGAAAAAAAGTATCGGTACTTGTACTCGGTCCTAAAAAAGTGGTATCGGGACAACCCTAATTTAAAGAATGTTTTTCTTTTAATTTTGATAATTGCGCGCGTAATTTAAAGTAGCCAGGCAGTGGGCGTGTTGTAGTAAAATGAGCCGTGACGCCATGCAAATGAGGGTCCGAACGAACGGCGCATGCGCCGTCCGTGGACGTATCCCAGTGCGCATGCTCCAAAATCACGTCGCAAATACTCAATGCTTTCGACGTGAACGTAAGGTAACTTACGCACAGTCCTATACGACTTACGCAAACAACGTAAACGACGTACGTTCAACGCTGTTCCGACGTCCATACTTAACACTGCCTCATATAGCAGGGGTAACTTTACGCCGGTCGAACGTCTTACGTAAACGACGTATATCAATACGCCGGGCGCAACTACGCTTGTGAATCGGCGTATCTAGATAATTAGCATATTTTTAATGGGAACGCCAAATTCGTCCAGCGTAACTATGCGCCCACGATACGCTGGCGTAGTCAAGTTACGTCGGAGGGCTGAAGCCATGTTTTTCGGCGTATCTTGCTTTCTGAATCAGCGTAAAGATGCGACGGCGCACATTTGACAGTTTAATCGGTCCAAACCGACCGTGTGTACGGCCCATCGGTCCATCGGACCAAAGTTTTAAAACTTGCTTTAAAATCTGACCGATGGACGCCTGACCATCGGTCCAAACCGATGGTTAGTACGCAAAAGCCCGCAAAAACCCGCGCATGCTCAGAATCAAGTCGACGCATGCTTGGAAGCATTGAACTTTGTTTTTTCAGCACGTCGTTGTGTTCTACATCACCGCGTTCTGACCCGATCTGATTTTGGACTGATGGTGTGTACGCACATCAGACCATCAGGCCACTTCAGCAGTGACCCGATTAAAACGGTCCGTCGGACCATTCTCATCAGGTTGGACCGATCGTGTGTACGCGGCCTAACATTTAAACATTACAGTATATTTGTGATCATTTGTTTTAAAGTTAAAAAAGTAGGAGTGAATTTTTTTCCAATACTGCCTTGCTTTATTTTACAATAACTATAAAACAATCAGACAAAATAATAATGTCCAAAAAAAGAAACACAGAATGAAGAAATTGTTGTGTCCCCTTACAATGATGGTCAGTGTAAAAAAGAAAACCTTGGGCCAGATTCAGGTAGAATTAGATTGCCGCAGAGTATCAGAGATACTCTACGCCGCCGTATTTTACTTGGCTCTACGAGGAATTCAGAGAGATTTTGGCCTGTAAGGTACGGTGGCGTAGTGTATTTCTCCCGGCGGAATCAAACTACGCGATTAGGGGGCGTGAGGCATTTAAATTAGGCGCGTTCCCGCGGCGATTGAACTGCGCATGCTCCGTTCAGAAATTTCCCGCCGTGCATTGCGCGAAATCACGTCGTTACGTCATTCGTTGTTTGAGTAGCGTAGTTTACGTACATTTCTATTCCCGAAAGACTTACGCAAAAAATAAAAAATAAATTGAAAGTCGACGCGGGAACGACGGCCATACTTAACATGGGCTGCGTAACGTTACACCAGCTAATAGCTGGTTTAACTTTACGCAGCAAAAAAATGACATAAGCGATTACGAACGACACTCGTAACTTCGTGGATCGCCGGAAAAAAATAATTTGCATACCCCGACGCTGAAAACGACGCAAACTCCACCCAGCGGCCGCAAAAAGATTGCAGCGTAGATCCGAAGGCTTACGAAGACGTAAGCCTGTCAGATCGAAGCCCAACGCCGCCGTATCATGGGTTGAGGATTCAAACTAGTGATACAGCGCGCGTAAATTTGAAAGTACTCCAGTCTAACACCAGTTAGACAGGAGTTACGGCTCTGTGAATCTGGCCCCTTTACTTTAGTGATCATTGAAAGCAGGAGATCAATCCACAATGCCTAAGGAACCCTTGGCAACCTCTGATTGATCCCTAGGGTTTCACAGAACCTTTACCGATAAAAACTGCCCTATACCTTCTCTTTAAATAAATCAAATCCAGGAATATGAGAAATAAGAAGTATTTATACTGGCCACAGTTCTGTCAATGAAAAAGTATATGCATATCCCCATGTGTTCTTACATTTCAGACTAAAAAGACAGATTTACCTTTTCCCTCTTTTCTATTTCTTTCGTTCCCTTAGGCCTTATTTTGTTGGTTTGCACTGGATCAATGAATTTCAGTGATTTTCATGTTACCTGCTTATCCATCATCAGTAGTTATGCTATAGCAAAAAATGTGTATGTTCATATGCATTTCATGATGGTCTTCAAGGAATAGTTTTATACACTGAAGGATGTTATGTTTTCCTTTGATTGTACCTACTTTGTGCAAACCGATGATGTTCAATGAAAACGTATACTTAAAAAAAGAAAGGTGCTTTTAAAATACACATATCATTCTTTACCATAAAGGATTTATACAAACTGCAGTATAAGGGAAATGCTCAAAACAAATCGAACATTGAAATTTTTTTGGAATTAAGCGGCCACTGGAATATGGCCTAACGGCTTTCCATGGCAGTCAGCTGTTTATAATTAGTGATGAGAGGAACTGCCCTGGGTACGATTTGACAGGGGTTTGCCGAACTTCAAAGAACTGCAGACGCTGAACCCAAACCTTATTGAAAACAAGGAGAGCCGAATCTGTCAAATTAAAAATGCCAATTTTATTTTCTAATAGGCAAGAGGGGTGTCAAAAATAGTATAGTGTAGGTACTACCTTGGTACACATGTACCAACAAATATTTAAATATTCCTTGTGGCCAGGAGCAGTGATTTATTAGCACTGACACTTACAAAGGTAAAATATCTCTCCCCTGAGAGTCTGGTATTGATCCTAAGGGGTAACTCACACAAAAAAAATTGCATGAGGCCCCCCTAAAAATCTATACAAGACCCTTAATCCGAGTGTGCAGCCTGGTTGGACAGAAAGGAGCGGGGGAGTGTGTGCCCTCCCTTCTGAAGCATACAGGCCACATGCCGTCCACATGGACCCCCTTGGTAAAGCACCTTGTCCATGTGCAAGCAGGGGGCTTATGAGAATTTGGAATCCTCCTTTATTAATAAGGGGGGCCCCAGATACTGAATAGGTATGGGGTACAGAGTACTCTTACTCATTAAAAAAAGGAGCAACTTGGAAATAAAGACAAACAAAAAAGTGGCAAGTCCTAATTAAAAAAAAAACAAAACCCCCAAAATGTCCTTCGCTGTAAATCCATTATCAGTCATGATGCCTGCCACAATCCAACACCACTGACTTTCTAAAAAAAAAAAGGGTGACCCAGCACATGTGACCATTCCACAATGATAGCACTAGCCAAATGACACCTCTTTGAGCTGCCATCAACTATATAAAAGAAAGGGAAGGGACAGTGGTGAAATCATTCGCCAAGTATGTCCATGATGTAGCTAGGAATGAGAGGTTTTTTTTCATTTTTTTTTTCATGTTTCAATGTTTTTTATTGAAAACATTTCAGATAATCATAACAATACAGCTAAATAATGCAGTAAAACTGATGTACAGATATTAGTATTGATGGAGAACATACATAAAAATCAGTGACCATTTATTAAGTCTGATTTCGGATTCGAGTATTAGGTCTTAGTATGGTCTTAAGGGCCATTTTAGTAAATAGAACATTTCTATTAAACAGCAAGTAAAGAAGTAAAAGTAAAAGGGAAAAGAAAAAAAAAGGGGGGATGAAAGGGGGTCGGATGGATGAATAGAGTGCTTTCTAATTTAGAGTATAGACTATAAATACCATTGGATTTCATATAATCTTAAATATTTATATTGTATTTAATCCAGGGTTCCCATACAGTTTCAAACCAAGCAATTGTATCTTCTTTAAGAGCAGACAAAGAGCAGACAACCGTTCATTAACCATTATTCATGACACAATTATAGGAATGAGAGGTTTTAAGTAGAAAAGCACCATAAGCAGACGAGCCTGTTAATCCTGCACAAATAAATATGCATGCTAATGCAACAGCTAATTTGCTGCTGGTAATATATAGTATTGGATGCAACGATAAAGTAGAAATCGCTCTGAATTTTCATACAAGAAAATGACAAAAAAGAGGCTGTGCTGCTGTTTACTAGCTCTGGAAGGTGGGGTCAAAGTTGAGAATAGGCTGAAGAAGAAGAAGAAGAAGAAGAAGAAGAAGAAGAAGAAGAAGAAGCAAGGTTGCTTTTAAACACGTTCCTGTTCCAGGTCCAACATTCTCCAACAACAGGTGGCTTCAAATCATGGGCCCTATGTTCCATCCACGGCTTTGGCTCTCCAGTGACAACGGTTTCCCGCTTCCATCCCATCTCTGCTCATTTGGTGGTGGCCGAGGCAAGGCATCCTGGTTGCCTGTCTGATTTATGTCACAGAGGCTATCTGACTGCCATGATGAGCTCCAATTTTAACTTTGTGGGTGCTTTTTTTACATTTTATTAAAATTACATTTACATGCTACACAATGATTGTTGTGCTTTTCTCCCCCTCCCCTCTTTTTGTCTCCTACAGTCACACAGCACAAGTATGCTGGAAAAAAGCAGCACTTCCAGAGTTAGATTAGTAGCGTGTTGTGTAGCACTCTGGGCTACGCGCATTTTGTAGCTTTCATAAGCTTCATCTGACAAATTGTTTCATATTGTATCATACGGTTTTGTATTGTTTTGCATTGCTTTATATTGCTTCACATTGTGAACTTTCATCTAGTTCATCAGGGCACTGATTTCTAACCTGTGCCTTTGTGTATATATTTATATGTATGTTCTGGTCATTCTTTGCATTCTTTGCATTAGACCACTGGGTAGACATGTGCGGTTCGTTTTGTTCTGAATTAATATTCTGATATATCCGGGTACCGTAATTACAATATAAGCAAATTTTACCGAATGCTCTGAATAACGTAACAAAATTTGTCAGAATTTTGGAAATTCGGACTGAAATTCAATTTGAATTTTATGTTGAACTGGAAGTACAGTCACTGTAAATCTGAGGGGTAGATCTGAAATGAGGGGAAGCTCTGATAATTTATTATCCAATCATGTGCAAGCTAAAATGCTGTTTTATTCTCCTTGCTACACATGTGCATTCGTTTTCGTCCGAATGCATTTTCGTCTGAATTTCAGTTATTTTCGTTATCGTTTTAACACAGCACAGAAAACAAAAAACGAAAGATCCGACATAAACAAATGCTTTATTTTCGTTTTCGTTGCGGTCGAATGTGCTAACCTTAACTCTATTAGTTCAATATTACTCTACATAGAGAGAAAAGATTCGACATAGAGATAAAAGATTCGACATTATAGAGACATGAAGATTCGACATTGAGAGACATGAAAAGTCGAATTTTTTTTTTTAAGATTCTGTCAAATCTTTTTTTTTTATTTCTTAGAACATTCGACAGACACCATAAGCCTTCAATAACAGATTCGACATAGAGAGGCATGAAAATTCGACATAGAGAGACATGAAGATTCGACATAGAGAGACATGAAGAGTCAATTTTTTTTAAAGATTCTGTCGAATCTCCTTTTTTTTTTAGAACATTCGACAGACACCATAATCCACATGGTCGTTTTTTGTGATGAAAAAAAAATATGTTTTAAAAAACGCCATTTAAAATGATCGTGTGTGGGCAAAATGTCATTTTATGTCTTCAAAAAAACGACCAAAAAAATTCGAACATGCTTGAATTTTTTATGTTGTTTTTCTGAATGTCGTTTTTTGTGTCATAAAAAATGATCGTGTGTGGGCAAAACGACATTTAAAACAACGTTTTTAAACCCGTGCATGCTCAGAAGCAAGTTATGAGACGGGAGCTTCAATGGAACAGAGTGCCGCCGAAAGTGTCTTATGTAACCGCACTTTGCAAGAGCATTTTCAGAAAACAATGGTGTGTAGGCAACGTCGTTTTTTAAAATGATGTTTGAAAAACTTTGTTTTGTTTCGTGAAATAAAACAACGTTTTTTTTACATCACAAAAAGTGATCGTGTGTACGCGCATTAGACTTCAATGACAGATTCAAACTTAATTTGGATTTTCGGACGAATGCATTTTTCTAATGAAAAACTAAATAAATAAAAACAAATTTCGGGAGTAACTAAATAAATTTATTTTTCGGACGAAAACAAAATTATGAAACAAAATATTTCAGTGTGCACATGTCTACTCCTTGCATGTCCCCATCGGATCTACAGTGACTGTACTTCCAAGTGTACTTTCAGTACAATTTAAAGTGCAATTTGCACTTGTAGTGCAAAGTGGATTTGCCTTTCGTAAATAACCCCCTGTGTGTTATTAGGGTACCATTTTGAAATAATAAGCCAATGGTGATTTAAAGAGTCATTGTAATCATTTGATTAAGATTTTTCTTTTATTTGTTTACTTTGTTGCATTCAAACAAACAATATAACATTTTTGTTTCGACCGATTTGAAAAATTATCAATTTTAGCGTTTTGAATAGAAAAAATCTGTAAATTCTAAGAAAAATTTACAATTCAGAATACGAATTCTGAATACAGAAACCGAATATGGATTGAACTTATCAACCAAATTGAACTAAACAAAATAACTAGATTAACAAATCAAAATGAAACAAAACAATGCAAATGTTTTCATCATGCACATGTCTATCACTGGGGGTGGTTTCAGTTCAAGGGTTTGGTGCACTGTGATTATTCTGGTGGTTCACACCATTTGATCAAAATTGAGAATATTCATTGCTTTTCGAAAGCTTCTTTTATTAGACAAAACTATCTGCTCCTACAGGTCAAAGTTCCTCCTGAAAGTTTACAAAAAACAGTAAACTTGGGTGGATTACATCACTGTTTAGGCCTCCCCAGATGTGGGAAAGGGCACTCAATGATTATGACTAGCTGTTGAAAAGTCACTTCAACCCTTAATGGACAAAATAAAAATAGCTCTTGTGCCCACCGCCCAACTTCAAAATTGCCACGTCTCTTATCATACTGTATACCTCAGACTGTCTACTTTCAAAAAAGGGGTCATTTTGGGGGAACTTGTACTTTCCTTAGTTTCCTAGAATTTTAGGGCCTCAAGAATTGTGATAGGCTGTCACTACAGTACATCAGGATTGATCAATTTACAAATATATATACATTATATTACCCAAAGTATTGGGATGCCTGCCTTAACACGCACATGAACTTTAATGGCATCCCAGTCTTAGTCCATAGGGTTTAATACTGAGTTGGCCTACCCTTTTCAGCTGGAAAATATAAGAAAAGCACTCATATGGCCACATCTGTATAAAAGTATTTGTATAAAAAAGAAAAAAAAGGAAAAAATAACCCAAAGGCACAATGAGCAGTGGAGAATATACAAACTTATTGAAATAATATTTATTAGATACAGTAAATGGTACAAAAAGAACAATGAGAGAATTAAAAAATAATATATATATATATAAAATATGATAAGAAGTGAGCCCCTGTATGTCAACGCTGTATGTTTCACCGTTAAGATTCATCAGGACACATTCAGGTATCGTTGGAAAAGGAAAAACGGGTCTCACTGTCTAGAATAGAACATACATATAAGAATTTATGATATAACAACACCCAGCTTAAAAATAAACCATCATCATATTCAAGCAACAAAATGTAGCACACAAAACAAAAAATAAAAAATTACCAGAAGAAAATCATGTGGCCTTTAAACATAAATATAATCCCCATGTATTCAGATTTGCCACCCTTGACTGGGTCTATGGGACCCACAAGGTAGCAGTTTGGATCAAAAGGTTCTACGGAAATAAACCCAATGGGTATATAATCTATAGGCTACCAGATCTCCGGGCCTAAACAATATGTTGCGCTTTAGACCCTTTTTATAAGTAATGCTATCCTGCATGTATTTAGGATTTAGGTATCCATTCTCCAGAGAATGTTTTGTTCCTTTGGATTGTTGTTATAACCAGTACGTAAACTGTTTCCATGCCTACATATTTTGTCCCCTCCCATGTTCATTTGTAGTGTAATGACTAAAACATCTCTTGTGAATGGGGGTTTATTTGCCCCTCTATTAAAAGTGATATGTGAGAATTTATATGTATAAATGTAGCCTATTATGGCTTCTATAATATACGTAAATTGAGATATATATATATATATATATATATATATATATATATATATATATATATATATATCTATATATATATATATATTTATATATATATATATATATAGATATATATATATTTTTTTTTTTTTTTAGCAGCTTTTATATAAATACTTTATGACTGTCAATATACAATTGGTACTAAAACAAAAATTTTTTACTTCTATGGACTATCATATTTCCTGGCGACACATTCGGCACACCTAATGAATTTAATATGAATTCTAATTGGTACTGATGTTCGTGGGATCAAACTTTTGTTTTTTGTTAATGTTATTTCTTGGCCGCTATTTGTTATTAGTGTTGAGCGGAATACGCCATATTCGATTTTGCGATATATCACGAATATATAGAAGAATATTCAAGAAATATTCGCTAAAATCGAATATTCGTGATTTTTTGTCCAAATAACAATATTGCGAAATTTCGCTAATGCGATTGCGAAATTGATTGCGAAATTCTCGTCAGCACTAATATATAGAAGAATATTCGAGAAATATTCGCTAAAATCGAATATTCGTGATATTTTGTCCAAATAACAATATTGCGAAATTTCGCTAATGCGATTGCGAAATTGATTGTGAAATTAGCACTGGGAGTAACTGGGAGGCAGGTTCCTATTGGTTGCTAACCTCTGACAACTGTGGTAGGAGAACTCTGATTGGCTCTGATGCAAAAGACGGGCGGAGAAAATAATCGCGCAATATTCCTTTTGCCGAATATTCGCATTGCGAATATTCGGCAGCATAAAAGGATCGCATCAGCTACTCGGCCCAGGGTCTCTCTCTAATCATACCAGCAATGCTTTTAGACGTTGATGGAGATCACTAGGATGTGATCTGTTTTAAAAATAAATTTGAAAAAATAAGAATATTCGCAATAGCGAATATTCACTGCAATATTCGATTTATTCGCGAATACTCGAATATGCAATATTCGTAACGAATATTCGCAATGCAAATATTCGTGAGCAACACTATTTGTTATGTTTTTTGATTTTTTGATCTTCGTTTGCTGCTTTGTCTCCCATGTTTACCAAATGCGATGAATGGGCTGTGCTTTGCTGTTTCGTTTCCCTTTGCCCATTGTTTCTGTCTTTTTTCAGTTTTCAGCGATGTTATGCTCATCTGGCGCCAACCTGGACAGCGTTGGTTTTTGCTGGCTGTTGGGTTGGCGCTGTGTGTATATACATCGCTCTGCTAAGTGACTGAATGTCATCGGGCGGCGCCACAGTTTTTCGGCAAAATGTTTGCACCACGCTGATTGGAAACTTTTGCGCCCAATGACACGCTCCTAGGGCTGTAAAAAGTATATACGGCCGCAGGGTGGCTCTAAATCTCCGGGTTTTCACGGCAGCCCCTTTCCTCGTTCCCAGCGCGCGCTCCAGAGCGCGCAGCGGGGAACTTGTGTACTGGCCGTGTCCCTTGGACACAGCCAATCACAGATCGCCGCGAACGGCCAATCAGAGTGGCCGTTTGCGATGCGATCTGATGGGCCAATGAGAGATGATCTCATATGTAAACATATGAGATCATCTCTCATTGCCGGCTCTCACAATGACAGCGTCCTGTCATAGAGAGAGCATACCGATCTGTGTTCCTAGTACATAGGGACACAGATCGGTCACCCCCCACAGTTAGAACACAATGCAGGAAACACATTAACCCCTTCCTCACCCCCTAGTGTTAACCCCTTCCCTGCCAGTCACATTTATACAGTAATTAGTGCATATTTATAGCACTGATTGCAGTATAAATGTGAATGGTGCCAAAAATGTGTCAAAAGTGTCCGATGTGTCCGCCATAACGTCGCAGTCGCAATAAAAATCGCAGATCGCCGCCATTACTAGTAAAAAAATAAAAATAATAAAAAATAACAATTCTGTCCCTTATTTTGTAGGCGCTATAACTTTTGCGCAAACCAGTCGTTTATTGCAATTTTTTTTTTTTTTTTTAACCAAAAATATGTAGAAGAATACGTATCGCCCTAAACTGATTTTTTTTTAAATTGGGCTATTTTTTATAGCAACAAGTAAATAATATTGTATTTTTTTTTCAAAATTGTTGTCCTTTTTTGTTTATAGCGCAAAAAATACAAATCGCAGAGGTGACCAAATACCACCAAAAGAAAGCTCTACTTTGGGAGCCATATCGCACGACCGCGCAATTGTCAGTTAAAGCGACGCAGTGCCGCAAGCTGAAATTTCACCTGGTCAGGAAGGGGGTTTACATGCCCAGTAAGGAAGTGGTTAAAACAAAGTAAGTACTATCCCTAACCTATCTATACAGCTTTTATTTACCTTGTATCGACTTGTGGTATATTACGTTTTTCTATCTCTCTTATTTAGATGGTTCCAAGGGTTTATATTCCCTTTTTGAACTACACACCATTTTTCTGCCTGATTGCAGTGTGATATTATTGGTGTTAGTGACCACATATATGGTACTGACTGAAAGGTGACAGACATATTACCCTGTAAGGAAATACATTCTGACTTTGTGAACTTGTTACACGGGGCGTCTGAGCTAATAGGTACTTGTTTTTGATGCTCAAATTTTAGAGCTTCTTTATATATATATATATATATATATATATATATATATATATATATATATATACTGTATGTATTTTCGTTTATACTAATATATATCATTATTATACTAACTGTCATTGTTGGCTCCTTGAACATCCAGAATATTTGATATACCATCTAAATTCTATGGGTCAGATTTTTCCCCACAGACTTCTCTCTGCCACAGGGTATTCTGGTATTTTTTATTTTTTTTGTTTTTGTGTGCCGCATTTTGTTGCTTGGATATGACGATGGTCTATTTTTAAGCTGTGTGTTGTTATATCATAAATTCTTATATGTATGTTCTATTCTAGACAGTGAGCCCAGTTTTTCCTTTTCCAACGATCCCTGAATGTGTTCTGACAAAGCTTAATGGCAAAACGCGTTGATGCACAGGGGCTTACTTCTTATCATATATTTTATATATATATATATATATATATATATATATATATATATATATATATATATATATATATATATGCTTCTTTAATTCTCCCATTGTTCTTTGTGTACCATGTACTGTATCTAGTATATATTATTTCAATAAGTTTGTATATTCTCTACTGCCCATTGTACCTTTAAAGTCCGACACTGGGTTATTTTTTACCTTTTTTCTTTTTTATACAAATACCGTTTGCAGATATAACAGCTTCAACTCTTCCCAATACCTTTGGCAATATATTATATATATATTTATATACATATATATATATATATATATATATTGTGACAGGAAGTCAGGTAAATCTGTGGATGTTGTCACAGAGAGGAGATACATTTCTGCCTTATTTAGATAATTCACCAATTACTATTAGGTGTCGGCTGCAGAAATGGCCAGAATAGTTTAGGGTGTTGGAAAACTTCAGCTATTCAGTATGAGGCAATTAAAGCCTCTATAAGCCATCCAGAGGATGACTAATGATTGCTGCATCCTGAGGCTTTTTTGAGTTAAGGAGAGCAGTGAGAAAGACTTCTGAAGAGGTGAGGTGGTTGTTGATTTTTCTGTGTGATAAAAAAATCAAAAAGACTATTGTTTCTCTGTTTTATGACCAGCAGTGTCTGCCCAGCAGTAGGCTGTGCCAGACTCCATATATAGGTTCCTGTGTGGTGAAGGTAGACGCCCCAAGTGGCCAGGGTTTATTTTATGTTTTGTTTTGTTTATGCTGTTTGGATGCTTGCACTTGTTTCCAGCAATATGGAAGAATAAACCAAACTCTTTGTTTTCAATCGTCTTCGGCTGCCTCTCTGTATAGTTCAGTGTGTACTGAACCCATCCAGGGGGTCACACACCCCCGCTACCGAGCTAACCCCTTACACATGGTGGAGTGCCGCGGGCAGTTAAAGTAAACCCAAAATGGAGGAGATACTGAAACAGCTGGCTATAGCAAATGGAAATCAACAGCAGGCAAATGCAAATCAACAGCAGACAAATGCAGGTTTGCAGCGGAGCCTTGCAGCTCAACAACAGGCTCACGCAGCTCAACAACAGGCTCACCAAGAGAGCCTTGCAGCTCACCGAGAGAGCATTGCAGGCTTGGAACAGAGACACCAGCAGTAAAATGGAGGCCATTGTGAAACAGCTTCAGAGACAGCAGACCGAGGCTGGGAGTCAGGCCAGTAACATACCGACTTTTCGGGTAAGACACTTATTGCCAAAGATGACTGCAGATGATGACCCTGAGATGTTTATGACCACGTTTGAGAGAACAGCGGAAAACGAGAGTTGGCCTAAAGAACAGTGGGTGGACTAGTGGCCCCCCTATTATCTGGAGAAGCCCAAAAGGCATATTTTGATTTGGAGCTTGCAGACGCAAAAAATTATGATCAGTTAAAGAGGAAATATTGGCACGTTTTGGTGTAACCCTGGATCTCCATGCTCAGCGGGTCCACAATTGGAGTTATCAGCTGAGGAAGCCACCTCGGTCGCAGATGTATGACCTCATCCATTTGGCTAAGAAATGGCTGCAGCCAGAAACTCTGTCCGGACCAAAAATGTTGGAGTCATGAACAAATTTCTTAGGTCTCTTCCTAACACCCTGCAGAAATGGGTGAACCATGGTGGTCCAGAAACCGCAGACAAACTTGTAGACCTGGTCGAAAGGTACCTAACAACAGAGAATTTGTCCTCTTCCACCAGAGACGCACAGACTTTCCACCCCAAGACCAGACCCTCCCCACCTATAGGTAAGACTGCATCAAGGGATGGGGGTGGAGAGAGGGACCAAAGAGCAACTAGAGGTATTATCGGGACTACTGCTAATGTTTGGCGAGAACGGCCTGGAAGACCCATCCCACAGGAGAGGACCAGAAGATTGATTTGTTACCGTTGCCAGGAAGAGGGACATGTAGCAGCGGTTTCCCCAAGCGTGTGATGAACCCATGCAGTGTGACTTTCTGACAGAGACGACATTCCCTTTTTGCAACCACATGCACTGCAGTAAAGGGAAATGAGAAACCTTTATGTAGAATGTGCTTAGATGGTAAAGATGTTGTGGTATTGTTGGATTCAGGTAGCCTGGTCACCTTAGTGAAAAGTGATCTAGTGGTGGGAAAAATCTTACATCCTAGGAAAATGGCTGTAGTTTGTGTACATGGGGACACTCGAGAATATCCGGTGACTACGGTTTCCTTTGAAACCTCCCTCTGTAACTTGTGTCACCAGGTGGGTTTAGTTCCCAAACTGCCACATGACGCCATTGTGGGAAGGGATTTCCCAAAGTTCTGGGACTGCCCAGATTCCCCAGTAGGTGGTTCTTCTGAGCCTGAAACATCTAGGCCAGGGTTTATTTTATCTTTTGTTTTGTTTATGCTGTTTGGATGCTTGCACTTGTTTCCAGCAATATGGAAGAATAAACCAAACTCTTTGTTTTCAACCATCTTCGGCTGCCTCTCTGTATAGTTCAGTGTGTAGTAAACACATCCAGGGGGTCACACCCCCCGCTACCGAGCTAACCCCTTACAAAATATAATATATATATATATATATATATATATATATATATATATATATATATATATATATATATATATATACCATAGTTTGTAGACACTATGGCCCAGATTCACGTACATCTGCGCATTATTGGACCGGCGTAGCGCACCGCCTTTACGTTAGACTTGCGCAATTTTGCCGCGTAATCACCCTATTCTCGTAGCTTTTGCGCAGAAAATTGCGCATGCGTAACGTTTTTTCATAGGCGTAAGGCGGAGTAATACAAATTGGGAAGGACGTGGGCGTGTTACATTGAAATGAGCCGTGACCCCATGCAAATGAAGGGCCGGCCGGCTCGCGCATGCGCGCTTGAAGGAGACCATGGTCAGCTCCGCTGTGCGCATGCTCACAACTCGGGTGCGGCGCAATCAGTAAAATTGGAAATGGACTAGGGCAACGTTGTGAACTACGCAAACAGCATAAATAGACAGAGACAAACGCACTTGCATTGCAAAAGTACATCCCTTTGTCCCTTCCCATTTAACCAAGTGCTTTTGTCCTGTTGTTCGTTGCGTTGTGTTTTGTAGTTGTCAGATTAGTGTTCTGTGTGATCAAGTGTTTGTTAGTAGATCTTTGAAAGTGTTTTTTGATAAGTGTTTGAGTGACTGTTTGTTTGATATATTTCTGTTCGTTTGTTTTCTTGCTGTTTTTTTGCTGTTTGTTTTTGTGACTGTTTCTTGCTGAGTGCTAGTGTGATTTTTTGGGTGTTAGATTTGTGTGTGTTCTTGCTTGATTGATTGTGCTTGTTTTTGTGAGTGATTTTTGCTGACTGGGAGTGAGTTTTTTGGGAAGTATGACAGAGAGAAAGAGAAAGCTCAATTTTACTGTGGGGGAAAAAAGAAGTGGGGGAGGGGGTGAAAGGGAATATGTGGCAAGTGTGTGGATCCTCCAACCTGTGAATGTTTTGTGTCATCCACAGATGTGCAGGAGGGTGCAGGGCCATCTGGCCTGACCGCACCATCCCCAGGACAGCAGCCTAATGAGGCCCCCCCCAACAAGGCCGGAGTCCGCGGAGGAGGTTCAAGAGGAGGAGGAGGTTCAAGAGGAGGAGGAGAATTATGAGGAGTTATGAGGAGGAGGAGTCCATGTCAAGCACTGGACGTTTGGTTTTTGAGGACTCTTCCCCTCTGGCTGGCAGCAGGCAGCCCTCCCTAAGGGGGAACCCCCCCCCTCCTCCCCCAACATGGCTCCCCTCCCAAGGGCCTCCCCTTCTCCCCGGCCACAAGCATCAGCTGGAGGCAGGATTTCATCCCAGAACACCAGGGGGTTGGCCGATCTCCTGCCCGCCACTCTGAGAAGGGACCAGTTCCTCCAGACCCGCCATCTGGGACAGGTCAGCCAGACATTGGTGCGGATGGAGGAGATCCTGTCCTCCATCAAGGATACGCTGGGGAACCTGGACTCCCACTCCCGGGCTTTCACAACCTGCCTAAACGAACTGCAGACGACATCAGCAGGCGTTGGGCAGGATGTGAGGGCCCTTACCCAGGCTATCCAGGCCAACACAGCAACACTTGGTGCTGCCCTGGAGAGAATAGCCGTGGCCTTGGAGGGCAGGCCGCCAGGTGGGCAGAGATCAGGGGCTGCTCCTCCTTCCCCGGTTTTCCCCCTCCCCATGAGTCTCCCCTGAGGAGCCGGGGCCGTGGCCGGGGGCACCCCAGGCGTGGCTCACGTAAAGGGCAATACATTTTTTTTCCCCTTTTTTTTTTGCTGGAAATTTTTTGATTTTGCTGAGTATTTTTTTTTTGGGGTTGTGAATGCTGTTTGAATGTGGGGGTGACATTCCTGCCGGAAAAAGGGGTGTCACCCTCAATTTTGGTGGAGAAGGGTTCCCCAGGACCAGGGAGAAGTGATCCCCAGGTCCGTGTGAATGGTGTATGAATGTACAGTGACATAATTGGAGCCTTGGCGTGGCGTTGCTGCTCACAAGTCCAGCATGGTGGACTGGTGCCAATCCAATTTGATGTGGATGTGGGGTGTGTGTGCTAGGGACCACAGTCGTGTGCATGCATGCATTCTCATTGTGCCATGATTAATGTGTGTGTTTAACGTGCAAAGATGCCCAATGTGAGCTGTCTCCTGGCTGCTCTTCCCTCAGAAGACGGGGGACCCTCGGTTAGGGGGGGATTGTCTGGTTCAGGGGTCAGTTCATCACGTAGGTCAATCTGCAGGCCCTTTCTTTCTGCGAAGTTGTGCAGCATGCAACATGCACCGATGATCTGGCACACGAAGTTTGGGGAATACAAGAGGGTACCCCCAGACTTATCCAGGCATCGGAAACGTGACTTTAGGAGGCCAAAGGTGCGCTCCACCACTGCTCGTGTTTGGGCATGTGCTTGATTGTATCTTTCCTCTCCTGGGGTTTGGGGGTTCAAGATAGGAGTCATGAGATGGGGTCCTAGTGGATATGCAGAGTCACCTGTAAGGGAAAAGACAGGAGGATGTTAGTCATGCATGTGCCCCTTGTGATGTGTGCATCATGGGAGGGGATAGTCATGCCTGCCACCCATGTCACTCACCAACCAGCCAGGTGTCCCCATACACGTTCTGATCGAATTCCATTCGGATGTGGCTTTGATTGTATATGTAGCTGTCATGGCTGGACCCTGGGTGTTTGGCACGGACGTGCCATATGAGGCCTTGGGCATCGACTATCACCTGTACGTTGATGGAATGCCAATGCTTCCGATTGCGGTACATGTGCTCTGTCTCATGGGGGGGCTGGAGTGCCACATGTGTGCAATCAATGGCCCCCACAGTGCGTGGGAATCTGACAATTCTGTAGAAATCTGTCATTGCCTTCAGCCGCAGGTCCTCAGTGGTGGGTTTGATGATTTGGTTGGCCATGCGTCTGAGGATTGCAGGGACAACCTGGTGCACACATCTGCTCATGGAGGATTGTGACATCCCAGCCACCACTCCACTTGTACGCTGAAAAGAGCCACTGGCAAGGAAATGGAGTGTTGCCATGACCTTGACCAGTGGCTGCACTGCATGTGAGCGGTGTGTTGGGCTGGTGATGTCCTCCTGCAGGGTTGTGGTTAATTCCAGGATGACATGAGGGGTGAATCTGAAGATGCGAAACACCTCAGAATCACTCATGCCAAATAGGTCTATGCGGGTGCGGTATATCCTCTCCCGTGCCATCCTCCGTGCCATCCTCCGTGCCCTCATCCTTCTTTGTTCATCTAAAGTCAGTAGTATAGCTATGTGCGACGATGCCCCTGGCATGTTGGCATACAGATTGTTGTGCAACACGTGTGACTGCTGAGCTCCTCACTAACAGTGTTGCTTTATCTAACAAGTAGACTTTTTTTCTCTTTTTAGACCAGCTTTTATATGCTCTAATTTTAGACAGGACATTTTGCTGTTGCGCACACTGCGTCGCCTGCGCTGCCCCAACGTTCTTTTGTGGATCCCCGTAAGTCCCTCATTAGCATATTTGACTAGCAAATCAATGGTCTGTCTAGCGCACTTTTGCGCGGACGGATGCGCCAGTCTAACGAAATTACGCGGGACAAAAAAAGTAGATTTTTTGCGTATCTCGTTCTGGGGATGCCGTGCATCGAAACGCACGCGCACATTTAGACTTACGCCGCGCATCTCCTGTTGCGCAGGCGTAATCGCTCTGTGAATCTGGGCCCATAACTCTCACACAAATCAATTAATTGCCAGGATCTGACAAAAAGTCTGTAATTTTGTTTTTAATTTTAATTTGCACATACTCTTGCTTGCAAGCAAGGATTTTTATATCATTTTGTTATATCATTTTTTATAATAAACCAGCCTGAGTTTTTTTCCGTACTACTCTATTTGGATCTCCTCTCTTTTTTACATACACCGCTTCTCCCATGGTATCATACCCCGCTGAGGACTGACACGCGACCGGAGATAGCTGGTGAGACCACAGCCCTCCTGATCTTTCAAGGCTCAACACCCCCTTGTGGGGACGACCATCTGGTGAGTGGGGACCCAGCTGGGGGGACTGCGGATGCTGATTTGAAAAGATGAATGCAAGCAATCAATGTATTTCATCCGTGCCTAATTTCTAGATACAGATACCTCACGTTTGCAATGTTATATAGGTTGATCCCAATTTGGGGACGGTTTGGAGCTCATGTGTTGACTTCTGTTGATGCAGTGTGTGACGGATCTCAGACACACCAGGTGGGCACATCCGCCAGACCTGTGTCTCCTGTCCTCCAAACGCACCCGCAGCCTGGCGATTCGCCATAACCAGCCCTTATGCCTCTTCAGGGAGGTCCAGCACCTCATCTCGGAAGTCCAAGATGTTTTCCCGCCGCCACTCCTCATCGCTCCCAAAGTCTGGGTCTCCGTACTTTTTTTGATGGAGCAGCCCCACGCCGCCATAGCCAAAGTTGAGCCGCGAACCACCGGAGGGCTCTGTAGCTGGCGTCTAGCTTCATCTCCTCCTGGACCAATCTTCTGAGCTCCGTCTTCCAATCATCTCGCGGTCGTTCCCTCAGGAACACCTCTCGCGCACAGTACTGCGTCCAGTACATCTCTGAGGAGGAGGGAAGGATCTTCCCCTGCTGGCGCCGCTCGTAGCTTAGCGCCTCATGCCAGAGTTGCCGGCGGATCACATCCTCCCAGCCGAGCATGGTGCGCTCTGTCACTGGTCCCCGATGTTTCTTCTGCATGCCTTGCAGCCTCCTCCCGAACTCCGCTCTCATGCTGGCTGGTCCCCGTATCGCTCCTCGGCAGCTGCCCAGATCTTGAATCCTGGTGGTGGTTTGGATGTCCTGGACTGCAGGAGACATCCCACCGCTGCCACCACTGTGACGGATCTCAGACACCCCAGGTGGGCACATCCGCCAGACCTGTGTCTCCTGTCCTCCAAACGCACCCGCAGCCTGACGATTCGCCATAACGAGCCCTTAACCCCTCAATCACGAGACAATCCACACATGTTGAGGGTTACACAACCAGAGCTTAACTGTTTATTAAAATCCAAACTATACAGTTTTACACACAGTTAGGGACACTCCCCTTAGCCTTGTCTATGAGGGGAGGGGGACAAGGAACAATAAATGGCAACAGAACATTTGGACATTGAAACAGTGTAGAGATACCTAATGAGATTATGGTAAGCAGGCAGCCTGGCTTCTCAATACACACCCCCTGCGGAGAGACGTCTGCAGTCCACTCTCCATTGTCTGTGTCCAGCAAGAAGAGGGGGGGTGGGGGGTGTAGGGCTGTAACATTACATTACATCACAATAATGCCAGCTTCAGGTCTCCAGTATCTTTCTGGGCCATAGTCTGTCACACAGTGTTTCTTCTTACAGCCCATTTTACCTCCTAGGGGAGTTTGGGGATCTTACGGACTGTTTGGTGTTCTTACGGACATTTGTGTTATATATCTCTGATGCACTTTATATTTCCATTATTCCATATGATTTGAATTTATTTTTGCACATAATTGGAATATTCATGTACGTGTGGATTGCATTAAATTCACAGCACTTTTAGGGCACTTTATCACTTACCGGCCTGAATTTACTTACTCCTAGCACTCAGTGAACATAATTACTCCATATACCTATCTAGGAGACACTGGGACCTTCAGCAGGATTGATTGCTCCTCCTTTTTTCACATTTACTTTTACTTATTGCTGAGCATATTTACATATATATATTTCAATTTACCCAACAACAGGGTCACTTCTCTTCTTAATCACCTCCCTACCAGGGGCCCCTTCCATGAGCCCACCGAGATGAGAAGCCCGACAAGTGTCTTTATATATTTTACTTTCACACATTCTTTTGGACATTATCTCTGCACTGCTTGGAGATAGGACACTTAGAAATCTTGAAGGGCAAACAAGGAGAGAGGCGCCTCTGGGTGCAGTATTTTAAAAACAAATTTATTTACAAAGCCAAAGGTAAGAAAACCACTCACATTTAGGTGGTGATATATAGGCATATCATAGGTTTCTCCAGAAGGGAGAGGTGGCTGTCATCTGGTGCGTTCATTCATCCATTTGATGTCCTCTGGTGTAGTGCTGTGTGATGAGGAGTCAATCCTGTTTCCCTTGGTGTTGGTTGGTGGGTGCAGCAGATGAGACGATCCTCAGCAGGCACATCGACGTGCTCTCACAGGTTGAATGACACCCAACATCATTCAACAAACATCCCATGAATACAGAATATTGGTCTTTGCTCAGGATGAACCCAATATCATCCAATCCACATTCTGTCAATTCAGGGTGTCTTAAGCCACAACCCTGGGGGTATGTCACCATGGCATTTTCTCTAAAAAAAATATGTCATCAAGTCAGTTATACTCTATATATCAGGTAAGTATAAAAGGAAATATAAAAATAAATACATGTGCTTAGGGGGGCTCGAGAGAGGAAGGCTGGAAATAGACTTTACTAGCATTTATTTAAAAAAGAGACTTTTGTGTTCCTGTATCAACACATTCAGATAGACCAGCACTCAAAATAATCATAAAAATAACTGTTTACATAAAGATAGCTGAAGCATGCAGATTATTGACTGACATTGGGAAGTATTTTTGCAGCCAGATGGAAGATGAGGTTAGTTAAGAATTCATGAAGATTGTGCTGCAATGTATTGGTAATGTGTAAAACACTCTGTTCACTGATTTCTTTGGAGACATTTTCTCTTTGTGCCAAAGTAGTAAAAACTGGCATATTTTCCTACTTAACCACTTGAGTGTCCCAGAGATAGGAGTTTAATTTGGTAGCAGATTTGTACAAATACTGTAATTTTTTTGCAGGGCTTTTTAAGCAAGAGTTTGTGACAAAGTAGAAAAAAAATATTCCTGCAGATGTTCCCAATCTAATATTTACATAATTTGAGCACAAGATATTTACCCCAAAATATACCAGTCAAAGTCTGTCAATTAAAATACCACATAACTGTGATTGTTATGTAACATAGCAGAATGATAAGGCCCAAAGTGAGCATACACTTTATTCTTCTTTCAATACTACATTGCAGGTTTGCATAAACTGTTAACATCTCATTACCATAAGGTCAGTTTAGTTTGAGGAGTGCAAAGATTAGCAATTTTTTTCACAGGTTTGCATCTGCTAAAAATCCAAATAACTAATATTGCTTTGATTCCTGTATGCATTTGATGCAAAGCAATTCTCATCTGGACCATTCCACATCACTGTTGGGACCTGGGGATTAATCTGGACAGATTTTTTTTTTTTTTCACTTAATGGAGTCTTGATCTGGTCCATGGAAACCTGATATAGACTCCCATGCAAAAATATATATATATAAATAAAATATCAAACCTGGGGCCCTCCTTTATAAAGGGGATTTCCAGATTCCAAAAAGCTTCATACCGACAGATCCCCTCTATCACTGTGCCACGGTTGTGGGGAAGAAGCTCTTTCCCTCATCAGCATGAGTCCTCCCTGGCATGGTATCCTCCATTTGTTCAGAACATATGGCCTGGTATAGTTTAGGAGTGATATACATGCTTATTTCCAAACTTTCCTGGCCACTCAGGCTGCATTCTCAGATATAGGTCTGTTATTGCTTTTTTTCTTGATAGTTGTGTGGGCGTCTGAGGGGTTATGGTATGGTATTTGGGAGTGCCCACATGGGAGGGCCCATATTTTTGGGGGTTTGTGTGGGGTCCTCTGTAAAATCAACAGCATATCTGAAAGTTCTGGTATGAATTTTGAGGGCACGTCCATTAGTTTACATTCACTTGTCAGCTGGGAATCCCTGGGTGACAGCTAATTAGGATTGGTAGTTGCTGGGAAACTGATGGGCACCAGGTTTATTGGGAGGCTGTCACATATAGCATGTCACATGTAACAACGCTAGTAATGCCACTGCTAAATATTTCACTGCAGCAGGGTCAGCTCAGCTGAAAACCTATTTCGTTAGGTTAGCCATTCACTAAATAAGCAAAATTGTGGGTGTGGAGTGGAATCAAGAAACATGCTCAGAAATGGGTAGGGGCGGATACAAGAAGTTCAGCAGAGAATAATTAGGTCTTCTACCCTGCCAAACAGGACTGTGCTGTGTGGTATAGATGTGTAAATATCAAAGCTGGATGGATAGAAAGACACAAAAATTTGGCAGGTAAAACAGCTCCCTTAAATATATTGGGCCAGATTCAGCAAAGAAGTACGCCGGCGTATCTCCAGATACACCGCCGTAATTTCAAATGTTTATCTTTGCGCCGATTCACAATGCGAGATACGAAATGCGAAAAACATGGCTTCAGCCGTCCGATGTAACTTGCCTACGTGGCGTATCATGGATGCATTATTACGCTGGACGCATTCGGCGTTCCCATTAGAAATATGCAAGTGAGTAAGATACGCCGATTCACGAACATAGATGTGCCCGGCCGCTTCATATACGTGATTTGCGTAAGGCTTACGTCCGGCGTAATGTTACTCCTGCTATAGCAGGCGCAGCTAATGCAAAGGTATGGGCCAGGGAACGACGCCGTTGAATTTTACGTTGCGTACGCCGTTTACGTAGTACTACGTGAATAGGGCTATGCGTAAGTTACGTTCACGTCATAGGCATTTACGCCAACGTATCTTATGGAGTTTATGCGACGTGATTTTGAGCATGCGCGTGCATGCCCAGTTCGACCGGCCATTCATTAGCATGGGGTCATGCTTAATTTAAATAGATGCCGCCCACCTCCTTCCTACTTTGAATTAGGCGGGCTTACGCCGGCCGATTTATGCTACGCTGCCGCAACTTACGGAGCAAGTGCTTTGTAAATACAGCACTTGCCTCTCTAAGTTGCGGGCGGCGTAGCGTATATTCCATACGCTATGCCCGCACAAAGATACGCTACGCTACCTGAATCTGGCCCATTCTATTTTGCCTAGAGTTTAATTTCAGTCATGTACAAATGACCAATAATTAAAAACCAAATACATTTTAGGATAAGAAAAATTGTTACACGTTTATTTAACAGATTAAGTTTACATTATAAAGATATATTGATAATTATTATTCTTTTTTTCTCAAGGATAGCTACATAAAGGTAACAACAGACACAGTGGTACAAGTACTGATCAGATATGGTTAAACCATATGAATGACAGTTGATTTCATTTAATTATATAAGTCCTTCACCTTATTCATGCCCTAAACTCCTGTCTGTCGGTAAGGAGCTAATAGTAATGTAATTCAGATGTGACAAGAAAAAGTGTGGATGATAATACAATTTGAATAATCAGCTTTGCCATTCTCACACACAGGGGGCAGTATTTTTAAATGTGCCATGCCCTTTTCATAAAAAAATAGACAAAAAAAAAAGACGGATAGCTTTTAAAAACTGCTGACACCTAGTTCACAGAGATGACAAAGGATCTGATTGTCTACTTGAAAGTGCTCAGAGATGCCCATTGTAGCAACAGGCTACTAACAAGTTGTCATTATCTAATTTGCCTACTAAATGTTTGTTAAGATAAGATGTATTTTTCAACCAGTTTAGGAAAGATTACAATTGTTATACACCAATGTGTAGTTTTTTGTATTGTCAGTAAACTAATAAAAATTAAGTTAGCAACCCTGGATTCATTGTGCAATTTGACATTTAATATCCACCTAGTCAAAGGGATGGTTCATTTGATTACCATACTATAATGTGATATTTGTATACATGACACAATTAGCCATCAAAAATTCAGAAAAACCCACACATGGTTACACAGAAGGCATGTTGAAAATCACACCACTTATCTTTTCAAGAAAATATATTCAGTATTCTCTCTAAAAGTTAGTAAAAAATTGGAAAAAGTAAAAACTAGTAATTTTTTTAATCAAAATAGAGAAGACAGGGAAATTGAACGTTTAGCGATGAGCTTCTGGTATATCCAAGATTAGCAAAATATATAAAACTTATGTATATAATAAAAAGAGATTTTATTACAAAGTATTCAAAAAACATTTAACATTAGGTGGGCAATAAAAAAAGAAAAACATACATAAAATCAGAAACAAGAGTAGCAGTCAGACTGTTTATAGAGCTTGCCTACACGTTTCGGGGTAAAGGCCGCTTCTTCAGGGCTTCAGACTCTCACCATCTGACTAGGTACCTGATATTAGCAATCAAATAAATACAATGAATACAATATATATATATATATATATATATATATATATATATATATATATATATATATAATTACATTCATATAAGACCCCACCTATCCCATGGAGAAAGGGGAAGAAGAAAAAAAATCACTTGCAATTTTTTTAGTTTCCGAAGACCTTAAGGGACAACACAACCATAGAGCATCAGAATGAGATCATCTTACCAAAGCTACATGGTAGAAAACCTATTGAAAGTAAACTCCAGGCAGATATCTTTTTTAGGTTTTGGATAGTGGAAAAGCGTACATTTTTTTCCTCATTTTTTTTGGGTGTCTGTGTGCTTTCTTGAGGTGTCCTCCCACTTCCAGCCCTAGTTACAACATAAATCGAAATAAAAATACTATCTTTATCTCCCAGAAGGACGGCATTTAAAACTTACTCTATCTCTATTTCCATGATCAGTTTAAATTACTTTATTTCAAAAATAAACATTGAAAAACATAACTTATGACAGTAAAAAAAGATCAGTGAAACTTAGTGGAAGTATGCTATGAGCAGTTCAGTGGTTATGATGTTTGCCTTAGTACTTGGTGTATTCAGAAATTAAATTGCGTGTATGTGTGCTTACATGACTGACATGAATAGCTCTGGCACTTTGAACTTTGTCAGCACTCTATCAATAAAGGAAGTTAATAAAGACAAATTGTTGTTTGAAAACATTTTGTTCAAGTCTGTAAAACTTTTTTGTAAAGGAAATTAGGGTCCTTTCTAGATTTTAATTTCTAGTCATTTTGCTTCTGTTTGCACTGGATATATGTCTACGTTTCCATTTCAAATTAAAAGCACCCATAGGGAGAGCTACATTCACCTTGCCATTTAGTGCTTATTCACTAATGGGCCTTCGCTGCTCTTACTTCAGTTTCTACATTAACCTGAGTTAGTCTCCTTGATTTGCCTCTAATCAAAGTGTCACTGTGTCACCCGTACTTAGCTTTTCTGCAGAATTGAGCTAGGAGCAGTGGCAGTACAAAGATTCTGAGAGAGATGTGTATACTGTGTATACTGTGTATGCCAAGACTGGTTTCATAGATACAAACATGGTTTTCAGATACTAGTAATGTGCACATGTTGCATTGCTAAAGAGAACCCTGAATGCTGATGTGTTTCTGAATCAATACCCACATTTTAGCGCTGCTGTGATGTTTCAGAAAATGTAAAAAGAAAAAAAGTTAGAATTGGTTTAATCTATTCTCTCATCTCTACATGAAACATTCTCTGCACATGAAATTATTCATAATAAGAAACAACTGTTTCCTCAGCTGTATAGTGAATGCAAGTAACGTTCGCGATAAGCAATCGACCAGTGTGAATGTGAAATCCATACAAATTTAAGTAAACTCAGATGAATGCATGGCAAGTGGTCTAAGACTGATTGTACAATGCTAGCTATACACATTTATTTTATTCTGTCCACAACATTCTAGAACTTGAGGTTTTGACTTCGGCTCCTTAAAAGTAAAACTGCAGTAGTTGTAGAAATCCATACAAATTTAAGTAAACTCAGATGAATGCATGGCAAGTGGTCTAAGAATGACTGTATAATGCTAGCTATAGACATTTCTTTTATTCTGCCCACAACATTCTAGAACTTGAGGTTTTCACTTCGGCTCCTTAAAAGAAAAACTGCAGTAGTTGCAGGGAAATTAATATTTTTTTTCTAGTAATGGTGGCGATCTGAGATTTTTATCAGTACTGCAACCTTATGGCAGACACATCAGACACTTTTGACACATTTTTGGGACCATTGGCCTTTTTATAGCGATCAGTGCTATAAAAATGCATTGATTACTGTAAAAATGTCACGGGCAGGGAAGGGGTTAACACTAGGGGGCAATAAAGGGGTTAATTATGTTCCCTCATTGTGTTCTAACTAAAGGGGGGGTGGGACTGACTAGGGGAAATGACAGATCGCTGTTTATACATTGTATGAACATACGATCAGTCATTTCTCCCCCTGAAAGAACCGGGAGCTGTGTTACACACACAGCTCCTGGTTCTTGTTCTGTCACGAGCGATCGCGGGTGCCCGGCGCGCCCCTAGTGGCTGCAATGCAAAATCACGTTATATTACGTGATTTTGCGCAGCCGAGCCGACCTGCCACTGCAAAACTACAGTGGGCGGTGGGCAAATGGTTAATGAGAGAAAACAACAATTACATTGTATATCACTCAAGTCATAGGGCTGTAATACAGGTAAAACAAGGCTCAAAAAAACAAACAAAAAAACACTGAAATTCCAATAGTAATAAAACACTGATTAGTGTGGCAACCGAAGCATTTCATTTCAGAGCTTGATCCATGAGTCAACAAGAAGTGGTGTGCTGGCTCTCATGGATGCTAACAATGATAAACCAAGCATTGAGAGACAGAAGGAAAGACAGGAAAAGAAGAGTATAATAATGGGGGGGGGGGGTTGAAGGATAAGCGGGATCCTGGGGGTGTCAAGCAATCTATGGAATAGAGAAAACTTTAACTAGTTTTATCAGGATTCCATCAGGGATGAGTCCAAATCTGGATATAAGAAATGATCCATCCATGTTTGCCATAAGGCAGTATAAGCATTCTTCCTACCCAGCAATGTGCCTTAAATTTTAACATGGATCAAAGCTTGGGTAATCCTATTCTTTTTGATATGCTGCAAACTAGGGGATTTCCAAGCCTTTGCTTGGCCACAGTCATAGGCGTGCGCAGCCTATTAGGATGTGCACCCCCAAGCTCAATATTTACACTATATTAACAAAAGTATTGGGGCGTCTGCCTTTACACACACATTAACTTTAATGGCATCCCAGTCTTAGTCTGTAGGATTCAATATTGAGTTGGCCCACCCCTTGCCGCTATAACAGTTTCAACTCTCTGGGAAGGCTGTCCACTTAGGAGTGTGTCTATGCGAATGTTTGACCAATCTTCCACAAGCACATTTGTGAGGTCAGACACTGATGTTTTACGAGAAGGCCTGGTTCACAGTGTCCACTCTAATGTGAAGGCCAGTCAAGTTCCTCCACCCCAAACTCACTTATCCATGTCTTTATGGACCTTGCTTTGTGCACTAGTACAAATCATTTGGTAGGGGGGATTATGGTGTGAGGATATTTTTCAGTGGTTGGGCTTGGCCCCTTAGTTCCAGTGAAGGGAACTCTTAAGGCCCACATACCAAGACATACCAAGACATTTTGGGCAATTTCATGCTCCCATCTTTGTAGGAACAGTTTGGGGAAAGCCTTTTCTTGTACCAACAAGACTTGCACCAGTGAACAAAGCAAGGTCCATAAAGACATGGGGCCAGATTCTCAGCGGCGCTACGCCTGCGTAAATGGATATGCGCGGCGTAATTGTAAATGTGCGCCTGCGTATCGATGCGTGGTAAACACAGAACCACATACGAGAGAAAAAAAAATTCGTCTGGGCGGCGAAAATGCTTTAAGCTAGCGCGGCGTAGGCGCATAGTTACGCATCGAAAATATTCAGTTCCCATTGAATTAGCATGCAAATATGCAAATGAGGGAGATGCGCGGATTCCCGAAACTACGCGCGTTCGGCGTTGGCTACTCGTGGTGCGCGTAACTCGAAAGCCTTGAGTAAACATACCCCTCATAAAAGCACAGGTAACTTTGCACAAGATCGTGTGCAAGTCAGCTGGAGAGCAACTACAGCAGCACCATAACGGACGAGCTGAGCAATCACACTTACTGGACAACACATTCGTATGCCAACATGCCAGGGGCAGCCATGGTCTTATCACTACTAATGTATGCAGAGGAAGAGGAGCATAGAAGGAGGAGTAGTAGGAGGGGGGCACGTTAGAGGATCTACCGAGCGCGCATGAGCCTCTTTGGCATGGGTGATGAGGAGGTGTATCGCATCTTCAGATTCAGCCCTGCTGCCATCCTGGAAATAACCACAGCCCTGCAGGATGACATCACCAGCCAGACATACCGCTCACATGCACTGCAGCCACTGGTGAAGGTCCTGGCAACACTCCATTTCCTGGCCAGTGGATCATTCCAGCGTACAAGTGGAGTGGTGGCTGGGATGTCACAAACCAGCATAAGCAGATGTCTGCACCAGGTTGTCCCTGCAATCCTCAGACGCATGTCCAACCAGTTCATCAGACCCACCACTGAGCACCTGCGGCAGAAGGCAATGACAGATTTCTACAGAATTGACGGATTCCCACGCACCATCAGGGCCATTGATTGCACACATGTGGCACTCCAGCCCCCCAGTGCCACAGAGCACATTTACCGCAATCGGAAGCACTGGCATTCCATCATTCCATTCCGTACAGGTGATAGCCGATGCCAAATACCTCATATGGCACGTCCGTGCCAAAGACCCCGGGTCCAGCCATGACAGCTACATCTACCGTCAAAGCAACATCCTAGAAGATTTTGAGCAGGACATGTATGGGGACAGCTGGCTGGTTGGTGAGTGACATGGGTGGCAGGCATGACTGTCCCCCCCCATGATGCAAACATCACGAGGGGCACATGCATGACTAACATCCTCCTGTCTTTTCCCTTCCAGGTGACTCTGCATATGTACTGGGACCCCATCTCATGACTCCTTTCCGGAACCCCCAAACCAGAGGAGAGAGAAGATACAATGAAGCACATATCAAAACTCGTGCAGTGGTGGAGCGCACATTTGGCCTCCTGAAGTCCCGTTTCCGATGCCTGGATAAGTCTGGGGGGGCCCTATTGTATTCCCCCAACTTTGTGGGTCAGATCATTGGTGCATGTTGCATTCTGCACAACTTTGCCATGAGAAAGGGCCTGCAGATTGCCCTACGTGATGACCTGACCCCCCAACCACACAGCCCCCTCCGCCAGAGGAGACCCCGTCATCTGATGGAAGAGCAGTCAGGAGTTGCCTTGTGTTACGAATCTTTGACCGTTAAACACACACATACAGCATGGCACACAGACAATGCACGCGTGTACACCACTGTGGTCCCTAGCACACACATCCACATCACATTGGATTAGCCCAAGTCCAGCATGTCGGACTTGGGAGCAGCAACGCCACGTCAAGGCCCCAATGATGTTGCTGTCCATTCATACACCATTCACACAGCCGTGGGGATAACTTCTCCCCAACGGCCGAGGGTGACACCCCTTATTGGCAGGAGTGCCACCCCCTCACATTCACACACCATTCACACTGCACCGTGTGCAGTATCCAAAAAATAAATAAAAGCTCTTATCCAGAGCATAATATAAAAATAAAAAAGCTCTTATCCAGAGCATAATATAAAAATAAAAAAGCTCTTATCCAGAGCAAAATAATAAGAAATCAAAAAATGAATGGGCCTGGCGGGGGCTCCGCCTGGTGCCACGGCTCCTGCCCCTCACTTGCCTGGGGGCAGCCACAGGTGGGGGGGGTAGCAGGTGGAGGAGGAGCATCCCCACGTCCCTCCCTGGCTGCCTGCATGCCCTCCAGGGCAACCGCTATGCGGGTCTGCACAGCAGTCTGCTCCTCGACAGCAAGGCGCAGGGCATGAACCTCCCCCACAAGGTCGGAGGTGTTCGCCTGCAGCTCCCCCAGGCTGGTCAGCGTTGCTGCGCTGTTGACAGCAAGATCTTGAATGGCATCTGTAATGTGTCCCGAGGATGCCAGGCTGTCGGCCAGGCACCTCATCTCCTCCACGACCTCTGACAGGTGCCGATTTTGCTGGTCCTGCTGTCTGGCCAGCTGTTCCGGCAGGACATTGGATACACCCCTGGTCTTGCACGTTGCCTTCCGGGGAGTGGCAGGGGACCGGGCATAAGGGGAGGATGTTGAGGGGCCGGAGATGAGGGGGGGGAAACAGAGGGACTGGAGAGGTTGGGGGGGGCACTGAGGGGTTCGCTAAAGATGGAGGGATAGCCTGGGCTGGTCCGGGTAACCCATCATCCTTCTCCACAACAACATAGAGGTCCTGGTCCTGGACTACGACACCCTCCTCAACCACCTCCTCCGTTGAGGTGTGCCCACTTCCCTCCAAGTCCTGTTCCAGGGGGGCAGCCATAGGGACTGGATCTTCGGGGGTTGGATCCTGACGGGCCCTGGCATCAACAGATGGCCCCGCTCCCTCCTGCACATCTGTGGATGACACAAAAGATGCCCATGTTGGTGGACCCACACACTTGGCACATGTTCCCTTCCACCCCCATACATGTACACAACAGATAGAATATAAAACACACTTACCTGTCCTCAGGGCTGGCTTTTGTGACTCATAGCCCCCAACTCCCTCAACCTGCTCCGTCTGCAGGCAGCGGGCAACCACCTTCTCCTCCTCAGTCAGGTGGACGTTGCAGGGTGGGCCCCCTCCAGTGCCCCTGGCATGCCGAGCTATGGTAGCCAGCTTGCCCTTCACGAGACGCCGCAGGTCATTCATTTTCTTTTGAATGTCCTGCGGTGTCCGGACCTCATGAGAGAGGGCATTGACCTGGCACGCGACCTTCATTAAGATCTGATCCCTCCGGGACTTGCTGGTCCGGGCACTGTCAGCACCATGGAGCCGCGAGTCATATTTCTCCATTGCCCTCACGACAATGATGGCCCTCTCCTCTGGGGAGAAATTTTTCTTCCTCCTCTCCTTAACAGCAGTTGTCATCTTGTCCAGCACAAACTTTGGCCGTCACTATCAAAAAAATGTGAGACGTTTGCGCTGCACGGGCGCATGTGTGGGTGCATTATATACCCTGCGCCGGAGAATCGTAGGGAGGCTTTGCGCATGCGCAGAAGGCATCCACGTCACGGCGCGGGTCAACCACGTCACGGCGCGGGTCATCCACGTCACGGCGCATGCTCCGTTCGTCCCGGCCTGCATTTGCATGGGGTCACACTTCATTACAATGCAACACGCCAACTTCGCTCCTACATTGGATTTGCGCCGGATTACGCCGATGGTTTTACGTGACGCAGGCGCATCTTGGAGCGCATTTACTTAGGGAATACGGTACTTGCCACTCCGTGTTACGTCGGCGTAGTGCATCTGAGATGCGCAACGCCTGCATAATTAGGCGCGCATCTACGAGAATCTGGCCCATGGACTAAGCTACTGTAGGGTGGTGGAAAATTTACTTCAAGTGCAAAAATTCACATTATAATAGTTACTAAAACATATAGAATTAAGTGTAACAATCTAAAAAAAAACAAAATTCAAAAGTGCTATAATGGTGTGAACCTCCCAACTAAAAAGTTGTTGCACTTAATGTTAATTTGTATGCAATTATCTGTATAGGGGTTTCCACCATCCTTGCTAAGTTTAAAAAAAAAAACATATGTCTTATTCTGATTTTGACTATGGAACGCTTTACCGACCAGTATTCGGTTGGAGGAGAACCACCTCGCATTCAGGAGAAAGATCAAGACTCATCTCTTTTGATTTCAAAAGAGAAAGGAACAACAAGCGCCCAGAGGCGATTAAATTCGCATGTGTTGCGCTATACAAGTTTTTCATTCATTCATTCATTCATTGATGTGTATTACATGTGAAATCACAAATCACTGGAATCATTGCACTTGAAGTTAATCTGCATGGCAAATATCTATAGGAGGGGTTCCACCATCCCTGCTAAGTTTAATTTTGTTATGTCTTTTTTCAGTCTGATGTGTATTATATGTTGATGTACATATCACAGAGTCTGGTATTGTGATGATATTTAAGTTTATTGAGATGTTCATACATTAGAGGGTTCCATAATCATTGTTATGTTATTGATTAGTAAGTTAGCGCTACATTTTTTTTTGTGGTGTGGGAACACATAACAGCGCTTAGAAGTAAGCACATTTTTTATTTTACCTCCAGTAGTTTATTGTAAATAGTAGTGTTGTGATTACCTATTATACTAAATATTGGCATGTGGAATTAATAAACATAGCCGGAATTTAATTGTGCCCACCAGGCCGACCCCTGTGGATGATGTGCCTGTCTGCTGAGTTTACAGTGCAAGGATGGGCATTGATTGGCAGCACTGATGGGAACTGATTGGCAGCATTGATAGGTAGCATTCATGGGCACTGATAGACAGCACTGATTGGCAGCACCAATGGGCACTGATAGGTGACACTAATTGGCAGCACTGATGGCCACTGATTGGCAGCACTGAATGGCCACTGATAGGTGGCACTGGTTGGCAGAACTAACCGGCCACACTGATGGGCACTGATAGGCACTGCTTAGTGGCACTGATTGTCACTCATTGGCAGCACTAATTGTTTTACTAATTATTATTACACAAAGATAACCCAAGTAAATACAAAATGCAATTTTTAAATGATGCAGGCAAAGAAACTGTCCAAACCAGCCTGGCTTTATGTGAAAAGTAATTGCCCTCTAAATCTAACAACTGGTTGTGCCACCCTTGGAGGTAACAACTGCAACCAGGGATTTGCGATAACTGGCAATGAGTCTTTCACATTGCTGTGGAGCAAATTTGTCCTACTCTTCTTTGCAGAATTGTTTTAATTCAGCCACATTGGAGGGTTTACATGAATGGTCTGTGTAGGATAGTGATACAGCATCTCAATTGGATTTAAGTCCAGGCTTTGACTAGGGCACTCCAAAACCTAAATGTTGCTTTGTTTGAACCATTTGGAGATGGAATTGCTCTTGTGTTTTAGATCATTATCCTGCTGCATAACCCAATTGCACTTGAGCTTGAAGTCACAAACTTATGGAAGAGCCCTGGGGCCATCATAAAAAAAAAATATACAAAATTCTGAGATTAAATCTCAGAATTCTGAGATTAAAACTCAGAATTCTGAGTTTCAAAGTCAGAATTCTGAGATTAAATCTCAGAATTCTGAGATTCAAAGTCAGAATTCTGAGATTAAATCTCAGAATTCTGAGATTTAATCTCAGAATTCTGAGTTTCAAAGTCAGAATTCTGAGATTAAATCTCAGAATTCTGAGATTCAAAGTCAGAATTCTGAGATTAAATCTCAGAATTCTGAGATTAAATCTCAGAATTCTGAGTTTCAAAGTCAGAATTCTGAGATTAAATCTCAGAATTCTGAGATTAAATCTCAGAATTCTGAGATTAAATCTCAGAATTCTGAGTTTTTTTTTAAGCATAGTTATCTATATTAGGAGGATTTTAGGAGCAATTAGCAATAATGTAGTAACACCCATAGACCATCATTCTGCAGACATACAAGTCTTGTGCTCTATATATGGATCTGTAAATCTATCTTAGTTACAGAACACAGTATGGTGAAGCAGGCAGTGCTGGGCTCTCTGGTTCCTCTACTGTATTCATAGTTCCTTTGCTGAAAACATAAAGAGAGATGCTGAAAACGATTGTATTGTGTGTGTAGGGGGGGGGGGGGTTGGGATTGAAGACACAGCTTCTATAGATAAAAGAACACAATGCACCCAACTTTTAGGAAACATTGCACTCTTACCCCAACATGAGGGAATTGTGAGCACAATGTGTGTCTTTGTTCAGACTGGAGGGATGTTGAAAACGAGTATATTGTGTATTTGGGGGTGGGGGTAATGAAACAGCTTCCATAGATAACTTAACACAATGCACCCCAACTTTTGGAAAATCACACTATTGCCCCAACATGACAGGTTTGCATTGTTTGAGAAATAGCTCAAGGCATAGAGAAATGGTCTCTGGTGTGTGATGTTTTGTGAGTTCGAATCCAGGAAAGAGCACAATTTTTTTTTAAGTTTATATATACATATTATTTTATACATTACTTTTAGATTAAATAGGGATGTCCCAATACCAATATTAGCAAATCAATATATTGAAAATATATATTAAAAAAAAAATAATAATTAAGATCTGAGCTGGATTCGAACCCTAAAAGTCATACTCATGGAAGACTGTTCATCTAGCCATTTAGCTACTGACCAAGACATGAATCTCAATTGTTTTTTTAGGTTCAGTATGTGGTGCATTCTCTGTAAGAATTCGTCCAGACATGTAATTGCTATGATCAAGCCGTTCTGACCATAAAAACACATTGTCCTTCTGCTTTGTAGCCATTCACAAATCTCTCATGTTGGTGTAACAGTGCAATGTTTCCTAAAAGTTGGGGTGCATTGTCTTCTGTTATCTATGGAAGCTGTGTCTCCCCCCCCTACTCACACACAGAATACACTCGTTTTTAGCATGACTCATTATGTTACAGCAGATGACAGCAAACTGAGGAACTATAATACAGTAGAGGAACCATAGAGCCCAGCAATGCCTGCTTCACCATACTGTGTGCTGTAACTAAAATAGATTTACAGATCCATATACAGAGCACAAGACTTGTATGTCTGCAGAATGGGGGTCTGTGGGTGTTACTACATTATTCTTGATTGTTCCCTAAAATCCTCCTAATATAGATTACTATATTTAGAAACTCAGAATTCTGAGATTAAATCTCAGAATTCTGACTTTTAATCTCAGAATTCTGAGATTTAATCTCAGAATTCTGACTTTGAAACTCAGAATTCTGACTTTGAAACTCAGAATTCTGACTTTGAAACTCAGAATTCTGAGATTTAAAGTCAGAATTCTGAGATTAAAAGTCAGAATTCTGAGATTAAAAGTCAGAATTCTGAGATTAAATCTCAGAATTCTGAGTTTCAAAGTCAGAATTCTGAGATTAAAAGTCAGAATTCTGAGATTTAATCTCAGAATTCTGACTTTAAATCTCAGAATTCTGAGTTTCAAAGTCAGAATTCTGAGTTTCAAAGTCAGAATTCTGAGTTTCAAAGTCAGAATTCTGAGATTAAATCTCAGAATTCTGAGATTAAATCTCAGAATTCTGAGATTAAATCTCAGAATTCTGAGTTTCAAAGTCAGAATTCTGAGATTAAAAGTCAGAATTCTGAGATTAAAAGTCAGAATTCTGAGTTTCAAAGTCAGAATTCTGAGATTAAATCTCAGAATTCTGAGATTAAATCTCAGAATTCTGAGATTAAAAGTCAGAATTCTGAGATTAAATCTCAGAATTCTGAGTTTCTAAATATAGTAATCTATATTAGGAGGATTTTAGGGAACAATCAAGAATAATGTAATAACACCCACAGACCCCCATTCTGCAGACATACAAGTCTTTTGCTCTGTATATGGATCTGTAAATCTATTTTAGTTACAGCACACAGTATGGTGAAGCAGGCATTGCTGGGCTCTATGGTTCCTCTACTGTATTATAGTTTCTCAGTTTGCTGTCATCTGCTGTAACATAATGAGTCATGCTAAAAACGAGTGTATTCTGTGTGTGAGTAGGGGGGGGAGACACAGCTTCCATAGATAACAGAAGACAATGCACCCCAACTTTTAGGAAACATTGCACTGTTACACCAACATGAGAGAATTGTGAATGGCTACAAAGCAGAAGGACAATGTGTTTTTATGGTCAGAATGGCTTGATCATAGCAATTACATGTCTGGACCAATTCTTACAGAGAATGCACCACATAATAAACATAAAAAAACAATAGAGATTCATGTCTTGGTCAGTAGCTAAATGGCTAGATTAACAGTCTCCCATGAGAATGACTTTTAGGGTTCGAATCCAGCTCAGAGCTTAATAATTTTATTTTTTTTAATATATATTTTCAATATATTGATTTGCTAATATTGGTATTGGGACATCCCTATTTAATCTAAAAGTAAAGTATAAAATAATATGTATATATAAACTTAAAAAAAAAGTGTGCTCTTTCCTGGATTCGAACTCACAAAACATCACACACCAGAGACCATTTCTCTATGCCTTGAGCTATTTCTCAAACAATAGAAATCTCTCCTGTTGCGGCAATAGTGTGATTTTCCAAAAGTTGGGGTGCATTGTGTTAAGTTATCTATGGAAGCTGTTTCATTACCCCCACCCCCAAATACACAATATACTCGTTTTCAACATCCCTCCAGTCTGAACAAAGACACACATTGTGCTCACAATTCCCTCATGTTGGGGTAAGAGTGCAATGTTTCCTAAAAGTTGGGTGCATTGTGTTCTTTTATCTATAGAAGCTGTGTCTTCAATCCCAACCCCCCCCCCCCTACACACACAATACAATCGTTTTCAGCATCTCTCTTTATGTTTTCAGCAAAGGAACTATGAATACAGTAGAGGAACCAGAGAGCCCAGCACTGCCTGCTTCACCATACTGTGTTCTGTAACTAAGATAGATTTACAGATCCATATATAGAGCACAAGACTTGTATGTCTGCAGAATGATGGTCTATGGGTGTTACTACATTATTGCTAATTGCTCCTAAAATCCTCCTAATATAGATAACTATGCTTAAAAAAAAACTCAGAATTCTGAGATTTAATCTCAGAATTCTGAGATTTAATCTCAGAATTCTGAGATTTAATCTCAGAATTCTGAGATTTAATCTCAGAATTCTGACTTTGAAACTCAGAATTCTGAGATTTAATCTCAGAATTCTGAGATTTAATCTCAGAATTCTGACTTTGAATCTCAGAATTCTGAGATTTAATCTCAGAATTCTGACTTTGAAACTCAGAATTCTGAGATTAAATCTCAGAATTCTGAGATTTAATCTCAGAATTCTGAGATTTAATCTCAGAATTCTGACTTTGAATCTCAGAATTCTGAGATTTAATCTCAGAATTCTGACTTTGAAACTCAGAATTCTGAGTTTTAATCTCAGAATTCTGAGATTTAATCTCAGAATTCTGAGATTTAATCTCAGAATTCTGAGATTTAATCTCAGAATTTTGTATATTTTTTTTTTATGATGGCAAACTGATGGCTGGACATTCTCCTTTAGGATTTTCTGGTAGAGCTCAGAATACATGGTTTATGGGCAATTATGGGGCATAGCAGCCCCAGACCATCACGCTACCACCACCATGTCTAACTGTTGTTATGATGTTCTTGTTATGAAATGCTTTATTGGTTTTATGCCAGATGTAACGGGATGCACACCTTCCAAAAAGTACATTTTTTTGTCTCTTCAGTCCACAGAATATTTGCCTAAAAGTCTTGGGGATAATCAAGATTTTTTTTGTCAATGTGAGATGAGCCTTTGTGTTCTTTTTGGTAAGCAGTGCTTTGGCCTTGGAACTCTCCCATGGATGTAATTATATATCAGACAGGAGGCTCATATCTTATGCATTAACTTTCTTTATTAATGCCCATAGCAGACATATTTATCTTTCTTTAATCAGTTTTAATGTAAACAATTTCTCAAATAAACTACCACTCCCAGCAGTCCCGAGAACCTAAGCCACACCCAGGTCAGTGGCCTCTATATAATGGACTGCCTCCAATGGTTCCTCCTCTTTCTTTCTGCTCATGGCATGAGATAAGTACTTTCCATATATATTGTTCTTGTGATATTGTTTTGCGACATTCAGGAAGGATGAGGGGAGATTTTGCCCCCTGATACCTTCCCAGTTCGATTTTGCTGTTTTTCTTTTGTTTTCTCTGTTTTATTTTATATATTTGCATGTATATTTTGTACCAGGTATTATTGTTGCTGGTGTTTTTCCTGACGCTGTGTGCACGCCTCTCGTGTCGGGGAGTCCCCCCCCCCCGACGCGGGAGTGTTGTCCCTTGCTTGTCCCCACACCGCTCTCCATCCCCTCGCCGGGCGCCGTCCCCAGGCGCCGCCGTCTTACTTCCCTCCCTTCTCCTCACAAATCTCTTCGTGCGCGGGCGGGGGCGGAGCTTTCGCCGCTCGCCGCTCGACCAATCAGCTCCTGGGGACGTAGTCTCGCGAGACTTTGTCCTCGGGTCGCAAGGGATCTCGGGCTCCCCTCCCCTCCGCCAGTTCCGACGGTGGGGCGGAAAGGATAGGAGCCTGTCCCTGCACGACCCTGCATATTGGTACACGCTGCTAGGTCCTGTTAGTGAAACAGATACTTGGGGAAATTGGATAGAGCCTGGCCCTGCGCGGCCCTACGAATCGGGACAATCGCTCAGGCTTGGAAAAAAAGTGTATAAAGGGGCGCTGGATGCACAAAATCAATACAAGGTATGTTATAACTATGTATACTCAAATGCATATGTGTACATTAAATTATGTAGTCAAACAAAAAAAACATCAAAAGTGATAATTATTGTGAACTAGTGTCCATACAGTAAAGTGCAGAGGAAGTCCCAATAGTGCTATGCGATAAGCACCCAATGGCAAATCACAGCCAAGGTAGCGTATAAATTGCAGTTCAGGAACCACCACCAAATTGTTGCACCCGATGTGATCAATAGAAATGGCTCCTTACCAATAACAATGGACTCTTTTAATTAAAAAAGAAGTCATAAACCGCTTTTGTCAATGGGATGACTCAGAACGATCCGGATAGGCAAATCAGATGATCCAATATTCATATGTATGAGAGCCATAGAAATAGAAAGGCAATCATAGTGAAGTATTGTTTATTAAAACATAATATAAAAAGTAACACGCCAAATGGCTGCTTACTTGGGTTGTGCCCTGATCCCGGCACTGAGGCTTGTTGCGTATATTCGATATCCAATCGAACGCGTGGATACGGAGAAGGATCGGTGGTCCGTCGCGCTGCTAGTCCCACTAGCCGGCGTGCATTCCACCATCGGAAACCAGCGGACCCGGAAATCGGAAGTGGTATAGGAATGCGTGACTGGTTAGCGCCTCGACGTACGTTTCGTAAGTTTACGTCATCAGGAAGCGTCGCGACGGATTTTCGGTCCTTCTCCGAATCCACGCTGATTTCCGACGGTAGAACGCACGCCGGCTAGTGGGACTAGCAGCGCGACGGACCACCGATCCTTCTCCGTATCCACGCGTTCGATTGGATATCGAATATACGCAACAAGCCTCAGTGCCGGGATCAGGTCACAACCCAAGTAAGCAGCCATTTGGCGTGTTACTTTTTATATTATGTTTTAATAAACAATACTTCACTATGATTGCCTTTCTATTTCTATGGCTCTCATACATATGAATATTGGATCATCTGATTTGCCTATCCGGATCGTTCTGAGTCATCCCATTGACAAAAGCGGTTTATGACTTCTTTTTTAATTAAAAGAGTCCATTGTTATTGGTAAGGAGCCATTTCTATTGATCACATCAGGTGCAACAATTTGGTGGTGGTTCCTGAACTGCAATTTATACGCTACCTTGGCCGTGATTTGCCATTGGGTGCTTATCGCATAGCACTATTGGGACTTTCTCTGCACTTGACTGTATGGACACTAGTTCACAATAATTATCACTTTTGATGGTTTTTTGTTTGTATAATAGACTACATAATTTAATGTACACATATGCATTTGAGTATACATAGTTATAACATACCTTGTATTGATTTTGTGCATCCAGCGCCCCTTTATACACTTTTTTTTCATTTGTATTTTCACACACTGAAAATTTTCTAGGTGGCAGCTCACAAACTGGTATATTTAAATATATTTAGGTTGTTCACTTGTTATTCTACCCATTAATTGGGAGAACCAACATTTTCTTTTTCCGTGGCGCAAACTTTACACATTTCTCTACACAATCGCTCAGGCTTACAGACATACTGTTAAGCAGCAGCTTAAAACCTATTCAGGTACTCTTCACCCCTATTTAAGACGGTCCGATCTCCTGGCCTAATCTAACTATCCTTGGGACAATTGCCCAGTCCACCTCAGAGCCACTATCTATATAGAAACTACTGTTTCCAACAGCAAATATTTGAGAGCTGGTTGTCAAATTTTCCGCCAGGAAAATTCTGATCGTATGCATGCAATTCTGACGCACAAAAAAACATGCATGCTCGGAATCAATTTTATGCATGCTCGGAATCATTGAACTTAATTTTTCTCGGCTCATTGTAGTGAGTCATTGACCGTCACTGTGTTCTTGACGGTCAGAATTTTAGACATTTGTGTGACCGTGTGTATGCAACACAAGTTTGAGCCAAAATTCAGTCGGAAAAAATCCACGGTTTTCTTGTCGGAATTTCCGATTGTGTGTATGCGGCATAAGTCCTAGAATGGTCTGTTCAGTCTATGCACAGGGAGCGCAAAACACAATGTAGCCCACTACAATGATAGGTGAAAAACAGACATCAATGCATTCTTATGGAAAAATGGAAAACATCTATTTTCATCTGTTTTTATCTGCTTCAGTCAACATAAGCTTTTTTGAAAGGATGAAAGCCCTATTGCATCAGTCTTTTAATTGGTTGTTAGGAGCAACCAGTTGTTGTAGGGGGGGTTGGGCAGTATATACAGTGAGGGGGCAGTCTATACAGACAGGCTTTCTCACTTGTCAGCGCTTACTGTCATTGTCAGCTTTTAAATGCAATTGTCGGCTTTCTTTTCTTTTGGAGCTGTCATTGGGGGGGGGGGTTGGGGCAAAGAAAGGCAGGAGAGCAGTATAGCAGTATATACAGTGAGGGGGCAGTCTCTACGGACATGCTCCCTCACATGCTGACGCTGACTGTCAGGCGGCGTACACATGATCGAATTTGTCCGCTGGCAATGGTCCGACGGACCATTTCAGCAGACAAATCCGATCATGTGTACGAGCTAGAGGACAGGTTTGACCATCGGACAAATTTCAAAGCATGCTTTGAAATTTGTCCGCTACAAACCTGTCCGTCGGATCCGTCCGCTGGTTAGTACACTAACCAGCGGACATATCTTCCCGCACATGCGTCGAATGGATTCGACGCATGCGCAGAAGCATTTTACCTCCGGGTTTGGTGATGTGGCGGCATCAACGTCACCGCCACGTCACCGCGCTGTCTGCCGGCCGGGATTTTGGTTTGATGGTGTGTACAGCCATCAGACCAAAACAGCCCGGTGGACATATCCGATGGAAACGGTCCGTCGGACCATTTCCATCGGATAAATTTGATCGTCTGTATGCGGCCTCACTGTCAGCTTTTATATGTAATTGTCGGCTATCTTTTTTCTATACTTCATAGCGCTGAGAGCTGTAAAAAAAAAGACATTCCTCAGTGCAGAGAGATAGAGAAGAATAGAGATACAATGTAACTCTTGGTTCTTTTAGATGAAAGGGATGAACTTCGGTCTGTAAATGAGGGCAGCTTAACCACTTTAATACTAAGGGCCAGATTCAGGTAGATGGGCGCATCTTTATTCTTGAGTAACGTTTCTCCTTTACGTTACTCCGCCGAAATTTTAGGAGAAAGTACTGTATTCACAAAGCACTTGCTCCTAAAGTTGCGGCGGCGTAGCGAAAATGGGCCGGCGGAATTCAAATTGGGCGGGTAGGGGGCGTGTAGTATTTAAACTAGGCGCGATCCCGCTGCGAACGCACTGCGCATGCGCCGGCCGTCAATGTATCCCAGTGCGCATGCTCCACATTAGGACAGTGTTTTCTACGTGAACGTCAATGACGTCAATCCCCATTCACGGACGAGTTACGGAAATGATGTGAAACTTTTTCAATTCGACGCGGTCACGACGGCCATACTTAACATAGGATACGCATGCTTTTTGTTGCTTTATCTTTACGCCGGGAAACCCCTTACGGAAACATCATAAAGTGACTGCGTCGGGCCCGCGTACGATCGTGAATTGGCGTATCTCGCTGATTTACATATTCTCGGCGTAAATCAGCGGGAACGCCCCTAGCGGCCATTTTAAAATTGCAGTTCCGATACGATGGCGAAATACAATTACGCCGCTCGTATCTGAACTCAATCCCGGCGTATCTTGCTTTCTTAATACAGAAAACAGATACGACGGCGTAGGTAAGAAGTTACGCGGCTTATCTACAGATAAGCCGCGTAACTTCTACCTGAATCTGGCCCTAAGCCTTTTTGTTGACACTTGTTGCTTACAATTCAGTATTTCTTGCTAGAAAATTACTTAGAACCCCCAAATATTATATGTATTTTTTTTAGCAGAGACCCTAGAGAACAAAATGGAAATCTTTGCAATATTTTATGTCACACTATATTTGCACAGCGGTCTTTCAAACACAATTTTTTGGGGAAAAAATACACTTCAATGAATTTAAAAAAAATAAAAACAGTAAAGTTTGCCATTTTATTTGCATAAAGTGAAAGATGATTTTACCCTGCGAAAAGCAAATTTTATTCAAAGCAAAAAAATGGTGATTCTCATTTTATCCAGAATTGTGCAGCTCTAATGTAAACCACAATGTTACTTAAGATATTAACCACTTCCCTACGGCCGTACGACTATATACGGCCGCAGGGTGGTTCTAATTCTCCGGGGGGCCATGTTTTCACGGCAGCCCCTTTCTTCGTTCCCAGCGCGCGCTTCAGAGTGCACAGCGGGGAACTTCTGTACTGGCCGTGTCCCTTGGACACAGCCAATCACAGATCGCCGCGAACGGCCAATCAGAGTGGCCATTTGCGATGCGATTTGTGCGGCGAATGAGAGATGATCTCATATGTAAACATATGAGATCATTTCTCATTGCCGGCTCTCACAATGACAGCGTCCTGTCATAGAGAGAGGAGACCAATCTGTGTTCCTTGTACATAGGAACACAGATCGGTCACCCCCCCTCCCCCCACAGTTAGAACACAATGCAGGATACACACTTAACCCCTTCCTCACCCCCTAGTGTTAACCCCTTCCCTGCCAGTCACATTTATACAGTAATTAGTGCATATTTATAGCACTGATTGCAGTATAAATGTGAATGGTGCCAAAAATGTGTCAAAAGTGTCCGATGTGTCCGCCATGATGTCGCAGTCGCAATAAAAATCGCAGATCGCCGCCATTACTAGTAAAAAAAAAATAATAAGAAATAATAATTCTGTCCCTTATTTTGTAGGCACTATAACTTTTGCGCAAACCAGTCGCTTATTGCGATTTTTTTTTTTTTTTTTTTACCAAAAATATGTAGAAGAATACGTATCGGCCTAGACTGATTTTTTTTTTTTTTAAATTGGGCTATTTTTTATAGCAACAAGTAAAAAATATTGTATTTTTTTTCAAAAATTGTCGTCCTTTTATGTTTATAGCGCAAAAAAAAAAAAAAAAAACGCAGAGGTGACCAAATACCACCAAAAGAAAGCTCTATTTGTGGGGAAAAAAGGACGCCAATTTTGTTTGGGAGCCACGTCGCACAACCGCGCAATTGTCAGTTAAAGCGACGCAGTGCCGCAAGCTGAAATTTCATCTGGTCAGGAAGGGGGTATACATGCCCATTAAGGAAGTGGTTAAGTGGATGTAAAAAACTGATAAAAAAAATGATGTACACTTTTCTGTTTTTTCTTTGAAAACACATGACTGAACTCATGGAACAAATTGAAGGCATGTGTGAAAGGAGCCTAATGCTCCGTACACACGATCGGAATTTCCTTTGGGATGAACTCAGAGGTAATTCCATTCAAGCTGTCCTGCATACACACTGTCACACCAAATTCCGACAGTCCAAAACGCGGTGACGTACAACACTACGACTTACCTGGAAAAATTAAGTTCAATGCTTCCGAGCATGCGTCGACTTGATTCTGAGCATGCATGTTTTTTTCTCCGTCGGAGTTCCATACAGTCAAACAGGATTTCCGATTTTTTTAATCGGAAAAAATGTTCTCTTTCTAATGTAAAAACTCAGATGGGGCACACACACGTTCGGAATATCCGGTGAAAAAATTCCATCTGACTTTTTCCATCGGAAATTCCGATGGTGTGTACAAGGCATTACAGTACTGTAGCACAACACAACCCTGTGTTTAGCACTCTATAGCACTGTAGAGAAATGAACACTGTATAGAACACATTATCAGCTCCCCATATCTACTCCAACACATACTGGGAACCCTGCCTTTATTGTGAAGGGAATGGCACATATCAAAGCCCTGTATTTGTCCTTTCTAAGCCAATAAGCAAACAGATTTCGTTCTTCTCAAACTTATGCTCGACCCAAACCCAAACCTCATCCTAACTTACAACCAATGTAAGACAGGCGTTGATGCTGAACACCAGTGTAATGCAAGCATTAATACTGGCTACGAATGTATAGTAGGTATTGCCACTGATCACTATTGTCATTGACCACTGGGTGTATATTATCAATACACTTTCATTTTATCCTTGTGGCATTCACACACTCTTAGATAGTGTGGCCAGGGAAACAGACTGTCTTCCAGCTTCTAGCTGGAGCTGGCTTCAAGCTGAACATTGCACTGACAGTGACTGCTGTGCTTCAGCTGTGCTGCATTTGGCTGGGCTTCAGTGCTTCATATAGCATCCGCCCTGATTATGCCACTGGTCCTGGGGGAGCAAGACCAAAATCTGGGGAGGCATAGCCCACCCCAGAACCCCCTTACAACTGGCCCTGCTGACCACCAATGTAACAGACATCGACAGTGATCACCAATATAAAGTGAGAATTGACACTGAAATGAATGCTAGTATTTATTCTGATCACCAATTACATTTCGAATGGGCTGAATTTGCACAACACCAAAAGTAATGCATGGACTGTATTTGGAAACTCATTGCAACTGCAGGAACTGTGTTTGTGACCTGCGTTTAGGGGTATCATTACATTACTATTGACACCTACTGAAAATCACATCCCCAGTACGTTTTGAACTCAGTTTGGGACACATGCATGGAACACAGGTTTCCTGCACTGTATTCTGATAAGAACTGTCCCCAAGGGCTGGTTCACACCAGATTCATTCCAATGCAATTTAAATCTGCACCAAAAATGCCTGCACTGTGTTTTCCATGTATTCCAATGGCCCTAGCTCAAGTGCAGTCATTTTCAGTACAGTCAACAAAGTAGAACCTGCTGCATTTTTTCTGTATGGAAAACATCTGGGATGCATGCACCAGAACGCATGTAAATGCAAAAAAATTGCACCGAAATGCACATTGTCTTGAGAATTATCTAGTGTTAAATTATTATAAAGAGGAAAGAAATGCACTGGAACACATTGAAAATGCATAAACAATGCATAAAAAATCATCAAAATTTATGCAAACATGTATCTGGAATGCAGAAATTGTGGTGTGAACCAGTCCTTATTAAGGTATTTCTAATGCCTCTTTTTCAATTTTGGATGTTACTGAATACTAAGTGAACATGTTATTTAAAAGCTTCCATTTATTTTTAAATCAAAATAACATGTTACACCAACCTGCTCTGTGCAATGGTTTGGCATACAGCAGCCCGATCCTCCTTTTCTCAGGTCCCCCACCGGAGCTCCTGGTTCTTCTTCTTTCTATGGTGGCTCACTCCCAAGATGCTCAGTTTGCATATATTGACACAGACATAAGGGCTTGGTCCCACCTCCCGCTCCCTCATCATAGGATTTGATTGACAGGAGCCAATGGATCACACTGCTATCGATCTGTCCAGTGAGGAGGGGCAGAGCCAGGAGAGCTGTTGTTCTTGTGCACAGAAAAGCTGGAGAAAAATCAGGCACAGGTAAGTAAAAGACGGGGTATGGAGGATCCTCTGCAACAGAAGGTTTTTCTACCTTAAAGGGGTTGTAAACCATATTTAAAAAAAAAATAACAAACATTTCATTCTTATCTCCACTGTGCAGTTAATTTTTGCAGAGAGTGGCCTGATCTACCTCTTCTGGGGTCCCTCAGTGGTGCTGGTGGCTCCTCCCCGCATTGAGTGTCCACATTGGAGAAGACCGCTCCTTGGTGGACACCTGTGCGGGTGCGCTCCTGAGTCCCGCATCTGTGTCCATTTACACAGAATGCAGGACTCTGCCCGGGTCGGGTCATTGGATTTTATTGACAGCAGCGGGAGCCAATGGCTGTGCTGCTATCAATCTATCCAATCAAGACATGAGACACCAGCTAGAGAGGGTGTGCTTGTTTCCGGATAGAAGATGACAGCGTGCAGGTAATTAAAACGGGGGGGGGGGGGGCTGCACCACTACAGAAGGTTTTTCACCTTAATGCATAAAATGCATTAGGGTGAAAAATCATGAGGGATTACAAACCCTTTAACCACTTGACCACAGCCCCATTGTAAAAAGACATCCTCTTTTTAAAGATGGATATCTCGGTAACGGCAGCAGCTGCTGCCACAACCGAGATATCCATCTCTTCGGTGGGCGGTTCTGTCAATGATAACGGCAGCCTCCGCGGTGGATTTGCCGTGAGATCACCTTTATCGGTGGTGGGAGAGGAGCCCTCCCGCCGCTTTCCCATGCCCTCCGCCGCTTACCGGAGCCGTCGGTAGTGGCGGAGGCGATCGGGTCCTCTTGCTGGCTGTGTGGGGATGTGAGTGAGGGCAACATCACCCCAACCCGTCCCCATAGCTCTGCTGGGCGGAAGTGACGTCAAAACGTCAGTCCCGCCCAGCGTCTTAATGTAATAGGAATAAAAGTGATACATTTTTTTTTCAGTGTAAAAAATTATAAACGAAATAAAAATAAATAAGAAAACAAAAACAATTTTTTTTAAAGAGCCCCGTCCCGACGAGCTCGCGCACAGAAGCGAACGCATACGCGAGTAGCGCCCGCATATGAAAACTATATTCAAACCACACAAGTGAGGTATCACCGCGATCGTTAGAGCAAGAGCAATAATTCTAGCCCTAGACCTCCTCTGTAACTCAAAAAATGCAACCTGTAGAATTTTTTAAACGTCGCCCATCGAGATAAGGGTAAAAGTTTGACACCATGCCACGAGCGGGCGCAATTTTTAAGCGAGACATGTTGGGTATAATTTTACTCAGCATAACATTATCTTTCACAATATATAAAAAAAGCGGGTAACATTTATTGTTGTCTTATTTTTTAATTCAAAAAAGTGATTTTTTTCCAAAAAAAGTGCGCTTGTAAGACCGCTGCGCAAATACGGTGTGACAAAAAGTATTGCAATGACTGCCATTTTATTCTCTAGTGTGTTAGAAAAAAATATATATAATGTTTGGGGGTTTTACGTAATTTTCTAGCAAAAAAAAACAGTTTGAGTCTCGTATACAACGAATCTGAAAAACAAGCCCGGCGGTAAAGTGGTTAATGGCTAGAATGCATTAAAGCGGTATTTCACCCTAAATATAAGATCTCCCATGCGCTTCAGCATACTGGCGTCAGCGCCAGTATGCTGGGTTTTTTTTTTTTTTATAGCACACTTACTGTTTTATCGTAGAAATCCTTTTCTGTCCCCCGCGTTGGACGGCGCCAGTACAGCGCGTCACATCTTCCTAAGATACCCGATATGGACTCGGGTATTTCCGGCGCTATGCGGCGCCTGCGCACAGACCTAGGAGCTGACTGCGCAGGCGCCGTATTTCTCCGAAATAGGACTCGGAGAAATACGGCGCCTGCGCAGTCAGCTCCTAGGTCTGTGCGCAGGCGCCGCATAGCGCCGGAAATACCCGAGTCCATATCGGGTATCTTAGGAAGATGTGACGCGCTGTACTGGCGCCGTCCAACGCGGGGGACAGAAAAGGATTTCTACGATAAAACAGTAAGTGTGCTATAAAAAAAAAAAAAACCCAGCATACTGGCGCTGACGCCAGTATGCTGAAGCGCATGGGAGATCTTATATTTAGGGTGAAACTCCGCTTTAAGGTAAAAAACCTTAAAAGGAGAAGCTTGTTTGGCTGGACTTCTCCTATGGATCACAGGAGTGCAGTTTGTTTTGCACTTCTGTGACCAGTTTTCAGCAGAGAGGGGGCTGAAGTCCACTCTCTGCTGAAGTTACTGCTGTCAGTCCAGGCTCCACATCATCACAACCAGGGAGTCGGGATCTGCCAGGTCCCTGGACTGACACCCAGCTCAGCCTCTCAGTGAGCAGCTGAGAGCCTGAGCTGGCCACTCTTGCCCCCTCACAACCCAGTGATCCAATGAGCAGGGAGGGGCAGGGCAGAGAGCTGTGACTGACAGTCAACAACTCTCCGCTCAGGAAGCTGTGACAACCGAGCGTTTGGCAATGTTCGATCAGTCGGTTCTCAGTGTAAAAGGTGCCAGGGGACAGATGCAGCATCGGACCCATGCTGCATTCATCTAGGTAAGTATGAATCCTAAAAAAAATGCCTGACTTCTCTATTAAGACTTTAAAACCACTTTACATTTTCTACACTGTCTCTCTCAGTGACAATGGTCACCAGGACAAATACAAAATGTGAATTACACCTAATGGGGACACAGGCAGAAAAAAAAAATCACAGATTTAGCATTAGATACACTCTTAACATACTGATGGTAGACCAGTGAAATATTAAAGGAGTTTTAAAGGAAAAAAAAATGCCTTAAATTAATGTCTGCAAGGTAGACAGACAGAATAGTGTAATGATTCTGTTAAAAAACGAGTAAATACCTATTAAATTCCTTGATCTATATCACCTCCAGCATTCTAGTTTCTGTTCTCTCATTCACTTCCTGGTTTGTGGTGCTTGTTCATGTAAGAACTACATTTCCCAGTATGCATTGCGGCACGCCCAGTAATTCACACCTCCTTGAAGTCTCTAACACATAGAGAGCGTCCTGCCACACAGATATAGTTCCCAGGAGGGGGCGAGTACGTCACTGACCACCGCAGTAAAGCCTCCCTTCACGGTGGTCAGTAAAATCAGACAAGCAGGAAGTGAACAGAACAGAGAAGAAATAGAGCAACTTCTGAGCAAAAACGAACAAAGAGGAAGTGAAAAGAGGAATGTCTGCAGGTAAAGGATGCTTATTATGAAAAAAAAATGTTTCCCTTTTCAACCCCTTTAATAAGCCAACCTAATTTTCCATTTGGCAGTGACTACAGGGGTATGCTAAGACTTTAAATTCCTTACCACCTGGAGGGCTACAGACTTTCTAGATAAGAAAAACAGGCCGTTCCAATGAATAATTCCGATGTCCATCTACCAGAACAGTGCATATATTGTCTGCACAGGTTTCATTCAAAAAAGGTTAATATAAGTGATGGCCTCATTCAGCTGCAGAGTGCGTTTTCTGATCTCATGAAATGTATATTCATCTCTCATTTCTCCTGTAATTCCAGCTGTTATTGCCCAAGGCCAAATTTACATAAACCATTGTAAAATTATCATTCTCATCACCCAAAAATGAAAATATAGCTTGAAAGGATTAAGAGAAATGATTTTCTTTTAAGCAGAGATCAATTGTTCATATTGCTCTATGTACTGAATAAATGCTAAGAGGCAGACTTTGTAAGTAGTCATTTGTCCTGTAACATTTCTTCAGTGCAAGTGATATCATTTGTAATAATACCTGTTTTAGTCTTATCTGCATTACCATTTATGTGTACAATTATCCAGTCATAAGCAGACCAAATGATGATTCATAGGTTAGGAGCTAAAAGACTAAAGAGAAGATGTTTTAGAAAACACAGGCATAGCTCGGAAAACCTGTTTTTCTATTAAAGGGGAACTTAGTTGTATTTGAAAAACATGATTTATTTTTAAAAGGAATGTATACTGATTGTGTTCATATTTGTATCTTCATTTATAGCAGTCAGGTCTAAAAAATACAATAAAAAATATTTTAGGTCAGTTAAAGGGTTTGTAAAGGATTTTTTTTATCTTAATAGCTTCCTTTACCTTAATGCAGTGCTGTTTTCATATCCTCATTGTTTGTTTTTGCTCTCAAGTTGCTGTAATTCTTCTCTGATGTCCACACTTCCTGGTTGTCTGTTTCTTGATAACCACAGTACTGGGAGCTTTCTCTCTGTGGTCACTAATCAAGGAGGTGTGATGACTGTGTGTCTAAAACCCCACAGCACCAATCTGTTTCATTTTCCAAACCATCACTGCCCTGTATTGGCTATGTGGCACTATACAGCAGAGAAGCAGGAAACATGCAAAAACGAAACTAGAAACTAAAGGTACATTGTATGATTGATTTGTATCTATTTTTAATCGTTTTTAAAAGGAATCAGTTAACTATTATGTCTCTATACCCTGTAAACAGTCATTTCAGGAAAAAAAAAAATTCATTTACAACTCCTTTAATTATCAAATGTTGTATATACATGTTTTGTGTTCTTCTGTCCAGCCAGCAGGTTTATTAGCTCTAGCAGAAATGTCATTATCCAATACTTGCTAACCTCACAAATATGGCCCGGATTCACATACTGTACATCGGCGCATCTTTATGCCGCCGTAGTGTATCTTCTTTATGCTACGCCAGCGCAATGCAGAGAGGGAAGCATGGAATTCACAAAGCAAATGCTCCCAACGTTGCGCCGGCGTAGCGTAGGGTCGTAGGCGTAAGGCAGCATAAGTGGAAGTGGGCGTGATACATTTTAATGAAGTGTGACCCATGCAAATGATGGGCTGAGCTTCAGACAAGTACTTAAAATGAACTGCGCATGCATCGTACCTTGGACGTATCCCAGTGCGCATGCTCAAAATCACGTTGAAGAAACTGGCTAAGATACGTCGAATCACTGCCTACGACGTGAACGTAACCTACGCCCAGCCCTATTCGCGCACTACGTAAACTACGTAAAATTCAACGGCGTTCGTTCCCTGGTCCATACCTTTACATGAGTTGCGCCTCCAATATGGGGAATAACTTTATGCCGGACGTAACCCCTACGCAAATCGCTTAAAACATGCGACCTGGCGCAAGTACATTCGTGAATCGGCGTATCTCCCTCATTTGCATATTTGCATCGAAAATCAATGGGAGTGCCAAATGCGTCTAACGTAACTATGCGCCCACTATACACCGGCATAGGCAAGTTACGTCGGTCGGATGAAGTCAGTTTTTAGGCGTATCTTAGTTCTGTGGGCACGGCGCATATTTACACTTACGCGACGTATCTCGAGATGTGAATCCGGGCCTTTGTGTTTTCCCACCTCTCCATTTCATAATTCTGACAGTGATGCTTTATGTATGGGAAAAATATTTAAAGCCCCCAATGTATTACCTGAGATAAAACTTTTTTTGTCTCACACTTCTTCACTTTACAAAGTGGGTTGACAATAATATTCCAAGTATAAATGCCACCACTGAAGATGCAAAAAACACCTTTTTCTTTTATTAAAGTTTTACACATTAAGAGCAGAGTTAACAAAGAATTTGGTGTTGAACAAAAATAAATTCAAAGGCCATAGATGAAGCTTCCTCAAATCACGAAATAGCCTCACTAGAGTACCTACAGTCTAGCTGCTTGCCGACCAGCGCACAATGATATACGTCGACAGCATGGCTCGGGACAGGCAGAAGGACGTACCTGTACCAAGTGACAATGACAATGATCACCGCTTCCTGTAATCGAAAGCGGTAATCACTGTCTTGTCACGTGTAGCCCATCCCCTCATCAATAAGAATCACTCACTAGGGCACACTTAACCCCTACAGCGCCACCTAGAGGTTAACCCCTTCATTGCCAGTGTCATTTTCACAGTAACCAGTGCATTTTTATAGCACTGATTGCTGTAAAAATGACAATGGTCTCAAAAATGTGTCCAAAGTGTCCGATGTGTATGCCATAATGTCGCAGTCATGATAAAAATCACTGATCGCCACCATTACTAGTAAAAAAATATATATATATTAATAAAAATGCCATAAAACTATCCCCTATTTTGTAAACGCTATAACTTTTGCGCAAACCGATCAATAAACGCTTATTGCGTTTTTTTTTACCAAAAATATGTAGAAAAATATGTATCAGCCTACACTGAGGAAAAAAAAAGTTTTTTATATTTATATTTTTATATATTTTTGGGGGATATTTATTATAGCAAAAAGTAAAAAATATTGCTTTTTTTTTCCAATTAGTTGCTCTATTTTTGTTTATAGCGCAAAAAATAAAAACCGAAGAGGTGATCAAATGCCACCAGAAGAAAGCTCTATTTGAGGGAAAAAAAGGACGTAAATCTGGTTTGGGAGCCACGTCACGCGACCGCGCAATTGTCAGTTAAAGCGATGTAGTGCCGATTCACATAGGTGTTTTTTTAACTTTTACCTACAGGTAAGCCTATAATAAAGCTTACCTGTAGGTATAAAGAATATCTCCTAAACCTGTAAGGTTTAGGAGATATTTCCCCTGCAATGCGCCGCTGACTGCAGCGGCGCATGCGCAGCGGGGATCCTCGGCTAAAGGCCCAGCAGCCTGCGCGGGAGTGACGACATCACCGCTCCAGCCAATCACAGCGCTGGAGCGCCGATACACGAAAGACATGCCGAGGAAAGATGACATCTCCCTCGGCGTGGACCAGGTAAGTTCCTCTCACCTCGTTCCAAGGTAAGTATTTTATAATCAGCTAATATGCATACTAGCTGATTATGGCTTTTGCTTTTCAGGTTTAAAATAAATAAATAAATGACAGCGGGTATACAACTGCTTTAAGCTGACAAATGGTCCGGGGCTGAAGTGGCTATAGATGGAAAGATATGATGGTCTTATAAGGTATTTACATAAGGTGAGGAATGCAGTCTGCAAAACTAAACTTGGGTAGAGTGCAACGCCTGACCACTCATGTAAATGATATGAGCCACAAGACAAGATTAAGAGAAAAGGTATACAAGTAGTAGAGAAAAATGTGGGTTTGAGGTGGGGGGTTATAAGGAGCAGAAGAACTTGGACAGGGAAAGCCCTCCCAAGTTCCTGGGCTGTCCAAAGGGTATATGGAAGGACAAAACATGACTGAATGTTATATTGTCAATAGTGAGCGATCAAAATCATTCAAAAGATAATGTGTTATCCAGGGACCACAAACCTTTTTGGAATTTATCCTAGAGTCAACTAATATGGCAGCAATTCACTTTTTTACTTAACTTGAGCCTTGGTTAGTTGTGAAGACCACCGTGCTTTAGCAATCTGAATCTCCTCCAATACTCCAGCAAGCTTATTTCCCCACATTCTAATAAACAAATGCTGCAAACCAAGTTCCCTTACCATTGGATAGACAAGTGTGCCCCTTCCTAGGAATTAAAATAACTTACTTTAGTCAGCGTACTTTAGTCAGCGTTACCCATAGCTACACACATTTGTTATTACAGGCTCAACAGTGGTGCAGGAAATATGATCACCTTTTTGGTTCCTGGGTGGATAGGTTAGCTATCGTCAAAACCATGACATTGCTTAGGATCCTTTATGTTTTCATACTGTTACCATACTGGTGCCTACCATATTTTTACATAGGCTGAAAACTATACTGCACATTTTTATCTGGCTGTAGAAAAGACCAAGTATTAATAACAAGCTTCTGTTTTTGACACCTGGGTATGTGAGCTCCTTTAGACCAACTGAACATTGGCGGAACCCAGAGTGTACAAAGAACTGGGTCCACAAAGAGTGTTATGCTGGGATGTTGTCTCCCTTTAGTTTGCCTATTCCTCTAATGTTGATCAGAGTCTCTTTGACAATAAAAGATTCACTACATACAGTATCTCACAAAAGTTAGTACACCACTCACTTTTTTGTAAATATTTTATTCTATCTTTTCATGTGACAACACTGAAGAAATTACATTTTGCTACAATGTAAAGTAGTGAGTGTACAGCTTGTATAACAGTGTCAATTTGCTGTCCCCTCAAAATAACTCAACACACAGCAATTAATGTCAAAACCACTGGCAACAAAAGTGAGTACACCCCTAAGTGAAAATGTCCACATTGGGACCAAAATGTAAATATTTTGTGTGGCCACCATTATTTTCCAGCACTGCTTTAACCCTCTTGGGCACGGAGTTCACCAAAGGTTCACAGGTTACCACTGGAGTCCTCTTCCTCTCCTCCATGATGACATCAGAGCTTGCAAATGTTAGAGACCTTGCACTCCCTTACCTTCAATTTGAGGATGCCCCACAGATGCTTAATAGGGTTAAGGTCTGGAGACATGCTTGGCCAGTCCATCACCTTTATCCTCAGCTTCTTTAGCAAGGCAGTGGTTGTCTTGGAGGTATGTTTTAGGTCATTATCATGTTGGAATGAATGTTGGAATACTGTGGCCCAGCCTCTGAAGGGAGGGGATCATGCTCTGCTTCAGTATGTCACAGTACATGTTGGCATTCATGGTTCAATGAACTGTAGCTCCCCAGTGCTGACAGCACTCATGCAGCCCCAGACCATGACACTCCCACCACTATGCTTGACTGTAGGCAAGACACACTTGTCTTTGTACTGCTCACCCGGTTGCCGCCACAGAGGTTTGACACCATCTGAACCAAAATAGTTTATTTTGGTTTCATCAGACCACAGGACATTGTTCCAGTAATCCATGTCCTTAGTCTGCTTGTCTTTGGCAAACTGTGTGTAGGCTTTCTTGTGCATCATCTTTAGAAGATGCTTCCTTCTGAGATGACAGCCATGCAGACCAATTTGATGCAGTGTGCGGCATATGGTCTGAGCACTGAAAGGCTGACCCCCCGCCCCTTCAACCTCTGCAGCAATGCTAGCAGCACTCATACTGTATGTCTATTTCTCAAAGACAGCCTCTGGATATGATGCTGAGCACGTGACCTCAACTTCTTTGGTCGACCATGGCAAGGCCTGTTCTGAGTGGAACCTGTCCTGTTTAACTGCTGTATGGTCTTGGCCACCTATTTTTTTCAGATCTTTTAGAGAGTTCTATGCCAGGAGGTGCCATGTTGAACTTCCAGTGACCAGTATGAGAAAGTGAGAGCGATAACACAAAATTTAACAAATTGACACCCAACACTAACAATTCACATGACACGTGGAGGGAAAATGGCTAATTGAGCCCAATTTGGACATTTTGACTTAGGGTGTACTGACTTTTGTTTCCTGCGGTTTAGACATTAATGGCTGTGTGTTGAGTTATTTTGAGGGGACAACAAATGTACACTGTTGAGCTGTACACTCACTACTTTACATTGTAGCAAAGTGTAATTTCTTCAGTGTTGTCACATGAAAAGATACAATTAAATATTTTCAAAAATGTGAGGGGTGTATGCTCTTTTGTAAGATACTGTACATCCCTGAAACCAATTGATGATTCACTATTGTATATCCTCGCTTTAACACAAAATGTTGGAAAGCAGCAGGAAAAAGACAGATTGGAGACCTCTTTTAAGATTATGTTCTCATCTCTTTAGAAACTTTACATCATAAAAATAATCTTCCACTCTAACATTTCTTTCTAGCATTCACTCTCTGACAATAGTATTGTGCCATAAGTAGTAGCTTTTTTTAACTATTCCAACTATAAAAATGAAGGCATATTTCTGTTTTCAATAACTCAATAACCTCTTATGCCCTGTACACACGATCGGTTCATCTGATGAAAACAGATCGATGGACCGTTTTCATCGGACAAACCGATCATCCCATCGGTGAAAAAAAATAGAACCTGGAAATCCATTGGTCAAAAATTCACGCATGCTCAGAATCAAGTCGACGCATGCTCTGAAGCATTGAACTTTTCTCAGCACGTCATTGTGTTTTATGTCACTGTCAGGTGAGGGGTCACCTGTGATCACCTGTGATCACCTCTAAGTTCCTATTCTGTTTTTCTTTGCTCTGGGTGCTAGGAGTTTGAGATGCACCCTTTGGGATGTATCTGTTCGTGGACCAGCCAATCAGGTTACAATTTCTTACAGTATATTTGTTATACAAAGTCTGCCTATAGATACAATATATTAATGTATGATAGATGAAATAAAAGTCTGCCTAGAGATGGCTACGTAACAGATAAAAAATATATCTTAACCACAGTCTTATTTCTATAAAGAATCTTATTTCTATAAATGTTTATAAAGTCATAAAACTGTTAATGAAACTTCACAGCAGAATATTGACCATATACTTTTCTTTGTAAGGAATATTTCACACATTCTGCAGAACAGTAGCTTTAGCCCCAAGCTTTAAGTTTCCTGTAATATAAGCAGTTAGAGCCTTCATGTGCTTTCATAAGCGAGAATTTTTTAATTTAAAAGTTAAGAAGAATTCAGAATAATTAAGTAATAGGCCTCGTACACACGATCAAATCTGTCTGCTGGAAAAGGTCGGCCCGACCGTCCCAGCAAACAGATTAGACCGTGTGTACGGGCAAGCCGACGGATTTGGCCACCCGACAGATTTCAAAGCATGCTTTGAAATCTGTCAGCTGGGAACCCGTCCGCCCGACATGTCTGCTGGTTAGTATGCTAACCAGCAGACATGTCTTCTCGCACACACGCCGGATGAATTTGACGCATGCGCGGAAGTGTTTTACTTCCTGGTGCGGTGACGTGGCGGCGTCAACGTCACCGCCACGTCACCGACACGTCAGCGCGCTGTCTGCTGGCGGGGATTTTGGTTTGCTCGTGTGTACACGCGAGCAAACCAAAATGCCAGCAGACAGATATGTTCAAATCGGTCGGACAGACCGTTTTGAACAAATCGATTGCCTCGTGTGTACGAGGCCTTAGACTAATATGAAATTAAAGGGGTAACCCCAAAATGAATGGGTAACCCCGAATTCCTATCAGTCACCGTGTTGGACACTATCGGATTTTTAACCGATGGTGTGTAGGCAAGACTGATGAGAGTCAGCTTCATCAGATATCTGATGAGAAAATCCATCGGTTCGTTTTCATCAGATGAACCGATCGTGTGTACAGGGCATTATACAATTTTTTACTAAATCTCACTCTATGCTGCAACTAGAGATAAACACTGGTATGTCCCACTCAGAAGACCAATGGTTTACAGCTTAGAAATGGCCCTGTAAAGTATTACACTGCTCACTGAGAACTAAGAGAAAAGATTCTACTTAGATAGTACAGTATTATACTCCCTCAACTATGACTAAAAGCTCAGGGGATAGCTGGAGAAGATGAGGATGAAGAGGTACTCTACCACATGTGTAGTAGATGTGCTCATGAGTAACACATTTTTGGGTGCAAACTTTTATGTGGCTAAAGAACACCAAAGGCCACTGCCCTACAGGTTATTAAGTCTCAACCTTTGAGACATAAGAAATACAGCAGCCTGATATTACCAAGGCAAAATGGCTTTAAAGTTCAAATAAATTGTTCCCGAAATACAGACAATAATAATTTTAGTGAGTAGGCATATATTGGACATGGTTATTTGTTAAGGTGAAACTATTAATGCATTAGGAATTTAATAACAGCATCTGTCATACCTGCGCAGCAGGGAAACTTAATTACCTAAACACTCATTTACACAGCAGTTGAAAATTCTCATTTTGATTAAAAGAAGCATCACAAGAAGAAGGGGATTTATCACTGAAGCTGATAGCTGGTAATACATTAGCCTATAATCTTTAGACAGAATCACACACTGTCCTTGTTTTGCTTGACAGGTCTGTGCAACCTTTTTAATATATTTTTCTTTAGAAACCAGATTCCTATTCAGAGTCCAGCCATCTCCCATTTATTAAGCGACTTCCCATAGTTTTGTCTTTGTTTGCGACTCTGCCTATGTAAATTCAGAAAACCAACTGTGATAGATTTTCATGTCTTTACTTAAAATGTATCATTCACTCTTGTGACAGTTTTTTTATTTGAGATATACAGATAAAAATGATCTGTGGCATTTATATAGAAAAAGTTAGCTTCTAACAGGGAGGGGAACTAAGGATTAAAACAGAAATCCAGACAGAGAGGATTTTGTGAATTTTGGTGTGGAAAAAACTAGGGCCAGATTCTCAAAGAAGTTACGTCGGCGTATCTCGATATATGCCGCGTAACTTCTAGGATGCGCCGGCGTATCTTTTTTCTGTATTTTTCTGTATTCAGAAAGCAAGATATGCTGGAATTTTGCTTAGATCCAACCGGCGTAAGTCTCTTACGCCGTCGTATCTTAGTTGCATATTTACGCTGGCCGCTAGGTGGCGCTTCCGTCGATTTACGCGTTGAATATGCAAATGAGCTAGATATGCCGATTCACGAACGTACTTGCGCATTTTTTTACGTCGTATGTCCAGCATAAAGTTACCCCTGCTCTATGAGGCGTAGCCAATGTTAGGTATGGACGTCGGATCAGCGTCGAATTTCACGTTTTACGTCGTTTGCGTAAGTCGTTCGTGAATAAGGCTGTGCGTAAATTACGCTCACGTCGAAAGCATTGAGTAGTTGCGGCATAATTTGGAGCATGCGCACTGGGATACGTCCACAGACGGCGCATGCGCCGTTCGATAAAAGCGTCAATTATGTGGGGTCACAAGTAATTTACATAAAACACACCCACCTCTTCCACATTTGACTTAGGCACGCTTACGCCGGCACATTTACGCTACGCCGCCGTAACTAAGGGCGCAAGTGCTTTGTGAATACGGCACTTGCCTCTCTAAGTTGCGGCGGCGTAGCGTAAAGAAGATACGCTACACCCGCACAAAGATACGCCTCTGTACGAGAATCTACCCCCTAATGTTTATCTCATATCTAGATCGCTGCTGTGGAGTGCAACATTTTACAGAATGCACTGTATTCTGTGTTGCAAAAATACAGATTTTTTAACTACCCATATTTATCGGCGCATAAGAAACACAGGCATATAACATGCACCCTAATTTTAATAGGGAAGTTTCTGGGAAAAAAATTCCACAGCCCTTGCACATTACACAGACCCCCTGAACATTATTTATCGTTCTTTACATTGCACAGTCCCCTCCCGCTGCACAAAACACAGCCTCCCTCTGCATAGTACACAGCCCCTCCCTCTGCATAGTATACAGCCCTCTCCCCCTGCACAGTACACAGCCCCCCCCCTGCACAATACACCCCCCCTCTGCACAGTAAACAGCCCCCTCTGCACAGTACACAGTCCCCCTTTTCACAATACACAGTTCCCTTCCCCTGCACAGTACACTGCCCCCCTCTGCACAGTACACTGCCCCCTCTTCTGTACAGTACACAGCCCACTGCATAGTATACAGCCCCCTCTTCTGCACAGTACACAGCCTCATCTGCACAGTATACAGCCCCCCTCTGCTCAGTACACAGCCCCCCTTCACTTCTAGGAGACCCCCAGTCTCCTGGAACAGCACTGCCAGCATACTCCAAAGTTAAGAAAAAAAACACTGCTAACCTTTTCTCATACACTGCTCCTCCTGTGTCACTGTCATTGTAAATCAAAGCCCCTAAATACCTCATTAGCATCATTCTTTCATTGACCTGGTCACATGACTGCTCTCCTCTGTTGTTTCAAGAATGGTCACATGACCGCTCTCCTCCTCCAATCTAAAGCTAAACTCAGAGTAGGCAGAGAGCAGCCGGAAAGAATGGAGCTAATGAGGTATTTAGAGGCTTAATTTTAGAATGACACGAGAGGAGTAGTGGCTGGAAGTGATTTTTATACTATGCTAGCAGTGCTGTCCCAGGGCCAGGAGGGGTCTGACACCTCCCCTCTAATGTGTGGCATATAACACACTGTTTGACCTCTATTTTCAGGGGGGGAAAGTGTGTGTTATACTCCGATAAATATGGTTATTAGAAAAATTATTGTGATGGTAAAATGGCACAAATCATTTTTATTAGTATTGAAATGGGCATAAAGTAACAATTTAATTGCTGACATAGACATGTTGTTAAATTGTTTTGTCTAGAGGTACTACTAAGTTCTAAATATCTCTATATTTGATGGCAAAAAAACTCAAATATGTACTGTATGTTGTACATATTTAGTCAAAGCAATAGATAAGACAAGGTCTCTGCAACATAGCATCCAAAGAAGGAATGCACTATATAGACAATTGGCAAGTTATCAAATTTCTGAAAACATATGAAATGAGAGACCTAATCATAGACTATTACTAGGAATAAGTGTAGAATCACATAGCAAAGTCCATGTAATTAGAGTATAATCGGTTGAGTAACTATAACAACTCAGATCAAAAGTGTTGTTTGCCATCTCAAATATAGAGATATTTATAACTTAGTTGTTAGACATAACAATTGAAAAAATGGTATATGGCACTGCAGCCTGAGTACACTGAACCTAGGCGCATAAGAGCCACTGTTCAAAATGAAGTAGAAGCTGTGTCTAAAGGACAGAAAATGAAAGATTCTGCCTGACACATATCCAAGTTTATTTGAAAATACTTTGGACATAAATCACTTTCTTATAGGGAATGCTTTTTTTAGTCTTTGTATTCCATTGTTGTATGGTTGGCACTAAGAATGAGCTGCTCGTTCAGTACAAATTTAGGTTCCACACCTTAGTTATCAGCAATACTTCATGCAAAATGTGTGCAGATAAAAATTTTAATTCTAAAGACTTAGGAGGAATCAACAAGCATAGTCAAAGGTCTAGTTGTTCCAGGAACAGCACAGTCAAAAAACAGGGACAGCACAAATGTTTACTGTAGGACTGTAAATTGTAAAATCTGCATGTAACAATATATACAGTTTATAAATATAATATAAATATGAAAGATCTTGTTCTAAATACACTAGACAAGTTATATATATTTTACTTATTGGTAACTGTATATCATCTACTGTAATTTTTTTTTTTAAATAAAATTGTTTCTTACTGCGCTTTTTTAAAATTCTTTGTAGCACCCGATCCTCTCATTTACCCCACAACTTCCAATGTGATTGTAATGAGCAGCGCATGTTAGTTACATTAGTTGCGTTAGTTGCGGTCATGTGCACTGCTCTGTGCACATTACAAATTCCATAGTCCTAGTCCCTCTTGGGAGTGAGCATGGAGGCTACATTCCTACATAACTTCGGATCATGGAGAACAAATATAGCTGCCCTCTCCTAGAAAGTCCAATCACAGCAGCAAAATAAAGAATTTGAAGGAGGCTGAGCGCAACAGAATGTGTTTTTTTTTGCACTAAGGATACATGCTTGAATATAATTTTTTTTTTAACAGAATGTTTGTGTCACTTAACCACTTAAGCCCCGTCCCAATATGCTGCTTCGGCACTGCGTCGTTTTAACAGATAATTGCGCGGTCGTGCGACATGGCTCCCAAACAAAATTTGCATCCTTTTCTTACCACAAATGGAGCTTTCTTTTGATGGTATTTGATTGTCTCTGCGATTTAATTTTTTTGCGATATTAATGGAAAAAGACCAAATTTTTTTTTTTTTTAAATGATATTTTCTACTTTTTCTTATAAGAAAAATCGAATAAACTACATTTTGGTCAAACATTTAGGCCAAAATGTATTCAACCACATGTCTTTAGTAAAAAAAAAAAAAAAAATCGCAATATAAAAAAAAAACTAGCTACCTAGCGGCAACAGTGACACTAATACAGCAATCAGAAAACGGACCGCTTAGTGACACTGGCAATAAGGGTGAAAGGGTTAACTAGGGCGGTGAGCAAGGGGTTAAACCTTTATTAGGGGGGGTAGGGGGCTACCCTGGACCTAACACTAACTGCCTGTCACACTGTCACACTGACACTAAATGCAGTGGAGGGGTTAATGTTCCTATGTGTACTGGTGTCAGTGTAGTGTTGTGCAACTCACTTGTGATGTCTTCTCTCCTCTCGCCGGAACGAAAATACCGCCGAGAGGAGATGTGACATCACTTCCTCGGCGAGCAGAGGGGGGGAGCCGGATTCGCTGGGAGCGATCGCCAGGGGGCGGACAGAAACTAACAGCCGCCCCCTCATCCCGGATCGCTCCCACACACTTACCGACCGCCGCATGTAGCGGGGGGTCCCGATCGGACCCCCGATCTGCGGGAAGGCAGGGACGTGGCGGTACGTCCATCTGCCTGTACGTGCCATTCTGTGGACGTACATATACATGCGGCGGTTGTTAAGTGGTTAAAGTTGATTATACAATGCTGTCCAGATGGAAACATATGGAAAAAAAAAATTCTCTTGGCTATTTTTGTATAACTTGTTGAATATATTAGAATGTTTCTGAACTCACAAACACAAGTTTAACAAATTGCTACTAAATCTGCATGGTCCCTAGCACTAAGGACTACTAACTTCTTAGCCACTGCAATTTTAATTATAGAATTTCTATCTATTTTATCGCCTTTCACTTACCGCTACCCTTAAGCTTTTAGCTTCAACTCGTTTTAACTCATTTAAATGCATGCTGGAAGCTGTTTTAATGAGGAAATATTTCAAAGACTTTAAAAGCAAATTACAGTACTACTGTATAAAATGAATTATACATTTTCATCTTTACTAAATTACTGAAAACGCTATCTCAACCACAAAATGAAAAGGTTTTTAAACTAATTATGCATTATTTTTGTTGAAGACTTGAATATGAAGATTCTACTTGATTATCTAGTTTTTTGGCTATTCAACCATAAAAAGCAAGACAATCTCAATTTGTGTTTGGTTTGTGCACTTCAGTCGACAAAATAGTGTCAACAATAGAGAAAGATACACTGGCCGGGATTCAGATACATTGGCGAATCTTTGTGCGGGCGTAGCGTATCTTCTTTACGCTACGCTGCCACAACTTAGAGAGGCAAGTGCAGTATTCACAAAGCATTTGTTCCGTAAGTTGCGGCGGCGTAGCGTAAATTGGCCGGCATAAGCCCGCCTAATTTAAAGTAGGAAGGAGGTGGGCGTCATCTATTTAAATTAAGCGTGACCCTATGCAAATGAATGGCTGATTGAAAGGCGCATGCGCGCGCGTGCTCAGAATCACGTCGCATCTACTCCCTAACATACGTCGGCGCAATGCCTATGAAGTGAACGTAACCTACGCACTGCCCTATTCACGTAGTACTACGTAAATGACGTACACAACGTAAAATTCGACAGCGTCGTTCCCTGGCCCATACCTTTGCATTAGCTGCGCCTGCTATATGAGGGGTAACTTTACGCCAGACATAAGCCTTATGCAAATCGCGTATATGAAGCGTCCGGGCGCATCTACGTTCGCGAATCGGTGTATCCTACTCATTTGCATATTTATAATGGGAACACCAAATGCGTCCAGCGTAACTATGCGCCCACGATACGCCGGCGTAGGCAAGTTACGTCGGACGGCTGAAGCCATGTTTTTTGACGTATCTTGCTTTGTGAATCGGCGCAAAGATGCGACGGCGCACATTTGAAATGACGGCAGATTATCTGGAGATACGCCGGCGTAAATCGTTTCTGAATCCGGGCCAAGGTTTGCCTGTTCGAAAGTTCTGGTCCAAACCGAACCGTGGGGTGTTCGGCTCATCCTTAATTGTCAGTAGAGAAATGTTTAAAAAGTTTGCCCATCACTAGTACTTATGTTTATGTTTTCCAATTTTATGTACTTTCATTTCAAAGTGTGTTAAGGTTTAATCTTACCAATATCAGTGCATGTTTACTAAACTGAGATAAACCACGATAGTGTCTATCACAGCTTATCTCCACTGTGCAGCAGTTTAATAGGCTATGATGATGAGTAGAAATGTTATTCTCTGGTATACATTGCAGCACACTGAGAAGCTGCCAGTGAAGTCAATACAAACAGCCAGTTTAATATGGTGCAATGAAAGCAAATTAGTGGCCATTTGTGTAAGATATCTTTCGCACCGCTTCCCCACTTCAGAGGAGCCTAAAAAATGCCAGTTCCCCTGGCAGAAAAAAAAGAAAAAACACTTATACTGTATAGAGCATTTTTTGTACAAAGTTTAGACGAGTTTAGGAGAGTTTTGTGTTTTTTTTTTCTGGCAGAAAGCTGCAATCAGATACACAAACCAAAATGTTTTTTATTTTTTATTTTTTTTCCTGTCTCTAAATGTTGAGTTTAAAATATGCCTGTAATTGTCTTAAAGGAGTAGTAAAGGAAAAAATGGAAAATTGTATCAAATACTTACCGTAATTTTCCTTTCCTGATGCCAAGACATGGCAGCATACCTTTGATATAGCCCCGCCCCTATATCCACCTACAGGACATGTGATAACTCTCTATAAAACTCTGACTGAGAGCTATCTCCCCCATTCTCCGTATAAAGTACAAAGATCAGAGGGAGGGTTCGTATGCTGCCATGTCTTGGCATCAGGAAAGGAAAATTAAGGTAAGTATTTGATACAATTTTCCTGACGCCAGACATGGCACCATACATGAAGAGCTTTCTAGAGGTAGGGTTTAATGCCGTAAACTTAAAAAACACAAAGAAGCTTGAATAAACTTCCTCCCAAACTCTACTGTAGTAAGAGCTGCTAGATCCACCCTGTGGTGTATTAAGAACATATAATGTGATGACCAGCTAGCCTCTTTGCAGACTGTCTACAGAGACAACCCTGCCTGTGCTATCAAAGAAGATGACATCACCCTGGTTGAGCGATGGGCTCTAACCATCTCTGGAGGATCCTTACCGGCTCCACATGCCCAGTGAGTATTTTCATGATTCAGGCCGAGATGGTTCGGGCCGAAGCCACTTACTCTTTAAATCTTAAACATTCTGAATGTAGACGTAGCCTGAGATAGGCTTTGAGGACTTTGGAATGTCCAACTTGTGCAGATCGGCATCTGATTGTGCTGGGAAGGCTGGAAGCACCCATTCACTGGAAAGACAAAACATGGATGTCACGCTTTGGAACAAAATGATTTTAGCCCAACCCTGTCTGGGAAGAACATGGAATAAGGCTCAACCGCCCCAACTTTTGGAGTCGATGCACTTTCCCCCGAAATCATGGCTAATAGAGAAGCCGATTTCAAGGAGATCTCCCATAAAGAACCCATGAGGGTTTGCTAGAAAATTGAGGACTACTGTCAGGTCCCATTAAGGGAACCTATTTCTTTTGGGAGGGCGTAGTCTAAGTACCTCCCATGAAGTGATCCATCAGCAGGTTTGCTGCCCATTTCTTTTGGGTAAAAGTCAAGATGACGGAAATTTTCCCCCTAAGCAAACAGCTCCAAATCCGATTCAGATTGTAGAAAAAAGACAGAATTTGAGATAAATTTGGGTCCCGAGGGTCAAACTGATGCCCAGCTGCAAGCTTGTGAACCTATTCCATATCCTGGAGTAGATGGCATTGATTGACCCTTCAAAGAACTCTGCAAAGTTCTAATCCCCTCTGGAAAACATCTGGGGAACTCTTGTAACTTCTGCCTTATAATTTCCAGGCTGCTAAAGTTAGTCGTGATGGTTGCCGATGTAGTGCATCTCCCTCAGATATGAGGAGATGAGGAGTCACTGGCAGAGTGATTGGTGTGCACACGCTGATACCCATTGCCAGAGAGACCCATGGTCTGTGAGGCTAGTAAGGAAAACCTGTGATGACTGTCAAATCTCATCAATTTCTTTAATCCTAAAACTCCTTGAGGGAAGATATAGGCCAGTTGCCCAACCCAAGGATTGGTAAAGGCATCTGTCCCCTCCACTAATGGATGAGTGTAGTGCGAGAGGAACTGGTTCCCCTTGTAGTAGGCCGATGAGGCGAAACAAAACCAGTTGTGGTAACCACCACTCGTGGATGATCCCTTGGAACACTTCGGGGTGAAGGGATCATTCGTTGGGATCCTTGAATTGCCCAGATATACAATCAGCTTCCAAATTCTGATAGGCTGGAAGATATATGGCCCTCAAATCTGGGAGATATTGCTGGGCCAAAGTCATGATTGGTTCCACCTCTCTCAAGAGGGAATTGCTGTGCATGTCACCTTGTCGCTGTATATAGGACTGCTGCCATGTGGTCCAGATGGAGTAGGACTGGCAGACCCTATATGTGTGGCAGTAAAGTGTTCAATGTCAATGCTGGTAGGAGTTCCAGAATATTGGAAACTAGACCCTAAGTGGGAAATTCCCACCTGCCCTGGATCCTGAGATGCTCGCAGGTGGAGCCCCACCCTGCTGTGCTGGCATCTGTAGCAACAATGATCCATGGCTGCAGCCCTAATAGAATAGGCCATTTAGCATTTTTTTTTTAATCACCTGAACTCTGGTGCCTCCACTGCATCAGGAAGCCTTGTTGGAAAACTGAGTTTCCAGTGAGCCCAGAGGATCATCGGAATACAAGAAGCCATTGTCCCGAGAGGACTCATGCACTGAGATACTGACATCACTGGTGCAGCCAACGCCTGTTGGAACATCTCCCTGACTTTAGGGAGTTTGAGATAGCAAGAAACTAAGGCTGCCTGAGTATTAAATCGGGCCCCTAGGTAGAGCATATTCTGCATTTCTGCATAGGCGCCAGCTAGTTTTGGTAATGCTTGCCCCTCAACTCGAAACGGTTGGTATGGCTTAAGGATCGGGACATGCTTATAGATATACTGCAGGTCCACTGAAATCCTCCCGTCACCTTGTTGACTGAACTGGATTTATGGTATGGAGAGACTCCCTCTTGAGTCTATCCGTATAAATTGATTCAGCCTCTTGACGTAGTTCTGGAGGCTGCCAATTGAACAACCAATAACGGCCTTTGCCATTGGTAATTATTAAGCGCAAAATGAATGTGTGAAATGCGTATATGTGACCTCGTGTTGGTGTCTTTGGTGTCATCACTTTAAACAATAGGAAATCAAATTTCCTGGATGCGCAGCCATTTCTTTTCTTACATGGCCTTGTGCCACCGAGGGCTGAAACCACCATTCTTCGGTAGTGGTCTTACCGGAACTGGGTCACTTTGAGCCACTTGGCTCCAACTGCCTCCTGGGCAGGCCTGGCGTTAAAATAAGCTTCTGAGCATCTTGGGGAGCCGCATGGGTCTTGGCTTCCTGCGATCTTACGAAGGTTGAATATGTACCCCTCTAACGCCTTCTGACGCCCTTGGATGGGCGAAAGCCTCCAAAATCGCAGTACCTGTTTGGCGCTCCTCTGAATGATTGCCCCCTCTGGCTTATCGATCTTGGGGTAGAAGATCTGATTTTCCTCCTATAACCCTGGAGAAGATGGTTTCCAGTATTTTAGGCAAAACAGCGCCTTCCCATCAAAAGGCAGTTTACAGCAATTCTGCTTTGAGGATGGGCCAGCCGTCCAGGATTTTGCCCCAGTGCACCTTTGGCTGTGACTTAGCCAAGGATGGCTCTGGATGACCATGGAATGATGTCTATAGCTGCCTCGCCTGTAGAGTCCGCTGAAAGTTATCTTATCAAGAGTCTTGATGACTCTTCTCTTTGGCAGCTGGTTTTAATCGCATACTCCAAGTTCTGCTCCCACACACTCGCATAGTACTTGCTACAGATGCTAAAGCAATGCGTCTCACAAGGATCTTGTGAAAGGAGGAAGAGCCTTCCATCGGAAGTATAACATTCTTGGTCAGTCTGGCGACTGCCGCATCCACCGTTGGTGGGTAGATAAAGGAGTCGCATCCTTCCCCATTCGTGAATACAACTTCTGCAACCTATTGGCTGAAGAGGATTTTCTCTCTCCCTTTTCTCATTCCTCCTAAAACAGGCTTCCTATTTCTGTCATAAAAGAAAAGGTAGCTTACCTGCTTCTTTAGATTCCTCCTATATGGAACCCAAAGGCTTGTTTACACTTGCAGCAGGATCTGCCATTGCACTGAAAAGCAATCTGTGCTTAGGTCACCTTTCAGAGGTATTTGATATTGTCACGTAGAGTAGACCAATGTATATGCAATGCGATTTTCAAAGAGCGATTTGTACACAATGTTGCAAATCGCATGGGTGCGGCCCATTCACTTGGTTGCCCTATGTGCGCAAATAGAAGCCCCTGCTCCCATTTGAGGGCGACCAGCTTTACCCAATGTTTTGAAAGGTGCGGTCTCCAACGTGACCTATCACAGCAGAATCGCAAGGCATTTGGGGTGCCCTGAAAGAATAACGGTACCTTTGGCTGTGACTTAGCCAAGGATGGCTCTGGATGACCATGGAATGATGTCTATAGCTGCCTCACCTGTAGAGTCCGCTGAAAGTTATCTTATCAAGAGTCTTGATGACTCTTCTCTTTGGCAGCTGGTTTTAATCGCATACTCCAAGTTCTGCTCCCACACACTCGCATAGTACTTGCTACAGATGCTAAAGCAATGCGTCTCACAAGGATCTTGTGAAAGGAGGAAGAGCCTTCCATCGGAAGTATAACATTCTTGGTCAGTCTGGCGACTGCCGCATCCACCGTTGGTGGGTAGATAAAGGAGTCGCATCCTTCCCCATTCGTGAATACAACTTCTGCAACCTATTGGCTGAAGAGGATTTTCTCTCTCCCTTTTCTCATTCCTCCTAAAACAGGCTTCCTATTTCTGTCATAAAAGAAAAGGTAGCTTACCTGCTTCTTTAGATTCCTCCTATATGGAACCCAAAGGCTTGTTTACACTTGCAGCAGGATCTGCCATTGCACTGAAAAGCAATCTGTGCTTAGGTCACCTTTCAGAGGTATTTGATATTGTCACGTAGAGTAGACCAATGTATATGCAATGCGATTTTCAAAGAGCGATTTGTACACAATGTTGCAAATCGCATGGGTGCGGCCCATTCACTTGGTTGCCCTATGTGCGCAAATAGAAGCCCCTGCTCCCATTTGAGGGCGACCAGCTTTACCCAATGTTTTGAAAGGTGCGGTCTCCAACGTGACCTATCACAGCAGAATCGCAAGGCATTTGGGGTGCCCTGAAAGAATAACGGTACCTAATGCATATTGTACAGCGATTGTCACACAATTTTAAAATCAGATTGTACGGTGTGTAATAACAGGCTTTCTCCTTCTTTGGAGGAGGTTCCGGATCCACTCATTTCAGTGCAGCTTTACTGCCATAACGAATGAGGATATTAGCTTAAAACAAAGCCTCAACCTTCCAGATCTTCTGATGAGGAGGAGGCAATATCATCTCCCTCTGCCTAAAAGGTTGGCTATAATACTGGGTTTGGGGAACTAGCCTGCCTAATCTGCTGGGCTGGAGACACCCCTGAAGTGCCTGGTACCCCTCGAATTAGAGAGGGTTGAATGGCTTGGTTTAGACCTGGTGTAGTGCCCATACTATCTGACCACTACTTTTCCTGGCTGCCGGAGATGACTGGAAAATTCAGCCAGGGGGTTGGGGGCTATTTTTCTGAGCAAGGTTGACACCTGCTGACTCTCAAACTCCTGGTCTCTGGCAAGCTGCCTGAAGCAGTCGCTGCAAAGTAGCATTCCAGGCATAGGGTCATCTCCACATGACCAACATTCGCCTTTCGGGCGCTGAGCCCTCAGAGGAGAAGCTGTGTGCGTTCTCTTAAGCGTACATTTGCACCCTTTGTACTGGGGTCTGCCAGGACTGGAGGAGACATCTTCCGCCCTCAAAATCCTGATGATCCAGAGAGGGCCTCTGAACCTCCTTGAGCGGGTGTGAGCGTCCGGGGTTGCAACAGATAAGAAGGCACGCTCGTCAGGGCTCAATGCACTCTTTTCATCCTGCGTCTTCTTACTTACCAAAAGTTGGCCCTTTGCCTGATAGTGGGGGTGGTCTTTGTTATGTGGCAGTAGGCTCATGCTGATGGGAGTTACTGAAAGGTGCATGGGAGACTGCATGACCACAGAAATAAAGGAAGTGAAAGAGAAAAATATATACATATATCTCAGCTTTTTTTTTTTTTACAAATAGTAATAATTTAAACAAAATAAATCTGGCAAAAACCCCATCCCCCTAGTAATGCATTGCTCCTTACTCCTACCCCCCCCCCCATATTTCCCCATTACTAGGATAGATAAGACTTACCTCAGAAGGAGATGCTTACTCTCTGGATGCTTAAATAGAAAAGACATTCATTACCTGTCCATCTGCTCCCTGCAATTCTATCACCTGAGACTCAGTCCTCTCTCACCTCTACTCTAATACAATTAGGAAAGGCCAACACCCATCCACACAAAAGGAAACCTTTAAGCTGGCTACACACCATACAATCTTCTGCAGATTTTTTAAATTTTTTTTCCTGATATTCCTCAAAACCACACAACACGAGGCCAAAGCCTAAAGCCTCAACCCGTATGCAATCAGGCAGGCACCACATGGTCCTGGCAACTCTAAAGGAAATCAGACAACAAAAGTTGCAGTGTGTATAGGGCCTTTAAAGACATGAGAACAAGAAAGAAACTGACAGACCTGGAAAGGGCTTCCATAGGAAAGAAGTCATCATGCAGTCCCAGCTTGCTAAAATCAGACTCCATCGCCGGCAATGCCAAAGGAGGACTGTCGTCTCTGATTAGAGAACACCTCAACCCCAGAAGACCACCAGAAGGGGTTCCCCACCTTGTTGGTGCATTTAGCATGCCTAAGATGTGGGACCTCGAACTGGGAGAGGCTGAACCCAGCCGGAACTTCGACATAGTCGGCAGGTAAGGGCTTATCCTGAATGAAACGGTCTGTAGGTTGATCTTTGAGGAGGAAAAGGAGAATGGGGGAGGTAGCTCTCAGTCAGAGTTTTATAGAGAGTTATCACGTGTCCTGTGGGTGGATATAGGGGCGGGGCTATATCATAGGTATGCAGCCATGTCTGGCGTCAGGAAAAATGTTTTTGCTGAAATGACTTTACAGGGTATAGAGATATAATAGTTAACTGATTCCTTTTAAAAATTATTACAAATAGATAAAAATCAATCATATAATGTGCCTGCAGTTTAGTTTCGTTTTTAGACTAGTTTCAGTTTGTTCTGTGTGTACAGAGACATACAGAACAAAAACAAACAAACACAGGGCAGTGTTTGTTTTTAAAATGAATCTGATTGGTTCTGAGGAATTTTAGGCCTCGTACACACGAGGGGATATGTCCGCTGAAAACGGTCCGATGGACCGTTTCAGCAGACATCTCCGATCGTGTGTATGGGCTAGCGGACAGATTTGTCCACCCGACAGATTTCAAAGCATGCTTTGAAATCTATCGGGAGGAATCCGTCCGCCCGACATGTCTGCTGGTTAGTACACTTACCAGCAGACATGTCGTCCCGCACCGCCGCCGCGCCGCCGCCGAATGGATTCGGCGCATGCGTGTAGGTGTTTTACTTCCTGGTGCGGTGACGTGGCGGCGTCAACATCACCGCCACGTCACCGCGCCGTCCGCCGGCGGGGAATTTGATCCGATGGTGTGTACACGCCATCGGATCAAACTCCAGATCGGACAAATCCGATGGAAATGGTCCGCGGACCGTTTTCATCGGATATGTCCGATCGCGTGTACGAGGCCTGAGACACATAGGGCCAGATTCACCAAGGACTTACGCCGACTTATCTCGAAATGCGCGGCGTAATTTAAATTTGCCCCGCGCGTATCTTTGCGCCTGATCCTCGAAACGAGATACGCCTGAAAACCATTTTTTTCCGTCCTACCTAAAATAATTACACCGGCGCTTCTTCGCACGCAAAATACGCTAGACACACCACTGTTTTGATAGGCAAAGATGCAAATGAGGGAGATAGGGCGATCCACAAAATTAAGTTTGGGCGTCGTAGGTTACGCCCTGTGCGCACCTGTTAGTTTCCAGGAGTAAAGTTACACTTTATAAAAGCAGCCTTAACTTTGCTCCAGCCGTCTAAAGGTCTGCTAAAGCAACACCATTAAGGAAGAGCTGAGCACACACACTTGCCGGACTACAATCTGTATGCCAACATGCCAGGGGCATCCATGCTCATAACTATACTAGTGACTTTAGAGGCGCAAAGAAGGAGGAGGGAACAGAGGAGGAGGGCACAGGAGAGGGTCTTCCGCAGACGCCTAGATGTCTTTGCCATGGGGGAAGCAGAGGTGTTTTGCAACTTCCGATTCAACCGGGGAGCCATCATGGAAATAACCCGAACCCTGCAGGATGACCTCACCAGCCCCACACAACGCTCACATGCAGTGGAGCCACTGGTGAAAGTCCTGGCAACACTGCATTTCCTGGTCACTGGCTATTTTCAGCACACATGTGGAGGTATGGCTGGGATGTCACAATCCTCCATTAGCAGGTGTGTGCACCAGGTTGTCCCTGCAATCCTGAGACGCATGACCAACCAAATTATAAAACCTTCGCAGGAGGTCCAGCGAATGAACACAGTGACTGATTTTTATAAAATTGCCAGATTCCCACGCACCATCGGAGCCATAGATTGCACCCATGTGGCACTACAGCCCCCCCATGAGATAGAGCACATGTTCAGAAATCGGAAGCTTTGGCATTCAATTAATGTCCAGGTCATAGTGGATGCCCAAGGCCTCATATGGCACGTCTGTGCCAAACATCCAGGATCCAGCCATGATAGCTTTATATTCCGTCACAGCAACATCTCCAGAGAATTAGAACAGAACGTATATGGGGACTGCTGGCTGGTTGGTGAGTGACATGGGTGTCAGGTATGACTGTCCCCCCCATGATGCAGACATCACGAGGGGCACATGCGACTAACATCCTCCTGTCTTTTCCCTTACAGGTGACTCTGCATGTGCACTGGGACCCCATCTAATGATTCCTTTCCGGAACCCCCAAAACCCCAGGAGAGGAAAACTATAATACTGCACATGCACGCACCCATGGTGTGGTGGAACGCACATTAGGCCTCCTGAAGTCACGTTTCAGATGCCTGGATAAGTCTGGGGGTACCCTGTTGTATTCCCCAGACTTTGTGTGCCAGATAATCGGTGCATGTTGCATTCTGCACAACTTCGCAGTGAGAAGGGGCCTGCAGATTGACCTACGTGATGACCTGACCCCCGAAACAGACAATCCCCCCCCCAACAAACTCTACCTTGTCTGCTGAGGGAAGAGCAGCCAGGAGACACCTCGCAGAAGGCATCTTTGCACAGTAAACACACACATTAAAAATGGCACAATGAGAATGCATGCATGCACAACCACTGTGGTCCCTAGCACAGACACATCACATGCACATCTAATTGGATTAGATCCAAATACCCCCCAATGGTACTTGGGAGCAGTAACGCCCCGGCACGGCTCCAATTATGTCACTGTGCATTCATACACCATTCACATGGACCTGGGATCACTTCTCCCAGGTCCTGGGGATCCCTACTCCACCAAAAATGAGGGTGACACCCTTTTCACCAGGAATTTCACCCCCACATTCACACACATAAAACAAATCATAATCACAGTATGAAATCATAAAAAAAAAAAAAAAACAGAACATCACAAATGTTTAATGCCGGCGTGAGCTACGCCTGGGCCGGCCACAGCCACGGGCCCTCAGGGGAGACTCATGGGGGGGGAAGCACGGGAAGGAGGAGACTCATGGGGGGGAGCACGGGAAGGAGGAGCCTCCCTGGGTGGCTGCCCACCTGCTGCCCTGCCCTCCAAGGCCACGGCAATCCTGTTCAGGCCCAGAGTGAGGGCTGCCGTGTTGGCCTGGAGAGCAATGGTGTTGTCCTGTACAGCCTGGGTCAGGGCAGTCACCTCAAGGGCCACGCCTGTTGTGGCGGCCTGCAGCTCACAAAAGCAGTTTATTAGAGCTACTGAGTTAGTGGCCACATTGCAGACAGACTCCTTGATGGAGGACAGGCTCTCCTCCATCTGGGCCAAAGTCCGGCTGACCTGACCCAGATGTTGTGTCTGATGAGCCTGGTCCTTCTGCAGATTTGCAGGCAGGAACTCGGCCACCCCCTGGTCTTCTGGGTGGCCTTCCTGCCTGCAGTTGAGGCTTGTGACCTGGGAGGAGGGGAGCCCACTGGGGGGGCAGCCCTGTTGGGGGAGGAGTGGAAGGGACAACCCATGATGGTGGCCTGACTGCTGTCAGGCGCAAGGGACTCCTCATCCCAACATAACAACAATTCTCTGGCAAGCTCGATCATCTCCTCATGAACCTCCCCCCCTCATCCTCCTCCCACTGAACCTCCTCATGAGGGGAGTTGTGGCCACTCCCCTGCCCAGGGGACTCCGGCCTTTCTTGGGGCTCCTCAGCAGCCTGCTGTCCTGGGGGTGGTGCAGCCTGGCCTCATGGCCCAGCAACCTCCTGGCCATCTGTGGAGGACACAAAACATTCACAGGTTGGAGGATCCAAACACTTGGCAAATGCGAAATTTCGCGTTTTTTTTTTTTTTTTATAAAATATCACGAATATTCGATATTTACGAATATTCGCTATATTTTATAAAAAAAAAAATAGCGAAATTTCGCATATGCGAAAGCGAAAATGATTGCGAAATTTCGCTATTTTTTTTTGGATAAAATATCACGAATATTCGATATTTACGAATTTTTGCTATATTTTATAAAAAATATGCGAAATTTCGCAATTGGGAAATTTATTGCGAAATTTATTGCGAAATTTATTGCGAAATTTGAAAAATACGAATATTCGAAATAGCGAATATTCGCCGCGATATTCGAGTTATTCGCGAATACTCGAATATGCAATATTCGTAGCGAATATTCGCAATGCGAATATTCGTGAGCAACACTACTCACCAGATGGAAATAAAAAAAAAGTACCTGTCCTCACAGGAACATCAGATTCGTAGCCAGGCAGGCCCACCACTTGCTGGCTGTAGAAGCACCGGGCCACCTCTAGTTCCTCCTCAGTCCACCTTAGGTTGCAAGCTGGACCACCTCCAGTGCCCCTGACATGGGCTGCTTGCTTGGCCAGCTTCTCCCGGACCAGGCTCCGAAGATCGTTTATCTTCTTCTGTATCCCACTGGGGGTCCTTGTCTCCCCCCCCTCCGCATTGATCCAATCAGTTATCTTCTGAATGATCTCCCTCTTCAAGTGCTTCTCTCGCACCGAGAAGTTTAATTTTCTTTTTTTAGGTGCCATCTCCCAACACAGCACTCAGCAACAGACACAAAATTCAAACACAACAAACAAACACAAAAACACACAGAACAGACAGCCAAAAAAACACAGAACAGACACACACAAAAATCAGACAGAAAAAAAAGAAAAACACAAGCAGACAGCTAATACAAATTCAAACAAAAAAAAAAAACAGACACAAAAAACACTCCGAAAATACACACAGCTTCTACAACCTCCTACTACAATAAATCTTTAATATAACACTACACTCACCAACAAACAGCCACAGACAACAGAGCAAAAGACACTTGCTTTGGGAAGGGAAACACAGGGATGTACTTTTGCAATTGAAGGGTGTTTGTCTGGGGCTATTTAAGCACAAGGCGATTCTCAAACTAAGTATGCTTGGCCTTTTTCCTATCTCACTGATTGCGCCGAGCCAAGTTCTGCACATGCCCAGTGAGGGGCAGATTCCTGCGCGCATGCGCAGTACGGCCAGCCAGGGGTCACGGCTAATTTGAATGGAGCACGCCCACTTACTTCCCACTTGCAATAACCCCACCTTACGCCTCGGGATTTACGTTGCGCTGGCGCAAATTTGGGCGCAAATGCACTGTGGATACGGCACTTACGTAAAAAAATTAAGGCAACCTAACTTAAATTAGATACGTTTGGAGTAACTTAATTTGCTCCGCTCTACCTGAATCTGGCCCATAGTAATAACATCTTCTTGATCATGGACCACAATGAAAAGCTACCATGAGTTTTTTCATAAGGAGCCAGACAAGCAGGAAGTGTGGAGTTCAGCAAGGGATTACAGCAACGTCTAAGCAAAAACAGACATGGAGGACATGAAAGCAGGACTGCTATAAGGTAAAGCAAGCTATTTAGCATTAAAAAGTGTTTCCTTTACTGATCCTTTAATGTGCATGGACACATATGATAACACTGAGCTACAGGCGGAAAGCAAAACTCCTGTAGAAGCCAGCATGGACAGTTAAGCCCAATGGACTTTTTCATCAGATATCCGATGAAGCTGACTTTCATAAGTCTTGCCTACACACCATCGGTCAAAAATCCAAGCGTGTCCAAACGTGGTGACGTAAAACACTACGACGTGCTGAGAAAAATAAGTTCAATGCTTCCGAGCATGGGTCGAATTGATTCTGAGCATGCGTGGACTTTTGACTGATGGACTTCCACACAGACGATCGTTTTTTTCTATCGTTTTTTTTATCCATAGGAAAATTTTAAAACATGTTCTATTTTTTTTCACCGATGGAAAACAAACCGATGGGGTCCACACACGATCGTTTTTTTTTCCGATGAAAATGGTCCATCGGTCTGTTTTCATCAGACAAAACGATCTTGTGTACAGGGCTTAATAGAAGGGAAAGAAGAGCAAAATGCCAAAGATGTGATGAGGACCTTGTGGAATTATGTCCTCTGCTTTCTCTGTCATACTGTAGCTCATCAGTGCCTGTAAAAGTTAGTAACAAAAATTGTAATTGAAGCACCACATAACTGCTAAGAGGTCCAGATGCAACTTTAGTCAAATAAATGTCAGAGCGACAAACCAAAAAAGTATTTAACATTATTTGGATGCCAAACCAGCTGCTCACAATGCCTGTGCTTGCAATCACACTGCAAAAATATCAATAAAAGTCCAGTTCACTTTTAGTCTATTCACAATATTGTCAATCAAGCCCTGATGAAGGGGGTGCTCTTGGACCTCTGAAAAACCTTGGATACTTTTTGGATTGTCCCCCTGAGCTTTATTGGAATAATGTTGTATCTGGACCTCTTATGCCGCGTACACACGATCATTTTTTGTGATGAAAAAAACAACGTTTTCTGTGAAGTAAAAAACAACGTTTTTGAAACGTCACTTTTCAAAGACGATGTTGCATACACACCATCGTTTTTTTCACAAAAAGCGAGGTTACGTTCACCACTCTTTTCCATTGAAGCTCGCTTCATAACTAGCTTCTGGGCATGCGCGGGTTGAAAAACGTTGTTTTAAACAACGTTTTTGCTACACACGGTGACTTTTTGTGAAACAAAAAATGACGTTTTGAAAAACGACACAAAAAATTCAAGCATGTTGGAATTTTTTTTTGGTCGTTTTGAAGACAAAAAATGTCGTTTTGCCCACACACGATCAATTTAAATGACGTTTTAAAAAACAACGTTTTTTTTCATCGCAAAAAACGACCGTGTGTACGCGGCATTAGCAGTGGTGGGGTGCTTCAATTTCAATGTTTGCTACATTATGCTGCAAGCCATGGAGACTGTGGAGATCCTCTGGGGGTGTACAATTTTGCCATTTGTTTTTGAATTACTTCTGCCTGACTGCTTCCGCTGTTATGCCACTTTTCAGTGGCAGATGTCTTATGTCTTATGTCTCACAACCTATGTACTCATGCTTTACAGCTTTCCTATATTTTCTTGTACAAAAATTAATAAAAGACCTATGGAAGAGGGACAATTCATAAATAATCATGTTTTTATTTATATCAAGACAATCCTGTGATACTCCTATGGCTATACAATTACACTTGGGTACAGGTGTCACAGGGATGTCTTGATATATATAAAAACACAATTATATATACCAGTAATTGGATACTCTTGTTGGTATGTGTTTTTACCTTCTGGGGTGAAAGAGATGAAGGCTACTTAAATGTGCGTGCCATTCCTATTGACAAAATTATGTTTTAATATGTAAGGACAACCACTAACAAATTAAAAGTTACCAGGGATAGTTTGCTCACTCTTCTACTTTGGGTTGTTGTTCACATTACCTTTTTAAAGTAGTTTAAAAAGCCTAGCATCTTCTTTGTACATTGGAGGCAAGCACATTTTACTAAACTGGAAATTAGAGCTTTTCTAGACCATGATGTTCATTACACAATACTGCTCTACAAATTATAATAGCCTATAAAAAGAAATGATAAAGAGTGACTACTTGGCAAAAGATTATGAATGAAACATTGAAATGCTGATTAGATAAACAATACTGGATGAATGTGCAACAGGTCAAGTTACTGAAAAGAACTTGACAGATCTAATTTGGTACTAAAATAAAAATGTAAACAGATTGTTGTGCTTCAAAACAGTCTAAATGGCAGCTTTAAATGAAAATTTGAATGCAAATTGCTTCTTGAAGTAGCATATTTTGATCCTCAGGTAAATAGCTTACTACATAAGAATGTCATTTTGAAAAAGGCTTTCCTTGATTTCTTTTGTGAAACATAAATGTATGAATAAATGTTGTTATTACTCCTTACAAAACAGTTCAATAATTTCCAATATGGTACAATATCTAATGATGACAGAAGTGACCTGTCACTAAAAATGTGACAAGCACATAATTACTAGTGATGGGCAAACTTTTTAAACACTTCTCTACTGACAATTAAGGATGATCCAAACCCCCCCCCGGTTCGGTTCGGTTTGCACCAGAACTTGCGAACAGGCAAAAAATTTGGACGAACACACGTACCCCATTAACCACTTAAGGACCGCCTTCTGCACATATACGGCACAGCTGGGCAGATCCACGTACAGGTACGTCCTGTACTACTACTTAGCCGTGGGTCATGGGCGCGCGCCAGCGGCGCACTCCCGTGACCCAGTCTGAAGCTCCGGGAACAGGACCACGGACCCGATCGCCACTGGAGTGCGGCGATCGGTCCCCGGAGCTGAAGAACGGGGAGAGCCCTGTGTAAACACGGCTTCCCTGTGCTTCAATGTGGCGGCAGCATCGATCGCGTCATCCCTTTTATAGGGGGGGCGCGATCGATGACATCACACCTACAGCCACACCCCCCTACAGTTGTAAACACACATAGGGAACAGATAACCCCTACAGCGCCCCCTTGTGGTTAACTCCCAAACTGCAACTGTCATTTACACAGTAAACAATGCAAATTAAAGAGGGGGTTCACCCTTAAAACCACTTTCTCCCATCCCATCCAGCATACTGGCGTCAGCGCGTCACGCCTTCCGAAAACAGCCGACTAGCACTCAGCTATACTCGGCGCCTGCGCACAGACCCAGGAGCTGACTGTGCATGCACCGTATACAGCCGAGCGCTATTTTGGCTTTTTTCGGAGGGCGTGACGCGGCTATATACGGCGCCTGCGCAGTCAGCTCCTAGGTCTGTGCTCAGGCGCCGTATAGCTCTGAGAACAGCCGAGTGCTAGTCGGCTGTTTTCGGAAGGCGTGACGCTATATAGCGGCGCCATACCCCGCGGTAGGACGAAAATGTTATTATCTATTAAGAGGTAAGTACACCTATAAAAAAAAAAGACAGCATACTGGCGCTGATGCCAGTATGCTGGATGGGATGGGAGAAAGTGGTTTTAAGGGTGAACCCCCTCTTTAAATGCATTTTTTGCTGTGAAAATGACAATTGTCCCAAAAATGTGTCAAAATTGTCGAAGTGTCCGCCATAATGTCGCAGTCACGAAAAAAATCGCTGATCGCCGCCATTAGTAGTAAAAAAAAATGCAATAAAACTATCCCCTATATTGTAAACGCTATAAAGTTTGCGCAAACCAACCGATAAAGGCTTATTGCGATTTTTTTACCAAAAATAGGTAGAAGAATACGTATCAGCCTAAACTGAGGAAAAACAATATATATATTTTTGGGGGATATTTATTATAGCAAAAAGTAAAAAAACATTGCATTTTTTTCAAAATTGTCGCTCTATTTTTGTTTATAGCACAAAAAATAAAAACCGCAGAGGTGCTCAAATACCACCAAAAGAAAGCTCTATTTGTGGGAAAAAAAGGACGCCAATTTTCTTTGGGAGCCACGTCACACGACGGCGCAATTGTCAGTTAAACAACGCAGTGCCAATTTGCAAAAAGGGGCCTGGTCCTTTAGCTGCATTCTGGTCCGGGGCTTAAGTGGGACACGAACATGAAAAACCAAAAAAGTGTTAATTTTAAAGACTAAAATACAAGTTATTGTCATAAAAAAGTGTTTTGGGACCTGGGTCCTGCCCCAGGGGACATGTATAAATGAAATAAAAAAGTTTTAAAAACTGCAGTTTTTTGGGAGCAGTGATTTTAACAAAGTGAAACAATAAAAATGAAATATTCCTTTAAATGTTGTGCCTGGGGGGACGCGATCGATGACGTCACACCTACAGCCACACCCCCCTACAGTAAACACACACAGGGAACAGATACCCCCTACAGCGCCCCTTTGTGGTTAACTCCCAAACTGCAACTGTCATTTCCACAGTAAACTGCAGTTTTTTGGGAGCAGTGATTTTAACAAAGTGAAACAAGAAAAATGAAATATTCCTTTAAATGTTATGCCTGGGGGGTGTCTATAGTATGCCTGTAAATTGGCTAGATTAGAACAGTCTCTGCACAAAATGACATTTCTAAAGGAAAAAAAGTAATTTACAACTAATTGCGGCTGTAATGAATTGTCGGGTCTCGACAATATACATAAAACTCATTGAAAAAAACGGCATGGGTTCCCCCCTACCAGGGCCTTTGGGTCTGGTATGAATATTAAGGTGGAACCCCGAACCCCCCAAAAAATGCGTGGGGTCCCCCAAAAATCCATATTGGGCCCTTCAGGTCTGGTATGGGTATTAAGGGGAACCCTGCACCAAATAGAAAAATGGCGTAGGGGTCCCCCAAAATCCATACCAGACCCTTTCAGGTCTGGTATGGATTTTAAGTGGAACCCTGCTCCAAAATAAAAAAAATGGCCTGGGGTCCCCCCAAAATCAATACCAGATGCTTATCTGAGCACGCAACCTGGCAGGCTGCAGGAAAAGAGGGGGGATGAGAGAGCGTCCCCTCCTGAACAGTACCAGGCCACATGCCCTCAACATGGCTGATGGGTGCTTTGGGGCAGGGGGCTCTGCGTCTCCCCACCCCAAAGTGCCTTGCCCCCATGTTGATGGGGACAAGGGCCTCATCCCCTCATCCCCACAACCCTTGCCCGGTGGTTGTGGGGTTCTGCGGGTGGGGGGCTTATTGAAATCTGGAAGCCCCCTTTAACAAGGGGACCCCCAGAACCCGGCCCCTCATGTGAATTGGTAACAGGGTACATTGTACCCCTACCATTTCACAAAAAAAGTGTAAAAATTGTAAAAAAGACAAGAGACAGCTTGGTACAAGTCCTTTATTGAACAATAAAAAAAAATTCCTGCAATGTAAATACACTCTGCCCAAAAAAAATAAAATAAAAAAACAGCAACAGTTCCGCATCCATAGGAGGCTCCCGCCGAATGGCTATTCTTCTCGATGACAGCTGTTAGTTATGTAGCTGAGGGTGGGGCCTCATGGGTGACCCCACCCCCCTCTGATGCCATGAGGGCTTTCCCAGGGTTCCCCGTGGCATCAGAGGGGGCGGGGTCACCTGTTTACGTCACCGAGTCATTCGGCGGTAGACTCCTATGGTAGACTCCTATGTTGCGTTTTATTTTCTTTTTTTCTTTTTCTTTTTCTTTTTCGGGGGTGTGGATTTACATTGAGGGACATTTTTTTATATATATTTTAAATAAAGGACTTGTACCAAGCTGTCTCTTGTCTTTTTTTAAAAAATGTACACTTTTTTTGTGAAATGGTAGGGGTACAATGTACCGGTTACCAATTCCCATGGGGGGCTTGGATCTAGGGACCCCCTTGTTAAAGGGGGCTTCCATATTCTGATAAGCCTCCCACCCACAGACCCCCATAACCACAACCACCGGGCAAGGGTTGTGGGGATGAGACCTTGTCCCCAAGGCAAGGTGGTTTGGGGTGAGGGGTGGCCCAAAGCACCCATCCCCCCATGTTGAGGGCATGTGGCCTGGTATGGTTCAGGAGGGGGCGCTCTCTCTCATCCCCCCTCTTTTCCTGTGGCCTGCCAGGTTGCGTGCTCAACAAAAGGGCCTGTTATGGATTTTGGGAAGGCCCCCAATGCCATTTTTCTTTCTTTTTTTTTTTTGGTTCGGGTTCCCCTTAATATTACTGTAATACCAGACCCAAAGGGCCTGGTAATGGTCTGGGGGGGGGGGGACCCATGGATGGACTGTTCTAAACACCAGAAAAATATGCCACTATACAGGCATACTATAGACACCCCCCAGGCACGAAATTTAAAGGAATATTTCATTTTTACTGTTTTACTTTAAGCATTATTAAAATCACTGCTCCCGAAAAAAACGTCAGTTTTTAAAACTTTTTTTCATTGATACATGTCCCCTGGACAATAACTTGCATATAAGTCTTTAAAATTAGCACTTTTGGTTTTTCATGTTAGGCCTCGTACACACGATCAAATCTGTCCGCTGGAAACGGTCCGCTGGACCGTTTCAACAGACAGATTCGATCGTGTGTACGGCCGAGCCGACGGATTTGGCCACCCGACAGATTTCAAAGCATGCTTTGAAATCTATCGGGTGGGAATCCGTCCGCCCGACATGTCTGCTGGTTAGTACACTTACCAGCAGACATGTCGTCCCGCACCGCGGCCGCACCGCCGCCGCACCGCCGCCGAATGGATTCGGCGCATGCGCGGAAGTGTTTTACTTCCTGGAGCGGTGACGTGGCGGCGTCAACGTCACCGCCACGTCACCGACACGTCAGCGCGCTCTCTGCTGGTGGGGATTTTGGTTTACTCGTGTGTACACGCGAGCAAACCAAAATCCCAGCAGACAGATTTGTTCAAATCTGTCGGACGGACAGATTTGACCAAATCTGTCTGCTCGTGTGTACGAGGCCTTAGTGTCCCATAGACTTTAACGAGGTTCCGCGGCTTTCAAATTTGCCCCAAACACGTTCTTTATTCGCTCGAACATCTGAACAACATCTGATAAACCAAAGTTTGACCGGAACTTATGCTCGGGCTGAACTGTTCGCCCATCCCTACTAACAATTCACCTGGTTGATTCGCAGCTGCTCATATCTCTAGTGTCGTAGTAAGACAAACTTTGGCTATCACTTAAAAAAAATCAGCCAGGGAGACAAAAAAAGGATGCAGGGACTAGTGTTGCTCACGAATATTCGCATTGCGAATATTCGCTACGAATATTGCATATTCGAGTATTCGCGAATAACACGAATATCGCGGCGAATATTCGCTATTTCGAATATTCAAATTTTTTCAATTTTTTTTTTAGAACAGATCACATCCTAGATATCCCCATCGACGTCTAAAAGCATTGCTGGTATGATTAGAGACCTTAGGCCGAGTAGCTGCAGCGCTCATTTTATATTGCCGAAAAATCGCAATGCGATTATTCGGCAATAGCGATATCGCGCGATTATTTTATATTGTAATATATCACGAATATTCTGAGCCAATCAGAGTGCTCCATTCCGCATTTCTCGAATATTCGCAATTATTTAATATTGTAATATATCACGAATATTCTGAGCCAATCAGAGTGCTCCTTCCGCATTTCTCGAATATTCGCAATTATTGTGTATTGTAATATATCACGAATATTCTGAGCCAATCAGAGTGCTCCTTCCGCATTTGCCGAATATTCGCAATTATTGTGTATTGTAATATATCACGAATATTCTGAGCCAATCAGAGTGCTCCTTCCGCATTTCTCGAATATTCGCAATTATTTTATATTGTAATATATCACGAATATTCTGAGCCAATCAGAGTGCTCCATTCCGCATTTCTCGAATATTCGCAATTATTTTATATTGTAATATATCACGAATATTCTGAGCCAATCAGAGTGCTCCATTCCGCATTTCTCGAATATTCGCAATTATTTTATATTGTAATATATCACGAATATTCTGAGCCAATCAGAGTGCTCCATTCCGCATTTCTCGAAATTTCGCATTCGCATTCGCAATTCGCATTCGCATTCGCATTCGCAATAGCGAAAATTCGCAATAATTTCATTTCCAAAAAATATCACGAATATTCGTATTTAACGAATATATCTCGAATATTCGACTATATATTCGAGATATATCGCGAAATCGAATATGGCATATTCTGCTCAACACTAGCAGGGACCAAAGAAAAGTGTATACAGCACTAAGTGTAATGCTGTTAAACACTTCACTATACTGACACTACACTGGCACACTACACTCACACGACACTATATCTACTCCAACAACACACTGCAAAAGGTTTCTGTGGAAAGGAACCTTTTATAGTGTGTGCTGGGACTATGAGCACTGAGCCATGATTGGGCAAAGTCATCATGACTTTGTCCAATCAGGGCTCTGACAGTGCTCTGTGTCTTGATTGGACAAAGCCTTGCACCTGAGCAGTGGTCAGGTGCCTTGCTTCATCTAATTAGGACCCTAGAATGGGTGATTTTTGGGGCCAAACCCATGCTCAGCCTGAATAGCTAGCCCAACTCTTTTCCTGTCTGTAGTGACAGTTGGTGTTACAGACATTTATCATAAGTCACAATTGTTAGTGTGAACTAGGGCTGTTACTGATCAAAATTTTTGTGTTCGATTAATCGTTTTTTTTTAAATCGATTAATCGACTAATTTCGATTAATTATAACGCACATACAGATCCAGCTACTTTTAGCTGATCTCCTTGCAGGCCAATTCCCAGTGCAGCTCCCAACCACTGAAAAAATGGATAGCAGGATACAACAAACACACAGAGGCAGCGCTTGATGTGAATAGCATTCAAACTTTTATAGTCTTCAAGTAGGTAACCAAATAAATATTGCACTGGAGATAAAATCGATGTAGCTACATAAACTGTAAAAATGGTGTGAGTAATACCAAACAGTGCCAAAAGCAGTCATAAAAACATGTAGCTAAGTATGACACTGGTATAAAAATGTGTACAACGATACCACTGCTGAATCCAGATGAGGAGAGGTTAACATCAGTCCGTCGACATGTAGATGTCCCATGAAGGGAACTATCACAACTCCCAGTGGATGGTTATAGAATCCCAGGTTAATAGAGGGAAGTGTAACAGCCCTTGCGTGTGGCAGATAGTAAGGTCCCACCGGCATGCAGATATGAAGGCACAGCAAAGGAACCCTTCAGATGGACACGGCAAGCCCCATCGGTGTCCATGATGTTATCGGATCTTCGACGGAACTCCCTGAATGCCCAGAACCCGGCGGAGAGGTGAGTACCAATCAAAAGTATTTTAATCGATCAAAAAAATTAAAGATTAATCGATTAATTAAAAGTAAATTTGCACAGCCCTAGTGTGAACATTTGATTTTTTTTTTTTTTTATAAAAATATCTGGTGGCAGTGATTGATTTGGATTGTAAAGGGTTTACTGAAACCCAGTGATGATTGCTCTGTTTGCTGGCTATTAGATTATGGTCATGCCAGTAGGAATAACTTTTGTGCATGATGAGGCTGAGAGTGTCACTGTTGGGTATCATTAATAACGTATTGTGAGTTCGACCAGCCATTTGTCACAAGTTGGTGATGGTGGCCATGGTCTGTTGCATATATAATACATTATCCTAAGTACGGACCACTAATGCTGTAAACCTGTTGATGCAAAGACTTGTATTGACTTATACTTTCTATAAACCACGAATGGGTTCTTAAAAAGGATTAGGATATTGGGCAGTGTGTTACTTTTATTACAAATTGGGCACAATAGCATTCCCTGCGCTAAGTATTTAAATGTGTTGAATGACTTTGGGCTGCCAATATCTTAATCCTTTTTTATTGTATGAGTGGTCTTGTCAGGACCCGAAACTGAACTTGGAACCTCTGCTGTGTCTAGCAGTATTTCTTTTTGCTGAGAACCTTGAACTCTTTGGGCCAGATCCACAGACACCATCCGCCCGTGCGGCGTGTCCCATATACGCTACACCGCTGTAAGTCACAGCGGCGTATTGCTAATCCTCAATGAAAGCGTAGCGTAAATGGGCCGGCGTTCGCGGGTGTAATTCAAATTTACTAGGGGGGTGGCGTGTTTTATTATAATTATGAATGACACGACACAAACAACGCTTTTTTTACACTGCGCATGCGCCGGCCGTTGACGTACCCTAGTGCGAATGCGTGAAATCACGTTGCAAATAGTCAATGAAAATGACGTGTACATAATATACGCAATTCCCTATTCGCGAACGGGTTACGCAAACGATGTAAACGACGGAAAAATCGACGCTGGCCCGACATCCATACTTAACATTGGCGCGCCACCATATAGCAGGGGTAACATTACGCCGTACATACGCTTACGCAAACGACGTAAACACACTGCGCCGGGCGTACTTACGTTCGTGGATCGCCATATCTACCTCATTTGCATATTTTACGCGGATGCGCCCCTAGCGTCCAGCATAAATATGCATCTAAGATACGACGGTGTAAGAAACTTACGCCATTCGTATCTTAGCGTAAGGGCGGCATATCTTGTTTTCTGGATAGAAGACAAAGACACGCCGGTGGGAAATTCGAATTACGCCGGTGTATCTGTAGATACACCGGTGTAATTCTCTGTGGATCTGGCCCTTTGTTCCCACCACAAACTTCCTATTTAAATCCACTTTGCATAGAATACCTAAACAAGTGCAATGAAATAAAAAATATCGAGAATTAAATGGATGCAGCAATGGTGGCTCCTACATATGAACCTTGAGATAGACAGACAGACAGATTTGTCTAAATTGATTTTATTGTGTTTTGAGGTTCATAAAAGTCATCGATCTCAGAGCTTTTAAAAAAATAATAACTTGCTTCAAATGACACTGTTGCCCATTTTTATCCATTATTAGGATCTTAAAATTAATCTTCACTAAGCAGATGTGTGATGTACTGTATAATCCAATTTTTGCTGGCAAATACTGCCAAAAAAGAAACCTGCCACTGAACAGTGTAAGCATAATGGAAACTGTAACACTTGGTTAGTATTTATTTTCTCTTGAGGGTTTAATAATTAGTTCACATTATGTGACATATTAAAATAAATTAAAGTGAAAACATAAAGCTATTGCATTGTAGTATCTGCGCACAGTAAACCATATTTTTTATACTGACATTCAGCTGCATTATTAATTGTAATTAACTAGTGGTTTCTAAAAAAAAAACAGTACGTTTAAACATTTTTGATTTATAACACATCAAAATTACATAGTGTCCTAACACAGTATCCAATGTCTTGCAAACCAACATGGTGTAGGTTGGCCTGACTTTTAATTGTAGCTTGATAGTGGTTTTGTCTTATTAAGTATACATGACATGCTTCTAGCTGTTGTATTAACTGTGGTTGATTTGCAGTTTCTTTGTTGTACATGAAGATCATTTGTTTTTATGAGGAGGCCACAAACTACTGTATATATAGAAAATATTGTTGAAACAACATAAAGGGGGAGATTCACGTAGAATGGCGCATCTTTATGCTGCCATAGCGTATCTTCTTTACGCTACACCGGCGCAACGTTGAGAGGCAAGCCTGCTATTAACAAAGAATATGCGCTCAACGTTGCGCCGGCATAGCGTATAGTTGTCGGCGTAAGCCAAAGTAAGTCAAATTAGCTGAAAGTGGGCGTGATATATTATAATGAAGCGTGACCCCATACAAATGATGGGCTGAGATTCAAAAAACGACTGCGCATGCGTCGACTCTTGGACGCATCCCAGTATGCATGCGCAGAATCACGTTGGGACAAATGCCTAAGATACATCGAATCACTGAACGTAACCTACACACAGCCCTATTCACGTACGACTTACGTAAACAACGTAAAATTCGACAGCTGTACCGGAGGCTTACCAGATGTATAGAACCCAAGTGAGCCTACGCTGGTATACCCCAGACGAAGCAAGTTTATTGTGAAATGCGTCGGGTGATTCCACTGCTGACCAGGACATATTGATCAATATGCTGTTATATCTCTACTTATATGTAAGTGTTTATAACCTTTATTAAATATTCAGTTCTTACGGTATTATACTATGTGCCTTTTTATTTGCCTCTCTTCACACATCGCTGTTTTGGTTTAACCTTTCTGGAGTGATTGTCTTTCACCATTGAACATCTTCTTCCATTTCTGGCGGTGTTGTCGTGTGAAGATCAAGTCCTATCCTGATACAGCCCTTCATATATATCCAGCTTGATTGACCCTCTGGGCGTAGGCTCACTTGGGTTCTATACATCTGGTAAGCCTCCGGTGCATCGGTGGTGGGTCTTTGTCACTAACGTTCATCACATTCAAGAGATAATCACCATTTTGGAACCATTTACTGTGTTTACACCAATCAAGTTTCTCACTTCACTTATTCTGACTTTTTTTGTTTTCTTTTCTAGTTTTCTAGATTATACATTTTGTTTTTGCATTTATTCACTTCATCCATTTTGTTTTCAATAGTCCCCCTTCATTATACACATTGGGACTCGTTCATCAGTCATTTGATCGTTTTATCATCTGTTAGTGTTACTTTTTGTATGTTGAGATTGCGTAGCTATACGTCATCTCTCCCAGCAGCCAATTGGGGTGTGCACGCCGCCGTAGGTGCGCACGCGCACCCCCTGCTCGTCCCGGATCCTGGATTGCGTGCCCGGCAGGCGCGATCACCGCCGGGCACCCGCGATCGCTCGTTACAGAGCGAGAATCGGGTACTGTGTGTGTAAACTGTCAGGGGAGAAATGCCTGACCATCTGTTCATACAATGTATGAACAGCAATCAGTCATTCCCCCCAGTCAGTCCACCCCCCTTCAGTTAGAACACAACATACTTAACCCATACTTAATCCCTTCCTTGACCCCTAGTGTTAACCCCTTCCCTGCCAGTGCCATTTTTATAGTAATCAATGCAGTTTTATAGCACTGATCGCTATAAAAATGCCAATGGTCCCAAAAATTTGTCAAAAGTGTCCGAAGTGTCCGCCATAATGTCGCAGTACCAAAAAAAAAACGCTGATCGCCGCCATTACTAGTAAAAAACAATATTAAGAAAAATGCCATAAAACTATCCCCTATTTTGGAAACGCTATAACTTTTGCGCAAACCAATCAATAAATCGCTTATTGCGATTTTTTTAATGAAAAATATGTAGACAAATACGTATCGGCCTAAACTGAGGAATAAAATAGTTTTTTTTATACATTTTTGGGGGATATTTATTATAGCAAAATTGTCACTCTATTTTTTGTTTATAGCACAAAAACTAAAAACTAAAAGAGGTGATCAAATACCACCAAATGAAAGATCTATTTGTGGGGAAAAAAGGACGCCAATTTTGTTTTGGAGCCACGCTGCACGACCACGCAATTGTCAGTTAAAGTAACGCAGTGCCGAATCGCATAAAGTGGCCTGGTCTTTGACCAGCAATATGGTCCGGGGGTTAAGTGAAATACTCATTAGTTTTAAAGGAGATCACAGGTGGCTAGATTTCCATAAGAAAAGCTATAATCACAGGATTTGCTGCAATCTGAGATTTTCCAAATTGAAATATTACAGTTTATTCTGCAAATTTTAGGCATGTCCTACACTATATCAGAGAAAAATAAAAGAAGGGAGGGCGCACCGACCTAGTGCATTACCACTTAAATTGTATTAAAAACAGAATAAAAACAATGGGCCAGATCCACAGAGCTAGTACGCCAGTGTATCTCCTGATACACCAGCGTACTTTCAAATTACACGCGTCGTATCATTAGTTTGAATCAAACCATGATACAACGGCTTCGGGCTTCAATCCGACAGGCTTACGTCTTCGTACGCCTTCGGATCTAAGCTGCAATATTTCTGCGCCTGCTGGGTGGAGTTTGCGTAGTTTTCCGCGCTGGGTATGCAAATTAGCTTTTTACGCCGATCTACGAAGTTACGAACGGCCGTCGCATTCTCTTACGTCGTCGCTAGTCGGCTTTTTCCGGCGTATAGTTAAAGCTGCTATTATCCGGTCTATAGTTAGACTTGCCATGTTAAGTATGGCCGTCGTTCACGTGTCGAAATTTCAATTTTTTTTTTTGCGTAAGTCGTCCGTGAATAGTAATGTACGTAATTTACGCTACTAAAAAAAAAAAACAACGTTTCGACGTAATTTCGCGCAATGCAGGAAATTTCTGAACTGAGCATGCGCAGTTCGATCGCCGCGGGGACGCGCTTTATTTAAATGATTCATGCCCCTACCCGCGTAATTCAATTCCGCCGCGAGAAATACACTACGCCGCCGTACCTTACGGGCCGAAATCTTCCTGGATTCGACTTAGAGCCAGGTAAAATACGGCGGCGTAGTGTATCTCTGATACACTGCGCCAGGGCAATTTTATGTGGATCTGGCCCAATGTTCTTACTCACAAAGAAAGCTCAAGTCAGCTAGGAACTGGACCTCACGGCACCTGCCAGTGGAACCACAGACCAGTGGCCGGCTGACGCGTTTCTGGGGTGTACCCACTTCCTCAAAGCCTAAGTGGTGGTACCCTTAGGCTTTGAGGGTAATACATTAGTCAGAATGTATAAGAAAAGATAGCACAGTATGGGAATGGCTGAGGCCGATGTATGTGCCCTCAGCCATTCCCATACTGTGCTATCTTTTCTTATGCATGGATTATTTTTGCATGGCTTTTTTCTTTTTCCATTTTTACCTTTTTGGATGTTGTTATACATTTTTACTGTTTGTATGACCACTTTTTTTTGTACAATACACTGTGTACAATTTTTACACTATGAGGAGGTGTCCTTGTTTGTTTTCTCACTTTTTTTATATGAGTCTATCCCACACCCATTGGGGAAACTTCGTATCAGGATCAAGATTTGAGACGGTTTGTGTTATACCACTCTGGAGAATCATAACCTGAAGTACTGCAGTCTGGAGCCATAGAGAGGAACTGCTCCCCATTCATTGGGTTGATCAAGCGCATCTGACCCCATCACCGTACGGTGTTCCCGGGTCCACCTTAGCTGGTAAGCCTACCCTACCTCTTTCTACCTTTTTGAGAACATCTTTGCACGGAATTTCAGATATGGTGAAATTGGAAAGAAGCAGATATCATCTCTCTTATATGCTCTAACAGCTGCATTACATGTGGATGGACTTTATGCACATATTTGTATATGCACCTTTGTGTTGTCATGGTTATCATCACTGGTTTACACTGTGTTTTTTTAATTAGCATTTTGTTTTCTGCAGCCCCACTTGTCAGGTGGGTGAGTGAATTAAATGCATTACTTGTGCTACTTTTATAGCCCTTTGCAGTATATGGAAGGCGCTTCTTATGATTTGGCGCTGCACTTTTACATTATTTATTGATACACAATTTTTCCTTTGTTGTGCTGGCGGCCTACTTGGGATACTACACATTGGAGGAGTGCAGTATATTTTTATAATTTTTCAATGTATTAGTCTGTGTGAGATGATAAAATTCTAAAACAGTGTGATACTTCCCAACGGAAATGAAACAGAGGCACTGATGTTAAACAATGAAAACATTAGTGTACACCAGTGGTGGCTGGTGCTCGATAATTAGGGGGAGGGGGCAAACCAACGAGGCCTCCCGGGGGAAATGAATGCAGGGAATGCAGAGTCGTTACCTGCCCGGGGTGACACTCCGATCTCCCCTCCTTCCCCAGTGAGTGCCGCATGGCTGAGCCGCTGTGGGCGGGCCATCCATGGTCACAGTGATGGCTGGTGAGTCGGTTGGTCTTCTCCTCCGACTGTGCTCTCCTCTCTCCTCCTCCTAGGTGCTCTAAGGATTGCCTGGCATTTTGGCCAATTGGTAAACGTGTCTCATGACCCACTTGAAATACAGAAATGGAGCAGTTTCAGCTTGATTGCCACAGTTTAACCACTTGCTTACTGGGCACATAAACCCCCTTCCTTCCCAGGCAAAATGTCAGCTTCCGGCACTGCGTCGCTTTAACTGACATTTGCGCGGTCGTGCGACGTGGCTCCCAAACAAAATTGTCGTCCTTTTTTCCCTACAAATAGAGCTTTATTTTGGTGGTATTTGATCCCCTCTGCGGTTTTTATTCTTTGCGCTATAAACAAAAAAAGAGCGACAATTTAAAAAAATATATATATTTTTTTTACTTGTTGCTATAATAAATATCCCAATTTTTTTTTTCACAGTTAAGACTGATACGTATTTTTCGATGTATTTTTGTAAAAAATAAATAAAAAAATCGCAATAAGCGACTGGTTTGGGCAAAAGTTATAGCGCCTACAAAATGGGGAACAGAATTATGATTTTTTTATTATTATTTTTTTTACTAGTAATAGCGGCGATGTGCGATTTTTATTGCGACTGTGATATTGCGGCGGACATATCGGACACTTTTCACACAAATTTGGGACCATTCACATTTATACAGCGATCAGTGCTATAAAAATGCACTAATTACTGTATAAATGTGACTGGCAGGGAAGGGGTTAACACTAGGGGGTGAGGAAGGGGTTAAATGTGTATCCTGGGTGTGTTCTAACTGTGTGGGGGGAGGGGGGTGACTGGGGGAGGTGACCGATGCTGTGTCCCTATGTACAAGAGACACAGATCGGTCTCCTCTCTCCCTGACAGGACGTGGAGCTCTGTGTTTACACACAAAGCTCCACGTTCCTGCTGTCATCTGCTCATTTTCCCACCGATCGCATGTACCCGACGGACATCGCGGCCGCCAGGTACATGCATCAGATCCCCAGCGATGCGGCAGGACAGTGTTTACCCGCGGGTAATGCACTAGAAATCACGTCCAAATACGTCTAGTTGGCGCCTCAGGTCCGCGCTGTTGACATATTTTGTCAATAGTGCGGGTCTGAATTGGTTAAGCAATCTAACCTAAAAATGCTTGGAGCACAATGAAGCAATGGGTCAGTGCTTACATGCAGCAACTTTTCAATGTATTAGTCTGTGTGAGATGATAAAATTCTAAAACAGTGTGATACTTCCCAAAGGAAATGAAACAGAGGCACTTATGTTAAACAGTGAAAACATTAGTGTACACCAGTGGTGGCTGGTGCTCGATAATTAGGGGGAGGGGGCAAACCAACGAGGCCCCCCGGGGGAAATGAATGCAGGGAATGCAGCCTCCTTACTTGCCCGGGATGACACTCCGATCTCCCCTCCTTCCCCGATGAGTGCCACATGGCTGCTGCTGTGGGCGAGCCATCCATGGTCACAGTGTTGGCTGGTAAGTCGGTCTGTCTTCTCCTCCAACTGTGCTATCTTCTCTCCTCCTTCTAGGTGCCCTAAGGATCGCCTGGTGTTTTAAACCAATTGGTAAACGTGTCTCGTGACCCACTTCATGATTGGCAGGGAGACGATTCAGTGTGAAAATAGCAAATATTCATTTTCTATTGTCACACAACTGAGTAGGCTCTGACGACAGTGCTATGTGCCCTAAGACCACCTTTTTTTAAAGCCTATTAGAGCCTCTGGCTCTAATCAGCTGCTTCAACCCCCCCCCCCCCCATTGAAATCCATTGATCTGGAGCCCTGAATGTAGATTAGGGGGCCAGATGCAGGGATAGGGGGGTGATGCCTGTGTGACCCTAATGGATGGGCCACCACTGGTGTACACACTGCAACAACTTAACCAAATGGAATCCTTTATTCACTGAGTAAAATAAACTGAAATCTGGTTACAATAGATTACTGCACGTTGGAAAAATATGATAAACTGTATAAGTCAAACTATAGCTTTTATTTGTAAGTTCCCTGTTCTTGTTAATATGGAGGATTGAAGCTTTAATTTAAGAATCTCATAATTATTGGAAATATCAGCTAATACTTTTTCCTATGAAGCAGCCTCCAATAATCCATTTCTCAATGACTTTAACAGCTTGTTATCCACTTATTTGCGTATAGCATAGAAGATGCAAAGCTAGCATGAAATCTGTTTTATATTCATGGCAAACAAGATTTTGCCAATTAAGCATCAACACTACTGTTTCATCGTTATCATTTTACTGTTCTAATCCTATTTTTAAGTGATTTTATGCTGCTACTTAAATCCACCAGTAAAAACAAGCAAACTCCTGCGCACGGGTGGATTGTCCAACACTTATTCGAAAATCTTCATAGAAAATCCCACAAATGTCAAGAAAGGTAATAACAGAGGCCTTGCTGCCCTTCGTGGATGGGGAAAGTCCTGGCATAAAACAAAGAAAGAAAAGAAAGGCGCACCAGCCTGGTGTATTACCATTTGACGATTTATTGGATAATAATAATATTAAAAACTACTAACAAAAGACATGATAGACATGCTTGTCAAAAAAAGATGAGGTAGAATCCCTTCAGCCCACACTCCACAATGGGGGGAATGGAGGTATGTCGCTGCCGGCTGATGCGTTTCGAGGCATCTGGGGCCTTTTCGTCAGAGCTCAGCATGCCAAGCGTCATGACAAGTGGCTTCCGGAGGAGCCAATACAGCCTGTTGGAGAGAGGCAACAATGCTTTGCTGGGAGAGTGTGATCTCCCATGGCAACAGAGAGCCAGGCATTGAGGAGATGCCAAGAAATGAAATTTCAGCGTCCAGTACCGTGCCTGGAATGTGGCCGAGTGGGACATGGCATCTTTACTTGCCCAAAGTTCTGGAACACCGCTGAGGAATCTGGAAAGGCTGCAGTGTCATTCTGTGGCCCCAAAGAGACAGTAGCTGGTATAGATGCAGCTCAGAGACAGCGCACTCAAGTGAAGACTATGATACCAGCCACTGAGAATGGTAAGACTGTTTCAATGTATGATTCTGATCCTAGTGAAGTGGGAGTGTGTCCAGCGGAGAGATCTGCACTACAAATGGACATGGACTTGCTGCAGAGCAGTAGGATGGCATATGGGGAAGCCCAGCTGACAGCAAGGTTAAAGATTCAAATGGACATGGGGACTGTGCATGCACCTGCTATAATCCAGCAGAGTACTGGGAAAGTTGAACTAGGGGTTACCAAAAGTGTCTTTGTGCCATGTTCCCTAGTGACAGGTGCTGCAGAGTTGCCCAGGGAAACCTCCAAGGAGCTTGCAGTGGCTAAGCAGGGCGTTTCCCAGGTCAGCTATGGAGCTGCTCAAGGAGCAAAGAGTTCCCCTTTAAAAATAGAGAGTGCTGTGAGGAGAGGCTCACAGACTGTTGTGGGTAATGGACAATGTGCAAAAGTAGAAGTTATGTCTAAGGCCGCGTACACACGAGGGGATATGTCCGCTGAAAACGGTCCGATGGACCGTTTCAGCAGACATCTCCGCTCGTGTGTATGGGCTAGCGGACAGATTTCTCCACCCGACAGATTTCAAAGCATGCTTTGAAATCTATCCGGTGGGGATCTGTCCGCCCGACATGTCTGCTGGTTAGTACACTTACCAGCAGACATGTCGGCCCCCACCGCCGCCGCGCCGCTGCCGAATGGATTCGGCGCAAGCGCGGAAGTGTTTTACTTCCTGGTGCGGTGACGTTGCGGTGACGCGGCGGCGTCAACGTCACCGCCGCGTCACCGCCACGTCACCGCGCCTTCCGGCGGCGGGGAATTTGATCCGATGGTGTGTACACGCCATCGGATCAAACTCCCGATCGGACATATCCGATGGAAATGGTCCGCGGACCGTTTTCATCGGATATATCCGATCGTGTGTACGCCGCCTAAGCGTAATGAAAATTCTGATTGTTATGCTGATAAAAGGGTAAATGTTGGCAAATGTGATGGTATTGGTGATGATGACATTGAAAAATGTGTTTCCTTTAATGTCATGTCTGCAAATGTTGAAAATGTGTTTACTACCAATGGTGGGAGGAGGATATCTCCCATAGCAACCGGACGCACAGGATTGTCCAGGGAAGTCTCATGGGATCTCCATGGGTTGGAGCCAGAGGTTTTCCAGGATGGTTGTGGTGCTACTCTGGTAAAACAAGGGAAGGGAAGACTGTGTCACACAGTGAGTGTGTGTGGGCGCAGCCCCACAACCCTAAGTGTAACCCAGTTGTCAAGGGGTTAATTCAGCCTGCAAAAGCTGAAAGTGCAGAGCTGTATGTGTCAGTAGTGCCCCCAGAGCTGGTAGGGCAAAAGCATGAATTACAGCCTGCCTTGTCAGATAATGTGTCATCCCAAGGGGATATGTATAGAAATGACCCAGGTGATGTTGTGGCTAGTGAATCCCAGGTTCCTTTGGTGCCTCTTGGGACAGGTGTTGCAGCGCTGCAGAATGCCTGTCAGGGAAGTACCACATACTGGGAAGCATGGTGCAAGGAAACAGTCGCAACGCTAAACAAAGTAACCATGAGTTATAAAGCAATGATGGGAGACAAGTGTGTGGACACAACATCTGTTATGCCAGACAGAGGGTTTGCAGAGTGGCCGGTGCTCAATGGCATGTCAGTCCCTGTGAAGGTTGATCCCCTCCAGTCTGAAGGAGCGGTTCTTGGCATAGACATGGCAGATGTGTTGTCCACAACCCAGCAATTAAGTGGTAGCAAGTGTCAAGGTGACAATGTGACTTGTAATGACCTGCAGAGGCTCATTGACACTGGTGCAGAAGGGATGAGTGTGAGACATGTGTCTGATAGCGCTCCAGGGGAGCAACAGGCAGTGATGATGGGTACCTCCAAGGAGGTGGAGGTCTCTTCAAATGTCTCAACCTAGAGTGGATGAGCCCCTCCATGTCTTGGACAGGAAAAAGGTCCCTAGAAAGGTCTGGTATTTAGACATGGGTTGCATAGAGATGACACAAACTTTATTAGAAATGTTGGAGTTGATAAAAATGCACTCGCTGTACACTTGGGTGTCTCCACCACAGACGGACCAGGTTGTGCTGCGTAGTACCAATAGGTGGGGCCAAGTAGTACAGGGAAACTTTTATCAAGAGTGGTATTGGTGGGTCCAATGCTTATTAACAATGTGGCGAATAGTCCTGAGGTTCTCTAAGAGGATGCCCCTAGTTACTGAATGGTATGGAAGGCGCTCAGAACTGTTGGAGACATCAAAGGCCTCTCCGGCTGGTGTAGTGACTGGAACATCGTCCGAGGTGCAGCTGAGCAATGGTCAGCAGAGGGCGCAGATACTGTCTCACCAGCTAAACCTCATGAGAAGGAAGGGTCCAGAATAGATGCTGCACTAGCAGAGATGCTTTCTAACACTCAGAAAGAGGTACAACTTAAAGTACCCGGAGATGCTGTGAGAATTACTAATGTTGGTTTCTGCAACAATGTAATGTGTACATCAGAAAGAAGTAGTTTATGCGTGGATCAGTGTCATTTGTTAGATCAGTTGCCCATGGAGTGTTGGACAATAGGTGAGGTGGAGATGTGCTATGGACCAGTGGGTTGTAGTCACTTACCTGTTTGTGGTCCCTCCTCGGGTCTAGTTCTAACAAACACTGAGATGGATGACACTGATTGTGTTGGACTGAGTGACATTGAAAGGTCTGATTGGCTAATGAGAGGTGCTGTTAAAAGTGATGTGGTTGCCGTGGGTAACCAGAGAGAGGTTCTTGAACCTGAAAGACCTGTGGTGAAAGATAAAACTTGCTTCCGCAAGCTGAAAGATAGGATCAGGGAAGGCAGAGTTCCCCCAAGAGAGGAGTGTATGCTCAGGGACCCAAAGAGAAGAGTGGGAAGGCAGAGTATACAAACTTATAGGACCCTGTTAAGATCCAAGCTGGGACGTACCTGGAAACACACCCGGAAAAAAGGTTGGGCCTACTTGGCTGATGGCCAACACAGAGGTGTCCCAACTGCTATGGTGGATGCAGGTGTTTCTCCCTCCAGGTCAAAACAAGGGGGGGGGAGGTATGTAACAGTAGGGACTACTGTCACGATGAAATGGACACACAGTCTGCATATAGCCAGATTGCAGAGCTGCAGAGCGTAAATTTAAAAACAGAGAAAACTGCGCTGGCAGTTTTCTCATATTTTCTCTATTGCTACATGGGGCTCTATGGCTTGGGGATCCTTCAGAGATCTGGGTGGGACTGGATCTCCAACCTGTGTCCAGGTTTTGAAGACAGCCTGCAAGCTGCCTGCCCAGGTGCAGGCAGCTCATTAAATGAAGGGCTGGGGAGAGCAGAGGGGGGAAGGAAGGTGAAGGAAGTGGGAGCAATGGCTGTTATTGTCTCTGTGTGAGGATAGACGCTGTACGCGTTGGAAGGCTTCGAAGCCGTGTGCATCCAAGACCGTGGGTCTGGAGGAGGTGATGGTTTGAGGAACCAGGACCTGTAGCCGCAGTGCTGTTAAAGAGTAGCCAGGTGGGCTGGTATTTTCATTTATCTTTGGATAATGTTTAAATCCCTGCGTGGGATTCCTGAATGGACTTTTGTTTCTTTTTTCTCCTTTAATAAACGTGGGCTACCAGGCCCTTAACATTATATGCCTGTTTGGTGTTGACTCACTGCACAAAAAACGCATCTGCCACAAGAGTTAATTACCCCCAACGTTTACAAATGGTAGTGCAAAATAAACTTAACACACTGCATCATGTACAGTATGATGCCCAATAGAGCAATAGCTAAATGTGAAGCATGAAAACCTAACCTTTTTTTACTGATAACACACTTAGATTGGCCATAGGCTGATCTCTTGTTAATTTTAAAAGAATATCAAATAGCCAATCTGCAGTGCACACCTGGACAACATTTATTTTACACACTTGAAATTCTGTAATCTATTTAAATTAACAATCTATTGAGACCGCCCCTACTGTGTGTATGGCAGGTAGTAATCCAGGCAGCAGAAGAAACAAACAGTTCTTTACCAATAATAAAATGTCTGTTAATTACAAAACTTCAGTAAAACTTGAACACATGATTAAATGACTGCAATGATCTGTAATGATTCTTGACAGTGGAGCATCCCATATCAGATGGTCCGTTAAAATTTTAAGCAAAGGAAAGCTGTGCATAAAAAGGGTTACTTTTGCAGTGCTACATCTTAAGTTGGCCCATGGTGCTCTTAGAATCCTTTGCTATGTATTAGACGTGCATGTAAAAAAAATGTATGTATGTATGTATGTATGTATATATATATATATATATATATATATATATATATATATATATATATATATTGTGACAGGGTACACGATTGTATGTACACCAGTGAGAGGCTGGAAAGGTCAGTTTTCCCTGCCCTGGAAGGGGTTAAGCCTGGCCAACAGGTAAACCTCCTCTCTTCCCCCTATTAATTAACAGTCACCTGGTAGGGAAATGGGAAGTGAGAGCTCAGTGTGAGAGGTATGCTGAGCTGGACGGACAGGTTGGAAACTGTCTGCATGGAAGGAACAAGGTCTGTCATAGATTTGTTTATTTTGGACTGGTATTCTGTTTGTTTTGTACTGGAGGCCGGAATAGCCCCTCCAGTAGGCCATTTTGTTTTTGTATTATTTATTTTGAGTGCAATAAAGCCATATTTATTGCTTACGATCAGCGACTTTGCTGCATGACATTATCGCTATTTCTACGACTTTGTCACAAGTGGTGGTCAGAAGTGGGATGTTTGCTGTGGTACCGGTCAATGTACAGTTACAGTGGCCTTAAAGGTACAGGACCCAGAAAATGGAAGATATTGTGAAGGCCCTGTTACAAGCGGTCTCTGTGCAACAAGAGACTAATAGACAGATAGCGGCCTCAGCTGCAGCACAACAAGAAACTAATAGACAGGTAGCTGCAGCGCAACAAGAGACTATCATACAGATAGCGGCCTCAGCTGCAGCACAACAAGAAATTAATAGACAGCTAGCTGAAGCACAAAAGTCAGACCATGCTGTTCTCAAAGCAACCCTGGATCACATGACTACCCAAGGGTCTTCTAACCCACCAGCAAGGGGGGTATGCCAAATACGTGCCAGCAGCTGTCTGCAGAAAATGACCCCGGATGATGATGTGGAGACTTACCTACTGGCGTTCGAACGGACCGCTACACGAGAAGGCTGGGCCCCGGAACAATGGGCTGGAATCATTGCACCCTTCCTCCTGGGAGAAGCACAGAAAGCCTATTTTGATCTGGATGAGGTGGCTGCTGCAGACTATCCCAAACTGAAAGGAGAGATCCTGGCTCGCTTAGGGGTGACTTCCACAGTGAGGGCCCAGCGTTTTTACAACTGGAGGTTTAAAGAAGGAAAAGCGCCAAGATCCCAGATGTTCGATTTAATTCATCTGGCGCGGAAGTGGCTCAAACCAGAGACTCAAACCCCTGCACAGATTATAGAAGCGCTTGTACTGGACCGTTACGTGAGAGAGCTTCCAAATGGCCTCCGGGAGTGGGTCACTCAGGGAAATCCCCTGGACTGTGATAGTATGGTCGCACAAGTGGAGCGGTACCTATCTACCAAAAGTTTGGACCGATCTCTCTCTAGGACGATCGGGAAAATACAGAGACCAGGAGGCCCGAGGAGTGGAGTGGAAGCAGACTTCGGATCCGGAGCCCGTTTCTCCAAACCTGACTTTAGAAGTCAAAACCCTGGGAAAGAGGACCACCCTAGGAGAAACTCCATAACTTGTTTTGAGTGTGGCGCCAAAGGACATATCAGGGCAAGATGCCCCAATCTTCCTGAGCCAATGCAGTGTGGACTAGGGGAAGATTCCTCTGACTTTTGTGGGCTCATTTGTTTAGCAGGCCTGGTAGAAGGGGGACATACCTTCCGAGTACCTGTCCTGCTGGACAAACAAGAGACAGTGGCCCTGGTGGACTCTGGCAGTGCCCTGACTTTGGTAGCCAGTAAATTGGTAAAACCTTGTTGGATTCAGAAGCATAGAACCATGGGGGTGTTGTGTATTCATGGGTGTACTGTGCGGTATCCTACTGCCAACATAGAAGTGTCAGTACAGGGCAGTTTGGTAAGGATCGTAGCTGTGGTAGTTCCTCGTCTACCATATACTTTGATAATAGGAAGGAATTTCCCTAATTTCCACGCTCTGTTACAGCCCCCTGTGAGGGGAGAACAAGGGGAACCTGAAGTGGAGCAGAGAAATACAGGGGTCCATGAAGTATTTCCCTTTGCTCATCCTGACTTGTATATCTCTAATCCAAAAAGAGGTAAAACAAGACGGGAACGCAGGGAGAGCAAGCTACGATTTAATAGGGCTGTCCAGGAAGTCCTGTTGAATCAGCGTGGGGAGCAGTCCAGGAGAGGTGGGGCCCCACGACAGACAGAAGATGAGGCAGAAGTTGGTCAACCGGAACCCGCCCCAAAGGCTACCAGTGAAGACGATGAAGGGGATACAGATATCCTGGATATCTCGGGTAGTGGCTTTGGCCGTGACCAGGCAGATGATCCCCTGCTGCAGGAAGCCAGGTGTAATGTTGTAGAGGTTAATGGGGTACCAGTAGAAGGGGTAACAGGAAAGGTCTATCCCTATTTTATCCTTAAAAACTATCTTCTTTACAGAGTAACCTCCGATGAGGGACAAGAGCTTGAACAACTGGTTGTGCCTTCATCATACACCCGAAAAATCCTAGATTACTCTCACTCTCATCTGCTGGGGGGACACTTAGGGGTGGAGAAAACACAAGAACGGGTGCTCAGGAGGTTCTTCTGGCCTGGGGTATATGAGGGGATTAAAAGGTATTGTGCTTCTTGCCCGGAATGCCAGCTGGCATCTCCCAGACCGAAGTTGAGAGCCCCACTCATACCTCTCCCCATAGTTGACATTCCGTTTGAGCGGATTGGCATGGACCTAGTGGGTCCCTTAGAGAAAACAGCTCGAGGTCACCAGTACATCCTTGTCATCGTCGATTATGCCACCAGATACCCAGAGGCCATTCCACTACGTAAGGCGAATGCTAAAAGTATTGCAAAAGAGTTGGTTCAGATGTTTACACGGGTGGGGATACCCAGGACATTGCTCACGGATCAGGGGACTCCGTTTGTCTCCCGTATTATGAAAGAGCTATGTGAACTATTTATTGTACAGACTCTGAGAATGTCAGTGTAACACCCCCAGACAGATGGGTTGGTAGAAAGGTTTAACCGGACCCTAAAGGGGATGTTGAGGAAAGTCGTTAGCAGGGATGGGAAGGATTGGGACTTGTTACTTCCTTACCTGTTGTTTGCAGTTCGAGAGATTCCCCAAAGTTCCATGGGCTTCTCCCCGTTTGAGCTTTTATATGGTAGGCATCCCAGGGGTATTCTGGATATCCTAAAGGAAACCTGGGAAGAACAGGGGGTAACTGGGACCAATGTCCTCCAGTATGTTGAAGATATGCGGGTGCGTATGGCTCAGATTGCCCCTCTTGTTCGCCAGCATATGGAGCAGGCGCAGAGTAGGCAGAAGTCCTACTATGACCAGAGGGCCCTAGTGAGACAGTTTGAAAGAGGGGACAGAGTAATGGTTCTAGTACCCACCGCAGAAAGCAAACTTCTAGCACAGTGGCAGGGACCCTATGAGGTGTTGGAAAAAGTGAGCCCAGTAAATTATAAAGTTAGTCAGCCGGGACGCCGGAAGAAGGAGGCCGTGTTCCACATAAACCTTCTTAAGCCATGGAGGACTAGAGAGGACTGCATGGCCGCAGTAGGGGACACCACACCTGGTCCACAGGCACCTAGTCCTTCGGTGACAATCTCTCCAGAGCTGACACCTGAGCAAATAAAAGAAGCTAGAGGCTTGGTTGAGAGGAATAACAATGTTTTCTCCCCCAACCCTGGACAAACCCGAGAGATTACCCATGACATTATTACAGAACCAGGGGTTGTCGTAAGAGTGAAGTCTTACCGCATTCCGGAGGCCAAGAGGGAAGCTGTAAGGGCTGAAATCAGGAAAAGGCTTGAGCTTGGAGTGATAGAGGAGTCTCATAGCCAGTGGTGCAGCCCCATTGTTCTAGTGCCCAAACCTGATGGGTCCATCAGGTTTTGTAATGACTTCAGGAAGTTAAACGAGGTGTCCAAGTTTGACGCCTACCCCATGCCTAGGGTGGATGAACTAGTAGAGCGATTAGCCAAAGATAGGTTCTTCACCACGTTGGATCTGACAAAGGGTTATTGGCAGATCCCATTGACAAAGCACGCCCGAGAGAAGACAGCCTTTGCCACTCCTGATGGCCTATTCCAGTACAGGATCATGCCTTTTGGCCTCCATGGGGCTCCAGCCACTTTTCAAAGGCTAATGGATAAGTTGCTCAGGCCCCACACTGAGTATGCAGCCGCATACTTGGATGATGTGATCATTCATAGCCCGGACTGGGAAAGCCATCTGGATAAAGTACAGGCAGTCTTGGACACTCTTAGAAGAGCGGGTCTGACAGCTAACCCCTCTAAATGTGCCTTGGGTCTAGCAGAGGCTAGATACTTGGGTTACCTGGTTGGCAGAGGACTTGTTAAACCACAGATGAACAAGATAGGAGCTATACAGAGCTGGCCCAGACCATTGAGGAAAAAACAAGTCAGAGCTTTCTTGGGGATTGTAGGCTACTATCGGAGGTTTATTCCTCACTTTGCTACGAGGGCTGCTCCGCTCACAGACCTTATTAAAGCCAGAAGTCCAGACACTGTAAAGTGGAACAGCGAGGCTGAGGAAGCCTTTGCTGGTCTGCGGGCAGCGCTTTGTGCCCAACCTGTGCTTGTGGCTCCTGACTTTAGAAAGGAGTTCTTTCTCCAGACCGATGCCTTTAGAGGTGGGTCTGGGTGCAGTTTTGTCCCAATATGTGGATGGTGAGGAACACCCTGTGCTGTATTTGAGTCGGAAGTTGTTACCTCGAGAACAGCGCTATGCCACAGTGGAAAAAGAGTGTTTGGCGATCAAGTGGGCAGTAGAAACACTCCGCTACTATTTGTTGGGCAGGCGGTTTACCCTCGTCACAGACCATGCTCCGTTAAAGTGGATGCACACCAATAGGGACAAGAACGCTCGGGTCACGAGGTGGTTTCTGTCCCTACAGCCCTTTACTTTTGTGGTACGACATAGGGCAGGTCTCCTCCACAGTAATGCAGATGCTCTGTCCCGAGTGCATGGGTTTGTAGAGATGGCCGCTTCCCACCCAAGTGTTAAGCTGGGGGGGAGGATGTGTGACAGGGTACACGATTGTATGTACACCAGTGAGAGGCTGGAAAGGTCAGTTTTCCCTGCCCTGGAAGGGGTTAAGCCTGGCCAACAGGTAAACCTCCTCTCTTCCCCCTATTAATTAACAGTCACCTGGTAGGGAAATGGGAAGTGAGAGCTCAGTGTGAGAGGTATGCTGAGCTGGACGGACAGGTTGGAAACTGTCTGCATGGAAGGAACAAGGTCTGTCATAGATTTGTTTATTTTGGACTGGTATTCTGTTTGTTTTGTACTGGAGGCCTGAATAGCCCCTCCAGTACAGTGTAGTGAGGGACACTACTGTCAGTTAGCCTCCTAAATTGGAGTAGGCCATTTTGTTTTTGTATTATTTATTTTGAGTGCAATAAAGCCATATTTATTGCTTACGATCAGCGACTTTGCTGCATGACATTATCGCTATTTCTACGACTTTGTCACAATATATATATATATATATATATATATATATATATATATATAAAACAAGATCTAAACCTTCATTTAAAAAATAGAAAATTTCACAAACATTAAAAGAAAATTGACCAAAACCAATATAAATCCCCAAAAAACAACAACAACATTTTAACCTCTTTGTATCCTTGTATTATTTTCGACAGTTGATGGATTAAATTCCAAAACATATAACATATAATGCAAGCTTTGTTTTAATTGCCAAGAGATTTCAGAATAGCAAATTTCACTTGAAGATGGTACAGCAACTGGGATTGGAATTTAGAATCACTACTTCTCATGCTGTGAATCCAATGCAATATTTATGGTTGCTCCACTGAGTTAATACACTAATAAAACTGATACATCCGTATTAACAATATGGTTATTCAATGATTGCTTATTTATTTTTTAAACAGAGAAAATACAAGATAATGAGAAATGTTCACAAAAATTAAAGCAAAGAATGTATTATCACATACTTTTATTATTTCCTTGGAACTACGTTTCTGCAAATATTTGTTTTTACTGTGAAATTTAAATGAATTCATATCATTATCAGCTTGCTCAATTAGTGTTTTGTGTAGTTCATAGCTCAGTTAAATATGAATCCTTGATTGCAAAGCAAACAATACACAAAATCACAAGGATATGTATATAAATGTGTTGCCTTTGTACAGAGATATTCATAGAAAAACCTACCCAGATACATTTTTGACATATTCAGTTAAAAAATAGCAACTATTTGCAGTTTGGAGTCATGCATATGGATGTTTCTTGACTGTTCTGTCAAAATAAGTCATAACACCAACGTAAAAATAATAACATTATTAATGATAAATGGAAGATGAGGTAATGTTTACAGTTGAACTCCAGGCAGATATATTATTATATACTATTATACTATTTAATTCTGTAATGTGTTTTTTTTTTTAAATCATTAAATGCATTTTACATGCAACTAAAATAAGCACCTGAATCTGGCTTAAAGCAAACATTCCATGAAAATAAAAGGTCCACATATATTGAATAAAGAAGTACATGATATAGATAGAAGCTCTGTGGTTGACAGAAACCAGTGTATAGAAAAACTCAATGCAAACAAATCACCAGGACAGGATAGCCTACAGTTCTCAAATTATTTAGCTAGCCATTATTTCAAATTTGTAAGGACAGTTTACTGACTAAAATGGTACCAGTTGATTGCCAAAAGCAAATGTGTGTAGCACAATTAAAAAAATACAGACCAATTAGCCTAACATCAATAGTATGTAATCTATTGTGAGAAATTATAAGGAATAATATCCAAGAATCTACTGATGTATATTGTATGCATTGCATTTTGTATTGCATTTTTCAGATTTGCCCTACAGTCCATTTAACATGGTTTCCTATGGAACACATTCTGTAGTGCAAATCTGCAGAATGCAAAAAGCACTAAAACTGCATAGGTGTGAATCCAGCCTTAAGTAGTAACCAACACAGATTTATGAACAACCGTTCTTGCCAAACCAGCCTGTTAACATTTTATGAGGCGGTAAAATGTTAGGAAGCCCTGTGGATGTAGTGTATCTATATTTTACTAAGACATTTTATACAGAACCCCATAAACGCTTAATTTACAAATTAAGATCTTTTGGCAATAATGATATTGTACAGTATGTATCCGAATAAAAAACTGATTGCAGAGGTGAATCCAGAAAGTAGTGATTAATGGCACAATTAATGAATAGTCTAGAGTTGTGAGTGGTGTGCCCAAGGGCTCTGTCTTGGGACCAATTCTGTTTAACTTGTTCATGTTTACTGATGATACAAAGTTAAACATGTGTCATGAACAGGTGTGACCTGAATTGTGTGGACTGCAAAGAGGGAACCAATGCATGTAAAGTGAATAATAGGATTTTATACTCACCGTAAAATCTTTTTCTCTAAGTTCATTGACGGACACAGCACCCACCCCTCTTTTTTTAAGTTTGTACTGCTTGCTACAAACTGAACTGCTTGGTGCAGGCTGAGGGGATATAGCCAGTAGTAACGCCCCCTGGGCAGGGCTGTTCAGCTTTGAAGTTGTTAACACTTTCTGCCTAATCACTCCCAAGGGAAGGCTAATACCCAATTTGTCAAGATTAAGGCTATGTCCGTCCATGAACAAAAGAGAAAGTAAGTTTACTAAGATAAGTGAATATAAATAAAAACACCACCAATATCAAACTGTATACAATAAACCCACAACAAGACGATGATCCGCAAACAGCAACAGATAAACAAGCAAGAACAAAAGAAGGGGAATACCGAAATCATAAAAATAGAAGATACCAGGGCAAGTATGTGAATGCTTGCCGGGTATTTATACACACACCTGTAATTAGCCTCAGGTGATGCCTCAGCCCAGGAGGTGATGTCTGCTCCATACTGCCAGGATACACCCGCTGGTGGACATTGGTACTGCGATCCATAGGACCGACAGTACCACCAATGGGTGAAACCTTTCCTGACAGCATGGTAATAACTTATCAACAGGATACAGCAACTTTATGAGACGACCTTAAAGCAGAAGGCGTGGCAGCTATGTGGCAAATTAAATTGAACATAAAAAATTTAAAATAATGCACCTAGGCAATTAAAAATATGAATGCAATTACTCAGAATGAGTAAAACCTCTAGAGAAATCAAGGATGGAAAAGTATTTGTAGGTCCTAGTAAATCAAAGACTTAGCAATAGGATGTAATGTGTCAGGTCACCTGAGGCCAGGTGATAGATGCACATAGTTGGGGTCAGGAGTGCACCGCTAAGGTAGTGGACCCTACGGCTGATTGCTGTGGATGGAACTCTGGGTTGTTCAGGAAAGAAGGTACACTGGAGCACCAACAAGGATCCCACTGGGAGCTAGAACATAAGATTCCCCAGGGCGTGGATTTTAAGTTTTTTTTTTTTGGTGGTAGTGTATTTATTGTATTTATATTATGCAACATGAATAAAGTATATGTTGTATACAGTTATGGTGCTTAGGTGTCTCCCAGGTCCCAAGAGTTTTAAACAGTGATCGTTGGATGATTTCACATTTAGGAAATATAGGTAGAACCTTTGTCAGTTTTTTTTTTTATGATACAATATTAAATTAGCTTTTCTTCCTGCAGCTTGAAATTGTGTCATGAATCTACAGTAATAATTTCATGCCCTGTCTGTCTGCTTACCCCTGGTCTGTGTATCAGCCTGTGCTCTCACACCTGCATGGTTAAGTAATCTTCCCTTTAGCATGGCTCCACCCTAGCCTCCAACAGGAACCACATAGCTAGATAAGGATTAGTATCTTCTAAAAGGGATATACAGTGCTAAAACCCGTAGCATTTATGGAGTACCCAGAAGTATGGCATAACAAGTCCAAAATTGGAATTAAGCTTTAACCCTTTAACCATACCACTTACCACACATATCCTTACTGCTTGATAGTTGATAGTGCACATAAAAATCTAAGGAATAGTAAGACAAGTCCCAAACTTTAGACTCAATGGGATCTAATATTACACAGACTCCACAGGAAGGTTTCCATATGCTTGAATATACTGCAACATGAGTCCACCATATGTATGGATGAATGCAATGGATGAGTGGCCCCCTTATAAAGGGTCACTGCAAAAGCCAAGCCATGCACCATATAGCACAAACTGTAGTTTCATATCAAAGGAGACACCAGATGAATACCCATGTTGTCTTGATACTGAGGAAAATACTTCCACCGTCCAAAAACCATCCACCTCAAGCATGTTTGTTCCAGTCAATCCCGTGGGGTACTTGTGATGATGTATTCATATAGGCCCAGATTCACAAAGCACTTGCGCTGACGTAAAGCAAGTTACGCCGACGTAAGTGCAAATGTGCATCGGCGTATGTGTGCGCCAGAGTCACAAACCAATATACACCTAAAAACTGGCCACCCTACGCCGACGTAGCTTGCATACGCCGGCATAGCGTGGGCACAAATATGGGCTGGACGCACGGTGCTGCTCCCATTGATTAGGCATTCAAATATGCAAATGAGTGAAATGCGGCGATTTACGAACGTGAGTGCGCCTGACGCATGCTGCGTGAGGTGCACGCAAGTTGTACGTCCAGCGCAAAGTTATTCCCCATAAAGGAGGTGCAACCTGGCAACAGACGTGCACATGTCAGCTGGAGAGCAGCTGCAGCAGGACCGTTACAGACGAGCTGAGCAACCACACTTGCAGGACAACACATCTGTATGCCAACATGCCAGGGGCAGCCATGGACATACCACTGAGTCCCCAGGCACGGAGGAGGGCACAGGAGAGGATATACCGAATGCGCATGAACGTCTTTGGCATGGGGGAAACGGAGCTGTATCGCATCTTCAGATTCAGCCCTGATGCCATCCTGGAATTAGCCACAGCCCTGCATGATGAAATCACCAGCCAGATGGAATGCTCACATGCAGTGCAGCCACAAGGTACTGGCAACACTCCATTTCCTCGCTAGTGGATCTTTCCAACTTACAAGTGGAGTCGTGGCTGGAATGTCACAATCCACCATAAGCAGATGTGTGCACCAGCTTGTCCCCGCAATCCTCACATGCATGTCACACCACATCATCACACCGACCCATGAGCACCTGCGGCAGAAGGCAGTGCAGGATTTCTACAGAATTGCCGGATTTCCACGCACCGTTGGGGCCATTGATTGCACACATGTGGCACTACGCCCCCCCCCCCCCCGTGCCACATAGCACATATACCGCAATTGTAAGCAGTGGCATTCCATCAACGTACAGGTGATAGCCGATGCCCAAAGCCTCATATGGCACATCTTTGCCAAACACCCAGGGGCCAGCCACGACAGCTACATATACCGTCAAAGCACCATCCCAACAGAATTCGAACAGAACGTGTACAGGGACAGCTGGCTGGTTGGTGAGTGACATGGGTGTCAGGCATGACTGTCTGACCCCATGATGCATACATCACGAGGGGCACATGCACGGCTAACATCCTCCTGTCTTTTCCCTTCCAGGTGACTCGGCATATGCACTTGGGCCCCATCTCTTGACTCCATACCGGAATCCCCAAACCAGAGGTGAGAGAAGATACAATGCTGCACACATACGCACCCGTGCAGTGGCGGAGCGCAAATTTGGCATCCTGAAGTCCTGTTTCCGATGCCTGGATAATTCCGGGGGACCCTGTTGTATTCCCCAACCTTTGTGTGCCAGATCATCAGTGCATGTTGCATGCTACACAACTACGCCATGAGAAAGGGCCTGGAGATTGACATATGTGATGACCTGACCCCCGAGCCACACAGTCCCCCCCCCTGCCCGAGGCGACCCCATCTGCTGAAGGAACAGCAGTCAGGAGTTGCCTCGTGGAACGTATCTTTGCATGTTAAACACACACATTCATCATGACACATGAACAATGCACGCATGCACACCACTGTGGTCCCTAGCTCACACACACCACATCCACCTCACATTGGTTTAGCCCAAGTCCACCGCACAGGACTTGGGAGCAGCAATGCCACGCCAAGGCCCCAATGATGTTGCTGTCCATTCATACCACATTCACATGATTGTGGGGATTACCTCTCCCCGACAAACCACGGTAACCCCTGCCAGCTGACACGCCTTGCTGGCAGAAATGTCACACATACACACATACACACTCACACACCAGTCACACGGTCGCAATGACCTCACCGGGCAAACCCTGCCCCTGCAAAACGGTGTCCAGTCACTAATTCTGCACTCCTCACTGTGTGCATGGTGCTGTGACATCCGTGAAAGAAAAAAAAAAGGGGGATCATGCCATTAACAGCCATGGCATGTCATTACAGGTGCACGACACATGCATCTGTGCATGTTACCAAAAATATTAATAAAAGCTCAAACTGTGAGCTGCACTTGTCCTCAGGCCAGTCATTTGCCCTCTCGCGGGCCAGGCCTCGTGCCAAGGGTTCGGCTCCAAAGCTGTCGTGGTGACGACTCGGGTTGGGGGGGGGGACATCACCTAGGCTGACGCTCCTAGAGCTTGTGGCGGATGTTGCCTGCATCCCCTCCAAGGCAATTGCAATGCGTGTTGCCTTGGAGGGGATGCAGCTTCTGTGAATCTGGGCCATAGTGTCCTTATGGTCTGGTCCATTAATAGGAAATTTGCGGGTCTCCCCTAGAAGCTGAATAATAAGAGGGATTGGAAAAAACCTGACCAATTTTTTTAAGTCATGCCGGTTTCATCAGTAGTATAGCAAGCAAATCTAGCAGGCTATTAAGCCTGGTACACACTATTTGTTAGTTATTTTCTGTTCCACCTAGCAGGCTGAATGAAAAAAAAAAAATATCAGAGCCGCCGTAACAACTCTGCAAGTTATTATAGCGATCTCTCCCACTGAGCTGTTGTGTTCTGACAGTAGGATGCCCCCTCCCACCAGAACACTCCAATCTGCGCTCTCTGTCATTGGCTGAGAGTGCTGAACAAGGGTTGGTCGGCTATTGGTTTTCCAGCATGCTCGTCCAACAGAAGCCAGCCAAATGTACACACGGCTGCTGACACGTGGCCACACAATGTTGGATGAGAAGCTCTTCAAACTTAAATTGTGCAAGAGATTCTTTAGTGATGTGGAACTCCCTTCCACAGTTGGTGGTGTCAGTGGGTAGTATAGGTAAAAAAAATAGACATATGGGGCCAGATTCACAGAGCGATTACACCGGCGTTACAGGAGATGCGTGGCGTAAGTCTAAATTGGCGCATGCGTTTCGATGCTCCGCATCCCCAAAACGAGATACGCAAAAAATCGACTTTTTTTTGTCCGGCGTAATTTCGATAGACAGGCGCATCCGTCCGCGCAAAACTGCGCTAGACACACCTTTGATTTGCTATTCAAATATGCTAATGAGGGAGTTACGGGGATCCACAAAAGAACGTTGTTGCAGCGCAGGCTACGCGCTGTGCGCAACAGCTGCACGGCCTGTCTAAAATTAGACCATATAAAAATTAAAATTATAGAAAGCAACACTGTTAGTGAGGAGCTGAGCAGTCACACGTGTTGCACAACAATCTGTATGCCAACATGCCAGGGACATCCTTGCTCATAGCTATACTACTGACTTTAGAGGAGCAAAGAAGGAGGAGGGCACGGAGGAGGGCACGGGAGAGGATATACCGCACACGCATAGACCTCTTTGGCATGAGTGATTCTGAGGTGTATCGCATCTTCAGATTCAGCCCTCATGCCATCCTGGAATTAACCACAACCTTGCAGGAGGAAATCACCAGCCCAACACACCGCTCACATGCAGTGCAGCCACTGGTCAAGGTCATGGCAACACTCCATTTCCTTGCCAGTGGCTCTTTTCAAAGAACAAGTGGAGTGGTGGCTGGGATGTCACAATCCTCCATGAGCAGATGTGTGCACCAGGTTGTCCCTGCAATCCTCAGACGCATGGCCAACCAAATCATCAAACCAACCACTGAGGACCTGCGGCTGAAGGCAATGACAGATTTCTACAGAATTGCCAGATTCCCACGCACCGTGGGGGCCATTGATTGCACACATGTGGCACTCCAGCCCCCCCATGAGACAGAGCACATATACCGCAATCGGAAGCATTGACGTACAGGTGATAGTCGATGCCCAAGGCCTCATATGGCACGTCCGTGCCAAACACCCCGGATCCAGCCATAACAGCTACATCTACAATCAGAGCCCCATCTGAATGGAATTCAAACAGAACGTGTATGGGGACACCTGGCTGGTTGGTGAGTGACATGGGTGGCAGGCATGATTGTCCCCCCCATGATGCACACATCACAAGGGGCACATGCATGACCAACATCCTCCTGTCTTTTCCCTTACAGGTGACTCGGCATATGCACTTGGGCCCCATCTCTTGACTCCATACCGGAATCCCCAAACCAGAGGTGAGAGAAGATACAATGCTGCACACATACGCACCCGTGCAGTGGCGGAGCGCAAATTTGGCCTCCTGAAGTCACGTTTCCGATGCCTGGATAAGTCTGGGGGGACCCTGTTGTATTCCCCAAACTTTGTGTGCCAGATCATCGGTGTATGTTGCATTCTGCACAACTTCGCAGTGAGAAAGGGCCTGCAGATTGACATAAGTGATGACCTGACCCCTGAACCAGACAATCCCCCCCTAACCGAGGCTACCCGTCTTCTGAGGGAAGAGCAGCCAGGAGACAGCTCACATTAGGCATCTTTGCACATTAAACACACACATTAATCATGGCACAATGAGAATGCATGCATGCACACCACTGTGGTCCCTAGCACAGACACATTACATCCTCATCTAATTGGATTAGCACAAGTCCACCATGCTGGACTTGTGAGCAGCAACGCCACGTACATTCATACACCATTCACACGGACCTGGGAATCACTTCTCCCTGGTCCTGGGGAACCCTTCTCCACCAAAAATGAGGGTGACAACCCTTTTCCGGCAGGAATATCACCCCACATTCCAAAAACATTCACAACACAAAAAAAAAATGTCCAGCAAAAAAAAAAAAAATTCCAGAAAAAAAAGGGGGAAAACAAATTAATGCCACTGGCGTGAGCCACGCCTGGGGCGCCCACGGCCACGGCCCTGGCTCCTCAGGGGAGACTCATGGGGAGGGGGGGTAATCCGGGGAAGGAGGAGCAGCCCCTGGTCTCTGCCCACCTGGCGGCCTGCCCTCCAAGGCCACGGCAATTCTGTTCAGGCCAGCACCTAGTGTTGCCGTGTTGGCCTGGATAGCCTGGGTGAGGACCCTTACATCCTGCCCAACGTCTGCTGTTGTAGTCTGCAGTATGTTTAGGCAGTTTGTAAGAGCCCGGGAGTGGCAGTCCAGGTCCCCAAGCGTATCCTTTATGGAGGACAGGCTCTCCTCCAACTGCCCCACAGTCTGGCTGACCTGTCCCAGATGGCGGGTCTGAAGGGCCTGGTCCCTTCTCAGATTGGCGGGCAGAACCTCGGTCACCCCCTGGTCTTCTGGGACGACTTCCTGCCTCCAGTTGAGGCTTGTGGCCGGGGAGAAGGGGAGGCCCTTGGGAGAGGAGCCCTGTTGGGGAGGAGTGGGAGGGGCTAGCCCTTATGGAGGGCTGGCTACTACCAGCCTAAAAGGAAGACTCCTCCAAAAACAGCAATCCACTGGCTGACATGACATCCTCCTCCTCCTCAAACTCCTCCTCCTCAACCTCCTCCTCTTTAACCTCCTCCGAGGACTCCGGCCTTGTCGGGGGGTCCTCATCAGGCTGTTGTCCCTGGGATGGTGCGGTCAGCCCAGATGACCCAGCACCCTCCTGCACATCTGTGGATGACACAAAACATTCACAGGTTGGAGGATCCACACACTTGCCACATATTCCCTTTCACCCCCCCCCACATGCTACACACCTGATAGGGCAAAAAAACCTTACTTGGCATCACGCCTTCATGACTGGAGTCATAGCCAGGCAGGCCCTCCACCTGTTGTCTATGAAAGGTCTGGGCCACCGCACGCTCCTCCGCTGTCAGCCTAACAGGGCATGGTGGGCCCCCTCCTGTGCCCCTGGCATGGGCTGCCATTTTGCCCAGCTTCTTTCTGACCAGACGCCGGAGGTCATTGATCTTCTTTTCAATCCCGACCGTGTCCGGGTCTCCCCCCCCGATGCATTCACCTGGTCAGTAATGTGCTGCAAGATCTCACGCCTCCTGGCCAGGGGGGTGTTGGCACTCTCCGGGCCGTGGAGGAAACACCCATATTGGGTAATGGCCCGGGCAAGAATTTGTTTCTCCCCCAAAGTAAAATGTAACTTCCTCTTCCTCTCAGTCATACTCATACAAAAACTCTCTCCCAAACAATCAGCAAAAATCACTCACAAAAACAAGCAGGAAAAATCAAGCAACAAAACAAACAAACAAAAATCTATCAACCAAAAAGTCTCACAAGCAGTCACCAAAAAACACTTTCAAATATATTCTACCAAACACAAGATCAAACAGTCCACAAATATAACAAAGACAAATCACAACGCAACAAACAACAGAACAAAAGCACCTTGCTGTATAGGGAGGGATACAAAGGGATGTACTTTTGCAAAGGAAGTGTGTTTGTGTCTGTCTATTTATGCTGTCTGCGTAGTTCACTAAGTTGCACTAGTCCACTTCCAATTTCACTGATTGCGCCGTTCCCGAGTTGTGAGCATGCGCACAGAGGGTGCTGACCATGGTCTGCTTCATGTGCGCATGCGCGAGCCGGCCGGCACTTCATTTGCATGGGGTCACGGCTCATTTCAATGTAACACGCCCACGTCCTTCCCAATTTGAATTACTCCGCCTTACGCCTCTGAAATTACGTTGCACAGGCGCTAATTTCTGTGCAAATCAATCGAGAATACGGTGATTGCGCCGCTACATTGCGGCAGTCTAACGCCAGTCAAAAAAATGCGCCGATGTACGTGAATCTGGCCCATGGTATTTTTTGGAGAACATAATATATTATATTGATAATAGAAATGACATACATACACACATTCACACTCAGGTTGAACTGGATGGACTAGTGTCTTTATTCAACCTTGGCATCTGTGTAATACTGTTTTTCATATGTTGCCACCCCTTCCCCAATATGAGACACAGAGTTAAAAGTGAAAAAAGTTAAGTACTCACTGCACAGCTTGGGTTTCTGACCATCTGTAGGTAAGGATGATGTCACTGAGCCATTTCATTTATTTATTTATTTTTCAAGTGAACCTGCAAAATATTGCAGTAGTGATCACCGCACTTGTGTTCCATTAAGAGCTAAAAGTCTATGTGCTGCTGTGGAAGACAATAGAGTACGTTAGCAGTTTATCCAATTGTCAATCTGTGCTACCATTAATAACTCCAAACCAAAAATTATTTATTAATACTGTAGATTGCTAGCTGAACACTATGGGCCAGATTCTCAGAGGCGCTACGACAGAGTATCTCAGATACCCCGTCGTATCGCCGTTTTTTTTGCCGGGTATCTATGCGAGTGATTCCTTGAATCACTTTGGCATAGATACACCTGAAGATCCGACAAGTGTAATACAATTACACTTGCGGATCGTAGTTGTAATGACAACTCCGGCCACTAGGTGGCCTTTACGTTGTTTTCTCATTTGCCTATGCAAATGAGGCTACTACGCAGATTCCCGAACGCTTTTACGCCGCCCCGTCGTCGCGTACGTCGTTTTAGTCCGCGTAAGGTTACCCCTGCTAATATGAGGGGTAACCTTATGCAGTATAGTCGGATACCGTCGGGTGCCGTCGGATGCCATGTTAAGTATGGCGTCGGCTTTTTCCGTCGCTTACGTCGTTTTACTAACTCGTTCGCGAGTAGGGCATTGCGTAGTGACGATCACGTCGTTTTGATGTCGGTTTCAATGACGCTTTCCGACGTGAGCTGGAGCATGCGCACTGGGCTTTTCCCCCCAGCCGGCGCATGCGCAGTTCAATAACGCGGGGGCGCGCTTAATTTAAATACAAGCCGCCCCCTTTGAATTACGCGGCCTTACGCTGGGCCATTTACACTACGCCTCCGCAAACTATGGAGCAAGTGCATGGAGAATACGTCACTTGCTCTGTTAAGTTGCGGCGGCGTAGTGTAAATGGCTTACGCTATGCCGCCGTAATTTTGTGAGAATCTGGCCCTATATAGTTATATTACAACACTTTTTACAACATAAAAACAAAATAAATCAATACAGCGCAACATATACAGTATGTGCACTAATTATATGGTTGTGCTGCACTAATTAATTTTGTTTTAAAAATTCTTGTAGTTTATTTATTTATAGATCTCTGTAAAGAAATGATGTGGCTGTGCATGCAGACAGAAAAAGTCCTGCATGCTGTCAGGTGGGGACACTTTTGGGGGTGGGGGGAGTCCTCTTTGTACCATGTTTTATTTTACACTGTAAATATTAAGGTGGAGTTACTAGTAGCCCAGTTGAACCCCTGAACAGTAGCACAGACTGGGAGAAGGACGAGTAGTACTCTTAGGCCCCATACACACGAGCAGACAGATTTGTTCAAATCGGTCAGGCCGACCGATTTGAACAAATCTGTCTGCTGGGGACATATTGGTTTGATCGTGTACACACGATCAAACCAAAATCCCCGCTGCCAGACAGGGCGGTGACGTGGCGGTGACGTTGACGCCGCCACGTCACCACACCAGGAAGTAAAACACTTCCGCGCATGCGTCGAAACCATTCGGCGCGTGTGCGAGAAGACATGTCTGCTGGTTAGCGTACTAACCAGCAGACATGTCGGGCGGACGGGTTCCCAGCCGACAGATTGGTAAGCATGCTTTCCAATCTGTCGGGTGGCCAAATCCGTCTGTTTGCCCATACACACGATCGAATCTGTCTGCTGAAACGGTCTAGCAGACCGTTTCCAGCAGACAGATTTGATTGTGTGTACGAGGCCTTAGACAATTAACATCTATTACATTGTATGGCATGGATTCCTTTCTTGAACTTGCCTACAGGAAATACAAATAAAATGATGAATGCATTATTAAAGCTGCTCAGCACGCTGGAGAAGGCTAGTGACAAATCGTTATTGTGTAAAATACAGTTAACACGCCTATACATGGTGGCTGAAAAGGCTATTTCAATCACAGGATTAGCTGAACAGAATTACAGATATATTAGCAAATAAATTGCATAAGTGCAAATATATACATTTTAACTTTTTTTTCACCAGAGTTTACTTTTAAGCAGCTATAAAAATATACCCATGTCCGTGGTATTTATTTTTTATTAAGCTAGTTTTCTATTAATATTACTTAAAGTAGAAGTTCACACAAAATTTAAGTAACTCTAAACCAACTTGAAGCCACATTGTAAAACAAATCTTTCTAGCCCTGTAAAAAATAAACCTCTATACATACCTTTTCTGTAGCCGCTCTGGTCCAATCCCATGCTGAACTGTCAGGGGCGGTGTGTGCAGGAGAGGCAGCCAATAACAGAAGCCCCATATAGTAACTCCATGGGTGACTTCCCAGGTGTTTCCCAGCCAAAGTCTGCTCTCTCCTGCACACAGCATTCGCCTCTAAGACAACCAACTGGTTTACACTTAGGCCGTGTACACACGATCGAACAAGTCTGCTGAAACTGGTCCGCGGACCAGTGTCAGTGGACAGATTCGATCGTGTGTACGGCCTAGCGGACAGGTTTTCAGCGGACAAAAGTTTTAAAGCATGGTTAGTACGACTAATCAGCGGACAGAAATCCCCTGCATGCATCCAATGGCTTTGACGCATGCGCGGAAACATTTTATTTCCTGGTTTGGTGACGTGGCGGCGTCAACGTCACCGCCACGTCACCGCATTCTCTGTCCGAGAAGATTTACGTCCGATGGTGTGTACACCAAATCCTGCAGGAGACATGTCCGATGAAAACGGTCCGAGGACCGTTTTCATCGGACATGTCTCCTCGTGTGTACGGGGCCTAACAGTACAAGTCAAGTCATTGATTTTTACAAACTGTCCATAAATTAACTGATGATTGGCAACTCTACCCCAGGTATCTTACACCAATGTTTCTTAACTATAGTCCTCAAGTACCTCCAACAGTTCATGTTTTCAGGATTTCAGATGAAATGGCCGTGGTAATTACCAAGGTAGTGAAACTGATCAAGTCTGAAAACATGACCACTTGGGGGTACTTGAGGACTGGAGTTGAGAAACATTGTCTTGCAGCTTCTTTCTTTTTGAAATGTGTACTTTTGTCTCCCAGTTATACTGTATCTTCATTGTATAAAATCTAATGATAATTGTCAGTTTAAAAAAAACAAAAACCAAACAAGCAATTCTTCTGCTTTCTCTTCTTTTCTTGGAAAGAACCAACACAGCTTTAACAACAGGAATCTATAGAAGGTGGAGATAAACTATACCAAAGCTGTATAGTTCAATTTAGTAGATATCACTGCTAGTGCATTTGTAACCACAGAAACCATATTTGACATACTCGATTCTCGTTAAATCTCAGAAATAGATCCCATCAGTCACTGATTCCATAAGTATAAACCAATACTTTTTCTTTACTTCTCAGTTTCATTTTTATCTCCTAAAATAAAGAAATATGCCTTTTAAACTGCCCTATCTGCAAACATTATCAAAGAATGTATGGAAAATGTAGATCTTCATAGAATCATTACTGTAAAACATTATAGATAATACAATGTAGCGCTGCTTTCTCTTAATCAAAACCACAATTTCCAAGACAATAAAAAACGATTCATGGATTATTGTTGCTTAGGGAGAAACCATGACCAGCTGTCAATTTAGTTTCACAGTTTACAAAATATTGCCTTGGTGCCGAGAGGTCTGCTGGAAAGACTTTACTATGCAGTGTTAATGATGTCTGCTATAAATTCACTAGGCAACCTTGGTAAGTCAATATGACCCTTGTTAACAATATAATGGGCAATGCAAAAGAAGCTGAACAGAATGGCATTGTGACAACTACTGGCATGGATCGGAATGTGTCAAAAGTGTGGACAACTCTTATATATGAATATTTTCTAAACTAAACAAAGCTAAGGACATGTTTACATTTTTTAGTTTCACAGATTGTCTGTAGCCATCCTGAAAACTCCATGTTTTGCAGGTGGATTTCTTTATATACAACCCTATGCAAATTACTTACCTTTTACTGCCTTCAGATTTTACTGCTTTCAGATTCTGTTCATGAATTGTCTCCTGTCAAAACAAAAATGCTGTCTAGGCAAGTTCTCACTAATGAGAGGGGCCAATTTGGAGGCTATTTCTAGTGCTAAAGTGCCTGAAAACTGCCTCAGCGTGAAAGAGATCTAAGGGTGTGACTAAGTTTTAAGCGGGCAGATCTAAGATCAAGAAAATGGGGACATGACCTCAATTTAGCAGGCAAAAAAGCTAACAACTAAACAATTACATTCAGAAAGTAAAACTTTAACAAAACATATAAGCATTATGTCTATACTCAGATAAAAATGGGGAAAAAAACACAAAAAATAAATAAAAAAAGGGGCAGACTCTATTGACCACTTGATCTTTTTCTGACAGCACCTATTTATGTTTCTGTTTCTATGTGTGAAGGATTACGTTTTTTATTATCATGCTTTTTGGTGTTTACTAATTGAGCTTTAAACCCCTTAAGTAGTATATGTTAACTAATGTTATTTGTCTTTACCTCAAGAATATTTTATTTTACAGTCAATACAAGCCTATAGCCCAAATTATCAGATTTAAATAACAGTGGTTACAGTCAGTAAAGCTTTTAAGTATCATCTCTGTCTTTATCACATATTTCTGTTGACAAGAATGAGATTTTGTAAGACATATTTATGAGATATACATGGTTTCAAGTCATAAAGAAAGTAGTAGTAATAAAAATATAGTATTCCAACAAGCTAAAATTTACACTCAGTACATTTGACAGCTTCCACAGTTTTTCTGAAGCAGAAAGGAGTTAAAGCTACTGCATGCTTTAATGGTTGGTTAACAATTCTTATTCAAGTTCTATTTTCCAAAGATAATAACAATAATAATACCAAAAAGTATGTTTTATCAATTGCATGGGTGTTAATATTTATTAACAGCATGATTTGATTTGCCCCAATAATTTTAGAGATTACAAGTGTTATCCAAAAAATGTCCTGGTGCATATACAATACAGTTAAAGAGGGACCATACATCATTTACATTTATGATTACATACGTATTGACTAGATTATGCATACAACATTGAGGTGCACAAAAAAAAAATGCTTACCAAGGATTTCTTCTATGCTGAATTTTTTTTGAAATAGCGTCTTAAAGACTTATGGTGCTTTCTCATCTGCACCCCTGCCCTTGGACCCTTAAAGCTGATCCAGCCTGTTTGAACTTGGGTGATCTATTGTCCACAAGAACATCTGCCGCTGTCCTACATCTGATATACTTTTCTGACTCTGGTCTGTACTTCAATTGTACTCTGATGCTAGTTGTCCTTCTCTCTACTGAACTTGTGCTGAACTTTCCAATTACCTTTGCTAGTAGACCTGTATAGCTTTCGTGTTGACTAAAGTGATGATAAATAAATTAAATCCTGTGACTCTTGAACTATAAAAATGATCAGGTGCTGAAGTTAATCCAATGTGTTAAGGGAACGCATAAAAACTGTACATCAAAACAGAAATAGAAGCTGTGCTGCTGTATAAATATTGTAAACAAAATAATTAAAACACGTGCAAGTATCCAAAACAATATAAAGATCTGCAAAGACTATGCAGTCCAAAAACAACAAACAATATAAAGTGTTGCCTTTCAAAAAGTACCTGTGCTCTTACGGACAAAAGGTAAACAATGCTACACTCAAAAGTTCTCCAGGTTTCCTCACATGGACAAACACTCTCCACAAAGTGTTGACCCCTGTCAGAGCATCAGTGAATTTATTAAAAATATCGCTCAAGTTTTCTGGATTTAATACTGACTGGCCCAATGTCGTGTACACATGATCATTTTTCAGCATGAAAAAAAAATTTTGTTTTTCAAAAATGTAATTTAAAGTGATCGTGTGTCACATCATTTTTTAGGTTCTGAAAAACGACAAAAAAAAAATTCGAAAATGCTGCATTATTTAACGTTGTTTTAAACAATGTCGTTTTTCGGGTTGTAAAAAACTATCATGTGTGGGCTAAAACGACGTAAAGAAGCCACGCATGCTCAGAAGCAAGTTATGAGACGGGAGCGCTCGTTCTGGTAAAACTATCGTTCATAAAGGAGTAAGCACATTCATCACACTGTAACAGACAGTAATGCGCAAATCGTATTTTACTAACACTGAATCAGCTAAAGCAGCCCAAAGGCGAGTGGAACTTCCCCTTTGTAGTGCCGTTGTACGGGTTGTACGTCACTGCGCTTTGCTAGATCATTTTTTTAAAACGATGGTGTGTGGGCAACATCGTTTTTAATGATGAAGTTGGGAAAACTTTGTTTTTTGGAAAATGATCGTGTGTACGCAGCATAAGTTTTGGATAGGCAGAGAAAATGAAAAGGTTAATTCCAGGTCTGATGTCATGCAAGTGTCACACAGAGACATTTTTCTTCACAATTTGCTAGGTGTCTGTAAATAAGCCTGTTTCCAGAGCTGGTTAAAAACAGTGAATGTGCACTTTCTTTTCCACCTGGAGCCCAGAAGAAGCTGTTTTTATTTTTTATAAATATGACTTGTTTAACCACGTCAATACAGGGCTTTTATACACACCTCCATACCGGGCCTATTCTGGCACTTCTCTCCTACATGTACAAATCATATTTTTTTTGCTAGAAAATTACGCAGTACCCCCAAACGTTATATATGTTTTTTTTAGCAAACACCCTAGGGAATAAAACGACGGTCATTGCAACATTTTATCTTGCACGGTATTTGCACAATACATTTTCAAACGCCTTTTTTGGGGAAAAAAATTGTTTCATGAATTAAAAAAATAACAAAACAGTAAAGTTAGCCCAATTTTTTTATAAAATATGAAAGATTAGGTTACACCGAGTAAATAGATACCTAACATGTCACACTTTAAAATTTACACACTCATGGAAGGGTGAACGTGAATTACATCGGGCACACAGGTCAGTTAGGGGTCAGACATTAATGGAGAGTGGAATGGGGATAGATGGAGGTGGGGTTATGGCAGGTGACAAGAAAGTTCCCATGTTGCAAACAGCCATTGGAAATTATAGTGCCATTTGCACTACTAAAAATTATATGAATCATATGAAAAACGCCAGCGTAAAATGTAACAATACATTTAAGTGTTTGTTCACCAATGCCAGAAGCCTTCCAAGCAAAACAGGTGAGTTGGAAGCTCTGGTGCATGAGGAGAGCTATGATGTAATCGGTATTGCTGAAACTTGGCTTCAATCCTCACATGACTGGGCTATTAATATTCCTGGCTATGCTCTCTTTCGGAAAGACAGGATAAAAAGGAAAGGTGGAGGGGTCTGTCTCTATGTGAGAAGTGACCTCAAAGCAAGCGTGAAAGAGGACCTGGTTGATGGAGAGTGTGATGAAGTTGAAGCATTATGGGTGGAACTGCATACAGATGTGCGTAGTTCAAAGCTAATCATTGGAGTTTGTTATAGACCACCCAATGTTAATGAGGAGGTGGAGACTCAGCTCCTTGCACAGATGGAAAGGGCTGCAAGGGCAGGGACGGTGATAATAATGGGGGATTTTAACTACCCAGAAATTGACTGGAATAATGGAATTTCTGGGACAGTTAAAGGACAAAAATTTAAAAACCTATTGCAGGACAATTTTATGGTCCAGTTTATTGAGGCCCCAACTAGGAATGATGCTCTGTTGGACCTGGTAATCTCAAACCATGCAGAGCTCATTACTAATGTTCAGATAAAGGAACACCTGGGTAGCAGTGATCATAACATGATTTAGTTTAATGTAAACTATAAGCAAGAAATACATACAGGAAAGATAAAAACACTTAATTTCAAGAGAGCAAATTTTCAAAGCATGAGGACTGCTCTCCAGGGCTTGGACTGGGAGGGAATATTGGCACCGATGAACACAGAACAGAAATGGGAATTCTTCAAAAAGACTCTTTGGAACCTCACTGCAAAGTATATTCCCATGGGCAATAAGTTTAAAAGGCTACAGATAAAACCTATGTGGCTCACGGTTAAAGTTAAAAAAGCTATAAACAATAAGAAAATAGCTTTTAAAAAATATAAAAATGAAGGAACACTAGTGTCGTTTAAATGTTACAAAGAATATAATAATATATGTAAAAAGGAAATCAAGGATGCAAAAATTCAAAATGAACGACAGATTGCACAAGATAGTAGGACAAACCCCAAAAAATTCTTTAAATATATTAATAGTAAAAAGGTCAAGTCTGAGCATGTAGGCCCTTTACAAAATAATCTAGAGTGGGTGACTGAGGACATAGAGAAGGCAAATTTATTAAATGCTTTCTTCAGCTCTGTGTATACAATGGAGAATGGGGGAGCTCATGTCGATATAGGGGGTGGGAGTGACACAGCCCCAAATCCACAATGGCTCAAAAGTGATATGGTCCAGAAATATTTAGACAGAATAAAGGTGGATAAAGCACCTGGACCAGATGGCATCCACCCACGGATCCTAAAAGAATTGAGCTCTGAAATTTCAAAGCCACTGTATCTAATATTTAGGGACTCATTAATGACAGGAATAGTACCACTGGATTGGCATAAAGCCAATGTGGTGCCCATATTTAAAAAGGGAACAAAGTCTTTACCTAGTAACTATAGACCTGTTAGTTTAACTTCTATAGTTGGAAAGATACCGGAACGTTTAATAAAAGACCACATGGATGAGTTCTTGCTGGAAACAAACTATTTAAGCAGCAGACAGCATGGATTCATGAAGGACAGAAGTTGTCAGACAAACCTGATTTCCTTTTATGAAGAGGTAAGTAAAACCCTGGACAGAGGCGTGGCAGTGGACGTGGTATACTTGGATTTTGCAAAAGCGTTCGATACAGTTCCCCACACACGGCTCATGTGTAAGGTAAGGTCTACAGGATTAGATATATCAGTTTGTAAATGGATAGAAAACTGGCTGAAAGACAGAATTCAGAGAGTTGTGGTCAATGATTCTTACTCTGAATGGTCCAAGGTTATCAGCGGTGTACCCCAAGGTTCAGTGTTGGGTCCCTTACTTTTCAATATATTTATAAATGATATTGGGTCTGAGATCAAAAGTAACATTTCTGTTTTTGCAGATGACACCAAGCTATGCAGTGGAATAATGTCCTTACAGGATGTCTCCAATTTACAAGCCGACCTCAATGCTCTGTCTAATTGGGCGACTAAGTGGCAGATGAGGTTTAATGTTGATAAATGTAAAGTTATGCACTTGGGGGCTAAGAATATGCATGCATCATACATGCTAGGGGGAGTACAACTGGGGGGATCTGTAGTGGAGAAGGATCTGGGGGTTTTAGTTGATCATAAGCTCAATAATGGCATGCAATGCCAAGCTGCGGTTTCCAAAGCGAGCAAAGTCCTTTCTTGTATTAAGAGAGGTATGGACTCCAGAGATAGAGATATCATTTTGCCCCTGTACAAATCATTAGTAAGACCTCATCTGGAATATGCAGTCCAGTTTTGGGCACCAGTTCTCAAAAAGGATATCGGAGAACTGGAGAAAGTGCAGAGAAGGGCAACCAAACTGATAAGAGGCATGGAGGAGCTCAGCTATGAGGAAAGATTAGAGGAACTGAATTTATTCACTCTTGAGAAGAGGAGAATAAGGGGGGATATGATCAACATGTACAAATACATAAGAGGTCCATATAGTGAACTTGGTGTTGAGTTATTCACTTTAAGGTCAACACTGAGGACAAGGGGGCACTCTTTACGTCTGGAGGAAAAGAGATTTCACCTCCAAATACGGAAAGGTTTCTTCACAGTAAGAGCTGTGAAAATGTGGAACAGACTCCCTCCAGAGGTGGTTCTGGCCAGCTCAGTAGATTGCTTTAAGAGAGGCCTGGATTCTTTCCTAAATGCACATAATATAACTGAGTACTAAGTTTTGTAGGTAAAGTTGATCCGGGGTAAATCCGATTGCCTTTCGGGGGATCAGGAAGGAATTTTTTCCCCTCCGGTAGCAAATTGGATCATCGCTCTGCTGGGGTTTTTTGCCTTCCTCTGGATCAACTGTGGGTATGGAGTTGGGTGTATGGGAGGATGTACTGTGTTTTACTTTGTTTTATTTTTATTTATTTTTTTATGGTTGAACTGGATGGACTTGTGTCTTTTTTCAACCTGACTAACTATGTAACTATGTGCCAAACTTCGGTACTTAAAAATCTCCATAGGCAAGGCTTTGCATTTTTTTACAGGTTACCAGTTTAGATTTACAGAGGAGATCTAGTGCTAGAATTGTTGCTGGCACTCTAACGCACGTGGCGATACCTCACATTTGTGGTTTAAACAGCGTTTACATATGTCGGCGGGACTTGCGTGTGCGTTCGCTTCTGTGCACGAGCTACCGGGGAAAGGGGCGTTTTAATTTTTTATTATTATTATTTTTTTTTTACATATTTTTTTTTATATTTTTTTTATTTATTTTTTTATTTTTTATCACTTTTATTCCTATTACAAGGAATGTAAACATCCTTTTTAATAGGAATGTGTGTGACAGGTCCTCTTTATGGAGAGATGTGGGGTCAATAAGACCCCACATCTCTCCTCCAGGCTGGAAACCATGAGATCGGTGAAAAAAATTCACTGATCTCATGAATACTGTTGCTTAGTAGCCGCAATCGCGGCTTTGTTTACTTACGGGACCCGGGCGTGACGTCATCACATCGCGCCCGGGTCCCCTAAAGGTCATAGAGATGGCTCCCGGGCCCCCGATGGCACGGGAGAGCCCGGAGAATCACCGGATGGCGGCGGGAGGGGGGGATGTCCCATCCCGCCGCCTATAAGAACGATCAAGCGGCAGAACCGCCGCTATGATCGTTCTTATGTTGTGCAGAATCGCCGGCAGAAGAAATGGATATCTGGATGATGCCTCTCGCATGCATGCATCATTCAGATACCCCCCCCCCCCAAGTCCAGGACGTCATATGACATTCACCCGGGATGGGAGAGCCACTTTGTGGACTTCATATGACTGTGGCCGGTATTGAAGCTGTTAATAGGCCGTAAAAGAAAAAAAAAGAAAAAAAAAAACATCAACTAACCTTCCAAGGCAAAATAAAATATAAAGATAAACCCTGGAACATGTTTACAAGATTGAAGGACCTCCAACATGCATCTGTGCACAGACGTAGAAAAGAGTCAACATACTCTGGGCAGTTTAAAACCCAAAAACCTGTCTATAATATCTCACCAGCTGAAATATTGTTGTTTATGGCTATCCACTAATCTAACAATTTATTGTGAATATTTGACTTAATGAATAAATTTTAATTTATTTCTGCTTTCAGTCTGTATTTACATTGATCCTCATGGTGTTCTTAAATAAATTCTACTAGTCTAAAATTGCTCAAAATAATGAATCGTTCAGGCAATTCCTGGCGCACAACGTATAGCATAACAACCCATATTAATAAATAGGTCACACTGCATCTTTGGGGCAAACCCTGTATGCATGTATCATCATCCACACTGAAAATAGGGTGTTCTCTTGTTAGGCACCTTATCCCTAGAAAAAATGCCACTACAAAAAGATCATAGCGTAAAAGCATGCACTTGTATTAACAATATCACATACAAATATTACACTCACTTACTTTAGTGCAGTAGAGGTGGTGGGGAAAATTGCCACCACTGTACCAGATAGTGGAAGCGGCATGTTTTCCACCAACTGGATGTAGAGTCACCAGATATGACATAATGGCACGTAAACCTCTTGTGTTCAAAAGAAAGGTAAAGTGCATTCCACACTTAAAAGGATGAGGCTCAGGTGATGTACCTGGTCATAGGCTGTACATACCATCCATGAAACTGTGAAAAGTGAAAGCCTGGCACCAAGTGATCCCAAAGTATAATATTGCACTTTATTGAAAATCCAACAAGAAATCCAAAAATAATCAATTCCTACCGTTAAAAATTTGGTCAATTGATAGTTTTTGGGCTCATTTACACTTACTTTGACTTCAACATACATTAAAGTGCCTAATCGCGAAACCTGGCCGGGTCCTTTAGCTGCCTAAAGGTTCGGGTCTTAAGTGGTTAATATTGGGGCACATCATTCACCAATATATGGACTTTTACTTTTTTATGAATTGTTTTCATTGCATTTATTGTTATATTATTTGTATATTTGCGAGCCCTGTAATTCTTTTCATGTATCTATTTATCAAGTGTTAGCACTTTGTGTACAGCAGCTGCAACTTCACAGTCAAATATTTTTCACATATTTTCCTATATACTGTCTAATTCTAGTGGAGTTATACATTTAGATATATTCCGTTCACCAGATTTTAATCATTGCTGAGTTTGTCACACATTAAATTTACCATATCAGATACAAAATGTCATGTGTTTTTATTTTTTTACTCTTATGGCTTAATTGTGGAAAAATATTTTCTGTTCTCCCCCTGCAGAGGGATAGAGGTGTACTGCAGAACTAGCCACAAGCCTTATACAAAGACATGGCAGTCGGTTCATCTAATGCCTTAATGTAATAGCTTTTAGATGTTCAAGTATGACTGGGTAAGTCTGAAAAGCCAGGGCTGGAATGCTTTTAAATTCCAAGTGTCCTTTTATACAGAGCTTGAGTGTCAATGTCACTTGGGGTAAAAATTGTAAAAAAAAACAAGGAACATTATATTTATTGGGCATCTTCATATAGGAAATTGGCTAATGGCAGTGAAGATTTATAAAATGTTAAAAACCTGCAGCAGGGTGTTGTAAGTCGGTGAACATGTAACAAAGTCATTGTTTTCCCCTGTTAGATTGATATGGGTAGTTAATGTGAAGATCTTCAGCTGTCAGTTTGGATGATAAAGAAACTATTCTATTGTTTGAACACCAAGCACTTATGAATCACTGAGTTCTTTTTGTTTTACATTTAGAGTAGAGTAGCCATATACAGCTTTAACACTAAGGCCGCGTACACACGAGGAGACATGTCCGCTGAAACTGGTCCGCGGACACAGCGGACAAAAGTTTCTAAACATGCCTAGAAACTTGTCCGCTGGAAACCTGTCCGTCAGACATGTCTGATGGTTAGTACGCATGCGTCAAATTGATTTGACGCATGCGTAGAAGCATTGAACTTCCTTGTTTGAGCACGTCGGTGTGTTATACATCACCGCGTTCTCTGTCCGCGGGGATTTTGGTCTGAAAATGGTCCGTCAGACCCGTCTCATCGGACATGTTTCCTCGTGTGTACGCGGCTTAAAAGAACTGAAATTCCAACGACAACAGGTCACTGGAACCTCTGGTTGGTTGGAAAACCATTACATCCCTTTAGTGGTGGGTAGTAGTAATTATTTTAAAGGCTGAATATGATAAGCCTGCTGCATATGCACATTTACAAATGACAGCAATGTGTTGTACAAATCTGCATTGGGCTCAGCTGGCTTTGCGAGTCTGGGGCCTGCGGAATTCAATAGAAGTTAATAAGTATTTCAGTAAAAAAGCCAGAACGAGAGCAAAATTATATGACCTGTCAAAGTCTCACGATCGGCTGTTCTGCATACACAGAGTTCTCTTTGCTGTGTTGCGCATACCGCATCCCACATTTATGAATCCAAAGTCTGCGATAAGGCATAATACTGTAAACTATTTTGACAGCAGATAATGATTTTCATTACCCATTATAAACAAGCCCCTTTCTCATGTCTCAAAAGTTAATAACTTTCACAAAATAAAATTTCCCTTGAAATATCCCTCCCTACTTTCAGAAATAGCAATGAGGTACAGGTTTTAGTTCTAAAATCATTAGGCAAAAAAAAACATCTTTACCACATCCTTTAACATGCATCTTTTTTATTTTTTAAATAGGTATGAAGACATACATTGATGTGCAAAATTTGAATCTTTATATATTTCCAAAATCCAAAATTATAACATTTGCGCAAACCACTCAATATATGATAATTGGGATTTATTTTACAAAAAATATGTAAAAGAATACATTTTGGCCTAAATTGATGAAGTAATTTGATTTTTTTTTATTGGATATGTTTTATAGTAGAAAATAAAATAAGAAATATTTTCCCAAATTTTTGGTATTTTTTTGTTTATAGCGCAAAAAATAAAAAACACAGACATGGTCAAATATCACCAAACGAAACCTTTATTTGTGGAAAAAAATGGACATCAATTTTATTTGGGTACAGTATCGTACGACAGCACAATTGTCAATTAAATAATGCAGTGGCGTATCGCAAAAAATGGCCTGGTCAGAAAGGGGGTAAAACCTTCCGGGCTGAAGTGGTTAAAGAAAATGCAAATGCAAAACTATTTTATCACAATGTTTTCTTTATAGTGTTTTTGAGGTAGGAGGCAGGAATCATAAGCCAGAGGAAAACGCTTCAAAGTGAGAAAAACGCTGGTTGTCACCGGGTTATTCTAATCAGTGTCCCCATTGGGGTATTTCCCCTCTCTTACTGCTTTGGGGACAAATTTAAAAGTTTGCACTTTCTTTCACTTTCACGAATAATGGCATGACAAATAGAGAGGGTGAATCTCAATAATTGGGGGCACTGACAGCAATACGAACCTGACAGTTATACTTTAAATCTTATAAAGAAGAAAGGATATGCAGAGCTATTTTCAGACTATTACTATTGATGATTTTAATCGTTTAGACATTTGATACATTAACCACTCATGTTGACAGCAATAAATATACATTTTATATTTATGTATCCAGGCATATTGGTATCTTTACTTCAAAAACTTTATTTTATTTTAAGAACATTGAAATCCTTGTAGCATGGCCTAAAAACAGTTACAATTCCAAAATGTAATAGTAATATAATAATAATAAAAATAAAATGTATTATTGTTAACCTATCAAAATTGCCCTATACAGATTGCCCTATCCCAAGCACTCAGCCAGTTGCTAATGCAGGAACTAAGGACCGTATTAAATGTAATGGCTCAACAGACACAGATCAGGGAAGTTTTCCTTTTTTCACTGTGCCCTACATTTGGACAGAAACTATATTGGCAGGCTGTAACAAGTTTTAATGCTGCCAAACTCATTATTTCTGTGAGTTTTCCTAGCTTACATGCAGTCCACATAACACAATACAAGAATACTGCACAATATGCTACATTCAATAACATAAGTTAAAAGAGGAGATTGCCCATGAGAGCTTGCAACTGTGCTCATCTATTTAGTCCCATGGTTAGTGAATTTTTCAAGGGCTTTTTTCACTTTTCACACAATTGAAAAGATGACATGCTAGTTCTCTAAGCAGCATTATTTTCTCTGATGTGTTTGTGATAAGTTGAGGAAATAATTCACCCTTAAATAACATCCATTTGTAGTTAGTCAGTACATATTATATCACATCTGACAATATATATATATGTGGAGAGACTGTGCACTGTAGCATACATGGGTCATCTGTTAGTTGTGTCTGTTGCTTTTGTCTTTTTAAGTATATCTTATCATATTTCTATACACACAGCTTAAAATATTAGTATCTGCACATTGCATCTCTTTACATCACTGACTTAAAGCCTAACAGAATGCAGGAATTCCAGACAGAATTTTTTTTTTTTCAAGAATACAGTTAAAATGTAAGAAAGCATTACAATAGTTTGCTAACTTTTATTCCTTAAAGCAGCAGTCCCCAACCTTTTTGGCACAAGGGACCGGTTTCACAGCAGACAATTTTCACAGGGATCATGGAGGGGGAGGGGCTATTTACAGAGTCTGTTCACAGCCCACCTTTATACTGCCATCTCCTTTACATCATAGTGCCCCTTTACATTAATGTAATGGGGAATGCTTTGTAAAGGGGCACTGTATTAAAAAGGGGGTGGTAATGTAAAGATTGTACTGTAATGTAAAGGGGGCAGTGATGTGAAGGGGACTGCACTGCAAAGGGGACACTGTGATTTAAAGGGGGACTGCACTGCAAAGTTTACAGTGCAGTCCCCTTTATATTACAGTGCTCCTAACAATCACAGCCACCCCATGACAGTGTCCCTGCAGTCTACCCCTCCACTTTTCCTCTCTAACATGACAGTTCTCCAGGAGTTTTTTTCTCATAGAAACCCAAATGTGTGTGTGTGTGTGTGTGTGAATAGTGATGTTATCTGCGTCATCGAGTGGGTGTGGCGTAAATTTTTCAGTGGGAGTTAGAGGGACATTATTAAACCAATGATCTATGTATGCTGTGCTGTCCCTTTCCTACCTGGTAAATATCTTGCCCAGTCATAATTTTACAACATTTCCCCCTAAAAAAGCAACACCCATCACTTGCCTCTGCACCTCCTATCCACTGAAGAGAGAAATAACTAGGGGTGATTTGTTGGACTTTTCAGGCACTGTATATTGGTATGGATATAGTCACACAGAGAAAATTTCTCTAAAATCAAATTTATTTAAATACAAAAATACAGTTCATGTATTAAAACTAGGGTTGTCCAGATACCGATGCTCCCGATACCTAAATAGAATACTTTTTTTGTATTAATCAACATGTTCTGTGAAAATTCTTTGAGTTTTTTACTACTGCGTGACAAGAAAATTATTTATTTTTATTCATTTTTACTCATTTTTATTCTTTTAGAATGTCTTGAGTTAGAGTTCTTCATAATTCTAAAGAAAATATCCTTAGTCTGTATTGTGGTTTGAAAACTGTCACATGACATTTAAAAAAAGTATCGGTATTCGGTATCGGCAAGTACATGAAAAAAAGTATCGGTACTTGTACTCGGTCCTAAAAAAGTGGTATCGGGACAACCCTAATTAAAACACTTGACGTTCCAATGGAACTACATAGCAAACTAGCTGGACATTGCAAAATTCCTCAAAAAATACCAGGAAGCTGAAGACTGTTAGTCAAACATTATGATACATGATTTCAAAAGTGAAGGAAAATCTTTCAAACTTGTTAAATACTCAGAATGTCCTGTATATTTAATGGGGGTTCAGATGTCGATTGTCTGAAAGGTGGGACTTGCAATGTGTTGACTCGACCAGTTTCGCACGTTAATCAGCGCTTCTTCACAGAGTCTCTTAGGTATAGTTTGATATAATATTAAAACATCAATGTAATCCAATAGTAGGTATTCAGCATAGAAGAGAAGAACTTCTTAAGAAAGCCTAATTTTTAGGTCCGGACTGCTGGACACTAGATCAGTAGGAAAAACCATATAGGCAATGAATCTTACATAGAACGTTGCGCTGCCAAAAAGAGGAGGCCAAGACTAGCATCCTTATTATAGTATTAAGGGATTATGTTTGTGCCTGGATTCAAGCTGAATATGCTTGTGATCCACAGGAGATAATGGTCCTAATGGTAATGACGGCAGCGGGTGTGATCCATAAGCCTCCCGGGAGACTGCAGCTCCTATCCACTGCTCATCTCTTTACTGTGTCCAAATCTCACCACTGCGCACCATTGTCCACAGCTCACCCCTGTACCCCTCTCCACACCTCACCCCTGTACTTTTCTCCACAGCTCACCCCTGTATCCCTCTCCACAGTTCACCGCTGCACCCCTCTCCACAGCTCACCCCTGTACCCTTCTTTACAGATCACACCTGTACACCTCTACAAAGCTTACCCCTGTATCTTGCCTGCAATTGACCTCTGCACCCCGCCATCAACAGAGAAGAAGAATTTACTTTTATGCTAAAATTAATATTAAGTTAGACTTTCACCGGTGCTCACCTCTGCCCTCCATTATTTTTTCATCAATTCTTACTTCTGCACCCCCCAGCCACCAGTGCTTATCTTGGAAACTGAACACACACCCCCCTTCACCACTGCACCTCAGTAATTCTACTTTCCTGTTGTGCTGCTGGATGATTTAGAGCAGGACATTGGTTCCTAAGTGCTTTCCTTTAAGACGCTGCAGTTAAAAGGAGAGCAACACTCACTAGCATTAATTCTGTGCATTCTTTCTCTTAGCACTGAGTGCTGGGGCAGGAAGAACTGTGGAGAGATACCGGGTTAACCCAGATGTGCTGTCACAGGGAAGCCAGGCAGTAGATATTATAGATAGTAGTGAGCACAGGGATTGTGCCAGAAGCTGAACAAAAAACCCTGCAGTTCCCCATTCTAATGTCTGCCTTCCTTGCAGTGCACAGGACTTGTACCTAAGCAGGGTAGAGGCAATGAATAATTTCGATCTGCAGCTCCTCTTGACCCCTACTCTGCTGATTGGATGTCATTGTTGGTCAGGTGGGTGGAGGAGCCAGGAGAGGACACACTGCATGGTTGCACAGTAGGAGATGAGTGGGGATTATGGTCTTTGATAGGACCTACATGCATTGAGCCAATAGTATAGCTAGTACTCCAACACCTCAGCTACAGGTGTTCTACACAGCAGCTGTCACATTGTTTGCAGCTGCAATACCTGCCCCACCTCTACTTTTGTCCATTCACAGGAAGCTTAGCATTCTGTGATTCCATTCGTAAAATAAAAAGCTTTCTGTGGATAGGGGAGAGGAGGGGTGGGCAGAGCAGTATCTGAATTCCTTGATAATGCGATATGCCCCTGCACGAGCACTCAGATCACTAACAGCCGGTCTTGTCATTTGTCCATCTGCCCGTTTGCTTACCTTTGGGGCCAGACACTTTTCTGTGAGAGCTACGGCTCTATGGAATAGTCTCCCTGCTTCCATTCGGTCCCTCCCTTCTATTATGGCCTTTCGTAAAAGATTAAAAACCTGGCTTTTCGAGAAAAAGCAGGTTGAGTTATGTTAGTTCTCCCTGTTGTTCCCTGTTGATCTGTCTCTTGGTTTTTCTTGCTCTTCTCCTTTTCTCTCTCTCTCCCTGATTTGATTTACCTATTTATTGTTATGTCTTTTGCGCTTAGACACTGCCCTGACGGGTCAGCATTTGGCGCACTATAAATCCATAAAAAAAAGAGCAGATGCTGTGTAGCAGATCTCTATCTATGGTCTTGGAGATCTGGCATATAAAGAAAGCTGTATGATTGCCACGTGTTGAAACCAGTAAATTGTAAACAAAAGAGAAAGATACAGGAGGTGGAATACACCTCCATGCACGTAACTCCTTGCTTGCCATGCAAGCTGAACTAAAAAAAAAAGGCCTTTTGAAGACTGCAGGGGCAAATGGAAGCTCATTCATAAAACTCTAAACAGTGTCAGTGTTCTATGGTTACAGAGTGGCATGTAACTGTCCAGTGACACTATTGCAAGATGGACAAGTAAGGTATGAAGTAAACCAATCAGTGTCAAGTCTCTGTTGATGGAAATTTATGTCAAGTGTTGTCAAAGTGTTCATTAAAGACGTCGGTAACCTGATAAGGTTCATGTACAGACCATTTTCGGGTTGTGAATATTTATATATATATATATATATATATATATATATAAGAAAAAAGTTCAAGGTTTTCTGCACTTAAAACTTGTTTTATTTTCCAAATATTCTTGCAAAAGTTACATACCAACGAAGTTCAGACATGGATGTGCATTTCTGGCGATCATGCTACCGCCCTTCTTCAGATCAACAAAGTCAGAACATATCTAACAATTTCATTAAAGTCATGTGATTTTAAACGCTTCACTCATTACATCACATATGGAATCAATTACATGGTTAATTGCTTACTAATCAAATCAAATTCCCACATGGTAATTTCAAGTATTTCACACCATAGATACAAAAAAGGGTTAATCCAGCTGACCACAGACTCAAAATTCTCCAGGAGCTATCCCAGTGTCAGACTGAAAAAAATCTATAATATATATCATACAAAATGCATTTAAAAAATATATATATATATGTATGAAAAATCAAAAAATATATATTGAAAACAATTATTATTAAAGACAAAAGGAAAAAAGGGCGAAACATACTAAATATAAATCAATCAAAAATTATAAGAATAAATATAAATCCAAATATGTGTTTAATCCATTAGGGGTGATAGTATTAATATTTTAAAAATGCCTTTTGATTAAATAGTTAGATATGTTCTGACTTTGTTGATCTGAAGAAGGGCGGTAGCTTGATAGGCTGAAACGCACATCCATGTCTGAACTTCGTTGGTATGTAACTTTTGCAAGAATATTTGGAAAATAAAACGACTTTTAAGTGCAGCAAACCTTGAACTTTTTTCTTATAAATATATGGTCAGTGGGAAGACCTGTTTGCTGGCACTTGCTATATACTGTGTGCAGCTCTCCTCCATTTTTTTGTGAATATATATATATATTAGACATGTGCACGCTGAAATATTTTGTTTCGGAATTTTGTTTTCGTCTGAAAAATACATTTATTTAGTTACTCTCTAAATTCATTTTTATTTATTTTGTTCGTTTAAAAAATGCATTTGTCCGGAAATCCGAATTAATTAAGGTCGAATCTGTCATTGAAGGCTTATGGTTTCTGTCGAATGTTCTAAGAAGGTTTGATGGAGCAGCTAAACTGTATGACGCCGCAACCGTACATTTCCAGTCAAATGCTCGACCCATAGGCTATAGAAGAATTTGAATGTTGGTTGACTAGTAATAATTATTTATAAATATAATTATTAGTATTGTCATACAACATTAGAATTCTTCTATAGCTTGTAGGCCAAACATTCGACCGGAAATGTACGATTGCAGCGTCGTACAGTTTAGCTGCTCCATCAAATCTTCTTAGAACATTCGACAGAAAACATAAGCCTTCAATGACAGATTCAACCTTAATTAATTCGGAGCCAGTGAGCATCTGTGGAACAGCAACAATACCAGGATGGACAGTGGATGGAACCCAGGTGGCAACAATGTTTTTTATTAAATACCCCTCATTTCCTGGTTTCACTTTTTTTCTAAGACCTTGACTTATTTTCTATTCCTGTCCCCCTTATTGACCACTAAGGTACCCTCTTTTTCCAAAGAGATTGTGAAGGGTGTGGGGCTCAGGGCAGACATCACGTAAGCCAAGGCTGATAAGTTAGCTTAATTGTGCTTGCATGGTTTAGAAAATGTATGTATTTCTCTGAATATCTTTATTAACCAAAATCCATGTTACAAATAAACTCCATCTTTATAAAGAAAACTCTGCTGACCCACCACTCCCTGAAATGCCCCCGGCCACATATATATTTTTTAAAGAAAATACACATATACACGGTGGGTTGTCCATAGTCCTCAACTGAGTGTTTGAGTGTAATGACGTATGAGTGCAGAGTTGGGTTAGAAGTCCTGTACCTGCTGTATGACAAATGTTCCCCCAGAGAATGAGTCAGTACTAGCCTTAGCCCACAGGAAGAGCATCAAGAACGGGAATAATTAGCTGCATGGTATAGCTCTAGGCCTAACATGAGCATTGTTTTTTTATTTAGTATGGGTAAATCAGCTACCGTATTTATCGGCGTATAACACGCACCGGCGTATTACACGCACCCCAATTTTAAGAGGGGAGTTTAGGGGAAAAAAATTCTCAGCACCCTTTACAGTACACAGCCTCCCCTATCCAGTACACATTCCCCTTAATTATACATCCGCTATCTAGTACACATCCCCCTCCATTATACATCCCCCATCCAGTACACATCCCCCCTCCATTATACATCCCCCCTCCATTATACATCCCCCTCCAGTACACAGCCCCCTCATACATTATACAGCCCCCTCCCCAGTATACAGCCCCCATCCATTCTACATCCCCCATCCAGTACACAGCCCCCCCATCCATTATACAGCCCCCCTCCCCAGTATACAGCCCTCATCCATTATACATCCCCCATCCAGTACACAGCCCCACCATCCATTATACATTCCCCCCTCCCCAGTATACAGTCCCCCATCCCCAGTATACAGTTCCCCATCCATTATACCCCCCCCCCTGCACTCCCAGGAGACAGTGCTGCCAGCATTCTTCACAGTTAAGTAAAAAAAAAAATCACTGTCAGCCCCTACCATACAGCTCCTCCTGTGTCTATTGCAAAACGAAGCTTGCATTTACCTCAATAGCTCCGTTTTTTTTTCTGATGGGCATGTGACTTCTCTCCTCCTCCAATCAAAGCTACATTTAGAGAAGGAGGAGAGCAGTCTGAAAAAAAACTGAGCTATAGAAACATTTACAAGCTTCGTTTTACCATTGTAAAACACAGACTATCCGCCCCCCCTGCTGGTGAAACATGATATCGGCGTATAACGCGCAGGCACTGTTTACCCTCTGTTTTCAAAGGAAAAAAAGTGTGCGTTATACGCAGATAAATACGGTAATTAAAAAGTGACTTTGTGTAGAATCTTTAAACTGTTTAACTTGCATCAGTGTCCTTCATTGTCTGTCTGCACTCTTACCGGGGGAAAAAAATTGTAATAGCAAAAAGAAAGCTATATTTATTTACGTGAAAACAACAATTTTTCTTGTAAAGCAATTTTACAGTGTGGGATGGTTCTGTACAGAGCATGGGCAGATAATAAACATTCAAGCCTCAGATTATGTTGAGCCCACAGTAGCTGTGATAAATTCAAGTCACCATCTCAAATCAGAAATATAGAAAGCTAAAATAACTTTAGGATTTTGAATGTTTTAAATTACACACTGAAAACCTACTCACTCAGAGAGATTTTGTTTGATAGCAGACAGTATTTTGAAAGCCCTAACACACAAAAGGTAATTTGCCACATAATAAAGGCAACGTTATCATTGGTAATTCATCCTTGAGAGGTAAAAAGAAACTGTTAAATCTACCATCTTTTAAGGATATACTAATAAAAATGAATTAATGGATAAAATATGCACTTTATTCGCAATCCTCTTTCTGACAAAAGCTGGAAACCTACTTACACATTCATAGATTCCTTTCAACACTCTTCTAGATTAGACACTTGTCAGTTACTAGAATTGAACTTTAGCCCAGGGGATAAATGCACTTTGCTTCCAAAAAATTCAAAAAATGAAGGGTTAAAGCAACCTAAGTGTGATTATTTTTTTTCTTTAATGTTTAATGAATAACAATTTTAGGATATAACTCTGATAAGGGCCATTTATTTGTACCCTAGTCATATCCTATAGCTCTATATAACTACACCATGTCATTAAAAGTAAGATATACTGTATATATCTTACTGTTAAACCAGTGCAATGAGGGGGCATGAACACACACATTATGCAGGAAAGGTCTACTGTTGTCACCATCAGGAAACCCACCTTGAAATATGCTATGCACCCACCTGGACTGCATGCGTTAATCGGAAGCGATTAAAAAGAGTCTACAGGAGATCAGCAGCTCTGAAATGCAACAAAGGATATTAAAATATATATATTTTTTTAACTTAAATTATCTAGTCTTTCTGTTTTGCATAGAATAGAAACTAAATATTTGCCATTTTGAAATATGTAAATAATATTACAACTACACAGGGACAAGTGCTCAGATAGCAAGGATAACTTGCCACAAATTTGTGCCAGTGTTGATATGTAAGTCTTGTTAACTTTCAGCACATTTTCACTGTATACTTCAGAGCACTTAAGAGTCGGTTCACACTGGGGCGACTTGGGATCAGACTTGAAGTTGTCTCAAGTTGTCCCAAGTCGCGCTGTCCAGAAAAGCAATGTAAGTGAATGGGAGTGGTGTTAATACACACTACTCATGTCGCTCCGACTTCAGAAGAGGTTCCTGTACTACTTCAATCAGACTTCTAGGCGATTTGTACCCATTGATTTCAATGGAAGTCGCTTCCAAGTCTGATCACTGTTTTAATTGAAGCTACTTTCCAGCAAGATAACATACATTTCTCAGGCAAACCCCTCCCTCCCCTTCCCTCTCCCAGAGCTGATTGTTGTTTTATTGGCCACTGGAATGTCTCCTGACCTGAAAAGGACTTAAAGTCGTGTTGTAAATCGCCCCAGATCGCCCTGTGGTTCATTCTCAAGTCGTGTTGAAGTTGCTTCTGAAAGTCGTGCTGGAAGTAGTGTCGCCCCAGTGTGAACCGACTCTAAAGCACAAGTTCTAGTTGACACTTTTACAATTTATAGCAAATTTGCGTGGCAAGTCTCTAGCAAGAGCAAAGTTTCAGTGAAGAGTCTACAGCAAGAGCTCTGCAAGACATAGTGACTAGGGATGAGCCGAACACCCCCACGTTCGGTTCGCACCAGAACCGTCAAACGGTCCGATCATTCGCACGAACATTTAGAACTACATTGAAGTCTATTGGACTCGAACATTCGAATTCAAAAACGGTTGTTTTAAAGACCAATTTTCAAGTTATTGTTGGAAAACGTCTTTCAGAACCCGGGTCTTGCCCCAGGGAACTTGTATTAATGGAAAAAAGTCTTAAAAACGGTCATTTTTTTCAGGAGCAGGACTCCTGAAAAAACAACCGTTTTCAAAACTTTTTTTTCCATTGATAGTAGTATCAATGGAAAAAAATAAATGGCCCTTATCAGAGTTATATCCTAAAATTGTTATTCATTAAACATTAAAGAAAAAAAATAATCACCCTTAGGTTGCTTTAACCCTTCATTTTTTGAATTTTTTGGAAGCAAAGTGCATTTATCCCCTGGGCTAAAGTTCAATTCTAGTAACTGACAAGTGTCTAATCTAGAAGAGTGTTGAAAGGAATCTATGAATGTGTAAGTAGGTTTCCAGCTTTTGTCAGAAAGAGGATTGCGAATAAAGTGCATATTTTATCCATTAATTCATTTTTATTAGTATATCCTTTACTTTCAATAGATTTTTATTATTATTTAGTAACAGATACCAATAGAACATAAGTACATAAACATTTACAAGATACAGTATGAAACCAACTCGCAAGTAATGTAAAAAGAAAACAGATTTACATGTGATGTCATATAATATAGTATAGTAACATAGAATAGTAACATAGAATAGTAATATAGAAGGTGGGAATTACATCGTAAACATGTATATGGTGTGACTTACATTTCTCACCGATAAACCAACAACTCTGTGTATTGCTATCCTCAAACCAAACAGCACTGACATGACATTAGTAATGCCACATCAGTCCCATAACACTTATACCCATAGCGTGTCATCCATTCCAAGTAGCCTGGGGACACACCGAATATCTAGTGGAGGTTTTAGAGGCCCCCCCGACAGGGAGACGCCCCCCGAGAGCCCCGATAGGGAACATACTGCTCCCAGGGAGCCACCCCCCGCCCAGCCGACCCCCACCGCCCCCACAGCTTCTGCTCATCATTTTCAAAGTAAACATAGCAGAGGCACATGTTCCCACTTCTAATACTTAGTCGCTAAACATAACCGTAACTGTAAAAGAAAAAGATGAGAAGAGTAGAAGAATAATAGGCAGCTAGTGCACATAGATAGATGAAGAAGAAAAGAGAGAAATATTATAGGAAAGGGGGAGGGGAGGAAGGGGACTCCTGAGAAAGTACGTTGATCCAATATAGAGTACATCAGAATATCAAGGATTGTCTGCCCATCGTTTATACCAGTCAAACCATGGTTTCCAGGTCTGCCAACCACCATCAAAGTTGTTCTGTGACGCCATAAACATTTGTTCGTATGTAATATGAAGATTAGTTGTCCTGATTACTTCCTTAAGGGAAGGCAGCTCTGTAGACCTCCATCTCCTTACTATCTCCAGTCTCGCACTCAATAGTACTTGCGAAATTATGCATCTACGATCACTAGGGATCCTTTCAATACCCAGGGAAAGTGTTGCAAGACCCAAATCGAAGGTCAGTCGTGAACCTGTCAGGTGACCCATAAGGCCAAACACCTCTCCCCAGAAATGTTCTATTTTAGGGCATTTACCCAGTATGTGCAATAGGGTCCCTCTATCCCCACATTCCCTCCAACAAAGAGGGGAGTATGTCCTACTAAACCCTGCTAACCTAGCCAGGGTTAGGTACCAACGAAGCAATATTTTTTGTGACTGTTCCCATAAATTTACGCTCTTCGTGGCTTTGTAGGTGGAGGCCACCGCACTTTTCCATTGGGATAGTGCATACGTGCTACCTAAGTCTAGTTCCATGTCCTCATAGATGGCGTTTTTTCCATAATATTTTTCTTCCCAAGCAAATTGTAAAAAAGAAATATGCCTTTGATAGAGGTATGGGCATTAGATAAATATATATACACCCGCCAAGGGACTTTAATGTGGGTCATTAAAGGGGTTACTAATAGGTGTGAGATCTGATTGTAGGCATATCGGTCTCCATCTGTCAGTCCGAATTCAATCTGGAGGGACCGGAAAGTTTTGAGCGCTGGCCCCACCTTTAGGTCCTCAAGCACTGAAACTCCTCTAGCTATCCATGTATGTATGTTTAGATTAGGGATAAGTAAATGCAGACTAGAGACAGGAAGTTGGAGGGACTTATGGTTGGGGTCTACATCGGTGTCATCCAGAAATTTTTTCCAAATCCGAAAAGTTACCACAATGGTAGGTGACAGACCAGGCGGGGGACCGGGTATATTCCCAACAGACAACAACAAGTCGTATAGGGTATAATGGAGACACTGAAAGGCCTCCAATTCATACCACCTAGAGGTGGTCCCTCCTGGAAACCACTGCTTTGCCTGGGCCAGGATGGAGGCAGCATAGTAATCTTTAATGAGGACAAGACCTGCTCCTCCTGTTAGTTTAGATTTCAACAATTTATGCATAGCGCATTTAGCTTTCTTACCCTGCCATAGATATTTATTAATTTGAGACTGTGCTGAGGCAAAGAACTTTTCAGGTACCGGAACAGGGAGGTTTCTAAACAAAAAAATAAATTGAGGCAAGATCATCATCTTAAATGCAGCTAACCGCCCTGACCAGGTAGATTCCTTCCAGGAGAGATTCTGTAACTTATTGCTCAGTTCCAGGAGGAAGGGGGTGTAATTAGCCTTCACTAGGTTTTCCACTTTGGCAGTCAATGTTATACCTAAATACTTAATGCCGTCATCCTTCCACCTGAAGGGGAATCGGGACTCAAGTACGGTACGTGTAGTAGAATTAACACCTAACCCCAGAATGAAAGACTTGCTTTCGTTAACTTTATAGTACGACACACTGTTAAATAGTTTTAACGCATCAGATGCCGCAGCAAGGGAAGGACCCACCTCGGACATAATTAATATTATGTCGTCGGCAAAAAGGCTTATCGAGTGTGTTTGGCTACCAACCTTGAACCCTCTAATTTCCGGATGGGACCTCACGTGTATGGCGAAAGGTTCCATTACTAAATTAAATATAAGAGGTGATAAGGGGCATCCTTGTCTCGTTCCGTTAGAAATAGTGAACGGAGTAGATAGGATGCCTGACGTAAGAACTCTGGCTGAGGGTGTGGAGTACAAAGCCAGAATAGCGGACAATATATTGCCCCCAAATCCAAAATACTCTAGTGCTCTCTTCATGTATGACCAATGCACTCGGTCAAAGGCCCTCTCTGCATCCAAAGAGAGGAGCAGAGAAGGCCTTCGTTGTACCTGTGCCAAATGGATAATATTGATCATCCGCCGAGTAGCATCTGATGTTTGCCTGTGTTTCGTGAAACCAGTTTGGTCCGGGTGAATCAGCAATGGCAAGATATCCACCAGACGTAAAGCTATAAGTTTTGCGTATATCTTAACATCGATATTCAATAAAGAGATCGGTCTAAAATTAGAGGGTTGGGTGGGCTCCTTCCCTGGCTTAGGCAGGGTAATAATCAATGCTTCTAACATTTCTGCTGGAAAAGAGGCAGAGGCAGCAGCAGCGTGGTAAACTTTCAACAACTGAGGGGAGAGAATTGAGTTGAATACCTTGAAATATTCACCACTGAAACCATCTGGACCTGGTGATTTATTTATAGGGAGGGATTCAATAACTTTGGTTAGTTCTTGGGCAGTAAATGGTGAGTTCAAAAAGGCTAGATGCTCTGGTGACAGTGTAGGGATATCTAGTTTGCTCAGAAATAGTTCAATGCCCGCTGTGGAGGGTTGAGTAGTTGAGGGATCATCCTTCAAATTGTATAAAGAACTATAGTACTCACTAAAGGCATCTGCCATCTCTTGAGGGTGGTATAGTTTCTGACTTGACCTGTGGTGGAAAAGAAAGGGGATTTTGGTCTTATACCTATGACCTTTAAGAGTGTTTGCTAATAACTTACCCGCCTTATTGCCAGTAGAATAATAAGACATCCTAAGTTTTTTGGTTATCCGTTCAAAATCATCTAAAAGTAGGATCCTAAGGTCATATCTAAGTTTACTTAATTGTTCAGTAACTATTGGGGTAGTATTAGACTTATTACAGACTTCTAATTTGGCGATATGGTCTGTTAGTTCAGTTACCCGTTGCTGCCTCTGCCTTTTAAGTCTTGCCCCCAACTGAATGCCTATACCACGCATATACGCCTTATGGGCGTTCCACACTACATAAGGATTTTGGACCGAACCCACGTTGTCAGCAAAAAAATTTACCAAATGCGATTTAATCTGTTCCCTTGTATCAGCATGCTGTAAAAGAAAATTGTTAAACCTCCATACAGGGCTTCGGTTGGAGGGAATAGAGTCCTCCACCATCAGAACCAGTGATGCGTGGTCAGACCACGTGATAGTGTTAATCTCAACTGACTTAGTTTTCAACAAGACCTGTTGATCCACCAGGAAAAGGTCTATTCGGGTATATACCCCATGCGGTGGAGAAAAATAGGTAAAGTCCCTCTCATTGCTGTGCAAACAGCGCCAGGCGTCGAAGACACCCTGGCGGTGTAATAGTGGTAATAGAGAAGGTTGGTGGCGTGTGGATTTAGAAGTAGAGTCAATTCCGGGGTCAGGAACAATGTTGAAGTCCCCGCAGAGTATAAGGTAACCCTTTCGGACTGCAGAAATTTTCTTGGCAACTTTGTTGAAAAAACGGATTTGGTGAGTATTGGGGGCATATACGGTAGCTATGGTATAAATAAAAGAGTTCACTTCGCAGATTAATATAAGAAATCTCCCCAGTGGGTCTTGGATCTGTGCATGCAAAGAGAAGGCAACCGAGTCTCGTATAGCAATCAATACCCCTTTGGTTTTAGTGTCCGCGTTAGCCGTAAATACGTGGGGGAAGCACTTATGTGAACACTTTGGAGGTGCTTTACTGCTGAAATGAGTCTCTTGAATGCAAAGAATATCCCCATTATGCAATAAGGCCTCTCTCCACATAGATTTTCGTTTCACTGGATGGTTCAGTCCTTTAACATTCATAGATACAACTCTCAGCGGCATTATAGATATACAGAGTATATGCTATGAAGGCCAATCCGCTCACGGGACCAGCGCGTAGCATAATCCATGACCATAGTGGTAAGGTGGCAACAGGTAGCAACGATGTACTCACTTTTTGAGAGTCGAGGCGATGGACGTTCAATGAGGGTCAGGTTCAGCCGAATGTCCTCTTTCGATCGCCTATAATGAGGTGTTGACATCTGCGTACTCATCTTCTCAGGTAGGGGTGGTGGAGAAAGGATAAAGTGTGAATAAGGCAGGATTAAAGAAAAACAAAAGATAAAAAATTGAAAGAAAATATTCAAACAGCAAAACAATGCTGCTGTGATCAAAACAGCAGCTAGAGTGTGTGACAAGTCAAACCGGGCAGCGAACAGCTGCAACATTAAAGGGGTATAAAGGTCACTGACGACCAGTCCAGGGTAGGCAAGGGATACAATATCATCTCCAGATTTCCCTCTTTATTACATTAAGCATGGGATTTTGCATTTCTTGGTGTCACCTGCTTCCAGCCGGAGTCCACCTGGCGTGGAGTGCTAGTCATGGTCTGCGCCTCATCATCATCAGGAAGGATGTTCCATTCCCTAAGGAGGTCAAGACCTTTCTCCAAGGAAAAAATAGTATAGTTCCTGTTGTCCTTGGTGATTGATAGCTTAGTGGGGTATCCCCAGCGGTATATTATTTTATGGTTGCGAAGAATTTTTGTTACAGAGTTGAGGTTCCTTCTCTTCATCAATGTGTATTGTGATAAGTCAGCGAAAAATTGCACATTGCGACATTGCTCCGGGATCTGTTCCCGTTTCCGCATAGCGGTCATGAGTTGTTCCTTAACGTGGAAAAAATGGAGGCGGAGCAACACGTCTCTCGGAACCTGATCCGACAGATGAGGTGGCTTTGGTAGACGGTGGATGCGGTCTATAGTGACGTCCAGATCAGTGAGGTCTGGTAGCAAGGCCTTAAACAAAGATATGGCATGTTGTTGTAGGTCAGATTGCAAAACAGATTCGGGTATTCCCCTGATTTTCAGATTATTCCTTCTGGCCCTGTCCTCGATGTCGGCCAGTTTGGCCTTAATCCAGTCTGCATCTGTCTCTCTCTCCTCATTAGCATCCACCAAATCATTAATTGTAGAGGCATACTCCTCCATTTTGGATTATATATGGTGTACTCTATGACCCATCTCTTGTATGTCCCCTGATAAGCGATGCATGCATGATGCCATGTCAGCCTGCAAGGTGCTTCTCAGAGAAATCAGCATGTCCTTAAGGACAGTGTCCAATACAGGCTGATTTTGTGTGGGGAACGATATTATGGACTCAGGCAGATCCCTGGTGTCCTCCCCTGAGTCTGAGGCCTGGCTAGCTGAGGGGCTGATAGATCTGTTCTCCTGACCTTCCATGCGGGGCTTTGATTTGGCCGGGCTACAGGAGGAAGGAGTAGGCGGGGGAGAGGAGAGTGTCAGCGGTGTAGGATGGGAGCGAGTACCTTTCGCAGCTGCCTGGACTCTGGAGGAGTTCTGCTGAGGAGAGTAGGCCTCGGCGCCATCTTGCCCCACGCGACCTCCGGACGGAGCGAAAAAGTCCGTTAAGCGGTGCGGTTTCTTCACCGATCTCCGCTTCCCCGGCATGGCGGAGGTGCTGCTGGCGGTGTCTGGTCGAGACTAGGGTGGAAATCTGCCAATGGAGGGTCGATACGAGCCGCTGGTATCCCCGTTGTGCCGGAGCTCCGCACTCACACGTCCATCCGGCACTCGCGCCAAGCCACGCCCCCTTTATTAGTATATCCTTAAAAGATGGTAGATTTAACTTTTCACCCTTTTATAGTGTCACCACCACCTATTATATGCTATGCGCTCACCAGACCGAGATAGGTTTAAAGCCTATAATGATATTAAGGTGTGTATCTCCTCAATCTGTATCTATCGTCCCGTTCTCCCTCCAGGATGTGTTTCAGACCAACATGTGAAAAATGCCTTAAAGCGGATGGTCCACTAAAAAAATATATTAAAAGCCAGCAGCTACAAATACTGCAGCTGCTGACTTTTAATATTAGGACACTTACCTGTCCTGGAGTCCAGCGGCGTCCGCAGCAGAGGACGAGCATTCGCTCGTCTCTCTGCTGCTCCCCCCTCCATCCACGGTGAGGGAACCAGGAAGTAAAGCGCTCCGGCTTCACTGCCCGGTTCCCTACGGCACTTGCGCGAGTCACGCTGCGCCCGCCGATTGGATCCCGCTGTGTGCTGGGAGCCGAGAGTTCCCAGCACACAATGGGAAAAACCCGTCTTTTGCCCGAGACTGCGGGCCGGAAGTGGGTGCAGATACTTGTCTTTAGACAGGTATCTGCACCCCCCTCCCCCTGAAAGGTGTAAAATGTGACACCGGAGGGGGGAGGGTTCCGATCAGCGGAACTTCACTTAAGGGTGGAGATCTGCTTTAACCACTAGCCGACCAGCCGCCGCAGTTATACGGCGGCAGGTCGGCTCTCCTGCGCGAGAGCCCGTCATCCTACGTCGGGACTTTTGCGGCCACTAGGGGGCGCGTGCGCGGCACCGGCGGCCCGCGCGCGCGCCCCCGAGTCCTGCGCGCGTGCCCGGCGGGCGCGATCGCCGCCAGGCGCGCACGCTCGTTCGTTACAGAGCGGGGAATGAGAGCTGTGCGTGTAAACACACAGCACTCGTTCCTGTCATCGGGGGAAACGCTGATCTTCCGTTCATACAATGTATGAACGGAAGATCAATGATTCCCCCTAGTGAGTTCACCCCCCCACACAGTAAAAACACAAATAGGAACACACTTAACCCCTTCCCCGCCCCCTAGTGTTAACCCCTTCACTGCCAATGGCATTTTTATAGTAATCCAATGCATTTTTATAGCATTGATCGCTATAAAAATGCCAATGGTCCCAAAAATGTGTCAAAAGTGTCCGATGTGTCCGCCATAATATCGCAGTACCGAAAAAAAACGCTGATCGCCGCCATTACTAGTAAAAAAAAAAATATTAATAAAAATGCCATAAAACTACCCCCTTTTTTGTAAACGCTATAAATTTTGCGCAAACCAATCAATAAACGCTAATTGCGATTTTTTTTACGAAAAATATGTAGAAGAATACGTATCGGCCTAAACTGAGGGAAAAAAATGTTTTTTTATATCTTTTTTGGGGATATTTATTATAGCAAAATGTAAAAAATATTGCATTTTTTTCAAAATTGTCGCTCTATTTTTGTTTATAGCGCAAAAAATAAAAAACGCAGAGATGATCAAATACCACCAAAAGAAAGCTCTATTTGTGGGAAAAAAAGGACGCCAATTTTGTTTGGGAGCCACGTCGCACGACCGCGCAATTGTCAGTTAAAGCGACGCAGTGCCGAATCACAAAAAGTGCTCTGGTCTTTGGACAGCAATATGGTCCGGGGCTAAAGTGGTTAAGTATACCCCAGCCTCCAACTGCTCTCCTTGCTCCAAAAGAAAAAAGCCTCATATGCTGTAGTATGTTTAAAAGGTTTGCAGGTTTTATTCAAAAACATATAAAATGTACACATACATTTGAATGTGCCTTCTCTGACCGGCACCAGTCTGTCCAGTGTTACTATTTTTCCCCCCGCCGGTGTGCGTTCCACGCCTCGGTGTCTTGCGGAAGTGCCGTGGAGGTGACGCGAGACGTAGTTCCGTTTTCCCAGAAGCCTCTACGCGTTTTGCATGTATGCATGCATGGTCAGGAAGCTATGGGTGTTTACGTTTTGTGAATATTTATAGTGTGTGCTAAATTCATTAGCCAATTCCGTGCTTTGTTTATACTGGAAGTGCTTTCTCCGTCTCTTTTATTTTACATATTGGTCCCGGATGTTCCCCTTCCGCCATTTTAGTTGTGGGTTACTTTATTTTATGTCATTTTATTTGGGTTAAATGGCCATGATGGACAGACTTTACAAATTAAAAATTAGGAATTAAAAATCAAGAACCTATTAGGTAATGACGTGAAAATACAAATACTACTAAAAAACTTTTGTATTTGAACATGTATTCAAAATTGCATTTTCTTACTTTGCCAACACTACACCATATGGAAAAAATAAATAAATAAAAAAAAAAAAAAATAGAAAAAAATTAGAAAAAAAAATTAAAAAAATTAAAAAAAATGCAGCAAACACAATAAATTGCATACACAGCACCTAAAGAGGTAACCAATTCAAATAGGGAGACATCCGTGTGAGGAATTACCTGTAAGGCCTGTACTCACCGTTGAGGTGAGAGTTCTGGGTGGTGTTTTTTCACATCTCTCGGAACAGTGGGCATCTATCAGCAGACCTATCACCATTATGGACTACCTTTGCACATATTGACATTTGGCACTTTTTGGCACACTGTCTTTTATGCACTTTAATTGTTGCACTACGTTTGTGTTGTTATTTTTTCACTGAATATATTTTTTCACTAATTGTTTTTCACTTATATTCATGTAATTATTTGCTTTGTCTTATATTCTTTGCGCAATCACTCATTATTTGAATTTGTTACCTCTTTAGGTGCTGTGTATGCACTTTATTGTGTTTGCTGCATTGGTTTCACTGCTATTCTAGGGCGATTGTTTATAGATTTAGTAGCGCAGAAGCCCTTCTTTACACTGTATTCATTTTTTACTGCTTTCTTTTGCTGCTATTATGGATGTTTTCACTTTCGTTGAGAGCAGAAAGGTCAACCTAGATGAGGTTTTTAACCCGCAGAATAAGACACATAATTTGGACCTACAAAGCTTAAAGGGGTTGTAAAGACAAACATATTTTCATCTTAAATTAAAGTCTGACAGCAGCTGATAAAGTACAGTACTACAGTTCCCATTAGGCTTAGCCTCCATGCCTGTGAGGGATAAGAGAGCATCTTCACGCAGGGCTGTAGTCATAGGGAGGGGGTGAGCACATTCTGCTTTCCACCGTGCAAAAGGGCTCAGATGCTGGTGGAAAGCAAGAAAAGGAGAGACAGGAAATGGCATTTTCAAACCTGGATTACTGTATTTTGGAGGTCAAAAGGAAAAACGAGGTAAGTGATATTTAAATGCTCTAGCTTACAGCAATCAATTGATCTAATAAAAAACGATCCTTTATTGTTCCTTTAATTAGAAAGCTAGGTCACCACATGGAGAAAAAAGTATGCCTTTGGTGGGACATAAATACCTTTGACAGGTATATTAGAGAAAATATAGTACCCCGTAGACTTTGCTGGGATTTACCTCCCAATGATGGTCTCACTGACAAGGAATCAGTTGATGAATGGTATGAGTTTTTTAAAAACAGGAGTGTAGAAGACCTAAAGTTTTTGTTGAAACGTAAACAGCGGAAACTTAGGACAATAGAGAAACAGATAGAAGAACTTAAAATAAAAATTGAACCCCATAAGGAAACGGGAGATTTTAATAAACTTACTACGCAACTGAACAAGGATCTGATTGCCAAAGATCTAGAACTTCAGTTGCGGAAAATTAAGAAATACCAACGGGATACGGCTGATTATAAAGCGCAACAGGTATTCAAATGGCAACAAAAAACGGAACAGGCCCAACCCATTTCTACGTATTCAACCCCATAAAGGGAGGTAAGAATACAGTAGCCTGCAATACAATATGCTAGACAAGAACTGAGATTCGAAGGAAGGGACCTACACCCAGAAACGGCAAGGCAAGAACCGAGATATGAAGGGAGAGACCCATACCCTGGGATGTCTAGACCATATTATGAACCACCTTCCAACAGCTATGCTATCATGGGCCTCGCACCCCGAAGAACACTGGGAAGAAACCGTTTAAGAAGCCAATAAAAAAAAAAAACAGAACAATGGACATATTAATGACAAGAATCAGAGAGAACATAAAGAGCCATCCCACTATGACCGGTATGGAAGATACATGAGATCACCGATTCCTATGCACAATAGATTTGACCCTGTTAGACATCAGCAGGAACAATATCCCCCAAAGTATCGCCAATATCAATATGACTATAACTCACAAAGCTCTTTTTTAGACAGGGAACAAAGGGAGTATCCCCCCCAATGGGTACAAGATGTGTGCCGCTCCCCAAGGGTCCGTCCCCAAGAAGACAGACCCAGCCCAGAACTAAGAGAGGCACTAGAGCGGGAAAGGGATGTCAAGCGAAAAAGAGAAGAGTTGGAGAGAATGCCGTAAATATTAGTGGACGGCCCATTTCTGCTGAAGAACTAGCAGTCTTGGACAAAGGCCTCAAACACGCACCAATGAAAAATCTTAATAAATTCGAAACATATATCGGCATACAAAAATATGTAAGGAAGTTAAACATAAAAAAGTACTTCCTAAACAATCCCCTTAAAGTAAGATACCCTACAACCAGTCATCCAGCACTACCTGAACACAGCAATTTGAGGAATCATTCTGTGTTCAACCCCCAGATTACAAATAACCAGCATATCGATGTGTTCAAAAAACTAGTTTTGAAAGATCTGGAATCTCTTAAACTGAAGCCAAAATCTGACCCCGGATACATCAAAAAAGGAATTAAACTCCTCACTCAAAGGAAAGACATTGTAATCCACCCAGCGGACAAAGGGGGAGCGGTGGTAGTTCAGTCCAAACAGCAATATAAAGATGAACTGAATAGGCAATTGCAAGACGAAGATACTTATAGTAAACTTCTCGGGAATCTCATAACGAATCAAGAATAAGAAAGAACTGCAAATGCTCATTAACCTGGGAGTGAAGAAAGATATTCTCAATAAAAAGTAAGCTAAATATCTGATCCCTGAATCGTGCAGAGTACCGGTGATATATACCATTCCAAAAATACATAAGTCAAAAGAGAACCCCCCAGGTAGACCGATTGTCAATGGGATTGATTCTCTAACCTCAAGATTGGGTCAATATATAGACCACTTCATGCAACCAGCTGTCCAAATAACGAATGCCTTTCTCAAAGACACAAAACATATTCTACAATTACTGGATTCAACACCCGTATTGGAAGGCAGAACAATACTTGCCACTGCAGATGTCACATCGTTATATACGATAGTGAAGCATCATGATGCATGCAATGCGACCAAATGGCTGTTGAGGAATTTTAATAATGTAACCACTTAAGACCCGGACCAAAATGCAGGTAAATGACCAGGCCCCTTCTTGCGATTCGGTACTGCGTCGCTTTAACTGACAATTGCGCAGTCGTGCGACGTGGCTCCCAAACAAAATTTGCGTCTTTTTCTTCCCACAAATAGAGCTTTCTTTTGGTGGTATTTGATCGCCTCTGCGATTTTTATTTTTTGCGCTATATACAAAAATAGAGCGACATTTTTGAAAAAAAAAACAATATTTTTTACTTTTTGTTATAAGAAAAATCTAATAAACTAAATTTTAGTCAAACATTTAGGCCAAAATTTATTTAGCCATATGTCTTTAGTAAAAAAAAAATCGCAATAAAAAAAAATTAGCTACCAAGCGGGAACAGCGACACTAATACAGCGATCAGAAAAATGATCGCTTAGTGATGCTGCCAATAGGGAGTGAAAGGGTTAAAACTTTATTAGGGGGGGGGGAACGGGGCTACCCTGGACCTAACACTAACTGACTGTCACACTGACACTAAATACAGTAATCATACATGTATGATTACTGCATTCAGAGACACTGTGACAGGGGGGAGGGGGGCGATCGCAAGGGGTTAATGTGCCTTTGTGTAGTGTGTGTCAGTGTAGTGTTGTGCAGTCTTACTGTGCGAAAATACCGCTGAGGGAGAGATCACATCACTTCCTCCTTCCTGTGTTTACACAGGAGGAGGAAGTGCACTGCAGGGGGAGCGCGCACATTGGCTGGGAGCGATCCGGAGGGGGCGGACAAAAACGAATAGCCGCCCCCTCATCCCAGATCTCTCGGCCAGCTATGGGGACCGCCACATGTACCGGGGGGGTCCCGATCGGACCCCCGACCCACCTCAAGGCACCAACGTATATATATACGTTGATGTGCCTGTCGGTGCCATTCTGCCAACGTAAATGTACATGCGGCGGTCCATAAGGGGTTAATATGTAAACAAAGGAAGTACCTCATCAAATGCCTTGATACATGCCTCAGGTATAATTACTTTTGGTATGATCAATCGTACTACAAGCAAACCATTGGGATAGTGATGGGAGCTAAATTTGCCCCTAGCGTAGCCAACGCTTTTATGGCCCAGTGGGAGGAGTCAGCAGTATATGAGGAGATGCCAGCTGAGCTATCCTTATATAAGAGGTACATTGATGATTTAATCATCATCTGGAATGAAAGTAGGGAGTCTTTGGAAAACTTCCTCAATAAACTAATACCAACGAGAAGAACATCAAATTGGTATGGACAATTGATGAAAAATCCATCGATTTTCTTGACCTTAATGTGAGTATAGAAGGCAATAGGAAAGTAACCAAGACTTTCCTTAAGAATGTAGACACCAACAGTTACATTTCTATGGACAGTTGCCATTTCAAACCTTGGCTTTTTAATATTCCAAGGGGCCAATTGGTCAGAATGAAACGGAATTGCACGAAGGATGAAGTTTACAATACACAAGCCCGACTAATTGTATCACGATTCACTACGAAAGAATACGAGGAATCATCTATCAATGACCAAATTAGAGAAGTAGGACAATTAGATATATCAAGGATGTTACAAACCCAGATTCCTGTTCAGAGAGAACAACAGGCTCCCTCCCTTGTTCTGAACTTCAATTCACAGCACAAAGATGTAGCCAAGATTATCAATAAGCATTGGCACATCTTACGAAATGATAGAGATCTGTATACTGTAGGAAGAAGGTGAGGAATCGCGCTAAACGTGAAACAATGCCTGATAATAGCACAATATGTTATCAAAAACAAAAAGTGGTATGGAATACAAAACCTAAATGGTATTAGTAAAATCCACAAAATAAATTATGTATGTGCAAAACAGAACCTGATGAGTCAAACGTGAACAAGAAGAGTTAAAGTCCTCTGTGTTGGTCAGTGGTTCATCTGTGAAGCCAATGATGCTGAATTTTACAAGCGAGATGTTAGAAAAACCAATGTCCCGTTACAGGTCACGACAATCTTGCACTTGTAGATTTCAATGTGTAGCAGTAACTCCAAAAAGAAGAGAAAAAACATTCATAGTGTGATACCGTTGAGGATTGTAAATGATATCCACCCGTGAAGAATAGCTATATTGTAGACAGGGGGCAGTGACAACCCTTCACCATGGAACACAGTACACACTGACCCTTAGTGTGTACTGTGTTCCATGGTGAAGGGTTGTCACTGCCCCCTGTCTACAATATAGCTATTCTTCACGGGTGGATATCATTTACAATCCTCAACGGTATCACACTATGAATGTTTTTTCTCTTCTTTTTGGAGTTACTGCTACACATTGAAATCTACAAGTGCAAGATTGTCGTGACCTGTAACGGGACATTGGTTTTTCTAACATCTCGCTTGTAAAATTCAGCATCATTGGCTTCACAGATGAACCACTGACCAACACAGAGGACTTTAACTCTTCTTGTTCACGTTTGACTCATCAGGTTCTGTTTTGCACATACATAATTTATTTTGTGGATTTTACTAATACCATTTAGGTTTTGTATTCCATACCACTTTTTGTTTTTGATAACATATTGTGCTATTATGAGGCATTGTTTCACGTTTAGCGCGATTCCTCACCTTCTTCCAGTCTATTTTATGTTGTATAACATTTTTGAATCGCAGCTTCTATATTTTTTTGTATATTAGGTACGCGCAATTTTCTTTCCATTCTCCATAATCTGTATACTGTACTCCCCGAGAAACCACGGATTATATACAAAAGAGCTTCCACATTTAAAGATCTAATTGTCAAGTCTGTGGTGGAACCCCCATCAAAGGCCCCATTTTCTTTCTTTACAGGAAAGGGTTTCTTCCGATACAGAAGTTGCTTCGCGTGTAAGAAAACAAAAAAAAAAACACAGAAGAAAAGGCAACGAATACAGGAGAATCCTTTGAAATTAAGGAGTGTATAGGATGCTATACCGAGGGAGTTATTTATGTACTACAGTGTAGCTGTAATCTACAGTACATTGGTAGGACCAAATGAGCTCTGAAAGTCCGCATTAAGGAACATGTGCAGAATATAATTAAAGGCTTTCCTAAGCATAGTGGGCCAGATTCACAAAGCACTTAAGCCGGCGTTTCAGGAGATGCGTGGCGTAATTGTAAATATGCAAAAAAGAGAGAGAGAAGGGTTCCCCAAATGGGCTTTTAGGCAGCAATATAAAAAAATATAGAAGTATTGTATAGGTTATGTAAAACAGTATTTATTGCCAAAATCCCCGATACCCACATGAGTTAGAACAAGTTGGAACATTTGTATAAATAAAATAAAGGTCAACATTCCTGAATACAGTATGCATAGATAATACATATACAGTTTTGTATCGTTGAGCCCCGACGCGTTTCGACCAATCCGGTCTCTTCAGGGGGCAAAAATGTTTCTAGAAAATAATAATATTATGGTATAAGTTCAAAGTAAGTACATGACAGCATATAAAACAATAGAATGGCATAATGATATAGTTACCACTGAATCAGGAAATGGATAACATAAAAAGCCGCTGTGAGATCCGGAGGGGCCTGGACTGCCCCCGCCCACCCCAGGGAACCTGCAAGGAGCCACACAAAGAGCACTTGCCAGGAGAAGCGGATGGGGCAGCCACCTGCAGAGGAACACCCATAAAGCCCATGATTAGTGGAAAGAATTATTTCGGGTAGGTTGGTTAAAAAGTTAATTGCTGAAATACAGCCAATCAATTGTATGGGTACATATATTAGGGTAATATAATGGTACAAGAGCTAAGGGCAAATGCCAATTGCCAACATATATAGGGAGAGTAAAGGCATACTTAGGGGTCCAATACGAGTAAGATAATTGGGAGTATAAATTAGGTGAAAAATTGCTGTAATGAGAATCAGTGAATACAAGTGAATGAGATAGTGAGTGTGAACTGATAAGGTGGGTGATTGCCAAAATAGGACAAACCAATGGTGAAATAAGTGTGTGAAATAAGAGTAAAAGTTGAAGTGAGAAACAATATTGTGAGAGTGAAATAAAAAATAGGAAGGTGGATGATTAGTCCCTCAATGAAATGGGGGATGGTGTGAGTGAGTGTGGTGAAGAGTGAAAGGATCTTAAAATGCATGAATAAGTGAGATATTTACCTGATAAAATCAAGGGTTGAGGTTGGATAAAATATAGTTATGGAACCCAGACTGCAGTTATGCATTCTAGGAGAGGACACAATGCCAGAAAATAGGGACAGAGATGCATTAGCATCCAATCTGGCCTACATGGAACCTTGTGATGGTTCCCTGATGAGCTGCTCCTTATATATGCCCTTTTGTGGGTGTGGTGATCAAATGATCACATGCAGGTGGACTGCCTCCCTCCATTGAGCCATGGGGAGGCTTATGGCCGCCAAAATGGCAGCCCACGTGTGGCTTCCTCGGCGTTCCCGGAGAGCTAACCAGCCCCGACAAAGTCGTCATCCCCGACACAGCAGCGCGGCGTCAAAACGCTGCGCGCACGCCCAGGAGCACGCTCGCGCGCTGCGCCGTGGCTGGAACGGGGAGGATCCAAGGAACACCACCAGCTGGGAGAAGCTCAATGGGGCGTCCGGGGACTAGCTCCAGCTCCCCACGAGCAATGGGAAGGGGGACAGGGACTGTCCCCCCTCCCCCAGCCGGGAAGTAACCAAGGGGAGGCTTATGGCCGCCGAAATGGTTTGTAAACACAAAGCTCCCGGTCCTGTCAGCGGGGGAAACGCTGACCTTCTGTTAATACAATGTATGAACAGAAGATCGTGATTTCCCCTAGTGAGGCCACCCCCCATACAGTTAGAACACACCCAGGAACACACTTAACCCCATCCCGCCCCCTAGTGTTAACCCCTTCACTGCCAATGGCATTTTTATAGTAATCCAATGCATTTTTATAGCATTGATCGCTAAAAAAAATGCCAATGGTCCCAAAAATGTGTCAAAAGTGTCCAAAGTGTCTGCCATAAGGTCGCAGTACTGAAAAAAAAAACGCTGATCACCGCCATTACTAGTAAAAAAAAAATATTAATAAAAATGCCATAAAACTAACCCCTATTTTGTAAACACTATAACTTTTGCGCAAACCAATCAATAAACGCTTATTGCGATTTTTTTAACGAAAAAATCACCCTAAACCAAGGGAAAAAAAATGTTTTTTTTTATATATTTTTGGGGGATATTTATTACAGAAAAAAGTAAAAAATATTGCATTTTTTTCAGAATTGTCGCTCTATTTTTGTTTATAGCGCAAAAAATAAAAACCGCAGAGGTGATCAAATACCACCGAAAAAAAGGACGCCAATTTTGTTTGGGAGCCACGTCGCACGACCGCGCAATTGTCAGTTAAAGCGACGCAGTGCCGAATCACAAAAAGTGCTCTGGTCATTGGACAGCTATATGGTCCGGGGCTAAAGTGGTTAAATGAGCCTGGCACCCCACACGGGCCACAGCCAACTCTATACAAAATTGAAAATCAAGGTTTAAAATATCATTAGCTATATCAGATAGATGGACCTGGTCCAAATGATAAAACCCAGGTAAACCTCCTTCCAAATAAATATAAACTTTGCTATCGTTCTGTTAACCCTCTTACAGATCTTCTTCAGATATGCAAGTTCCAGATTGAGTATCCATTTCAAACTCGGAAACAATCTCTGAGAAAATCTAAATTGGGAATGGCAGAACCACATGAAGATACAAAATATTAAACTTAATTCGAGCAATTTAATCTAGGAGCCTAAGTCGTTACCAGATAAATGCAATATATTAACCGCATCTGGCGACCAGGAGGAATCCAAAGTAGTTAAAGAAGGACGAAGATCTAACCATGACATGACTCTTCTTCTGCTGCAGCCAACGCTGTTTCCTGGCCTAGGCCAACAAGGCCCAGGCCTAGGGCAGCACTTTGCAGGGGAACAGCAAGAGTCCCCGCCGGCTTGTTCTACACTGTTAGTGTAGAGCCAGTCTTATGGGGCAGACTGGGCTGAGAGGCAAATTAGTTTAGCGCCCCATAAAGCAACCGCACTGCTTCCGGTATGCAGGTGGCAGGCATTCCGTGGCTGTGGGGGGGGGAGCCGCTTCTAATTTTGACTGTCCTATCATCCTGGACCACAAACCTTCCTATGTGCTATGTGTTTTTTGCTACACCATTGGCATGGTTATATCTACTTAGTCCTCTCCATCAAATTATCAGAAATTGGTGCTTAAAGTAGAACTTTAGGCAACGCTTTTGTTTTTATTTTGGATAGAGTAAGGGAGGATTATAGCCCCTGTCAGTTTATTTTTTACCATTTATGTCCCATTGCAGAGAATCCCTTCACTTGGGCAGCCATAGCCAAACAGGAAGTGAGGGAAAAACTATGCAAATGAAGGGAATCCATTCCCTCCCTCAGAACAGAAAGGGGTGTGGCCTTGACAGGAAGGGGTGGGTCATATTTAAATTAGGGGGTGCATTAGTTTAGTGAGGCCTATGGCAGCACAAAACCTAAATACACTACTGGCTGCAGCCATCGTTCTGATGTTTAACCATTGGTCTAATGTCTTTTATAACCTCTTCTTTCATCTGATAGATCCTTTGAGTCACCTGACCAACTGTAGAATTTTCCAGTTGCCTCTGCTAACTCTTCCTCCTGAGACTCCTCTTCTCAGAATCTCTGTAGTTCAGAAGGGAGACTCCGTGAAATGTGTGAAACAAGGCATAGCAAATATGTGTCACAGAATTCAAGGAAGTAAATGTTTAGGGATCTTTACAAAAGTTTCCAAAGTTCAATATCATCCAGATTAACAGGTGTAGGTACATCCTCATAAATGCAGTTATTTCATTTTTTTAATTCACAACTGACAAAGATAATTAACAATTTAAGGATTAATGCCTAACACATTAGACAACAAAATATGTATGTTTGTTTTTTTTTCACTGCTTTGTTAAATTCTAAAATAATATAATTGTTACAATTTAGGTGAAATGCCATGAAAGAAAAAGGAATATTTTATAAATGAGGTTAGATGAAAAATATGTCAGCTGAAAAATAATAATTACATCTGTTAAGCACTTAACATTAAGTGCTAACACACTTTTAACTAATTGACTAAATACAGACTAAGGGCCAGATTCACGTATTCCAGAGCATCTTTGCTCTGGAGTAACGCTTCTGATTTGCGTTGCGCTGCCGAATTTTTAGGAGCAAGTGCTGTCATTCACGAAGCACTTGCTCCTAAAGTTGCGGCAGCGCATCGCAAATGAGCCGGCGGAATTCAAATGTCGCGGGTACGGGGCGTGTAGTATGCTAACTACGCGCGATCCCGCCGCCGACGTACTGCGCATGCGTCGAGTGTCAAAACATCCCCGTGCGCATGCTCCAAAATCTGTGAATGAACGTCAATGACGTCACATTCCCATTCATGACCGTTTTACGCAAGCGACGTTTTTTTTTTTTTTCCCGACGCGATGACGACGCCTATACCTAACATAGGATACTCCAGCCCCATGTAGGTATATCTATGCGCCGCGTATCCCGTCCGGAAACGTCGTAACGTCACTGCGTCGCGCCGGATTTCGATCGTGAATTGCCGATTTCCGCTCATTAACATATTTTTTGAGCGGAAATCGGCGGGAACGCCCCCGGCGCCATTTTTAAGTTGAAGTAACGATGCGATGGCGAAACTCAGTTACGCTGCTCGCATCGGAACTTCAACCCGGCGTTTCTTGTTTTCTGGTTACAGAAAACAGAAACGCCGGCTCAAAGCCACTGTTACGCTGGCGGATCACTCGATCCGCCAGCGTAACCTTTCATGAATCTGGCCCTAACACTTTTTTTTTTAATTAAAAAATATTTCAGACTTTCAGATCCTAAACTATATTCTCTCACATTATGAGGAAAGGAGGAAACAAGTGATAATTTATTGCATTTTGTTGTTTACAAAGCAAAAATAATACTTTCCAATAGACCAGAGTTCTTCTTGTGATCCTATTCTTAAAGAGGATTTGCATATCATTTTATACAGTATATACTGTGAATATGTACTTGCCAAATATGCTGCAGAAATCTCCATTTACTGAGTCTGGCTGCAACCATTTTAACGGTGGGCAGCTGAAGCTGCTGTCTGTTCACTTCCTGGATTTACACAGACACATAGAGGCACACCTCCATCTCTGCAGCTATCATTGGCCCTCTTATGACTCATCCCCTCTGTCTTCCTGGCAAACTCTCAGGAGAGTAAGAGAGAGCTGTGCAGAAACAGGAAGTGGGCTGTATAAGGTATTTACTGGCAGCAAAAAAAAAAAAATACTATCCAAAGTTAAAACAAGCACAGAAGATTTATAAGATGTAAAGATGAAAAATGATTGAAGGTCCGCTTTAAGTATTAGATATAATTACATTTTATACTTAGGAATGTCTCTTTCGCCACACTGGATTTTTAAGCATTTACATCTGTCTAGTTCCCTTTCAAGATATACTGGCCCAGATTCACAGAGCGATTACGCCTGCGCAACAGGAGATGCGCGTGCGTAAGTCGAAATGTGCGCGTGCGTTTCGATGCACGGCATCCCCAGAAGGAGATACGCAAAAAATCTACTTTTTTTTGTCCCGCGTAATTTCGTTAGACTGGCGCATCCATTGATTTGCTAGTCAAATATGCTAATGAGGGACTTACGGGGATCCACAAAAGAACGTTGGGGCAGCGCAGGCGACGCAGTGTGCGCAACAGCAAAATGTTCTGTCTAAAATTAGACCATATAAAAGCTGGTCTAAAAAGAGAAAAAAAGTCTACTTGTTAGATAAAGCAACACTGTTAGTGAGGAGCTCAGCAGTCACACGTGTTGCACAACAATCTGTATGCCAACATGCCAGGGGCATCGTCGCGCATAGCTATACTACTGACTTTAGATGAACAAAGAAGGATGAGGGCACGGAGGATGGCACGGAGGATGGCACGGGAGAGGATATACCGCACCCGCATAGACCTGTTTGGCATGAGTGATTCTGAGGTGTTTCGCATCTTCAGATTCACCCCTCATGTCATCCTGGAATTAACCACAACCCTGCAGGAGGACATCACCAGCCGAACACAACGCTCACATGCAGTGCAGCCACTGGTGAAGGTCATGGCAACACTCCATGTCCTTGCCAGTGGCTCTTTTCAAAGAACAAAGTGGAGTGGTGGCTGGGATGTCACAATCCTCCATGAGCAGATGTGTGCACCAGGTTGTCCCTGCAATCCTCAGACGCATGGCCAACCAAATCATCAAACCCACCATTGAGGAGCTGCGACTGAAGGCAATGACAGATTTCTACAGAATTGCCAGATTCCCACGCACTGTGGGGGCCATTGATTGCACACATGTGGCACTCCAGCCCCCCCAGGAGACAGAGCACATGTACCGCAATCGGAAGCATTGGCATTCCATCAATGTACAGGTGATAGTCGATGCCCAAGGCCTCATATGGCACGCCCGTGCCAAACACCCAGGGTCCAGCCATGACAGCTTCATATACAATCAATGCCACATCCGAATGGAATTCGTTCAGAACGTGTATGGGGACACCTGGCTGGTTGGTGAGTGACATGGGAGTCAGGCATGACTATCCCCTCCCATGATGCACACTAGTGTTGAGCAGAATATGCCATATTCGATTTCGCGATATATCTCGAATATATAGTCGAATATTCGAGATATATTCGCTAAATACGAATATTCGTGATATTTTTTGGAAATGAAATTATTGCGAATTTTCGCTATTGCGAATTTTCGCTATTGCGAATTTTCGCTATTGCGAATTTTCGCTATTGTGAATGCGAATGCGAATTGCGAAATTTCGAGAAATGCGGAATGGAGCACTCTGATTGGCTCAGAATATTCGTGATATATTACAATATAAAATAATTGCGAATATTCGAGAAATGCGGAAGGAGCACTCTGATTGGCTCAGAATATTCGTGATATATTACAATATAAAATAATCGCGCGATATCGCTATTGCCGAATAATCGCATTGCGATTTTTCGGCAATATAAAATGAGCGCTGCAGCTACTCGGCCCAAGGTCTCTAATCATACCAGCAATGCTTTTAGACGTCGATGGGGATCTCTAGGATGTGATCTGTTCTAAAAAAAAAATTGAAAAAATTTGAATATTCGAAATAGCGAATATTCGCCGCGATATTCGTGTTATTCGCAAATACTCGAATATGCAATATTCGTAGCGAATATTCGCAATGCGAATATTCGTGAGCAACACTAATGCACACATCACAAGGGGCACATGCATGACTAACATCCTCCTGTCTTTTCCCTTACAGGTGACTCTGCATATCCACTGGGACCCCATCTCATGACTCCTATCCGGAACCCCCAAACTCCAGGAGAGGAAAGATACAATCAAGCACATGCCCAAACACGAGCAGTGGTGGAGCGCACCTTTGGCCTACTAAAGTCACGTTTCCGATGCCTGGATAAGTCTGGGGGTACCCTCTTGTATTCCCCAAACTTTGTGTGCCAGATCATCGCAGTAAGAAAGGGCCTGCAGATTGCCCTACGTGATGACCTGACCCCTGAACCAGACAATCCCCCCCTAACCGAGGCTACCCCGTCTTCTGAGGGAAGAGCAACCAGGAGACAACTCACATTGGGCATCTTTGCACGTTAAACACACACATTAATCATGGCACAATGAGAATGCATGCATGCACACCACTGTGGTCCCTAGCACAGACACATCACATCCACATCAAATTGGATTGGCACCAGTCCACCATGCTGGACTTGTGAGCAGCAACGCCACGCCAAGGCTCCAATTATGTCACTGTACATTCATACACCATTCACACGGACCTGGGGATCACTTCTCCCTGGTCCTGGGGAACCCTACTCCACCAATTGAGGGTGACACCCCTTTTCTGGTAGGAATGTCACCCCCACATTCAAACAGCATTCACAACCCCAAAAAAATAAAATAAAAAAAATTACCTGCAAAAGCAAAAATTTTCCAGCAAAAAAAAAGGGGGGAAAAAACAAATTATTGCCCCTTGCGTGAGCCACGCCTGGGGCGCCCTCGGCCACGGCCCCGGCTTCTCAGGGGAGACTCATGGGGAGGGGTAAAACCGGGGAAGGAGGAGCAGCCCCTGATCTCTGCCCACCTGGCGGCCTGCCCTCCAAGGCCACGGCTATTCTGTCCAGGGCAGCACCAAGTGTTGCCGTGTTGGCCTGGATAGCCTGGGTAAGGGCCCTCACATCCTGCCCAACGCCTGCTGATGTCGTCTGCAGTTAGTTTAGGCAGGTTGTGAAAGCCCGGGAGTGGGAGTCCAGGTTCCCCAGCGTATCCTTGATGGAGGACAGGCTCTCCTCCATCCGCACCAATGTCTGGCTGACCTGTCCCAGATGGCGGGTCTGGAGGAACTGGTCCCTTCTCAGAGTGGCGGGCAGGAGATCGGCCACCCCCCTGGTGTTCTGGGATGAAATCCTGCCTCCAGCTGATGCTTGTGGCCCGGGGGGAAAGGGGAGGCCCTTGTGAGGGGAGCCATGTTGGGGGAGAAGGGGGGGGGCTCCCCCTTAGGGAGGGCTGCCTGCTGCCAGCCAGAGGGGAAGAGTCCTCAAAAACCAAACGTCCAGTGCCTGACATGGACTCCTCCTCCTCCTCATGATTCTCCTCCTCCTCATGATTCTCCTCCTCCTCTTGAACCTCCTCCGCGGACTCCGGCCTTGTTGGGGGGGCCTCATTAGGCTGCTGTCCTGGGGTTGGTGCGGTCAGGCCAGATGGCCCTGTACCCTCCTGCACATCTGTGGATGACACAAAACATTCACAGGTTGGAGGATCCACACACTTGCCACATATTCCCTTTCACCTCCTCCCCCACACATGCTACACACCTGATATTAAAAAAAAAACTTACCTGGCACCACGGGCTCCGGACTTGAGTCAAAGCCAGGCAGGCCCTCAACTTCATGCCGATGAAAGGTCAGGGCCACCGCACGCTCCTCCGCTGTCAGCCTAATACGGCATGGTGGGCCCCCTCCTGTGCCCCTGGCATGGGCATGCATTCTGGCCAGCTTCTGTTTGACCAGACACCGGAGGTCATTGATTTTTTTGTCAATCCCAGACCGGGTCCGTGTCTCCCCCTGCCCCGCTGAATTGACCTGCTCAGTGATCATATCCAAAATCTCCCTCCTCCTGGCCGGGGTGGTGTTGACACTGTCTGGGCCGTGGAGGAAACGCCTATACTCACTAATGGCCCGGGCAAGAATTTGTTTTTCCCCAACTGTAAAATTGAGCTTTCTCTTTCTCTCTGTCATACTTCCCAAAAAACTCACTCCCAGTCAACAAAATTCACTCACACAAACAAGCACAACCAATCAAGCAAGAACACACACAAAGAGAAAACTACTCAGCAAGAAACAGTCACAAAAAAACAAAACAAAAATACAGCAGGAAAACAAACGAACAGAAATAGATCAATCAAACAAACAGTCTCTCAAACACTTATCAAAAAACACTTTCAAAGATCTACTAACAAACACTTGATCACACAGAACACTAATCTGACAACTACAAAACACACCGCAACGAACAACAGGACAAAAGCACTAGGTTAAATGGGAAGGGACAAAGGGATGTACTTTTGCAATGCAAGTGCGTTTGTGTGTGTCTATTTATGCTGCTTGCGTAGTTCACAACGTTGCCCTAGTCCATTTCCAATTTCACTGATTGCGCCGCTCCCGAGTTGTGAGCATGCGCACAGCGGAGCTGACCATGGTCTCCTTCAAGCGCGCATGCGCGAGCCGGCCGGCCCTTCATTTGCATGGGGTCACGGCTCATTTCAATGTAACACGCCCACGTCCTTCCCAATTTGTATTACTCCTCCTTACACCTCGGGAAAAACGTTACGCATGAGCAATTTCCTGCGCAAAAGCTACGAGAATAGGGGGATTACGCGGCAAAATTGCGCAAGTCTAACGTAAAGGTGGTGCGCTACGCCGGTCCAATAATGCGTAGATGTACCTGAATCTGGGCCACTGTTTCAGGCCCTTTCACTGAAGTGATACTAAACACACACTGTTTAATATACATTACCCATTCTCTTTCTGTGTGTAGATGATGAGACTGTAATTATTTTAATAAAAAAAATCGAAGTACCGTATTTGTTGGTGTAAAAGCAACTGGGCGTATAAGATGACCCCCTAATTTTAAATTTTTTTACTATTTTTTGCCTGTACTCACCGTATAAGACGATTCCCCTTCCGAGGCTTCCGACACTTCATATTTCTTCCTTCTGGAGCCATATACTTCTTCCTTCTTGCTGGAGCTGGAGCCATATTCTTCTTCTTACTGGAGCTGGAGCCATATTCTCCTTCCTTCTTGCTGGAGCTGGAGCCAATCACGGCGAGCGATGTATTCTAATAATGAATACAAAGCTTGGATTGGCAGAGGCTTTAACATCATCAGCCCGCGCCTCTCTGTCTCTCAAAGCCAATCCGAGCAGGCTACTGTATGTAGCCTGCTCGGATTGGCAGAGATTGTTACTCCAATACGAGCAGGATCTGTATTCATTTGAATACATCGCTCACCGGGATTGGCTAAGCAGTATATACTGTATGTAGCGGAAGCTACATACAACATTACCGCACATCCAGCAGTCATCCGAGCAGCTGACCCGGCGTATAAGATAAGTGTAAAAGGTAGTCTTATACGCCAGCAAATGCAGTGCCCTGTTACCTAATTAATATACTGCTGTCACATGATCCAGCTCTTTCCCAGCCTGTCTGTGGGGAAACAGTGGCAGGTGAAGCTTCTAGTCCTCTACTACTGGTACCAGCAGTACAACAAGAAAAAGCCTTTGGGATACAGAATACAAATAAATAATTCATATCAAAAACATCTTTTAGGCCGCGTACACACGAGGAGACATGTCCGCTGAAACTGGTCCGCAGACCAGTTTCCGCGGACATGTCCGATCGTGTGTATGGCCTAGCGGACAGGTTTCCAGTAGACAAAGGTTTCTAAGCATGCTTAGAAACTTGTCCGCTGGAAACCTGTCCGTCGGACATGTCCGCTGGTTAGTACGCCTAACCAGCGGACTGAAATCCCGCGCATGCGTCGAATTGATTCGACGCATGCGTTGGAAGCATTAAACTTCCTGGTTTGAGCACATCGGTGTCTTCTACGTCACCGCATTCTCTGTCCGCGGGGATTTTGGTCTGATGGTGTGTTCACACATCAGACCAAAATATCCCAGGAGACATATCCGATGAAAACGGTCCGCAGACCGTTTTCATCGGACATGTCTCCTCATGTGTACAGGGCCTAAGATTGTGATACAAACACACACACACACACATATATATATATATATATATATATATATATATATATATATTGTGACAGGAAGTCAGTTAAATCTGTGGGTGTTGTCACAGACGGGAGATACATTTCTGCCTTGTTTAGAAAATTCACCAATTACTATTAGGTGTCGGCTGCAGAAATAGCCAGAAAGGTTTAGGGCATTGGAAAACTTCAGCTGTTCAGAATGAGGCAATTAAGGCTTATATAAGTTATCCAAATGATGACTACTGATTGCTGCATCCTGAGGCTTTTTGAGTTAAGGAGAGCAGTCAGAAAGACTTCTGAAGAGGTGAGGCGGTTGTTGATTTTTCTGTGTGATAAAAATCAAAAAGACTATTGTTTTTCTGCTGTCTGACCAGCAGTGTCTGCCCAGCAGTAGGCTGTGCCAGACTCCATAGGTAGGTTCCTGTGTTGTGAAGATAGATGCCCCAATTGGCAACGGTTTATTTTATGTTTTGTTTTGTTGATGCTGTTTTGATGCTTGCACTTGTATCCAGCAATATGGAAGAATAAACCAAATCCTTTGTTTTTAACCATCCTCAACTGCCTTTCTGTATTGTTCAACGTGTAGTGAACCCATCCAGGGGGTCACACACACCCGCTACCGAGCTAATCCCTCACACATGGTGGAGTGCCGCGGGCAGTTAAAGTAAACCCAAAGTGGAGGAGATACTAAAACAGCTGGCTATAGCAAATGCAAATTAACAGCAGACAAATGCAGGTTTGCAGTGGAGCCTTGCAGCTCAACAACAGGCTCATGCAGCTCAACAACAGGCTTACCAAGAGAGCATGGCAGCTTAACAACAGGTTTACCAAGAGAGCATTGCAGCTCAACAACAGGCTCACCAAGAGAGCCTTGCAGCTCACCGAGAGAGCATTGCAGACTTGGAACAGAGACACCAGCAGCAAATGGAGGCCATCGTGAAACAGCTTCATAGACAGCAGACCGAGGCTGGGAGTCAGTAACATATCGACTTTTCTGGTAAGCCACTTATTGCCAAAGATGACTGCAGATGATGACCCTGAGTGGTTTCTGACCACGTTTGAGAGAACAGCGGAAAAAGAGAGTTGGCCTAAAGAACAGTGGGCTGGACTAGTGGCCCCCCTATTATCTGGAGAAGCCCAAAAGGCATATTTTGATTTGGAGTTTGCATATGCAAAAAAACTATGATCGGTTAAAGAAGGAAATATTGGCACATTTTGGTGTAACCCTGGAAGTCCGTGCTCAGCGGGTCCACAATTGGAGTTGTCAGCTGAGGAAGCCACCTCGGTCGCAGATGTATCACCTCATTCATTTGGCTAGGAAATGGCTGCAGCCAGAAACTCTGTCTGGACCAAAAATTTTGGAGCGAGTAGTCATGGACAAATTTCTTAGGTCTCTTCCTAACACCCTGCAGAAATGGGTAAGCCATGGTGGTCCGGAAACCGCAGACAAACTAGTATACCTGGTCGAAAGGTACCTAACAACAGAGAATTTGTCCTCTTCACCCAGAGACGCACAGACTTTTCACCCCAAGACCAAACCCTCCCCACCTATAGGTAAGACTGCATCAAGGGATGGGGGTGGAGAGAAGGACCAAAGAGAAACTAGAGGTATTATCGGGACTACTGCTAATGTTTGGCGAGAACGGCCTGGAAGACCCATCCCACAGGAGAGGACCAGAAGGTTGACTTGTTTCCGTTGCCGGAAAGAGGGACATGTAGCAGCGGTTTTCCCAGCGGTTGATGAACCCATGCAGTGTGACTTTCTGACAGAGAGACGACAGTCCCTCTTTGCAACCACATGCACTGCAGTAAAGGAGAATGAGAAACCTTTATGTAGAATGTGCTTAGATGGTAAAGATGTTGTGGTATTGTTGGATTCAGGTAGCCTGGTTACCTTAGTGAAAAGCGATCTAGAGGTGGGAAAACCTTACATCCTAGGAAAATGGCTGTAATTTGTGTACATGGGGACACTCGAGAATATCCGGTGACTATGGTTTCCTTTGAAACCTCCCTCGGTAACTTGTGTCACCAGGTGGGTTTAGTTCCCCAACTGCCACATGACGACATTGTGGGAAGGGATTTCCCAAAGTTCTGAGAGTTCTGGGATTGCCCAGATTCCCCAGTAAGTGGTTCTTCTGAGCCTGAAACATCTACTCCAGAATCCTCTAACCGTTCTCAGTCTTAGCAGGGGAAACACCAGTCCCTAGGGAGGAGCCTGCTACCTCAGAAGAGGAAGAGCGGTCGATAGGGTTTGATGACCTCGAGGTGCACAGAGAAAATGTTATCACTGAGCAATTGAGGGACCACACATTGCTAAGAGCCCGGGAGAATGTAGTTAAGATAGATGGGGAGTTAGTTAACCCTTATGAGAGGGTTGCCCTCCCTCATTTCATTATTAAAAGGGTATAAATGTGTTATGGCACCGGCACAACTAAGTATAAATATATTAATCTGCTGCAGTTAATGTGAACACCTGTGACAAGTGAAAAATGAAGGACGTGGATTGTGTATATGTGACATATACTCCTGCGCTGATTATCTCAAAACCATAAACGTATATATATATATATGTATAAAAACAAATTTCCATGAACACCAGTGTTAATATTAAACCATACAAATAAATATATATAAATAAATATAAATCCAGTTAGTGAGTGCTGTTGCACCTACAAAACAGTTCTTAATCCTTTTGTTTATCCAGTGAAAAACGTGCTCTGTGCTGTTCAATCAGGTATATTCTCCGTGAATTAACACCCTTAGATTGTGTCACCACCACCTCTAGTAAAGATTGCGCTCACCAGATCACATAAGGGATACAGCATATAACATCCTTTGAACAGCGGTTCTGCACGATCCTTTATCCTATATATCAGGCCCAAATGGCTCTCCACCTCTTGAGGCTCCCCCAAAAAGAAAAAAGCCTCTTATGGTGTAGTATATTTAAACCAGTTTTTATTAAGAAAGTAGAAAAGTAGAAAACTCACTCACATTTTGCAATGCCCAGCCGGCATTAGCTAGTCCAGCGTTACTGTTTGTGCAACATGCGGCGTGCGTTCCAAGCCTTGTTTCAGATGCGGTTCAACGGGCGGAAGTTGCAATGTTGACAATGGAGGAGACTATTGGCGGATTCGATGTGTAAAAGGATAATGCCCATATGCCCATATGCCTCTACATGTTTCGCATGCACGCATGCGTCATCAGGATAGCTTCCGGCTGGGCATTGAGAATATACCTAATTGAACAGCACAGAGCACGTTTTTCACTGGATAAACAAAGGGATTAAGAACTGTTTAGTAGGTGCAACAGCACGCACTAACTGGATTTATATTTATTTATATATATTTATTTGTATGGTTTAATATTAACACTGGTGTTCATGGAAATTTGTTTTTATATATATACAGTATATATATATATACGTTTATGGTTTTGAGATAATCAGCGCAGGAGTATATGTCACATATACACAATCCACGCCCTTCATTATTAAAATGACCTGTTATATCGAGTATCACAGAGGTTAGAGGAGACCATTGAGCAACTGGTAGTGCCTAAACCGTACCGCAAGATGGTTTTGGAACTGGCCCATGGGCACATTCTTGGGGGACATTTGGGAGCAGAAAAAACCCGGGAGAGGATCACCCAGAGGTTTTATTGGCCTGGGATCACTAAGGAAGTGGAATTGTACTGCTCTTCCTGTCCAGTGTGTCAGATTACTGCACCCATGCCACATTTCCGCAGTCCGTTGGTACCCCTGCCCATTATCGAGGTCCCTTTTGAGAGGATCGCCATGGACTTGGTTGGCCCCTTACTGAAGTCCACTAGAGGGCACCAGCACATCTTGGTAATAATGGACTATGCCACCTGTTACCCCGAAGCGATTCCTCTCCGAAACACCTCTGCTAAAACCATTGCCAAAGAGTTATTTCAGGTTTTCAGCCATGTGGGTCTTCCTAAGGAAGTCCTAACTGATCAGGGCACCCCGTTTATGTCTAGGGGGACCAGAGAACTTTGTAAACTCCTGAAAGTGATCCAATTACGTACATCAGTACATCACCCTCAAACAGACGGGTTAGTAGAAAGATTTAATAAAACTTTAAAACAAATGTTGAGGAAGGTGGTGGATAAAGACGGAAAGAATTGGGATTATCTGCTCCCTTATCCGATGTTTGCCATAAGAGAGGTTCCCCAATCTTCCACAGGGTTCTCTCCGTTTGAGCTACTGTATGGGAGGCACCCCCGGGGCCTGCTAGTCATTGCCAGGGAAACATGGGAAAGTGAGCGTTCCCCTCATTAAAGTGTGATTGAACATGTGGCACAAATACAAGATAGAATTGCCCAAGTGATGCCGATTGTGAAGGCACATTTAGCCCAAGCCAAGTTGGCTCAACAGAGGATTTACAATCGTGGGGCCCAGGTCCGTTCCTTTGCACCTGGTGATAGGGTGTTGGTGCTGGTCCCCACGAAAGTAAATTCCTAGCCAAATGGCAGGGTTCTTATGAAGTGTTGGTGAAAATGGGGGTGGTGAATTATAAAATTAGCCAACTGGGAAGACGAAAACCTGAGCAGATATATCACATGAACTTGTTGAAACCATGGAAGGATAGAGAGTCCTTGGTCGCTGAGACTACCCGATTTTCTGCTCCATTTAACCTGGCTGTCCCTGAAGTTGGGATAGCGGAGACTCTGTCCAAAACTCAGCGACAGGAGGCTAAAGAATTTGTGCTCTGTAATAGGGAGAAGTTTTCAGATTTGCCAGGTTGGGTCTCCGGGGTTGAACATGACATTATCACCACACCAGGGGAGAAGGTCAAGTTAAAGCCTTATAGAATTCCAGAAGCCTGGTGAGAGGCAATTCGCCAGGAAGTAAAAAAAATGCTTGAGCTGGGGGTGATCGAAGAGTCAAATAGTGATTGGTCCAGTCCCATTGTCTTAGTGCCCAAACAAGATGGAAGTTGGCGGTTTTGTAATGATTTTCGCCGCCTGAATAAAATCACTAAGTTTGACACCTATCCTATGCCCCGCATAGATGAACTGATTGATCGCCTAGGCACTGCCCGGTACATGACGACATTAGACCTGACCAAGGGTTATTGGCAAATTCCTCTTTCGGAGTCGGCCAGGGAAAAACAGCATTTGTAACTCCTGAAGGATCCTTCCAATATCGGAGGATGCCTTTTGGGTTACAGAACGCTCCCACCACATTTCAACGCACTATGGATAAGACCCTTCGGCCTCATCGAGCGTATGCTCAGTGAAGATTGGGACTCACACTTACCAAAAATTCAGGCTGTGTTGGATTCCATCTGGGAAGCCGGGTTTACAGCTAATCCCAAAAAATTTACCCTTGGGCTAGAAGAGGCAAAGTATCTGGGGTATATCATTGGGAGAGGTCTAATCAAGCCCCAAATAAACAAAGTTGAGGCTATTCAGGATTGGCCATGTCCTACCACCAAGAAACAGGTTTGTGCATTTTTGGGAATCGCGGGATATTATCGCCGCTTTATCCCCCATTTTACCTCACAGGCTGCTCCCCTGACCAATTTGACAAAAGGGAAGGAGTCTGTCATGACCAAATGGACTCCCGAAGCAGAAGCAGCTTTTCAGGTTTTTTGAAACAGGCCTTATGTAGTCAGCCAGTTTTAAATTCGCCTGATTTTTCACTGGACTTTGTGGTTCAGACAAATGCGTCAAATGTGGGGTTAGGAGCTGTACTGTCCCAGGTTATCAAGGGGGAGGAACACCCTGTTATGTACCTCAGCCGAAAGTTAAAGGCCCATGAGGAGAATTATGCCACCATTGAGAAAGAGTGTCTGGCAGTGAAATGGGCTTTGGATTCTCTCCGGTACTACCTTGTGGGTGGACAGTTTGAACTGGTGACGGATCATGCCCCATTGAAGTGGATGGCACAGAACAAGGAGACCAATAGGAGAATAAATAGGTGGTTCCTGGCCCTCCAGGAATTTAGTTTTGTGGTAACGCATCGCCCCGGTGTTAAAATGGGGAATGCAGATGGTTGTCCCGAGTGCATGCGTGCCTGGCAACCTGTGTCCCAACCCTAGGGTTGAAACAAGAGGGGGGTATGTGACAGGAAGTCAGGCAAATCTGTGGGTGTTGTCACAGACGGGAGATACATTTCTGCCTTGTTTAGACAATTCACCAATTACTATTAGGTGTCGGCTGTGTTGGAAAACTTCAGCTGTTCTGAATGAGGCAATTATATCTTCTATAAGTTATCCAAATGATGACTACTGATTGCTGCATCCTGAGGTTTTTTGAGTTAAGGAGAGCAGTCAGAAAGACTTCTGAAGAGGTGAGGTGGTTGTTAATTTTTCTGTGTGATAAAAATCAAAAAGACTATTGTTTTTCTGCTGTCTGACCAGCAGTGTCTGCCCAGCAGTAGGCTGTGCCAGACTCCATAGGTAGGTTCCTGTGTTGTGAAGATAGATGCCCCAAGTGGCAAGGGTTTATTTTATGTTGGTGCTGTTTTGATGCTTGCACTTGTATCCAGCAATATGGAAGAATAAACCATATCCTTTGTTTTCAACCATCCTCAACTGCCTTTCTGTATAGTTCAGCGAGTAGTGAACCCATTCAGGGACACACACACACCCGCTACTGAGCTAATCCCTCACAATATATATATATATATATATATATATATATATATATATATATATATATATATATAGTATTTCTGCCAATCACAGGCTGTGTCACTCCCCTCCAGCATTTGTCCTAGAATAACAGGGAGATGAAGCCTCCAACAAACAAGATTTACTATCCCATCCCCATTGTGAGAGGGACAGAACTGTCATTCACCAGGTTGTTTGCAAACATATGTGTGACTCTGTAGTCACATAGGATGTTACGATGTGATAGGGAGGAAATGCAAACCATAGAAACACACTGAAAACTGAGCATGTGCACTAGTTGCCAACAATGCTCTGCAAAATCCCCAACTGTAGTGAAGAATTGGGCATCAAACATTTTTTTTGCAGAATACAGAAAACAAATCCCATAGTGACTGACTGAGTATGAACAGCATGTACAGTAAGGCCTTGTACACACGAAGGAATAAATCCGCTGAACATGGTCCGACGGACCATTTCAGCCGAAAAATCCACTCGTGTGTAGGGGCAAACGGACCGTTCTGGCCGGATTCCTCCGGCGGAAAAATTTCAAAGCATGCTTTGGAATTTTTCCACCGGATAGCTGCCCGTCAGATATGTCCGCTGGTTAGTACGGCAAACCAGCGGACATATCTGCCCGCACATGTGTCGTATCCTGTAAATGGATCCAACGCATGCTCGCGGAAGTGTTTACTTCCTGGTGCGGTGACGTGGCGGCGTCAACGTCACCGCCGCGTCACCGCGCTGTCCGCCGGCGGGGAATTTGATCCGATGGTGTGTACAGCCATCGGATCAAAACATCCCGGCGTAAATATGCGCTGTAAACGGTCCAGGGACCATTTACAGCGGATAAATCCCATTGTGTGTACAAGGCCTCATACAACATGTATTATTAGTTTTTAATGATGTGCGGTTTTTGACATTTTAATGCTAGATAACGAGCAATGATGATCTAAAAAGTGCAGTAGCACCAATGCCAAGATTCCGTTTGCTAAAGTCCAATTAGTTAAATAATTTTTTCATGGTTACTAAAATGTTTGGATTAGCAGTAAATCAATCAGGATCTACCAGTCAGTTGCTAGTGGATATTGAGCAGATTACCAGCCCATTGGATGTCTAAAAAGGAGAAGGATTAGGAGCACATGTACGACCTCTTGAAAACTAAAGTACTGAATCCTTAATTTTCAAATATAGAAATGTTAAGGGGACCAGCAGATAAAAACATATTCACTCCTCAGGCCCCGTACACACGGCCGAGGTTCTCGCCAGAAACCAGCGAGAACCTCGCTGGGAGCTGCATTCCAGCGAGAACCTCGGCTGTGTGTACGCTCTCTGCTCTCCCCGCCCATCGGGAAACCCGTCGAGCAAATAGAGAACAGGTTCTCTATTTGCTCGACGGCCCGTCGGGATGAATGGCTGGTTGCCATTCCCGACGGGCGGGTCGCAGATTCTGACGGCCGGCAGAGAACCTCGACGGGCGGAACGATGTGTTCCGCCCGTCGAGGTTCCCTGTCGTGTGTACGGGGCTTCACAGGTGAATTGTAGTTATGAGGGAATGTGCTATGGTTCAATTTGCCATTCATCAAACTCATTGTAAAATCTATAAATTGTGTACATTAATCCAAACCCTATTGATGTCAATGAAAGACAAATCTTGAAAATCAATTCTGGCATAAGATTGTCAAACAAAAGATAAAAGTAGCTGGGTACTATCAGAGGGATATGTACAAATGCAAACAATTATTTTAAGAAATACCATTCAATGGGGAGAGGACCCCTTATTTTATGTGACTTCAAGAATGATAGTTAAAAAATAAAATAAAAATACAAGATGGCCACTTAGCCTTGGAGCTGCGCACATGGCCAGCTGTTTCAAGTCTCCAGCAGCGCATCATTTGATGCCCATCGGGGAACCCCCAGACTTGCGAACCTGAGTAATGAGCCACTGGATCAATCATCTCCAGTGAGTACATCTCCCCTTGCTTATAAGTCTGCAGCATCCACTGAATCACAGATAGAGCAATGTCCTTAGAGGATACTGACCATCAGACCTTAGTCACTAATTTTTTAGAGATATTGGAGCAGGGCCTGGTTGAAACAGTAAAGCAGATTAATATGACAATCAAATCAGATCTGCAGGAGCTGGGGACTAGGATTGACACTATTGAGACCAAGCTAGAGGCGACTGTCTCTCATACTAATCAAAGAGAGTACACAGCAACAACTAGATCAAGGCCTGGCAAACATTGATGACTTGAAAAACAGGTCTTAAAGATATATTTTTGCTATACAAGGCCTACACGAGTCGGTTAAAGATGTGGACTCTGCTGTTCATACTTTTTATTGGAACTTTTGCCTGATCTAGCGGTACATCGACCTGGTTAGGGCCCATCGTGCCTTACAGCCCCAAAGTTCTGATGGACCATGATGCAATATAATCATTAAGCCTCACTACTACAAAACCAAGATATGATGCAAAAGGTTAGGGAGGCATGCACTCTCTCCCTTCTTGACCATGCAGTGCAAGTGTTTGTGGACCTCTCCCCTTTTAAAGCCCAGACACATAGGGCCCTTAAATCTCTACTTCTGACAATTAAGATAATCAAATATAGATGGGTTTCCATTCCACCTTACTTTTACTTATGCCTACAGACAGCATTATTTTTCTTTGCGGAGGGAGAAGCTTTATTGCTTAAGCTTGGGCTCCCCTCTCAAGATGGTTTATCTCCATGCACCTCATCTCCTGCGGGCTTGGGTCACCTTGGGGGGCCTGCTTATCAATTTTTCCATTATGGCATATAGCTTCCTCTGGGTGTAAACTCTAGACCCCCTTGAAGCTTTTGTCCTTCCTTGAGGTTGGGAGGCTGTAGTTTCTTCTAGATCACTTTGGTTATTGGGAACTCTGGAAACCCTCATGGGGTTCCCCTACGATGTGTCATTGGGACTTTAGTTATAATTTTTGCTCTTTGCATTTCAGATTTTTTATTGGTTTTTGTTTTACATTAGTTTATTTATATTTTCTCCACATGTACAATGCAAATGTAAAAGTCCAACAAAAGTAAAAGTTGCAGGATTGGACAAACCATATAGCACTCTCTGGGATGCTTAAAATGGTCAGTGTTTGTTCATGTTTTTTTTTTTCAAAAAAAGTTTTATTGTAGTAAAAGACAGCAACACAGCATGTACTATACATGGAAAGAGGATTACAAGGAAACATATTTGCGGACGCAGCCGCCACTTAGTATGCATAGATTGAGCAAGAAAGGGAGTTGAACAATATAACAGTTGAAAGGAACATTGTAGGGCAGATGCCCACTTAAGCTATGATATGTTGAGGGAATAATAAAACCAAAGGAAACATCCATGAGGGTGAGAGTTCGCTTTTAAACGGTAGAAATAGGGAAGACTGTGTACAGAAAGTTTTGATGAGAGGGAATTGAGACATAATAGTACTAGGGAGATGTGGGAATGTGGGGACATTAAGGCACATAAGTCGAGGAGAGTCCAGTATGGGGGAGGGCAGAGCGGTTGCCATCAAGGAGGGAAATGGGGGAGGGAAGATATCCAGAGAGGGGGATTAGACATAGGGAGATGTGAGAGTTCCTGCCACAGCTCTCGGACAGCCGTCAAGTCATTATCCGCTTATATTCGTCTGTCGAGGTGAAGTGTATCCAGCAGGCCCACGATTGCGTGTAGGAAGAGGGAGTGTCATGTGCCTGGTGGATCGGGTCTTCCATCTCTGAGATCTGATTAATGCGTTTAAACCATTTGGTTACAGTTGGAGGTTCTGGGGATCTCCATTTCGCAGGTATGCAGAGTTTTGCTGCGTTTATTAGATGCATCGCTAAAGAGCGAAAGTAGACCCTTGGGGGTGTGTTGCAGTGGTGGAGCAGAAATTGTGCTGGTACGAAATCTAGGTTAAAGGTCGTTACGGAGTTAGTGATGCGGTGGACATCAGTCCAGAAGGAGTGTAGTTTGGAGCACGACCACCAGATATGTAACAGGGAGCCCGGTTCAGCTCCACACCTCCAACAGAGCGGCGAAACAGAGGGGAAGATGGAGTGTAGTAGTAAGGGAGTCTTATACCATCTCGAGAAGAGTTTAAAGGCATTTTCTTGGGTGTGCACATTTACCGTCCCCCTATGAATGAAGGAGTACACTGCTGCCCAATTTCAGGCTGATAGGTCTATTGAAAGATCACTTTCCCATTTCCTACAGGCCCAGTTGTCTTTAGGTTTGCAATCAGGGAACAATAAAGCGTAAGTAGAAGAAATAATGTGGGATAAAGGGTTGAGACTCGAGCAGAGAGTTTTCGAAGGGGCTGAGCTGGCGGGACCAGGCTGGTTTCGGATGCGGTTTATCAAAAAAGTGTCTGATTTGGACATACGTCCAAAATGGGAAGGATTGGTTTGTCATCTTGGATCGCAGGGCTTCAAGGGGGAGCAGCTGATCATTCTCAAAAAAGTGTTGTGCTCTCACCTGGGGATGGGGCCAAGCCTCCGACAAGAATGTGGGAGAGAGACCCGGAGTAAAGTCCGGGTTGATTCTAAGTGGGGTCATAGGACCTAGTTGAGAGGATATTCGGTATTTCGAACAGGCCAGTTTAAAAGTAGTCAGCATCGGGGAGATGAGAGGGTGAGTACGATACGAATGAGGGATAGTGTTAGGTGAAATCCACGGGGTAAGGGCCAGCGGGGTAGGCGAGAACAAATGTTCCAATTTCACCCACGCTTTGGACGTGCGGTGGACGTTCCAATCTATAATTCTAGATAGGTGACATGCTAGATAGTATTTGAAGAGATCAGGGAGACCTAGGTCCCCTTTCAGCTTAGGGACGGTGAGCTTGTCGAAACTTATCCGAGGCCTGAGGCCGTTCCAAATAAAGTTTGTGCATGCCCGTCGATAAGTAGAAAAAAAGGCAGGAGGGATTTTAATTGGGACTGTTTGACACAGATACAGAAGACGGGGAAGAATGTTCATTTTAATCGCAGCTGCCCTCCCAAACTACGAGAAGAGGTCATAGACCATTTTGTAAGATCTCTTTGAATGTTACGTATCAATGGGAGGTAGTTAACAGAGTACAGGTCTGAAAGGGAAGAGGGGATCTGCATCCCCAGGTAGGTAATTGAGGAAGTGTTCCATTTGAATCGGAAAGACGCCCGGCATTGTGCATAAACATCAGGGGGAAGGGTGATGTTGAGAGCATTAGACTTGGAAAAATTTATTTTCAGGTTCGCTAAGTAGTTGAAGGTCTTAAGGTCTGCCAACAAGTTGGGGAGAGTCATTATAGGTGTGGACAGAAAAAGAAGGATGTCGTCGGCAAAGGCCGCTACCTTATAATTGTGGCGGTCTATATCCACCCCCTTTAAGTCTGGGTTGGATCTAAGGCATCACAGGAGTGGTTCTAGCGTGAGGACAAATATAAGTGGGGAGAGCGGACAGCCCTGACGGGTGCCGTTCGTGATGGAGAAGGCATTCGACAGGTGGCCGTTAACCCGGACTTTGGCGGTGGGATTTTTTTATTGGCTTTTATTTCTTTTGAGGCAAGTTGTTCTGTTTCTATGGCACTCTAAATTATTTTTTGGAGTCCTTTATTGGATTTGGCAATGGCTACACTTTATTGCATCCACACCGCAGCACTTCCGCCCATGGAGCGGATGAACCTTTCTTGCACCACATGCATTTACAGATCTGCAACACTGTAAGTTGCTTTATTTATATTGGTTAATAAACGTTTTTAAATTGCTGCAATTAGATGGCACCACTCTTTCCTTTTGTTTTTATGTATTTACAGAGTTTCTTCTAGCTCTTTCTAGAGCCAGCAGCCGTCAGGTACCAGTCATTTCACTACCAGATACTTTAATTAATATTCATGGACTTTATTACTTTCTTAGGTATAAATCCTGTGTATATGCCCTTTTCATCCAGCATCCTGAGTGCCAATATCTGTGTTCCTTTTTTTTTTCTTTTGACTGTACCCGATGGCCTCTGCAGAGTGCTATGGAGGTTGTAAACCACGTAGCACCATGCTTCACATTTGGTGGAAATGTCTTAAAGCGAAGCTCCACCCTCCCCCTTCACTCCCGCTCATCATCTGCAGTATTTGTAGCTGCTGGCTTTTTATATTTTTTTTTTTCAGACGACATCCGCTTTAAAATTAGGAACTATTGTAACATGTTGTTTTTCATGCTCCACAGAATAACAGTGTTACCTATCACACAACAAACCCACATTGCACCACTTAATGACCCTCAACCCGGGTTATCACGTCCATTGAGGGGATTGGTCTATTTTTTTCTCTTGTCAGCTAAAATTGCTATAGAGGGAGCCTGGAAGACATTCACAGTTTTCATTCACCATCTGGAGCACAAAATCTCCTTGACCATGATCCATGAAAAGGTTGTTAGTATTGTAAATGATCAAAAAGGCTTGTTTGAACAAAGTTAGGAACCATGGGAAACATATATGCATGTGTCTCTTAACCTGACTTCAGCGCCTACCCTGAATCTTGGTGCCTCCTGTGTATCCTAGGTTGCTTTTGTTTCTTCTTCTAATCCTTGTTTTTTTTCTTTCTCTTCTTTATTCTCTTCTGTTTTTCCTCTGGTATTTCCCTTTTTTTTCTCTTTTTTTATGCAATGATGTGAGTTATTCATATCATTATATTAGTTTATTATTTTGTCACTGATTCTTTGTTTATTAGCTCTGCAGAGTTATATTTGATATTGGAAGAGGTGTTCAGGTATATCACCCTTTATTGCACATGGCTGTCTGAGGTTTAAAGCGATGACTATATTTTAGATTTTTTTACACATTTGAAGTCTGACTACAGAACTGTTTTCCACTTTGCAACAAATAACTTTAAACCAGATTTAGCTCCGAAAAGATGATGACTTTTCTGGGCCATGTACAGATATGGTTTCTTCTTTGCATTATAGAGCTTTAACTTGCATTTTTGGATGGCATGGCATCTTCACAGACAGTGATTTTTGGAAATTTTCCTGAGCCCATGCAGTGATGACCAATTGAAGAATCATGCCTGCCATTAATGCAGTGTTGTCTGGGGGCACGAAGATCACGGGTATCCAATATTGAATTTTGGCCTTGTTCTTTGTGCACAGAAATTTCTCCAGATTCTAAGAATGATAATAAATTAAAAATTCTGAGACACTCTGACTCTTTAACCACTTGCCTACTGTTCACCTACACCCCCTTCCTGCCCAGACAACATTTTAGCTTCCGGCACTGCGTCGCTTTAACTGACAATTGCGCGGTCGTGCGACGTGGCACCCAAACAAAATGTACGTCCTTTTTTTCCCACAAATAGAGCTTTCTTTTGGTGGTATTTGATGGCCTGTGCGGTTTTTATTTTTTGGGCTATAAACAAAAAAAGAGCGTACATTTTGAAAAAAAAAACACTTTTTTTTTTTGCTTTTTCCTATAATAAATATCTCATAGAAAAAAAAAATGATCTCAGTTTAGGGCGATACGTATTCTTCTACATATTTTTGGTAAAAAAAAAATAAAAAAAAATCGCAATAACCGTATAGTGACTTGTTTGTGCAAAATGTATGTTGCCTACAAAATAGGGGACATAATTATGATTTTTTTTTATTATTTTTTTTACTAGGGCTGCGACATTGTAGCGGACACATCGGACACATTTGACACATTTTTGGGACCATTCACATTTATATAGTGAACAGTGCTATAAATATGCATTGATTACTGTATAAATGTGACTGGCAGGGAAGGGGTTAACCACTAGAGGGCAGGGAAAGGGTTAAATGTGTAGCCTAGTGAGTGCTTTAACTGTAGGGGGATGGGGGTGACTGGGGGAGGTGACCGATCTGTGTCCCTATGTACAAGGGACAACACCGGTCTCCTCTCCCTGACAGGACGTGGAGCTCTGTGTTTACACACAGAGCTCCACGTCCCTGCTCAGTTACTGGGAAATCGTGGGTGCCCGGCAGCCATCGCGGCTGCCGGGCACGCGCATTGTGTTCCCAGTAACAGGTGCGCGCCCCCTAGGGGCTTTAAATAACAGGACTTCATATGATGTCCTGTCAGAACAATAGGGTATTCCACCCGCCGTCATAGTGGTTAATATGCTCTTTTTATACAGACCGGTTGCCAATTGACCCAATTAGTTCCATAATGTCCTTCCAGCTCTTCCTTGTTGGTTGTCTTTAATTGAAGCTATGATTAAGCACTAATTTATAGTGCAAAACGCGTCAGCTGTTTTACTCCCGTGTTGTGTGTTGGGACTTGTAGTGTATTTTTCCTTTTTTAAATGAAGACAACCATCAAGGTTTTTTGGAGTGCGGCTGTCCATATTTTCTTTGTCCATTTGTTGCCTTGTGCATTGCCAGCACCCTTGATCTCCTGAGACCATACTGATCATCCTAACACAATCCACCTAGAGCGGTAACTTTCTTTCAGCTCTTCCTTGTTAGTACCACTTTATTTGCCAGCTTTGAGATGTGTTGCTGCCATCAATTTCAAAATTATTTTTTTCTTAAATGGTTTATTTTCTCAGTCTAAACATTCGATTTTTTTATTTTATTTTGTATTGTGAATAAAATATTGGTTTATGTGATTGTAAATCATTGCATTCTGTTTTTATTTAGATTTTACATAGCATCCTAACTTTTTTGGAATTGCTGTTGTAATTTTAATTTGTATTTCAAATGTGGCCTAGTAAAACCACTTACATGATGTGCAGTGTGTCCACCTCTTGTCTCTGACATAATACACATTTTTTTCAATATTTAAACCTACAGTGTTTGTTTTTGGCCAAGTTTAACAAAACTACAAGTTTTACATAGTGCCTTAAGGCAATATACATGCCTGTGATGGGGATCAAGCACAAAGAAGCTCTACTGTTGTTTGATTTATGAGATTTTAGTTTACTGGGTGCAATTTTATTTCTTAGAGACAGAGCTTTCCTGTAGGTAACTGTAGGTCTATTTTCAATGGTGGTTTACAGATAAGGGTCTTGTGATAAGATGTCCCAATGATTGGCAAGATTAAAAAATCAGTTTAATAATTCATTATCATTTTTTTTCTCTTTTTTCTATTTTATTTTTGCTTGAGGGTTTTTTCCTCTAGACTAGTTTTATAATTTTCATTTTACGCCTTTATAAATTGCTGAGTATATATTTTTTATTTTATAAATGTATACAGCTGACTATCATTTCTTTAATAATTTCATAATTTTTCTTGTATGTTATATTAATGTTTTTATACATTTTTAATTCATGACTGTATATACTGTACATGTCATTTTTAAGGGCTAATATTGTTACAGTATGACTTTGTGTTATGTAGATGTAGAATTTTGTTATATAACTGTCTGGCCATTCACTGGTTAAATCCACTATGACCCCATGTTTAAATTAGCCTCCTCTTGTACTGGCCAATAGCTTGACAAACGTGCATGTATACACACCTCCTGGTGTACTGCGCATGCTCTAAAAAGGTGTTCTTATTTCCAAATTTGAGGATCAATTCTTGCCAGCACTGCAGGTCATGCTGCAACTCACAGCCCCATAGAGCTTCCTGGTTTCACCGCTGTAGTCATCACCGGGCGACTGGTCCCTAGACAGCAGTTAGGAGTACTTACCGGTACACAGTGGACTTCAGCATGGCGGATTTGATTAATACTCCAGGATGAACTTGCTTTTATCATGTATCATGTGTCAGAGAAACAATTAATCTGATCGCATCAGCCGTATTCCTGCACGCATTTGCGGTATAACAGAATGGCGCACTCGCAAAAGCAAACTGACCCACGCTCAATGTGATGCTCTGGCCAGCCTATAAAGGTTACCTAAGTGCTGAGTCAAGTTGCTGGCTTGTCTTCAGCTTCCTGTCTGAGTTGTATCCTGTTTCCTGTATCTGACTACTCGTTGTGACCCGGATTGTTCCTGACTTCTATGCTCTTCTCCTGGACCCGACCCTTGGCCTGTTTAATAGACTCTGCCTTGTCGCTAGTTTTTTACCCTCTGCCTGTGACCTGGACCTGTCTCCTGTCTCCTTGCCTTGACCCTCTGCTTGTGACCTGGATTTGCCTTGTGACTTCTGAAACCCTGTACCTCAGTCGGTGATCTGGAATTCTCTCATCCTCCAGTGTTTGACCCTCAGCCTGATCTGGACTTCCTGTTTATTCCTCTTCGAGCGGCCAACCTACCTGCCAGTCCATGCACAGCCATCCAGCCCTACAAGACCACCATGCAAGTCTTACCCTGCCTGCTGGTAGCCTCTGCCTCTTTGTGCCATCCACTCCCTGTATGACCTTTAGGGAGTGGAGTGTGCCTAGATGCAAGGGTGAACCGCCCTCGGCATTTCGGCCTCGGTAAGTACTTACCTGATACCATGTGAGTGACCAATATTTGGCTTCCTATTAAATGGTATTGAAGATACTACATTTAGAGGTTCTTTTCCTTTTATTGTTGTCAATAATTTGTTTTAGGCTGCAATTTCAAAATGACAGATCATATGCAGGTTTACAACCACAAACATTTACATTTCAGAGTATATATTTCACATGAAAAGGAAGAATTATTTTAGTAACTCTATAGACACTATTCAAGCACTTTTGGTTGGCTACAATTTAAACAGGAGGGGGGCAACAGTAAACTTTGTATCAATAAATCAACTTATGGGTAAATTTATTTACCTGACCACATTTAGAATAGGAGAGACACCTTGGAACCTAACAATGTGTAAATTAGAGTGCATTATTTCATAAAAAATAAGTCAGAACACATTTTAAAGACTCACAGACAAAGAGCATGCTTTAGCCTGAAGCAAACACTATCAATTTTACAACAGAGAAGGAGCTGAAAAATAATTGCGAACCCTAAGGCCGCGTACACACGATGAGACATGTCTGCTCAAACATGTCCGACGGACCGTTTCCAGTGGACTTGTCTCATCGGATTTTGGTCCGATGACGTGTACACACCATCGGACGAAAATCCCCTAGGGCTGAGGACGCGGTGACGTGGCGGTGACGTTGACGCCGCCACATCACCCCTCCAGGAAGTAAAATACTTCCACGCATGCGTCGAATCCATTCGACGCATGCGCGGAGATTTCTGTCCGCTGGTTAGTGTACTAACCAGCGGACATATCCGGCGGACATGTCTCCGGCAGACAAATTTCAAAGCATGCTTTGAAATTTGTCCGCTAGGAAAACATGTCCGCTAGCCCGTACACACGATCGGAGATGTCTGCTGAAACGGTCTGTCGGACCAGTTTCAGCAGATAAATTTGATCGTGTGTACACGGCCTAACAGTGCCAGAGTAGCATAACATGCAGAAAGAATTACAGCGCAAGACAAAACTGTCCTGCAGAAAAAAAAATTGCAATTAAAAAGCAACTGCAGAAACATTTTTTTTTTTTTTTTTTTTAATTGTTTATTTATTCAAAACAGAAGGCCAGTCCACATGGACCGCATCAATAACAATACAACAGGTACAATATGATAGGCGTAGTCATCCAAATTACATACATATCGGGGTATTACATTCAGTTGGCGGCCGCAGCCATGAAGCAACACAGTGTGGGCAGTCCGCAGTCGGAGGCGAGGGCACAGACGCCGAAGGGTATGCCCTCGTCTATACCATGCCCCCGTCCCCACCACGCACCAACCCCGGGTCTATCCCCTGCATGAACGTCTTGACCCTCGCCGAGGTTTCTTGGGCCCGCGGGCCTAGCCTCCCTTACTTTCCGTTTTCAAAGTTAAAGTGGGTAAGGGAAAGAAGAATATGTAGCTAGACACTGCTCAATGAGCAGGGAGGGAGGGGGAGGAGAAGAAGGAAGATAGAGAAGGAGAAGGGGGGGGGGGGGAATGTACTCGGGCATGGACCTCCACGACTAATTCGTCTTGTAGTATAGGGGGCGGGTACCGTCAATACGATTCGTTTTATCCCGCAAGGGAGAGAACACAGGAGGAGGGGAGGGGAGGCTTGGCAGATTGGTTAATCAGTTCCCCTAAGTGCCTGACCCTCCTCCTCTGAGTATTTAAACATTATCCATAGTTGCCAGGTCTGGGAGTAAAGCTCTGCTTTGTCCTGTTTGGACAAAACCAGGTCTTCCATGTAGCTAATCTCGTCGACCTTCCGTAGCCACATGGTTACCGTCGGTGGGTGCGGAGACTTCCAACAAAGCGGGACGCAGGCCTTGGCCGCGTCCAGCAAATGTCGGACAATGGACTTTTTATAGACGCGTGTGGGAGTGCCCGTTGCATGTAGTAGGAAGTATGCTGGATCATCAGGGACTAATCGGTCTGTAAATTTTTGTATAATTCGTCTTACCTCTTCCCAGAATGGTCGAATGCGTGGGCATGACCAGAAGATGTGCAACAGGGTGCCCTTATCTGTCTGGCATCTCCAGCAGGTGTCAGGCGTCATCGGGAACAGTGTATTCAATAGGGTCGGGGTCCTGTACCACCTTGTCAGGAGTTTATAATTGGTCTCCTGGATCCTGGCGCAGATCGAGGACTTGTGTGTAAATGTGAGGATATGTTGTCTCTCACATGATGAGAACCTGCGGTTCAGGTCTCGTTCTCATTTGTCTAGGCTCGGGATTTGTTATCCCTCTGGGGGTGCAATCAGCAGGGCGTGTAGGAGCGACAGGGCGTGTGGCAGTGTTTCTGATCCCAGACACATCTCTTCTAGAGGCGTGGGGCTATGATTGGTCGGGGGGGGGGTCATGGTTCTAAGAAAATGGCTAAGTTGACCCGCTCTCAAAAAGTCTAATTGGTATGGCCCAGTCTGGGCCATAAGCTCAGATGTCGTCCTCCATCTACCCGACTAGCTGAAATGGGAGGCCTGAAAGTAGCCCGCCTCACGTAATGTGGAAAATTTAATGTCTCTAAGGCCGGGTTCAAAACGGGGGTTTCCTAGAATTGGGCGGAGCGGTGATGTGTCTGTAGACAGGAAGGACCTTTTAAGCAGATTACTACATACCTTGATGGTGTTGTCTATCAGGGGATGGTGGAGTACGTCCCTTTGTTGTAGGGCGGGGCACCACGGGGCTCGAGGTAATAGAACTGCGCATTGCGCTTGTTCTATATGTGGCCATAGTTTTGTCGGTCTGTGTCTGCACCAGTCGATCAGACGATTCAGTTGAGAAGCCTGATAGTATGTTTTAATGTCCGGCAAGGCTAGGCCTCCATGTTGCTTGGGTAAGGAAAGGACTTTCCTATGCAGTCTGGGAAGTTTCCCTGCCCACAAAAAGGTCCCTAGCATGGATTGCGTCTGTCTAAAGTAGCTCATTGGGATGTGTATGGGTAGGGCCTGAAGTAGGTATATAAATTTAGGTAGGATGGTCATCTTCAAGATACTGCATCTACCGAACCAGGAGTGGAGGCCCGTGGTCCAGCGATTTAGTAATTGTTGGACTGTCTTAAGTAGGGGGGGAAAGTTGAGTTTGAACACATTGGGTAGTCTCGGTGGGATACGTGTACCCAGGTATGTCAGGGCTGTGTCGGTCCATTTTAAGTTGAAACTTTGTTTAAGTTGGGTCAGCAGTCGGTGAGGGATCCCCACTCCCATCGCCTCTGATTTTGTTAGGTTGATTTTTAGATTGGACAGTCTGCCGTATAGGTCAAATTCACGCATCAGGTTTGGCAGGGAGGAAACTGGGTCAGTTAGGGAAAATAGCATGTCATCGGCATAAGCCGATACCTTACATTGGGTAGTCCCGACTGTCAGTCCCGTTATGTCAGAGTTCTGTCGTATGTGACGTAGGAAGGGTTCCAGGGACAAGGCAAATAGAAGGGGCGACAGCGGGCAACCCTGTCTTGTCCCGTTGGTAATCGGGAACGGGTCTGAGAGGTTACTATTCGCTCGCACCCTGGCAGTCGGGCCAGTGTAGGCCACTTCTATCCAGCACAGCATTGTCTGTCCCACCCCAACATGTCGCAAGGTGTCGAACATAAATCGCCAGCTCACGCGATCAAACGCCTTTTTGGCGTCCGTCCCTACAAAGACACAGGGGGTCTTTGTCTTATTAGCCACATGTAGTAAGTTGAGTACTTTCGTCGTATTGTCCCTGGCCTCTCTGGTCGGGACAAAACCCACTTGGTCAAGGTGTATGAGACCAGGGAGATATTTCTGAAACCTAGTGGCAATCACTTTCGTAAATAATTTGACGTCGGCGTTTAGCAGTGATATAGGTCGATAGCTGCCGCACTGACCCGGGTCTTTACCCTCTTTATGTATCACTGCTATCTGTGCCTGTAGAGTGGATACGTGAAATGTGCCTTCTGTGCCCAGTTTGTTAAATAGGCCTACTAGGTGGCTCCCCAGAGACGGGAGCAGAGTCTTGTAGTAAATGGTGGTAAGGCCATCTGGGCCTGGTGCTTTGCCAGGTTTAGAGGATTTCAATGCCGCCTGGAGCTCCGATACAGTGATCGGCTCCTCCATGAGCTCTCTCGCTTCCATCGACAGGGTCGGCATATGTGAATCATTAAGGTATTGGTATGTGTGGCTCGGGTCAGGGATCGGGGACTGGGGGGGAAGATTGTATAGGGCAGCGTAGAAGTGTTTGAATTCCTGGGAGATCTGCTGGGGGATGGATACCTTGCGTCCCTCCCGAGATATTATGTGTGGTATGTACGTAGCTAGAGTCTGTGCGCGTATCGTCTGAGCCAGCAGCTTCCCACATTTGTTACCCGATTCGTATATGGCCCGTCTGCATATTTGCATTGCCGCTTTAGCTTTGTATTGTAGCAAGTCCGTGATCTGTTTTCGAGTGGTGTTCAGGTCAGAGCCTATCTGTAGCGTCTGGGTTTGTTTATGTTGTGTCTCTAATGTCTGCAACTTTGCAAGTAACGTAGTGAGTCGCTCGGTCCTCAGCTTCTTTAGGCGGGAGCCATGTTTAATGAGAATCCCTCTCACCACCGCCTTATGAGCCTCCCATACCACCCCCCTGTCACTACCCTGGGTGTTGTTGGTGTCGAAATAGTGGCCTAATTCTCGCACTATTTCTGTCATGGTGTCTGAGTCCTGCAGCAGGCTCTCATTAAGTCGCCAAGGTTACTGCAGAAACATTTGGTGTGGCTAGCAGTGGTGACTAACTAGCAGTGATGGCAGAAGGCAGATGGTAATAGAGTCAGGTTAACAGTGGGGGTAGAAGATGGCCCTATGGCCCGGTGAGTTCACTTACGGTGCCCCTGGTTACCAGGTGCTACACAAGTGCCATCTGGCCTGCCTTCAAAACCATTTTGTCCTGCATCTGGCAGTATCCAAAATTCATCAGTATGGCACTGGGGTCAACATCAAATTCTTCCAGACCCACAATGAATGGTGTCCAGTAGCAGTTCTATACCAGTTGTTATCACACCTGCCGAGCTAGTCTAGCTCCAGCCCATTGTTGCCTTTTTCTTCCAGCCTACTAAAAGCTAGCCAGTTCATCTCCCGAGTTTTCCAGGCACTCCTTCCAGATCAGAGCGGCTTTAGCCGCCTCCTGGGTCGGGGTGCCGGGTTATGTCATCAGAAGATTGGGCAAATGGAATTCCGCCTGCCTTACCCGTTACATATCCCAAATCCCCAGGTTGAGATGTTGCAAGCCTTCACCAAGCTTGCCCAATAAATGTCACCAATAAAACAGCTTTCCCTTCCCTGGTATTTTTGCCCCATTTTTGGCGTACCTTGTGGAAATGTCCTCAACCTGGTGCTGCAGCAGCTTCTACTTAAGTACCCTGGCTTTCATGATCTTCTGCAACAGGCCAGAAAGGTGTATGTGTGCACAATGAGTGCATAGTGTTCCTAAAACAAGTATGTCAAAAAATATATTAATAACAAATGTAAAAATAGTGTAGTGAAATATCTATGTGCTCCCATAAGGGGACTGCATGGGGGAGTATGTATGAGACAAAACCAAAAAAGGGAGGAAAAAACATACCAAGAGGTAGTAACTAAGCTTCCAGTGAAAAGGGTGACCTGGGTGTAGGATCGGTTTGTAGTTCCTTGTGATTGAGACAAGCAAATTAACCATTGTCTGCTCCAACGCTACTATATACCTCCATTCCCAGACGGGCCCCCGTCAACGTCATGCCTAATTGGACACTCTACACAGGGGAGGCGGGGAGGGGATTCCCAGTTGCGTGTGGTGGAGCCATCAATGATGCCACTGGAGCGGCATCAAAGCATGATGCCGATGCGCAGGAGGCCATGCCCCACCCCCACCAGAGGGTGGGAGAGGGCTGGGCTGCTGCACATCCTTACCCATCTCACCCCCACCCATGTACATTTTCCTGTTTTGGAGGCCTATTTTGGAGGGGTAAAATATACTCCTGGAAGCCTGTCCCGTATCCTCTTTCTCCTCACCACTGCCCCCCAATCCCTCCTCCTCATGATCCTCCTGTGACTCATGCAGCCTCACAGGGATGGAGCTATTTACAGTGCAGAAAATAAGTATTTGAACACCCTGCTATTTTGCAAGTTCTCCCACTTGGAAATCATGGAGGGGTCTGAAATTGTCATTGTATGTGCATGTCCACTGTGAGAGACATAATCAAAAAAAAAAATTCCAGAAATCACAATGTATGATTTTTTTAACTATTTATTTGTATGATACAGCTGCAAATAAGTATTTGAACACATGAGAAAATCAATGTTAATATTTGGTACAGTAGCCTTTGTTTGCAATTACAGAGGTCAAACGTTTCTTGTAGTTTTTCACCAGGTTTGCACACACTGGAGGAGGGATTTTGGCCCACTCCTCCACACAGATCTTCTCTAGATCAGTCAGGTTTCTGGGCTGTCGCTGAGAAACACGGAGTTTGAGCTCCCTCCAAAGATTCTCTATTAGGTTTAGGTCTGGAGACTGGCTAGGCCACGCAAGAACCTTGATATGCTTCTTACAGAGCCACTCCTTGGTTATCCTGGCTGTGTGCTTCGGGTCATTGTCATGTTGGAAGACCCAGCCTCGACCCATCTTCAAAGCTCTAACTGAGGGAAGGGGAGGTTGTTGCCCAAAATCACGCAATACATTAGCCCCCGGTCATCCTCTCCTTAATACAGTGCAGTCGCCCTGTTCCATGTGCAGAAAAACACCCCCAAAGCATTATGCTACCACCCCCATGCTTCACAGTAGGGATGGTGTTCTTGGGATGGTACTCATCATTCTTCTTCCTCCAAACACGGTTAGTGGAATTATGACCAAAAAGTTCTATTTTGGTCTCATCTGACCACATGACTTTCTCCCATGACTCCTCTGGATCATCCAAATGGTCATTGGCAAACTTAAGACGGGCCTTGACATGTGCTGGTTTAAGCAGGGGAATCTTCCGTGCCATGCATGATTTCAAACCATGACGTCTTAGTGTATTACCAACAGTAACCTTGGAAACGGTGGTCCCAGCTCTTTTCAGGTCATTGACCAGCTCCTCCCGTGTAGTCCTGGGCTGATTTCTCACCTTTCTTAGGATCATTGAGACCCCACCAGGTGAGATTTTGCATGGAGCCCCAGTCCGAGGGAGATTGACAGTCATGTTTAGCTTCTTCCATTTTCTAATGATTGCTCCAACAGTGGACCTTTTTTCACCAAGCTGCTTGGCAATTTCCCCGTAGCCGTTTCCAGCCTTGTGGAGGTGTACAATTTTGTCTCTAGTGTCTTTGGACAGCTCTTTGGTCTTGGCCATGTTAGTAGTTGGATTCTTACTGATTGTATGGGGTGGACAGGTGTCTTTATGCAGCTAATGACCTCAAACAGGTGCATCTAATTTAGGATAATAAATGGAGTGGAGGTGGACATTTTAAAGGCAGACTAACAGGTCTTTGAGGGTCAGAATTCTAGATGATAGACAGGTGTTCAAATACTTCTTTGCAGCTGTATCATACAAATAAATAGTTAAAAAATCATAAATTGTGATTTCTGGAATTTTTTTTTTGGATTATGTCTCTCACAGTGGACATGCACCTACGATGACAATTTCAGACCCCTCCATGATTTCCAAGTGGGAGAACTTGCAAAATAGCAGGGTGTTCAAATACTTATTTTCCTCACTGTATGAAAGTATCAACACAAAAAATATCTCCTCTTCTTGCAATGGTGCATCCAATGCCAAGTCTATTACACACCTTTTCAAATGGTGACAGCATGTATACACATCCTGAATGGAGGGCCAATGATATGGTGAACAAAACCCAGATCCCCAGAGACAGTCCTACTCCTGTATTCACACAAATAAATACTCAAGAATGTCCTATTGATAAATACTGCACAACTGCCAAAGTCAAGTTTAAGTGTGTGGACAGGTAGACTGCAATGCAGTTTAATTCCAGCAAGGTCAACACTGATTGTGTACAAGTGACTAAAGTGTCCATACATTTTTCTGGCCTGTTGCAGAAGATCATGAAAGCCAAGTTGAAGACTCACAACATAACATAGACCTGAGGTGTGCCCTAGTCAGCTGGTCGGTATGCCAAAAAGGGAGCAAAAATACCAGGATAGGGAAAGCTGTTTTATTGGTATACATGACATTTATTGGGCAAACTTGGTGAAGGCTTGCAACATCTCTACGTGGGGATTTGGGAAATGTACCGGGTAACGCAGGCGGATTTCCATTTGCCTAATCTTCTGATGATATGACCCAGCTAAAGCCGCTCCGATCCAGAAGGAGTGCCTGGAAAACTTGTTAGGGTTGAGGTCTAGGTTAGCTGGGAGAATACAAACATGTCTGATGAACTGGCTAGCTTTTAGTGGGCTGGAAGAAAAAGGCAACAATGGGCTGGAGCTAGACTGGCTCGGCAGGTGTGATAACAACTAGTTCATTGTGGGTCTGGAAGAATTTGATGTTGACCCCAGTGCCATACTAATGAGTTTTTGATACTGCCAGATGTAGGACAAAATGGTTTTAAAGCAGGCCAGATAGCACCTGCATAGCACCTGGCAACCAGGGCCACTGTAAGTGAACTCACCGGGCCATAGGGATACTGTGATCAAGTCTTTCAGACGAAACGTAGGGAGACGACGTTCTGACGTCACTGCACACCATAATCTCTCTACCCGGAATACGGGCTGTTTGTTGCAAGCCGGCCGGCTGATGTATATATACGCGATGTTTTTTCACTTTGATGTAAGTGCAAGTCTATATTTTTTATCAAATAAATGAAGGTTTTATGCTATGTGAGGCATTTGTTTTGTATGCACCTGTGGATGACCCATCGGGAGATACATAAAGATCCAGGTTGTCTTTTGGACCTTCTCATTGATTGACACCAATTATTTCAGACCGTATCATGCTTTATATGATCTCCTATCAAGAGATCATTGATTTTTGGTAAGAGGCTTCTTGTGATTTTGGTGGAGGTCTCATCTGTCCCAGCACCTTTTTTCAGTTGATTTATTGGCACTTGTGGAATCACCTTCTGTTATGAACTTTTTCACTTCAGTTTATGAATTGTTTATTTTGTGATTTACACATGAACTTTATTTCACTCATTCCTCATGATATTGTTCAACAAGCACTTATCAGTTCACATTTATATTTTTAGCACGATCTCTTTCTTTTGTACTTAGCTCATCATTAGCTGTGACCAAGGTGGGATAGGAAATGAAGTTGGGTTTGCTCTGGGTCTCTGTAAGAAATGCAAAGGAAAATTGAGGTGGGACAGTGCGTCCGCTGCGATATGCAAGTACAGTGCACATTGAAATTGTAGTAAAGGGAAATCTACACCAACCTGCGTAGAAAGAATATGATGTCTAGGGACTTGGACCTGCCTTTGTTGACAATCTCAGCTGTGGCTAAGTTGTCAGTGGAGACAACGGTCTGCCCTGCCCAGGTGTGTCCCCAGACCTGAGCTGCCGCAATGATAGGGTAAAGCTCAAACAATGGAGATGTCTGGCTGAAGCCAGGGACCAGGAGGATTTCCTGTGGCCATGAACCTGCAAAACAATGGGTGCCAAAAATGGCAGCAAAGCCTGTGGAGGATGCTGCATCTTTTACTATATGAGGTGAGGAGGCTGAAGATGCTGGGATGAACTTGGATACGCTGTTCCAGTTCTCAAGGAAGTTCTCCCACAATGCTGGAGCTGCAGCAGCTGCCTGGTCTAGCATGATAGTTTGATTGGGGTCCTGAGCGTGGGAAAGGAAGACCAGGAGGTGAGAAATGAAGGAATGCCCCTGAGGGACAATCCTCATAGAATAGTTCAGCATGCCTAACCGCTGCAGCTGCAGCTGTCTCTTGGTGCAACTTTGTGAAGTGGTGAAGATGTGAATGACCGCCCAAATCTGAGACAGCTTGTGTGAAGGGTGATTGCAAGGAAGGTGATTGACTGCGCAGGGCCTTCCACATTATGCTCCTCTATGGGCACGTTGAGGTTGCCGAACATTATCCTTAGTTTGTCTAAATCTGAGGTGGGATCGTTGTGCAGTTCGATCAGTGGGAAATCGTCCAGGTAATAAATGACTTTCTGGCACTACACCTGGTGAATTAAGAGCCATGGACTGCTCTTTGAGTCAAATGTCAGTTTGGTAGCAAAGTAGTATGAATCTCTCCATATGATGCTGTGCCACTGCCACAAGGAAGGTTCAATGGTTTAAGAAAAGAATCAGAAATTTCCGCCTTGGACAGCCATCTGTCTGTGTTAAGACCTGCAGTAGTTAAGGTACTGCGGCCTTCTTTCCATCCCTCTATCGTCGAGCATAAGAGATTATCGCTACCATAGAAGGTAGAGGGATAGTGAAGATGAATGCAGTTTCCAAGATGATTCTTCTGAATGGTTAGAATATTCCCCCCAAACATGAGCCAAGACTTCATGAAGGGTGTCCAGGTATAGAATATCTTGAGACGCAGGTTACTTATAGACATCAAAAGGGATACTTGAAATAATCAGACAATGACACACTCCTCCCACATCATCATACAATGGTGTTACTAACGAGCCAACCCTTCAATAGACTTCTTTTAGGAGACAGACATCTGTCTCTGATAGAATCCACATGAGTTAATTACTGGTCATTTGCCCAGACGAGGGGACTCGGAGATAAGCACTTCTCACCTGCTAAACAGTAGAAATTCACACAATGAACGCTTCTTGAGAGACAGACCAAAGTACATTTACAGTGGTTGACCGCGATATTGTGTCAATCTCGCTCCCTTTCTCGGCGAGATTGAGCACTTGCGAGCCCCATCGCGGGAGCCAGCGCCGAGCTGGCTTGCCGCGATGGAGACAAAGCCGTCATAGAAGCGACGGGGATCCGACGCGGATTCCCGCCAATTCTACACGTGGGCGGAGTTTGTTATGAATCCTGAGAAGGAAGTCCCCACCGGATTTTAAATAAAAATCCGGCATGGGTTCCCCCCTCAGGAGCATAGCGGGCCCTTAGGTCTGGTATGGGTTGTAAGGAGACCCCCCTACGCCGAAAAAACGGCGTGGGGGTCCCCCCACAATCCATACCAGACCCGTATCCAAAGCACGCCGGCCGGCCGGTCAGGAGGGGAGTGGGGGGCGAGCGAGCGCCCCCCCCCCCCTCCTGAGCCGTACCGGGCAGCATGCCCTCAACATGGGGGGGTCAGGTGCTCTGGGGCAGGGGGCGCACTGCAGCCCCCCACCCCAGAGCACCCTGTCCCCATGTTGATTAGGACAGGGCCCCTTCCCGACAACCCTGGCCGTTGGTTATCGGGGTATGCGGGCGGGAGGCTTATCGGAATCTGGAAGCCCCCTTTAATAAGGGGGCCCCCAGATACCGGCCCCCCACCCTAAGTGAATGAGTATGGGGTACATTGTACCCCTACCCATTCACCTGCAAGAAAAGTTTAAACACAAATAAACCACACAGTGTATTGAAATATTTTATTAGTTGGCCGCCGGGGGGGTGTGTATGATCGCTTTTATAAAAGCGCCCCCCTCAGGCGGGCTTCTGCGGGGGGGTGGGTGCCGCTGTTCTTCACCGCCGTCTGGTTCTCTTCCGCCGCCGGGGGGGGCACTTTGATAAAAGCGCCCACCACCCGGCGGGCTTCCTTCGACATCTTCGGCGGTGGGGGGGGTCTTCTCCCACTCTCCGGGGTCTTCTCCCGCTCTCCGGGGTCTTCTCCGGCTCTCAGGGGGTCTTCTACGGCTCTCCGGGGGTCTTCTCCGCTCTCCGGGGGTCTTCTTCTTCTTCAGGACTCGCCGCCGCTATCTTCGTGTTAGCTCAATTACTGGCGGCGGCGAGTCCCCTCTTCTGTGACGTCTTCTTCTCTTCTTCTCCAGATGTTGACGCGACGCTTCCTTCCGCTGTTATGGCTGGCGCGCGGCTCGCAGCGAGTTATATAGGCCTGTCTTGTGACGTCGCAGTCCCATCATGCTCCGGTAGGTACCACATGGTACCTACCGGAGCATGATGTGACTGCGACGTCACAAGACAGGCCTATATAACTCGCTGCGAGCCACGCGCCAGCCATAACAGCGGAAGGAAGCGTCGCGTCAACATCTGGAGAAGAAGAAGAGAAGAAGACGTCACAGAAGAGGGGACTCGCCGCCGCCAGTAATTGAGCTAACACGAAGATAGCGGCGGCGAGTCCTGAAGAAGACCCCCGGAGAGCGGAGAAGACCACCGGAGAGCCGTAGAAGACCCCCAGGGAGCCGGAGAAGACCCCGGAGAGCGGGAGAAGACCCCGGAGAGTGGGAGAAGACCCCCCCGCCACCGAAGATGTCGAAGGAAGCCCGCCGGGTGGTGGGCGCTTTTATCAAAGCGCCCCCCCGGCGGCGGAAGAGAACCAGACGGCGGTGAAGAACAGCGGCACCCACCCCCCGCAGAAGCCCGCCGGAGGGGGGCGCTTTTATAAAAGCGATCATACACACCCCCCCCCCGGCGGCCAACTAATAAAATATTTCAATACACTGTGTGGTTTATTTGTGTTTAAACTTTTCTTGCAGGTGAATGGGTAGGGGTACAATGTACCCCATACTCATTCACTTAGGGTGGGGGGCCGATATCTGGGGGCCCCCTTATTAAAGGGGGCTTCCAGATTCCGATAAGCCTCCCGCCCGCATACCCCGACAACCAACGGCCAGGGTTGTCGGGGAGGGGCCCTGTCCTCATCAACATGGGGACAGGGTGCTCTGGGGTGGGGGGCTGCAGTGCGCCCCCTGCCCCAGAGCACCTGACCCCCCCATGTTGAGGGCATGCTGCCCGGTACGGCTCAGGAGGGGGGGGGGGGGCGCTCGCTCGCCCCCCACTCCCCTCCTGACCGGCCGGCCGGCGTGCTTTGGATACGGGTCTGGTATGGATTGTGGGGGGACCCCCACGCCGTTTTTTCGGCGTAGGGGGGTCTCCTTACAACCCATACCAGACCTAAGGGCCCGTTATGCTCCTGAGGGGGGAACCCATGCCGGATTTTTATTTAAAATCCGGCGGGGACTTCCTTCTCAGGATTCATAACAAACTCCGCCCACGTGTAGAATTGGCGGGAATCCGCGTCGGATCCCCGTCGCTTCTATGACGCACTCGCTGGAATGTGCTTTTACTATTCCAGCGAGTGCGAGATGTCGGCAGCCTGTCGCCGAGAATCAGAGCGATGCTGTCGTGCTATAAACACATTCTCGGCGGCAGGCACTGTATATGACACATTGAGATATTGAGATCAGTTTAAGGAATAAACCAATTATCTCCAGGCAGAAAGCATCCCAATTTTCCCAAAAGTTGGAACACCCCTTTTCCACACAAGGTATCCCTGCCATTACATATCCCCTGATAGCCCCAATCTGGGGGACCAACATATCCAAATTTCACAAAGATCGGTCCAGGGGTTCTTAAAAAACAAACAGAACCTATGAGAAAATCAAGAATAAAGTCTATTTTCTTCACAATACTCCCCCATAGTTCCATGGGTCGGCATACCCACCTAGACCCTGCCGGGTTGGCTAAGGGATGTCCGGGTCAAAATTATACTTCTAAGTCGCTTTGGCGGGAAAGCCCATCCGCATTGCCGTTCTGCTTGCCCGGGCGGTATTGCAGTGTAAAATTGTAGGGCTGCAGCGCTAGACTCCCAGGGAATCCTACTCGAGGAAAGATCCTGACTAGAGCTTCTTCTACCGTCTCCTCCTCAATGTTGGGGAGCGCCACCGCCTCAGGGTACCTGGTGGCATAGTCCACCACCGTGAGGATGTAGCACCTTCCGGATGCGCTGGGTTTGTTGAGGGGCCCTTTCAGGTCTATTGCCACTCTGGAGAATGGTTCCTCTATTATAGGAAGAGCCCTAACTTGGCCTTGGGATGGTCCCCCCGTTTCCCAATCCTTTGACACGTGTCACATGCCCTGCAGTATGTCTGCCAGTCTTTTGATATCCCTGGGCAGAAGAACGTCTGGGTAAGGCAATCCTTAGTTTTCTTGATACCCAGATGTCCAGCTAGCGGGATATCATGGCTGTGCTTTAGAAGCTATGCTCTGTATTTGCGGGGTACAACTAGCTGCCTTTTTATAACTTGGGCTGCCCCACTTCCCACTCCCCCTGTGACCCTATATAAAAAATGCCTTGTCCCAGTGGAAGTTCTCTTTAGCATTACCTTCCTTAGGTGTACCTATGGCCTTCCTGTAACCTCTTAAGGTGGGATCTAACTGCTGGGCTTGGCCAAAGTCTTGAGGAGTGCCCCAAAAGGGGATAGGGACCTGCTGTCTTTATGCGTTACATTCAATCCCACTGCTGCCACCAGTTGTTAAAAACCAGCAGTAGTTAAGGTACTGCGGCCTTCTTTCCATCCCTCAATCGCCGAGCATAAGAGATTATCGCTATCATAGAAGGTAGAGGGATAGTGGGGATGAATGCAGTTTCCAAGATGATTCTTCTGAATGGTTAGAATATTCCCCCCAAACATGAGCCATGACTTCATGAAGGGTGTCCAGGTATAGAATATCTTTATTGAGACTCAGGTTACTTATATACACCAAAAGGGATACTTGAAGTAATCAGATAGACAATGACACACTCCTCCCACAGAATCATACAATGGTGTTACTAATGATCCTCCCCTTCAATAGACCTCTTTTAGGAGACAGACATCTGTCTCCGATAGAATCCACATGAGTTATTTACTGGTCAGACGAGGTGACTCGGAGATAAAAACTTCTCACCTGCTAAACAATAGAAATTCACACAATGAACGCTTCTTGAGAGACAGACCAAAGTTCATTTACATGACACATTGAGATATTGAGATCAGTTTAAGGTATAAAACAATTATCTCCAGGCAGAGAGCACCCCAATTTTCCATACACCCTTTATATATATATATATACATATATATATATATACACACATATATATATATATATATATATATGTGTATGTATATACACATATATATATCTATATATACACACAAACACCCCGTGTTGACCAAATAAATAGTCTCAGTTTCCAACCTTACAATCTTCCATCTAGATCAGGGGTGGGCAACTTCGGCCCTCCAGCTGTGGTGAAACTACAAGTCCCATGAGACATTGCAGGACCCTGACAATCACAGATATGACTCCTAAAAGCAGAGGCATGATGGGATTTGTAGTTTCATCACAGCTGGAGGGCCGAGGTTGCCCACCCCTGATCTAGATGGAGTTACAGAAGCAGTTATCAGAGCTCACAAGCTTGTGCAAATTTAGTGCATTGTCTTTATTGCCGTTTTAAATAACCCCCATTTCCACCCTGGGGATATAGAAGCACTTATGGGATCAATAACAATTCCATTTTAATCTGTTGTCTGAAACAAGTGAGATTGGATTGTGAGCATGACTCTCACTTGTTAGCATTATATTATTTCAAGTATTTCTGTGAATATTGCTTTACATTATAAAAACGGATTGCATTCTAGATGTGTTAAAAATTATTTATCTGAAACGGTTCCTGAGCATTCTGTTGTCAATGAAATTACCATAATGTAATAGGTTACACTAACCAAACCTTCATATGACTAAAGAATTAATTGCTAGAACTTCAGAGAACATAAAAAAAAATATTTTTATAAAGAATTTGCTGCCATTCATGCTTCCAATGCAGGTGTTGACTAAAGATTGTTTGTGTTGCCGTTCCTTGATTCTAAGGATCTAACATTGTTTCATTACCTTGTTGATTACACAAATTACACATTACTGTACACAGAAAATGACTATTGTATACAGATAATAAGCAAGTATCAACCAAGATAAGTAACTGTGTGTAATTTGTTTAATACATTTTATACCATGACTTACACAATGGGGGTTATTTACGAATGGCAAATCCACTTTGCACTGAGTGAGTGAGTGAAAAAACGTATATAGCGCAGCACATGCGAACTAAATGGCCTCTGGGCACTCGTTGTTCCTTTCTCCTTTGTCACCAAAAGAGATGAGTTTTGATCTTTCTTCTAAAGGCCAAGTGGTTCTCCTAAAACCGAATGCTAGTTGGTAAATCGTTCCAAAGTCTGGGGCCTTGGAACTTGCAAATCTTCTTTCTCCTTTGGACTTGTATCTGACTTTGGGTATCTGGAGTAGATTTTGGTTGGTGGATCGCAGAACTCGATTGGAGTTGTGAGCTTGTAGTTTTTCGCATAGATATTGGGGGCCTTCCCATAATTGCACTTATGCGTCAGACAGAGTGCTTTAAAAGCAATTCTGTCTTTTACAGGCAGCCAATGAAGGGTTCTCAGCGAAGGTGAGATTGATTCCCAGGGTTTTATCCCAGTCACCAGCAGTGTTGTAAGTAACGGCGTTAAAATAAACGCCGTTACCTAAAGCTGCCCCTTTTGAGGGTAACGAGTAATCTACCAGATTACTCTTCCCCTCGTGGTAACGCCGTCCTCATTACTTGGGCAGCGTTACCGCAATTACATCCATGTACCTCACTGTCAGCTCAGCCGTCGCACCTCCTCCTCTGACGTTGGCCATCCATTATTAACCACTTGACCACTGGGCACTTAAACCCCCTTCCTAACCAGACCAATTTTCAGCTTTCGGTGCTCTCACAATTTGAATGACAATTACTCAGTCATACAACATTGTACCCATTTGAAATTTTTGTCCTTTTTTTCACACAAATAGAGCTTTCTTTTGGTGGTATTTGATCACTTCTGGGTTTTTTATTTTTTGCGCTATAAAAGAAAAACGACTGAAAATTCTGTAAAAAAAATAAAAAAACTTGTTTCTGTCATATTAGCAGGTTATTTCTCACACACAGCATATGCATACCACAAATTACACCCCAAAACACATTCTGCTATTCCTCCCGAGTATGGCGATACCACATGTGTGAGACTTTTACACAGCGTGGCCACATACAGAGGCCCAACATGCAGGGAACGCCATCAGGCGTTCTGGAGCACCCAGACCAATTCTGACATTCCTCTCCTACATGGAAAAATCATCATTTATTTGCTAGAAAATTACATAGAACCCCAAGACATTATATATGCTTTTTTAGCAAAGACCCTAGAGAATACAATGGCGGCCATTACAACAACTTTTTATCTCGCATGGTATTTTCGCAGACATTTATTGAACGCACGGTTTTAAAAAAAAACGATTTTGTGCTTAAAACAAAACAAAACAGTAAAGTTAGCCCAATTTTTTTCATAATGTGAAAGATGAAGTTACGCCGAGTAAATAGATACCCAACATGTCACAATTCAATATTGCGCACACTCGTGGAATGGCGCCAAACTTCGCTACTTAAAAATCCCCATAGGCGGTATTGCAGAGTATCGCGCAGGGTATTGCAGAGTATTGGGGTATTGCCAGTGTTGCTCATCTTACTTTAAAAAAGTAATTAGTTACAGTTACAAATTACTTCTCCGAAAAAGTAATTGCGTTAGTGACTCAGTTCCTACATTGAAAAAGTAATTAGTTACTCAGCAAAGTAACTGAATTTTTTTTTTAATATTCTACAATGCTTTGTTGAGAAGCAGATGACGGGCGCTTGCCAGGGAGCAGTGAGTTAATACTCCAAGACAAAAGAATGCCAGATCCTTGAGAGAAGAAAACCGGAAACAAATGGTGATCTTGTGTATATCCCAGCCTAGGTACAGCCGTCCCACCATGTATGTGCAGCTAATATGACTTAAAACCCCTTATCCATCTGCTACATTTTACATCCAAATTATAAGCTGGATTAAAATGTATGTTTATAATATACATTCCCTTGACGTTTACAGAGTCTGTAATTTAAAATCTTATATTAGGCTTTATTAGAATTTTCTATAGTTTATTGTTTATTATTTTATCTATCTTATATAAGCTTTATTAGATGCAACGGATCTGGAATGGGGATGTCAGATTTTTCTTTGTCTGATGAAGAGATGAAATCACTGACCAAAAATAACCTGCTGATCATTGGTCTGTATAGATGTCCTGCACTTACCATGTTGACCACTAGATGTCGCTGTGTACACTGTGTTGTATAGGGAATGTTTGTTCTGTGGAACATTTTGTTCCAGCCATGTGTTTCCCTGATCCATGATCAGGTTGCGCACACAGTGTGTGTGATCGATGTGAATTGTTCCCCAGTGATAGGTCAGTGTGAGGCGGGTGGGGCTCATTGTATCCAGGGCTCCTTGCGATTGAGAGTTTTCAGACAGCTGTGACAGGCCATCACAGCGGTCACATGATTCTAAAGTAGAGTTCCACCCATATTCATATTCACAGCTCCGGCAGAAGCAATTACTCTGCTGCCATCTAGTGGCGGCAGATGTAATTGCGGTAATGGCGCCCAAGTAATGGGAACTGCATTACTGTGAGGGGAAGAGTAATCAGGTAGATTACCCGTTACCCTCAAAAGGGGCTGCGTTAGGTAACTGCGTTTATTGTAACTCCGTTACTTACAACACTGGGTATTGCAAAGTATCGTGCGGGGTATTGCAGAGTATCGCGCAGGGTATTGCAGAGTATTGGGGTATTGCAGAGTATTGGGGTATTGGGGTATTGCAGAGTATTGGGGTCTTGCAGAGTATTTAGGTATTGCAGAGTATTGGGGTATTGCAGAGTACTGGGGTATTGTTGAGTACTGGGGTATTGCTGAGTACTGGGGTATTGCTGAGTATTGGGGTATTGTTGAGTGCTGGGGTACTGCAGGGTACTGAGGTATTGTTGAGTACTGGGGTATTGTTGAGTACTGGGGTATTGCTGAGTACTGGGGTATTGCTGAGTACTGGGGTATTGTTGAGTATTGGGGTATTGTTGAGTATTGGGGTATTGTTGAGTACTGGGGTACTGCAGGGTACTGGGGATTGCAGAGTACTGGGGTATTGCAGAGCTGGGATGGATGGAGGGATGGCTGGATCTGTGACTGCATTTGTCACAGATCCAGCCACAGTGCTGCTGCTGACACCCCGCCCCCCCTCTCCTTGCACACTGTACCGAACAGTACAGAGAGGAGAGGGAGGAGAGGGAGTAACCGGCGTCATCAAATGATGCCGGTTTGTTTACAAGTGATCCGCCGTCATTCGAAGGCGCGATCACATGGTAAACGGCCGCTATCAGCGGCAATTTACCGTGATCCGTGATGCGCCGGGTCTTCCAGACCCGGCGAGCACGGACACTTCCGCGAGCGCGTCGAAGGGGACGTGCAATTGCAGAAGTGAAGGACGACGTCCCAGGGACGTCGTGTCACAGTAGCTCGACCGCGCTGTAGCAGTATTTTTGCTATAGCGCGGTCGGCAAGTGGTTAAAAAAGCACGCCTCCTCCTCTGACTGTTGTTTCGTGATAGGCGGAACACTAATTTTCCCAGCAGAGCCTCTGCCTCGGCCTCCGACGATAGGACATCCATGATAGGCGGAACACTGAACAGAGGCTCTGCTGGGAAAATTACTGTTCCGCCTATCACGGAAAAGCCTGAGAAGGAGGCGCGGCTTTTGAATAATGGATGGCCGCCGACGTCTGACATACAGAGAACAGGAAAAGGTAGGGAGATCGTCGTCGAGGTATGTTACTTACAGGCACAGTGAGGCATGTTACAGCACAGTTAGGCATGTTACAGCACAGTGAGGCATGTTTCTTACAGGCACAGTGAGGCATGTTTCTTACAGGCGCAGTGAGGCATGTTACAGCACAGTGAGGCATGTTACAGCACAGTGGGGCATGTTACAGCACAGTGAGGCATGTTATAGCACAGTGAGGCATGTTACAGCATAGTGAGGCATGTTACTTACAGGCACAGTGAGGCATGTTACAGGCACAGTAAAGGCATGTTACAGGCACAGTGAGGCATGTTGCTTACAGGCACAGTGAGGCATGTTACTTACAGGCACAGTGAGGCATGCTACAGCACAGTAAGGCATGTTACAGGCACAGTGAGGCATGTTACAGATGGCACAGTGAGGCATGTATGATGGCACAGTGAGGCATGTTACAGGCACAGTGAGGCATGTTACAGATGGCACAGTGAGGCATGTTACAGGCACAGTGAGGCATGTTTACAGATGGCGTCTTATACGCCGGCAAAAAAAAAGTCAGTTACTTTGCTGTATAACTAATTACTTTTTCAATGTAGTTACTGAGTCACTAACACAGTTACTTTTTCAGCAAAGTAATTTGTAACTGTAACTAATTACTTTTCATAAGTAAGATGAGCAACACTGGTCACCAGTCTGGCGTCCGTATTTTGAACGACTTGCAGACGAGCGATTTGGTACTTTTGGGAGTCTAAGATAGAGGGCATTGGCATAGTCCAGTCTGGAGTTGACAATTGTTCCCACCACGACTGCTATGTCTTCTTTGGGAATAAAAGGAATAAGTCTGCGTATTAGGCGTAGCAGATGGTGTGATCCGCTGACTACTGACCCTTTTTGTGCATCCATTGTCATGTAGGTGTCGAAGATGACTTTTGACTTTGGCGCTAGGGGTGATGATTTTGCCCAAAATGGGCGGGGGTGTCCAAGTTGTTGCAAGTTGATTATTTCGACTGGCGTGAAACAGGAGAAGTTCTGTTTTTCAACTATTGAGTTTAACCACTTAACCTCCCTGGCGGTATGATTCTTTCAGATTTTAGGTGCTGAAAGCGGTACCATTATTTGCAAGGAAATTTGGCGTTTTATACTGTAGGCTTGTAATTCTTAGGAATAACTCACTTAAATCTGACCAAACAAAAGTCTAATAGGCATGACATTTTTTTTTTTTTTAATTATAATATAATAAATAATTATAAATAATTATAACAAATAATAATATAATTATAGTAAAAATTATTCAATAATGTAATGGAATCAAAAACACTGAAATTTGCTCAGTTGCAGAATTGTCGCTGTAGTTTTTTATTTTTTTATGACGAATTTCCCCACAAATCGCTATCGCTAAATTCTGCAAGTGATTATAATTTATTATCGCTGTTTTTTAGCTGATCTAAAACCATTTTTGACATAAAGGGACACTTTTGGTTGCTATGGACAATCTACAGTTTGCAGAGAGAAAGAACACTTTTTATTATATAAAAGGACATGTAGGGCACTGGGCAGACCACTAGGGGCAAGGGGGGTGTGTATTTTTTACATACAGTACTGTAATCTATAAGATTACATTGTACTGTATGTAATGTGTTTGTTTACATTTTTAAATATGGCGTCGTTTCTCCGACCCCGTGCGACGTAACGTCGCAGGGAACTGAGATCGAAGGCACACGGGGACGCTGTGTGAATCGAGCGAGCACCCGCTCGCTCACACAGCGTGTTGACATCGCTGGATCCAGGGACAAGGTAAGTAAACCCTGTCTGTGCACTCAGCGAGGCGAGCCCGAGTCTGACTCGGGGTTACCGATCGCAGCATGGAAATTTAACCCCGAGTCAGACTCGGGAATACCGCCAGGGAGGTTAAGGACCGCCTACTGCACATTTACGTCGGCAGAATGGCACGGCTGGGCACATCAATGTATATATATACGTGGGTTCTAGTACCCAGCCGTGGGTCACGGGCGCGCACCCGCGGCGCGCTCCCGTAACCCGGTCCGAAGCTCCGGGACCAAGACCGCAGGACTCGCGGACCCGATCGCCGCTGCAGTGCGGCGATCGGTCCCCAGAGCTGAAGAACGGGGAGAGCCGTGTGTAAACACAGCTTCCCCGTGCTTCACTGTGGCCGCAGCATCGATCACGTCATCCCTGTTATAGGGGGATGTGATCGATGACATCACACCTACAGCCACACCCCCCTACAGTTGTAAACACACACAGGGAACACTCAAATCCTACAGCGCCCCCTTGTGGTTAACTCCCAAACTGCAACTGTCATTTTCACAGTAAACAATGCAATTTAACCACTTAAGGACCCCCGCACGCACATATACGGCCACAGAATGGCACGTACAGGCACAAGGGCGTAAATTTACGTCCCCGCCTAAGTGCGGTTCGGGGGTCCCATCGGGACCCCCTCCGCGGCGTGCGGGGGTCCCCCTGGCTCCGGGAGCGATCTGGGATCTGGGGGCGGATGTCGGCGAATACCCGCCCCCCCGCGATCGCTCCCAGCCAATGGGAGCGCGCTCCCAACCTGTCACTTCCTCCTCCTGTGTTTACACAGGAAGGAGGAAATGATGTATTCTCTCATCGCAGCAGTGTTTCCCAGCGCTGCTGATGAGAGAAGACATCACAAGTAAGTGTGCACCAACACAACACTGACACACACTCACATAGGCATATTAACCCCTTGTGATCGCCCCCCCCACCCCCCTGTCACAGTGTCACTGAATGCAGTGATCTAATCACTGCATTTAGTGTCAGTGTGACAGGCAATGTAAAAAACAGTTAGTGTTAGGTTCAGGATAGCCCCCCCACCCCCCCCTAATAAAGTTTTAACCCCCTGATCACCGCCCTAGTTAACCCTTTCACTCCCTATTGCCAGCGTCACTAAGCGATCATTTTTCTGATCGCTGTATTAGTGTCGCTGTTCCCGCTAGGTAGCTATTTTTTTTTTATTGCGATTTTTTTTTTTACTAAAGACATGTGGCTAAATAAATTTTGGCCTAAATGTTTGACTAAAATTTAGTTTATTTGATTTTTTTTTTAACAAAAAGTAAAAAATAGTGTTTTTTTTTCAAAAATGTCGCTCTATTTTTGTATATAGCGCAAAAAATAAAAATCGCAGAGGTGATCAAATACCACCAAAAGAAAGCTCTATTTGTGGGAAGAAAAGGACGCAAATTTTGTTTGGGAGCCACGTCGCACGACCGCGCAATTGTCTGTTAAAGCGACGCAGTGCCGAATCGCAAAAAACACCTTGGGTCATTTACCAGCGTATTGGTCCGGGTCTTAAGTGGTTAAATGCATTTTTTGCTGTGAAAATGACAATTGTCCCAAAAATGTGTCAAAATTGTCCGAAGTGTCCGCCATAATGTCGTAGTCGCGAAAAAAATCGCTGATCGCCGCTATTAGTAGTAAAAAAAAAAATGAACAAAAATGCAATAAAACTATCCCTTATTTTGTAAATGCTATAAATTTTGCAAAAACCAACCGATAAACGCTTATTGCGATTTTTTTTTACAAAAAATAGGTAGAAGAATACGTATCGGCCTAAACTGAGGAACAAAAAAAATTATATTTATTTTGGGGGGATATTTATAATAGCAAAAAGTAAAAAATATTGCATTTTTTTCAAAATTGTCGCTCTATTTTTGTTTATAGCGCAAAAAATAAAAACCGCAGAGGTGATCAAATACCACCAAAAGAAAGCTCTATTTGTGGGGAAAAAAGGACGCCAATTTTGTTTGGGAGCCACGTCGCACAACCGCGCAATTGTCAGTTAAAACGACGCAGTGCCGAATCGCAAAAAGGGGCAAGGTCCTTTACCTGCATTTTGGTCCGGGTCTTAAGTGGTTAAGATAACTCTCGGTTATCCAGTTTTCTATCAAAGAGAGGCATGTCTCTAGACAAAGATGATGATCCTTATTGTTGCAGATGCGAAAATACAGTTGCGTGTTATCTGCATAAGAGTGGTAAAGTAATTTTTGGCTACTGATGATTTCAAAGAGAGGGCGAAGATAGATATTGAACAGAACCGGCGAAAGGGGGGATCCTTGAGGGACTCCGCATGACACCGTGCGTTTTTCTGAAGTGAAGCGTCCTAACTTCACTATTTGTGATCGGTTTTCCAGAAAAGAGGAGAACCACTGTAGATCATCTTCCACGACTCTGGCTACTTCAGCTAGCTGAGTCAGTAATAGTTTGTGGTCTACCGTGTCGAAAGCTGCGCTTAGGTCCAACAGTACTAGAAGACAAGATTCTCCTTCGTCTGCGGCCTTGAGAGCGCCATCCCATATTTTGAGTAGTGCTGTTTCTGTCCCGTGACCGGGACGGAAACCCGATTGAAAAGGATCAAGCTAATTATGGCAGTTTAAGTGATGTTGTAGCTGTTGTACCACTACTTTCTCCATCACTTTAGAAAGGACATTTATAGGATGACAATGTTTTGGGTCTTTGAGGTCGAGGGTGGGTTTCTTTAAAATAGGTTTGATTATGCCTTGTTTTAAGCGGATGGGCACTCTACCTTCTTTGAATGACTGGTTTATAAGCTGCGTGATATGCTGTGCCAGGATGTCGGCACATTCCTTCAGCAGTTTGGTGGGGATGATATCATTTGGTGCTGTGCTATTTCGTAGGGAATCGATGATGTTTTTTGTGGCCTCGATGGAAATGGGTTTTAAAGTGAGCTTTGTTGCTTGTGGCAAGTTTGTGTGGGTATTAGGCGTATGGTTGAAGGCGGGGTTAATGGGAGTTATATTTTGCTGAATGCTTTCACGGATTCCCTTAATTTTGTTAATGAAATAATCTGATAATTCACTTCAAAATTCTTGGGTATCAGAATTGGGGGCTTCAAGACAGGTTGGATTCATTGTCTGGGTAACTAAATCAAAGAGTCTGCGGGGACGGTTGAGGGCATTAGTAATGATATTGGCAAAATTATTATTTTTTGGCTTTAAAGATTTTTGTGGTATTTTATTGTTATTTCCTTATAGGTGGTATGGTTTTCCTCTGAAGAGCTTCTTTTCCAGGCTACTTCCGCTCTTCTTCGTGTTTGCTTTAGCAACAGTAGCTGGTCGTTAAACCAGCTGGAGTTGTTTTTCCGGATGCAGGTTTTGCGTTTAGGCGCTACTAAGTCGGCTGACTGCCGTAGAGCTGTGTTTATGGCATCCAGTGTTTTCGTGGCTGTTTACTGTAGTTTGTTCCCTAAGGTGGTTTTGAAGTTCTCCGAATGGAGCTTCTTCTGTGATCTTGTCCAGTGCGTTGTCACTGGTTTTAGCATTTTTGTTAAGGGGGCATTTATGGTAATTGTGAATTTAATTGCATGGTGGTCTGTCTATGGCAACGGTTCATTTTTCAGAATGTTTATTTCCAGATCTTGTCTGAAAATAAGAATAAGCGTGTGACCTGAAGTATGTGTGGGCCCACATACTAGTTGCTGCAGCCCTAAACCTTCCAAGTGGTCAATGCAGGCATCTGCAACGGGATCCTGTGGGGAGTTGGCCCAGAGGTTGAGATCCCCGAGCAGTAAAAGGTGTTTGCTGTTTAGGGTGTAAGTGGAGAAGAACTCTGTGAAGGGTGAGAGAAGCTGCGATTTTGGACCTGGTGGTCTATAGCAGAGTAGGATATGGACAGTCTCCTGGGGATTTGTTTGTAGTTGCAGAGTGAGGGTTTCCATGAATGGAAGTGGGTTTTGAAGTATTGGTTTAGAGAACGAGAGGTGAGTCTTGTGGATCACCACCAGGCCTCCTCCTCTTTACCCCACTCTGTTTTCAGTTAGAATACGATAATTTTCAGGCACCAGTTCTCCAAGAATGGTGTTACAGTCGGCTGTGATCCAGCTTTCTGTGATAAAGAGGCAGTCTAAATCGCATTTGGAAGTGCAGTCACTGTATATCTGAGGGGGACATGCAAGTAAAATAAAAAACAGCATTTTAGCTTGCACATTATTGGATGATAAAATCAGCAGAGCTTCCCCTCATTTCAGATCTTACCTTTGTAAGTGCACTTTCAGTGCACTTGTAGTGCAAAGTGGATTTGCCTTTCGTAAATAACCCCAATGTCCGTCTTTCGCATAATATACATGCATAGCCATAACAGAGATTCATCCAACAATTTTATTACTGGAGTTGGGTGCATAATAAACTGCATCTTTTATACAGTGCTCATAAGTTTACATACCCTTTATGATTTCTTTGCCATTTTTCAGAAAATATGAATGATAACACAAAAAAAAATTTTCACTCATGGTTAGTGTTTGGCTGAAACCATTTATTATCAATCAACTGTGTTTACTTTTTTAAATCATAATCACAACAGAAAAAAAATGACCCTGCCTCCTTATTGTACATTTGGAAACAGCCAAACAACATGTTTTCAGAGAGTCCTGTATTTCACCTGAAGTTATTTGTGGGGTTTTCTTTGCATCCCGAACAATTTTCCTAGCAGTTGTGGCTAACATTTTAGTTGCTCTACCTGACCGTCGTTTGGTTTCAACAAAACCCCCTTTTTTCCACTTTTTGATTAGAATTTGAACACTGCTGATTGGCATTCTCAATTCCTTCGATATCTTTTTATATCCCTTTCCTGTTTTATACAGTTCAACTACCTTTTCCCACAGATCCTTTAACAATTCTTTTGCTTCCCCCATGACTCAGAATCCAGAAACGTCAGTGCACTGGATGCAAGGGTCTGTCAGGAGTGCAGAAACTCATTGACCTGTTATACACACACACACACACACTAATTACAAGCAAACAGATTACAGGTGAGGATGGTTACCTTTAATAGTCATTCAAACCCATTGTGTCAACTTGTGTGCATGTTTCTAATGCCAAAATCACCAGGGTATGTAAACATTTAAAGGGTCACTAAAGGCAGGGATTAAAAAAAAAAAAAAATAACAAACATGTGATACTTACCTCCACTGTGCAGTTCGTTTTGCACAGAGTGGCCCGGAAACCTGTCTTCTGGTGTCCCTCGGCGGCTGTCTGGGCTCCTCCTCACAAAAGCTTTCCTTCTTCATGCGAGGGCGCTCGCATGGAGGAAAGCTTTTGCGAGCGCGCTCCCGTGATACAGCGGCGGCCATAGCCGCCGACTGTATCACTCGGCTCCGCCCCCCAGCGCGCCGCGTCATCCACCCTGATTGACAGCAGCGCTAGCCAATGGCTGCGCTGCTATCAATCCGCCCAGCCTAGCCAATCAACGGCCAGGCTGGGAACCGAAGAGGACGACGTGGATGCGCCCGGGAGATTCGAACGGTCAGGTAAGTACAACGGGGGCTCGGGGGGGGGCCGGTGCTGCTAGATGTTTTTTTACCTTCATGCATAGGATGCATGAAGGTAAAAAAACTTGTACCTTTAGAACCCCTTTAAGTTGGGTAGTTTATGTTGCAATTATGATACAAATAGAGTAAACACAGTTGATTGATACTTAACCACTTTAGCCCCGGGCCTGTTTTTCAGATTCGGTGTTTACGAGACTAAAACATTTTTTTTTGCTATAAAATTACTTAAAACCCCCAAACATTATATATATTTTTTTTCTAACACTCTAGAGAATAAAATGGCAGTCATTGCAATACTTTTTGTTACACCGTATTTGCGCAGCGGTCTTACAAGCGCACTTTTTTTGGAAAAAATTCACTTTTTTAAATAAAAAAATAAGACAACAATAAATTTGGCCCAATTTTTTTACATATTGTGAAAGATAATGTTACGCCGAGTAAAATGATACCCAACATGTCACGCTTAAAAATTGCGCCCGCTCGTGGCATGGCGTCAAACTTTTACCCTTAAAAATCTCGATAGGCGATGTTTAAAAAATTCTACAGGTTGCATTTTTTGAGATACAGAGGAGGTCTAGGGCTAGAATTATTGCTCTCGCTCTAACGATCGCGGCGATACCTCACTTGTGTGGTTTGAACACCGTTTTCATATGCGGGCGCTACTCGCGTATGCGTTCGCTTCTGCGCGCGAGCTCGTCGGGACGGGGCGATTTAAAAAATTATTTTTTTTGTTTTCGTATTTATTTCTATTAATTTTACCAATTTTTAACACTAAAATAAAAAAATAAAAAAAAATGATCACTTTTATTCCTATTACAAGAAATGTAAACATCCCTTGTAATAGAAAAAAGCATGACAGGTCCTCTTAAATATGAGATCTGGGGTCAAAAAGACCTCAGATCTCATATTTAGGCTAAAATGCAAAAAAAAAAAAAAAAATTTTTAAATGTCATTTTTCAAATGACATTTAAAAAAAAATGTCTCTTTAAGACGCTGTTTGGAACTGACGTTTGACGTCACTTCCGCCCAGCAGAGCTACGGGGATGGACGAGGGAAATTTTTTCCCTCACTCGCATCCCCGCTGACCAGACGAGCGCGCCCGATCGCCTCCGCCGCTACCGACGGCTCCGGTAAGCGGCGGAGAGCGCGGGAGCGCAGCGGGAGGGGGGGGGGACGCTCGTCCGCTACCGATAACGGCGATCTCGCGGCGATTCCGCCACGGAGACCGCCATTATCGTTTACCCGACCGCCCACAGAAGAGATGGATATCTCGGTTGTGGCAGCAGCTGCTTCCGTTACCGAGATATCCATCCTCAAAGTGCCGACGTATACCTGCGGTGGGCGGTCGGGAAGTGGTTAAAGCGGAGTTCCACCCAAAAATGGAACTTCCGCTTATCCCACTCCACACCCCCTTACATGCCACATTTGGCATGTAATTTTTTTTGGGGGGGAGTGGGGGCTTCAGGAGGAGTGGGACTTCCTGTCCCACTTCCTGCTTCCGCCGAGGGGCTGGTTAGGCGATTAAGCTTAATCGCCTACACCAGCCCCTCCCTGTAGGTGATCGCATGGGACACATGACAGGTCCCATGCGATCGCCTGTCCAATCAGCGGCGAGCCGCGCCGCACGCGCATGCGCAGTGCGGCTCGCGCATGCGCAGTGGGTGCCCGGCCGTGAAGCCGAAGGCTGTCATGGCTGGGTGCCCATAGTTGGAATAGAGACGCCGCCCATGGAGGGGGGAGAGGAGCGGAGCCCCGGTCGGCGCGTTGCTGGAACGCAGGAGCAGGTAAGTGAGTGTTTATTAAAAGCCAGCAGCTACACTTTTTGTAGCTGCTGACTTTTAATAAACACCATTTTTGGCTGGAACACCCCTTTAATGGCTTCAGCCAAACACTAACCATGAGTGAAAAAAATATTGTTGTGTTATCATTCATATTATCTGAAAAATGGCCAAGAAATCATATCATTTTGCCAGTGTATGTAACCGTATGAGCACAATTGTAACTAAACATTTTCAGCAATCCTGTGTATCTGCAATTCCTCCACTTGCAATATTTTTCCAGCCATCTGCAGTAATCTTGCAAACCCTTATGACTTTCAGAGTAACATTAGTACTTCCTGCTGCCAAACAGCCTTTTCTTTAAAATCCATACACACCTGATGAGTGCACCACCCAAGCATGCATCTTAAAGTTGCAATTTATTTAAGTGGAAATGTTAGTAGTCTTTTCTTGAAAACTGATAGAAATCAAGGCATGCATATTTACTTTTTAAAACTGAACTACTGACAGATACAAAATACTGTAATCGTTAACACGTTATTACATGCATTTTTCAATGCAAGCAGTGTAAATACCTGGGTTTGATTTGCAATTTCCTGTACAGCAGAGCTCAGAGATGGGGAGGGCAAAGCAACACAAACATCCAAGGAGGCATGTTGCAGTGCAGAGGGATGATCAGAGGCGGCTCTCTCATTTAGAGGCAGCTCTCTAATTAGGAAAATTAGGCGGTTGCCTAAGGCCTTGCGCGCATAGGGGCCTCGCAGCCGCCTTATTTGCCTCTGAGACTGGCCCACAGAGCACCCATGGATTAGACAAAGCTGCGCCTGTCGCTCTCTGGCTCCTGTGATGATTGTAAAGGCATGACTGCGCGTGGGCATTGATTATCCTCCCCCTCTCTCTCTGTGTGCTGCTAGCTTCCCTTTCTCATTGCATACCAGTGGTCTCTGCAGTGCTGGAGCAATGCATTAGGGTTTGTTCACATCATATACTTTCAACCTATCTGCACTCCCATGCTGCACACCCACCCCCATTCACTCCGTGCCCCCCTCCTGCACATGCCACCCACCCCCAATCACTCCGTGCCCCCCTCCTGCACATGCCACCCACTATCATACACTCCGTGCCCCCCTTCTGCACATGCCACCCACCCCCATTAACTCTGTGCCCCCCTCCTGCACATACCACCCACCTCCATTTACTCCGTGCCCACCTCCTGCATATGCCACCCACATTCACTTTGTGCCCCCACTCCTGCACGTGCCAATCACCCCCATGAACCCCTCTGCAGATGCCACCCACCTCCATTCATTCCATGCCCCCCTCCTGCACATACTACCCACCGCCATACACTCCATTCCCCCTCCTGCACATACCACCCATGCCTATTCACTACGTGCCCCCCTCCTGCGCATACCACCCACACCTATTCACTCACAAGCAGCATTAGTAATAAGATGCTTCGCCTCTGGGGTTCTTCTTTAACCCTTGCAAAGTTTGTGAGTGGGGCCTCATGTCTAAATATATATCGCCTAAGGCCTCACAAAGCCTAGAGCCACCTCTGATCTCATTAGTGTGATTATCCTTCTACTGTCCAGCTAAGGGTAAAGGTGGGGAGAAGACTTGTAAAGCAAGTGTCCGTTAAAACAGCCTCCATAAATGTTGTTACTTATGTATTCTGTATGAATATTTAGCTATTTGCCTGGAGTTCAGCTTTAAATATACACAATTAGGAAATAGAAAGAAATGTGTTATATTTTAGCACAGTGCTACTTCCTGCAGCAGTAGGTGGAATCTATGAAACAAGCTGCGATTCAATACTAAATCTGTTTTATAACCTGTTTCATTGCTTCTGTTTTGTACTGCCTCGCTGTGTGGCAAAATTGATAAATCTCCTTCAGTGAAAGAGATTAATCAAGCAATTTTCCAAAATAATCAGATGCATAATTAGTGCACATCAGGCAGCTTCTCATTTAGTAAAAGATTTACAACAATTTTATGTGTATTTTCAGTCCCTTTTCTGGCAATCCTGGGCAGCCAACTACAATAGGTTTTACAATGATCTGCTAGCTTTTCTTCTTAACACATATACCCACCTCGCCAGAGATATATAATTTAGGCATGCGAAAATAGAGAGGCTAGAAAATAAAATAGATTTAAATTGTTTTATAAATAATTACTCAGCATAGAGTAATTGAATACTCAAATGATTGTAGATGTGCTAGACACTCTGAATGATATACAGTATGAAGTATACAAGTGAATAAAGAGCCAAAACAGCAGTAATTTGCATTATAAAAACAAGAAGTTTTATTAGAAGATAGCATGTGTAATACAAAAAAACGGTACTTATAATGTTGAAAACTTACTAAAAAAGAATCTGGTTAATTAAAGAAATATGGGAAAATAAAAGGTTGACCATCGAAGATAGTTAATGTGAGTAAAGTAGTAGAGTTTATAAAAAGCGTTAGGCAAACAATTTGACAAATATAATATTATGCATATATAGTATTCTGCTTATGTAGATAATACATGTAATGAAAGACTGTTCAGTGACTGTGAGTATTTGAATTCCTTTTTTTTCACATGTCTTTAATTTTATGCGTCATCGTTTTTACATAATTAATCTGTCCAGCAAAAGTGAGAGTTACAGGGGCTGGGACAAATTATGACACTGACAGGTTTGCTTAGAATTGCTACCTTCTATTTACATGATTTAAAATGAAACTCCAGCAAACAGTTAAATATACACTATATTATGAATATTATGAAAAGTATTGGGATGCCTGCCTTTACACGCACATGAACTTTAATGGCATCCCAGTCTGAATCTGTAGAGTTCAATATTGAGTTGGCCCACACTTTGCAGCTATAACAGCTTCAACTCTTCTGCGAAGGCTGCACACAAGGTTTAGATGTGAGTCTATGAGAATGTTTGACCATTCTTCCAGTAGTGCATTTGTGAAGTCAGGCACTGATGTTGGGATAGAAGAACTGGCTCGCAATCTCTGCTCTAATTCATCCCAAAGGTGTTCTATTGGGTTGAAGTCAGGACAGTCAATTTACTCCACCCCAAACTTGCTCATCCAGACTATATTGCCAAAAGTATTGGCCACCCCTTCAAATCATTTGGTCGAGGGGCGTGGCTGACCTGAGCTGAAGATGGCAGCATAATCCCTCAGCTCGGCAGCCCTGGGAGACAATTAGCACCACAACGGCCATATCCGCGACTCCATCCACGGCCATCTGTGATCAGACATCGCCCGGGTCCATGGTGAGCACCTTGAGGAAGAGGCTGACGGAGTACAAGCCTCAAAAACTGACCGAGTTCGCCTTCAAGCCGGCGGAGAAGGTCAGTGCATGTAAAGATGGCGCCGGCCACGGCGCGCCGCGTGACTCCCTCTTGGATCTACCGTCCGCTCTAACGGATGGATCGGGCACCCACACTCCCCCTATGTCCTCCGATCGGTCCCCGGACAGAGACCCCCTTACCAGCAGCCCGGCGAAGGCAAAAATGAGGCTGGATTCGCCGCCGCACCGGCCGCCTCCGCCGCTAATTGAGGCACCGGCTTTCCTCTCCAACCAGGCCCTTCACTCATCTATGGCCTCCTTCCCCACCACAGGCCAGCCTGTCCTGGATTCCACCTTAAAAGACATGCTCTTGTCCCTGCAATCCTCCCTGATGACTGACCTCTCCTCCCTCTTCACTAAAATCACCTCAGATATTCACGCTATGGATGACAGAGTGACCTGCATTGAGAGAAACATGACAAACTGTGCTACCACTGTGAATGGTGTTATTGATGTATTTGAGGATGTCAGAGAGGAACAAACGTGGATGCAGGCTAAGTTGGCGGATTTAGAAGACAGGTCTCGCCGCAATAACGTCAAGCTCAGGGGTGTCCCTGAATCAATTCTGCCTGCAGATCTTCCTAAATACGCCAAAGAGCTCATACGCATAGTACTCCCTGAAGCGTCTCCCCGCGACATAATAATAGACAGAATCCATAGGATCGCAAAACCCTCACACCTCGCCGCTACTGTACCTAAAGATGTACTAATGCGAGTGCATTTCTAGCACATTAAGGAAAAGTTCATATTTGGTGTTAAAGCTAAGTCACCCCTGACGGGTCCGTACACAGGTGTCCAGCTCTTCCCTGACCTATCGAAGTATACCCTTCAACTACGGAGGCAAATGAGTCCTGTCACCAAGGGCCTTCAAAACCATAATATCCCGTACAAATGGCGGTACCCTGCTTCGCTAATTGTCACAATGGTAAATCACACGTGATAACGGATCTCAACAAGGGTCTTCACCTGCTGCACACCTGGAACATCCTGCCCGGTCCCACCAATCAGTCCCCACCTAACAATGATCAGAGCACACCCCATCGGAATGGAAATATGAACCCGGATTCGGTGGAGATGTCGTGATCCCCTGCGCAACAAGGGGCCTACCACTTTAACCATTCTCCCAGAGGCTCCGAACGAGAATTCCTTTAACCCCTTCAGTTCCTGTTGTTTTGGACTGTTAATACCCCCTGTTGGAGGGCGCAGTTGTGTTCAACTCCGCCTCTTTGGTTTGGTTACCCTCCACCGTTGGTACTCCACAGACTGAACCACCTAGTGACCTCAGCAAGCTCTTCTCCCCACCCCCTACTGTGCACTGTGCCTATATCTGATTAAGTTGCTATAACATATTGTTCTATCCGCAGTTCTTGTACAGACGATCCTTGGTCCTTCGCTGATCTCCTTCATCTGCTACGCCATCTGGTGACTACAGGGGTGGATTCAAGCTCTCCTAACTGTAAGTCTTTTTGTTGTTCTCCTTATTGCACTTCACGGTCAAGATGCCACTCCACATCCTCTCCTTGATGTGAACGGACTTAACCATCCAACTAAACGACACTCACTCTGGAAATCCATTAAGGCTCTTCACAGTGACATTGTCTTCATCCAAGAGACTCACCTCCTTCATTCGGACACTCATCTATGCAAAAACCCTAACTTCCCACATATGTACCATGCTTCCCACTCCACCAAGTCCAGGGGAGTCATGATAGCGGTTAATGCCTCTACCGACTTCCAACCCCTGGATGTGCACGTGGACCCTGAAGGTCGCTTCATCATTCTGGTTTGCACCATCGCCAACACAGCTTACACTTTAATCAACCTGTATGCCCCAAACTCCCATCAGAAGAAGTTTCTCCACAAAGTCCTACGTTTAGCTAAACCTATTCAGAAGGGCCATCTGCTCCTGGGAGGAGACTTCAATCTCGCCCCGGATTTCCTCATGGACACCACGTCTGCGGCCAAACGATGGGATTCCCCGTTGAAAAAAATCTTCCCACAATCTTTTCGACGTCTGGAGATGTCACCACAGAACCGAAAAATACTTCACCTTTTTCTCCCCTAGACATAATTCGTACTCACGAATTGATCTGTTCCTGACAGATAAGACTCTTTTGCAGCAAATTTCCGCCTCGGCGATCCACACTGCCACATGGTCAAACCACGCCCCGATCTCACTCACTATAGAAAACACCAAGCGCCTCCACAACACTTTTGTATGGAGAGCGAATACTTATATACTACAACACGAAGAGTATTCACTAGAGATTGCTGACCATATCCAAAACTACTTTGCACTTAAGCGGGCTCAGTGTCTGACCCTGGGGTTGTGTGGAGAGCTCACAAGGCTTACATGAGAGGTGTAATAATTAAGATAGGATCTCTTCATAAACAGAGGAGGTTACTCCACGTCTAACAAGGCCGGTAAAAGACTCGCACAACGCATTAAGACTAGACACCAACGCTTCCCTGACAAATCCCCAAGATATAGCTGACGCATTCAGTGACTACTCTAAGGATCTCTATAACCTACATCAAGACCCCCAAACTCCACAGCCTTCACAAGATGACATTAACCATTTCCTGCAAAGCATTCGACTGCCCACCTTGACGACTTACCAACTCTCCGCCCTGAACACTCCATTGACCGATCAGGAAATCCTAATGACCATCAACTCACTCCCCTCAGGCAAGGCTCTGGGCCTGATGGTATACCGGGAGAATACTACAAACGTTTCTCTGAACACTTAATCCCACACATGACCGAGATGTTCAATAACGCTGCCTCCTCCTCCCGTTTTGTTTAAATGCTCTTGTTGTGACCATACCGAAACCAGGGAAGGAGCCGACATTACCCTAAAATTTTGTTCGATTTCTTTACTTAATTTAGATTAAAAAATCGACGCCAAAACTATAGCAGGCAGACTGAAACAGATTATGCCCACCCTCATTCATAGGGACCAGACCGGCTTTACTATGAGCTTTACTATGAGCAGACAGGCTTCAGATGCCACAAGGAGATTGATAAACCTGATGCACCATGCAGAGACGACAGGAACACCTTCTCTGCTACTCTCTTTGGATGCAGAGAAGGCGTTCGACAGGGTCCACTGGTCCTACCTTAGATCAGTACTCCACCATTTTGGCTTCCAGGGATTTATCTTCAACGCCATTATGGCACTCTACTCAACCCCTGCGGCTCAGGTATTCACAGCAACCATGACCTCTCGCCCATTCCCCATCACAAACGGTACGAGACAGTGCTGACCCTTATCCCCGTTAATCTTTAACCTACTCATGGAACCATTGGCAGCACATGTTAGAGCCAACCCCTCCATCTCAGGCATACAAATTGGACATACCTCGCATAAAATCAGTCTATTTGCAGACGATGTCATCCTAATTCTTACTGACCCGGCTCCTTCCCTGGCAGAAGTACAAAAATTGCTCACATGGTTTAGCACTGTATCATACTATAAGGTAAACAAGACCAAGTCGTTCATACTAGATATCAACCTTGACGCAACTACCAAAAACCTGTTGCAACTGCAACATCAGTTCAAATGGGCGGATAGAGAATTATCATACCTAGGGATTAAGTTGACGCGTACCATTAAACATCTTTTTTCCGCTAATTTCCAACCCCTCCTACAGAAGATCCGTTCAGACTTCCATCTAATCACCAAACATGAGATTTCCTGGTCGGGCAGACTGGCAGCATTTAAAAGGGTGTTCATTTTCTCCACCAAATATTTCACGGAAACACTCCTAAACCCTTCTCCCAACTCCAGAAGGAGTTTGACCTTCCCTCCACAGAACTCTATACTTACCTGAGGATTTGTCATTGCTTGAATCCCATTCCCTCACCTATCTATGCCATTCCTCCAAAGACCTGGAAATTCTTAACCAATCCAACTCCCGGCACAAAAGGCATCTCACACTTCTACAACATGCTCCACCTAAAGTCTCAATTCTCCAAATCACCCTCTCACTTACTGTGGGAAGCTGACCTACAGCGTTCCTACTCCGTTGATCAGTGGACGCATGCCCCTCAGTCTATCTATAGGTCCACGAAATGCTCCGCACTCTGGGAGCTCACCCAAAAAATCACACTTCGCTGGTATCTGACGCCAGCTAGGCTGGCATCGTTTAACCCTCAATCACCCAACATGTGTTGGAGATGTAAATCCTCTAAAGGAGACATGCTTCACACGTTCTGGGCCTGCCCCTATATCCAAAAGTTTTGGAACCACACGTTTAAACTAATTTCCACTATTACCAATAGATCAGTGGCCCCCGACTCCGGAGCTTGCAGTGCTCAACCTAACCATTGACGACATACCCTACCCCTTTAGATACATCACTACACACATTCTTCTGGCCGCCAGACTCTGCCTAACGAGACTTTGGAGATCAGAGAAGTCCTGACCTTTGACCAGGTTATTGACCTCGTGGACCTACACTCCAGTTACGAAACTATGATGGCAATCAACGCCAACTAAAGCACAAAACTCTGGATTGCCTGGAGTCCCTGGGTACGCTGTTCTAGAACTGCGATGTCCATATAAAACAACATGCACCTTCGCACAATGACTAGACCTTTCTTGACCGAACAATGTGTTCTCCCTTGAGTCATAGTCCACGTGAGCTTGCTTTTGCGCTTGTACACTTGTTTGCTGGTTCTGTTTATTATGTAATTTCCTTTTTCCTGACAATCGCCCTGTGGGGTTTCCCCCCACAAAGGGGCCTTAGGCAGGTTTTGTCCCCCTCCCTAAGTCACAGAATGAACCCAAATGGGGTGACCAGGGGAGGAGAGGAGACCACGTTTCATGTTTGATCAAGCTACAATGACTACCACCAACCTGATAGTTGATAACTTGCTTCTTGCCACGTGTATTTCTCTTATGTGTCGTTGCACGACGTACAATGTTTGTAGTGTACTTTGTATTTGGAAATTTAATAAAAACGATTGAAAAAAAAAATCATTTGGTCGAAGGGGATTATGGCATGGGGTTATTTTTCAGGGGTTGGGCTTAGCCCCTTTCAGTGAAGGAAATTCTTAAAGTGATTGTAAAGTCTCGTTTTTTCCTATAAAAATAACAAACATGTTATACCTACCTGCTCTGCTGCAGTGGATTTGCACAGAGCAGCCATGATCCTTCTCTGCTTGGGTCCCTCTTCTGTGATCCTGGCCCCCCTCCTGTTCAGTGCCCCCACAGCAAGCAGCTTGCTATGTGGGCACCCTGGCTGAGTCACAGCTCCCTGTGTTCATTCAGACACAGAGCTCTAACCCCTCTCTACCCTGATTGGCTAGCAGACTTTGATTGACAAGCCTTCTTGTCCAACATCAGTACCTGAACTCACAAATGAGCTTCTGGAAGAATGGTCAAACATTCCCATATACACAATCCTAAAACTTGTGGATAGCCTTCCCAGAAGAGTTGAAGCTGTTATAGCCAACTAAGACTGGGATGCCATTGTAGTTCACATGCATGTAAAGGCAGGTGTCCCAATACTTTTGACAATATACTGTATGTATGCTATATTTATATAGCATGGGGCCAACTAAGGCTACAGCTGCTACAATATAACCAGGTAAAACTTATAAAAACAAAACACAGGAAAGATAGCGCTATACACAACACACTATGATGTTCCCAGTGTGCTATCTTAAAGTGCATACATATAAACATTAGTATAGTCCATAAGAAATTGCAGAGAGCTGCTGTGTTAATTGCACAAAGAGTGATAAGAGAGTTCAATGTTCTTTCAAATTCCATAAGATTCCCCCTACAGATAAAATTGAATGATCGCCTGAGTGTGAGGTACCTCTTCTGGTATCAACAGGACTTGGAGAGAAAGTATGCTCAGATAGCCTGTCCAAATAATATTCCGGTGTTTATGCGCTGTTTTCCAGTGTTTTCTGGTTTTATCTGTAGGGGGAATCTGCACATCCCCTGCTTCTCTGCACGTGTGGAGTTGTTGGTGACAGCAATTTTATCTCACGCAATTGGAAAGAACATTGGACTCTCTTATCACTCTTTGTGCAATTAACACAGCAGCGCTTTGCAATTTCTTATAGACTATACTAAAGTTCATATGTATGCATAGGTGTATTTAGGTTTTGTGCTGCCCTAGGCCTGACTAAACTTGTGCACCCCCTAATTTAAATATGACCCACCCCTTCCTGTTACGGCCACACCCTCTGTTGTTTAAGACCCGCCCTGAAATTTTCGAGTGGGGACACTAGTTCTGAGGGCCTGGGGGGGGGAGGAATGGATTCCCTTAATTTACTTAGATTTCCTCTTACTTGCTGGTTGCCCATAGAGCAGGAAGTGAAGGGAAATCTTTGCAATGGGACAGTGCTTAAAAAATAAATAAACTGACAGGGGCTATAACCCTCCCTTACTCTACCCAAAATGAAAAAAAAAAGTGTTGCCTATAGTTCTACTTTAAGTAGATGGTGCAGCAGAAACATATAGCACAGTGAGGAAGGTTTGTGGTCCAGGATGATAAAACAGTTAAAATTGGAAGCGCCCCCACAGTTGCGGAATGCTGGCCGTCCGCATACCAGAAGCAGTGCGGCCGCTTTATGGGGGCGCTAGACAAATTTTCCTAACAGTGTAGTGCAAGCCGGTGGGGACTCTTTTTGTGCTGCCCCGCTGCAAAGTGCTGCCCTAGGCCTGGGCCTTGTTGGCCTAGGCCAGGATACAGCTCTGTATGTATGCACTTGAAGATAGAACACTGGGAATATCATAGTGTGTTGTGTATAGAGCTACCTTTTCTGTGTGTTTTATATATATATATATATATATATATATATATATATATATATATATATATATTTATTTATTTATTTATTTATATTATCTCACAAAAGTGCATACACCCCTTACATTTTTGTAAATATTTTATTATATCTTTTAATGTAACAACACTGAAGAAATGACACTTTGTCATGTGATTCATTAGTGTTACAAGGTCTCAGGTGTGAAAAGGGAGCAGGTGTGTTAAATTTGGTGTTATCACTCTCACTCTCTCATACTGGTCACTTCAAGCACCTCATGGCAAAGAACTCTCTGAGGATGTGAAAAAATAATTGTTGCTCTACATAAAGATGGCCTAGGCCATAAGAAGATTGCCAAGACCCTGAAACTGAGCTGCAGCATGGCAACCAAGACCACACAGCAGTTTAACAGGACAGGTTCCACTCAGAACAGGCCTCACCATGGTAGACCAAAGAAGTTGAGTGCACATGCTTAGCTTCATATCCAGAGGTTGACTTTGAGAAATGTAGACGTATGAGTGCTGCCAGCATTGCTGCAGAAGTTGAAGGGGTGGGGGGGTCAGCCTCAGTGCTCCGACCATATGCTGCACACTGCATCAAATTGTCTATATGGCTGTCATCCCATAAGGAAGCCTCTAAAGATGATGCACAAGATATCGTGCAAATAGTTTGCTGAAGACAAGCAGACTAAGGATATGGATTACTGGAACATGTCCTGTGGTCTGATGAGACCAAGATAAACATACACAGCCGGATTCACGTACATCGGCGCATCTTTATGCCGCCGTAGCGTATTTTCTTTATGCTATGCCGGTGCAACGTTGAGAGGCAAGTATGGAATTCACAAAGCAAATGCTCCCAACGTTGTGCCGGCGTAACTTATTTTCGTCGGCGTAAGCCAGCGTAAGTGTAAGTGGGTGTGACCTTATGCAAATGATGGTCCGAGCGTGGTGCAATGCTTTACGCCCGGCGTATCTTAAACGGAGCATGCGCCGTGACGTGGACGTATGTCCCGCACCCCTCTGCGTATGCTCTCAACTACGCCCGGCGTAACCCCTGAGATACGCCGGCCCACTGCCTACGCCCAGAGCATAAATACGCCCAGAAATGCGCCCGTCGAGCGCAAAAGTACACCAGCAGCTTTTCTAGCATTGGTGTAGGTACTTTTGCGATCTCTGTGATGTCTGCTCCAGTGACTGAGAGGGAGAGGATAGAAAAATAATTTTTCTAAAGAGGCGATCGTGATCTCAGCCATCTCGAGATACGATGTGTACCTACATGGCACACATAGTCGAATGACCAGCAAGGCCAGGAAAGATGAGATCTTCCAGGAGGTCACCATGGAGGTCAATGCCCTTGGCCATGAGAGAAAGTCCGCCAAGGACATTGCAAAAAAAAAATGAATGACCTGCGGCGTCATGTCCGGGAAAAGCTGGGCAAGATGAAGAGGCATGCCAGGGGCACGGGAGGCGGTCCAGCCAGTGATATCAGGCTCACTGCCGAGGAGGAGATGATCACCCGATGTCTGCAGAGGGAGCAGGTGGAGGGCCTGGAGGGCTATGACTCCATTGACCAGGCCTTGAGGACGGGTAAGTGTGTTTTATCCTCCATTCAGTGTGTAGCATGTGAGGGGGTGCAAGGGGACATGTGACAAGTGTGTGGGTCCACCAACATGTGAATGCTTTGTGTCATCCACAGATGTGCTGGAGGGAGCGGGCCAGTTGTCAGCTGCTGGACGACCCATGCCATCCCCGGAGGAGAGTGCCCACACCTTTCCTCTAGAGGAAGTGGAGGAGGAGCATGGAGACCTGTGTCTACCTCGAGGAGGAAACCATGTTATCTGGACCGTCCCAAATCTCCATTCCCATCAGGGGAAGCCCCTCAGGGTCCACCCCCATCAGGGGAAGCCCCTTCCCAGTCTACCTCCTCCAGGGGAAGCCCCTCCCAGTCTACCCCCTCCAGAGCCACCCCATCGGGACAGCCCCAAGCCTCTCCTGCCCCCAGGAAGGCACTACGCAAGACCAGGGGTGTACCCGGATCCCTCCAGAAAGAGCTGCAGAGTGAGCAGGCCCGCCAGACGTGCCACATGAGTATGATTGCGAGTGACCTGCGCCATGTGGCAGACAGCCTGGCCTCATCAGCCCAGACCCAGGCTGAATCCATCTCTAACAGCCTGCAGGATGTCAGTGGTAACAGCATTGCTTTGGTGACCTGCATTGGGGAGCTGCAGGCCACAAGATCAGGCTTCGTGACGGAGGTGAGGAGCCCGGCAGTGGCTGTACAGGCCAACACATCTGCCATCAAGACAGAGGGGAGGCAGACAAGGCGCCACCAGCGGCACAACACCACCCGCCAGCTGCGGATACAGGCGCAGACGAATGCGGTCCTCACCTGCATTGCCCTTGCATTAGAGGGCAGGCAGTCAGCATCGGGCTGGAGTGACAGAGAAGGGGATGATCCTCCTCCTGATTCCCCACCCCCACCACCCAAGGCTCCCCCCAGAGAACTGAGGAGCCGGAGCCGTGGGACCATGCCTGACCCACGACAGGGCAAATGAGTGCCCCTTTTTTTGGATTTGCCCAGATTTTGAGCTTTTTTGTTTTGGAGAGACAGGCACAGAGGTATGTGCCGTCCTCCAGTAAGGGCATGCCATGTCGGCCAATGGCATGTTCCTTTTTTTTTGTTTTGTAGTTACTGCACATGGTCAGTAGTGCAGGCTACAGTGTGACTGGTGTGTAAATGTGGGTGACATTCCTTCCAGTAAGGTATGTCACCCTGGGTCATCAGGGAGAGGTTATCCCCACAACCGTGTGAATGTGGTATGAATGGCCAGCAATATCATTGGGGCCTTGGCGTGACGTTGCTGCTCCCAAGTCCTGCATGGTGGACTTGGGCTAATCCAATGTGAGGTGGATGTGGTGTGTGTGAGCTAGGGACCACAGATGGCAAGCCACCTTGTTTTTAATTTTTGGGAAAAAAAGTAAAAATGTGTTGCTATTGTTTAATTTTTTTTTTGTCTTTTTAGTTCCTTTTTTTATATATATTTTTATGTAGTTTGTCTTTCTCAATTCGCAGCAGGACCCCCCAGGCCCATGCCTGAAGCTGTGTAAGGGGCCCCATATTTCCTGATGGCGGCCCTGCCTGGCATGTTGGCATGTGTTGTCCTGCAAGTGTGGTTGCTCAGCTCGTCCGTAGCGGTGCTGCTGCAGCTGCTGTCCAGCAGACCTGTGCATGTCTGGTGCTGAGTTACACCTGCTTTATGGGGCATAACTTTGCACCGGACGTACAACTTACATGTGACGCGTGTAGCCTGCGTCGGGCGCAAGTACGCTTGTGAATCGCCGTATCTCCCTCATTTGCATACAGTATTTGAATCGAAAATCAATGGGAGCGCCAGATGCGTCCAGCAAAAATATGCGCCCATGATAGGCAGGCGTAGACAAGTTACATCGGTCGGATGAAGCCTATTTTCAGGCGTATCTTGTTCTGTGGGTACGGCGCATAGATACGACGGCGCATATTAACACTTACGTGGTGTATCTCGAGATACGCCGGCGTAAGTGCTACATGAATCCGGGCCATATGGTTCAGATGGTGTCAAGCATGTGTGGCAGCAACCAAGTGAGGTTAAGTACAAAGACAAGCGTGTTTTGCATACAGTCAAGCATGGTGGTGGGAGTTTCATGGTCTGGGGTTGCATGAGTGTGGCCGGCACTTGGGAGCTACGGTTCACTGAGGGAACCATGAATGCTATAATGTACTGTCATATATTGAAGCAGAGCATGATCTCCTGCCCTTTTCAACATGGACATAATAACCCCAAACACACTTCCAAGATGACCACTGCCTTGCTAAAGAAGCTGAGGGTAAAGGTGATGGACTGGGCAAGAATGTCTCCAGACCTAAACCCTATTGAGCATCTGTATGACATCCTCAAACAGAAGGTGGAGGAGCACAAGGTCTCTAACATCCACCAGCTTTGTGATGTCATCATGGAAGAGTAGACGAGGACTCCAGTGGAAACCTGTGAAGCTCTGGTGAACTCCATGCCCAAGAGGGTTAAGGCCTGAGATTTAAACCACCCCCTTACACAGTAAAGCTAGGTTGGTGACATCAATTGAGCAGCCCATACACTAGTCCTTTTTTATTCAACCAACGCGTCGAAGGTGCCTGTGTGAAAGGGGCCAAACTGTTTTTAACAGAATTTAAAAGAATTGCCCCACCAACTGTTCCGCCATCCCTAAAAATGTACTTGTCACAGATCCAGTGCTATCGCAGCTACAACACTGCTCCTCTTACTTCTTGCTTCAAAGGTGAAACTGAGGGCAGTGGGAGCCATAGGCTTGGTCCAATTCTGCATCTGTCCCCTGTCAACCTCTAAAACCTCTAAAATCTAACACTGCTGATCACTCTGTTCTCACAGATCTCTAAGCAGAGAGCTGATGACTGTCAGTCAAAAGCTCTCTGCTCTGCCAACCTCCCCCCTGTGCTCACTGGAGTGCTGGGCTGTGGAGCGGGTGGGAGAAGCCATCATAGGCTCTAAGCAAATCGCTGAGAAGCTGAGCTAGGTGCTGAGGGGAGGAGATACAGATCGTGTGTTCATACTAGGTAGGAACACTGATCTGTCTTCTCCCCAGTCAGTCCCACCCCCCCTACAGTTAGAACACACCTAGGGAATGCAGTTAATCCCTTGATTGCCCCTAGTGTTAACCCCTTCCATGCCAGTGACATTTATATAGTAATTAGTGGCTATTTTTAGCTCTGATCGCTGTATGAATGTCAATGGTCCCAAAATAGTGTCAAAAGTGTCTGATCTGTCGGCCACAATGTCGAAGTCCTGATAAAATCGCAGATCAATGCCATTACTATTAAAAAATAATAATAATAATAATGACATAAATGTATCCCCTATTTTCCTCTTCTCCTACATAATTGCACCGACATGTAAAGATTGCCATCATTACTAAGGGATTTTGCTTGTTTAAATTGGATCTATAAGTAGATTTGAAATCAAGCTTCTGTATTGTTGGATGTTGTATAGTTATTTTAACCACTTAAGACCCGGACCAATACGCTGGTAAATGACCCAAGGTGTTTTTGCGATTCGGCACTGCGTCGCTTTAACAGACAATTGCGCGGTCGTGCGACGTGACTCCCAAACAAAATTTGCGTCCTTTTCTTCCCACAAATAGAGCTTTCTTTTGGTGGTATTTGATCACCTCTGCGATTTTTATTTTTTGCGCTATATACAAAAATAGAGCAAAATTTTTGAAAAAAAAACACTATTTTTTACTTTTTGTTAAAAAAAAAATCAAATAAACTAAATTTTAGTCAAACATTTAGGCCAAAATTTATTTAGCCACATGTCTTTAGTAAAAAAAAAATCGCAATAAAAAAAAATAGCTACCTAGCGGGAACAGCGGCACTAATACAGCGATCAGAAAAATGATCGCTTAGTGACGCTGGCAATAGGGAGTGAAAGGGTTAACTAGGGCGGTGATCAGGGGGTTAAAACTTTATTAGGGGGGGTGGGGGGGCTATCCTGAACCTAACACTAACTGTTTTTTACACTGCCTGTCACACTGACACTAAATGCAGTGATTAAATCACTGCATTCAGTGACACTGTGACAGGGGGGTGGGGGGGGCGATCACAAGGGGTTAATATGCCTATGTGAGTGTGTGTCAGTGTTGTGTTGGTGCACACTTACTTGTGATGTCTTCTCTCATCAGCAGCGCTGGGAAACAGCGCTGCGATGAGAGAATACATAATTTCCTCCTTCCTGTGTAAACACAGGAGGAGGAAGTGACAGGCTGGGAGCGCGCTCCCATTGGCTGGGAGCGATCGCGGGGGGGGGCGGATATCACGGACATCCGCCCGCAGATCCCGGATCGCTCCCAGAGGTAGGGGGACCCCCGCACGCCGCGGAGGGGGTCCCGATGGGACCCCCGAACCGCACTCAGGCGGGGACGTAAATTTACGCCCTTGTGCCTGTACGTGCCATTCTGTGGCCGTATATGTGCGTGCGGGGGTCCTTAAGTGGTTAAGGACTGTTTATTAAACTTTAGAAAGGCTTCTTCTAGCTTTGATAGTGTCCTAACTGGCTAATTAGTAAAACTAGACCTACTCTGTGATAAAAATACTGGGCCAGATTCACAAAGCACTTAAGCCGGCGTTTCAGGAGATGCGCGGCGTAATTCTAAATATGCGCCTGCGTATCTATGCGCCGTATCCCCAAAACGATATACGCCTGAAATCTAGAATTTTTAGACCGATGTAATTTCGATAGACCGGCGCATCGTGTGCGCAAAAATGCGCTAGACACACCATTGATTTGCTAGGCAAATATGCAAATGAGGGAGATACGGCGATCCACAAAAGAAAGTTTGTGCGGTGCAGGCTACGCGCTGTGCGCATCAGCTGTTTGTCCGGTCTAAAGTTAGTCCATATAAAAGCAGGTTTAAAATTAGACAATCTGTCTACATGTCAGCTAAAGCAAAAAAAAAATTCTCCTGCGCTCTGGTGTTTCGCCAAACTGGGTATGTCAGTATAGTCTTATAGCAAAGTCTGAAGTCTTGCAGCCCTCCACAGAACCAAGGGTGTTCATAGAACTACAAAAAAAAGAAAAGAAAGGAGGGCGCACCGACCTTGTGCATTACCACTTAAAAGTTTTATTATACAAGATAAAAAAAGCAATGGTCCTACTCACAAACCAATCAGAAGTATGCGGTTTTTCAAAACAGCTGAGACTGGACCTCACGGCACCTGCCAGTCAAACCTTTGACATCAACATGGCTGACGCGTTTCTGGGGCGTACCCCTTTCCTCAAAGCCTAGGTGGTCCGCAGAAAGGTGCTGACCATAGTCTGCTTAATGCACGCATGCGCAATCCGGCCGGCCCTTCATTTGCATGGGGTCACGGCTAATTTCAATGGAACACACCCACGTCCTTCCCAATTTGAATTACACCGACTTACGCCTCGGAATTTACGTTACACCGGCGCAAATTTCTGCGCAAATACTACGAGGATACGGTACTTGCGCCTCTACATTGTGCCGGTCTAACGTAAAGGAGATGCGCTACGCCGGTCAATATATGCGCCAATGTACGTGAATCTGGCCCACTGTTTTTAGAATTTAGAATCTGCATGCCTAAAATGGTGAAGTTTTTATGAAATAATTAAAATAGAACCTTTTCTTTGTGGATTTCTGTTCCATAGCTAAGTATGTCTGATCCAGGAAATAAGCATCCTAGATTCCTTATTCTTCTCTGATTAAGCTACGCTGTCAATCAGCATGAAATAGCACGGGGTGTGTGTGCACAAGCACAACATTTTTTTTTTTTTTTAGATGTCAACACAGGAATAATAATCCCAAATCTTCTTCTCATTAGAAAGCAATGAGAAATGTAAGGAAAAGTGATAATTTTGAATATTTAGTGGCAATTAACTTTTTATAGATTTCACGTTCAGACAATTGATTTACTCATTTCTATTTATGAATTCAATCACTTATCACATTTGAGTGTGTGAAATAAAAATAAAAAGTTACAACTCAACTATGCCACATACTCGTTCCCATTTACTTTCCTAACACAGTCCATTTTCACATATACCTTGTTATAGAACAGTACAGTTCCTTTGGGAATCAATGACCCCTATATCTTTCATTGTTCCATTTCTTTCTGAGATCAGTTTAGCATGCAAGGAAAAAAAATACAAAGCATAGATCTATTTTTCATGTGTGCATAGGTCCCAAGAGGGAAAACACTAAATGTGCCCAATGATGCCTGTAAATATAAAACAAGGTAATATATTATTTCCATACATGCATTATAAACTGACATTATCTTATTTACGGCATTAAACAAACATACTTAAAAAAAAAAAAAAAAAATATGATGCTTATTTTAATAGTCATTATTTAGAACAGTAGCCTGTTGGGTTTTACAATCAAGATATTTAATGTAGAAATACTAACAGTTGTCCATTTAATACATCAATAGGCTTACACTGCCCAGAGCAAAGTGATGCATAATTCATTTTCTAATGTGTGGTACAGCCATAAATATCAGTCATAAATAGCAGTGTACGATGAAAATGAAGATATATAACTCATAGTAAGGTTTATTAGGACATGTACACCACAGAAAGTCACACAAATAAGGATAATAAAGGGGGGGGGAGGGGGGATTGCGTTATTATTTGCTGTTAAACCTGAGTTTTCTATTCACAGATGTTCTTTATTTCGAAAAAAAACAATCATGTAAATATTTTCTATTGTAATAATTTATGAGTACCAAAGTATATGACCTCTTACTATGTAAGGGAGTTTTCCCTTTATGAGGTTAACAACCACTAAAAAACCCTTTGTATTGTAACACGGAGGGTTGGTAAGTGTTAGTATACTTTACATATCACAATTGCTGTTTTTACTGTTATACTTCACTAACTGTAATTCAGAAAAAAATGTACTTTAGACAAAGCTCAGAGACATGAATAGATTCCATTAAAGGCCAAAGTGGATAAAGGAATCTCCTCTGTAAGCTATTGTATGATGACAGCTGAACACTTGTGGCTGTAAAAATACACACATAGGGCCAGATTCACAAAGCACTTACGCTGGAGTATCAGGAGCTGCGCCAGCGCAATTGGAAATATGCACCTGCGTATCGTTATGCCGTATCCACAAAACGATATGCGCCAGAAATCTAGTTTTTTCCGAACGGCATAATTTCGATAGACCGGCGCATCGTGCGTGCCAAAAATGCGCTAGACACACCATTGATGTGCTAGGCAAATATGCAAATGAGGGAGTTACGGCGATCCACAAAAGTAAGTTGGTGCAGCGCAGGCTAAGAGCTGTGCGCATCAGCTGCACGTCCTGTCTAAAATTAGGCAATATAAAAGCTTGCTTAAAATTAGACAATCCGTCTACATGTCAGCTAAAGCAACACTGTTAGGGACGAGCTGAGCACCCACACTTGCAGGACAACAATCTGTATGCCAACATGCCAGGGGCATCCTTGCTCATAGCTATACTACTGACTTTAGAAGAGCGCAGAAGGAGGAGGGCACGGAGGAGGGCACGGAGGAGGGCACGGAGGAGGGCACGGGAGAGGATATTCCGCACACGCATAGACATCTTTGGCATGAGTGATTCTGAGGTGTCTCGCATCTTCCGATTCACCCCTGCTGCCATCATGGAATTAACCACAACCCTGCAGGAGGACATCACCAGCCAAACACAATGCTCACATGCAGTGCAGCCACTGGTCAAGGTCCTGGCAACACTCCATTTCCTTGCCACTGGCTCTTTTCAAAGAACAAGTGGAGTGGTGGCTGGGATGTCACAATCCTCCATGAGCAGATGTGTTCACCAAGTTATCCCTGCAATCCTCAGACACATGACCAACCAAATCATCAAACCCACCCAGGAGGACCTGCGGCAGAAGGCAATGACAGATTTCTACAGAATTGACAGATTCCCACGCACCGTGGGGGCCATTGATTGCACACATGTGGCACACCAGCCCCCCCCCCCCCCGTGAGACAGAGCACATATACCACAATCAGAAGCATTGGCATTCCATCAACGTACAGGTGATAGTCGATGCCAAATGCCTCATATGGCACGTCCGTGCCAAACACCCCGGATCCAGCCATGACAGCTACATATACAATCAGAGCCCCATCACAATGGAATTCGAACAGAACATGTATGGGGACAGCTGGCTGGTTGGTGAGTGACATGGGTGGCAGGCATGACTGCCCCCCCCCCATGATGCACACATCACAAGGGGCACATGCACTACTAACATCCTCCTGTCTTTTCCCTTCCAGGTGACTCTGCATATGCACTGGGACAAGAGGAGTGGATACCCTGTGCTGCCAGATAAGTGTAAATGATAGCAGCTAACACAACTTTTTCAAAAAAGCAAAAAAACAAAGTGTAGTGCTGAAATGACTGGGTGAAAATCAATTACCATACAATATATATTACAACATGTAAACAGTGAAAAATAAATGTGCATATAAGTCCTTCTAATGAAAGAAACAGCTATTGTGCCTGTCTGGCACGTAGTGCGAGTGGACAATTGCACCAGAAAATCCTGGTAGTCCTAAAAAAGTTTGTCTGGTGATTGAATCAAGTGAGTGAGTAACTGAACGTAAAAATGTGTGACTTCTTCAACGTGACGATCCCACCACCTAAAGAATTGCAGGCTTACCAGAACGTGTTGACCAATGGTGACATATGCACAAGAGGTCAAACAAGGCTTTGAATGACAGATGTCATGAACAGTCCTCAGCAGGAATCATGCGCCCGATCAGTCAGGATGTCTTGCAATGGGATAGGATAGGCTGGAAACTGTACTTATTTTGAAATCACCATTGGTAGGCTCGATATGTTAAAAGTGCATGTAGAAAAGAAAAGAGGGTGACCACATAGCGTAATTCCGTTTAACTAAAATTAGGTATTTATTCACAGCTAACAAACTCACATTTGGCTGGATTGAAAAGGTCCTTGCAAGTGAAATTAGGCGACAGTGGAGTCCTCCCGACGCTTTTCGTGGTCAAAGCACATCGTCTGGGGTGTCACTCCACTGTAGCCCACTCCAATTTATATACAGTCCATACAAACATATCCAATCAGTGAAGATCTGACTCACCTCAGACTGTCAGCAATCAAGCAACACTTCCCCCTGTCCAAGATGGCGCCGCGGCTTGCACTCCAAGCCTCGATATGGAAAAAAAACAATCCTGCAACATGTAGGCAGGAAGTGAAAGAAGCACTTCCTGGTATTAGCTGGTATAGTCTGAAGGCTGAGTGTTGTAAATACTACATGAATATGGGGACTGACACACTATTTCTATCTGAAGTTGCTATATATATTGTAATAGGTCTGGCAATATAATTAGAGTGGTGGAGTAGTTGAGGCTTAGACGATCAAATCAATTCCCGGGATCTCTGAGTGACTATGGCGCATAGACGTAAATCACGCATGCGCGCAAACCGCGCCTCGTTCTCAGAGAAACCATTCGCAATAGGTCAAATCCTCCTTTGGGGAAAAGGGTGTGTTTATCGCTATGCTAGGTCTGATTAACCCCATATGGATGCAACCACCGTCCATCAGACAGCAAATGCATTGAAATCGTCTTGCCTCTTCATAAACAGTACCGAGGTATATGGACTGACTACGCCTATCAGGCAGCTAAATGAAATATGTTAAAAGAAGGATATTATATATTAAAAGGTGGATTGTCACCCTGATCAAAAAAGGAAAATTGAAGCTTTCCTTCAATATCAAATGGGGACTGGCCAAAAATGTATAAAATGATTAAAATGAGTTAAAAATTATATATAGTACGTGCCACGTGCTTCTCTATATAAATGGAATAAGCAAGTGGTTGAAATGGCACGAAACTAAAAATGTGTATGGAATAATATACAATATATTGCAAATACAATATATATGAACATTTAACTAAAAAAACACTGCCTCACGTCTATTGTGAGTCAGATCTCCACATACAATAGCATAAGGTAACATATATAACCGTTAATCGACATTAATGAGTTTATGTCCCATTCGACGTTGAGTCCTAATGGGGTATGAGTCTGAAGTTCATATATCCAGAAAGTCTCTAAACGAGAGACCCACCGAGTCATGGCTCCACCTCTCCATGGGGGAGTGTATTTCTCAATAACAACAAACTGAGTCCCCTTTGGATTTTTATGGTGGTGTTGTTTGTAATGTCGAGGGACAGGGTGTTTGGTGTCACCACCTATTATGAGTGCAATATGTTCACTCACTCTGATAGAAAAATTGCGGATGGTGCGACCGACATACTGCATGCCGCAGGGACACGTTAATAAGTACACAATGTACTTAGTCGCACAAGTGCAGAATGTTTTTATAGTGTACTGCTTACTAGTGACCGTGGATGAAAATCCCAATTTTTTTTCGTGTGGTCAAGGCATTAAATTGGCACACTTTGCATTTCCTGCAGGGGTAAAAGCCGACTAAATTATGAAAAAAAGAGGGTTTGACAGGAGGGTTGATGATGTTTGGGGCGATTTTGTTCTGTAAAGAAGGTACTTCTTTAAAAACGACTCTGGCCTGTTCGGGCAGTAGGGAACCCAAAACTTTGTCACCTTTGAGGATGTTCCAATGTTTGTTAAAGATGTTCCTAATTTGCTTATATTGACTAGAATAAGAGGTCAGCATAGCAAATTTAAAACTGTCGTCAGCGGGACGTTTAGGTTTAACAGATATAAGTGACTTCCTGTCCAATGAAAGAACTCGCTGTAATTCCAAGTCAACATCGTTGATGAAATATGCCTTTTCTACGAACCTTGATTTTAAAATCTCGGCTTGTGCAAGATAGGTGTTGTTATCCGTGCAGTTCCGGCAGAGCCTCAGAAATTGGCTGTGCGGAACTGAACGGAGCCAGGATGGATGATGGCAGCTCCCCATAGGTATATAGCCATTACGATCAGTCGGTTTGAAATAAGTTTGGAAATGGAACTTCCCATCAACTATACTTATCTCAAGATCCAAAAAATGAATCTTGGTGGGACTGGACTCGTATGTTAGGGAGATGCCCCTATCATTGGTATTCAGAGAATCAAAAAAGTTTTTTAGTGATTCAGAGCTGCCATTCCACAGGAGGAGGATGTCGTCTATGTACCTGGCCCATAGACCCAGAGACGGGACTGACTGGGCATAGACGACATCCTCCTCCCACTTGGCCATAAAAAGATTCGCTAGACTGGGTGCGAATTTCGCACCCATCGCTACTCCTTTTGATTGCAAAAAATAGCGTTGGTCGAACCAGAAATAGCTATGTTTAGTAGCGAAATCTAGAAGTTCAATAATGTAGTCGCTTTGAAACGAAGCGAGAGAATGTTCATTCTTTAAAAAATACTGAACAGCTTCTATACCTAGATGTTGAGGAATACAAGTGTATAAAGAGGCCACATCTGCCGTGACCATAATACAACCCTCTCGCACCTCTAAACCTTCTAAGAGGCGGATAGTATCCCCTGTATCCTTGATGTATGAAGGAGTCCGTCTAACCAGGGGCTGTAGATAGAAATCTATCTATTCTATCTACAGCCCCTGGTTAGACGGGCGCGGTCGCCGCCGGGCACGCGCGCTCGTTCGTTACAGAGCGGGGAACGGGAGCTATGTGTGTAAACACATAGCTCTCGTTCCTGTCAGCAGGGGAAATGCTGATCTTTTGTTCATACAATGTATGGACAGAAGATCAGTGATTCCCCCTAGTGAGGCCACCCCCCATACAGTTAGAACACACCAGGAACACACTTAACCCCTTCCCTGCCCCCTAGTGTTAACCCCTTCACTGCCAATGGCATTTTTATAGTAATCCAATGCATTTTTATAGCATTGATCGCTATAAAAAATGCCAATGGTCCCAAAAATGTGTAAAAATTGTCCGATGTGTCCGCCATAATGTCTCGGTGCTGAAAAAAAACGCTGATCGCCGCCATTACTAGTAAAAAAAAAATATTAATAAAAATGCCATAAAACTACCCCCTTTTTTGTAAACGCTATAAATTTTGCGCAAACCAATCAATAAACGCTAATTGCGATTTTTTTTTACGAAAAATATGTAGAAGCATACGTATCGGCCTAAACTGAGGAAAAAAATGTTTTTTTAGATATTTTTTGGGGATATTTATTATAGCAAAATGTAAAAAATATTGAATTTTTTTCAAAATAGTGGCTCTATTTTTGTTTATAGCGCAAAAAACAAAAACCGCAGAGATGATCAAATACCACCAAAAGAAAGCTCTATTTGTGGGAAAAAAGGACGCCAATTTTGTTTGGGAGCCACATCGCACGACCGCGCAATTGTCAGTAAAGCGACGCAGTGCCGAATCACAAAAAGTGCTCTGGTCAGGAAGGGGGTAAATCCTTCCGGGGCTGAAGTGGTTAAATCATATGGTACAGGACAAAAGACTTTCATTCATAGACTACAGGTTATATGCAGTTACCTTACGGTGATTTGACACTGTCAAAAAAACTTGCTGGGGCATCCCCAAAGCACCCCATATAACTCTGCCAACTCCACGAGACTCCAGTATTTTGCTAGTGTCCTTAGGCGATTGACCTATTCTCTCCTAAATAATTATTTTTCTTCTCTTAACATTAAATATTCTCTCTGAAACATCTATTAAAATCTAACTGCTTACAGCTGAATTCTGCTGTAGGAAGATACTCTAAGCAGCCGTCCTATAAATAACGAATAAAACATCAAAGGTACTGCTCCAGATTCTGATTGTTCCTATCGGTCTGAACATTAGACCAAGGATAAAAAATAAAGGACAGATTATCGTAACACCTAACACTCAGCAAAAGCTTTTCCAGAATTTCAAAGTAAACTAAACTCCTCTGTTTGACACTACACCTTCAGAGACTCCATGTAGTTGAAAGACTGCCAGCTGGAGGTGACGTTACGCACATGCACAATGGCACCAAAAAACACCATCTTGGAAATTCCACCCCAAACCAAAGCTTGGAGTGAATAGACCACAAGACATCAGATCATCCGGAGGCCCCTGGTGGTAAAAATGGGTACCATGATCATGGACATTGTGCAGAGAAGGTCAAAGGTACCTAATGATGGAGAGCAAGGTCACCTAAATGATCCAGATGAAGATGATAAAATTCCAGGAGTGAAACCGCTCCATTATCTGATTTCTTTCCTACTATAGTATGTCTGAAATCTTTGGAAAACTCTCTACACTTCTGGAGCATTTGGCTTCCAGAAACCCAAAACACAACACATTCTCTATTCTCCATGAATCAATATTTAATATCAATATATATCTGCCTTTGAGGACCCTGCTCTCTTAGAGCAATTACAGCTGATGCCACCAGCATTGTTGTTTTGTGTCGACACTCTAGAAAATATGATTCATTAAGTCTCTAGAATGTCCCTTATCTATGTGCACACATGCAGGATTTTATAACTAAAAGCTTGTAAAAAACAGCTTTTTTATTCATTCCTTGATAAACTGACCAAAGACGTCACTGGGGGAAAGGTGTTTTTCACCACAAGAAAAAAAGCCTAAATCTCCTAGGGCTACTAATTCTCAGTGACAAAATTCCTTTCACTTTCCTTAAACATTTACTTCCAAACCAAAGTTTAGCATCTCTGTTTGTCATAAGCCCTGTACTAAAGGTCTACCAAGTCTGCCCTAAGTCTTTCCTTACAACGAAAGGCTGCCCGCCCTCTTAGGAGTGGGGGACTATCTGTTGGCATTTGCACCAGTCTGCACCAACTTTGGGAGTGGTTTTGAGAGTGGTTGTACCAGTTCTTCTAGAAGAATCGTTTCAAGGTTTATATACAAGCCTATTCAAAGTGCCCAAACCAATTGAGGTACTCACCCAATACTGCACTTAAAACCTCTAAACAAAATTTTTTTTGTACCAAAATTCCAGATGGAATAAAAAAGATATTGGCATAAGTAGACATGTGAAATATCTATCTACTGTGGTAGTGGGACCCTGTGTGACCCTAAAGACTGTTGGTTTATGCCAGATTTTGTAGAGAAAGACACGCTAATTGCACAGCTGTGCGCTGGGCTATTTAGTTCTGACCTGACTATGGCTCAGGCCCCCACCCAACAAACAGGAAGCCTGTGCCTTTTAGTCAGGTGGACTCCCATTCTTCTGAGAGGAGTCAGAGGCTGCATGGGTGCAGCCAGAGCATGCATTTCTTCAGGAGGCAGGTGTCATTGGTGATTGAGCAGCAAGGCGCTGATCAGGAGTAAGCTTAACTCTAGGAAACTCTGTTTGTTCTGAGGAGCAGACCTACGGACTAGGTTAAAGGTCTGAAACAGACGGATGGCAAGAATGAAAGCCAGGAGGCTAAAGTATTGAGTATGCAAGATACAGTAATGGTAGAACCCCCTGTGAGGGCTACTGATGTATTTGTGAACTCTTTGTGCTTTTTAAAAGTGGGCTACCAGGCCCTTAAAAATTCAGTTCTGGACTGGCGTACTCACTGGAAAACGCACCTACCACTGGAGTCTGATCACCCCAATCTTACACTAGACATCACTATCTTTCTCTCACATCAACAATCTCTGCATTTTGCTTTGGAAGACCAACACTTTCAATTAGTAGCTCTTCTATTCAGGCTGTAAAAAAGAAACAAGATTGCGCTAAAAATATAAATGAAATAGAGTCCATAAGACAATATATTCAAGTGAACGTTGATTAGATGTGGGGAGGCGGCGTCCTGACGTCACCGCGCTTTTCTCTACCCGGATACGGGCTGTATGTTCTAAGCCGGCCGGCTTGTTTTAAACGCTCTACAAATCCAACTATATTGTAAGTGCATCTCTGTTTATTTTTGCTTTTATATTAAATGAGGATTTACACTATGTGAGCCCCTTATTTTTTATGTACACTTGGATCGATCGTTTTGGGAGTGCTATTCACCTATAAGGAAACTGACCATCCCAGCCATCCTCGATCTCAGTCTCTTACCACGCTTTATATGATCTCCTCTAACCAGGGATCATTTTCATCTGGTAAGAGTATATATACCATTGTGGTGGAGGTTCTCATCTCTCTGGCACTGCTTTAGTGTGAAATTGCTTTGCACCTGGTGGAGATTGTCTTCAATTTGTTTTGGTGGATTGTGTGTTTTTTTGTGATTTTCATCTACCTGAATACACTATTCACGGACCTCATCTAATCAACGTTCACTTGAATATATTGTCTTATGGACTCTATTTCATTTATATTTTTAGCGCGATCTTGTTTCTTTTTTACATTCTGTTTGATGTGGTATAACATCTTTTTGACCGCTGCTTTCACCGTTTATATTTAACAAGCGCAATTTTTATTTTTTACCTTCTATTCAGGCTGCACTCTGAGTGTTTACAAAAGTTATTTTCCCACTTCTGGCTCTTCATGGGGCATTCATGTCACAGGTTTCCCACACAACCATAGAACTGAATAACACCCCAAGATAAAGTAGCTTCACTAAGGTTTCACACAGGGAATCTCAGGTCAAAATGGCACCACAAGGTTTGCTTCTGCATGATGGTTCTGATGGTCTTGATGGTAGCCTCCTTTGAGGCAGTTCCTTTTGCCCATTTTCTCTCCAGACCTCTGCAAACCAACATACTTTCATTGGAAAAAAGCAAATCCAGTCATTGGATGGCACAATGGTTCTGTACAGCCAGATAAAGCTCTACCTGAACTGGTGGATCTCCAATCCTGCCCTGTACTTAGGAAACTATTTTCTTCACATGCCCTGGGGACAATGAATTCCAGCCTTACAGGCTTGGACTGCATTTAAAACTCCCTGATTGTTCATGGGACCTGGAAAATCGGATCTCTTTTTTGCAAGGTTACCCAGTCAGGGTACAGCCACATAACGTTATAGTAGTGGCCTAAATAAACCACCAGGGGGAACCATAAGCCAGCCTGCCCTAAGAGAAAAATGTGATACTCTCCTGGGAAGAAACTCACATTTCATCTTACTCAGCCATCCACATCCCTGCAATGACTAACACATGAATCGGATCTGGCATTTAACCCTTTACAATCAAATCAGGCCTTACACTCCTCTATGGCAGCCTGTGTTGGACATAACATTAAAATAAATGCTTCTCTCTCTCCAGTCCTCACTACTGAGGGGTCTTTCCTCACTTATAAGCATATTTTCCTCAGAAATACACAACATGATGCCTTAAACAACTTAGTGGATGCATACAATGAAGTTAAAGACAAATTCTGGCTTAAAGCCAAGTGGGGGAAAGGTCCCGCCGCTACAATGTCAAGCTATGGGGAATTTCTAGAATCTGTGTCACCTAATAACCTCACTAAATTTGCTTTGTGTTTTATGCAGGCTATTTTACCTGACCCCACACCACTTGAGATTAAATTGACTAAATCCACCAGATAGCCAAACCACCCCACTTGGCAATGTCGGTGCCCAGAGATGTACTCAAGCGGGTAAATTTTTTCCTCGTAAAAGAGAAACTTCTGGCTGCCACCAGAACTATGGCATCTCTTCCTGCTCCATTTGAGGATGTCCAGCTTTACCTGGATCTATACAATCTCCCCCTCCAACTGAGAAGACAGCTTAACTCTGTCACTAAAGTGTTACATAACCACAAGATACAATTTAGATGGTGCTATCCTACAACCCTATTGATCACCAAAAACTAGGGCTGTGGAAATTAACTATTAATTCCTCGATTAATCGTTATTTTTTTTTGATCGATCAAAATTCTTTTGATTGGGACTCACCTCTCGGCCGGCTTCAGGGTCTTCAGGGAGTTCTGTCGGAGATCCGGTGACGTTACGGACACCGGCAGGGCTTGCCGTGTCCATCTGAAGTGCTCCTTTGCTGTACCTTCATATCTGCATGCTGGCGGGACCTTACTATCTGCCACACGCAAGGGCTGTTACACTTCCCTCTATCACTTCTCTCTATCAACCTAGGATTCTACAGCTATCCACTGGGAGTTGTGATAGTTCCCTTCACGGGACATCTACATGCCTACGGACTGATGTTAACGCCTCCTCATCTGGATTTAGCAGTAGTATCGTTGGACACTGCTTTTGCTACCGTTTGGTATTACTCGCACCGTTTTTACAGTTTATGTAGCAACATTGGGCCAGATTCTCTAAGAAAATCGCCGACGTAGCGTAAGCCATTTACACTACACCGCCGCATCGTGCTAGAGCAAGTGCCGTATTCTCTAACCATTTGCTCCGTAGTTTGCATTGGCGTAGCGAAAATGGCCCAGCGTAAGCCCGCGTAATTCAAATGGGGCGGCTTGTATTTAAATTAAGCGCGCCCCCGCGTCGAACGAACTGCGCATGCGCCGGCCGGGGAAAAAGCCCAGTGCACATGCTCCAGCTCACGTCGGAAAGCGTCGTTGAAACCGACGTCAAAACGGCGTGATCGTCACTACGCAATGCCCCTATTCGCGAACGGGTTAGTAAAACAACGTAAGCGATGGAAAAAGCCGACGCTGACCCGACGCCATACTTAACATGGCATCCGACGGCACCCGACGGCATCCGACGGAACTTCGTAAGGTTACTCCTCATAGAAGCAGGGGTAGCCTTACGAGTTCGTAAACGACGTACGCGACGACGGGGCGGCGTAAAAGCGATCGGGAATCGGCGTACTAGCCTCATTTGCATATAAAAATGAGAAAACAACGTAAAGGCCACCTAGTGGCCGGAGTTGTCATTACAACTACGATCCGCAAGTGTAATGGTATTACACTTGTCGGATGTTGAAGCGTATCTATGCCAAAGTGATGCTAAGCATCACTCGCATAGATACGAGGCAAAAAAAACGGTGATACAACGGGGTATCTGAGATACTCAGTCGTAACGCCGCTGAGAATCTGGCCCATTGATTTTATCTCCAGTGCAATATTTATTTTGTTACCTACTTGAAGACTATGGGCCAGATTCAGGAAGATGGGCGCTTCTTTATGGTGGAGTAACGTTTCTCATTTACGTTACTCCGCCAAAACTTTAGGAGCAAGTACTGTTATTCACAAAGCACTTGCTCCTAAAGTTGCGGCGGCGTAGCGAAAATGAGCCGGCGGAATTCAAATTGGGCCGGTAGGGGGCGTGTATTATCATAACTAGGCGCGATCCCGCGGCGAACGCACTGCGCATGCGTCGACTGTCAGTGCGCATGCTCCAAATTCTGTCAGTGAACGTCAATGACGTCAATCCCCATTCACGGACGTTTTACGCAAACGGCTCGAATTTTTTTTTTTCGAACGCAATGACGACGGCCATACTTAACAAAGGATACTCCACTAGGGGGCTGCTTTATCTTTACGCCGCGTATCTCCTACGGAAACGTCGGAGAGTCTCCTACGGAAATGTCGGAAAGTCACTGCGTCGGGCCCGAATACGGGCCCGAATTGCCGATTCTAGCTGATTAACATATTCTCGGCGTTAATCAGCGGGAACGCCCCCCAGCGCCATTTTTAAAATTGCAGTTCCGATACGACGGCGAAATACAATTACGCCGCTCGTATAGGAACTCCAACCCGGCGTTTCTTGTTTTCTGCTTACTGAAAACAGAAACGCCGGCTCAAAGTGAGAGTTAGGCTGGAGTATCACTGAATCTGGCCCTATAAAAGTTTTAATGCTATTCCCATCCAGCTCTGCCTTTGTGTGTTTTTTGTGTCCTGCTATCAATTTTTCCAGTGTTGGTAGCTGCACTGGGAATCAGCCTGCAAGGAGATCAGCTAAAAGTAGTTGGATCTGTATGTGCGTTATAATTATAATTAATAAAAATTAGTAGATTAAATCGATTTAAAAAAATCTATTAATCGAACACAAAAATTTTAATCACTAACAGCCCTACCAAAAACAGCTCCTCTCACACTGTCACCACTTTTACAGGAGGGTTGAAAATCCTTTACACATGGGGTATCATCTTGGAGCCAACTTAAGAATCAAACACTCTTCCTGCACTGAGATGTTCACAATTGGGCTAACAGCAACACTAGTTTACCTCTAACCAGACCAAAGCTCCAAACATGTTGTTCTTAACTAACTTTTCCCCCACAGCGGATCTGCTGCAAGCAGCTTGTTTGCTCTGACACATTGACATACCACATAAGAGCAGCTTCAAAAGTGCTCACTTGTTACTTTGAATTACTTGTTAATCTCTTTTTTTTTGCTCTAGCTTTCCAGTTTTGAACATGAAGATAAATGGACATTCCAGAATACACATTTTTACAAAGACCTCTACAGCATAGCAGTTGGGGTACTTTCTTCTGTTCAAGCTTAACTGGGAGTGCTTAAGACACTTATTACCACACGCTACCTACCAACATCCTATCAATTAACACTAACGGGCTCAACCACCCCACTAAACGTCATTCTCTGTGGAAGAATGCCTAAGCCCATAACTGCAACATATTATCCAAGAGACACATTTTTCTGATCATGCCACCCCTACTTGTTTCAACAAACACTACCCATTTATCTTTTAAGCCTCCTCCTTCTCCAAGAAGTGAGGAGTTTTGAGTGCCGTAAAAAGGCTTGGTTGCCTTTCAGCTACATCAAAAAGTTCTAGACCCTAATGACCTAATGACAGATTCATAATTCTCGGATGCATTGATCAGGGGGGTGGCGTCCCTGCGCCCTGCATTACGGGTCACCACTGACACTCAGACTAAGCATTCCATTAAAAGTACTGCTACATTCATGAACAGATTTCAGAGAACCATAGCTTTAAAAAAGGATATCATGGCGCTAATGGCAATTAACACATTACACTTGTGTAAATTGTGCATAATAGTTGCTGGGTGTTCACCCTAAGGCTGCCCAGTTAGTGTCTGTTCACACTCCTCTCTATGGCCCCCTTTCTTTCTCCTGCTGTCCTTGCTGTCTATTGCTGTAGCTACTACTGCAGCATCACCTTTCCTTTTTGCTTCTGTACCCTTATTAATTAAATCAAGTCTCCTTCTTCTCATCATACTGCCTTTTCTGTCTGCAATCTCTGTGAACAGTCCTTTATCTGTCACTCTGTATGTCTTCTTTCAGCATCATGCCATTGTTGATCAGTGTTACCCTAAAAGACATTGGCCCGGATTCACAAAGCACTTATGCCGACGTATCTCCAGATACGCCGCGTAAGTACAAATATGCACCGTCGTATCTGTGCGCCAAACCCACAAACTTAGATACGCTTAAAAACTGACTTCATCCCACCGACGTAACTTGCCTACGTCGGCGTAGAGTGGGCGCATATTTACGCTGGACGCATGTGGCTTTCCCATTGATTTTCTATTCAAATATGCAAATGAGGGAGATACGCAGATTCACGAACATACTTGAGCCCGGCGCATGATTTAAGCGGTTTGTGTAAGTTTTACTTTCGGCGTGAAGTTATTCCCTATAGATGAGGCGCAACACATGCAAAGGTATGGACCAGGGAACACATGCCTACATATTGTACGTTGGACGTCTGTGAATATGGGCCGATGTGGGTCTGGCTGGGCGTGGATTTTAAGGGGGAAAGAACTTTGTCCATATGTTGATGAGGACAAGGACCCTTTCCCCACAAACCCCTCCTGATGATAGGGGGACAATTGTAATCTGAAAGCCCCCTTTAACAATAAGAGGGCACCCAGATACCATCCCCCATGTTAATGAATAAGAGGTACATAGTATCCCTACTCATTCATAAAATAAATCTAAAGGGTAAATTAAAACAAAGAAAGACATTTTTCACAAATCCTATAATAAAAAAATTCCCCATAATGTTCATCTACCATTAATCACATCACCCAGCGATGTACAGGGTGGGCCATTTATATGGATACACCTTAATAAAATGGGAATGGTTGGTGATATTAACTTTCTGTTTGTGGCATATTAGTATATGTGAGGGGGGAAACTTTTCAAGATGGGTGGTGACCATGGTGGCCATTTTTAAGTCGGCCATTTTGAATCCAACTTTTGTTTTTTCAATAGGAGGAGGGTCATGTGACACATCAAACTTATTGGGAATTTCACAAGAGAAATAATGGTGTGCTTGGTTTTAACATAACTTTATTCTTTCATGAGTTATTTACAAGTTTCTGACCACTTATAAAATGTGTTCAATGTGCTGCCCATTGTGTTGGATTGTCAATGCAACCCTCTTCTCCCACTCTTCACACACTGATAGCAACATTGCATTGAAATCTGCAAAAATCTGCAATGACACGGTTACTGCGTTCTCTTTGTTTACAGCCATTGACATGTCGCTGAGGTTAACACGTGCGGAGCGGATAGAAATTGTGTTGATGTCTGGTGAACGCAGTAACCGCGTCATTGCAGCAGATTTCAATGTGGTGTTGCTATCAGTGCTGTGAAGAGTGGGAGAAGAAATTCCCAATAAGTTTGATGTGTCACATGACCCTCTTCCTATTGAAAAAACAAAAGTTAGATTCAAAATGGACGACTTCAAAATGGCTGCCATGGTCACCACCCATCTTGAAAAGTTTCCCCCCTCACATATACTAATGTGCCACAACCAGGAAGTTAATATCACCAACCATTCCTATTTTATTAAGGTGTATCCATATAAATGGCCCATCCTGTATATCCATCTCCATAATGATGGGTGACGTCTGTCAACCGACTGAAAGAAAAAAATGCCACCTTTAGAAACATGTCTATAACTTCCCTAACACTGAATGATAGGTCCTCACAATGGGGGTGATTTACTATTGAAGCTGCGCTGCGCCGGTTCATGCCTTAATTAGTGCGCTGGCTGAAGCCTTAATTAGGCTCACGAACCGGCCGCAGCAGCAGCGCGATGCAATTGATAAGCACGGAGCTTCCTGGTGAAGGGGGCGGCGGCGGAAGACGGCGACACAGCGACGAGAAGCCCTGGCCCCCGCGGAAGAGCCAGGCAGAAGAGGCTATCGAGAGCCCCCCCCGGCAGAAAACTACGAAGCCCGCGGCCCTCCCCCATAGGCAGGAAGCTTCATGGTGAAGGGGGCCGCGGCGGAAGACGACTAGAAAACCGGGGTGGGATGTGCGACCCTCACCCCGGCGAAAACTTCGAAGCCCGCTGCCCTCCCCCACAAGCACGGAGCTTCGTGGTGAAGGGGGCGGCGGCGGAAGACTGCGGCGGCGAAGACCGGGGTGGGTTGGCGGAAGACCCCCGGAGCTGGCTAATAAATTATTTTATTCTTGTGTGGTTTATTTGTGTTTACACTTTTTCCACCAGGTGAATGGGTAGGGGTACCATGTACCCCATACTCATTCACATAGGGTGGGGGGCTGGAATCTGGGGGCCACCTTATTAAAGGGGCTCCCAGATTCTGATTGGCTCCCGCCCGCATACCCCGACAACCAATGGCCAGGGTTGTCGGGAAGAGGCTCTTGTCCCTTTCGACATGGGGACAAGAGTGCTTTGGGGTGGGGGGGGGGCAGTTCCCCCCTCCCTCAAAGCACACACTCCCCCATGTCGAGGGCATGTGGTCTGGTACGGCTCAGGAGGGGGGGGGGCGCTTGCTCGTCCCCACCCCCATTCCTGTCCGGCCAGACTGCGTGCCTGGGATAAGGCTTGGTACGGATCTGGGGGGGAACCCCACCCCTCACATTCCGGACCAAAGCCGAAGAGCCTATTATACCCCTGGGGGGGAACTCGCGCCGGTTTCAAATTTGAAATTTGGCGCGGAGTTCCCCTTCAGAGTCGGCGCAGCCCGAGAACAGCTCGGAGATTGCCGTGCGCCGTTTCACGCAGTGCAAACACTGCTACGCCGCTTGGTATTTACCAAGATTTTCTCGGCATACTGACAAGGCACACGGCATTCCCTGAAATCTCCCTCTGCGCATGCCCAGTATGCAAATGAACCTTCCGAGGTTCTGGCGTACTTTGCAAGCGCACGGGGATCGTTTCTCAAAAGTCACTTTCGCTTTCAATTCGGCCCGCCACACACATTCAAACACATGTCACTACACTTCCCCTGCATCACCCCCCTCCCTCCCCTCATAAACTCCCGCCCGAATCCCCGATGTTTACAGAACTAAATGCCGTACGCCAGCTCTGTACTGGCGTGCTGTGCGCCCTCTCCTGGGCGCATTAGGCAGTTTAGTAAATGAAGAAATACACTGCACTGGCAGTGTATCTCTTTTGTAAATGTCAAAAACGGTTTTACTCCTGCTTGTGCACCATGAGTCATGGCGCACAGGCTTGGTAAATCAGCCCCAATGTTCCTTGTACTGTAAATGTCAATGCTTTAGAACAGTGCTTATCAACCTCAGTCCTCAAATACCCCCAACAGGCAATTTTTGCTGGTTTTCCTTGATCTTGCACAGGTGCTTTAAATCAGAGTCAATTGCTTGGTATTTTAGACAGCTATTTTACCTAAGAGAAATTCAGAAAACATGGCCTGGTGGGGGTACTTGAGGACTGAAGTTGAGAACGCTGCTTTAGAAAAATCATTGCTCCTGGACAAATTCAGTTTTAAAAAAAATGTTGTTGATTGATTTATTTTCTAAAGGGCAATGCAGGCCCCTCATGCTATTTTGGACAACACTCTGCCTTTTAGCTCAGAAAATAGATTTGGAATAATTGCGACCCTTGATTTGGAAGTTTTCTCCCTCCCTTTGTATCCTACTATACCTTGATTGGTTGTATATTTCCATAGCTACTTGTTTATACATACATGATAATATAATATATGGAAATGTTATGTATTTTTTTGTTTTTATACAGTGAGATCTGTTTTTCTCAAACTACCCCTATGTATGTCCTGATGAAGTGAACCAGCAAAACTCGTTGACGCACATGGGCTCACTCATTTGAAATGGTGCAACAACTCACTTTTATAGGCAAGAACTTACTTTGGTGTGTTTTGTCCATGTTGTGTACATTTTACACATATATAAAAATATGGTTTTCAAGCTCCAAGTGTTTGCTTTTTGCAAATCTTTTTTTATTGCATTGTGTAAATAAAGTTTATATATTTTTTTTTATATTTCATGTGGTCTGCTTTGCCTCTAAAGTTCGAACCTTTAAGGCCCCGTACACACGAGCAAATTAATCTGATCAAATCGGTCTGACAGACCGATTTGGTCAGATTTGTCTGCTGGCTGTTTTGGTTTGATCACTGTACACACAATCAAACCAAAATCCCCGCCGGCAGACAGCGCGGTGACGTGGCGGTGACGTTGACGCCGCCACGTCACCGCACCAGGTAGTAAAACATTTCCGCGCATGCGTCGAATCCATTCGACGCATGTGCGGGCAGATATGTCTGCTGGTTAGTGTACTAACCAGTAAACATATATGGGTCCGACAGGCTCCCAGCAGACAGATTTTTACGCAGGCTTTAAAATCTGTCTGCTGGACAAATCCGTCTGCTCGCCCGTACACACGATCAAATCTGTCTGCTGAGACGGTCAATCAATATCAGTATATATGTTCCTCTAGGGCAGTGGTTCTCAACCTTTCTAGTGTTGTAACCCCTTAAAAATGTTTCCCAAGTTGTGGGGACCCCTAACAGTAAAATTATTTTTGTAGCATGAGTTGTCATCACCCAAGGCAAGACAAGTAATGTGCGCCCCTAACCCACAGCCATTTAGCACTCCCTGAGGCCCTTTCCACGTGTACAGTATTAAAACCCCTTATGGTACATTTTAGGTGGTACCACTCTTTCTGTTTGGTCTCCTTTCTTTCCCTTTTATCTTTCTCTATCCTATTTTTCCCCATCCCTCTCTCTTGCTGTTTGTCTTGTTTTTTTCTCTTCCTTTCTTCTTTGTTGCTCCCCCTCTTTTCCTCTCCCTTCCATGTATTCTCTATTTGTACTCCTTATCTTACTGCTTGGTGGGGTAATGGGATGAGTGGCAGTGCTGGGGGGAAGTTCTGATCAGCCAACTTAGGTGCTCATAGTGAAGGTTATCTGCTGATCTATGAACTGTTGTGGGGACTTTTAATGGCAACTCTAATTACAGGTAGTGGTACTCACTGTGTCTCCGGCTTCACTGTGTCTCCAAATTTGTGGTGTCTTGTAGCAGTGACACCTATGCTGAAATTAGAAGATAGAGTCTCCTATAGCCCCTCCCACTTTACATTCCTCACCAGTCAGCTGACCTATAGCCTCTGCCCCCCAGCCATGCCATGAACTGAATAGGCAGCTGTAAAGAGGCTGAGTGGGCACCTGCCAGAACAGCCCAGCTGGGCGGCCACAGGCTCCAGAGACAGCCCTGCTGGGCAGCCACAAAAAGGCTGGGAGAGCGGTTTGGGATTCAGAATCCAGAATTCGGGGACCCCTGTCGTTACAAAAAGGGCTCTAGAGCCTTGGCCAGCTAGATTCTCTAAAACCAACTAATTCAAAATACCATATGAAAGCTTCAATCTCTTCTGAGGTAAATTAGAGGTAAATTAGACTTAAAGTAGCAATCTTGACAGGACAAGAGGTGCCCAGAGGCGATTAAGTTTGTATGTGCTGTGCTATATAAGTTTTTCACTCACTCACTCACAAGTGACTGGTGGTTGCTCTGGATTACTACATAAAGATAGGAAACCTCACTACCAGAAACACTCAACAGAAAAGAGAGCTGTCAAGGATGAATACAAAGATTTCTGCTCTTACAAAGCAGAAAGGGAGTGTCATAGAAGTTAGAGAGGTACTAAATCTTCCCTCCTTAAAGTATCAAAATAGCATTCGACCTCTAAGCCAAGAGGTCATTTTGATGGTGCCCATCTACCCTGTCCACTGGACATTTGAGTTCAAAATGAGTTCTATCCTTTTAAATTGAGTTACTCCATTGTATGATTCCAGTCACTCTCATGGAGGAATAGTTGATTTCAGTGCACCTCTGACACATATCTACACATCTCTATCCATTGCCAGTTCCAAAAGTTCTCTTGGTCTTGGGGTATCATTTCAATTTGAAAAATAGAGGAAAAGTTGCGCTACTAAAATGCTAAATTAAAAAGTGTAAAAGCAGCCTACATCAACGATAAGACAAATCGAAATAAACATACAAAAATAGAAAATGTGGCACTATAAAGACACACCCATTCCACACAAATGTGGGAGTATGTCTCTAAACCAAAATATATAAATTGTGATATACAATATATTGTGAAACATAAACATATAGGGCCAGATTCAGGTAGAGTTAGGCTGGAGTATCAGTGATACTCCAGCCTAACTGTCACTTTAAGCCGGCGTTTCTGTTTTCTGTAACCAGAAAACAAGAAACGCCAGGTTGGAGTTCCGATGCGAGCGGCGTAATTGAATTTCGCCATCGCATCGCAACTTTAATTTAAAAATGGCGCCGGGGGCGTTCCCGCTGATTAACGCCGAAAAAATAAGTTAATCAGCGGGAATCGGCAATTCACGATCGTATTCGGGCGCGACGCAGTGACTTTCCGACGTTTCCGTAAGCGATACGCGGCGTAAAGATAAAGCAGCCCCCTAGTGGAGTATCCTATGTTAAGTATAGCCGTCGTCATCGCGTCGAAAAAAAATAATTTGCGTCGCTTGCGTAAGACGTCCATGAATGGGGATTTGACGTCATTGACGTTCACTGACAGAATTTGGAGCATGCGCACTGGGATGCATTGACAGTCGACGCATGCGCAGTACGTTCGCCACGAGATCGCACTTAGTTTAAATAATACACGCCCCGTACCCGCCCAATTTGAATTCCGCCGGCTCATTTACGATACGCTGCCGCAACTTTAGGAGCAAGTGCTTCATGAATAACAGCACTTGCTCCTAAAATTTCGCCAGAGTAACGTAAATGAGAAACGTTACTCCAGATTAAAGATGCTCCCATCTACCTGAATCTGGCCCATAGTAATGAATGTGGTAGATACACCTCAAAAAACAGTCCTATGAAAGACCGTATGTGGTGAAGGTGGGACACCTTAAAGCCTACAAAGACCTAAAATAAGTCCAGGTGATATAAGCAATGTAATACTAAAAAGAGTCCGGTGAGGGCATTCATGGTGGGAGCTGACAATCCAATGGAGGAGAGCAGAGGATCAAACATACATTCCAGGGTAATCAGGAGAATTAGACACTATTACCGGATTCGTGGACACACTGACCGGTGGTAGTATGTCAAATGGGCAAAAGATAGATCATCAGCCTGGTATGGTTCATGTACAGTAAGACACATCCGGTGGCATCTACAGGAATCCCAAAATTCTGCCCCAGTTGAAGAGCCCTATAGCTCGAAACATGTAGGGTACATGGCCTGCAGCTACATATCCATTCACCACGCTTTATTTATGTGATCACCTGTACCTGCTCTCTCATCTGGCTTGTACTTTGTACATTATTTTAATTATTTTTATGGTTTTGTTATATACCTGCTTTTACTATTAAAGCCGCTATACACTATCATTTGGGTTTTAACCGCACTATGTGGAGCCTCCCTTTATTTTTTCCATGTGCTTCCATATGACTTCAAACTTCATGAGGAACTTCACCGCTATCCTGGAAGGGTGAGACCAAAGAATTTTGGGATTCCTGTAGATGCCACCGGATGTGTCTTACATGAACCATACCAGGCTGATGATCTATCTTTTGCCCATTTGACATACTACCTCCGGTCAGTGTGTCCACCGAATCCGGTAAGAGTGTCTAATTCTCCTGATTACCCTGGAATGTATGTTTGATCCTCTGCTCTCCTCCATTGGATTGTCAGCTCCCACCGTGAATGCCCTCACCGGACTCTTTTTAGTATTACATTGCTTATATCACCTGGACTTATTTTAGGTCTTTGTAGGCTCTACAGGCCCTATGAAAGACCACATACGGTCTTTCATAGGACTGTTTTTTGAGGTGTATCTACCACATTCATTACTATATGTTTATGTTTCACAATATATTGTATATCACAATTTATATATTTTGGTTTAGAGACATACTCCCACATTTGTGTGGAATTGGTGTGTCTTTATAGTGCCACATTTTCTATTTTTGTATAATTTCAATTTGTTTGTCTTTCATTTGGAATTTCTACGACTCTGTGGACTTTCACAAAAAGTGATACTCCCCTTATTGTGTTTTTAGAGCAAAAAGGCTCTAGGCCTCAGGACACTCTGTACAGTTACTAAAGAAAATCATAAGCATCTAAAACAAGGTCCAGCCAGTTATGTGCTCTCAGTGGATGCATGAATCTGAGATCCTGAGCCTTCTTCCTCTACAATCCCTATGGTCAGATGGACAGTACAGGGAGAGTGGAGTTTCCTAGTTTCCATTTTGGTATTAAATATACTAGAGATCAGGGCAACCCTTGTTGCTCTACAGTCCTTTTCTCACCTACACCAATAAAGGATATTCCATCTGTGGATAGACAACAAAACAGTGATGGCTTACATACATATACAGGAAGAGACCCACAGCAGATCTACATTAAAAGAGCACTAATCATTATAGAATATCTCTGGCTGTTCTTATAACAGTGGAATTTCATCTAGATCAACATAGTTGAATAGATCGTCTGTTAGCAGTTATCTCCCTAGTTGTGTGATAATTCAATCCCATTGATATACCAGGAAAATGAAAAATGATATACTCTCCTGCTGGTATTTTCCTTTTCTGGAACATCTTCATGGCAGTCCAAGTTTCTCTTCCATGTCATGGCTTGTTGATGTTATTATCAATATTTATATACATAATAATATCTTTATACAGTATATTATTATATAGGGTGTATATAGCGCCAACAGTTTTCACAGTACTTTATTTACCTAAATGACCAGGTAGCATAGCTGAGGCAAATTTATAAAAAAAAAGTATCCTATGGAGTTAAGGGGAAGAGCATTAACCTGTTGTGTGCTGCCACAAAGATCCACCAGAAAAGGAAAATTCTGAAAGGTAAGTATACTATTTTAAATTATTGTTAATGGTTAGGTACAATTAAAATGATTTAAATACAATTTGTCTGAAGAGGTATAAAATATGAAGGATTCTTAGCACTCCTTTCAAGTTTTCGTATGACTTTAAGCTGTGGCAAATGCATCTGTAGAGCGCTTCAGAATCCTCTCTAAATAGGTAACAGAGCTTATGTTTTGTATTTAGCTATTTATAACCTGACATATGCAAATGAATCAGGGATTTGCAAGTCCATGGGAAATTCAGTGTATTAGTAATAGTACAAAGAACTTTTGCAGATCAAAAGAAAATAATGAAAATGCATCTGATTTGTGAATCATGCCTATAATTCTGTACTTTATGAATGTGCTGCCACTTTATAATGTCTGGTTTCATTTATTTTGTTTTTCATTGTCATTAAATGACGTTGAATTAAATCAGATTAGAATCAATCCTATTAAATCAAAGATAAATACAGTATTGTAAATGTGAAAATAAAAACATACAAAGATGGACCTGCACACTTCTCTACCAATTTAAGTATTCTCAAGTTAAAGAAAACCTGTACTGTGGAAGTTGTTCCCAAAAAGAAAGCAGAAGGTGAAAGTCTAGTCAGCTTTGTTGATTTGATCACCCAGCAGTTGATCTTTTACCCATTACTGACTTACAGTGCATCCGGAAAGTATTCACATTGCTTCACTATTTGCACATTTTGTTTTGTTACAGCCTTGTTCCAAAATGGATTAAATTCATTACTTTCCTCAAAATTTTACAATCAATACCCCATAATGACAATGTGAAAGAACTTTGCAAATTTATAAAAAAAATTAAAATCACATGTACGTAAGTATTTACAGCCTTTGCCATGACACTCAAAATTGAGCTCAGGTGCATCCTGTTTTCACTAATCATCCTTGAGATGTTTCTACAACCAACTTGCTTGGAGTTCATTTGTGGTAAAATCTGGTTGGACATGATTTGGTAAGGCACACACCTGTCTATACAAGGTCCCACAGTTAACAGTGTATGTGAGAGCGCAAACCAAGCCATTAAGTCCAAGGAATTGGCTGTAAACCTCTGAGACAGGATTGTATTAGGGCACAGATTTATGAAAGGGTACAGAAAAAGTTCTGCAGTATTGAAGGTCCCAATGAACCCAGTGGTTTCCATCTTCTGTAAATGGAAGAAATTTGAAACCACCAGGACTCTTCCTAGAGTGGGCCACCTGGCCAAACTGAGCGATCAGGGGAGTAGGGCCTTAGTCAAGGAGGTGACCAAGAACCCGATGGTCACTCTGACAGAGCTACAGTGTCTCTCTGTGGAGAGAGGAGATCCTTCTGGAAGAACAACCATCTCTTCAGCGTTCCACCACTCAGGCCTGCATTGTAAAGTGGCCAGATGGAAGCCATTCCTCAGTAAAAGGAACATGGCAGCTTGCCTGGAGTATGCCAAAAGGCACCCGGAGGACTCTCAGACCATGAAAAACAAAATGCTCTGGTCTAATGAAACACAGACTGAACTCTTTTTGCTAAATGCAAGTGTCATGTCTGGAAGAAACCAGGTACCACTAATCACCTGGCCAATACCACCCCTACAGTGAAGCATGGTGGTGGCAGCATCATGCTGTGGGTATTTTTTCAGTGGCAGGAACTGGGAAACTAGTCAGGATTGAGGGAAAGATGAATGCAGCAATGTACAGAGACATCCTTGATAAAAACCTGCTCCAGAGCGCTCTGGACCTCAGACTGGGGCGAAGGTTCAACTTCCCACAGGACAACGACTCTAGGCACACAACCAAGATAACAAAGGAGTGGCTAAGGGACAACTGTGTGAATTTCCTTAAGTGGCCCAGCTAGAGCCCAGACTTAGACCTAATTGAACATCACTGAAGAGATTTGAAAATGGCTGTGCAACGACGCTCCCCGTCCATCCTTTTGGAGCTTGAGAGGTACTGCAAAGATGAATGGAAGAAATTACACAAAAATAGGTGTGCCAGGATTGTAGCATCATACTCAAAAAGAGTCTGTAATTGGTGCCAAAGGTGCTTCAACAAAGTAATGAGCAAATGCTGTAAATGCCTGTACTAATGTACATGGGATTTTATTTTTTTATAAATTTGCAAATATTTCAAACAAACGCCTTTTACATTGTCATTATGGGCTATTATTTGTAGAATTTTGAGGAAAATAATACATTTAATGCATTTTGGAATAAGACTGTAATTTAAAAAAATGTGGAAAAAGTGAAGCAGTTTGAAGACTTTCCGGATGCACTGTACATGCCTTGATCTGTGCTCTTTATGTGAAAGGTAATCATGTTCAGAGAGAACAGTTTGCGGCCTTATGACAGAGATGCCACTTAATGACAGGTAATCTGAAGCAATTATTCATTTAAAAATAAAAGTAGGAGAGGTAAAAATAAAATAAAATCACAGGTTTACAAAATATATTAAGCAGAAGCAGGGAAATCCTTGCAATGTAGATCCTCATGTGCAGATTTCTCTCCACGGCACTAGTACCATCACCAAATCTCTCTCTAATCCCGCGTACACACGATTGGAAGTTCCGACAACAAAACCGTTGATTTTTTTCAGACGGAATTTTGGCTCAAACTTGTGTTGCATACACACAGTCACACAAATGTTGTTGGAAATTCGAAACATCAAAAACGTGGTGACGTACAACACTACGAAGAGCATGCGTAGGATTTTTGTGTGTCGGAATTGCATACAGACGATTGGAATTTCTGACAAGAACTTTCGCCATCGGAAAATTTGAGAACCTGTGTAGGTCCAACGGGGTCTACACATGGTCGGAATTTCTGACCAAAAGCTCACATCGAACATTTATTGTCGGAAATTCTGATCGTGTGTACGCAGCCTTAGTCTTAGCCCGCGTATACACGATAGGTTAACCAGAGGACAACGGTCTGATCGACCGTTTTCATCGGTCAAAACCGATCGTGTGTAGGCCCCATCGGTTATTTAACCTTCGATTAAAAAAAAGCCAACTTGCTTTAAAATTTAACTGATGGACGCCTAACCACAAGTCCACTCCACTTCCAGGTAATCACCGTCCTAGCTTAGTAGAGGCATCTCAGTACTCACAAAATCTGGTCCATCTGTAGATTTAATTAAAATACTGAGTTTATTTTATCCAACACCTCTTCCCAGTACCTATATGAGCTACGACTTGTACAACATATTTTTATCAATTAATTAGTGGCAAGAGCCAAAGTTTGCCCATTGATAGTACTCAAATGTTGATCTTTTTTTTTTATCAGATAATTTTTATTGAAAAGTTTACAACAAAAACTAAAACAAACATACATTCCCACTAAACAAAAAGAGAAAGAGCAGATTGGAGAGAGTTCAGGATCCAACCACAATGTTTTTCTGGTATAAAATGTTCTTGTTTTGTATCAAGAAAATGATGCTTTCCAAGTGTAATAAATTTTGCATGACAGAAACTTTCTAGCTTTTTAGGAGCATGGGGATTACCAAATCAGAAAGATCCCCGATCCCTTAGGACATAGATTTCAACAGCCATGCTGTCAAAGCCAGTGACCGTGAAGCATTATAGTAAGCCAGTTTTTGGGCAAAGAGATAGACAATCTAGAAGAGCTCACAGATAAGGTCAGGGTGCCACATTCTGTGCCAGTTCACTGCAGTGATCTAGGGCTGGCAGGCTGCGGTGTCTTCTCCTCCTCTCCTGAGTTGCAGGCAGCGGCTCCAGTGTCAGCTCCTTCTGCTGCTTCCTCCTCTGTGTGTCTCCTCTCTGTTCCTCCTAAGCGCTAGGCATCCAATAGGATCACCTAATGCTTTGGCCAATCGGGAAAAGAATTCTCAAAACTTGCCTCTTGATTGGTGCGGAGGAACTTTGGTGTGAAGATAGCGAAAATTCATTCAATATTGTCAAACAATTGAGTGGGAATGGAGCGCAGTTTTCTGCGCCCCAAGCCCACACATTTCTGAAGCCTCTGGCTTTGATAATCTTTGTAGTATGCACACCCATGTACATTTTCACCCACAATACTTCAAACTTATCACATTCAGCATCAACTAGGACCTCTTTCAAAATCACTTTGAGATCACTTCTCACACAGAGACAGACACAACCACCCCTCCATTTTACCATGTCTTTCTGAAAGACAGCATAGCCAGGAATATTAATAGCTCTGTCATGTGAAGACTGAAGCAAAGATTCAGCAATACCAATTAAATTGTAGTTCTTCTCATGTACCAGAGCTTCCTACTGACCTATTTTTCTTGGTAGACTTCTGGCATTGGTGAACAAGCACTTTAATTCATTGTCACACTTTGCACACTTATATTTCATTTTTTTTAATTTAATATAAAAAGTACCATTTCCAATTCTTGATTGTAACATGGGAACCTTCATATCACCTCACATAGCCCTCCTCTCATCTTTCCCCATTCCATCAATATGGGCTGATCTGCCTGCCTCATTATAATCTAATTCACCCTCCTCCCTTACTTCACAATACAAGCGAGAGACCAGTGATTGGTTGTTTTAAAGTTCTTCTACTTCTTGTTAACCACTTCCCGCCCACCATATAGAAATATGACATGTGCAAAGTTGTATTATCCTGGCTGGATGTCATATGCCCACTTCAGACTACCAGGTGAGGCCACCAGGGGTGACAATCAGTGCCCATTTGGATGGCACCCTGTGCCCATCAGGGATGCCTGCCAGTTCCTCCTGATCAGTGCTGCATAACAGTGCTGTCTATCAGTACCGTCCATCAGTGCCCATCCGTGCCACTCATCAGTGCTGCCTATCACTGCCACCTATGGTTTCCCATCGGTGCCACCTATGAGTATCTATCAGTGCCCACCTGATTCCCATCTATCAGTGCCCATCCGTGTTGCATAACAGCTCCACATATTAATGCCCATCAGTGCTGCTTATCAGTATCGCCTATCAGTGCCCATCAGTGCTGCATATAAGTACCTCATCATCAGTGCCAATCAGTACTGTCTCATCAGTGCTCATCCGTGTAGCCACATCAGTGCTCATCAGTGAAGAAAAAAACATACTTATTTACAAAGTTTTGTAACAGAAACAAAGAAAAAAAATTATCTTTTTATTTGTAGTGCAAAAATAAAAACCCCAGTGGTGATCAAATACCACCAAAAGAAAGCTTTTCTTGTGGGAAAAAAATGATAAGAACTCTCTAGGCCCTAAGCAGTTGTGTATTGCTGAATGCACACAACCTGATATACTTGTCTGTCCCATTTTAACTAACTTTAGATTTCAAACTGACTTCATTTTTGTGATAATCATTACTTTGGTTGTAAATGAACCACTGGACAAGATCCTGTTTGTCTGAACCTATAAGAGCCAGGGTAAATTTAAAACTCACAAAACTGGAATTTTTATTTTATTTTCTCTTTAGTTGTTTTTACATTATTTTCTAGGCCATATCATTTAAATTTCTGCTCCAGTGATTATTTTAATACAAATAAAATCTCATCTTGCAGGGCCCTTAAACAAGAACCATAATTACACAGTGCATTGTTTTTCTCATAATCATCAACTGCTAGTAATCAGACTGTGCTTTTTGTTTTTTAGATTTATGAGTACCTTAATAACTATTAACTGTACTATTGCTTTATCAGCAGGCACAGAACAAAGCATTTTATAGATATGCAATTACATGGCGACAAAACATTTTGTCCTCATGCTCACTAATAAATTACATTTTCTGTGTTTAATTAAATGTACAATTAGAATATTTGACATACAAATTTAAATCAAACTCACACATTCCAAGCCTGCATTTATTTTACATATAATTTGGCAGAACATTTTATTATAATTATGTGGCGTGCGAAAGTACCTGCAGTATAAAATCTGAAATGTTCAAAATATTACTTTGGATGATAAGAGTGGAAGCACACAATCAATATACGTACTGTAGTTATTCATTCACATGTTTCCAATAATTAGAATTCCCTCTGAATGGGAATACTTTTTAAAATAGCTTTAAGTTTTGTGGTATCTTGTAGGGATTAGTGTTGAGCGGAATACGCCATATTCGATTTCGCGATATTTCACGAACATATAGAAGAATATTCGTGAAATATTCGTTAATATCGAATATTCGTGATATTTTTCAAAAAAAAATTGTGCGAAATTTCGCTAATGCGAATGCGAAATTGATTGCGAAATTCTCGTCCGCGCATACGCATGCGCGCGAACAACACGCGAAAACGGAGATCATTTCCTGGATCTTTGCCAGTCTATTTTCGGATCGCTATTTTGTGCTATGGAGGTTGCTAACCTCTGACAACTGTGGTAGGAGAACTCTGATTGGCTCTGATGCAAAAGAAGGGCAGAGAAAGTATTCGCAAATATTCGTAATACGAATATTCGGCAACATAAAAGGATCGCCTCAGCTACTCGGCCCTCGGCCCAGGGTCTCTAATCATACCAGCAATGCTTTTAGACGTCGATGGAGATCACTAGGATGTGTTTAAAAATAAATTTGAAAAAATACGAATATTCGCAATAGCGAATATTCACCGCGATATTCGAGTTATTCGCGAATACTTGAATATGCAATATTCGTAACGAATATTCGCAATGCGAATATTCTTGATCAACACTAGTAGGGATGAGCCGAACAACCCCCCCCCCCCGTTCGGTTCACAACAGAACCTTTGAACGGACCGAGCATTTAGAACCCCATTGAAGTCTATGGGACTCAAACGTTCAAATTCAAAAGTGCTCATTTTAAAGCCTAATATGCAAGTTATTGATGTAAAACTAGGTTGAGAACCCAGGTCTTGCCCCAGGGAACACATATCAATGGAAAAAAAAAGTTTTAAAAACGGTCGTTTTTTCTGGAGCAGTGATTTTAATGATGCTTAAAGAGGAAAAAAAAAATTCCTTTAAATATCTTACCTGCTCGGGGTTACTATAAGAAAAAAGTCATATAAAACTGCTTGCGGCTTTAATGTAATGTCTGCAATATGGATGAAAATCATTGAGAAAAATAGCATGGGATTCCCCGCCCCCCTCCCACAGGTCATTACCAGACCCTTTGACCCTATATACTTTTAACAGCAGTATACAGGTGGTGCAAACAAGACAGGGACTGTAGGTTTGTTGTTAAGTATAATCTGTTTGTAATTTTGAACATTTGTTTTGCTGTCTGTGCGCATCTGTTCAGAAGATTGCACCTCACTTACTGTCCCAATGACAAATGATTTTTTGAAAATGTGGGTTTTTTGGTGCCCCTCGGCCTCCTGACTGTGCTTTAAAGGTTCAACTTCACATCTATGCTAAGCGTCAGAGTATGTGCCTTGCTTCAGAACAGCCTATTAATTTCAAAATGAACTGCCTGCCACCCCTCAATAGTCCAAAAGTGCATAGGCCTTTTTTAATTTTATTTTTTAATGCCACTGCATCAAAATGCATGGTGCTTTTGTTAGCATGCATTTTTTTGTGATTTTTATTTTATTTACACACACTGGGCCAGATTCTCAAAAGAGATACGATGGTGTATCACAGGAAAAACTGTTGTATCTCTGTTTTTTTTAATGGGTATCTATGCGTGTGATTCATAGAATCACTTACGCATAGATACAGTGAAGATCCGACAGGTTGGATCGTAGATGTAATGACTTCGCTGGCCGCTAGGTGGCCTTTACGTTGATTTCTCATTTGCCTATGCAAATGAGCCTAATACGCCGATTCCCGAACGTTTTTACACCGCCCCGTCGTCGTTTACTTAGTTTCCGTAAGCGTAAATCTACCCCTGCTATATGTTCAGTCGTTGCCATGTTAAGTATGGCGTCGGGTCAGCGTCGTCTTTTTCCATCGGTTACGTTGTTTTACTAAGTCGTTCGCGAATAGGGCATTGCGTAAGTGACGATCACGTCGTTTTCACGTCGGTTTCAACAACGTTTTCCGACGTGAGCTGGAGCATGCGCACTGGGCTATTTTTGCGGCTGGTGCATGCGCAGTTCGATCGACGCCGGGGCGCGCTTATTTTAAATACAAGCCGCCCCCTTTGAATTACGTGGCCTTACGCCGGGCCATTTACACTACGTAGCTGCAACTTACGGAGCAAGTGCTTGGAGAATATGGCACTTGCTCTGTTAAGTTGCGGCGGCGTAGTGTAAATGGCTTACGCTACGCCGTCGGCCATTCTACGATTATCTGGCCCATTATATATATATATATATGCACATATATATATATATATAAAATGTTTAAAAAAGGCCCATGCACTTTGGTGCTATTGAGGGGTGGCAGGCAGTTCATTCTCAAATTAATAGGCTGTTCTGCAGCAAGGCACATACTCTGTACGTGTAAATAAAATAAAATAAAAAATCACAAAAATGCATGCTAACAAAAGCACCATGCATTTTTTTGAGGATCGTCATCTTCATTCTAAGCAAAAGAATTGTGATTCTCATTTTTCCCAGAATCGTTAACACCAGCAAATCATAGGTTTAGGTGCACACAGTACAGAGGACGCAGACAGTACAACACGTGAAAATACTGAAGCTAGCACAATCACCTACCTGCCTGTCAGCAAATTAGGCTAAACTATACAGTGTATAAATATATATACAACACCTGCGATGCATATATATCCTGTTCACACTATAATTCTAACTGACTGGCCTGCCTGCCTGCTTTATCTACCTGAAAACAACTGACACTCTCTCTCTGTCTCTCTCTGTTCTCTCTTAACCACCGCAACACACTACACAAGGCCTTTTATAGTGTGGGGTGTGTACTAAACTCCCTGAGCCATAATTGGCCAAAGCCAATTATGAGGTTGAGGTTTGTATGTAGTGATGTATAACAAAAAGGTACTTACCACGGCAATAGAGTCCGTGGATACTAAAACCAGGGCCATGGTGGAAGCTGGAAAGTCCTGATGAGGACCGGCAGGTGGACAGGACAAAGAATGCAGCAAAAGGAGGGGTCAGGGATAGTGCAGTGTTAGACTTGGGGTCCAATAACACTGGTAGATGCCAGTGGGATGACATCTGAGGAGGTATCCAAACGGTGACAGAATGCACGGTAGTGCATGGACAGAGGGGTGAAGACTAATTGCACCAATTCCCCTAAAGATCCCCCAAGAGCCGCCAAACAAATCCTGATCTACCGCTGCTCGAACTCAGGAGCCATGGATGGCAGACCCCACGCAGCTCATCCAGGGGCCCGGAAGCCCTTAAGTGAGCTGCCCCAACTCGGAGACGCCAGTGATGCCACCAGAGCAGCGGCGCCATGAGATTAGTGGGTCAGTTTCCCCACACTGCACAGGTGCGCGAACCGTGCTACTGCGCATGTTTGTTGAAATGAGCCGGCGGACGGAGCCGCTGGCTGGGAGGAACAAGCAGGGGGTGGAAGGAGAGACACCCCCGCCAGGGGAAACACATGTCCGCCGCGATGGGGAACATAGGTGTCCAGAGACCGCACATAAAACAATCAGAGAGCGTAAATTAACACAAAATATTCATAAAAACTTAAAGGAAAGTAACAATAAAATAGAAACAAGCAGAATAATAGTAATGAGTGGGGAGGTGTTCCCTCAAACATGATTGCTTATTAGTGGTGACATGGAAAATTGTCACATCAAAGACAATTGACGACAGAGGAGAACCTGCAGTTACAGTACATAACAGGGCATAATGATAATGCAAATAAATAAAAGAGTAAGGGCCAGATTCTCAGCGGCGATGCGACAGAGTATCTCAGATACCCCGTCGTACCGCCGTTTTTTTTGCCTCGTATCAATGCGCGTGATGCTTAGCATCACTTTTGCATAGATACGCTTCAACATCCGACAGGTGTAAAACCATTACACTTGCGGATCGTAGTTGTAATGACAACTCCGGCCACTAGGTGGCCTTTACGTTGTTTTCTCATTTGCATATGCAAATGAGGCTAGTACGCCGATTCCCGATCGCTTTTACGCCGCCCCGTCCTCACGTACGTCGTTTTCGTCCGCGTAAGGTTACCCCAGCTTCTATGTGGAGTAACCTTACGAAGTACCGTCGGATGCCATCGGATGCCGTCGGATGCCATGTTAAGTATGGCGTCGGGTCAGCGTCGGCTTTTTCCGTCGCTTACGTCGTTTTACTAACTCGTTCGCGAATAGGGGCATTGCGTAGTGACGATCACGTCGTTTTGACATCGGTTTCAACGTCGCTTTCCGACGTGAGCTGGAGCATGCGCACTGGGCTTTTTCCCCGGCCGGCGCATGCGCAGTTCGTTCGACGCGGGGGCGCGCTTAATTTAAATACAAGCCGCCTCATTTGAATTACGCGGGCTTACGCTGGGCCATTTTCGCTACGCCAACGCAAACTACGGAGCAAATAGTTAGAGAATACGGCACTTGCTCTAGTACGATGCGGCGGCGTAGTGTAAATGGCTTACGATACGCAAGCGAAATTCTATGAGAATCTGGCCCTAAGAGTGGGCAAGAAGACAGAGGTGGACATGAGATGATATGGAAAATGATGTGATTGTAGAGTAGGGGGGACAAGATAAAAGAGAGCAGCCAATTATGGCGTCACTTGTATCCCTGGACCCTGGCTAAGGTGGATTAAAACAGAATATGTGTGAGAGGAGAAAGGGCTGCAGTGTAATGCAGCATAGAAAAAGGATAAAATAATTAGAGAAAAAGTAGGTTGATAGGTGAAAAAATTAGAATAATAATAATAAAGGTGAGGGTGAAAGAGATAGTTACTGAGTGATATTTATTAATTAAGATGGTCCCCGTGATTGGGACGGGGTGGTGCAGAGGCATAAGAATATCATGCTTACTGTTAATACAAGAGACACAAAAGATAAAGTTGAGAAAATTAGTTAATTAACAATTATATATACATCAAGGAATTTATTGAGGTATGGAAGAAGTCAAATATACCGGTATACCCATAGAATAAATCTGAAGTTGCCAAGGCATAAGGGAATATGGTGGTATGATGGTAAATCTAAGTGTACATGGTTAAGGGGATTGTAAATGATTGTGGTCATAAAATAGTCATGACTGGAACCTTGTCCAAATGGCGGTAGCCAAATAATCTTTTATGATAGAACTATTATGAATCCACCAAGCTTACAGGGAACAATGGTTGTCCAGCTGCGCGCTGTATCAATTCATGCATAGCGTAAGTTATCAATATACAGTCTTTGTATTTTAATTATCCCAATGCTGAATTATATTACATGTTTTGTATTTTTAATTGTGTATTCCACATATGGTTTTGTCCTGATGAAGCGGTGAATTCCGCGAAACTTGTTGACGCGGACCAATCAATGAATTGTATAATTTTCTGTCTTGTGACTTTTTTTCAATAAATTTGTATTTTATACTTTGTTTAGATTATTTCAACAGTGCCGATATAGTCCCTTTATCCAATCAAGTGTTTGGCTCTGTGGTCTGGCTTCAGCAACCTTTCCACTGCCCCCACTTTCCACCTTTATCATTTCGAACATCCGAATAGCTGAAAGTACTAAGATACAAAGATTACGGAATTACGAATAAGCAAAATAACGAACAAGCAAAAATATGAACGTACAATTGGACAAACTTACTAAAATACGAAACACTGAAACAGTAAAAGAACGAAAATGACATCTATAATGAACGATTTGCATTCCGTATTTTAAATCCTTTGTCCGTTGGTAATTTCGTATATTTGTATTTTCATTTGTGTGTTTTGTAAATCCGTTTCTTTGTCTGTTTGTAAATTTGTGTACTCGAATTGTTCTTTCGAATAGGCACTGGGCTGTGTAGTTAGGGAGTGATGTATCTTACTTAATATCTTAGCCAATCAGCTTATCTCTTTTGTTCTGAGTCACATTGAACAGTGTAAAGCCTTGTACACACGATCAGACTTCAAACAAACTTTTCCTTGGATGTTTGTCCAAAGGGAGTTGGCCGGACTTTTGTTGCCGAAAAGTTTGTCCGTTTGCAGAGCGAACTTTTGTCTGATGAAAACCAAAAAAGTTTGTCTGATGGAGCGTATACATGGTCAGATTTTTTTGGAAAACGTGCTCATTTTGAAGTTTGTTGGCAAAAAGTCAGACCGTGTGTATGGGGCTTAAGAGAAAGTCTATCTTAACCCCTCTGGCGGTATCCCCGAGCGTGACTCGGGTGTTTTTTTTGTGCCATTATCTGTAACCCCGAGTCACGCTCGGGGTAGCTATGCAGAGCCTGCAGCGCACGCTGGCTTACCTTGTTCCTGGATCCAGCAATGCATCTTCGCTGTGTGAGCGAGTGGGTGCTCGCTTTATTCACACAGTGTCCCCGAGTGCTGACGATCTACGTTCCCTGCAACGTTACGACGCACGGGAGCGGAGAACGGCGCCAAATTCAAAAATCTTACAGATTACAGTACTTTTGACAGGGTACACGATTGTATGTACACCAGTGAGAGACTGGAAAACTCAGCGTTCCCTGCCCTGGAAGGGGTTAAGCCTGGCCAACAGGTAAAACCTCCTCTCTTCCCCTATTAATTAACACTCACCTGGTAAGGAAGTGGGAAGTGAGAGCTCAGTGTGAGAGGTATGCTGAGCTGGACGGACAGGTTGGAAACTGTCTGCATTGAAGGAACAAGGTCGGTCACAGATTTGTTTATTTGGGACTGTTATTCTGTTTGTTTTATACTGGAGGCTGGAATAGCCTCTCCAGTACAGTGTAGTGAGGGACACTACTGTCAGTTAGCCTCCTAAATTGGAGTAGGCCATTTTGTTTTGTATTATTTATTTTGAATGCAATAAAGCCGTATTTATTGCTTAAGATCAGCGACTTTGCTGCATTACATTATCGCTATTTCTACGACTTTGTCACATACTATATGTAAAAAATACACACCCCCTTTGTCCCTAGTGGTCTGCCCAGTGCCCTGCATGTTCTTTTATATAATAAAAACTGTTCTTTCTCCCTGCAAACTGTAGATTGTCCATAGCAAACAAAAGTGTCCTTTATGTCAAAAATGGTTTTAGATCAGCTAGAAAACAGCGATAATAAATTTAAATCACATGCAGAATTGAGCGATAGTGATTTGCGGGGAAATTCGTCATAAAAAAAATAATAATAATGACAGCGACAATTCTGCAACTGAGCAAATTTCAGTGTTTTTGAGTTGATTACATTATTAAATCATTTTTATTATAATTATATTATTATTTGTTATAATTATTTATAATTATTTATTATATTATAATTTATAATTTTGTTTTAAAAAAAAAAATCATACACGGGATGTCTATTAGACTTGTGTTTGGTCAGATTTAAGTGAGTTATTCCTAAGAATTACAGGCCTACATTATAAAACGCCAAATTTCCTTGCAAATAATGGTACTGCTTTTAGCACCTAAAATCAGAAAGAATCATACCGCCAGGGAGGTTAATATGGATTAGCCGGGTGTTAAAAATGAAATTAAAACATGAGATTGCGAATGACCGCACCACAATGTATTTATGAAAGTACAAAATTACGAATTCATTAGACGAAAATTATTATCGAACAAAATTACGAATTTTGAATCAACGAAAATAAATTGTTGTATTATCTGTAAAAGATGGAATGTTACAGAAATGGGCAGAACTTTAAAGAGGTCTTTGAATTTAGGCAGTATAGCCATTTTTATCACATACATTTTACCTATCCGGGTAGGGGGAGAGAGGACCAATGTGTCAGGGACCATGAATCAGGCAGAGACAGAAAATGCAATTACAATCACACCTTTAATGTAATAGTAAAATAATACAAATCAGGAACGTATTCAAAAACAGAAATGTTAGGAAGCCAAAACTGGTAATCAGATGAGCGGGAATCAGGGAGCCAGAAATTAGCATAGTCAGAAGCCGAAGATCAGGTTTAGGAACCAGAAGAAATGTCAGCCAGGCAAAGTCAAACAGGATCACAGCAGAGAGACACACTGGATATGATGACAAAGTTGAAGGCACCAAAGGAATGAGCACAGCAGTATAAGTAGCCAAAAGGGGCTCATCGTGGAAACAATGAGTTGCTGGTCAGATGAGCAGCCTGAGCACTAAAAAGGGAGCTACTAAAAGCCCAGCCCTAATAGTACCCCCTGCTCGATGACCCCTCCCTCTCATAGGGGCACCAGACTTGAGGGACAAATGGCTATGGAAAGGTGGTAAAGCGGTTGCACACCAAAGGTTTTAATAATGTAACATGTTAGAAATATGCTTGTTTTTTTTTTCAAAATTGTTTATTGCTTTTTTAAGAGGCATACAAAGGATAAACCAAAGATACATACAAGAGATACCAAAAGTCAAACGGTACACAACACAGAAGTACAAAAGGCAGAATATGAGTAACAGAGGCAATTGTTTGAAAACCATACTCATGTCACTACAGGGTGGAGTAGGTCTAGAGGGAATTAGTTGCTAAATAAACATATTGCAATTGTGTTGGTAGTGATTATTACAGAACCTGCTAGCAACTAGCGCAGGCCATGAATTACACTAGATGGTGAAAAGACTGGTAGGATCTCGAAATTTGCCACTGTCCAAAGCTTCTGTGAGCGAAAGGAGACTACCAACTAATAACAGTAAGCAACGTAACAGGGAGTAAACGCCACCCTTGAGCATAAGGGGAGCGACTAACAGGAGTGGTAGGGGGGGGGGGGTAACAACAAAAAAATAAAAATTAAGAAAAGGGGTTGGAGGGAGGCACCAGGAAGGGGAAAGGTGGATAATGGGGAGGCAAGTGACAATAACAGTGCTACCCCAATAGTAATAGTGACAACGATGGAGAAAGTCATAGTCCAGGCGATAGTCAGTTAGTTAGGAGAGACTAGTTGAGTGTCAAATGAGGTTCCTTCACCAGAATCTGCCGAAGGGAGGGGTTTAAAGTAATAGCAGGAGAAATGTTCGAAGTTATCCAAGTCTTCCCGAGATAGAGTTGAGTTCATAAAGGATTCCCAGGTGGTAAGAAAACGAGTTCTGGAAGACGTATGCTTAAAATCGGTATTGGCGTGTTCTTTAAATAGGATGAGAAGGAGCTCTCGTTGAATTTGGGTGACAGAGGGGGGGTATGGAGAGGTCCATGACTTCAAGATGGCTCTTCGTGCGGCTAGAAGACAGAGCAGGGGCCAGTCTTTGTGTAAAGTAGGTGGGGGGTTTGGGAAATATGCTTGTTGGAAGGAAGATCTAAAGCGTAGGCCACTGGGTTGAACCTACAGGGAATGCAGAAAGTCCCAATATACCACAGTGGCAGTTTTAGTGAGGAAACATGGAGTTGGAGGCTACGAGAAGACAGCCAGACTCTCTCCCTAACTTGGTAGGAGGGTGCAGGTAGGCATCTGTGGTTAGCATGGAGTCTGTACCTATCTCTGACGCATTGCAAGGTTTTGTGGACCTGCATTCAAGTGGAACAAAGATGTACCTCTAATGCAGAAAATCCTTGTGGAACAAATGTGTCAGGCAACATGGATGGCTGGAACCCAAAATTCGCCATAAATAGGTCAATCGGGAAGCAGCCTTGATGGCAATATTGTCTGAAAACTCCGTCCAAGGTAAAAGGTCTGACCAGTTGTTATGGTGGTCAGAAAAATAGTAACTTAGTAGTGTTGAGCAGAATATGCCATATTCGAATTCGCGATATATCTCGAATATATAGTCGAATATTCGACATATATTCGCTAAATACGAATATTCGTGATATTTTTTGGAAATTAAATGATTGCGAATTTTCGCTATCGCGAATTGCGAATTGCGAATTGCGAATTGCGAATTGCGAATATTCGAGAAATGCGGAATGGAGCATTCTGATTGGCACAGAATATTCGTGATATATTGCAATATAAAATAATTGCGAATATTCGAGAAATGCGGAATGGAGCACTCTGATTGGCTCAGAATATTCGTGATATATTACAATACACAATAATTGCGAATATTCGAGAAATGCGGAAGGAGCACTCTGATTGGCTCAGAATATTCGCGATATATTACAATACACAATAATTGCGAATATTCGAGAAATGCGGAAGGAGCACTCTGATTGGCTCAGAATATTCGCGATATATTACAATACACAATAATTGCGAATATTCGGCAAATGCGGAAGGAGCACTCTGATTGGCTCAGAATATTCGCGATATATTACAATACACAATAATTGCGAATATTCGAGAAATGCGGAATGGAGCACTCTGATTGGCTCAGAATATTCGTGATATATTACAATACAAAATAATTTCGAAATTTCGAGAAATGCGGAATGGAGCACTCTGATTGGCTCAGAATATTCGTGATATATTACAATATAAAATAATCGCGCGATATCGCTATTGCCGAATAATCGCATTGCGATTTTTTCGGCAATATAAAATGAGCGCTGCAGCTACTCGGCCCAAGGTCTCTAATCATACCAGCAATGCTTTTAGACGTCGATGGGGATCTCTAGGATGTGATCTGTTCTAAAAAAAAATTGAAAACATTCGAATATTCGAAATAGCGAATATTCGCCGCGATATTCGCGATATTCGCGAATACTCGAATATGCAATATTCGTAGCGAATATTCGCAATGCGAATATTCGTGAGCAACACTATAACTTAGGAACTTCTCCAAGGCTTGGTTGGCTTGTTCTGCAGCCCCATTGGACTGCGGGTGATATGCAGAGGAGAAGGAAAGCTGAATTCACAACTGTGCACAAAAGGCTTGCCAAAACCTGGACACAAACTGGCTGCCCCTGTCCGAGATGATAACCTTAGGTAGCCCATGTAATAGAAAGACCTCCGGAACAAAAATGTGTGCCAGCTCTTTGGACGTAGGCAAATTCTTTTGCTGAATACAATGAGACATTTTTGAAAAAAACGTTCGATCACCATAAGAAAACTGTTTTGCCCTTGGAGGTGGGTAGATCCACAATAAAAAAAAAATAGACAAGTGGGTCCAAGGCCTCTCTCCACTGGGTATGGATTGTAGGAGGTCCACTGGAAGATGTTGTGTTTTATTCTGAGCACACAAGGGACAAGTGGCTACGAAGGTGGCTATATCAGTGCAGAGACTAGGCCACCTGAATTGTTGAGACATAGACCATATAAGTTGATTCTTCCCTGGGTGCCCAGCTGCTTTAGGAGAATGGTAGGTCTGGAGCCAAGCAGTGCAGAGATTCTTGGGGACAAAGCAGCGGTCACAACGTTTTTCAGTAGGAGAATGTATCTCAGAGGTCAGAATTCTCTCTCCCAAAGTGAGAATTTATATATTTTTTTACATAATTGAGGATTTTATGAATAAACATTGCATGAAATGCGTAATTGACCTACACATGTCTAGTGGGTCAAATTGTTTTCTAGTTAGCGTTCTATCTGCTTGGTTATATAGGGGTTGAAATCTGTGGATGACCTATGGCCTATGCTTATGAAGAAGTACCTTGAAAAAAGGATTCCCATAGAGTGTTAAGAGAGTTGAGACTACAAAGAAAAAAAAGTGTATGACTCACTCATTTCCACTTGAGGGATAAGGGTGATAAAAGGATTGCTATAGCTGAAGATTTTTGGCATAAGAGAACACAGGACCTATATTGTGTTGATATAGGGGACATTTTATTTTGGATTCAAATCAATATTTTATGGTACTTGAATGTTATTAGTTTTTGCATGTTCGAGAACATCTTACCAATAGTCCATACAAACATTCAGCAACTTTTCATCACTTGATGCTTTTGAGACAGATCAAGCCTAAGGCCGCGTACACACGATCAGACCTGTCCGATGAAACTGGTCTGCAGACCAGATTCATCGGACCAATTCGATGGTGTGTACGGCCTATCGGACCGTTGTCCGTCGGACCAAAGTATTAAAACTTGCTTAAAAATCCGTCCGATGGACACCTGTCCATCTGACAGATTCGATGGTTAGTACGCCAAAGAATCCTGCACATGCTCAGAATCAAGTCGATGCATGCTTGGAAGCATCGAACTTCCTTTTTTCAGCTTGTCGGTGTGTTCTATGTCACCACATTCTGGTCTGATCTGATTTTTGGTCCGATGGTGTGTACACACATCAGACCATCAGACCACTTCAGCCTGGTCCGATGAAAACGGTCCGTCGGACCAGTTTCATCGGACCAGTCTGATTGTGTGTACGCGGCCTTAGGTTTGCATATCATACAGATTTGTTAATAGCCAGTTTATAGTTCTGTGCCTTTGTGGAAGTGGTGTTTGTTTATGGATAGCAGCTTAAAAAAATAGAGACAGCTCTTGCTGTGTACCTATGCATTGCCATGACAACATAAGACTGTCCATAATGCTTGTGTATGTATTAGGGATGAACTTTATGTTCGAGTCGAACATGAGTTTGAATCGAACATTGGCTGTTCGCCTGTTCGATGAATAGCAAAAATTGGGGTGTTCGCGACAAATTCGAAAGCCGCGGACCATGCTTTAAATGTCTATGGGAGAAATCAAAAGTACTAATTTTAAAGGTTATTATGCAAGTTGTCATAAAAAGTATTTGGGGACCTGGGTCCTGCCCCAGGGGACGTGTATCAATGCAAAAAAAGTTTTAAAACTGTAAGTTTTTTGGGAGCAGTGATTTTAATAATGCTTAAAGTGAAACAATGAAAGTGAAATATTCCTTTAAATTTCGTACCTGGGGGGTGTCTATAGTATGCCTGTGAAGTAGAGCATGCTTCCTGTGTTTATAACAGTCCCTGCACAAAATTAAATTTCTAAAGGAAAAAAAGTAATTTAAAACTACTTGCGGCTATAATGAATTCTCGGGTCTTGGAAATACAGATAAAAGTCATTGAAAAAAATGACATAGAGCCCCTCCCCCCAGTTCATTACCAGGACATTTGGGTCTGGTATGAATATTAAGGGGAACACCAAACCCCCCAAAAATTGTGTGGGGGACCCCCCAAATTCCATTACCAGGCCCTTCGGGTCTGGTTTGGATTTTAAGGGGAACCCCATGCCAAAATAAAAAAAATGGCGTGGGGTTCCCCCCAAAAATCCATACCAGACCCTTATCTGAGCACACAACCTGATGCAATGGGGGTTTCCTTTGGTTTCCCTGTGGTGTCACAGGTGACCCTACTCCCTTTGACACGTCACAGGAAACCCCTGTTGCGTCAGAGAGGGTGGGGGTCAACTGTAAATGTCACGGGTGGCCCCGCCCTCAGTTATAAAAGACCTGTCAGACGGGTCAAGCGTCAATTGGCCGGGAGCCTCCTATGGAGACTGTATCATTCATAGTGACAGGTCGGACTCGTACTGTAGAAGGAATTTTTTATTATTATTATTAACCACTTCCCCACCGCGCCATAAGCATTTTACTGCTACGGCGCGGTGGAGTTACTTTGACACGACGTCCCTGGGACGTCGTCGTGGACTTCCGCGATTGCGCGTCCCCTGGGACGCGCTTGCGAAAGTGTCCCTGCTCGCCGGGTCTAGAAGACCCGGCGCATCACGGATCACGGTAAATTGCCGCTGATAGCGGCCGTTTACCACGTGATCGCGCCGTCGAATGACGGCGCGATCACTTGTAAACAAACCGGCGTCATTTGATGACGCCGGTTCCTCCCTCTCCTCCCTCTCCTCTCTGTACCGTTCGGTACAGTGTGCGAGGAGAGGGGGGGGAGCGGGGTGTCAGCAGCTGAGCTGTGGCTGGATCTGTGACAAATGCAGTCACAGATCCAGCCATCCCTCAATCCATCCCAGCTCTGCAATCCCCTAGTACCCTGCAATCCCCAGTACCCAGCAATCCCCCAGTACCCAGCAATCCCCCAGTACCCCACAATACCCCAGTACCCAACAATACCCCAGTACCCAACAATACCCCAGTACCCAACAATACCCCAGTACCCAACAATACCCCACAATACCCCAGTACCCAACAATACCCAACAATACCCCAGTACCCAACAATACCCCAGTACCCAACAATACCCCAAAATACCCCAGTACCCAACAATACCCAACAATACCCCAGTACCCAACAATACCCCAGTACCCAACAATACCCCAGTACCCAACAATACCCCACAATACCCCAGTACCCAACAATACCCCAGTACCCAACAATACCCCACAATACCCCAGTACCCAACAATACCCCAGTACCCAACAATACCCCAGTACCCAACAATACCCCAATACTCGGCAATACCCCAGTACTCGGCAATACCCCAGTACTCGGCAATACCCCAGTACTCGGCAATACCCCAGTACTCGGCAATGCCCCAGTACCCAACAATACCCCAGTACCCAACAATACCCCAGTACCCAACAGTACCCCACAATACCCCAGTACCCAACAATACCCCAGTACCCAACAATACCCCAATACCCAACAATACCCCAATACTCGGCAATACCCCAATACTCTGCAATACCCCAATACTTGGCAATACCCCAATACCCTGCATGATACTTTGCAATACCCCAATACTCTGCAATACCACCTATGGTGATTTTTAAGTAGCGAAGTTTGGCGCCATTCCACGAGTGTGCGCAATTTTGAAGTGTGACATGTTGGGTATCTATTTACTCGGCGTAACTTCATCTTTCACATTTTGAAAAAAAATTGGGCTAACTTTACTGTTTTGTTTTGTTTTAAGCACAAAACAGTTTTTTTTTAAAAACACGCTTTCAATAAATTTCTGCGAAAATACCGTGCGAGATAAAAAGTTGTAACGGCCGCCATTGTATTCTCTAGGGTCTTTGCTAAAAAAGCATATATAATGTTTTGGGGTTCTATGTAATTTTCTAGCAAATAAATGATGATTTTTCCATGTAGGAGAGAAATGTCAGAATTGGTCTGGGTGTTCCAGAACGCCTGATGGCACTCCCTGCATGTTGGGCCTCTGTATGTGGCCACGCTGTGTAAAAGTCCCACACATGGGGTATCGCCATACTCGGGATGAATAGCAGAATGTGTTTTGGGGTGTAATTTGTGGTATGCATATGCTGTGTGTGAGAAATAACCCACTAATATGACAGAAACAAGTTTTTTTTTTTTTTTTTTTACAGAATTTTCAGTAGTTTTTCTTTAATAGCGCAAAAAATAAAAAACCCAGAGGTGATCAAATACCACCAAAAGAAAGCTCTATTTGTGTGAAAAAAAGGACAAACATTTTAAATGGGTAGAATGTTGTATGACTGAGTAATTGTCATTCAAATTGTGAGAGCACCGAAAGCTGAAAATTGGTCTGGTTAGGAAGGGGGTTTAAGTGCCCAGTGGTCAAGTGGTTAAAGGACTTGTGCCAACTTTGTGTGTTTTTTTTCCTTTTTTCTCACTTTATGTACCAACTCACATGGGGGGTCGGGATCTGGAGGTCCCCTTTATTAAAGGAGCTTCCAGATTCCGATAAGTCCCCTGCCTGCAGACCCTCACAACCACCGGGCAAGGGCTGTGGGGATGAGGCCCTTGTCAACATCAACATGGGGACATCCTTCCCATGTTGAGGGCATGTGGCCTGGTATGGTTCACGCTCTCTCATCCCCCTCTTTTCCTGTGGCCTGCCAGGTTGCGTGCTCGGATAGGAGTCTGGTATGAATTTTTGGGGAACCCCACAGCATTTTTTTCTATTTTGACACAGGGTTTCCCTTAAAATTCATATCATTGTTTTGGATTCCCCTTAATATTCATAACTAGGCGGGGACCCATCTCGTTTTTTTCAAAGACATTTATCTGTATTGCCGGAAACCGGCAATTCATTATAGCCACGAGTAGTTTTAAATTACTTTTTTTCTTTAGAAATGTCATTTTGTGCAGGGACAAAACACAGGGAACATGCACTACTTACAGGCATTCTATAGACACCCCCAAGGTGCAAAATTTTAAGGAATATTTAACGTTTATTGTTTCACTTTAAGCATTATTAAAATCACTGCTCCCGAAAAAACTGACGTATTTAAAACTTTTTTTTGCATTGATACATGTCCCCTGGGGCAGGACCCGGGCCCCCAAACACTTTTTGGCAATAACTTGCATATTAGCCTTTAAAATGAGCACTTTTGATTTTTCATGTCCCATAGACTTTAACGGTGTTCACGTGTTCGAACTAATTTTTTGCCTGTTCGCATGTTCTGCTGCGAACCAAACCAGGGGGTGTTCTGCTCATCCCTATTATGTATGTTTGCTTGTAAGTTACAATAATGTGTTGTAACATTTAGTAATTTTTCACTTCATCAGCTTTTGATAAAATGAAAGAAAATATGAGACCTACACTAAGGCTGTAGAGCCACAACATATAAATAAAAAATTGTATTTAAAACGCAATACAGTGTAAGACCATACACACATCAAAATAAGGTCAATAAATCAATATCTAATTGCCTAGATCAAGAAAGTTTAAAGTTTTCAGGGGGATGCAGCTGGGTTTCCTTTTTTTTCATACACCAGGAAGGAGTAGATGTACCCCTTGGCTCAATCTCAATGTTTGTAGAGCTTAACCCCATATTGGGTCCTTTTTCCGGGGACAAACTATGTGAAGCCCAGCCTGCCCATGAATTTGACAAATTACTCACTCAAGGAGATAATTTGGTCGAGGGTATATAACTGGGGTAACTTTTCAGAGGAAAAGTTTAGAAGTGGCCGAATTTAAAATAATTTGTCATAAGCTGGGCAATTTCAGGAAGGGCACTGGGTGTTGTTATTATAATGGAGGAACTGCATAATCATTAGGTATAAGGGATGAAAAGATTGGCATGTTAATGATGGGGTTGGTGGAGCAGTGGAAATATAATTTTTTTTTTTTTTTGTGAGTCTCATATTGAAAGTTAGGCCCAATTTTTTTTTCCACTCAAAGGGAAGGGTGTAACTTGAACCAGGGTTTCTTGTTATGAACTCTTGTGCATAGAGGTTGCACTAGGCCATGATGGAAGATAGTAGGGGCCAGATTCAGCAAAGGTTACGCTGGCGGATCGAGTGATCCGCCAGCGTAACAGTGGCTTTGAGCCGGCGTTTCTGTTTTCTGTAACCAGAAAACAAGAAACGCCGGGTTGAAGTTCCGATGCGGTGAGCGTAACTGAGTTTCGCCATCGCATCGTTACTTCAACTTAAAAATGGCGCCGGGGGCGTTCCCGCCGATTTACGCTCAAAAAATATGTTAATGAGCGGAAATCGGCAATTCACGATCGAAATCCGGCGCGACGCAGTGACGTTACGACGTTTCCGGACGGGATACGCGGCGCATAGTTATACCTACATGGGGCTGGCGTATCCTATGTTAGGTATAGGCGTCGTCATCGCGTCGGGAAAAAAAAAAAAAACGTCGCTTGCGTAAAACGGTCATGAATGGGAATGTGACGTCATTGACGTTCATTCACAGATTTTGGAGCATGCGCACGGGGATGTTTTGACACTCGACGCATGCGCAGTACGTCGGCGGCGGGATCGCGCGTAGTTAGCATACTACACGCCCCGTACCCGCCCAATTTGAATTCCGCCGGCTCATTTGTGATGCGCTGCCGCAACTTTAGGAGCAAGTGCTTCATGAATGACAGCACTTGCTCCTAAAAAATCGGCAGCGCAACGCAAATGAGAAGCGTTACTCCAGAGCAAAGATGCTCTGGACTACGTGAATCTGGCCCTAGGTCTTTAGTAAAAATGTAATAAAAAAAAAACAATAAGGGCAAAATTATCTGTTTTCACCTGGACACCTGGCTTGGTGGTGAAAGGGGGGATATTTGCTGCTTTGGAATTAGGGTGAAGCCACAGAGGGTTTTGAAGGAAAGGCTGGCAAGGGTCCTAACCCTTTGAGGCTGAAATAACACCCCACTAGTGCTTGGCCTTTGTTGAAGTGGTACTCCATTTCTCCCACCCAAGGTCCAATTGTTCTGCACCTGTTTGACTGGGGCATGTAATTAAAATTGTATAAATAATATGTAACAGCAGGGACTGTTCCTCCATCCAACAAAAGTAACTGGGAGGAGTTACAGTGTTCTGGCACCACTAACACCTAAGGCCCAATTTTTCTGTGCAGTGCAGTCTGTATTGTGTATATATATAAATATTTACTGCAGTTCTATGTATATAGCAAAGTCCATATAGGGCCAGATTCAGCAAGACTTGCGCTGGAGTAATTCGATATGCGCCGCGTAACTGTGAAGATGCGCCGTCGTTTCTATGTGGCCGTACCCACCAAACTAGATGCGACAGAAAACGGGCCATTTCCAATCGGCTTAACTTTCCGACGCCAGAGTCTCGTCAGCGCATAATTTCGTTTGGCGCATCAGTCGCGCCTATTGATTTCCCCTGCAAATATGCAAATGAGGGAGATTTCCCGATTCGCGAACGGATTAGCACCATACGCTGGCTACATGCGCCGCGCGTATCTCGTCCGTCCGGCGCAAAGTTATTTCTACAAATAGCTGCTTTATCTTTACTTCAGACAGCCTCAGGTCAGCAGGAGAGCAGCTACAGCAGCAGCGTTACCGACGAAACTAGCAAGCTGAACAACCACACTTGCAAGGACACCTCTGTGTGCCAATATGCCAGGGGCAGTCGCGGTCCTAGCACTAGTACTGGGTCCCCCGGTATGGAGGAGGCGGGCACGTAAGAGGATATACCGCACGCGCATGAGCCTCTTTGGCATGGGGATGAGGAGGTGTATCGCCTCTTCAGATTCAGCCCAGATGCAATACTTGAACTAACCACAACCCTGCAGGGTGACATCACCAGCAAGACACACCGCTCACAAGCAGAGCAGCCACTGGTGAAGGTACTGGCAACACTTAATTTCCTTGCCAGTGGATCATTCCAGCGTACAAGTGGAGTGGTGGCTGGGATGTCACAGTCCTCCATGAGCAGATGTGTGCACCAGGTTGTCCCTGCAATCCTCAGACGCATGTCCAACCAGTTCATCAGACAAACCACTGAGGAGCTGCGGCTGAAGGCAATGACAGATTTCTACAGCATTGCCAGATTCCCACGCACTGTGGGGGCCATTGATTGCCCTTCAGCCCCCCAGTGCCACAGAGCACATATACCGCAATCGGAAGCATTGGCACTCCATCAACGTACAGGTGATAGCTGATGCCCAACGCCTCATATGGCACGTCCGTGCCAAACACCCCGGGTCCAACCATGACAGCTTCATATACCGTCAGAGCCCCATCCCAGCAGAATTCGAGAAGAACATGTATGGGGACAGCTGGCTGGTTGGTGAGTGACATGGGTGGCATGCATGACTATCCCCTCCCATGATGCACATCACAAGGGGCACATGCATGACTAAGATCCTCCTGTCTTTTCCCTTACAGGTGACTCTGCATATGCACTGGGACCCCATCTCATGACTCCTTTCCGGAACCCCCAAACCAGAGGAGAGAGAAAATACAATGAAGCACACATCAAAACCCGTGCAGTGGTGGAGCAAACATTTGGGCTCCTGAAGTCCCGTTTCCGCTGCCTGGATAAGTCCGGGGGGACCCTATTGTATTCCCCTACCTTTGTGTGTCAGATCATCGGTGCATGTTGCATTCTGCACAACTTTGCTATGAGAAAAGGCCTGCAGATTGACATGCGTGATGACCTGACCCCCCAACCAGACAATCCCCCCCTGCCAGAGGAGAACCAGTCTGCTGATGGAAGAGCAGTCAGGAGGGTCCTCGCCGTAGGCATCTTTGGACACTAAACCCAAACATTAATCACACAGACAATGCACGCATGCACACTACTGATGCCCCTAGATCACACACACTACATGCACATCACATTGGATTAGCCCAAGTCCAGCATGTAGGACTTGGGAGCAGCAACGCCAGCGTCAAGGCCCCAATGATGTCGCTGTCCATTCATACACCTTTCACACGTCATTCATACAGCCGTGGGGTTAACTTCACCAACACGGCCGAGGGTGACACCCCTTACTGGCAGGAGTGCCACCCACTCACATTCACACACCATTCACACTGCAACGTGTGCAGTATCAAAAAATAAAAATCTCATATCCTGAGCATAATCACAAATAAAATAACTCATAACCTGAGCATTAATAATAAAATAAAAATCTCATAACCTGAGCATTCCCAAAAAAAAAAATATAAACTCATGTCCTGAGCATCAATCAAAAAAACAAAAATAAATTATCTGGGATGCCGGGGGCTTCTTCTGGCGGCCCCTCTCTGGCTCCTCAGCTGCTTGGATGGAGTGGGTGGGGGTGGGGGGGGCATCTGGAGGTGGCTGATCCCCGGGTGGGCCACTCCTGGCAGGTGTGGCCTGCATGCCCTCCAAGGCCATGGCTATCCGGCCGAGGTAAGAGTTGGTCTGGGCCTGCATCCTGAGCTGCCGGGTGACCTGATAATGCTGGGCCCGCCGACTCAGCCTCCCCTGGTCCCGGATGGCAGCACTGTTTCCCTGGATGGCAGCAGTGTTTGCCTGGACGGCTGCAGTGAGGTCCCTTATATCACCCTGCACCTCCCCCAGGCTGGTCACCACTGCAGCGCAGTTACAGCTCACATCCTGCACTGCTGAAGAAATCTGGGCCACGGAGCACAGGCTGTCAGCCACTCTGTCCAGGTGCCCAGCAATCTCCCCCATTTGCTGGGTCTGCCTGGCGTGATCCCTCGCCACCTGGTCCTGGACCAGATCAGACACCCCCCTGGTCTTATGGGTGGCCTTCCTGGGGCCAGTAGATGTTTGTCCCCGGGGGGATGGAGTCGCCCTTGGGGGGCTTCCTATGATGGGGGAGGGGATCTGAGAGGGTCCTGCAGAAGAGGAGGATTCCTCCAACAATAAAATAAAGTCCTGCTCTGCCCCAACAGGCTCCTCCTCAACGACCTCTGCAGGTGTGGTGTGGGCACTCTCCTCCTCCACCTCGGTGTCTTCACCACCCAGGGGCACAGGCACTGGGTGCCGTTGGGGGGATGGGGTGGACTGGCCGCCGACAGATGATGGCCCAGCTCCGTCATCTGTGGATGACACAAAGCAGACACATGTTGGTGGTCCCACACACTTGGCACATGTACCCTCCCCCCCCCCACATGCAAAACACCAAATAGGGGATAAAAAACACTTACCTGTCCTGGAGCCTTCCTCCACAGAATCATAGCCTGGTACCCCCTCCAATTGCTCCCTCTCCAGGCAGCGGGCGACCACCTCCTCCTCTGTGGTCAGGCTGACCGGACATGGGGGTCCACCACCTGTGCCCCGCTCATGGCTCCGAATGGTGGCCACTTTGCCACGGACCTTGCGCCACAGGTCATTGATTTTTTTTGCATATCCCCAGCAGTCCGGGTGGAGTACCCCAAGACATTAACCCTGCCAGCAATGGTGTCCAGGATGGCCTGCTTCCTCTCCCTGCTGGTCTTCCTACTTTTCTTCCCATGCAGGAAATCATTGTAAGTCTCCATAGCAGAGATGACCACAGAGACCTCCTGGGCATTAAAATTGAGGTTCCTCCTCTCTTTGGGGGTAGCGGGAGCAGCCATAATAGAGCAAAAGTAAATTCCCTGGGGTGGGGGGAAACGGAAATACTTTTGCGCCGGAATGCCGCTTCCGCTGGCGCTTTTATACGCGCAACGGAACACATTGCGCTGGCGTTTCCCGTGAAGTGGTGCCGACGGAAGTTGTGAGCATGCGCACAGGGGGCCGAGTGAAGCCTCACTTACTACGCATGCTCCGTGGATGATGCGCTGAACGTAAGCCTCTGCGCTGGGCTCCGCCCATCATTTACATATGATCACACCCACTTCCACTTGCGTTGGGTTACGCCAGCGCATTATCGTTACTCTGGCGCAAGTTTACGCGCAACTGCTATGTGAATAACAGTACTTGCGCCGAAAGTGTCGGCGGAGTAACGTAAATGAGAAACGTTACTCCAAAGTAAAGAAGCGCCCATCTACCAGAATCTGGCCCATAGTATATATACTGCAGTTCAGTGTATATAGTGCAGTCAGTGTAGTACATATAATACAGTGCAGGGTATAGTATATATTATAGTGTATTGAAGTGGTTAAGGGGAACAATATGACATATTTAAGAAAAACTGGCATGCGCCCCCCCCCCCAGTCCATACCGGGCCCTTTGGGTCTACTATAGATTTTAAAGGGGACTAAAAAAATTGGTGTGGGGTCCCCCCTCAAAATCCATACCAGACCCTTATCTGAGCAATCGTATTTCTCTTGTTTGCTCCCTATTAATCTCTTTGATATTTCTATTGAAAGCATTTATGGTAAGCATGTATGGTATAAGGTATATACCTTATACCTTATACCATACATGTGTCCTGTATCTTGTACATTCTGCCTACATTATTTCAAAAAGACTATTTAGCCCTTTTAGCCCTATTTAGCCCTTTCTCACACAAATCTTTATCTTATATAACATCACAAGTCAGATAGTCTCTATGTTAGGGATAAGTAGGAGACAGTAGGAGTGGGGTAGTAGTTTAGCAAAATACAATAGGCAGGGCTGACACCACTCAGTCCAAAAAAGGCTGTGTGTTGTCAGCCCAAAATAGGAATTACTTTTTGACAGATCAGTGGCTAATTGTGTGACATTTAAAGGTATAAAACATATGGGTTTATTTCCTAAAGCTGAAGAGTGAAAAATCAGGCTCACTTCTGCACAGAAACCAATCAGCTTTCAGGTTATATTGCCAAAGCTTAAAGTGACACTAAAGGTTCAAAGAATAAACAACTCATACTTACCTCCACTGTGCAGTTCATTTTGCACAGAGTGGCCCCGATCCTCATCTTCTGGGGTCCCACGGTGGCTCTTGCGGCTTCTCCCCACAAAAACGTGTAGCAAGGCCACCTCAAGTGCAGCAGTGAACAGTAGTAAAGATTAATCTACCGAGTGCTGGGACTGTATTGCCAGAGCGCATTTATGGTGGAAATGCTAGTCCTAACCTGAGTGAATATGCACTGTCCAAAAGAAAAAATAAATTCGAACATCCGAATAGCTGAAAGTACTAAATTACGGAATTACAAATAAGCATAAAAACGAAGCGAAAAAACGAAAGTGTATGATTGGACAAACTTACTAAAATACGAAACACCCAAACAGCAAAAGAACGAAAATTACATCTATATTACATCTATAACAAATGATTTGCATTCCGTATTTTAAATCCTGTGTCTGTTTGTAATTTTGGATATTCGTATTTTCATTTGTATGTTCATATTTTGTATGTTCATATTTTGGACATTGTAAAGCCTTGATTTTTTGGATTTTTTTTTTAAGTTTGTTGGCAAAAAGTCAGAACGTGTGTACGGGGCTTAAGAGAAAGTCTATCTTAATATGGATTAGTCGCATGTTGAAAATGAAACTAAAATATGAGATTGCGAATGACCTCGCCGCAATGTATTTACGAAAGTACAAAATTACGAATCCATTAAATGAAAATTATTATCTAACAAAATCACGAATCATTCAGTATCAAAGAAAATAAAACTGTTACGAAAATACGAATGGGTCCGAATAGGAAAACTTGCGTCTTACGAAATTACAAATCTTTACGAATCTACGGGACAAGATGAAACAAAACAGAAAAAATATGTTTTTTTTTGTTGTGCACATCTGTGTCCTTATTCCCAGTTTCAGGCTTTGATATCCATTGGTATAGTTTCCTATCGGCAGATGCTCTCTCTCTCTCTCTCTCTCTCTTACTTCCTTGGAGCCAAGAGGAAGAACTTTCCTGGGCAGTTTAATAAAGTCATCCCTCCACTCCTACTGCATAGTGCCTATTGCAAGGTGTCAAATTATCTAATTATATGGCTGTTGTCTCAAACTACAACTCCCAGGATTCTCAGTGCTGTGCATAAAAGTCTATGGGCTTGCCTGGCTTTAGATCTCCCCCTTGTCAGGGCCGATCTTAGGGTCACAGGCGCCTGGGTGCAGAAATATTTCTGGTGCCCCCACATTGACGTTGTCATTTTACTAACTCCTCCCCTTTACATCTTATTATACATCACATCTGTAGATGGACTAGGCGCAGGAATGAGCAGGGGCTGTGTATCCTATGCAATATATCATGCCATATAACATCTAGAGCATGGGGCAGCCCAGAGCACATGTGTAGAGGGATGCTGGGGATGCCATCCCCCAGCACACTGATCACTGTGACTCACCTTGATTCTTTCTTTGTGCAGCCTGAGATGGAGATGGGAATGGGAGGCATTCCAACTGGAGTTGGTGGAGACAGTGCGGGATCCAAGACTCTCAGTGTTAGGAATTCATTCCTGCACATCAGCACTCAGCAGCCACTATAAACTAGAACTCTCATGTCAGCAAGAGGAGCAGCCCCTCTCCCTGAGCACTGCCAGGCTAGATGGGCTGCCCTATGCTCACACATCAGTTCAGAACGGACACACACCTATGCTCAGAACACTAGTTCTTGGTCGGACACAAAAAAGGAGAAAAGGAGGGAGGGGAGAACTCTGGCAATTCGGCGCCCAACCTCTGCAGGTGCCTGGGTGCAATGCACCCTGTGCACCCTGCCTGGAATCGGCCCTGCCCCTTGTGCCTGACAAGAGGTATTGTGCAGTTCAACATCAGTATCTCAGCAGAAGGAGAGAAGAATAAAGGGCAATGTCTTCATCTCCATATTGTTGTAGCCTATCACCTGGCTACACGCATATCTGTCCTCCCTGTTAGACCCACCCTAAGGCCGCGTACACACGATCAGTCCATCCGATGAGAACCGTCCGAAGGACCGATGAAGCTGACTGATGGTCTGATGTGCCCACACACCATCGGTTAAATAAAACGAAATTGTCAGAACGCAGTGACGTAAAACACAACGACGAGCTGAAAAAAACAAAGTTCAATGCTTCCAAGCATGCGTCGACTTGATTCTGAGCATGTGTGGCTTTTTAACCAATGCTTTTGCTTACCAACGGTTTTGGCCTATCGGTTAGGCGTCCATCGGTTAAATTTTAAATGGAAAGAAAAATAGTTGCGCTCAGAAAGCACAATATGACATTGTGAAGAAAATTAATTAATAAATAAATAAATAAACCACATCTAATTTGTAAATAGAGTCCATAAATGGTGGTATGATGAAGTGTAATAGGAATAGCTCATACTACAACCCAATCTTAGTTAGTCCATTCACTATCGATCTCATAAAATTCTGCAGACACATCAAAAGGTAAGTAAAGATGTACTCTTACCAGATCCTAGTGTTTTCAGGCATATCAATCCACTGGCATCTGAAGGGGGAGATCACCTCGACCGCTTGCAGTACACTAGACTCCTCGTCCAGTTCAGAGAACCGAGGCGGAGCCACGCACTAACGTCACCGCGTTAACGTGACGACGGAAGCGCGGGCGCACGTAATTGTTTTCTGCTGCTGCTTTGTTTTTATATTTTTATATCTGTTTAGCCGCCATTTTTGAATGTGTAATCTGCTGCACATATTTTAATAAAACTTCCTGGAAGTATTTCACCATTGCGAGCCCTCGTTTTTTCTCCCCCTCGGTTCTCTGAACTGGACGAGGAGTCTATACCAGTGGGAAGTATTTGTTCCAGTGAAACTCATCAGTCCTATGTGGATGTACTGCAAGCGGTCGAGGTGATCTCCCCCTTCAGATGCCAGTGGATTGATATGCCTGAAAACACTAGGATCTGGTAAGAGTACATCTTTACTTACCTTTTGATGTGTCTGCAGAATTTTATGAGATCGATAGTGAATTTCATCCAGGATATTTTAATCTACGGCTACCATCGCTCTTTGGTTAATATTGGACAATCTTTTAAACATACCGTTCAATCACACCTCTGTGATACCAGCTCAAATGGACTAACTAAGATTGGGTTGTAGTATGAGCTATTCCTATTACACTTGATCATACCACCATTTATGGACTCTATTTACAAATTAGATGTGGTTTATTTATTTATTTATTAATTAATTTTCTTCACAATGTCATATTGTGCTTTCTGAGCGCAACTATTTTTCTTTCCATTTTCGTTTTTCGTGTATATCACATGTTTATTGTTGCTGCTGGATACATTTGTTCACTTATTTATTTATTTAATCTTGTTGTCACTTTAATTTTTTAATCAATTAATTAATTAGTTGATTAATTTTCATTAATTGATTTTGTATTAAGTAATTCACTTTTAGCGCGAGAAATTTCCCCCTTGGATAGAACACGGTTAAATTTTAAAGCAAGTTCTCCTTTTTTGACCGAAGGATAACTGACTGATGGGGCCCACACACGATCGGTTTGGACCGATGAAACAGACCTTTAGTCCGTTTTCATTGGTTTTTTACCGATCGTGTGTATGCGGCCTAAGATTAATGTCTGGGTTGTTGTTTTTCCTTTTTACACAACATGGCATAGTTAAGTGCTGCATTGTGAGTCTGTTGCCTGCTACTGTAATAGTTCATTGGAGTCCATTTTAAATGAATGGCACAGTAAAAAAATCTCGATTCACAGATTACTGCAATGCAAAGGTGTAAATGGACCATAAAACAGAACATCTTTCCAAGCACCTTATGGGCCAGATTCACGTAGTCCAGAGCATCTTTGCTCTGGAGTAACGCTTCTCATTTGCGTTGCGCTGCCGATTTTTTAGGAGCAAGTGCTGTCATTCATGAAGCACTTGCTCCTAAAGTTGCGGCAGCGCATCACAAATGAGCCGGCGGAATTCAAATTGGGCGGGTACGGGGCGTGTAGTATGCTAACTACGCGCGATCCCGCCGCCGACGTACTGCGCATGCGTCGAGTGTCAAAACATCCCCGTGCGCATGCTCCAAAATCTGTGAATGAACGTCAATGACGTCACATTCCCATTCATGACCGTTTTACGCAAGCGACGTTTTTTTTTTTTTTCCCGACGCGATGACGACGCCTATACCTAACATAGGATACGCCAGCCCCATGTAGGTATAACTATGCGCCGCGTATCCCGTCCGGAAACGTCGTAACGTCACTGCGTCGCGCCGGATTTCGATCGTGAATTGCCGATTTCCGCTCATTAACATATTTTTTGAGCGTAAATCGGCGGGAACGCCCCCGGCGCCATTTTTAAGTTGAAGTAACGATGCGATGGCGAAACTCAGTTACGCTCACCGCATCGGAACTTCAACCCGGCGTTTCTTGTTTTCTGGTTACAGAAAACAGAAACGCCGGCTCAAAGCCACTGTTACGCTGGCGGATCACTCGATCCGCCAGCGTAACCTTTGCTGAATCTGGCCCTATGAGTTTCCTAGGTCTGTTTGAGATATGATGTCACTGATTTAAAGTGAAAAGCTGGTTAATATTTCCAAGTTCCCCATGCCTTGCCAAAGGTTGCTGGTGAAATAAAAAACAATGCAGAACAAAGTTAACACATTGTAAATGTTATGTGTGTACCAGACCATTCACCATTGCATTACAGAACAGGCAAAGGCTTTGCAATGTGTTTACAAAGCTTCTATAGTGCAAAACCAATCCCTGTTCTTTATGTGAGTCCTAATAGAAAAAAATCTACAGCCAAATATATTTTTTTTCAGTTCTTGACAGAGTTCTGAGGTGTTAGAAACTGTCAGGTTTTTATTATTATCTGGGTCCCTGTTAATGAGATTAACTCTGTTGGTCCTGATGGCCAATTGGCCACTGTCACTGGGACTGAAAGTCAGGAAACAATTCTGATCAGGACAACTATTCTGAAGACAGCAAGGACTTGTTCACACAGGATGCAAAATAACAAAGTTTGGACATGTTTTTGCTGCCCCTTGACTGCCTAGCAACAGTGGCGTCTCCAGCTTTCATATTTAGGGGGGGGCACATAGGGGGACAGGGACAAAAGTAGGGGGGCCCAACTATAAAATGCAATTATATATATATATATATATATATATATATATATATATCTCCTGGGGCCCTTTACTACGATCCCACAACGGGCCCTTTTACATGTTCTGCAGTGAGCTCCCTTCCTACTATACTGGGGCCCCAAAGGGTGGCAGAAAACAAGAGCTATGTGTCACCAGCACACCAAGAAAATATCAGGGTCCAAAGCAGTGGGAGATCTTTCAGGGTTGCAAAGGTTGTCTTGCCACCGAGCCCTGGTGTTCTGCCACTGTGGGGTTCCCCAGCTGTCCTGTCCCTGCTATTGACAGCGATGGTCTGGCATCTGTCTCCTTGGCAGCGGTGGCAGTCCATTAGGACCTAGTGCTGGTGACATTATGGATGCATGCAGGAGAAGGCTGGCACTATTAGTTATAGAGAGCTGAGCCCCCAGCTGGTCACCTAGCAGCAGTAATGCTGTATAACCTTCTCTGTTGACATGCTGATCGGGATGTGATCCAGGTAATGCTCCCAGTCAGATCTAATAAATACAGTATTTATTAGCATCAAGAGTACAACCACACACATATATATATATATATATATATATATATATATATATATATATATATATATATATACAGTATATATATATATATAAAATCAAACATATGTTCCGCAGCCGTGTGGGCTCTATGCCTGTAAAGTGTGGGCTCTATGCCTGTAAAGTGTGGGCTCTATGCCTGTAAAGTGTGGTCTTTGATCAATAAAATCTCTGATATTTAACACTAGGATTTGACTGGGAGCATCACCTGGATTGCATCTAGATCAGCATGTCAGAGAAGGCTCCACTGCTGCTAAGCAACCTGCAGGGAGCTCAACTGTCTACAACCAATAGAGATGGCCTCGTGTTTGAAATCCCACATGCCCAATCCGGCCAGGAAGCCAACACTCCACAGTGCTAATCACAGGCAGTGAGACATTTCCTGATCTGTGCAGAGCTGCGGTCCGGGAAATCTCTCACTGCCTGTGATTAGCGCTGTGCAGTGTGGGCTTCCTGGCAGGCTCTGGCATGTGGATTTTTGAACATGCCCAGCCCATCTCTAACAACAAATTGTGCTGGTACTGGGTTCCAATGTGCTGCCGCCGCTGCCAAGGAGACAGAGACCAGCGCTGTAAATAGCCGGGACAGGATAGCAATTCTGGTTATTCCAGCACTGGTCCACACTGGGAGGATTCCCCTATCCACCTATAATGTGTAGATGGGGGAATTGGATCATTTTTTTTTCATTCAACCTAAGGCTTCATTTCCACTGGCGTTTTAAAAGTGAGCTGTAAAACAGCTAGGTATGCCTGGAAAAATTTGCGTTAAAAACGCGAAATTTACCGCGTTTTTGAATGCGCGTTTTTGCGCATTTTTGCGCGTTTTTTACAGCTGTGTTTTAGGAGCTTTAGAACGCCCTGCTCCTGCGTTTTTTTTACAGCTCAAAAACGCCTAGGCCATTTGCAGCTCAAAAACGTCTATGTGGGAATGATGCCATAGAATAACATGGACAGGCGTTTTTAAGCTGTAAAAAACGCTCAGAAACGTGGCTGTAAAAACGCCAGTGGAAATGAGGCCTAATAGTTGAATGAAATAAAGTGATCAATGTATGGGCTGCCTAAGAGCTAAGACCAGCCATAGACAGTTTAAATCTCAGCTGGTTCAGCAGGAACTGGCTGAGATTTGAACCATTAATGATCAGATTCTCTTATGATTATCACTAGTGGTTGCTGTATAGCCACTAGTGAGAATCACTGTTTGTCGGGAGAATACAATTGCTGGGCAGGAGGGATATTCCCGTCAGCACTGTCTGTGTTGATGGGGGAATCATGAAAGTTTCTTTCCTGCAATCTGTGGATGTAGGAAAGAAATTTGCACTGTATATTACCTGCCTAACGGAAAGTGAAAGTGTAACAGAATGGCCCGTGACAACCAGAGACTTTTGAAGGATGGGGGGTACTCGAGTGCCAGCATCACTAATGACTCTTGGGTCTAGGGTCATCCTGTGCCCCTTTTGGGCATAGGGTGACTGAGAAATGATGAATTACATGGGATGGGACATTTCTGATAATTCATGTTTTGCAGGATATCTTTAAATATTACAAGTTGGTAAAGTCTGACTCCGACAGTTAAATAGAGTGTTTTCATTCAATGTGGGGACACATGCTTTTGAGGTGTTAATTGAGTCTGCTCCTAGACATTCCATTGTGTGATGCTAATACTGTTTTGTGTCCATTGTGCTAATTAGGTCTGCTCCTAAGACCTGTTTATTGTGTATGCTAATGACACTGTTAAGATGTGGAATGTGACTTGTCAAGCTGTAGTAATTAACCCCTCTAAATGCGGAGCCAGACCGTCTGGGTAATGAGTAGTAATTAACTCATCGGAATTGCATTAACTAAAAGAATGTGTATGAAGCCCCCCATTGTGTGATGTGTGGGTGGAGTGTGTCTTTGTCCCTGTGATTAACTGTAACATGCTTGTACTGTATATAAGAAAGCTACGTTACCATTAAAGGATTCATTCATTCATTTTGGAACCAGTACCAGAGCTTGTGTTGTCTCGGTTATTCTGGAAAATGAAATGGGTCGTGTCTGATGTCTGTCGGACTGTCGGATAACCTGTCGTGGGGCGATGGAATGGAATATTGTAAACGGTGGTGACAGTTACAGAAAGTAAATTGTAAATGTCTTGAAAGAACAGGAGAGGGGAGGGAGACAGATGGGGGGGAGAAGGGATGGAGATAATGCAGTTCAGTGATTACAGTGTACTGCAGTCTGCAGTGCACACACTTACCCACGGTCCAGGCTAGAATCTCAAGCATCATTCACACACATGCTGCTGATTTTAATGTTTCCTGAACACACATCCCCTCTCTTCAGATACAGCACACTTAGATAGTGTGGGCGGGACTGAAAGGAGGAGGAGGAGCTGTATTCCTCCCTGCTCGTATGTGAGATGAGTGGGGGGGAGGTGGCTGGACTCGCTGGGCTGTAAAAGAGTGTCATAGACTGACACTCGGCTCAGCTTGCAGTCACCACTCTCGGAATTTACAGGCTGTTTCTCCTGTCCTAAGGACGGGAGAAATCAGTCTGTTTTTTCAGTAACTGAGATGAAGGCTTGGGCCCCCCCTCCCCCACAGTGCTCATGGAGTCATTTCTGCAACTCACTCTTCTCCGTGCCAATGAGGATGCAGGGGAAGGAGCAGATCGGGCGGCTGTGGTTGTGTGAACGCTTGCAATATGCAGTGTCAGCGAGCAGAGGGAGGGGGAAGAATGCCCCACAGAGCTGACTGGGGACGCTCTTCCTCTCAGGAGAGACTGTTACTCCAGGAGCGGCCCGAAAAAAAAAAAAAAAACATTTTTTTTTTGGGGGGGCACATGGTGGGGCACAGCATAATGTTGGGGGGGTCAGGGCCCCCTCTGCCCCCCCCTAGAGAAGCCTCTGCCTAGCAATGCTCCACAGTATTTTTTACATGGGTAGTGAACAGTGCTGTACACTCTTCTGTTGCTTGGAGGTGAGGCAAAATACATTTTCCCTGTAGAGCTTGGCAGGCATTGCAACTGCTTCCATTACCTCTTACTATACCGTGCTTTAAACGTTAGCATCTACAGTGCATTATCAATTGTGGTTGCAAGGCATTCACAGTGGAGAAAATCACTGTAAAAAAAAAAAAAGACAATTTGTAAAACAAAACAACAAAAAAAAAACAATATACACAGGGCACCTCAGGAGTGCTGCCTAACACCCGTGTGTAAAATGAGTCTGAAATGTGTATTAGCAGTATTGGAACATTGGTTAAAGCCATTGTTATTTAATGACTATGTGAACTTCCCACGCTTGGATATTTTTGTTTCTTGCTGTGTCTACAAGATAGGGACATTTACACAGTGGGACACAGGCGGCAAGATAAAGAAAAAAACTTATCATGAGTTTTAACCCTTTCCAATGCACACATTCCCACACCCACAAGCACCCGCAGCTAAAATTCGCTTTTCTTTAGCAGATGTGTGAAAGACACCCCATGCATTAGAAAATGCAGTGCGTTTTCAAGTACAGGAAACTGTATGGGCAAAAGAAGCAGCACGCGGTTCTATGCAGCTGCATTAAAGAAAAGAAAAACAAGCTTTAAGGGTCCGTGTATAAAACACGGGTGCAGCAGCCCATTCAAATGAATTAACTGCTGTGCCTAAGCAAACATGAGCTCTAGGAAATAGTCAGACGTGAACCAAGCTTTAGGGCTTGTTTATTCCATCTACAGGCTAAAAAAGCATGCATGCTGCTGTGCTATGTGTAGGGGCTTCACATGTTATTACAATGCATCACAGAGTTTATTTTTTTCCTTCAACTTCATTGAAGTGTCACAAAATGGCACTTAAAGGGGCTGTAAAGGTTCATGTTTTTTCACCTTAATGCATTCTATGCATTAAGGTGAAAAAACATCTGATGTTTGACGCCCCCCCAGCCCCCATGTTTACTTGCCTGAGTTCTCAAAGCAACGAGCAGGCTTCTTGACTGGGCTTTTTGGCTCTTCTTGGCTCATTCATTGGATTATTGATAGCAGCACAGCCATTGGCTCGAACTGCTGTCAATTAAACCAATGTGTGCCGGGGTCGGGGCCGAGTGACACAGTTGGGGGCAGGGCCGAGTGACACAGTCACAAGCTAACCCCCTTGGGAGAGAGTTTCCCATGAAGGGGGTTAGCTCTTGCAGGGAGGAGCCGAGACAGCCGCCGAGGGACCCCAGAAGACGTGAATCGGGGCCACTCTGTGCAAAACGAGCTGCACAGTGGAGGTAAGTATGGCATGTTTGTTATTTTTTTGTTTTGTTTTTATATTTGAACATTTACAACACCTTTAATTTGAGTCAATGCACTGCAGCACCTTGGGGGAGATTTACTAAAACAGCGATGTTGCACGAGAGACTTGGTTGCCTCTAACTCTCCTCTTTATTTGCTGAGACAGCAACAGAGTACCATTGGCTCCTGCTGCTGTCAATCAAAGTCAGTGAACCAATAAGGAGAGAGGGGGTAGGGCCTAGCTGGGGCTCCGTGTCTAAATGAACACACACAGAGGTTCCCCAAAGCAACCTGCTTGTTGTGGGGGAACTTGTCAAAAGGGAGGGGCCAGGAGAACAAAAGAGGGACCTGAGAAGAGGAGGATCTGGGCTAATCTGTGCAAAACCACTGCACAGAGCAGGTAAGTACAACATGTTTGTTATTTTTAAGCAAAAAACCCTACACTTTAGTATCACTTTGATATTTCATTCACACTGGCATTGACAAACCTGCGATTACATGTGTTTATAGGACTTTTCTATATGCATATAATGATTTTTCAATAAATTATTTAAACTTAGCGCTGCTCTTATAAAATTACTAACCATAGGCGTGCAGACGGGGTGTGCCGGATGTGTCTGGGCACACCCTAATCATCCCCTGTGCCAGCCAGGGCTTTATTTTGTTTAAATTGCTAGGTTCACTAATTGCCGCTCACTGGCCATGACAGTGCTGCTGCTGCCTGTGAGACAAGTTTGATTGATACTGTACTCCTAGAGACTGACCTATGAGAACTGCAGATGTTGCGGAGTAAGCTGACAGCTGGCCGCATTTCCTGCTGCTCCCTCTATAGTTCCGGCAGCGGAGTGATACAGCTGCACTCTGCCTGCCCTCCACTGCATCTTCTGCTGTCATTGGATCTTATGCTGTCACCTCAGTAGCATCTAGTGGGGAGTCTGGAGTCCCGCCCACACTGCAATCCTTCAATGCAGCCTGTGTCTGAGAAAGGAGATTTGTGGGTGGGAGATCTTAGGAACAGCATCTGGCAGATCCGTGGGGGCTGCTACACTGATTCCCCTGTGTGATCCTGGAGATACCAGCCAGGTGAGTGAACAGTCCCCCCCTCCCCTCTCTCCCTCCACCCCCCCCCCCCTCCAGGAGCTGCCAAGTTGATTTCTTGTCCAGTTAGCACTTAGGGATGACTTAACTCTGATGTCAGGGGGCACTATGCCAGTCTCTGATGTCAGGGGGCACTGTGGCAGGATTCTAATGTCAGGGGGCGCTGTGGCAGGATTCTGATGTAAAGGGGGCACTGTGGCAGGATTCTGATATCAGGGGGCGCTGTGGCAGGATTCTGATGTCAGGGGGCACTTTGGCAGGATTCTGATGTCAGGGCGCACTGTGTCATGCTTTGATGTCAGGGGGCACTGTGGCAGGATTCTGATGTAAAGGGGGCACTGTGGCAGGATTCTAATGTCAGGGGGCACTTTGGCAGGATTCTGATATTCAGGGGGCACTGTGCCATGCTTTGATGTCAGGGGGCACTGTGCCATGCTCTGATGTAAAGGGGGCACTGTGCCATGCTCTGATGTAAAGGGGGCACTGTGGCAGGATTCTGATGTAAAGTGGGCACTGTGGCAGGATTCTGACGTAAAGAGGGCACTGTGGCAGGATTCTGAGGTAAAGGGGGCACTGTGGCAGGATTCTGATTGAAAGGGAAGGATTTGTGGGCGGGAGATCTTAGGAACAGAATCTGGCAGATCCGTGGGGGCTGCTACACTGATTCCCCTGTGTGATCCTGGAGATACCAGCCAGGTGAGTGAACAGTCCCCCATCTCCCTTCCCTCTCTCCCTCCATCTGCCACCCCCCTTCCAGGAGCTGCCATGTTGATTTATTGTCCAGTTAGCACTTAGGGATGACTTAACTCTGATGTCAGGGGGCACTGTGCCAGTCTCTGATGTCAGGGGGCACTGTGGCAGGATTGCGCTGTGGCAGGATTCTGATGTCAGGGGGTACTGTGGCATGATTCTGATGTAAAGGGGGCGCTTTGACAGGATTCTGATGTCAGGGGGCGCTTTGACAGGATTCTGATGTCAGGGGGCACTGTGCCATGCTTTGATGTCAGGGGGCACTGTGGCGGGATTCTGATGTAAAGGGGGCACTTTGGCAGGATTCTGATGTCAGGGGGCACTGTGCCATGCTTTGATGTCAGGGGGCACTGTGCCATGCTCTGATGTAAAGGGGGCACTGTGGCAGGATTCTGATGTAAAGGGGGCACTGTGGCAGGATTCTGACATAAAGAGGGCACCGTGGAAGGATTATGGTGTAAAGGGGGCACTGTGGCAGGATTCTGATGGAAAGGGGGTACTGTGGCAAGATTATGACATAAAACGGGCACTGTGGCAGGAATCTGACGTAAAACGGGCACTGTGGCAGGATTCTGATATAAGGGGGCACTGTGGCAGGATTCTGATGTAAAGGGGGAACTGTGGCAGGATTCTGATGTAAAGAGGCACTCTGCTCCTCTGTGAGAAATCTTGTACTACCTGACACTGGCTGGCAGGGTCACAAACTGACATTGATGTTGCAGGGTCACTACTACTAATACAGTGATAATACTGTACACTGTACCAATGACACTGGCTGGGAAAGGGTTATCAAGGGACAATCAAGAGGTTAACTGTGTGTCTAACAATGTGTAAAGTGTGCTGCTTTTACTTACTAATCTGGTTGTTTTTTCTCCACGCTTTTCAGGGAGAAGAAAGGGCCAGATCACTATTACTATGTACAAAAGACAAATCCACTTGAAATTGCACTGAAAGTGCACTTGGAAGTGCAGTTGCTGAGGCGTAGATCTGAGGGGTAGATCTGAAATGAGGGGAAGTTCTGCTGATTTTATCATCCAATCATGTGCAAGCTAAAATGCCTTTTTTTTTTTCCCTTGCATGTCCCCCTCAGATCTCCAGCGAATGCACTTCCAAGAGCACTTTGCACTTGTAGTTTGCACTTGTAGTACAAAGTGGATTTGCTTTTCGTAAATAACCCCCAGAGTTCTGTGTGTTTGTGTGGAATATATACAATATATATATATAGGAATGCGTGTTTGAGCTTCTGTTTGGAGTGCACACCATAATGCAATAGGCTGCGCACGCCTCTGTTACTAACATACATAAATCTGTGACACCATATATAAAATATATAAAGTGCGCAGTGCTAATATTGTGCAAAAATACAATCAATTAAGTCCATCTAATGTGGTATACCGGGTTGGTAATAAATTGAAAAATATTCTCAGATGGTCAATCGTGCTCCCCTTTTGGGTCCCCACTCACTGGAAAGATGTTTGAATGCCCCTAACAATATGGTGTCCCCCACCCACATATAAGTGCATCTATATTAAAGTGGTATCTCTCACAGAAGGGTTTGGTGTTGCTGGTCATCAAGGAGCTGTATCTCCTAACCCCCCACCAGGGGGGGTTAGGAGATACAGACCTGGCTCGGGCCTCTGCCACATGCCTAGTACTTTAGTACTCAAGAGAACAATTCGGATTGAGCGAATCCTCCCAGTAAATGCAATGAAAGAGGTCACCGGTTGACAGCTGACATGTACCTGTCAATTCCAGTAACCAGATCCCCGATTATTCATTCAAGCCCTTTTGGGTAACCTGCCTCCGGGTTCTCCTCAAGCCGATCCCCCACCGAACGGCACACAGCCTGGGATCCCCTCAGTAAGGTTGGGGACCCAGTAAGTCACAGATCGACATCCAGATGGGTCTCCATGGAACAGGTGGCTCTGGCCAGGTGGGCCATGCGAGCGGGGTCCGTGGATGGGCGCACCTTGAAGGTGGATGCCGCACCTGGAATGTGGACCCCGCGCAGAGAAGAAGAACCGACCACCGACCCAGAACACGTGGCAGCTGCCACAGATATACCCCTCCCCAGCATGTCCAACGAGGGAAGAACTCCTCTAATTGGCTGCTGGGGAAAAGTGGCTCTGTTAGAACCCCTCTAGCGCCTACTGCCGCCCAGGGGTGTAATCACACCTCGGGGCCACAGACCGACCTACAGGACAGTTCAGAAATAGCAGCGGCCTGCAATTTGACAAATTATGAATGAGAGCAAATTAACTCTCCCATTCGCCCGCTAACTTTAGCGTAGTGCCCGTACTGAAAGTAAGGGGGCGCTACATAATTTTCTAGGAGCAGCGCTGAGTTTAAATTATTTATTCACATTTCTTGGGGTAATCACCTTGCACTCTTTCATATAATGATTTTTACTAGTAAAATTCAAGCTGTGCATTTCCCTGCACTTAGGTGCATTCAGTTTACCTGCAAAATTAGAATTCTGTGTTTCCAGACCGAGATTAGATATTCTAAATTTGCCTAAACACATTTTTTATTTGAAGCATCATGGGACAATTTAATTATTTCATTAATTAGACGCAGTGTTTTTCAACTCCAGTCCTCAAGGCACACCAACAGGTCAAGTTTTCAGGATTTACCTCAGATGAAATGGCGATTACTAATGGCCCATACACACAATCCGAATATCGGACGAAAACGATCGTCCGATGATGGATCGTACGATTTTCGGATCGTGTGTACACTACTTTCGAGAACCGATCACGACCGTTCATCCGATATTTTTCGATCGGACATGCGCGAAAATTTTCCTCGTACGATGTCAGATCGTACGATTTTCATTTAGTCAGTACAGCCGTCGTCCGACAATACAATACAAATACATTACAACACGTGACATCACTTCCGATCTTTTTTTTCTGTCGTACGAGAATTTTCGTGAGTTTAATAACCTATTTTATTTTACTTGCGATTATTAAGCGAAAAAAGTCGTACGATCCATCGGCCGATATTCGGATCGTGTGTATGGGCCATTAGGCAGTGAAACTGATCAAATCACCTGTGCAAAATAATGGAAAGCCTGAAAACATGACCTGTTGGTGTGCCTTGAGGACTGGAGTTGAAAAACACTGAATTAGAGGATATATGTACTGCAAGAATTGGAGCCATTTTAGCTCTCATCAGTTGCATTTGCGGTTAATCATTGTTTTTGATTTATGCTTTTTTGTACATAGACCTCACATTTTTTTTTTTATGTAATAGATCTTTTAGTTGTAGCACAGTAGCGTTTATCAGTGCATCACCTCTCCATTTGCACATTTATAAATTCATGTAAATGACTGCGAATGTACATAAGGTGAGATACATCTAAATGCAGGAGAAATTAAAATGGAATTATGTTTATTTATTCTTCCAAGATAATTTCCCCTTTGTTTAAAACAACCTAATTGCAGGGGTGCTATTATAAATGTAGCCTAACTGTAGAAAAATTTGGAAAATAAACATAAATTAAAAAAAAAAAAATATATATCAAAAGCACAAAAAAAAAAAAAATAGGATCTAGACATGATTATTCCAGCCTGGACTGCATAAATAAAAAGTGTCAATACCCCAGAGCAGGATTGTAAAAATGTCATGGTTGTATGAAATCAGCGCTCTTCCCCTCTCGCTGTGTGTGCTGTAAACCTTGTGATGCAGGATTTATGGCACTGTGCTGTAAAACAGTCCATGTCACGTTTTGTGAACTGTCACTAGAGGCGTGCCTGCCTAGAGATGGAGAGCTCAGGCAGAGAGCAGAATTGCAGCTGTGTTGTACTGAGCTGCTGCTGCTGCTCTTCCCAAGCACTGTGTGCAATGAGATGGCAATAGAAGTGCTGCAGTTCCCTTCTTCCAGTCCTAGCTGGGGCTTTCTCTCCCCCTTGTCTGATCTCTGCTGAATAGCAACTTCCAAATCATCAAAAGGAGAGAGTCAACCTGCCTGACAATGGATGTCCGGGGCAGAAAAGACACAGACAAGAGCACCGAATAATCTGGATGAGCCTGAGCACCTTTTGGAATTAGATTACCCCGGCTAAAGGAGTGGATGCTTTCACTTGTTTTCAAGGATTGTTCCATTATCACCGCATGCAACTGGCTGGTGAGTGCAAATGATTATAGTCTTTTTCAGCTGTGTTGCTGGCTCTTCATTATATGTGTGTGATTTCTTCCCTGCATGCAATAACGAGGCAAGCATACAAGATTCATGTTTCTCCTAAATTCTAAATATAGCAGACTTTCACACTTTCTCTCGTCTTATAGCATGCAATCTATGTTCACATGCTAGAAGTGCTGCATACTACCCAAAAAATAGTTCCAGCTCTCTTTTTTTGCAGAGTGCCTGCAAGACTTTGGAGCTCCCTGCGTTCCGCAGATTTGCATTTCATATATTTAGAATAAATCTGCATGTATTTGCATAAACTGAAATGCATTAGTGAGTCTGGCACTTCTATATATTGCATACGTGGATCTAACCCTGAGCATGCCCTAGAAATAAAGTTTTCACGATACGAATGGAATTGTTAACCCTTGCTTAGGAATGATGTAATTTACAGCACAGGTGCATGCAGTAGGTGTAAGTCCTTCTAATGTGGTCCCAAAATACTGTGTGCATGAAGGCATCGTCCTTGATAAATATTCAGTTGAAAGCAAGTAAAGCAGTTATCCAGATTTATAGTGCACCAGTGACATTATACTAAGAGCTTGATCAATTCCAATCATTTCTGTGTAGGAGGTTTTAGAAGGCTTGCTGGTTCCTATGGGCTTTATAAAACTTGGGAAATTATTTCTCTTTTAGTGTTTGACACTGAATTGTATTGCAACACACAATGCAGTCCATGGGACCAGAAGTAATGTGTGCTGAATTTGAATGATTGGGCTGCATAGCAGTGTGCTATTTGGAAAAGTGGGCGAAAGGTACAGAAATAAGGTTTTTTAATTGCTTCACATGTCAAAGAGGTAACCACGTATGTTTCAGCTATTTTCTCTCTTTTACTTTTGGAACGGAACAGTGATTTTCTAGAAATAAGATTAATACATCATTGTGATTACAAGTCGAGGATTTCTCTCGAGCCTCTGACATGAGATCTGGCTTGCAAACAAATCGAGCGAAGATGTGAATGGTTTGCCTGTTAGCTGAGCCTTTCCTTCAGGCGCATAGATCCTAATGAAAATGTTTGCTCTGTGGAACTTGCTCTCTTTTTTGTGCTGTGGGTCAGCAGGTGAAGCAAGAGGAAGTAAATGCATTACAAATGGAAATAGAGGTCTAGAGCTTGGCATGAAAGCAGGATATCACAGGCGGCTGATTTAATAAATGATAATCTGAGGTTGTCACTGCATTATGCTCCATCTAGTGAAATATTTAATACGGTTAAATATTAAAGCGTGGCTGTAATATATCTAATTCTCACACATATTGTTCTAATAATCCAGGTTCTTTTTAAACCTATATTTTTGCAGTAACCCTCAGAGAATTGCCATACCAAATGGCCTATTTTATGTAAAGAAGCACTGACATTATCACTACTTTTGAGCTTATAAGAAGGAAGACTTGGTTATACATTATATACGTTCAATGGACACACTAACGTCTCTTTTATCGAGTAGCTACTTGTTTTGTTTTTTTTTAACCGATATGCTTTTATACTGTAGTTCTAATAAAATGCAAAGGAAATGTAAAATAAAAAATAATAAAAAACTGATGGTAGCTATATCATCAATCATTCAAGCGTTATATTGAATTTTTCACTCTTTCCTTTTTCTGGTGATAATGAGGTGCTGCATAATTTGAGTAAACATCATATCACGTTTATGACATATAGGAGAATAAAAGAAAAAATGAAATATTTATTATTTGTATTGTTAATTTTTGAATATGCTCAGGCTGATAAAAAAAAGACTTCCAGTCTCCTTTCGACAAGTGTCCCAGGAATCTTTCTATGCTGTGGTTAATTAGTGTGCACGGGCATACCAACTGTCTCCCACATCAGTCTCCCCTCTAGAGAGCTTGCATTCTTTGTATGCTACAAATGATATTGTAAAACATTCTTGCATGTCAAAGTCAGGTTGAAATTGCATCACATTCCCTCAAGAAAGAAAATAGATTGATTGGTAACCATGAGGTGATTTTTCAAAGAGTAGCTTCAATGGAAATGGGAAAAAAATAATAATGGAGAGATTAAAAAAAGCAGCAAAACTGCAAAGCAGAACCACTTGATTTTGGCTTAGAAGGCTCATAATCAGTTTGGGAAGCAGAACAAAAAGTATGACATTGTATTAGACACTCCAATAGATACAATTCGAGGGAGAAGCAGAAAGATATTAAAATCCTCAAGAAATAATTTATTTAGTTAGAACTCATTTTAAAGTCAGGCACTCTTGCAATACTTGGTCTTAAAGTGTTCTCATATGGGTTTTCAATATATATTGTTTTTGCCTTCTACCCTTTACTTTTGACAGCTGTCCACTAACTTACACATATGTGCCCACATGCCACTAATTTAAAAACTGTTTCACATCCAAAAACCATGCCCCTGTCTGAATTTCCTTTCATGTCAGGATAACACATTGATGTTGTCATTGCTGACTTGTTTTTAAAGTGCAATCTATAGGACTGTCATTGTTGGCCAGTGACTGTCCAGGAACAAGCCTATATGGAACACGGTATATGTTGATTTCAGGTCAGTGGCTTGCTGAGTAGAGATTGTACCTTCAAAAATCAAGTAAGCCCTGGCACGATTCGCTTCTGGCCAGCTGACATTAGGGAAGCAGTGATTAAACATGACTGCCTTACCAATACCAACAAGATAAGAATGTTTCCATATAGAGCATATGGTTGCTGAGCAATCAGGAGTCGCACATACAGCATGTTAAATCTTTAAAAAAATGCATTTCTGAGTAGGTTAAGAATGGTGGAATAAGAAAGGGCTTGTCAATAATGAGTTGGTTTTATAATTAATAGAAGTGGTTTCTATAATACACTATACAACATATAATGCCTGTATGCACCTCAAGAACTGTCATTGCTTGTCAGGTTGACTATAAAACCTCTCTGAAAAGAATTTGCTTGAATAAGCTTTACTTGGTGAATACTAAATTCTTTCAAAACTTCTCAACATAAGAGTGGTCTTTTCTCCAATATGTAACTCTTAATCATTGATGATGACCCTCTTGGGTTTATTAAAGCTTTTGATCACTGTGAATAAGCTTAGGAGCTCTGACACTGCAATCTTTGGAAGGGTGTTAACCAATAGAAACTTTCCAGAGAGCGTTGTTAATTTGTAAGTCTTTACCTATGCATATTGTACTTATCAGGGCATGCTAATACTATGCATACTAGACAGTACTTTTTCAACGAGCTGCCTACATAAAATGGTCAGACTTTTTTTATGCAAAGTGAGCTTTTTTTTTTAATCTCCTCTTGGGAAATTTTCGAGGTTTTACATGGAAATACCAACAACTCTAAAGAATCCTTAATTATTGACTTATTTTTCAACACAAACAACACCTTTTGCATGGTGCATTTACACATTCCATTTAGCATTGCTGGACAAAGCTTTTATATATGAAATTTAGATTAAAAAAATAGCGAATGGTGTCTAGAGAAATGTGACTTCTAAAATATGGGTCATGGATGTTTATTAAAAATTAGCAACATGTACAACAAGCCAACACATTTCAGGGGAATTAGATGAATGCCTATACAACTAAAGCCAACATCCTGCTATTCAGAAACCTTGATAAGAATTGTTACCACCAAATAATATGCAGCAACAGACCTGAAGAAGGGGCAGTCTATTTCCCCGAAATACGTTGGCTTAATGTACATGTTGCAAATTTGTAATGTCCACAAACCATATTTAACCTCCCTGGCGTTTTTCCCGTGTCTGACACGGGGTAAAAATTTGCTGCTACTATTGTTGATCCCGTGTCAGACACGGGCTCGCCTCACAGAATCCAGAGACAGTTTACTTACCTTCTCCGTGGATCCAGCGATGCATCCCCGCTGTGTGAGCGAGCGGGTGCTTGCTCGATTCACACAGCGTCCCCGTGTGCCGCCGAGCTCCGTTCCCTGCGACGTTACGACGCACGGGGACGGAGAACGGCGCCAAATTCAAAAATGTAAACAAACACTATACATACAGTACAATGTAATCTTATAGATTACAGTACTGTATGTAAAAAATACACACCCCCCATGCCCCTAGTGGTCTGCCCAGTGCCCTACATGTCCTTTTATATAATAAAAACTTTTCTTTCTCCCTGCAAAATGTAGATTGCCCATAGCAACCAAAAGTGTCCCTTTATGGCAAAAATTGTTTTAGAGCGGCTAAAAAACAGCGATAATAAATTATAATCACTTGCAGAATTTAGCGATAGCGATTTGTGGGGAAATTCGTCATAAAAAAAAAAAATAATGACAGCAAAAATTCTGCAACTGAGCAAATTTCAGTGATTATGATTTGATTACATTATTGAATAATTTTTACTATAATTATATTATTATTTGTTATAATTTTTTATAATTATTTATTATATTATAATTTTTAATAAAAAAAATCATACCCGGGATGCCTATTAGACTCTTGTTTAGATAGATTTAAGTAAGTACTTACTAAGAATTGCAGGCCTATAATACATAACACCACATTTCCTTGCAAAACAATTGCAACGCTTTTGGTACAAAATTCCAGACAGAATCATAACGCCAGGGAGGTTAAGAAGCTACCGAAGAAGCGTCCATACAGTGTGAAACATGTTGGGCTAAACATCGTGTAACATCCCACCTTACGGAAAATGTTACTGGTCTTCAAATCTCATATTGAGTGGTTGCGAGTTGTCCACTTTTTTTGTCACCTTTTGTATAATTATAATTTTCATCAATAGGTGGTTTGTCACATTAATGTGCTTGTTATTTATTTGTCATCAATCGTGGCAAATTGTCACTTTTATTATTTCTTTAATAATTTTGTATTCTATTTTTATGTAATAAATATCCAATTTTAATCTTACTACGCCTAAAAAGTCCATTGTCACTCCTATACACACGTTTATTTTTTATATACATATGTGTATCTCTAATTTTTCTATATTTAAGAAGTCCATTTTCTCTGGACACTGGGTGCACCTTTCATTTTTTTTATCTAAGTCTACAAGCTGAAATGACCTTAAGGTCACACAGAAAAGGCAACTGCCCAATCCCCTAGAGGTCCTGTCTCCAACATCCATCACTGGGCACTATCAACCGGAAGGCATTCCTTCCTTTTTGCCCACATGAATACCGACTCAGGACCAGCCCCTTCCAGTCAGTCCAGCATGGTCTCCAACACAAGCTAGATACATTTTTTTTTTTTGCCAGAGCGATACATATTTTTCCCAGAGCGATGAGAAAGACATGGGCTTTCTCTGCTAAAAAAAAATGCTAGTTCCCTTGGAGTCGTAGAGCTCTCAGGTCACTATGGCAGCAGGCAACTGCTAAGGTGTTTCAGATTACTGACACACAAATAACATGTCAGATGTGTTTACTTAATGCTGAACTTCCAGAGGTTCCACCACCTTGCTAAAAATTGGCACACACTATTTAGTGCCATCCAATGTGCTATCACCCTTAACTGGCAATCCACCTCAGTGCTTGGTCTCAGGTGCTTCACTGCATGGAAGCTATACAACTGATGAAGAGGATATACCATACTGTTATGGATACCATGCATATGTTTGACTGTAAATGGGAATATTGGTCAGCATATTAATCATTAAATGTCTTTTTAAGGGTTCTCTGTTATTTATAGATTGTTATGATGGTACAGTCCTACCATTATGATATAGGTTCCAGTAATTAATTTATGCAGATTTGTTAGGCTATGCAACTATATGATGTCATGATTCTAATGTTTGCTAGCCATATGTTTTTTGTTTTTTGAACAGAGTTGGATTCTGACCAAGCATACGCTTTCAGACAATATTTAATATTTAGCTGTCATGTATATGTATGTATACTTTAACAAAAACATTGGTGAACAAAAAAAAAACTAACCCAGGCAGGGATGCAGATCAGGAGTTCCAACTTGCCTTGCTGCATGTTTGTTACTGGTCCATGACTCATCAGTGTATCATGCAGCTAAAAAAGGTCAGCAATGACGTTTTCCATAGTACCTTAGTGCAACTTAATAGGAAAATTGCTGTTTTCTTTATTATTATTTTTTTTTTGTTTGTTTTTTTGGGGGGGGGGTTACAAAACTGATTTTTGTGTGGCTAATCCCAGTATATTTTGATGTAAATGATGCTAAAGGAAACAAAAATAGGTTTGTTTGATGCTTTACTTTCATTCAAAAAAGTGTTTCTTTGTACTGAACATTGGAAGCATTTGGAGGGCAACACATTTATCACATTAAAAAAAAATATAACATTGGTGTAGTACAGCAAACCAATATTTCTTAGATGTTCAATGTGTTCAAGCTCATCAACTTACATGTACACTGATTCAGGTGATTAATTGAAACCGCTGGATTCATCGTTCCTCTGCTCTGTGTATAATATAATATAGTATATAATTAAATATATAATATATACAGTATACAGTTCTCTGTTAAATAGCTCATCAACATGAACAATATATAAGAGTTATACCTTTTGACAGGTATAATTCCATGACGGAAGTTGCAGATATTCAAGGAAATATGCAATTTGAAACACTTAAAAGCATTATACAGTACTTATTTCATAACTGAAATTATTTGCATTGTGCCTAAAATCAAAAATATTACAAATGAAAGTGACTTCTTTCCCTCTGCAGTGTGCCTGAAATTCCATTACATGGCTGTACCCACGTCTCTTGCAGTGACCGTTAAAAGAATCTGTGGGTAACCTTTCATATGTATGTTAATGAGGTTCCCATACCTGCATTAATGTCTGCCAAGGTTTGGGAGAAATGGCCATATAATGTTCCTCCTTTACATAAAATAACATATATTTTAGGCTTCAAAATGCTGTTACATTTACTGGGCAGGTGCCAGTTTAGATAATCTCGTGTCCTCTCTACGGTCCATTTGCATCAGTGCTTTTGGTAATTCAGATACTGTATATCTGTCAATGAATTTGTAGCTATTTTATAATTTTATCATTTTCATTCATTCTGTGTGTTGAAATGATTTTTTTCTTTTATTGGTAAAGATGCCAATAAAGTTCAACTCTTTAGCCGCGTACACACGATCGGTCAAACCGATGAGAATGATCTGAAGGACAGTTGTCTTAGGTTAACTGATGAAGCTGACTGATGGTCTGATGTGCCTACACACCATCAGTTAAAAAACGATCGTATCAGAATGCGGTGACGTAAAACACAACGTGCTGAAAAAAATGAAGTTCAATGCTTCCAAGCATGCGTCGACTTGATTCTGAGCATGCGCAGGTTTTTAACCGATAGGTCAAAACCAATCGGTTACATTTTAAAGCAAGTTTGCTTTTTTTAACCAATGGTTAAATAACCTATGGGCCCCACACACGATCGGCTTTTATATACAGAGGGTTAAGGGTTAGAATATTCGTTGGGTTTTTATTCATCTCGGGTATGAGAGTATTCTGCTTACTTCCTGGCCAGTAACAGGAGGCGAGGTTAAATCTCCCCAGCAGACCTAAAAATGTCATCGGTTTTACCATTTCCCCGATCTGCCCAAAACTAAAAGATGATGGCTGATGTTTCACTTTAACAGCAATGTTAAACCTAAAGCCAAAAATGTAATGTATTGCATCTTACCAACCATTCGATATGGTGAATGCATTTGTTTTCTTACGTTTTTTTTCTTTTTTCTTTTCAGCCGTTGATCAGGCCAGTAATATACTGTACTGTACCTCCTGTATTAGAGTGCCTACACTCTGGATGAATGAGCATCAGAGCACCTTTGGACAACAACATTGTCAGTCTGAGCGTAGAGGAGTGTTAGCAAATTTGAATACACTAACAAATTGAAGCCGAGAGCTGTGGTGGCTCAACGTGATTGGCACTGTGTTGACAAGCCATTCACCTCTGCAGCCAAGGGTTCGGATCCCGGTCTCAGCTACATGTGAATTGAGTTTGGTGGTCTCAGCCCGGCTCCCGGTGGGTGTGCTATGCAAGGTACGCCTGTGCTTAGTACGCCCACCCCCCCCGAAAAACCACCACACTTGCACGCACACGAAATTGGTTTAAAACACACGCACTTTGGCCATGCGGTCTCCTAAAATGGCCTACGGGGCTGGCTGGGTGGGCTAGGCCCCCTCACTCCCTCATAGGGGGAGTCCCTCTGCCCCATTGGGGTCCCGTTGGGCCCCAGTTGGGCTCCCAAGAGGAGCAGGTAGGGTGGGGTGAGTGGGAGGCCCCCCTTCACACCCGCCATTGCCACCAGGGGCATGGAGAAGGATGGCGAATGCCTCCGGGGGGAGGGTCTGCCTACTCCCAACTCCTGCAGTCCGGCTCCTCTCTCTCGAGTTCACGCACAAAAAATACACTTTAAAAAACAAAAAAAAAAAAACAAATTGAAGCCAAAATCCAGCTAATACTTTATAAGCAGTTACATAATTTTACATAAAAAAAATTAAAACAGCAGACTTACTGGCTGGATCACAAAATGAAAATAGAAGAAAGAAAACCTAAAAAAAAGAAAATAAATGCAGTCATAAATCTAAGAAATTATAAGCTGCATAATATTAAAGCTTATGTTCACCTTTTGGAACATGTTACACGTTCCACCAATATTTAGGGTCGAACATATAACATGTTCCAGCTCCTCCTGCCAATTCCAATGATCTCCCCGGATCTGTGACAGTGGGCAAGGGATCTTCTCCCTCCACACGGCTGCATTATTCATTCACAATTTCATGTAAATTAATGAACTACAACTACCATCATCCATTTTGGCTAGCGGCTTGTATTTCCTACTGAACTGCGAGGCCACTGTTGAGCACCCTCAGGCTCCATGCACACTGGCATAAAAATGTTGCTTCTACAGGAGTTTTGTGTTCTGCCTGTAGAAGCAACTCAATGTTATCCTTCGTGCCCATACACATTAAGACGTTTACAGGCATATTTTTGAGAATAACATTTAGAGGCAGGAAAAAAAAAACCTTCTCATTCGCGTTTCTGATTGGAGCTCACTGGCAGAAAAAAATTAAAACTCTCCTAAACTCGTCTAAACTTAGTACAAAAAATGCTCTATATTAACATTTTTTATTTAAAAAAGAACAGACATTTTTTTATATAAAAGCCCAGTGTGCACGGAGCCAGTTTGATTCTTCCTGCTCTCAAGTAACTGCCTGGCCCTATGAGGTATGGGCTGAGAACTATCTTGAGAGTCTGCAGGAAGCCTACATTGAACCCATGATCTGCTGATTGTTGGTGCAATGCTCTGCAGGTTCCCTTGAAAAAATAATAATAAATGCACATTTACCTACAAAAAAATGTGCATTTAATTTTTTGTTTATCCTTTCAATGTTTGCTTTTGGGTTCAATTCCACTTTTAGTAAAATCCAGCATTTAGGCAAAGCTGTCTTATATAAATGGATCTTTCATTGCTCATAGAAGAACCAAAATGTGTAAAGGAAAACAATGGAAGAGCTGACAGCAACACCCAAGTACTTTCCAGCTGCTTTTTTTTTGTGTGCAGTTTACAAAATGAAAGCCACCATATGGTTATGGGCCACACTTGCAGTTTTTATGTCATAATTTTTAAAGTGCTGGTTCCTGCTACTCAGCCTTTGATTACTTGATTAGCATTGATGCTACAAACATATATGATAAGTCATTAGATATGTCTTCCCAGTTTCTACATGGCACCAGGGTCTAATGAATTGAAGCTGTCTTATTTGCAACATCTGATAAGTCAGGTAACATTTTATATATGTGGTGACACCAAATTGCTCCATCCCCTTTTTTATGTAGCCCTATCTTCTTTATATCACTATACATGTAGAATAGTGTTTTTTACTATGATGTGTTTAGGGTCTGGCAGTCCCAAGAAAGTGCAAAAGTTAGTTCATAAGTCTGCCTGTGTATCTACTGCTGTAGCCCAAGTAGTCTTGCTACGAGGAGGGGACTTAAAGTCAAACTCCAGACCTACTTCAATCCTGCATTATTCTATAGGCTCCTGTTTCTTGTTCTGATTTCAATTTGCATTATGAGCTTTCATAGTGTTCATTACAAGCTGATTGGAGGACATTCAACATCAAAGTGCCTTTGCTCCTGGCTTGCCCCCTTTTTTATTGGATTATAGTTCTTTCAGTTATGGAGGTTCAGTGTCACATGTTATTACCTACAGTGCTGCACGCAAATGCAGCATGTGTAGGAATGCCTACTCCTCCAGACTGGCATCCACTCATCAAGCCCACTGCTTACAGAAAGGCTGAATGCTCATCATGGAGATGTACTGAGGCTGGGTGTTGTGCATGGGCGTCATGGGGCTGACATATATACAGATGAGGGGGGCAGCTAAGTGCATACAGGTATGATCAGAGAAGGGGGGTGCCAGATATAGGAACGATCATATCATCTGTCCTGTCCTGTATACAGCTATATACACCCATCTTCCTTCCTGTATTCCTTCATCATCACTGACTGCAGATATACATCATCTGTCCTGTATATAGAGCGGTATATACCCACCTTCCTTCCTCTATATACCAATACTATACACTCCTTCTATATACATATACCGTACACCCTCTGTATTGTACATTTGATCAGCACAGTGAGGTTGCATATCATGGGCACATGCCTGCGCTTTATAGGATAATGACTAAGCCCCTCCCCTTCATGACATTGTCAAAGAAGCGGAGGATATGTGACCGTAAAAATTATGCCCCCCCCCCTGGAAAAAGTTCAGCGGACGTCCATGGTGTTGTGATGTTTTAAGGAAAATATGTACACCACCCTGATGTCCCCTCCCATCAGCCACGATATGCATGTATTGCATAGAGAAGCACAGAGGCCATGGTGACATGAATGGGTCTAAAAAAAGGTATGTATAAAAAAAGTTTTATTTAAAATGTTATTAGCATGTTGGTGAGGGGCGAAGGGGAAACCAGGTCAGGCATAATATAAGCAGATTAAACTACAGCTTTAAGTTAGTAACAGTGATGCATGGGGAAGGGGGTGTTGTCAACTAAGCACTATTGCAGGGGTGGCTGTCTGCTAAACACATTTGCAAATGAAGGCTTAATTACTGAGAACAAGTAGGCATGTCCACCAAGCAAATGGGGGGGGGGGCTTTCTGCTGAGTATCATTCCAATGGGGGCTTCCTTGCTGAACTTCATTGCAAATGGGGCCTCTTTGCCAAGCACCATTGCTGGGCTGGGCATCTCTGAGCACCATTGCAAAGAGTGGCCCGTCCACTAAGCATCCTTGAAAAGGATGGTTTGTCTGGTTAGCACTTTTTTAAAGAGGAGCACGTCCTCTGAACATCATTGCAAAAGTAACCTGTCTGCCAAATAGAATTGCAAAGGGGGCTTGTCTACTGGGCAACATTGCTAATGGTTCCTGTCCACTGAGCACCTGTGCACTTGGGGTCTGTTCAATAAACAACTTGGCAACGAGTGCCTTGTCCACTGGGAACCTATGCAATGCAGGCCTGTCCACTGGGCACTTGCGCAAAGTGGGACTGTCCGCTGAGCACTAGGCATTGGGAAGGGGGGATGTCAGCTGACCAAGCTAGCTAATGTTGTAAAGGAGACATATCCATTGATCACCAATACAAAAGAGGTATTTCCATTGACCACCAATGTGGAAAGCGTGAAAATTGGAGGGGTCCATACACTGCTTCATATTAGTAAGGATTTTACATATGGTTCTCATATAACCACTAGTGATTAAGGCAGGGGTGTCCAAACTTTTTTCAAATGAAGTGAACATGCTCGAGGGCCGACTATTTTGCCTGACATTCTTTGAACCATTAAAATTTGATCCAAGTGTGTTCTCCCGAGCACTAATACACTGCCCAACAAGAATTCTCTTGCCTTTGTGGCTGTGTGAAGTGAAGAGATGAGCTTGGCCATTTTATTTGGATATACTGTATATATCTCTTGTGTGGCCCCAATGAATCCCGAGCGCTGCTCAGGACTAAGGATGAGCTTGGGCGTGTTATTTGGATATACCGTATTTATCAGCATATAACACACACAGCCTCACCATTGCCATCAATGCAGCCTGATTGATGCCCATCTGCAGCCTCGGAGGGGACAGGAAGGGGAGGGACAAGTACCATCAGATTACAAACAGGAGAATTTCTTGTTTACTCTGTGGCCTCTTTAATACAAAGTCTCGCCTCCTATGATAAACAGAACAGTCATTCAATGGCATCCCAGGAAACGGGACTTCCTATTACAGATGCCGCAGAATAAATGGGAGATTCTCTTCATGTAATCCGACGGCGCACGTCCTGCCCCCTCCGAGGCAGCTCAGATAAATACGGTATATATCTTTTGTGGCCCCCATGGCACAGGGCACATGTGAGGCTGCAATGGCTATATATATATATATATATATATATATATATATATATATATATATATATATATATATATATATATATACAAATCCCCAGGGGGGGGCATTTTAAATCACCAAAGGGGCCGCAATTGGCCCCCAGGACGGACTTTGGACATGCCTGGATTAAGGGGTCTGTTATTCGGGGTGAAAATTATAGGTGTCACAGTGAACTTAGAAGAACCAAGCATAGATGTCCCATCAGCATTTTTCAATGTAATTAAATGTATATCCTGTGTGTTCCCAGTGTAACAGCTTTATCTTATATACATTAATAAGAAAATGACCCATTTTGTAGATACATAATAATATTAAAGAACTTTGTTTGTGTTGAAAGGAATTGACTTTCTATTAACTTTGTCATACATTTAAACTTTAAATTCATCAACCACCAAAATATTCTCCCAGCAAATCTGTTGTCATTTACGGAAATTCTAACAGACATGTAATGTTCATTCTATATGCACACTCTGTTGTTGGCTTCAAAGGGAGATATTGAATTTTTCTTTTTCTTTTTATGTGTGTGAAGGCTGCAAACAAGAATTTAAATTGAGAGGGCAAGAATTCTATGGGGTCAGGTGAGAGCTATTTGTCATTTGCTAAGTCAATCTACTTGTTCTTGTCAGCATTGAGCACAACTCATTGTTGAAGCTTGTACATTATTTTTGTCCAAGTTGTCTCAGGCCAGCATTGTGCCCTGTGGCCCCGAGGTTAAGGAGCAATGTGTAGGTTGTCATGTAAGCTGCAAGACAGAGAAAATCTTTCAGTGTACATAAAAATGGGTGAACTTATTTACTTTGACCTTGGCAAGTTGGTATGAGCTTCAGCATTAAATTGTTTTCTGCAATCTATTGCAGGCTGCTCAGCTATCGCTAAGACTCTCTTACTATGTATATCCTTTCAGTAACCATGTTTTAAGGTTGGTTATAATAAAATGAAAAGTTGATAACTGACTTGACAGCAATATTTGTATCCAGTAGTAAACCATCCAAAGGTAAACATACAGTTTATTTTGTTAAAGTCCCTCTATAGGGAAAAATATTGCATTTCAGCAACTGTATTAATAGCTGTTCTATTATTTAGTATACACATTTTTATTTTACATGCCTTTTTATATTTTTTATGCAGGAGTTTGGGCAAACCATAAAACATGCTAGTTTCCATACAAAACCATGATCCAAAGTTAAGACAGCTGCACAGAGTTATTGACTGATAGTATACGTCAAACAGTAGTGCCTACTAGGAACCACATATTAACCCCTTCCCACCCAGCCTATAGCAGAATGACAGCCGGTTGGTGGTTTGGTTATCCTGACTAGACGTCATATAATGTCTTTCAGGATAACGGACACATATCAGCTTTTCCACTCGCGTCTGACAGACACGAGTAGAGGAGAACAGATCGGCTGCTCTCCTGTCATTGGGGGGGTCTGCTCTGGTTCATTATCAGCGCAGCCCCCCCCCCCCCGAGGATGCCCACTTTAGACCACCAGGGATTGCCACCACTGATGACCACCAGGTATGCCACAATTGACCACCAGGGATGCCAATCTGTGCCCAAAATCAATGCCAATCAGTACCCACAAATGGCGCCAGTCAGTGCCCATCACTAATGCCTGCCAGTGCCTCATTATCAGTGATGCCCATCAGTGCCATCTATCAGTGTCCATCCATGCCAATCAGTGCCACCTATCAGTGCCATCCATAAGTACCCATCAGTACAGCCTTTCAGTACCACCGATCAGTGCCTCCTATGAGTGCCCATCAGTGCCGCCTATCAATGCCCATCAGTGTTGCATACCAGTGACACCAATCAGTACCCATCAGTGCCGCCTATCAGCTCCCATAAGTGTTTTATATCTGTGCCACCTCATTGGTGCCTCCTCATCAGTGCCCATCAGTGCCGCCTTATCAGTGCCCATCAGTGCAGCCTCATCAGTGCCCATCGGTGAAGGAGAAAATTTACTTTTTTACAATATTTTATAACAAAAAATAAAAACCCCAGCAGTGATCAAATACCACCAAAATAAAGCTCTTTTTATGGGAACAAAATTATAACAAATTTGTTTGGGTACAGTGTTGCATGACCGTGCAATTGTCATTCAAAGTGTGACAGTACTGAAAGCTGAAAATTGGCCTGGGCAGGAAGTGGGGAAAGTGCCTGGTATTGAAGTTGTTAGGATGGGAAGGGTAGAGAAGATAAGGAGAGGGAAGTGTGGGGTAGGGTAGGGGAAGTCCTTGGGATTCAGATATTCAGAGTGGATGCAGACTTTAAGACAGGTAGGAAGAAGGGCTATGTGAGATTAAAGTGGGAACGCTAGGGTTTACAGTAAGGAATAATCAATTCGATAGTGTAAGAAATGTTTGAATCCACTCTATATGCCTGGAGTTTGCATGTTCTCCCTGTGTCTGCGTGGGTTTCCTCCAGGTACTCAGGTTTCCTCCCACACTCCAAAGACATGCTGATAGGTTAGTTGGCTTCCGTCTAAAATTGCCCCAATATATGAATGTGAGTTAGGGGCCTTAGATTGTAAGCTCCTTGAGGGTAGGGACCGATGTGAATGTACATTATATATGTAAAGCGCTGCGTAAAATTGACGGCGCTATATAAGTACCTAAATAATAATAATATCCTGTAGGACCATGTAAATTTTAGCATTTTTAGCATAAATCATAGCCCTAGTAATCCTGGTCTTGGTTTTGGTTGTGTTAAAGCGGAGGTTCACCCTAGATCGAAACTACTGTTTGATCAGAGAAGCTCAGTATGTATATATACAGATTGCTATCCATCATTTTATATACCATTGCACCATATATTACCATACTACCTTTAATCCGGAGTCAATAGCAGGCACTTCCTGGTTTCCCTCCCTCGGGAGTGGCCGTGTCGTTTCATCTCTCAGCGCCCCAGTGTTTTCTGGGACTATTTCTCAACGTCTCCTGGGAGCACAGTGTCACGCTTCCCAGGAGACGATTTAAGAACCTGTGCCTATCGTCACAACGGGGCGAGAACTATTCATGACGACGGCTAATTCCCGCAAGTATTTTCTTGTGGGCTTCACAATGCCCACAAGCAAGATGGAACTTTCCTGCACGAAATTTTTAAAATAATTATTTATGGCCGAATGTCACTGTGGAAGGCTAGAAAATACAGACAAGTGAGTACACGATTAACAATGATAAAAGCAGTAGATGCACATGTAAAAAAAAATAAAAAATGATTTCCCGTAGAACCCTCGCTTTAAGGAAGTAAGTCTTCCTGGTCTTAGCTATGATTAGTAACAAACTATTTTCTAATAGTTGACTTTGTTCCCTCTAACTAGTCTTATGCTAATGTAGTTGTCAAAGTTAATCTGGATGTAGAATATTTATTCTATGAAAATTGAGACATTGACCTGGTATACAAGTCAAAATTTGTTGAGTCCACGAAGGGACCATAAACTGTTTAGATAAGCGATGTTTTTCTACTTTCTTGTCCAAACAAAATTCTACAGGTATAATGCCAGCATTTAAGTTATTTTAGAACTATGGCCCGGATTCACATACCTGAGCGCATCTTTATTCTGGCGTAGCATATCTTGTTTACGCTACGCCGCCGCAACATTGAGAGGCAAGGCTGGTATTCACGAAAAAAAATACTCGCAACGTTGCGGCAGCGTAGCATATAGTTGTCGGCGTAAGCCGACGTAAGTCAAATTAGGTGGAAGTGGGCGTGATTTATTATAATGAAGCGTGACCCCATGTAAATGAAGGCCCGTCCCGTGGATGCTTCCCAGTACGCATGTGCAGAATCACATTGGGACAAACGCCTAAGATACATTAAATCACTGAACGTAACCTACACACAGCCCTATTCACGTAGTACTACGTAAACGGCGTACAATACGACGGCTGTTCCCTCGTCCATATCTTTGCATTACTTACCGCTGCTTTATGTGGGGTAAGTTTACGCCGGACGTACGACTTACGTAAACCGCGTATATTAATGCGCCGGGCGCAAGTACATTTGTGAATCGGTGTATCCTACTAATTTGCATATTTAATATTGGTACGCCAAATGCGTCCAGCGTAACTATGCGCCCACGATACGCCGGCGTAGGCAAGTTACGTCGGGCGGCTGAAGCCTTGTTTTACGACGTATCTAGCTTTGCGAATCGGCGTAACAATACGACGGCACACATTTGTACTTACGTTTTGTTTTTCTGAGTCTCCCTTGTAACGGCTAGTTTTATAACGTGTTGATCTGGCGAGAAGATCTATTATATTTACTTTCTTTAACAGGATCACAATGCTGTTCATTCTTTACTGGACTTACTGCAATGTTTTTACCAGGATAGTCCAAGGTGGACATATAGGCCCGGATTCACAAAAGATTTACGCCGGCGTAAAACTTTCGTGAATCCGGGCCTATATGCTCATCTTGGACTATCCTGGTAAAAACATTGCAGTAAGTCCAGTAAAGAATGAACAGCATTGTGATCCTGTTAAAGAAAGTAAATATAATAGATCTTCTCGCCAGATCAACACGTTATAAAACTAGCCGTTACATGGGAGACTCAGAAAAACAAAACCTGCTGTGTTAATGCTAGTGACAGACTATATATATATCATTTTAGATTTTGCCTAAAGTTAAAACTATAAGCTATAAATGTTATAACTGTAACCAACATTTTTGGCAATTTAAATGGAATAGAGTGAAATTTCAAGTAAATAGCTACATATACAGTTGAAATACATATATGTTTGCTGGTTTGCCTTTTTGGGCAGCCATTCTTATGATACACACCTTAGACAGTCATGAATGTCACTCTGCTACTACTTGAGTCAGATTTACTGCTTATTGACAGAGTTGATGATGCTGATTCAGAGTCTGCTGTCATTGTATGGAGGTGAAGAGGTGGCAAGGGAAGCTGAATAGCCGAACCAGAATAAGGAATTGCCTAATCAGTGCTTAGTGTGTCATCTGTATCACTGTTCAGGGGGAAATGTGTGGAAATTACAGAATTAGCTGTACAGAATTAGATAGCATTTGGCTGGTATATCAATAATATATATTTTATATTTATTTGAACTTTATATTAAGCTGTTTGCCTGGATGTTTGCTTTCACATTATGTAATATGTTTTATTTTAGATTCTACTTTGCATCTGAGATAATTTTACATTTTTACATTCCTTCTTGTTTTTTAAGCAATTAGCAGTTTCTGCTGTCTTTTTATTTTTTTATTTAGATGGAAATATAGTGATACTTGATCTGTTCGTTTTGACAAACGTTCCGACATTCAGTCAAATCCTATTTATTGTATTTATCGGCATATAACATGCACAGGTGTATAACACGCACCTTCATTTTAACCACTTAAGGACCACCTCCTGCACATATACGTCGGCAGAATGGCACGGCTGGGAAGATCCACTTACAGGTATGTTCTGTACTACTACCCAGCCGTGGGTCACGGGTGCACGCCCGTGGCGCGCTCCCGTGACCCGGTTCGAAGCTCCGGGATCGGGACCTCGGGACTCGCCGACCCGATCGCCGCTGGAGTGTGGGGATCGGTCCCCGGAGCTGAAGAACGGGGAGAGCCGTGTGTAAACACGGCTTCCCCGTGCTTCACTGTGTCGGCAGCATCGAGCGCGTCATCCCTTTTATAGGGGGGACGCGATCGATGACGTCACACCTACAGCCACACCCCCCTACAGTTGTAAACACACACAGGGAACACATAACCCCTACAGCGCCCCCTTGTGGTTGACTCTCAAACTGCAACTGTCATTTCTACAGTAAACAATGCAATTTAAATGCATTTTTTGCTGTGAAAATCACAATTGTCCCAAAAATGTGTCAAAATTGTCCAAAGTGTCCGCCATAATGTCGCAGTCACGAAAAAAATCGCTGATCGCCGCCATTGGTAGTAAAAAAATATAATAATAATAAAAATGCAGTAAAACTATCCCCTATTTTGGAAACGCTATAAATTTTGCGCAAACCAACCGATAAACGCTTATTGCGATGATTTTTTTTTACCAAAAATAGGTAGAATAATACGTATCGGCCTAAACTGAGGACATTTTTTTTTATATATATTTTTGGGGGATATTTATTATAGCAAAAAGTAAAAAACATTGCATTTTTTTCAAAATTTTTGTTTATAGTGCAAAAAATAAAAACCGCAGAGGTGATCAAATACCACCAAAAGAAAGCTCTATTTGTGGGGAAAAAAGGATGCCAATTTTGTTTGGGAGCCACGTCGCACGACCACGCAATTGTCAGTTAAAGCGTCCGGGGCTTAAGTGGTTAAGAGGGAAGTTTCAGGAAAAAAATAATACATTTTAAATAAAGAACTTTGAAGCAAAATAAGGGTCATTGCCCATCAATGCAGCCTGTTCAATGCCCATCTGCAGCCTCAAAATTGCCTATCAATGAAGCTTGATCAATGCCCATCTGTAGCCTCACAATTGTCCATGAATGCAGCTTGATTAATGTCCATCTGCAGCCTCCCCATTGCCATGAATGCAGTTTGATCAATGCCCATCTCAGGGAGGGAGGCGGGATGAGCGCCATCAGATTACATACAGCGATAATCTCCTGTTTACTTGGCGGCCTCTTTAATACAAAGTCTTGCCTCCTGGACCGACTTCTATGATAGAAAGAACACTGGTCCAATACCTGCCCAGGAGACGGGACTTCCTATTAAAGAGGCCTCTGAGTAAACAGGAGATTCTCACTGTATGTAATCTGACGGCGCTTGTCCCGCCACCCTCACCCATCTCTCCGAGGCAGCCCAAATTTCAGTATCGGCAGTATAACATGCACAGACTATTTGCATTCGATTTGCAGGGTGAAAAAGTGAGTGTTATACGCCAATAAATACAGTATACCATACAACCCTGCTCCCACACCCATGCTATGCCTATTCTAACTACCCTAGAGGTAAGATATCTATACTTTCCTATTCTGAGGGTACTCCAGACCAGTCACATGATTGGCTCCCAGTTTGTGACATCACTGCATGGGCTCTGCAGCTGTTGTTGACAATCTGTCCTCTTTACTAAAGCCGGCCACTGGAGAGATTATGTGACCAGACTGGAGCCCTCTCAGCATAGGTAAGTATAGACAGGATAAGTATAGTTAGGATTTGACTAGACATCCACTTTAACTATTTTGTTATTACAAAATATTTATTTTACACATAAACATTTGATTAAAAATTAATCAGTAACATGGTAGCTGCAACCAAACATCATATCATATCATCATATTAGTGGTATTTCTACTGTTACTATCTGTGACAGATTCTTATCTGTCAAGGGTTGCTAAGGAAGCAGAGGGTGCCAGCACCTGCCCCATCATTAGCAATCTGAGATACCATCAAATCCCAATCTTTTACTAAAAAAAGAAAGAAAAGAGGGCACACTGGCCTTGTGCATTATCCTTTGATAGGTTCATTAAAAAGATCAATCAAAAACTACTCACAGGCATGTGAAATAAATCAGCAATATGAAAGTCTTTAACCGATGGCAATTGGCCCGATATCAACAGGCTCCAGGTAATGGAGGAGAGGACACGAGGACCACTGCCGGCTGATGCTTTTCAAAGGGGTACCTTCTTCCTCAGAATCTGGGAATCTCATGCCATGTAACAATGGAGTGGGGTATAGAGTGACATCACTGACCAAATATGGTAACATGGTCATATTTGGTCAATGGACTTGACCAAATCTGGTCTATGCCCATATTTTCTCAAGGACATAACACAGTTTATCACCAGTGCAGAGTTAGACGTTGAGAGAGCAGGACGCTCTCAAACAAGTCACTCTCTCAGGGATGGTGCAGGGTCCTCCCCACTGTGCGGCTCCAGGTCTCACAGACAGGCAGGATTTCCACCTCCCTGTCATCTGTCCACTTGCCACTGACCATCTCAGCAGGCTATCGGACAAGCTCCTCTCCTCCCCTCCAGTGACTTACACGGCTTTCCCCCGGTTCACCTGACCCCCCCCCTGCCTCCCTCAAACAGGTAAGCCATTCCTTGGGAACTGCAGGCTGCCGTCCTTTTCAGGACAAGCCGCAGTAGCTTCCCCCAACCCCCACGGCTCTCCCCCTCTCCTCACCCCCACATTATTACCCCCGCTCGGGCGTCCTACTCGCCACCCATCCGCACAAGCCTCCGCTATCCTCGGGCGTTGTATTCCTTTCCCTCCGCGCCGGTCAGTGGGGATTCGCGGCAGCCGCGACTTAGGAAAGGCGCGCCGCTCCCCACCCCTAACAATCTGCACCTAACTGCTCCAATTGGGCCAGAAAGCCCCCCTACCCCAGTAGAGCCCCCTTGCCCCCGATCATCCTTTTCAGCCCCCTAGGCGGCACTGGTCCACGTAGCCTGGTACCCCCCAGCCTGGATCCTGCTGCCAGGTCAGCGGCCATCTTGCTCCACCCAGCCCTATCTCCCCCTCTCAAATTCATTTAAAAACTTGATCCAGGGCTTAACCCAATTGCCTCTTTAGGGGTCAGGAAGGAATTTTTTTCCCTACCACAGCATATTGGCGCAGCGTGGTCAGGTTTTTTTTGCCTTCCTCTGGACCAAGCTAGGATTAGAGGATTCAGTTATCCTTGAGAATCCACCCCCCCTCCCCCTTGTTCCACGGCGGCCATGGTTAATCGGCAATACTCGGCGGAGAACATTTGGGATCTGAGTCGATTTGCCGCAATTCTGCCGGCCGCCACTAAAAAAGCCCTAAGAAATCTGCGACTTTTGAGGATCGATCAACGATCGACTACCAAAAATCGCAGCCATTTACCCCAGCCTAAGCACATATCATGTGCTTTGATCAACACTAGATCGGCAGTAAAACACTGATTAGAAATCCATGATTTCTTATTGCAACATGACTTAGACTGCCTCTTTATTACAGAGAGCTGGCTCACAGCCGACTGTAACACCATTCTAGGAGAATTGGTGCCAGAAAACTACCGTATTATAACGGAAAATAGAATAGGGCAAAGAGGAGGAGGACTGGCGGTGATCCATAAGACGCATCTTGCGATCACAAAACCAAGCCTTCAAAACCCTCTTCCATTCATGGAAACCCTTACTCTCCAACTGCAAGTAAACTGCCAGGAGACCGTCCGGATTCTACTCTGCTATAGGCCACCCGGCCCAAAATCGCAGCTTCTCCCATCATTGACGGACTTTATCTCCACCTATACCCTTAACAGCAAACACCTTTTGCTGCTCGGGGACTTCAACCTCTGGGCCACCTCCCCGCAAGACCCCATTGCCGACGCCTGCATCGACCACCTGGAAGGATTAGGGCTTCAGCAACTAGTATGTGGGCCCACACATGCTTCAGGTCACACGCTCGATTTTATTTTCAGACAAGATCTGGAAATAAAAATCTTGGAAAATGAACCTTTGCCATGGACAGATCACCATGTAATTAAATTCATTATTTCCGAATTCCCCCCCTTAACAAAAACATCAAATCCAGTGACAACACACTGGACCAGATGTCAGAAGAAGCTCCACTCGGAACTCTTCAAAGCCACGTTAGGGGAAAAAATAAAAACAATTCAGCCGCACCAAACGGCGGAAGAAACACTGGAGGCCATAAACACAGCACTATTGCAGTCAGCTGACTTGATAGCACGGAAACGTAAGACCCAGATCCGGAAAAATAACTCCAGCTGGTTCAACAACCAGCTGGCGTTCCTGAAGCAAGAGCGCAGAAGGGCAGAAGCCGCCTGGAAAAGAAGCTCTTCAGATGAGAACCTCTCGATCTACAAGGCAATAACCAGAAAATACTGCAAGCAAATCTTCGAGGCCAAGAAAAACTATTTTTCTGAGGCTATCAACGGTGCCCTAAACCGCCCCCGCGAACTCTTCAAGCTGGTCACTCAGACCATGAATCCAGGATGTCTTGAAGCCCCCAACTTGGATACACAAGAATTTTGCGATGAATTATCGGATTGCTTCATTAAAAAAATTGAGGCAATCCGGCAAAGCATTCAGCAAAACAATTTCTCTCCTAGCCCCCCCCCGTAGTTATTTACACAACACCTGCAGTAATTCACCACAGTTAGGTGAGTTCATGCTGGAACCCATCTCCATTCAGACCACAAAAAATATCACCGGCACTCTGCGCAACAGCACTGCGCCAAATGATATTATCCCCACCAAACTGCTGAAAGAATGCGCCGACATCCTGGCATCTCCTGTCACGCAGCTTATCAACCAATCCTTCAGGTAGGGCATAATGCCCTCCCATTTGAAGGAGGGCATAATTCAACCCATCTTGAAGAAAGCCACTCTGGTTTCTAAGGACCCACTCCATTGGCGCCCCATAACAGGCCTAAATGTTCTCTCCAAGTTAATGGAGAAAGTAGTGGTACAACAGCTGCAACAGCATCTAGATACCCACAACTTACTCGATCCATTTCAATCAGGATTCCGTCCCGGACACGGGACGGAAACAGCATTGCTTAAGATATGGGACGACGTTCTCGAGGCCGCAGACGAAGGAGAATCTTGTCTTCTGGTTCTGCTGGACCTAAGCGCAGCCTTTGATACAGTAGATCATAAGCTGTTATTGACTCGGCTAGCTAAAATAGCCAAAGTCGCAGAAAGCGATCTATCCTGGTTCTCCTCTTTTTTGGAAAACCGATCGCAAATAGTGAAGCTAGGACCCTTCACTTCTGAAAAATGCACATTATCGTGCGGAGTCCCTCAAGGATCCCCCCTGTCGCTGATGTTATTCAACATCTATCTGCGTCCTCTTTTCAAAATCATCAGCAGTCAAAAACTGCTATATCACTCATATGCAGACGACACGCAACTGTACTTCCGCATTTGCAACAAAAAGGATCACCACCTCAATCTAGAGACTTGTCTCTCTTTGATAGAGGACTGGATGACAAAGAGTTATCTCAAACTCAACGGAGCGAAAAAACAGAACTCCTTCTGTTTCACGCCAAGCGTAGGAATCAACCGGCAACAGCTTGGATCCCCCCGCCCATTCTGGGCAAAATCATCACCCCTAGCGCCAAAGTCAAAAGTCTTGGGGTCATCTTTGACTCCTACATGACAATGGACGCACAATTAGGGTCAGTAGTCAGCGGATCTCACCATCTGCTGCGCCTACTACGCAGACTCACTCCTTTTATTCCCAAGAAAGACATAGCGGTCGTGGTGGGAGCGATTATAAACTCCAGACTGGACTATGCAAATGCCCTTTACCTCGGACTCCCCAAGTACCAAATCGCTCGTCTTCAAGTCGTTCAAAATACGGCCGCCAGACTTGTGACTGGGAAAAAACCCTGGGAATCAATCTCACCTTCACTGAGATCCCTTCACTGGTTACCAGTAAAAGACAGAATCCTTTAAAGCACTCTGTCTAATGCATAGATGTATCCATGGGAATGCTCCCCATTATCTATGCGAAAAAATAAAAGCTCACAATCCCAATCGTATTCTACGATCCACCAATCAAAATCGGCTTCAGATACCGAAGGCCAGATATAAGTCCAAAGGAGACAGGAGATTCGCTGTCCAAGGTCCCAGACTATGGAACGCCTTACCAGCCAGCTTTCGGCTGGAGGAGAACCACTTAGTCTTCAGGAGAAAGATCAAGACTCATCTCTTTTGATCTCAAAGGAGACAGGAACAACAAGCGCCCAGAGGCGATTTACTTTGCATGTGCCGCGCTATATAAGTTTTCATTCATTCATTCATTCACAGTAGATCACCCCCTTTTATTTACCTTAGAGGGGATCTGGGAGATGTAATTTGGAGCTTGTCAGTGTTGAAATAAAATGTGTGCATTAGTCAGTGGGATAGTTTTCTTTTGGCAATCGTCGGACATTGTAGAAGGTAGTATACATGGCATGTTAAGGGCATCCTGAGGGATATATTAAATGGATTTTGCATTTTACTGCTTTTCTCAAAGCATTATTGAAAAAAATACTTCTCCCTTTTAAACTGAATTATTATTACCATTATTATTTTTTACTTTGGTGCAAATCCCACAGGGCAGTACCCATCCCCCAATGCCATTTGTTTTTACAATTTCCTGCCAGTTAGCCTAGAAAATGGATCAGAAATACATATTATAGCAGAGACTGGGAAAGGGTGGCTTAATAAGTAGTATATAAGAATATTTGTATTTAAAATGTGTATTTGTTTTTTTATTGAAAAACTGTTTTTTATAGCCCATGGCTCTGTGATTGGCCCAGGTGCCCTGAGATAGCTGTGGGTAAATCACAGAATCACTATAGGAATAACAACTGTTATGAATGAATTTCCTTCATAACAGCGTTGTGATCATTGTAATCATGTGATCACATAGTGATCACATGATCCCCCAGCCTCTCAAAGTGGCCGGGCATCGGTGCCACAGTCCACTGTGTCTAGTGGACAGAGCAGCCGGGGAAGCTGTGTACCTCTCAACCAAATGACGTGCATATACATGATACAGCCTGCCAGTGCCACCTTGCCACGGTACAGTAAATGTACTCTGGCCAGATGGCAACTGCCTCGCCTCCCCTATTACGTAACATGCATACATGTATATCTCTTTATAGGGCAATTCTCTTTATGGGACAATTCCAAACACTTACAGTATAAATGCATGTAATGATTTTAAATACCGTATATACTCAAGTTTAAGTAGAGTTTTTTTAGCACATTTTTTTGTGCTGAAAATGCCCCCCTCGGCTTATACGCGAGTCACATTTTTTGCCCCTGATCTCCCGGACTTTGGGGACCTGGTACCAGCTGGCCGTAGTGTACAAAGTTTGTTGTCCAGGGGACCTACGGCCGGGGAGCACCGATTTTTCAAAGCCGGGCACCCCTTCCATAGGTTCCTTATGTTAAACGGTCATTTTTCCGGTGACTTTGAGAACCCGATACTGGCTGGTCGTAGGTCCCCTGAAACTTGGCACACATGTAGCCCCATTTCTCCTCTACAAGTGTGCGAAGTTTGTTGTCTGGGAGCCCTACGGCTGGGGAGCACCGATTTTTCAAATCCGGGCACCCCTTGCATAGACTCCCATGTTAAACATCAGTCTAGTCATGGGCACAGTGAGGCATGGGCACAGTGAGGCATGGGCACAGTGAGGCATGGGCACAGTGAGGCATGGACACGGTGAGGCATGGACACTCTAGGCTTATACTCGAGTCCATACGTTTTCCCATCTTTTTGTGGTAAAATTAGGTGCCTCGGCTTATATTCAGGTCGGCTTATACGCGAGTATATACGGCAATACAATTTACACAGTGTATTTACCTTCATTTACGTGCATTTGGTTTATCTGTGTTTTAAAGGACACAGAATTCTGTGTGTTTGGGACAGATTTGATACTCTGAATACATTTTAACGCATGTAAGCTCCCACATATACATGTAAACAAGCACAGTTATCTTTAAATGCAAGTGATCTGGGAAGTACAAAGTTTGATTATATTTCCCAGATCAATTCTCCTGCGTTTAATAAAACGTCTTGGTTCAGTCTTGGGTCCCCTGCTTACTCGTGTTTTTCTGTTTCTTTACCAATGACTTTTAAATGCCACAGTATATGTGGTATGTTTATTTCCACCTAACACAAATAACCTGATCAACATGTAGCCCAATTTGTGCCTTCAGTGTTACGAATTTATTGTATTACATATTCTCCTAGTAACGTCAGACTACATGCCCACACTATCAAATAATGTTGAGATCTTGGATTTTAGCAACACATGTGTCAATTTTTCATAATTTATACATCCGTAATTTGTAATGAATAGTGTTTTGATTAAATGCCAACGCACGGAGGGTGATATGAACACTAGAGGCCAGATCTGAAAATCCCTTTTGTGATAATCATATTTTCAGATCTTACAGATTGATGATAGAGGGTATTCTGCCAGCATATTTAGACATTTAATAATTCATTCAAGTTCAGGATTAATTACTTAACTTGCTAAAATATTTGCAAGCCATGTCAGATTAATGTGCATATGTCTAAACGTTGGATGCTCTTCTTAATTATTATATTAAAACTGCCTGTATTGTCAAACGTATTTCTCCTAAAAGATGCATAATTACTACAAAGAGTTTTAGCATAAAGGAGCAGTTATGATTTAACTGTGGAATAAGAAGAGAAGATAGAGCCATTTGACTATTCTTTTGCTTACATCCAAAAACTCTTTCAATGTAGTTGAACATGCCCTGTTAAACGGCAACTGGGGGCGGCTTGCTTGTTAATACTGTTGAGCATTGCCTGCACAAGGTCAACTAACGACACTAATTTGCACAGTAACCCCCTAAACATACATTCCCTTTGTAAGCCAAAATTCTCCCCAAACAACCCCCCCCCTCCCAGTGCAAATCCCCCATGCTGAAATCCTCCCTCCCAGAACACATTTTACCCCTATCCCCACTTCCAGCCAAAAGTCTCTCCCCAAATCTCTCCTCCTACCATAAATTCCTCCCTCCCCAAAATCCTATCTTCTAGCACAAATCATCACAATCATCCCTACTGGCACAAATCCTCACCCATAAATCCCCTTACTAACACAAATACCCCCCCCCCCAGCAAAAAAAAATCCCTTCCAAACACAAATACCCTCACATTCTCCCAAATACCCTTTCCCAACACAAATCTCTCCTAAATCCCACCCTCCTACCACAAATCTTCCCCAAAAATATTCCACATAAGCACAAATCCTCCCCAGCACAAATCCCCCCTCCAAATTTACCCTCCTAGCACACATTGACCCCCCATTTCAGGTCACTGTACTAACATTGAATAGTTAGTACGGTCTTAATTTTTTTTTGTGTTCCGCCTCCTGGGTTTAATGGAAAATAAAATGAATAATGTGTACTAGGTTTAGGAGCAAGTCCCTTATCTCATGTCTTATGATGGGAGATCAGAAGGAAGAATGGTCCATCTTGTTTTTACTTTATTGAATTGTTGTAAAGATTATACAAACCATAAATGTTTATCTGCAGTAATTAAAATATAATCCACTTGCTGGGTAACATTTGGATGTTGATTTAGTATGCCTGTCAGTTTTCTCTGCAAGCTAGACTTTCTGTATTAGGAGAGCCTCCAACATGAAATATTTATCCATCAACATCAACTGTGTTCCTTCATAATGATCAGCCTTAACAGCTTAAGGATGATTAAATACACTATGGCTGTAATCTAAGTGGATACTGCAGAATTTACTAATGACAAGGACATGGATAATTCCACTATACTATACTATACAGTTTAAGATGAATCAGTAATAGTGATCTGATACCTTCTGATATAATGTGTTATTGGTATGATAATGCTTCTGTTAACAAAGCCTGTAATTGTTATAAAGTGGGCATTTAAAAAAAAAAAATCAAAGCAGAATTCTGGCAGACCTAATCTAGAAAAGAAAGAATTGACATGTGTGCACTCTGTGGTCTGTTGCCACCTGTTCAGGATGAAGTAGCATCTCACCATCATTGCTCCCACTTGAAAAGACACATGGCTTTACCTTGGTTATTCTTTGCTGCCATCTAAAGTAACCTGGCCCCGCCGGCCATTTAAACCTCTCCTGCTTTCAGCAGCTGGTTTGTGAGTACTCAATGTTTTTACCTGGTGTTGGTGTTCTCAATTAAACTGTGTCTGATAAGCAATGCAACATGTCAAATTACAAGCCCAAGGAGAACAATTTCAGTGTTTAGGGCCTTTCTAGCTTACAATCCACTAACAGTTTCAGGGCGGCCTGCAGTTTCCTTCTCCTGTTAATAAGGGACCTGACAATGACTGGATCATTGTCCCATGATTGAGTACATACTTTCCTCTGATTCTTTATAAGCTCAGTCAGGTGCGACCCCATCCTCTACTCTATCCAGGAGTTCTCCACGGCCATATTAAAGTTGTAACTATGCTTGCTGAGTCAGAAAGCAGATGCTCTAAACATACTGTACTTCTTTCTACACCTTACCCTCCATAATCTGTGTCTAACATAACTGAACTAGTGGTGGCCTCTGAGCCTTTCGTTGTGGAAGCTCTGTCTGACAATGAATCTCTCAAATTCTTGGTGGATGATTTGTTCCTGAGATGCTACCAATACTCCTAGGCTTAAAGATAACACATCAGTTCTTATTGATGAGGTGAGTGCCACCATAACAATTGAACAACCTGTAACTTCTAGTAGCTTCTACTAGTGATGTTACTAGTCTGAGGTCTGAGAAGCCATAAGTTTGAGGGGCCATAAGACTATCAAAGCTACACCTGCTATACTTCTTACTTGTACCGAGGTTGGAAAACTACTGATAAATTGCCCTCCCAAACAAAGAAGACATTGTTGAAGCAAAACAGCTTCAGGGCTTTCACTCCAACCTTTTTGCTGTTCCAAAACCAAAAATGGGTATTTAACTACCAGGTCTGTCATCCCTTAAGTAGGGTGACTTTCAAACCTCTATATTAAATACAGTCATATTGGCACCCCTGCATTTCTGTCAGATAATGTACCACTTCACCCAGAAAGTTTTGCATGACACAAAAAAGTGGAGAAACAAAATGCCAAATTTGAAACAAATTATTGGCACCCTAAATTTAATATTTGTTAGCACACCTCTTGAAAAAATAACGCAACCATCAATGAGTTTCTTTCACCTCTCTACTGGATTATTTGGACCACTTTTCCTTTGCTAACTGCTCCAGGTCTGTCAGATGTTTTGTGATCTTTCCACAGGTGCTGAATGGGATTTGGATCTGGATTCATTGCTGACCAGTTCAGTACTCTCCAGCGCTTTGTCTTAAACCATTTTTGAGGGTTTTTTAATGTGTGTTTTGGGTCATTATCCTGCTGTAAGACCCATGACCTCTAACAGAGGCTCAACTTTCTGATGCTGGGCCCTACATTGCACCCCATAATTATTTAGATTTCATAATGCCATGCACACGGTCAAGACATCCAGTACCTGAAGACGCAAAGCTTTTTATTTATGAAAACAATACAATGATACAGAATTTGTCTATCCACAACACATTCTCCCAAAAGGATTTTGACTTCCTCAGGTAAGTTTTGACAAACTCTTTAAACAATTTTTCCCTTTTGTCCACGTCCAGGGAGATTTCCTACAGTGCCATGTGCTGTAAACTTCTTGACAATGGTGCACACAGTGGACACAGGAACATTAAGATCTTAGGAGATGGACTTGTAACCTTGAGATTGTCAATGCTTTTCCACAATTTTTGTTCTCAAATCCTCACACAATTATTTGCTGCTCTTTCTCTTCTCCATGCTTCATGTGGCACACAGATACACACAACAAAAAGGTTGAGTCATTTTTTTACCATATTAACTGGTTGCTGGTGTGATTGCTATATTGTCAGCACCTGTTAATTGATACAGGTGCGTTTACGTACAAATTACAAGAGCATCACAAACTTGGAAAGCAATTATTTCTTACTATTTTCAGAAGGTGACAATAATTTTGGCCAGTCCATTCTTGTAGCTTTGTGTCGAATGTGTTAGATTTGGCTTTTTGTTCCTCCTCTTTTTTGTGTCATACAATACAAACAAAAGAATTAAGCATGAGAATGCCTAAACATTTGTAATTGCAACAATTTTGGGGGCAAAGTGGTGCATTATTTGACAGAAATACAGTGGTGCCAATATTTGTGACCATGACTGTATGTGTCTATTTTTCCACTACATCAACTTTACCTTAATTTTGCACAGCACTACCATTTGGTCTGTCTTCTGCACCATACGTGTTTACCAAGGCTTACTACGCTCCAATGGTATTCCCAGTTTGGGATACCTGGACAGTCTTCTACTCTCACTCTGCCGGCAGTCAGTTTGGCTCAAGACCCTTGGAGCACAACTTTCTGTCATGCTAAAAAGTCAACACTAGAGTCCATACATAATCCACAGAGTTTTTTATTAAACATTAAGTGGTCAAGTATACAGCATATAAGGCTTCTTTGTTTACAAAGGCCCACTCACAGCTTTGTAAGCTGAAAAGTGTTAGTTATCTAATAGATACTGAGCCTCTTGATTTTATTAAATAAACTCTTCAGATTATGTATGGATTTTAGCATTGACTTTTTGAGTCAAGTGATTGAGGCTGATAGAAGTCTAGCTATGAGGTTGGCATTGCCTGCATGATAATAGCCAGGAGGTTGAACTAATCTCATTTGTTAGGGCATTCTCATTGTGGGGTAAATGGCTAGGTCATTCAGGAATCCAACTCGAAGGTTGGGGAAATCATTGTTTCCATTGTAGAAGATTCCAACAATGGATGTCATAGTGAAGAGCAGAAATTCAGTCCTAGAGACCTTGTTGTTGTAGGGAACCTAGTAGCCACAAAAATATCCTCAACTAATCAGCATTTTGAGGCTTAAAGCAATTTGGTTTTCCCTGCAATGCTGAATATCCCGACTTGATGGTCATCCACCCAGGACCTAGTTGGACAATGTCACAGCTTTGATGTACATCAACCATCAGGGTGGCCCCATGCTCACCCTCCCCCCCATTTCTTAGCCTGCCAGGCTACATGGTCGTATAAGGGTTGGGATTTTTGGAGGACCTCATGCTTTTTTTTTACTTGGCTTTGACTCTCCTTAAAACCCATACAGACATTTATACAAGCATGCACAATTTGTGGGGGAATTTTTAAGACCTGGAAGGCCTGGTAAGAATCGTAGGGAAAACCCCACATAATTTTTTTAACCTGTCCCCTGCTCCAGCTCCCTGCTCCTTGGCTTATAGGGCTGGGATTGCCTGCAGTGTAAGTGAATGAGGCCAGTGATGTCATTGATTGTTAAGGACTAGGTGGTGCCTGCACCTGCCAGCATCCTTACCCCATTGACAGCCTGAAACTGTCGTGTATAATCACAGTATTAATTCTGCTATTATACATAAAATTCAGCTCCAAAATGGGTAGATGTTCATGCATTTGTTCCCCTAGTGGGCAGAAATGGGTAAGTCTCTGGATTGTGTAGGGATTAATATATCGTATTTGCCGGTGTATAAGGCGACCGGGCGTACAAGACGACCCCCTAATTTTACATTTCTTTAAGATTTTTTGCCTGTACTCACCGTATAAGATGACCCCCCTTTCGAGGCTTCAGACGCTTCATATTTCTTCCTTCTGGAGCCATATTCTTCTTCATTCTTGCTGGAGCCATATTCTTCTTCCTTCTTGCTAGAGCTGGAACCAATCACAGTGAGCGATGTATTCTAATGAATACAAAGCCTGCTTGCAGAGGCTGTAACATCACTAGCCCTTGCCTCTTTGACTCTCAAAGCCAATCTGAGCAGGCTACTGTATGTAGCCTGCTCAGATTGGCAGAGGTTGTTACTCGAATCCGAGCAGGAACCGGATTGGCTAAGTGGTATATAATGTATGTATCCAAAGCTATAAACAGATTTGCCGCACATCCAGCAGGCATCCGAGCAGCTGACCCGGTGTATGAGATGACCCCTGCTTTTTGGACAGTTTTTTTAAGTGTAAAAGGTAGTCTTGTAGCAAATACAGTAAATCCTTTGGCAGGTTCTGTAATACAGCTGTGTATTTCGTCTGCACATTTTGCAGTTCAGCTTTAATTTCACATTAATATTTTTTTTTTTTAATATTTTCATGTAAATGTCATGTGCATGTCTAAAATATGCTTTGGTAGCTTGCTAAAACACAAAGATGGGGCTGAAAGCTGTGTTGAAAGAGCTGCACTATGGAAAAAATCTTATGGCATGTTTTTCTATCACTCATCTGTCTACCTGGACATTGACATTTTGTATTTTCTCTCCTGATAATTGTCCCATAAATGATGACCTTAAATTTTATATACTGTATAAGAAGCAGCTAAAATTCATCTGGCATACACACAATGATATAAAAAAACTCTCAGCTTCAACTTAGAGTATTTGTACTTTGGCTACCAACCACCAGTTAATCATACATTCCCAGTGTCAGTCAAACCGAGGGTAAAGCATCTAAAATCTGTGTTTGGCATCTTTCAATGATTACAAATCAGGCAAATCTATTGAAAAGTACATATATGTGTTTAAGGCCTCGTACACACGAGGGGAGATGTCCGCTGAAAACGGTCCGATGGACCGTTTCAGCAGACATCTCCGCTCGTGTGTATGGGCTAGCGGACAGATTTCTCCACCCGACAGATTTCAAAGCATGCTTTGAAATCTATCCGGTGGGAATCTGTCCGCCCGACATGTCTGCTGGTTAGTACACTTACCAGCAGACATGTCGTCCCCCACCGCCGCCGCGCCGCCACCGAATGGATTCGGCGCATGCGCGGAAGTGTTTAACTTCCTGGTGCGGTGACGTGGCGGCGTCAACGTCACCGCCGCGTCACCGCCACGTCACCGCGCCGTCCGGCGGCGGGGAATTTGATCCGATGGTGTGTACACGCCATCGGATCAAACTCCCGATCGGACATATCCGATGGAAATGGTCCGCGGACCGTTTTCATCGGATATGTCCGATAGTGTGTACGAGGCCTTACAGTACAGCATTAAATAATTCATGAACAGCCAAGTTTATAACAAAATAATATTTTTAAAAAGGAAAGGTGAGGGCACAACAAAGTAATATTAAACATATGTTAGAATTTATTTATTTTACATCAGGGGCTGGAAATTGTAGAATGCTTTTGTGTATACCACCATTTCATTGTTAACCACTTAAGCCCCGGACCATATTGCTGGGTAAAGACCAGGCCACTTTTTGCGATGCGGCACTGACAATTGCGCGGTTACGCGACGTGGCTCACAAACAAAATTGGCGTCTTTTTTTCCCCACAAATAGAGCTTTCTTTTGGTGGTATTTGATCACCTGCCGTTTTTAGTTTTTTAGTTTTTGCGCTATAAACAAAAATAGAGCGACATTTTTGAATAAAATTAATATTTTTAACTTTTTGCTATAATAAATATCCCCCAAAAATATATAAAAAAACGTTTTTTTCCCTCAGTTTAGGCCAATACATATTCTTCTTCTACATATTTTTCGTAAAAAAAAAATCGCAATAAGCGTTTATTGATTGGTTTGCGCAAAAGTTATAGCGTTTACAATATAGGGGGTATTTTTTTGGCATTTTTATTAATATTTTTTTTTACTAGTATTGGCAGTTATCAGCGGGACTGCGACATTATGGCGGACACTTTTGACACATTTTTGGGACCATTGGCATTTTTATAGCGATCACTGCTATAAAAATGCATTGATTACTATAAAAATGCCACTGGCAGGGAAGGGGTTAACACTAGGTGGCGAGGAAGGGGCTAAGTATGTTCCCTGGGTGTGTTCTAACTGAAGGGGGGTGGACTGACTAGGGGAAATGACTGATCGCTGTTCATCCATTGTATGAACAGAAAATCAGGCATTTCTCCCCCTGACAGGACACACAGCTCCCGGTTCTCACTCTGTAACGAGCAATAGCGGGTGCCCGGCGGTGATCGCGCCTGCCGGGCACGAGCGTCGGTGTCAGGGGCGAGCGGGGGGTGCACGTGCCCCTATTGGCTGCTCGGCGAGATGACGTAGATTTACGTGATCTCGTCAAGCAGAGCCGACCTGCTGCCGTATAACTGCGGCAGCTGGTCGACAAGCGGTTAAAACAAAAAATATTTTAAAACAGAACTCAATCATTTTTTTTCTTCCATACAGTGGAGTTTTTTTTGTAATAAAATTTAGCAAATAAGTAATTTTCTTTATAAATTTTGGTAAAAGTAACCCAAATTGGTGTATATGTGTTGGTCTTTGTAAAGCTATGGTGCCAATCTCTAAAAATTGATCACACCCAAAAGTACCAATGAAAAGGAAAGTACAATAAAGTCCCCCCCTCCCAATTTACCCCTTTTTGTATTTAGAAAGCGGCATGGTGAGTTTTTGGAAGTTGTAATTTTTCCACAATTCTTTGCAAAATCAAGATTTTTTGTTCACAAAACTGTCTTATTATCAGGTTACTTCTCACACACAGAATTTGCATACCACAAATGACACCCCCAAAACACATTCTGCTATTACTCCCGAGTATATCGATACCACATGTGTGAGACTTTTCCACAGCGTGGCCACATACAGAGGCCCAACATGCAGGGAGCACATTCAGGCATTCTAGGAGCATAAATGACACATCTAATTTCCTGACTACCTGAGCACCAGGACAATGGAAATGCCCCAAAAATGACCCCATTTTGGGAAGGAAAACCCCCCAAGGTATATTCTATGAGGCATAATGAGTTTTTTGAACATGTCATTTTTTTTCTACAAGTTTTTGGATAATGTGGAAAGAAAATGAAAACGCATTCTTTTTTTTTTTTTACCCAAAGATGTCCATTTATACAATATTTCTAACAGCATGTACATACAAAAAATGACACCCCAAAATAGATTATCTTAGGGTCCTTTCACACGGAGCGGACCTTTTTCGGTCCGCTCCGTGTGTGTCCGTCAGCTCAGCGGGGGGTCCCGCTCAGGTGTCGGCAGACAGGGCGGTCCCAGCCCACTGTGCAGGGACCGCCCTGTCTCTCCTCCGCTCTCCCCTATGGGGAATCGGATGAAAACGGACCGTTTGTCCGTCTTTATCCGATTCGTTCCGCCGGACGGAAGAAAAATAGGGTTTTCTTCCGTCCGAAAAACCGGATCCAGATGGACGCAGATCTTTGCGGGCGTTAGCGGATGCATCATCTGCTAACGGACGCAATCCCATAGGGAACCATTACAAGTCCGTTTACGGACTTGTAAAAACAGACGAGCAGAGGCAGACGTGTGAAAGGGCCCTTACTCCTCCTGACTATGGTGATACCACATGTGAAGACTTTTCTACAGCCTGGCCACATACAGAGGCTGAGTATGGCTGGGTATGGCTGGGTATCGTCGAGTATGCCTGGGTATCGTCGAGTATGGCTGGGTATCACTGAGTATGGTCGAGTATGGCTGGGTATGGTCGAGTATGGCTGAGTATGGCAAGGTATGGCTGGATATGGCTGAATATGGCTGAGTACAGCTGGATATGGCTAAGTATGGCTGGGGGCAGATTGGATGGCTGAGCATGTATGGATTGATGAGTATTGGTAAATATGGATGGCTGAGCATGGATGGGTGGATAAGTATGACAGAGTGATGGCTGAGCATGGATGGATGGATGAGTATGGCTGAGTATGGATGGAGGGATGGATTATTATGGATGGCTGAGTATGGATGGCTGAGTAATACAGAGGGATGGCTGAGCATGGATGGATGGATGTGGCTGTAATTGTCACAGAGCAGCTCTGTGGCACTACAGATCAAGCCCACAGTGCTGCTGCAACCAATCTCTCCCCTCTCTGCTCACACTGTACCGATTGGTACAGAGAGGGTAGAGGAACCGGATATGACACCAGTTTGTTTACAAGTGATCGCTCCATCATTTGAGCTGAGCCGGGTTCTCTGGACCTGGCGGTCATGGATACTTCCATGTGTGTGCCTCAGGGGGTACGCGTGAGAGTGATTCCGAGAGGACGTCAATTTACGCCCTCCCAGAGTTATCGAGCCACGCTGTAGCCGTCATTTGGCTATGGCGCAGTCGTTAAGTGGTTAAACCCCTTTCACACTGAGGCATTTTTCAGGCACTCTTGGGCTAAAAATCGAGTGCTTTCAATAGGCAGCGCTGTCGAAGAGGCTCCAAAGCGATTCGGGGAGCGGCACATTGTGGTCACTTTTAACCCTTTCCTCGCGCCACTAAAACGAAGATAAAGTGCCAGTAAAACTAGCGATGCTTTTTACCAGTAACGTGGCTGAGCTGTCAGTGTGAAAGGGGTCTTAAGAACTGACGTGGCACACAAACAGTGTATGCGAACAAGCTTAGATAAACTACTACTTTAATAGTCACAAATATTCTGGTGACCAAAATGGATTACAGATCCAAAAAATAATTCACTGATATGAAAGTGGCTTCTTCAGTCTCAAATTTATGGGAAGTATAGGTCACACAACAACCCAGAATAAGACTGTTGTAGTGTGATTACTTTAGCTGCCCTTCAAGACAGTACAATTATGTAGTGGGGGAATGCATGTCACAAATTGCCATTTTATAATTGGTGATTGTTTATTTATTACAGGTACTTATATGGCACCTTCAATTTACACAGTACATTTATATCAGTCCCTGCTCTCTAAAAGGTTACAATCTAAGCCCCTAACTTACATTCATACGCATACGTACTCGGGCCAATTTAGACAGGAGGCAATTAACCTACCAGCATGTTATTGGAGTGTAGGAGAAAACTGGAGTACACACAGTCACAGGGAGAACTCTGCAGGCAGTGCTGTGGTTGGAATTCCAACCCGAGTGCTGATAGGCAGAAGTGCTAACCACTTATACACTCTCCTCTTATTGTCAGACATTTGAAGGTATTTTCCAAGGTTCTACTGGATCATCTTGCCGATCTCTAATTGTTATATTAAATGTTACATGCCAAATTGTCAGGTGACATACTTTTTTGTATTAGTAAATGCATTTGGCAAACTGGCTTTGACCTGCACTTACTAGACTTGTGGGGGTTGGATGGACCTTTTAGAGCTTTTATAGTGTTTTGCTAAGCTCCTGAAGATAAAGCAATGTGATCAATCTGAAAGCCTGTAGAATGAGCTAGACAGAAGAATTGTTTATCCAATAGCTCTACGGGGATCAACAAGTATTTACAAAATGTTCTTGGGGATACTCAGAAAACACAGAGTCTGGTCTTATTGGCATGGACAGCCTTCATCACATGTGTGATTTCATAGTTTGACCATAGTTCTAGTTACAGTGCCTTGAAAAAGTATCCATACCCCTTAAAATTTTCCACACTTTGTCACGTTACAACTAAAAATGTAAGTGTATTTTATTTTTATTTTTTTTATTTTTGCTAGACCAACACAAGGGGGGTTATTCACTAAAGGAAAATACACTTTGCACTGAAAGTGCAATTGGAAGTGTATTTCCTTTAGATCTGAGGGGAAGATTTGAAATGAGGGGAAGCTCTGCTGATTTTATCATCCAATCATGTACAAGCAAAAACTGTTTTTTATTCTCCTTGCATGTTCCCCTCAGATCTACAGCAACTGCACTTTCAAGTGCACATGTAGTGCAAAGTGGATTTGCCTTTAGTAAATCAACCCAAAAGTGTCACATGATTGTGAAGTGGAAGGAGAATGATAAATGGTTTTCAAATTATTTTACAAATTAATATGTGAAAAGTGTGGTGTGCATTTGTATTCAGCCCCCCTGAGTCAATACTTTGTAGAACCACATTCTGCTGCAATTACAGCTGCAAGTCTTTTTGGGTATGTCTCTACGGCCTCGTACACACAATCAAATCTGTCTGCTGGAAGCGGTCTGCTAGACCGTTTCAGCAGACAGATTCGATCGTGTGTACGGGCTAACAGACGGATTTGGCCACCCGACAGATTTCAAAGCATGCTTTGAAATCTGTCGGCTGGGAACCCGTCCGCCCGACATGTCTGCTGGTTAGTATGCTAACCAGCAGACATGTCTTCTCGCACACGCGCCGAATGGTTTCGACGCATGCGCGGAAGTGTTTTACTTCCTGGCGCGGTGATGTGGCGGCGTCAACGTCACCGCTACGTCACCGACACGTCAGCGCGCTGTCTGCTGGCGGGGATTTTGGTTTGCTCGTGTGTACACGCGAGCAAACCAAAATCCCAGCAGACAGATTTGTTCAAATCTGTCGGACAGACAGATTTGAACAAATCTGTCTGCTCGTGTGTACGAGGCCTACCATCTTGGCATATCTAGAGAATTCCATTTTTGCAAAATAACTCTAGCTCTGTCAGATTGTATGGAGAGTGTCTGTCTGTGAATCGCAATTTTCAAGTCTTGCCACAGATTTTCAATTTGATTTAGGTCCAGACCTAAATATGCTTTGATCTATACCATTCCTTTGTAGCTCTGGCTGTATATTTTGGGTTGTTCTGCTGGAAGGTAAACCGCCGCCCCAGTCTCAAGTCTTTTGCAGGCTGCAACAGGTTTTATTCTAAGATTGTTCTCCATCCATTTTTCCATCAACTATGACCAGCTTCCCTGTCCCAGCTGAAGAAAAGCATCACCACAACACAATGCTGCCACCACCATGTTTTACGGTAGGGATGGTGTGTGCAAGGTGATGTGCAGTGTTAGTTTTCCACCACACATAACGTTTTGCTTTTTGGTCAAAAAGTAAAATTTTGGTCTCATCTGAAAAGACCCCCTTCTTCCACATGTTTGCTGTGTCCCCCACATGGATTCTCGCAAACTGAAAATAGGACTTCTTATGGCTTTCTGTCAACAATGGCTTTCTTCTTGCCACTCTTTCATAAAGGCCAGATTTGTGGAGTACACAACTGATAGTTGTCCTGTGGACAAATTCTCCCACTTGAGCTGTGGATCTCTGTAGCTCCTTCAGAGTTATAATGGGCCTCCTGGCTGTTTCTCTGATTAATGCTCTCCTTGCCTGGCCTGTCAATTTAGGTAGATGGCCATGTCTTGGTAGGTTTGCAGTTGTGCCATACTCTTTACATTTTCTGATGATGGATAGATCAGTGCTCCATGAGATGTTCAAAGCTTGGGATATTTTTTTTATAACCTAACCCTACTTTAAATGTCTTCAAAATCGTATCCCTGACCTTTCTGGTGTGTTCCTTTGCCTTCATTATGCTGTTTGTTGACTAAGGCTCTCTAACAAATCTCTGAGGGCTTCACAGAACAGCTGTGTTTATACTAAGTTTAAATTACACACAGGTGGACTCTATTTATTAATTAGGTGACTTCTAAAGGCAATTGGTTCCACTAGATTTTAGTTAGGGGTATCAGAGTAAAGGGGGCTGAATAAAAATGCACTCTACACTTTTCACATATTTATTTGTAAAAAAAATTGGACAACAATTTATAATTTTCCTTCCACTTCACAATTATTGGCATTTGCATTAGATGGAAACAATTTTCATAAAAGAATAAATTGTATTTTCAACATGTTAAAAATCTGAAAACGTATGGTGCACAATAGTATTAAAAACACATGTATTTGTAAAAAAAAAAGTGGAAAAACAATTTATAATTTTCCTTCCTCTTTACACTTATGTGCCACTTTGTGTTGGTCTAACATATAAAACCCCAATAAAATATATTTGTTTTTAGTTGTAACTCGACAAAATGTGGGAAATTTCAAGGGGTGTGAATAATTTTTCAAAGCACTGTATATACAAAATTCTTAACATTCTAAAGTGAATTATGCCAGACTTTTTAGACATTGCAGGGCTTGTACTATTTATAGGCTTATATTTTTTGTCAAACAGGCATGCCAATACCTTTGAAAATGTCTCCATGTAATCTTATTTATTTTTTTAATTAAAAGAGATCTCCATAGACAGGTTTTTGTTGATAAAACCAGTTACCAGAATTTTGCATCATAATGCAATGTAAAACTTGAGAGTTTATATAAAAGGAAGATGTCTGATAATGAGGAACAGCTTTCTGTGCAGCTGCAGTCTATTCATTTTTGATGAGTAATTTGCTGTTTGTTAGAAGATCTTACAGTGTTACAATAAGAAGTTTAATGTGCTGAAGCTTTTAAAGGCTTACAGTACAGGGGAACAGGTCTGATATTTGTAACATTCCATGTTAAATGCCACACCAGATTTACTGTTAAACAAAACTGCAAGCTCAATAATGTTCTTAGCTTAATTTTGCTTAGTAAACAAATATAAGCAACATTGTATAATATGCTAAACTGCAGATCCCAAGAGAAAAATTGGCTGGCTTCCCTTTGCCTTTTTGTTCTTTTATATTTAAAATAGTTACCCTTTCATAGGGTCAATATATTGATCTATCTTTTTATTATTTCCATTGTTTTATTAATGCTAGCACAACGTCTTGTTATCAGTAGACAGGTCTACCAAGTGTCTACCAAGTGTGGAGATAAATTCCTATTGAAATCTCCTAATAGGTACTGTAGGGGAATATAATGAATATGCATAGCATTGGATTTAGTTTCCATCAAATGTACCTTGCCTATGGTATGAAAACCAATTCGTCAATTTGAGTTCTTTGAGGTTTTGTAAAGATGTTACTGAAGCAACAAACCTTAAATTAGGACAAAATGTAAAAAAAAAAAAAAAATCACATTGATCATTCTTAAATTTCAATTATGCCACAGTTCTGTTTGATTTTTGTTTGTTTTTAAATGTTATTTATTTATTTTTTAATTAAATCTTTTACTATTGTTTTACGGTTTCTTTGTGTGCTCCCAATCCTCTGTTGATGCACCTCATCGCTACTAGTGTAGAGAAAGTAGTGCCTGTATTTTCTGATCACATGCTCTGCTGCTCTATGCTTATTACAATTTTCATAGTGCTGAATGCATCTGTACATAGATGTGTAGTCCATCTTTGGGGTGAGCAGGAAAGGGTAGTTATGTTCACATATTCAAAGGGAGATTAGGGGAACAAAAGTAGACACCCTAAAAAAGGAAGTCCTAGAATAGCAGAAAAAAAGCTTGTATTTCAGAGATGAAAGAAAGAAAGTACATTCTACTTAGAAAAAGGGGTTGCAGGGACTAACCATGCATGTAATTAGGGATTGGCTTTGCGTTCGATACCAACGTATGTTCGACTCGAACATTGTCTGTTCGTACATTCGACGAAATTCGAACAAATGCGGTCGTTCGTGCCAAATTCGAGTGACGCAAAACGGCCCATAATTCACTGCGGCATTGCGTGCTGATGATTGGCCAAGCATGCTGTATGTCCCAAATGCTTGGCCAATTACAGTGCGCCAAAAAAAGAGCCATAATTGGCCAAAGCCTGGGTGGCTTTGGCCAATTATGGCTCAGGGCTTTAGCACACACCCCACACTATATAAGGCCACCTGCTGGGCGGCCTCGTGTAGTGTGTTTCGGCTTGTTAATGAAAGCAGTCAGAGAGACCGAGAGATAGTCTTTTTAGATAGCTAGATAGAGCAGGCAGGCAGGCTAGTCAGTTTAGCTTAATTTACAGTGTGTAGAGAATATATATATACATCCCTAGGAGTTGTACATATATTTATACACTATATAGCTTAGATAGATCAGTTCTTCCTAATTTACTGGCAGGCAGGTGATTGTGCTATTTAACCACTAGCCGACCAGCCGCCGCAGTTATACGGCGGCAGGTCGGCTCTCCTGCGTGAGAGCCCGTCATCCTACGTCGGGACTTTCGCGGCCACTAGGGGGCGCGTGCGCGCCGCCGGCGGCCCTCGCGCGCGCCCCCCGCTCGCCCCCGAGTCCCGTGCGCGTGCCCGGCGGGTGCGATCGCCGCCGGGCGCGCGCGCTCGTTCGTTACAGAGCGGGGAACGAGAGCTGTGCGTGTAAACACACAGCACTCGTTCCTGTCAGCGGGGGAAACGCTGATCTTCCGTTCATACAATGTATGAACGGAAGATCAATGATTGCCCCTAGTGAGTTCACCCCCCCCACACAGTAAGAACACAAATAGGAACACACTTAACCCCTTCCCCGCCCCCTAGTGTTAACCCCTTCACTGCCAATGGCATTTTTATAGTAATCCAATGTATTTTTATAGCATTGATCGCTATAAAAATGCCAATGGTCCCAAAAATGTGTCAAAAGTGTCCGATGTGTCCGCCATAATATCGCAGTACCGAAAAAAAACGCTGATCGCCGCCATTACTAGTAAAAAAAAAAATATTAATAAAAATGCCATAAAACTACCCCCTTTTTTGTAAACGCTATAAATTTTGCGCAAACCAATCAATAAACGCTAATTGCGATTTTTTTTTACGAAAAATATGTAGAAGAATACGTATCGGCCTAAACTAAGGGGAAATTTTTTTTTTTTTATATCTTTTTTGGGGATATTTATTATAGCAAAATGTAAAAAATATTGCATTTTTTTCAAAATAGTCGCTCTATTTTTGTTTATAGCGCAAAAAATAAAAACCGCAGAGATGATCAAATACCACCAAAAGAAAGCTCTATTTGTGGGGAAAAAAGGACGCCAATTTTGTTTGGGAGCCACGTCGCACGACCGCGCAATTGTCAGTTAAAGCGACGCAGTGCCGAATCACAAAAAGTGCTCTGGTCTTTGGACAGCAATATGGTCCGGGGCTAAAGTGGTTAAAGACGTTATCACAGGTATAGACACCCAGCAGGTACAATATTTAAAGTTTTTTTTTCTTTTTTACTTAAGCATCAATAAAATCACTGCCCCTGGAGCAGTGATTTTAATGATGCTTAACTTAAAAAAAAAAAAACTGAAAAATTCATTTAAATATTGTACCTGCTGGTTGTCTATAATTTGCCTTTGAAAATGTCTTTGAAAACCCGGGTCTTGCCCGAGGGAACATGTATCAATGGAAAAAAAAGTTTTAAAAACTGTAATTTTTTCAAGAGTCCTGCTCCTGAAAAAACTACAGTTTTTTTAAACTTTTTTTTCCATTGATACATGTTCCCTGGGACAAGACCCGGGTTCTCAAAGACGTTTTCCAACAATAACTTGTATATTGGTCTTTAAAATTAGCATTTTTGAATTCGAACGTTCGAGTCCCATAGACTTCAATGGGGTTCTAGATGTTCGGGTGAACGGTCGGTCTGTTCGATGGTTCTCCTGCGAACCAAACACGGGGGTGTTCGGCTCATCCCTACTTGTAATGGACTTTATTGCCATTTGCATTAGACGGAAACCATGTTATTAACTGCTTGCCGACCGCCCACCGCAGTTATACGGCGGCAGGTCGGCACTGCTAGGCGACAGCACGTAGCTCTACGTCCTATCTTTTGCAGCTGTTAGGGGGCACGCGCGCTCGTTCGTTACAGAGCGGGGACCGGGAGCTATGTGTGTAAACACATAGCTCTTGGTCCTGTCAGCGGGGAAACGCTGATCTCCTGTTCATACAATGTATGGACAGAAGATCAGTGATTCCCCCTTGTGAGGCCACCCCCCATACAGTTAGAACACACCAGGAACACACTTAACCCCTTCCCTGCCCCCTAGTGTTAACCCCTTCACTGCCAATGGCATTTTTATAGTAATCCAATGCATTTTTATAGCATTGATCGCTATAAAAATGCCAATGGTCCCAAAAATGTGTCAAAATTGTCCGATGTGTCCGCCATAATATCGCCGCCATTACTAGTAAAAAAAAAAATATTAATAAAAATGCCATAAAACTACCCCCTTTTTTGTAAATGCTATAAATTTTGCGCAAACCAATCAAACGCTAATTGCGATTTTTTTTTTTTTTTACGAAAAATATGTAGAAGAATACGTATCGGCCTAAACTGAGGGAAAAAAATGTTTTTTTAGATATTTTTGGGGGAATTTTTTTTTTATAGCAAAATGTAAAAAATATTGGCCCAGATTCATGTACATCTGCGCATGATTGGACCGGCGTAGCGCACCGCCTTTACGTTAGACTGGCGCAATGTAGCGGCACAATCACCCTATTCTCGTCGGTTTTGCGCAGGAATTTGCGCCTGCGCAATGTTATTTCAGAGGCGCAAGGCGGAGTAATTCAAATTGGGAAGGACGTGGGCGTGTTACATTGAAATGAGCCGTGACCCCATGCAAATGAAGGGCCGGCTGGCTCGCGCATGCGCACTTGAAGCAGACCATGGTCAGCACCTTTGTGCGCATGCTCACAACTTGTGAACGGCGCAATCAGTGAAATTGGAAGTGGACTGGGGCAAATTAGTGAACTACGCAGACAGCATAAATAGACAGACACAAACGCACTTCCTTTGCAAAAGTACATCCCTTTGTATCCCTCCCTATACAGCAAGGTGCTTTTGTTCTGTTGTTAGTTGCGTTGTGATTTGTCTTTGTTATATTTGTGGACTGTGTGATCTAGTGTTTTGTAGAAGATATTTGAAAGTGTTTTTTGGTGACTGCTTGTGAGACTTTTTGGTTGATAGATTTTTGTTTGTTTGTTTTCTTGCTTGATTTTTCCTGCTTGTTTTTGTGAGTTTTGTGAGAATCAGAATTTTTGCTGATTGTTTGGGAGAGAGTTTTTGTATGAGTATGACAGAGAGGAAGAGGAAGTAAAATTTTTCTTTGGGGGAGAAACAAATTCTTGCCCGGGCCATTTCCCAATATGGGCGTTTCCTCCACGGCCCGGAGAGTGCCAACACCACCCCGGCCAGGAGGCGTGATATCTTGCAGAACATTACTGATGAGGTGAATGCATCGGAGGGGGGAAACCCGGACACGGTCGGGGATTGAAAAGAAGATCAATGACCTCTGGCGTCTGGTCAGAAAGAAGCGGGCCAACATGGTAGCCCATGCCAGGGCCACAGGAAGGGGCCCACCATGCCCTGTTAGGCTGACAGCGGAGGAGCGTGCGGTGGCCCAGACCTTTCATAGACAACAGGTGGAGGGCCTGCCCGGCTATGAGTCAAGTCATGAAGGCGTGATGCCAGGTAAGGTTTTTTTGCCCTATCAGGTGTGTAGCATGTGTGGGGGAGGGGGTGAAAGGGAATATGTGGCAAGTGTGTGGATCCTCCAACCTGTGAATGTTTTGTGTCATTCACAGATGAGCAGGAGGGTGCTGGGCCATCTGGGCTGACCGCACCATCCCAGACTGATGAGGACCCCCCGACAAGGCCGGAGTCCTCGGAGGAGGTTGAAGAGGAGGAGTTTGAGGAGGAGGAGTTTGAGGAGGAGGAGGATGTCATGTCAGCCAGTGGATTGTTGTTTTTGGAGGAGTCTTCCTCTCTGGCTGGCAGCAGCCAGCCTTCCATAAGGGCTAGCCCCTCCCACTCCTCCCCCAACAGGGCTCCCCTCCCAAGGGGCTCCCCTTCTCCCCAGCCACAAGCATCATCTGGAGGCAGGAAGTCATCCCAGAAGACCAGGGGGGTGGCCGAGCTTCTGCCCGCCAATCTGAGAAGGGACCAGGCCCTTCAGACTCGCCATCTGGGACAGGTCAGACAGACTTTGGGGCGGATGGAGGAGAGCCTGTTCTCCATAAATGATACGCTTGGGGACCTGGACTGCCACTCCCGGGCTCTTACAAACTGCCTAAACGAACTGCAGACTACTACAGCTAAATGCTGGCCTGAACAGAATAGCTGTGGCCTTGGAGGGCAGGCCGCCAGGTGGGCAGAGACCAGGGGCTGCTCCTCCTTCCCGGATTACCCCCCCATGAGTCTCCCCTGAGGAGCCGGGGCCGTGGTCTTGGGCACCCCAGGCATGGGTCACGCCAGCGGCATTAATTTGGTTTCCCCCCTTTTTTTTTTTTTTGCTGGAATTTTTTTTTTTTTTTGCTGGACAATTTTTTTTTTTGGGTTGTGAATAATTTCTGATTGTGGGGGTGACATTCCTGCCGGAAAAGGGGTGTCACCCTCATTTGTGGTGAAGGGTTCCCCAGGACCAGGGAGAAGTGATCCCCAGGTCCGTGTGAATGGTGTATGAATGTACAGTGACATAATTGGAGCCGTGGCATGGCGTTGCTGCTCACAAGTCCTGCATGGTGGGCGTGTGCTAATCCAATTTGATGAGGATGTGGGGTGTGTGTGCTAGGGACCACAGTGGTGTGCATGCGTGCATTCTCATTGTGCCATGATTAATGTGTATGTTTAACGTGCAAAGATGCCTAATGTGAGCTGTCTCCTGGCTGCTCTTCCCTCAGAAGACGGGGTAGCCTCAGTTAGGGGGGGATTGTCTGGTTCAGGGGTCAGGTCATCACGTATGTTAATCTGCAGGCCCTTTCTCACTGCGAAGTTTGGGGAATACAACAGGGTACCCCAAGACTTATCCAGGCATCGGAAACATGACTTCAGGAGGCCAAAGGTGCGCTCCACCACTGCACGGAATTGGGCGTGGGCTTCATTGTATCTTTCCTCTCCTGGGGTTTGGGGGTTCCGGATAGGAGTCATGAGATGGGGTCCCAGTGCATATGCAGAGTCACCTGTGAGGCCTCGTACACACGAGGGGATATGTCCGCTGAAAACGGTCCGATGGACCATTTCAGCAGACATCTCCGCTCGTGTGTATGGGCTAGCGGACAGATTTGTCCACCCGACAGATTTCAAAGCAAGCTTTGAAATCTATCTGGTGGAATCTGTCCGCCCGACATGTCTGCTGGTTAGTACACTTACCAGCAGACATGTCGTCCCCCACCGCCGCCGCGCCGCCGCTGAATGGATTCGGCGCATGCGCGGAAGTGTTTAACTTCCTGGTGCGGTGACGTGGCGGTGACGTGGCGGCGTCAACGTCACCGCCGCGTCACCACGCCGTCCGGCGGCGGGGAATTTGATCCGATGGTGTGTACACGCCATCGGATCAAACTCCCGATCGGACATATCCGATGGAAATGGTCCGCGGACCGTTTTCATCGGATATGTCCGATGGTGTGTACGAGGCCTAAGGGAAAAGACAGGAGGATGTTAGTCATGCATGTGCCCATTGTGATGTGTGCATCATGGGGGGGGACAGTCATGCCTGCCACCCATGTCACTCACCAACCATCCAGGTGTCCCCATACACGTTCTGTTCGAATTCTATTGGGATGGGGCTCTGATTGTATATGTAGCTGTCATGGCTGGATCCGGGGTGTTGGGCATCGACTATCACCTGTACGTTGATGGAATGCCAATGCGTGAGATTGCAGTATATGTGCTCTGTCTCATGGGGGGGCTGAAGTGCCACATGTGTGCAATCAATGGCCCCCACGGTGCGTGGGAATCTGTCAATTCTGTAGAAATATGTCATTGCCTTCAGCCGCAGGTCCTCAGTGGTTGGTTTGATGATTTGGTTGGCCATGCGTCTGAGGATTGCAGGGATAACCTGGTGCACACATCTGCTCATGGAGGATTGTGACATCCCAGCCACCACTCCACTTGTTCTTTGAAAAGAGCCACTGGCAAGGAAATGGCGTGTTGCCAGGACCTTGACCAGTGGCTGCACTGCATGTGAGCAGTGTGTTGGGCTGGTGATGTCCTCCTGCAGGGTTGTGGTTAATTCCATGATGGCAGCAGGGGTGAATCTGAAGATGCGATACACCTCAGAATCACTCATGCCAAAGAGGTCTATGCGTGTGCGGTATATCCTCCTCCGTGCCCTCCTCCGTGCCCTCCTCCTTCTTTGCTCCTCTAAAGTCAGTAGTATAGCTATGAGCAAGGATGCCCCTGGCATGTAGGCATATAGTTTGTTGTCCAGCAAGTGTGACTGCTCAGCTCCTCACTAACAGTGTTGCTTTAGCTGACATCTAGACAGATTTTATTCCACCTTTTTATATGGACTAATTTTAGACAGGACGTGCAGCTGTTGCGCACAGCAAGTAGCCTGCGCTGCACCGACTTACTTTTGTGGATCCCCGTAACTCCCTCATTTGCATATTTGAATAGCAAATCAATGGTGTGTCTAGCGCAGTTTTGCACGCACGGATGCGCCGATCTATCGAAATTACGCCTGTCCAAAAAAATTATATTTCATGCATATATCGTTTTGGGGATGCGTCGCATCGATACGCATGCGCAGATTTAGACTTGCGCCACGCATCTCCTGTAACGCCGGTGTAATGGCTCTGTGAATCTGGCCCAATGTGTTTTGCTAACTGTGTAGCTTTCTCAGGACCCGTTCTTTGGATAGCATATTTTGATACATATAAAATAGATGCATATCAGTATCTATTAACATTCATATAAATAAACTTAAACACATTTAACAATCATATTACTGTATTTATTGGCGTATAACACTCACTTTTTTACCCTGAACATAGAGGGTAAACTGTGCCTGTGTGTTATACGCCTGTGCATGTTATACGATAAATACAATAGTTAATCAGTTCAATATACATTTGAGGTGTACATACAGCCACATTTATTCTACAAGGAGTTTTGATTCAACACCATTAACAAATTATTAAACAGCATGGGCCGGGGGGCGTGGCTACCGCGCAGCTGAATGGCAGCGTGAACGAGTAGCTCCGATCCAGACACGGGAACCGATCAGCCTAGCCGCAACACACATGCACTAATCCTCCCGTTTTACTAGCCGAGGACTTCGTGGAGACGGAGAGATGACCCGTAAACGCAAAGAATCCGCCAAGCCCAAGAAGTTGGACGACTTCTATCCGCCGCGGAATCGCGGCCTACAACAAGATGGCGCCGGTGCCGCAGCGGCCTCGCCTGCCTCCTCACGCGGCTCACGCTCCGCTGCATCCAGCCCAGGAGACGCTGCAGGCTCTGCTCACGGATCCCCAGAGGTGTCCACCCCGCTGTCTCGGAGCCCTGCCAAGTCGAAGCCTCGGCTGGAGGGCTCAGCATCCCAGGTAAGCCCTGTGCAGGACTCATTCAATGATACTACGGAGCTGGTGGATCCCTTTACAGCTTTCCCAACCTCTGGTAAAGCTGTCTCTGACACCACATTAAAAGATATGTTAGTGTCCCTCCGAAGCTCCATGCATACCGACCTACTGCAATGCATGAAAACTTTCAAGGCTGACATAGGGGAACTGGGTGACAGAGTGTCACATGTGGAAGAAAAAATGGGGGAGTTTGCTGCATCGCATAACACATTAATTGATGCCCACTCTGAGCATGATGAGGAGATTGCATGGCTGAGGGCAAAGGTCGCTGACCTCGAGGACAGGTCAAGAAGGAACAATGTCAAAATCAGGGGGGTACCTGAAACTGTACTCCCTGCACAACTCCAACAGTTTGCTAAAGATTTACTACGACAGTTCCTGCCATCAGCTCCAGATTCTGAACTACAAATTGATAGAATTCACAGACTACCTAAGCCAGCATTTCTCCCTGATAATGTTCCCCGAGACGTCCTAATGAGGGTACATTTTTATCAGGTCAAGGACCAGCTGGTATCCACTTTCAGGAAAACTCAACAACTGCCTGACAGATTTGCCCACATTCAATTATTCGCTGACTTGTCGCAGTTTACGATGCAGAAGCGTAAATCATTACTCCCAATAACTAAAGCCCTCCGCAATCACAATATTCCCTATCGGTGGGGGTATCCAGTCAAAATCACGGTCACTCATAATGGGCATGACACAGTGATTTCGAACTTGGACGCTGGGCTCTCGCTGCTCAGATCTCTGGACATTCTCCCAGATCAATCAGTTCCCAGCCCACAGTCCTCACCTCCTGTGCGGATGGCGCAACAACATGAATGGCAGACAGTGATGAAGAAGAAGTCAAGCAAGAAATCTACAACCTAAGCTCTCTTCTGCGGCTGTACTAACCTTATTCGCCACTAGTTCCTCTGTGTTCTGGAGAAGTTCTGTTTGAGTTTCCCTCCATGATTTTGGGCAGGATTTCTGCCCCTGGTTGCTTATTTTTGAAAACTGTTTTCTTTTTGTGCTCCTTATTTTATTTTACTAGTTTTCAGTCCTCTAACTCCTTTTCCCTTCCTCCCTCTGGCTCTTCTCCTCCCATGGTCCACTACACCCGCTGGTCGTCGCAAACCTTCCATGTTGTCCTGCTGGGATCCTTGTTCTCGCATCTGAGTGGATGTTGGCCTCCTACTTACCTAGATCAGGTACTATTGTTTTTCATTTTTTTCATTTTTGCACCTGAAAAATGGCTCTTAACATAGTTTCATTTAATGTGAACGGCCTCAACCACCCAGCCAAGCGAGCCTCGGTCTGGAAAGAAGCTATTGCTCTTCGAGCAGATGTTCTATGCATTCAAGAGACACACTTCTTAAAAGATGATCCCCCCGGGTTTCAGAGCAAGCGATTCCCACATGTCTTCATGGCTTCCGCACTGGTTAAACGCAAAGGCGTTCTGATAGCTATCAAAGACTCTGTCGCTCTCAAGGTTTCACAAGTTCATTCTGACCCGGAGGGTAGATACATTATTTTGATTGGGGAATTAAACAACAAACTTTTCACTATAGTGAACTTGTACGCTCCGAACTCCCACCAGTTGCGCTTTCTAAATCGCTTGTACTCCAGGGTAGCTTTGCTTCGTCAAGGATCCCTGGTGATCTGTGGTGACCATAATTTAACGGTTGATTTTGCCCTGGACTCTTCTACTACTCTACGACGCCCTCCTCCCCAATTACAACAATTGCTTCACTTAGAAGGACTTTTTGATGTCTGGAGGTGTCATCATGCCACAGAACGTGACTATTCATTTTACTCAGCTAGACACAATTCTTACTCAAGAATTGATTTTATTTTTGTTGACAAGTCCTTACTACAGACGGTGTCTTCCTCCGCCATTCATGCTATTTCATGGTCGGACCACGCACCAGTATCAATTGTAGTGGCGGGGGGACATACCTCTAATCCTGCCAATGTTTGGAGAGCTAATTCAAGGGTTTTCCAAATGCCCCATCACGCGGCTACTATAACTGATAACCTTGAAAATTTCTTTGTCGAAAATAGGGGCTCGGTCTCCGACCCTAATACTGTGTGGTGTGCCCATAAGGCGTATATTAGAGGTATCATTTTACAAATTTGTGCAAGGGAAAAGAGGCAGAGAACGCAAAAACTTGACCACCTATTGGAAAATATTAAGAATTTAGAGTGTCAAAACAAATCTACTCCCTCTTCTTTGTTAGCACAGAAGCTCGCGAAGTGCCGCTTCGATCTCAGACTCCTTTTGATTGAACAATATGACAAGCACCTGCGCAATCTCAAATTGGCCCATTATTCCTCAGGAAATAGAGCAGGTAAATTTCTAGCTCAGAGACTTAAAGCAGCGAGAGCCAAAGCTAATATTCCATTCCTGCTCCACCCGGTGGACAAACATAAAATTGTGAATCCTAGGGAGATTGCTGACTCCTTTGCACAGTACTACTCCAGTCTATATAATCTCCATCTGGACCCTAACACCCCACAGCCTGTAGATAGTGCTATTCAGGATTTCTTACATAAGGTGAATCTTCCTTCTCTTTCCCAATCTCAATTGGACGCTTTGAACGCCCCCATTACTGAGTCTGAGATCGAACGAATCATTAAGCAGCTCCCATTAGGTAAATCCCCTGGACCAGATGGCCTCCCTAATGATTACTACCAAGTCTTCCAAAAAAGTTTAGTCCCTACCCTCAAGGAAGTATTCTTGAATGCTATGTACTCTGCCTCGTTTCCCTCCGAAATGTTAAAAGCATATGTGGTCACTATTCCTAAACCGGGCAAGGATCCTGTCACACCGGCCAACTTCCGGCCAATATCACTACTTAATACTGACGTTAAACTTTATGCGAAGCTTATAGCCCACAGATTACTACCTATCCTCCCATCCCTTGTAGGACCTGACCAATCGGGCTTTACCCCTGGAAGACAGGCATCTGATGCCACTAGAAGGGTGTTGGGAGTGGTGCAACTTGCCAGGACATCTCAGACGCCTTCTCTGCTCCTGTCATTGGATGCAGAGAAGGCGTTTGACAGGATACATTGGGGATATATGAGGCAGACCTTGCTGAAATTTGGGTTTGTGGGACCGATCCTTTCGGCCATTTTAGCTCTGTATTCCTCCCCGTGTGCCCAGGTATACACCTCTGGTCTACTATCGAGCACATTTTTAATTACAAATGGCACTCGTCAAGGTTGCCCCCTTTCACCCTCCATTTTCAATTTGCTTATTGAGCCGTTGGCGGAGAGGATAAGGTCCCACCCAGGTATTGAGGGAATCCAAACATCTAAAAAGACTCACTCTGTGAACCTTTTCGCAGATGATATAATTCTCTTTCTGACATCGCCCTCCACCTCCCTGGGTCACGCCCATTCCACATTATCTGAATTTAGCCTCATTTCCTATTACAAGGTAAATTGTACAAAATCCTTTATCCTTGACCTAGGAATACCCATGGCTCTTCGGACCCAACTGCAGGAGACATTTCCTTACTCCTGGAGTGGGTCCTCTATCACATATTTAGGATTAAAAATAACAGCAGACCCCGCGCAACTAGTAGAAGCCAATTACACTCCTTTGATCAACAAGATTTCGGGTGAAGTTGTTAGATTAACTAAAGTTGAACTCACCTGGTCTGGCCGATTAGCCGCCTTTAAAATGCTACTCTTACCACAGATGTTGTATGTTTTCAGGACCCTCCCAGTCCCTATTCCATCCCTTCATCTTAAAGCACTCATTACATTACTCTCTAAATTCATTTGGCAGAAGACAAGACCAAGATGCTCAAAACTCTTTCTAGTTAAACATAGGATGGCTGGGGGCATGGGATTGGTCGATATACGCGACTATTTCCGTGCCTCGACCCTATCACAGCTTCGGGCATGGATAGACGCGAATTCTGATGCTGTATGGAAGGACATTGAGCAAGACCTATGCCCAGTTCATGATCTGAAAGACTTTCTTCTCATTGATGCCTGGAAACCATTTGGGTTACAGGGTCTCCCCCTGTCTCTGCGGGCCTCTGTTCAGGCCTGGAGGGACCTACGTTGCAGAAGCAGCCCTACCTCCTCCCTCACAGAAGTCCCCATCCCTATTAATATTTTTACTCGGGTCATCCCCGACATTTCTCTCACTAATTGGCGAAATGGAGGGATCCAATTTGTTAATGATTTATTTCACAATAATGTTCTTCTTCCCTTTGAATCCCTACGTGATAAGTTTGATCTGTCCCTGACCGATCATTTTACTTATCTCCGAATAGCTCATTTTTTAAGATCCTTGAAGACGCATCAGGTATTCCTCCCTAAGGAAGTCTGGCACTTCTACAACTCCACTCCTGCCCCCAGTAAGGGAATTGCTCTCTTCTACAACTTATTTCAAGACAAGCTTCAATTTACGAAATCCCCCCCATTTTTGAAATGGGAGAGTGACTTAGGTGAAACCTATACAGAAGTCCAGTGGAAGCGCGCATTCCGGGCCTTGTTCAAGGCCTCGGCATGTGTGAACCATTGGGAACTATCCCAAAAGATAACTTTGAGGTGGTATCTCACCCCTTATAGAATTTCTAAATTCAGCGGGGACTGTTCCTCGCTCTGCTGGAGGAACTGTGGTATGGTAGGGAACCTGTTGCACATGTTGTGGTCTTGCAAGCACCTTACAAGTTTCTGGACCTCAATCTTTTCAAATATTTCTAGACTTACGGGCATACTTACACGACCAAATCCTGGGTTGGCGATACTACACTTGGGTATAGATCTCTTCCCACCCAACTTTAGGACGGTGGTTACGCATATCCTCCTTGCAGCTCGGACATTAATAGCCCAACACTGGAAGGAGGATAAGGCACCAAATGTCTCAAGGGTCTGGAAAATGGTTCAGTCCAATTACGTACATGAATCCCTCCTTGCAAGCAGACGTGGAGTCAGAGCGAAATTGGACGCCAATTGGTCTATTTGGAAATTGTGGTATACTGGTGGGACCTAAAATTACACATTGATTGCTACATGTAATATGTTATGTCCGGGAGTTTTTATGCAACTGACGAATGGGACCATGGATCTTCCTACCCTTCCTACCCTTTCCCCCTTCCTACTTCTTTCTTTCTTATCTTTCTTTCTTTCTTTCTTTCTTTCTTTCTTTCTTTCTTTCTTTCTTTCTTTCTTTCTTTCTTTCTCTCTTTCACTATACTCTTCATTTTCTTTCTCTTGCATCTGACCCCTTCTCTTTCTCTCTTTCTACTACTCCCTCGTAGTCAGTATGGCGGTAGCCTTCTCCCGGTATTGGGTTGAGGCCCTGGAATGAACCCGCAGCTGTTCTGTAATCTGTTGGCTGTTTGATATATGACTATATCACGTTTGCAATAATTATTTCTTGTATGATATCTGTAACTACCGCTGTGGTATTCACTGCCAGTCCTGGCTATGTTGTATTTGTATTTTTGAGTAAAACCCTTTCAATAAAAACTATTTGAAAAAAAAAAAAAAAACAGCATGGGCCAAATTCACGTAGGAGCGCGTATCTTTGTGCGGGCGTAACGTATCCTATTTACGTTACGCCTCCGCAACTTTTTTGGCAAGTGCTTTATTCACAAAGCACTTGCTCCGTAAGTTGCATTGACGTAGCGTAAATGGGCCGGCGTATCCGCGCGCAATTCAAATTAGCAGGCAGGGGGCGTATTGTATTGAAATGAACGGTGACCCCACGTAAATGACGCGCCGAACGAACTGCGCATGCGCCGGCCGTGGACGTATCCCAGTGCGCATGCTCCAAATCACATTGCAAATAGTCAGTGAAAAAGATGTGAACGTAACTTATGCCCAGCCCCATTCTGAATCGGCTCACGTAAACAACGTAAAATTCTAAAATTTCCACTCGGTCCCGACGTCCATACTTAACATTGGCTGCGCCATGTTTTTTGGTGGTTTATCTTTATGCCTGAAAATGGCCTTGCGTAAATGCCGTATCTTACTGCGACGGCCGGGCGTACGTTCGTGAATCGGCGTATCTAGCTAATATACATATTCGACATGTAAATTGACGGAAGCGCTACCTATCGGCCAGCGTAATAATGCAACTAAGATACGAAGTTGTAATACAATTACGCCGCTCATATCTTAGCTCAATCCCAGCATATCTTGTTTTCTGAATACAGAAAAAAGATACGCCGGCGCATCTAAGAAGTTACGCGGCTTATCTAGATATAAGCCGCGTAACTTCTTACTGAATCTGGCCCTATGTATATCATATTCAATGGCTTGTTCTATAGAAATTATCTGTGGAGGCCACAGATTTATGAACTCTTGTTACTTTTAACCACTTAAGCCCCTGACCATTTGGCTGGCCAAAGACCAGAGCACTTTTTGCGATTTTGCACTGCGTCGCTTTAACTGACAATTGCACAGTATTGCGACATGGCTCCCAAACAAAATTTACGTCCTTTTTTTCCCACAAATGGAGCTTTTTTTTGTTGGTATTTGGTCACCTCTGCTTTTTTTTGCGCTATAAATAAAAGTGTGACAATTTGGAAAAAAAATTAAAAATTTTGCTATAATAAATATCCCCAAATATCCTTAGTTTAGGCGATACGTATTCTTCTACATATTTTTGGGAAAAAAATCGCAATAAGCGTTTATTGATTGGTTTGCGCAAAAGTTATAGCGTCTATAAAATAGGGGATAGTTTTATGCCATTTTTATAAATATTTTTTTTACTAGTAATGGCGGCAATCAGCGATTTTTATAAATTCTTCCTCTCTGTGAGACAATCGCGGGTATCCCAGCGGACATCAAGTCTGCGGAACGCGTGGTCACAATCACGGAGCTCGTGCCCACAATGCCATATCCTAAAGGGCAACGTATATATACATTAATCTGCCCAGCCGTGCCACTCTGCCGACGTATATCGTTAAGCGGTTAATGGGGCCATTTGGGCTTTTCTCTGCCTATATGCCATCTTTATTGTTTATAAAGGAGCTTTATCCTCTGTCTCCACCTCACAGACTTTATGATGCAATCTATGCTACGCCATGTGATACTGTGAGTTAATAGGGTACACCTTAAATGTATAATGAACTGATTAAATAATACCATTGTTAAAGTATATGCATGCTAATAGATACTGATATGCATCTGCATGTTATATCTAGCAGAATATGATACCCAATGAATGGGTCTTGAGGAAGCTACACAGTTAGCTAAACGCATTGACCTTTGGATGATCAAACAACTTATAAACCTCCAGCGTACTGCTTTGAAAAATACGTATACTTGTAGGTGGTGTTATGTGATTATCTGTATCATATTCAGAAATGTTTAAGTTGTTTTTAAATACTATTGTGCACCATGCGTTTTCTGATTTTTTTTTATGTTGTAAATAAAATATTTTTTTTTATGGAATTTGTTTCTATCTGTTTAAATGCCAATCAAGACCCTGCAACTTTATTTTTTATTTTTTTTAATTAGAGATGGGATGTGGCATGGGTAGAGGTTTTCCTTTTACATTGTACATTCTACTTATATTTAAACATTTTATTTTATCAAAAAAATTGAGTATTGAATGTTTTCTCAAGTGCATGGTATGACAACCTATATGACTTCCAATGGATTATTACTGCTGAACAACAGCTGGACCGCTGTATCAAAATACTGCATTATCATGAGTAATAAGGCATATATATATATATATATATATATATATATATATAGATATATAGATATATAGATATATAGATATATAGATATATAGATATATAGATATATAGATATATAGATATATAGATATATAGATATATAGATATATAGATATATAGATCTATATATATATATATATAGATCTATATATCTATATATATATATATATATATATATATATATATATATATATATATAGATAGATAGATATATATATATACTAGCAGATACATAAGCGACTTTAAATTGTAAATAAAAAATAAAGGGTATAAATGGCTTTAAGAATTTTATACTTTTATACCACTCAGGCATTGATATGTACCACGCTAATCATAAAGCAATTAATTCTTTGAGAACCTGATTTTAAAAGTTACACAATTAATTAGTATGATTCAGATTGCCCTAATTAATATATGTATTGTTTAAAGTATATTTATTAAAACTATTACTTAATTATCGATTTTTAGATCTGCAGCACCTAGGGAGGATTTGTGTTGCCTCACTGATGAGAAAGATTTGTAAAAATGAGGAGTCCAGCTTACTAAATTTGTGGAAGCATAAGTTCTAGTTATGAGTTTTAGCTTCTTTTTACAGCTTCATTCCCACAGCTCAATGTGTACCAGGGCTTAAATAATTAAATATTAATATATTAATATTATATAACAAGGGTACTTACCTCCGACATGTAAATATATTGTAAAGAAATAAAGGCTCTGCTTTCTTAGTTTTGTTGGAACATATAGGTGAGAATGCAGGGTGCTAGACATTTCTACTAAATTGTTAGACATTAACCACTGGTACCACTATTGGAAATAAAGGCTCTGCTTTCTTAGCTTTCTTTTGGTGGTTTTGATCATCTTGTTTTTTTATTTTTTGCACTACTTTATTTTTTGTGCTATTTTGAAAAAAATGCAATATTTTTTACATTTTGCTATAATAAATATGCCCCAAAAATATATAAAAAACATATTTTTTCCTCAGTTTAGGCCGATACGTATTCTTCTACATATTTTTTTGTAAAAAAAATCGCAATTAGCGTTTATAGATTGGTCTGCACAAAAGTTATAGGCCCAGATTCACAGAGCGATTACGCCTGCGCAACAGGAGATGCGCGTGCGTAAGTCTAAATGTGCGCGTGCGTTTCGTTGCGCGGCATCCCCAGAACGAGATACGTGTAATTTCGTTAGACTTGCGCATCCGTCCGCGCAAAAGTGCGATAGACACACCATTGATTTGCTAGTCAAATATGCTAATGAGGGACTTACGGGGATCCACAAAACAACGTTGGGGCAGCGCAGGCGACGCAGTGTGCGCAACAGAAAAATGTCCTGTCTAAAATTAGAGCTGATAAAAGCTGGTCTAAAAAAAGAAAAAAAGTCTACTTGTTAGATAAAGCAACACTGTTAGTGAGCAGCTCAGCAGTCACACGTGTTGCTCAACAATCTGTATGCCAACATGCCAGGGGCATCGTCGCGCATAGCTATACTACTGACTTTAGATGAACAAAGAAGGAGGAGGGCACGGAGGATGGCACGGAGGATGGCACGGGAGAGGATATACCGTACCCGCATAGACCTGTTTGGCATGAGTGATTCTGAGGTGTATCGCATCTTCAGATTCACCCCTCATGCCATCCTGGAATTAACCACAACCCTGCAGGATGACATCACCAGCCCAACACACCGCTCTCACATGCAGTGCAGCCACCGGTCAAGGTCCTGGCAACACTCCATTTCCTTGCCAGTGGCTCTTTTCAGCGTACAAGTGGAGTGGTGGCTGGGATGTCACAGTCCTCCATGAGCAGATGTGTGCACCAGGTTGTCCCTGCAATCCTCAGACGCATGGCCAACCAAATCATCAAACCCACCACTGAGGACCTGCGGCTGAAGGTAATGACAGATTTCTACAGAATTGCCAGATTCCCATGCACTGTGGGGGCCATTGATTGCACACATGTGGTACTCCAGCCCCCCCAGGACACAGAGCACATGTACCGCAATCGGAAGCATTGGCATTCCATCAATGTACAGGTGATAGTCGATGCCCAAGGCCTCATATGGCACGTCCGTGCCAAACACCCAGGGTCCAGCCATGACAGCTACATATACAATCAATGCCACATCCGAATGGAATTCGATCAGAACGTGTATGGGGACACCTGGCTGGTTGGTGAGTGACATGGGTGGCAGGCATGACTATCCCCTCCCATGATGCACATCACAAGGGGCACATGCATGACTAACATCCTCCTGTCTTTTCCCTTACAGGTGACTCTGCATATCCACTGGGACCCCATCTCATGACTCCTATCCGGAACCCCCAAACTCCAGGAGAGGAAAGATACAATCAAGCACATGCTCAAACACGAGCAGTGGTGGAGCGCACCTTTGGCATCCTAAAGTCACGTTTCCGATGCCTGGATAAGTCTGGGGGTACCCTCTTGTACTCCCCAAACTTTGTGTGCCAGATCATCGTTGCATGCTGCACAACTTTGCAGAAAGAAAAGGCCTGCAGATTGACCTACGTGATGACCTGACCCCTGAACCAGACAATCCCCCCCCTAACCGAGGTTAACCCGTCTTCTGAGGGAAGAGCAGCCAGGAGACAGCTCACATTGGGCATCTTTGCACGTTAAACATACACATTAATCATGGCACAATGAGAATGCATGCATGCACACCACTGTGGTCCCTAGCACACACACCCCACATCCACATCAAATTGGATTGGCACCAGTCCACCATGCTGGACTTGTGAGCAGCAACGCCACGCCAAGGCTCCAATTATGTCACTGTACATTCATACACCATTCACACGGACCTGGGGATCACTTCTCCCTGGTCCTGGGGAACCCTTCTCCACCAAAATAGAGGGTGACACCCCTTTTCCGGCAGGAATGTCACCCCCACATTCACACAGCATTCACAACCCAAAAAATAAATAAAAATAAAAATGACCTGCAAAATCAAAACATTTCCAGCAACGCCCATACTCGCTAATGGCCCGGGCAAGAATCTGTTTTTCCACAACTGTAAAATTAAGCTTTCGTTTTCTCTCAGTCATCCTTCCAAAAAAAAACAGTCCCAGTCAACAAAATTCACGCACACAAACAAGCACAACCAATCACAAAAAAACACACACACAGAGAGAAAACTACTCACCAAGAAACAGTCCCCAAAAAATAAATAAAAAATACAGCAGGAAAAGAAAAAAAAAGAAATATATCAATCAAACAAACAGTCTCTCAAACACTTATCAAAAACCACTTTCAAAAATCTACTAACAACCACTTGATCACACAGAACACTAACCTGACAACTACAAAACACACCGCAACGAACAACAAGAACAAAAGCACTTTGTTAAATGGGAAGGGACAAAGGGATGTACTTTTGCAAAGGAAGTGCGTTTGTGTGTGTCTATTTATGCTGTTTGCGTAGTTCACAACGTTGCCCTAGTCCATTTCCAATTTCACTGATTGCGCCGCTCCCGAGTTGTGAGCATGCGCACATCGGAGCTGACATGGTCTCGTTCAAGCGCGCATGCGCGAGCCGGCCTGCCCTTCATTTGCATGGGGTCACGGCTCATTTCAATGTAACACGCCCACGTCCTTCCCAATTTGTATTACTCCTCCTTACGCCTCTGGAAAAACGTTACGTATGCGCAATTTCCTGCGCAAAAGCTACGAGAATAGGGTGATTACGCGGCAAAATTGCGCACGTCTAACGTAAAGGCGGTGCGCTACGCCGGTCCAATAATGCGCAGATGTACGTGAATCTGGGCCATAGTGTTTACAAAATAGGGGGTAGTTTTATGGCATTTTTACTAGTAATGGCGGCGATCTGCGTTTTTTTTTTTAAGTACTGCGACATTATGGCGGACACTTCGGACACTTTTGACACATTTTTGGGATGCGCGCGCCCGCTAGTGGCCTCAAAAAACAGCCGACGTAGAGCTACGGGCTCTCACCCAGGAGAGCCGACCTGCCGCAGTAAAATGCTGGTGAGTAAGTTTGGGTTAAGCTCTTCTTCCCATTTGTTAATATAGTTTGCTTCATTTGAGTTTATAACCAACGAAGATATGCAAAAAAAAAAAAATAATAGGATTCTTCTTATGTCTCTTATTATAAGAGACTCAAATTTGTGTCTGGAATTTACACGCATGGACAACAAATTGCTTTAGCTCTTGAGCTAACAGATGGTAAAAATCTTTATCTAACATGTTCAGGAAAGAAGCTCATTACTAGTGGACAGGTTAATTATATCATTACTGTTAATCCTTTTGAACAACTAAGTGTTCACTAGTGGAGAAAATAAAATTGTGCCCATATAACTTTTGATCCTTCCAGTAGAAGGCTTAGGGGTGTATTTAAAGACAGAAATTGAATTCATTTGCATTCATTATTTACACCGAGTCAACGTTTTAAGGATGTGCCTACTGTTGAGATGTGGGGCATTAAATTATATTTTTTCATTGTGCCAGCACACATAAAATAAAGTCATAGAGGAAATATTTTCTTCATAGGAGATTGTAAATGTACTGTTTCAATTAGAAAACAAGTTCCTTATTCTTGTCATTCTACCAGCCTTGTTATTAAAATAAAGATATGTAGGCTTACAGTAGTTTCAAATCTTTTCATTAGAGCAGCACATCCAATCCTATTTTATTTCTTATTTCAATTACATTTAAAATGTAATTTGTTTTATTTATTTTTTACTTATTAGACACCTTTCACATTGGGGTGTTTTTCAGATGTTTTTGGGCTAAAACGGTGCCTGTAAAGTTCCAGAAAAACGCCTCCCCTGCAGCCTCATTGTGAGAGCCTGAGTGCTTTCACACTGGGGCGGTGTGCTTGCAGGATGTTAGAATAAGTCTTGTGTAATGGAACGTCCCACACTGCATCATATACCGCTTCCTATCAGTCTGGATATAGATATCAGATATTCCAGCTGCTCTCAAGCACACAACGAGAAATACTTGTTTGTCTGCTGAACATGGAGTGTTTATTAGAACCAAATATACAAATGTATATACAGTTAGAAGAGGTAACCAGAACATAAATTAACATGAGCTAATTAACTAATCATTTACCCAGACTAGGCGACTCATAGATATGACCTTTTCATGGTAAACGTCACGTCTCCTAGCTCACCTGCTATACCATGCACATTATCATAAGTGTAAACACAGGACATATTCACACACTAGCAAGGTCAATTATCACAGAGAACAGACATGTGGCTGGTGGTGAGGGCATTAGCATCTAACAGTATGTGTCCCAACATTATGAATGAGTCACTCTTACAATTAACCCGTTGAGATCAGAATCAACAAACAGTAAATAGTTCTTTACAGATATCCTGGAATATATTGTGGATAATAATTACATAATAATCCCATCTCAGGTAGTCCAATATATAATTTCTCAGTCATCCTATGCCTCTAGTGGACATAGGATGATTTTAGACATAAGAGGGTCCAGGGATGTCCCGGATGAGTCTGTCACATCCTGCAAGCAGCAACTTCGGGCAAGAGAGGAGGGGTGTATACGCTGCTCCTCCACCGCCCATACCATTGGAATCAATGGGCACCACTGCCAAAGTACCTGCAAATCATTTTGCAGGTCCTTTTAACCCTTTATTTTGCCGCTAGCTGCGGTTAAAAGCGCCCTGCTAGGGGGCAAAAAGAAACGCTATTACAACGGTAAAGTGCCACTAAAATTAGCAGCACTTTAACGCTAATGCCCTCCCCTCAGTATAAGAATAGCCTTATTGATATAGGAATGTAAAAAAAAATCACTGGGGGATAATGATTTGGATTATAAATGATTTAGATTTAGTCAATACAACAGTGTATTCTAGTGCAGCCCTCAAAATATCCACTTTATGGAGTGGAAATAATCTGAGGAAGAGTGTGGAGACTTATCGGATGGGGGGGGCTGTCCTGCAGGAGTTGGATGGGAACCGATTCTCCTCCCAGGTATTGACCAGGGAACTGTGGGGAAGGGAGGGGAGAAGAAGAAGAGGAGAGCCAGCTGGATCACACAGAGAGGGGAACTCCTTCTGTGACACAGCTTGTATATAAAAAAACACCGGCCGCTGTTAAACAGTCCTGCCTCCTGGACTAGCTCCACTTTGCTCAGACTAATTAAAATAAAGTCAATACTTGCATAAGTAATCTTGAAGCCCAGGCGCTTGCTGTGTAATGTGCATGTTAGACCCCTTTTACACTGAGGCAGTGTTCAGATGTTTTAGCGCTTGAAATAGCCTCTAAAAAGCACCTGTAAACTTTCACACTGGGGCAGGGCGCTTGCGGGACGTTAGGAAAAGTCCTGCAAGCAGCATCTTTGGAAATACTTTGCAAAATTCACAACTGTACTTTGCACATGTATAGCACAAGAGAAATATTGCACATATCGTGTGTTTGAAACTTTAAAACTACTACTTGCACATTGTTTTTGTACCATTGTTTGTTTGCATATTCAATGCCTATTTGCAGTGGCATATTTTGCTATGTTGCACAGATTTATTACTTTGCATCATTATTGCTTTTTTTTTTGCACATGATTGCTTTTTTTTGCATAGGATTGTTCACGTTATTTATTATATTTAATCAGGGCAGCCATCACACATTTTGGGGCCCTTTACACAGCTTTATGCAGGGCCCCCCTGGGGCAGAGAACCAGTGGGGGGGGGAGGTGCTGACGAAAAAAAAGCAAGTGTAATCTCTTCTCTTCTGACGCGAGATAATAAGCCGGGGGGGGGGGCCTGGGGACCATCGGGCCCCTTAGAGGTGTAATGCAGAAAATAAATAAATACATTTTATTGAATTTTTTTAAATAAATAGGAAACAGGATAGGGGCCAGCCGGGCCTGTAAGGGGCCCTGGGGATCATCGGGCCCCTTACAGGTGTAATGCAATAAAATTAAAATAAAAAAAAAAAAACAGGAGGGGGCCATCCTGTGGGGGGGGGGGGCGGGCCTGGAGCCTGTCAGGCCCCTTACTGATATAATGCAGAAAATACATTTTTTTTTAAATAAATAAAAAACAGGAGGGGGGCCAGCCAGGCCTGTAAGGGGCCCTGGGGATCACCGGGCCCATTACAGGTGTAATGCAAAAAATAAAAAAATTAAAACCCTGGGGGACCATCGGGCCCCTTACAGGTGTAATGCCCTGATGGCGGCCCTGTATTTAATCACTGTTTATTTATTCAGTAAGCGCCACATTCCCTTTTCCATTATATTTGTTAGTAGTGTGTGAACACATCTTTTTGTTGGCTGCTGCTTTTAGTATTAATATCAGTGTTTTTTAGACTACTTTTAATATTTGATGCTTAACCACTTAAGGACCGCCACATTTACATTTACGTCGGCAGAATGGCACCGACAGGCACATCAATGTATATATACGTTGGTGCCTTGGGGGGGATCGGGGGTCCGATCGGACCCCCCCCGTACATGCGGCGGTCCGCGTGGCTGCAGGAGCGATCCGACAAGAGGGGGTGGCTATTCGTTTTTGTCCGCCCCCTCCGGATCGCTCCCAGCCAATGCGCGCGCTCCCCCTGCAGTGCACTTTCCCCTCCTGTGTAAACACAGGAAGGAGGAAGCGACGTGATCTCTCCCTCGGCGGTTTTTCCAACCACCGCTGAGGAGAGATCACAACACAAGTAAGTCTGCACACACTACACTACACTAACATTTCACATAAACACATTTAACCCCCACGATCGCCCCCCCCCTCCCCCTGTCACAGTGTCACTGAATGCAATAATCATACATGTATGATTACTGTATTTAGTGTCAGTGTGACAGGCAGTGTAAAAGTCAGTTAGTGTTAGGTTCAGGGTAGCCCTGTACCCCCCCTAATAAAGTTTTAACCCCTTGATCACTGCCCTAGTTAACCCTTTCACTCCCTATTGCCAGCGTCACTAAGCAATCATTTTTCTGATCGCTGTATTAGTGTTGCTGTTCCTGCTAGGTAGCTAATTTTTTTTATTGAGATTTTTTTTTTTACTAAAGACATGTGGCTAAATAAATTGTGGCCTAAATGTTTGACTAAAATTTAGTTTATTGATTTTTCTTATAACAAAAAGTAAAAAATATTGTTTTTTTTTCAAAAATGTCGCTCTATTTTTGTATATAACGCAAAAAATAAAAATCGCAGAGGCGATCAAATACCACCAAAAGAAAGCTCTATTTGTGGGAAGAAAAGGACGCAAATTTTGTTTGGGAGCCATGTCGCACGACCGCGCAATTGTCTGTTAAAGCGACGCAGTGCCGAATCGCAAAAACCCCTTTGGTCATTTGGCAGCATATTGGTCCAGGTCTTAAGTGGTTAATGTTTTTTTTTTTTTTTTATTATTATTTTGGTTTGCACATTAGTTATCCCTTGCTATCAACAGTCAAAAATAGTTCCACTTTAGGGAGACAAATGTCCATCTCTATGCAAATACATAAAGAACAGAGCTATTTAGTCCTGCAGTGCAACCTACCCAGTCCTGATGCTGTGACCTGTCTTCAGTATCTTGGCTCCATTGAGTCTGCAGGTTAGATTCCAAGATTTCTTTGCACAGTGCTGTCTAGCTTTGCCAGTGGCTGACTCTCTGTCCCATCCAATATAAGCTTCAGTGGGATTAGCAATGCATGTTCCACCCAATTTAAGCTCTCATTGAAACTTAGATTGGGTGGGACAGAGAGCTCCAAACTATCTGTCCCATGCACAACTCTACTCAAGCACTAGGCATAGCTTGGACAACCGGGACCTGCTGCCTGGATTAGACATTAAAGCAAGTGGAAACATGTTTACATGGACTAAGGTGCTGGGAAGTAAGGCCTCGTACACACGACTGAGGAACTCGTCGTAAATAAAACATTGTTTTCCTCGACGAGTTCCTTGTTAGGCTTGTCGAGAATCTTGACAAGCTTTCTTTGCGTACACACTGTCAAGACAAAATCTTGTCGTTCTCAAACGAGGTGACGTACAACACGTACGACGGCACTATAAGAGGGAAGTTTAATTCCACTGGTGCCACCCTTGGGGCTGCTTTTACTAATCTCATGTTACTGCGTGTTAAGTAAAAGTTTGGTGAGAGACGATTCACGCTTTTTAAGTCTGTCACAGCATGACGAATGTGCTATCTCCCTTACAAACCCTACTTTTTCTGATGGCACGCTCCCATCTCATACTTTATTCTGAGCATGCACAAGTTTCTAAGCATACACGCGCATACAACCAGCCCAACGAGAAACACGAGAAGGAAATGGAGACTCCCGACGAGGACAAAGAGAACTTGTTCTCTTTTTTTCTCATCGAGTTCCACGACAGTTTTCTCGATGAAAAGCATACACACGACCGTTTTCCTTGGCAAAAAAGCTCTGCCACCAAGTTTCTTGATGGATTCTGCCGAGGAAACGGTCGTGTGTACGAGGCATTAGGCTTGGCCCTGTCTGCAAAGCCTTTCCACAAACCAGGTTGGTCATTCAGTTAACACTTTAAGTTGTTTACAAACAGCTGAATTTCTACGTAGAAATGTTTTACTTTTCAGTATGAAGATTGTGAAGAAGTAGTTATCATATAATGAATCTTGCAGTGAGAGAACTTGTTATCTTTAATGAGTGGTGACTTTGGAAAGGGATACAGCTGTTTTCTTACGGTTGCTCTGAACGCTTAGTTTGAAAGCATGAATTTTTTAAACATTGTATTTAGATAGCAGTAAACTGAATTGGACAAAGCTGAGCTTGAATCAAAGAGACAAACACATATGGTTATAAGGGCAGGTTGTATATATAGATTTTTAAATAAATAACCATGTTTGCTATTTTTTCTAAGCCTGCAGTTGTAGATGCCCTTTCATATTCTTATGCTTAAGTGTCTGCTGCACAAAAATGCATGTAGGGTTCCTGGAAGATCTAATGCAAATTTTGTATTTTCATAGAGCTAAGCATGCCCCCGGGTGACAACTCCAAGGTGATTGTTGTTTGGGTACTGAGCACTGTTGTTCAAGGAAAGGGAAAGCGTTGGCTATAGCCACTAGCAGTAAGCGTTGTATTCTGCCAGCCGGGGAAAGTTACCCGCATCCCCTGCCAGCAGAACACAATAGTGCTGTGGAAGGCATTCGCCTCTTAAAAAACTGAATATGTTAATGGCGGGATTGAGACATTTTCTTTCCTTGTGGTGAAAGAAACGAAAATTGATATTCCCAAGAAAGACACACATTTAATTTGACACACAGGGCTTCAAAATCAAGAGCTTGGCCAGCCAATGAAACCTATATATTAAAGACCTTCCTAGAAGATGGGCATTAGAATTTTTTGTTCCAGCTTTGTTCCAAAACTGGCAATTTCTCAGCATTTTACTGCTTGTTGATACTGCATCGACAAGGAAAAAAATCATAATGCCCTGTACACACGATCAGAAATTTCCGATGGGATAAAATCTGATGGAATTTTCCATCGCAATTCCGTTCAAGCTGTCTTGCATACACACTGTCAGACCAAATTCTGACCGTCCAAAACTCAGTGACGTAAAAGACTACGACGAGCATAGAAAAATTAAGTTCAACGCTTCTGAGCATGCATAGTTTTTTCTCCGTCTTAGTTCAATACAGACGATCGGAATAAAACATGTTTTATTTCTATACTCCGACGAAAAAAGTCAGATGGGGCCCACACACAGTCGGAATATCCAATGAAAAAATGTGTACAAGGCGTAACAGTTTTAAACTAATTTATAAACAGCTAAAACATTACATGTAACTTTCACCGCCCCCCCTTTCACCCTTATCTTGCCCCACTGCAGGTATTGATTTAGTGGGAGAGGAAATGATCTATATAATTATTTTGAAAACATTTATAAAAGCTTTAGATCACCAGGCTTTTGCAAGTAGCTTCAGCTTCATTCCTCAATTGTGTGCTGTTTTGAAATAACAACATTTTTGGGTTCTTTAAAAATAAGGCATCATATTTTTCAGAACAGTGAAATTATCAGAAACATAATTTATGCTAATAGAAAGATGTAAGGCAGATGTCATTAACATATTTGATGTATATAAATGTGATTATGTGCAAGTTTAGAATTTTTTTTAAAATCAAATGTGTATTTCAAAGCCTTGGTAAACCCCTGTGATAAATGGAAAAGGAGAAGACTCTTGCAGGTTTTGTGTAAACAGCACAGAATAATTTATGGAAGTTCGAGAGTAAAGTGTTAGCAGTTCTCTCTTTCTTGACATTAAACATTAAACAAGTAAATCTAGCTGGTTTTTACTTGTATTTCATAGAAATGCATACAAATAACAGATTTATTTTTTTTATCTATGCTGACTTTAAAAGGCATATTTATAAAGCAGTATTGAATATGACATTCACCAAATATTCACTGCATGTGAGTCAATCACTGAAATTTAAAACACATGCACCAAAAAGATACACCTGCAGTGAGTGTCCAGTGAATGTCACATTCACTACTTTTGCCTCTGGTCAAAATCATGCTAAGCCAACATTTACAGTGATACAAAGCAACCGCACCCCCCCCACACACACACACACAGACACTTATAAATAAATGAAAGTACTTTACTATTTTTAATGTTGCTGTAGATATGGGAGTGTCTTCTACCTTTTAGTGCCGCTAGACCAGTTGATATTATGAACTGTAACAATACTAACACTGTTCCATGACTGAAGTCAAAACTGCCCAATTTGCTTCTTATAGTTCATTATCTATATCCCAAAACGATTCCCTCACTAGGACAACTGGTATCAGTTCCTGTTTTCAGTTACTATTACTTATACACTATATGTGAGGCTGGGTTCACACTACGATTTTCCCGTCCGTCAGCCGCATGCGATTTATATGAAAAAACATATGCAGCTGAAACGGATTGAACCGTACGTAAACGTATGCCCAAAAGTAAAACGTATGCGTTTATAAAACGTATACGGTTTCAAAAAGTGCGTACGGTTCCATCCGGTTTTGATTAAAAAAACGCATACGTTTTTGGAATTAGTGTCATTTAATAAATAAAGATTTTCTTGTTTTATTGAAATTTGGCAGGAAGTAGGAGTGGTTTCACATCTGCTTCGAAAAACGCATACGGTTTATACGTATGGAACCGCACATATGTGCGTTTTCCATTGACTTTCATGTTAAAAAAAACGTATGCGTTTGCCATACGGTTTCAAAAACGCCCTCAAAACCGTGGTCAAACACGGTTTTGCGTACTGTTAAAAAAACGTTTTGCCAGCAAATCGTACGCACCCGGATGCATCTGAGTGCATACGATTTGCAATGCATTGTCTATGTATGCGTTTTCCCGTATGGGCCCGTACGTTTTCAAAACTGAAATCGTATGCGGCTGACGGACGGGAAAATCGTAGTGTGAACCCAGCCTAACTGACAGATGTCCTCTAATCACAATGCTTTTTTTAAGCCTTGTACTCACGCTTATATTTTGGGACAACCAAACATCAGTTTTTTGTTGCATGCTAGTCTCATGCCGAAAGTGAAGCAGTTACTCACAATAGGAACATTTTCATACAGCAGAATACAACATCAGAAGTGACATAGTGGAGGGTTATTTACGAAAGGCGAATCCACTTTTCACTACAAGTGAAACCTGAAAGTGGAAGTGCAGTCTTTGTAAATCTGAGGAGTAGATCTTAAATGAGGGGAAGCTCTGCTGATTTTATCATCCAATCATGTGCAAGCTAAAACGCTTTTTTTCTTGCATGGCCCCCTCTGATCTATATTGACTGCACTTCCAAGTGCACTTTCAGTGCAATTTCAAGTGCACTTTGCACTTGTAGTTTGCACTTAAAGTGCAAAGTGGATTTTCTTTTAGTAAATGACCTCCAATGTGTTGAATAGTTTTGTCTGTATTGTTTAGTTTCTGAGCATGCGTAGTCTTGCTCCTACAATTTTTTTCATACAAAAACCATACTAAGGAAAAAGAAAATCAGACCTTGAGTTTACATCCGATACAAATTGTATCGTCTGCACATCCAGCTTTTGTCTGACAAAAAAGCAAAGTCGGCTGTCGAAAGCACCGTGCTAACAATCCAAAAATTGTCAGACAGCTCGTCGTACAAATTATTCCATCCAATTTTTGGATCGTGTGTATGGGCATTAAACCCCAAAAGCTTTTAATGCTGTGCTGTCTTCTTACACAACGCAATATTCTCTTGGAATCCTTTGTCATGGCACAGCCTCAAAAAGGTTGCTGTTTCTTTGCTATCTCTTTGGATAATGAATTGTTCTCTGGCAAACAACGGTTTTAGTAAAACAAAGGTTGTAATAAATTTAAATTGTGGAGAAATATATGAAAAACTTCAAAACAGTCATTTATTTACCTCCAGATCAGAAATGATTTGCCCTTGAGCCTCATCACCAACAGCATTGGATACATTTAAAAAAGAAAAAAAAAAATCTAAAAAGCATTTCATTGGCTAAAGGCTTCTTTCTTATTTACTACTAGAAATTTATTTGAATACCTCTAGTTTTACTAAATCGCAATTTAGAAACATAATAACTTTAACTAGGGTTGAGCGAAGCAGACTTTTGGATTTTTGGTACCCGGACCCGAACCCGAACAATTTACTGTAAGTTCGGGTTCGAGTTCGGTGTTCGGCAATGTAATGGCGTGCTTCAGGGCAGACAATCAACATTTGTTTAACTCGTGTGACCTAGAAGCCATCACAGCCATGCCTACTAATGGCATGGCTGTGTTTGATCAGTGCAGCATGTGACCCAGCCTCTATATAAGCTAGAGGCACATACCAGCAGTCACCTCTTTAGATAGGGTAGGGAAAGGCTGGCGCTGCTGCTGCTGCTCTGAGGGAGAGAATTAGATAGGAGTCAGACTAGGTCCTGCTTCAGAAATCAAAATACTCAGTGATCTAGATAGCACAGCAAGTCACTCTGCTTTAGATACTTTAGGGAAAGGTTGCTGCTGTTGTTTTTAGGGAGAGAAATAGATAGGAGTCAGTCCTGGTTCAGAAATCAAATTACTCAGCGATCTGCATAGCACAGCAAGTCACTCTGCTTTAGATACCTTAGGGAAAGGTTCCTGGTGTTGGTTTTAGGGAGAGAAATAGATAGGAGTCAGTCCTGCTTCAGAAATCAAATTACACCAGCACTGCATATGTTTCTGTGAAATACACCCTTTAGATACTTTTCTTCTAGTGTGCTATTCAAAAAACATCCATTTAGGGCAAAAAAAATTGCAGTGTTTTCACCATATCTGTACGTGTGAGATACACCCTTTAGATGCTGTTCTTCTATTGTGCTATTCAAAAAACACCCATTTAGGGCAAAAAATATATATTTTGCAGTGTTTCCTCCATATCTGTACGTTTGAGATAAACACTTTAGATACTGTTCTTCTATTGTGCTATTCAAAAAACACCCATTTAGGCCAAATAAGTTATTTCCCTATCTACATTTGTTTGCAGAGTACTTGCCATGTTCTCACCAACATTTTGCTGCCATTTTCAGCCCTCTTACCCTTTCCATTACTTTTTTAGAGACATTTTATGACTCAAAAGTTCTGGTCCCCATTGACTTCAATGGGTTTCGGGGTCAAGTTCGGGTCCCGAACCCTTTGAACCTGAACATCCAGGTGTCCGCTCAACTCTATTATTAACCCTTTTGTAAAGGTAGAAACTCTAGTGCCAAATCTTCAAAAATCTCCCGTAGGCCCATTAGTGGTTTTGCCTTTGGTTCCCTCCCTGAAGTCGTTTCTCCATCTGACCCCGGGACCTGTTCCAACTCCCCTCTGTTTGCCTTCCCTGTTACCCAGTTTTGCTTGATGGTGTGGCTCGGTGTCCAATCCCGGTCTGCTTTTCGATATGTGCCTTGGTGAGTGGCAGTTTGATTTTGTACATTATTGCTTAATCATATTGCTATGGGAGGACACCATGCACCCCTACATTTACCATTATGTTAGGGTGGGCAGGTCCTCTTTATGTTTGTGTTTACATTTTTATTGATTTTCTCTTCATAGAACCTATGTTTGCGTAAAAATATTTGCTCCCTGAAGAAGACCGCTACTAAGTTCGAAACGCGTAGGTGCTTTTTCGCACTTAGTGCTCATATCCATAAAGTACTGTTTACATTTGAATTGTTATTGTCACCACTTTGTGATCAATTTGTTTGCTTTATCTGCTCATGGAGTGATTTTTATCATAGCTCATATCCTGATTTCCCTTTTGTTTAGGGGCTCTTTTTTGATAAACCTTTTTATTCCAATAAATTTATACTTTTTTTTTACCAATTTGTATATTGTCTATATCGTGCTGCAACACAAAGCCCCTAGGGGTAAATTTCCTTTTTTTTTCAAATCTTCTAAAATCTGGCAATTATGGCTCAGTTGCATAGGTTCTTGTGACAACCCTTTATGTCACATCACGCTGGTCACCAGCAATCGTGAGTTTTCTATCAACTAGGGATACAAGTACAGCGCAGGTGGATGGGTGAGAGGCAACTGGTTGTTCACATAGGTCCACCGCGACCACAGTTCATCAGCTACCTGAATATTGAGGAAGTTCTGCTTTGTTTGATTCACGGCTTTTATTCATTTCACGTTTGTGAGTGTAACCTTTGCAGATTTTATGTGGTGTGTTAATAAACTGTTTTTACGTTATCACACTATCATATGTTTTTGGATTTCATCTATCACATTGCTGGATTTGGAAATCTACCTGAATGGTTAAGGAATACACCTTATGCTTCTTCGCCTAAACACGTGAGTGTCAGGCAACTCGTTTTGGTGAGTGGCCATTTTTGACTGGTGGAGGATTCACTTTACACATCCGGTGCGGTGGAAGAATATTGTGAAGATTGTTTACTTGAGTTTCCAAGCACTTATGAACTTTCTGTTTTAATCACTTTATTTTTTCACGGGTTCATATCATTGGCTTATTTTTACCACTGTCTATTGTTTAATATTTTTTCACATATGAGGATTACCCACATATGAGCGCTGATCATATATGTTTGTTATTTGAACCACATTGTTTAAATACTTAGTATATGCTTTTTCACTTTTATCCGTTTAAAACAGCAGCTGTGAACTTATGCTCTTAGTTACACCTTGGCGCAAGTCATTAGGGCGCAACAGAAAATAAAAAAATTCGAAGAGTATTTCTGTGTTTGCTTAGAATAAAATTATAATATCCTTGACCCTACCTTAATCTCTCCAACTATCTTTTACTTTGTCCACCTTTAGGTGATCCCAGGAAAATAAACCTTTTCACACGACCAGTTTTCCCATAGGAGAAAACTGCCGTGACAGCTTTTGGCCAGGAAAACTGGCCATGTGTATGCTCCATTGCAGTTTTCCCGACAGGAAAACCGCCGGGAATTGCGGCAGGAAAAATGACAATTCCCAGTGGTCTTTTTACTGGCAGTTTCTCTATGCTAAACACTGCGGTGGAGAATACACACAGCCATGATTCCCAGCCAAGGCTCTCACTGCAGTTTTCCCAACGGGAAAAACTCTGGTGTGTACAGGGGAAAAGTTACCGAGCAGGCTCTTGATTTTTGATGGCCTAAAATATAATGTAACCAAAACGCATTTTCTCTTTTTGTTTTGAATTGTATAGGGAGGGATTAAAACCTGTACCAGGGTTGTTGTTTTGTTACCACTCTGTGTACTGTTGAGCATATTTCCCTTCCTTGACAAGAAGTTAAGGAAAATTTCCCAAAGTATATGGAACTCTTCCCATAGTTGTTGCTGAAACAGGCATCCCCGGTGGAAGATTTCTCTCAACTCACATTCATGGGACAACATTTTGGATTTCCACTCATTTTGTTTCTTGGTGACATGTATCAACAGTACAAATAAAGGGGGGATTTCCCCAATGAGGACTTAGACAGCAATAAAAACTTGACAGAGGATCTAGCCCCCCGCTATATGTAAAACAAAAACATTTAAGTTTTGTCTAAAGACACACTTTAAATCAGTTTATTTTCTGTTTAACATGCAATCCAAGCAATACTTTGTTGACTTTTTCTACATTGGCTTTCTGTTTTTAAATTCTGTATGCACCCTAATGTATTCTAAACATTTCTATGTAGCCTCAATGTTCTATGTTGCCTCGATTGGAACAGTGTGTCCTCTGTAATATAGAACACACACCTCTTTTGGCTTTGTTGCAATTTAATTTTGATTTTGGAATGTATTATCCAAGATGCTTCCCTCTAAAGCCATAACGGCTTCAGAATTCTATTCTGATAAAATGAATATTTTATGCACACAAATCCTATGTTTATTTTCTTGACAGGCTCATCACGGATTAATCAAAATGATTATACAGTGTAGTGGAATATTCCACATTGAGTTTAATTGGCTGTTATGTCCCTTTTTATACAAATGGCAAGAGACATATTTATGCTGTAATTGCAATAGACAAGATAATATTAGACAGACAATATTATGTGATTATTGTATGGTTTATTAGTGGTATTCTATTAGCGTGTATTCATATGTGCTGTTTTCTGATATAAACTACCCCCCTTCTTTCCTTTTTCTAATCATGTTCTAAGCTTCTAGCATCAAAAACTACAGTACCTTTTTAAACATCCTAAATTCAGAAAATAAATATTATTACTTAGTAAAATGTAATTTAAATATGCTGGTTATTTCTTTTTATTTAAAACATCATTAACCACTTCAACCCCCGAAAGGATTTACCAACTTCCTTACCAGGTCATTTTCTGCGATATGGCACTGCGTTGCTTTAACTGACAACTAGTGTTGAGCAGAATATGCCATATTCGTATTCGCGATATATCTCGAATATATAGTCGAATATTCGACAGATATTCGCTAAATACGAATATTCGTGATATATTTTCGAAATGAAATTATTGCGAATTTTCGCTATCGCGAATGCGAATTGCGATTGCGAATTGCGCATGCGAATTGCGAATATTCGAGAAATGCGGAATGGAGCACTCTGATTGGCACAGAATATTCGTGATATATTACAATATTAAATAATTGCGAATATTCGAGAAATGCGGAAGGAGCACTCTGATTGGCTCAGAATATTCGTGATATATTACAATACACAATAATTGCGAATATTCGGCAAATGCGGAAGGAGCACTCTGATTGGCTCAGAATATTCGTGATATATTACAATACACAATAATTGCGAATATTCGGCAAATGCGGAAGGAGCACTCTGATTGGCTCAGAATATTCGTGATATATTACAATACACAATAATTGCGAATATTCGGCAAATGCGGAAGGAGCACTCTGATTGGCTCAGAATATTCGTGATATATTACAATACACAATAATTGCGAATATTCGAGAAATGCGGAATGGAGCACTCTGATTGGCTCAGAATATTCGTGATATATTACAATACAAAATAATTTCGAAATTTCGAGAAATGCGGAATGGAGCACTCTGATTGGCTCAGAATATTTGTGATATATTACAATACAAAATAATTTCGAAATTTCGAGAAATGCGGAATGGAGTACTCTGATTGGCTCAGAATATTCGTGATATATTACAATATAAAATAATCGCGCGATATCGCTATTTGCCGAATAATCGCATTGCGATTTTTCGGCAATATAAAATGAGCGCTGCAGCTACTCGGCCCAAGGTCTCTAATCATACCAGCAATGCTTTTAGACGTCGATGGGGATCTCTAGGATGTGATCTGTTCCAAAAATTTTTTTAAAACATTCGAATATTCGAAATAGCGAATATTCGCCGCTATATTCGCGATATTCGCGAATACTCGAATATGCAATATTCGTAGCGAATATTCGCAATTCGAATATTCGTGAGCAACACTACTGACAACTGCACGCTTGTGCGATGCTGTAACCAAACAAAATTGATCTCCCTTTTTCCCCACAAATAGAGCTTTAATTTGGTGGTTATTGATCACTTATGCATTTCTTATTTTTTTGTGCTGTAAACAAAAAAAGAATCACAAATCACAATTTAGAAAAAAACATCATTTTTTACTTTCTGCTATAAAACAATGACTAAAAATAAAAATAAAATTATTTTTTTCATCAGTTTAGGCCGATATGTATTCTGCTACATATTTTTGGTAACATAAATTTACAATGATCGTATATTGATTGGTTTGCACAAAAGTTATTGGGCCGGATTCAGAAAGACCGGCGTAACTTTGTGCGGGCGTAGCGTATCTTGTTTACGCTATGCCGCCGCAACTTAGAGAGGCAAGTGCTGTATTCACAAAGCACTTGCATCCTAAGTTACGGCGGCGTAGCGTAAATGTTCCGGCGTAAGTGTGCATAATTCAAATTAGGCAGGTAGGGGGCGTGTTGTATTAAAATTTTCCGTGACCCCACGTAAATGACGCGCCTAACGAACTGCGTATGCGCTGCCCGTGGACGTATCCCATTGCGCATGCTCAAAATTACGCCGCAAATACTCATTGGTTTAGACGTGAACGTAACTTACGTAAAGCCCTATTCACAAATGTTTTACGCAAATGAGGTAAACGACGATAAATTCGACGATGTCCTGACGTCCATACTTAATATTGCGTATGCAAAAAAATGCACTGGGCGCACATACGTTTCTGAATCGGCGTATCTAGCTCATTACCATATTTGACACGTAAATCAACGGAAGCACCATCTAGCTGCCAGCGTAAATATGCAACTAAGATACGACTAAGGCGCCGTACACACGGCCGAGGTTCTCGCTGAAAATCAGCGAGAACCTCGCTGGAATGCACATTCCAGCGAGGACCTCGGCCGTGTGTACGGTCTCAGCGAGCTTCCCGTCGGGAAGCCCGTTGAGCCGAAATAGAGAGCACGCTCTCTATTTCCTCGACGGCCCGCCTGGAAGAATGGCTGGTTGCCATTCCCGACGGGCGGGTCGCCGAATTCGACGGCCGGGAGAGAACCTCGACGGGCGGAACGATGTGTTCTGCCCGTCGAGGTTCTCTGCCGTGTGTACGGCGCCTTAGAACATTTTGGGAGTATCTTGCTTTCTGAATACAGAAAAAAGATACGCTGGCGCATCCTAGAACTTACGCGGCGTATAAACAGATACGCCAACGTAAGTTCTTTCTGAATCCAGCCCAGTGTGTCTACAACATAGGGGATAGATTTATGGCATTTAAAATGTTTTATTTGTTTACTAGCAATGGCGACGATCAGAGGTTTTTCGTGAGACTGCGACATTGCGGTGGACAGATCAGACAACTAACTGAAATTTTTAACACTTTTTTGGGAACCAGTGACATTATTACAGTAATCAGTGCTAAAACAATATGCACTGTTGTACTAATGACACTGGCAGAGAAGGGGTTAACATCGGGGGGTTAAATGTGTTCCCTGCAGGTGTTTTCAAACTGTATGGCTAACAGTGTGACTGGGAAAACACACAGATCCATCTTCCTGCATAGCAAAAAGACGGATCTCTGTGATATTCCCTATCAGAACGGAGATCTGCCTTGTTTACACAGGCAGATCTCCATTCTGTCATTGCAGGGACTGATTGTGGGTGATCGGCAGACATCGAGTCCGCTAGACCCGCTGATTGTCTCCCCTACTGGCCACAAATGTGAGTTCCTGTGCCCACGTACAGCTACGGCGATTTACGGGAACAAGCCACCTTGACTCTGTATATTGACGGTGGCAGGTCGGAAAGCGGTTAAAACGAAAAATAACAAAATAATTAATTTGAACAAGATCCATGTCATCTGCCTATTTGGGATTTGTACAAGCACCCTTTGTGTTTTATTACTGCTGTTTCCTTTCCACTTACTTCAAGAGTTTATACAATTGTGTGGATAATTTTCCACAATGTTTCCCCCTGAGCCTTGCCAGAACAAGAGCACTATTTTTTCTAGATCAAATGCGTAGGTGTTAAATCTACATCAGACAACTTTAATGCCTGCTCACCAAAAAAGTGGGTATCATGGTCATTCTGGACTTTACCTATTATGGCTTTTTCACAAGGGAAATCATGAGGTTGTATATGTGCATTTTCTGCCCCCAACTGCCCACCTACAATTGAACATGGCAACTTAGGATTGTACACATGCCACGGCTGTGATGCTTTGTGTCCATGGCAAATTTAACTAAACATGCCAAGATAGACAGATGGCAAATTCACCCATTAAAGTCAAAACGGCTGCACTGTATCTGGCTTGCAGTTGCAGCACAATGTTTCAATATAATTTAAAAAAAATATATATATAAAAAAAAGCTAAAAATTAAATAAAAAACATGCATTCAGGAGGCAGCAGGAACACCTCCTGAATACCTGAAAGCTGTGCTCTGCCTCCCTCTAAGACAATCCACTACTAATTTTATAAAGGGGTTACTAAGCAAGTTAATGTTATCTGCTAACTGGTGACTCTGCAGTGCTGTATAAATATAATCAATATAGTAGCATACTCTAAATGAACCTTTCTTGGGGCGTGGCTTGCGCGCGCATGAAGATGGACGCTTGAGCCGTGAGCTCCGCTGACCCGACCGGACCAAAGCGACGAAACAGGGCGACCATCGCCGCAGCTGCCACATAGTGTCTGCCCGATCACCCTCCCATCACTCCGCCGCAACGATGTCCCGCAAGAGGGTTCAGGAAAAGGGGCTGAAGCGGCTGGAGGCCTTCTCCTTCCAGCCGCGCCGCAGAGGCCAAGATGGCGCCGACGGAGCGGCAAGCAGGCAATCGCTGTCCTACGGAGACTCCCCGGACCTGCATCCACAACATCCAAGATCAGGACTCCACTCTCATGTGCCCCAGGACGACTCCCCTGCTACCCCGATAACACAGAGCCCCGCGAAGTCGAGGATGCGACTGGACGCCTCCAACCAGGCCTCAGACACAGTGAGTACAGGCCTACACAACCCTTCTGCAATCTCCTCACTGCAATCCTCCATAGCTCAATTCCCAACATCTGGCCAACCAGTGCTGGACACCACTATGAAGGACATGCTCATGTCACTACAATCTTCCCTTATGACCAATCTATCATCACTGATTAACAGATTCTCATTAGAAATGAAACACATGGACAATAGGGTACAGTTTATAGAAAGCAAGATGGAGGAATGCACGGAGACGGTTAATGATCTGGTGGATGCATGTAATGATCAGAAAGAGGACTCCCTCTGGATCAAAGCAAAACTCGCAGATTTAGAGGACAGGTCCAGACGCAATAATGTCAAAATGCGTGGGGTCCCTGAATCAGTCCAACCTAAAGACCTGCACAACTTTGCCGCCACGCTATTTTCCACTATGCTGCCAGACCTCTCCCCGATCGAATTAACGATCGATCGCATACACCGCATCCCCAAACCGCGCCACCTTGAAGCAGACGTCCCCCGCGATGTTCTACTTCGTGTACACTTCTACCAGGCAAAAGAACAGATCCTTATGAAAGCCAGAGAACTATCTCCGCTCCCAGCTCCGTACTCTGACATCCAACTATATGCCGACCTGTCCCAGTACACGCTGCAATTGAGGAGACAACTGAAAACCATAACCAAAGCCATGCATAACCACAAGATTGTCTACAAATGGCGCCATCCAGCGACCATTCTGGTCACGCACAATGGCGTGCCACACACCATCTCCACACTGGAAGGAGGAATGAAGCTGCTACACTCATGGGGCATCCTGCCTGACCCCTCTCCTAACCACCCAGGCCCTCATGGCCCTCCTAATCCGTTCACGTTCGGGTCTGATCGGGAGAAAAAGAAGACCACCCACCGTTGATCAACCAGCCCTATACTACTACTACATACAACGTATGACCTGGTCCGGTCCGGCTATGCGATTGTACACCTGCTCGCTGAACTTTCCCCATTACTAGTCAGCTGCTCTTATGAGCGGTTCTTGCTGACGAATTTGTGCTTGTTTTATTTTTCTTTGTTCTGCAGTTATAGACTTTTTTTTCTTATCCTCCTATCCCCCATTGCTCATATTGTTCCACGCAAGTTGATATTCCATTGGTGCAGTAACCAGGCTTGGACTGCCCTGGGAATTTTTTCTTTTTTTTTTTTTTTTTTTTGTAATCTCATTAAAATTCTGTACTAATACATTTTATTTCCTAGAAGGCTCAACATCTGAAAATCTCCTTGTACAGAAGCACGTCTACCCCCCATCACAGCCACCACCACCTTCTGCCATCTGGACTATTGCATCACCATCCACAACTGTGAGTAACTACACCCACGCCACACCACCACCCACCCACAATGGGGATCACTGTTCTTTCCCTCAATGCTAAAGGGCTGAATCACCCTGTAAAACGCTCCTCTCTTTGGAAATCCGCACTCGACTATAAATGTGATGTATTGTGTGTCCAAGAGACACACTTTGCTACGGGGGCCTCCCCCAAATGCCAGCATAGGCAATTCCCCCATGTTTTCCAGTCATCCTTCTCTAAAAAACAACGAGGAGTTATGATTGCCGTCAAGAACACTGTTATTTTTCAACTATTGACCTCGGTTATCGACCCGGACGGGCGATACATTATCCTGGTCTGCATCCTCAATAACGTCACCTACACCCTGGTCTCGATCTACTCCCCGAACCATGGCCAAATGCCTTTTCTCAGAAAAACCTTGCGAGCGGCCCGCAAAGTACAACAAGGCCATTTGATGATCTGTGGCGACTTCAATATGGTACCAAATCCCGTAATGGACTCCACTGCTGGCAACAAACGCTGTTCTTCACCTCTAGAAACTTTCATTAATGCTAATGACTTGTATGATGTTTGGAGGTGCTGTCATGCGAGTGAGAGGGATTACACGTTCCTTTCGCCGCGTCACAACACCTACTCACGTATCGATTTGTTTATGACTGACAGCCGATTGCTCCACAAAATTTTAGACTCCTCTATACATGCCACCACCTGGTCGGACCACGCTCCTGTTAGCATTACTGTCACCGATGACGCTCGTCATCCTAATTCCTATATTTGGAGGGTTAACAACCACCTACTTCAAACACCATGCTACTCCAACTCCATTAAACAGAAATTGGAAGATTACTTCTCCCTTAATCAGGGGTCAGTGTCCGACCCGCTGGTGGTATGGAACGCTCACAAGGCGGTCATCAGAGGTTCATTTCTCCAGATGGGGGCTAGAGCTAAAAAAAAAAGAACCCAACGCATAGACGAACTGACGAATGAGATAACCGTGACTGAATCCCTGAATAAACTAAATCCCTCCCCACTCTTACAATCTAAGATATTCTCCCTCCGCCAGGAATTGAGGACACTCCTTCTTGATAAACATGTTAACGCTTATAAGAGGTTTAAATCCACCTTATACTCGACGGGCAATAAGGCAGGCAAAGCGATGGCTCAAAGGGTTAAAGGTCACAGGGCTAAAACAAAAATCCCTTACATACAGCATCCTCACACTAACGAAAAGCTCCTCAAACCCCAAGAAATAGCAAACGCCTTTAGTGCGTATTATGCGGACCTGTATAACTTAGCAGCGGACCCGACTACAGCCCAACCCTCTCCTGAGATGATCCATGACTTTCTAGATCCCCTAAATCTCCCTTCTATAACTCCCCAACAGCTGGCAGACCTAAACTCCCCCTTCTCAATCACTGAAATCATATCAGCCATAAAAACATTGCCCAACTCTAAATCACCAGGCCCCGACGGCTTCACTGGGGAATACTACAAACAGTTTAAAGACATTCTAGCTCCTACACTATGCCAAGTTTTCAACTCAGCTGCGACATCCTCGTCGTTCCCTCCCGAAATGCTCAAAGCCTTGGTGGTGACCCTACCCAAACCGGGAAAGGAACCCACCACCCCGAAAAACTTTCGTCCCATCTCCTTACTTAACCTCGATGTAAAATTATTTGCAAAAATGATTGCCAAAAGATTAGAAGATTTACTCCCAATCCTTATCTCCCCGAATCAATCAGGATTCACTAAAGGTCGGCAGGCCTCTGATGCCACAAGACGGATGATTAACATCATTCACCATGTAGAAACCACTAAAACCCCAGCACTACTACTATCCCTAGACGCCGAAAAGGCCTTTGACAGGGTCCACTGGGATTATATCTCAGCGGTCCTGTCAAAATTTGGCATTAAAGGTACAATCCGTGATGCTATAATGGCCCTGTACTCCAATCCCACTGCGCAGGTCTTCTCTGCAGATGCCCTCTCCGCACCTCTACAAATCTCCAACGGTACAAGGCAGGGATGTCCACTATCACCCATTATTTTCAACCTTGTCATGGAACCCCTGGCAGAAAGAATTCGGTCTAACCCGGCCATATCTGGCATTCCCCTAGCAGATCAAGAACACAAAATTAGCCTGTTCGCGGACGACGTGATCCTTATGGTCACAAACCCTACCCGCTCTATCCCTGAGATCCAGAAGACGCTAGCCTGGTTCGGCGATGTCTCTTATTACAAGGTCAATGAAGCCAAATCTTACATACTGGACCTAGGTTTAGATACACCCACTAGTCAACAAATCAAACTCCAATTCCCATATGCTTGGGCAGATCACAGTTTGACTTATCTGGGCATCCAACTGACTAAATCCACCAAATCGTTATTCGCGTCTAATTATCTACCGTTAAGATTACAACTACAGGCTGATCTTACCAGGCTGGCGTCCTTCGAGTTCTCATGGATGGGCCGACTAGCGGCGTTCAAAATGTTCCACCTACCCCAAATATTGTACTTGTTTAGAACTATCCCTATCCCTATCCCACTCAACTACTTCAAATCTCTTCAAACAATCTTGTCCAAATTTGTTTGGAAAGGTAAAAAAGCTAGATGCGGCCACTCCCAACTAATTAAGCACCGTTTAGCTGGGGGCTTGGGATACGTCGATTTCCAGGACTATTATATGGCCTCTATCTTAGTACAATCAAAAGATTGGTTTACAAACCCCTCCCCATCCACAACATGGGGACAGATGGAAGCATCATTCATCCCGGGAAAAAACATACAGGCCTGGCTGTTCGCGTCATTATTAGGCAAAACTCACTTCGCTCAGATGTCACCCCCCATAGTAGCATCCATCAAAACCTGGTCCAAGTTCTCTAAACTTACGAGCACTCACCCCAACCTAGCGACCTGGCCCATTCCTATCGACACGTTGAGACATCTCATTGAATCCTCTTCCTACACGGGATGGAAACACAAAGGTATTGCATACGTCTCAGACATTATTGCCGAGGGTAAAACTAAAACATTCCCCATGCTCTTAAAAGAATACCTTCTCCCACAAACTGATAGGTATCTGTACATTCGCACCCAACACTGCCTTGCCAAGCTCAAATCTCTCTCGTGGAAGATCCCTCAGATAGCTTGGATCTTCTTTAAATCCCCCACAACTAGAAAGAAGGGAATATCCTTGTTCTACAACATTCTGCACCAAAAGACTACCTTTACCAACTCAGCAGCCCTTGCACGCTGGGAAAAAGATCTAGGACAAACCTTCTCGCTTCTCAAATGGGAGAAGGCCTGTTTATCCACCTACAAAGCCACATGTTGCTCCTCTCTATGGGAACTCGCATTCAAACTAACTCACCGGTGGTATCTGACCCCCGACAGAATGTCTAAGTTTAGCGCAACGCTGTCCGCCTCCTGCTGGAGGAACTGTGGACAGAGTGGTGATTTGATACACACATTCTGGGAATGTCCCAAACTCAAACGTTACTGGCACTCTGTCTTTAACCTTATATCTGCAGTCACTGACATTTCACTAGAAGAATGCCCATCAATGGCTCTTCTATCCCTAGACATCGACCGGCTCCCTAACCCGATGCGGTACATCATAGTACATATACTCCTGGCAGCCCGCCTTAGCATCACAAGGAAGTGGAAGGACCCTGACCCTCCCACGGTGGTAGATGTTATCCGCACCACACAGGAACATTTCATTTACGAGACGACTCTAGCTTTGAAACAGGGGGACAGACTGATGCAGCTCCACCTATGGCAACAGTGGAAGGACTGGACGGAATCCCCTTCCTTTGTCAAAATGTTTAACCTGTAACGTTGATAAATGTCCTACTCGCCCTCCTGACTAACTACCCAACCTATGACCCCCAAACGGGACCTGGTGGGGTGGAATACTCGAGCACAGTCTTGCTCCCTTAGAGGGGTGCTTGAGTGGTTCTGCCCTTCACACGCCCCCCGAGGTTGCACGGTAAGAAACAATATAAGCTTTAATATGAAACTTCACTGCTTCAATAATTCCAAATGTTACCTGGATGGTAGATATATGAATGTTGCTGCACTACTAAGGTTACCAATGTTACAATGACAATCTCTATGTTCCTATTTGTTGCATACTATGTCTATATTGTAAAGCGTTTAGACCGCTTGCTAACTGGTTGACATTCTGCAGTGCTGTTTTATGTGAAAATTGACAATAATCAATATAGTAGCATACTCTAAATGAACCTTTCTTTAAATGTACTTATCCCCTGCTATATATGCTCCAACTTGGTGACTTTTAAAACAATAGAATTAGTACCACAGTACACAGAGGAGCCTCCTTGATAAGGCACTGTAGCGTTCACATATATTTGCAAATGTGTACAGGTGCAGACAGGGCTAATTTTTTGTGTTTGGTTTCTTTTTAGGCTAGCTGGTAAACGTGCTAAGAATTGTTTTGTTGTTTGTGAAAAACAAACCAACTCCCTATTTTAGAAACACATGCCCTACTTTATATACTTTACTATATGATCTTCTGCTTCTCTAGACAGCTGTCCATCTGACCTTACTTTTATAGTCTGAATGTATTGTCAGCCCCCATAAATCTCTCACACACTCTATAACAGACATTATTTCCTTGACTTGAGCCGCTACAATATTTATGTCACCCAGGATACAATACTTAACATGTAACTATTAGCTAACTTCAGCCACGGGGCAATACCTCCATTATGTCTGGATATGACAACTATTCAGATATACCCTATCCTGCAGCATCAGGGCCTGTGTTGGCAGGCAATGGGCTTGTGTCAATGGCATCAGTTTGAGACTCTTCTGAAATCATTCAGAATCCATTGGGGTCAATTCACAAAGAGAAACGTTATTGGTTTCCTTCAGTTGTTAAATTTCCGCCCCTTATTTAACGCTAGCAAACAATCGTTATTCAACATAGTTGTTATGGTTTTCAACTGACTCGTTATCCAATCGTTATGCTAACTCTACTCAAGAGTTATTTTAACATCCCAAAGCGTAATTATAACGTCTAAGATCGTTAAATAACGCTGGAGTGATGCATTCTGGGAGCAAAAGGGGAGGAAAACAGCTGCATGTGGAAAAGAGCAGATGCAGAGAGAGAGAGAGAGAGAGAGAGAGAGAGCGACACAAGCAAGTACACGTGGAGATTGACCATGTGATGTGCTTAACTTCTCTGTGTGCGTTTTTCTAAAGCCATGTGTATTTCCTCATACAGAGAATAAATCATGGGAGATGATAATTGGAATTTAGCTATCACCTGGGTTTCAGAAAAGTCATCCAAAATAGTATGTGAACGGAATACACGTTTATAAATCTGAACAACATTCTAACGTGTTGTTCTTCGCCTATGGATAATTTTAAGTTTAAATAGGGCATGGTTCCATCTTGCCCAAAACTACTAAAAACTTCACTACACTACAAAAATCGCCAAAAGCTTCCTCTAACAACGAAATATCGCCAGGGAAATGTCATAACGACACCCTGAGGGAGGTGCTATGTAACGATTGCTTAACGATCGATAACTGTCAAAAAAATCTTTGTGAATTGCACTTCTGTACATATTTAACGATTTGACTCGTTAAAACAACGATCAAATCATTAAATAATGATCCACACCTTAAAATATTGGTTCTGTGTAGTGAAACGTTATTTGATGATTTTTCAAAGCGTTAAATCGTTTTGGTGAATTTAACTAGCTTCAATAACGTGCAAAATCGTTAAAATAACGACCGGAATCTGGAAATAAAGCTTTGTGAATTGACCCCATTGACCGGTACATTTGACCTGCCATTGGCCTATTCCTGACCTACATTTAACTGTCTTTTGTATTTCTATTTACCTTTATGATTATGCAAAACCCACCTGAAGCAAATAAAACCCCATTGACAGATGCCCTAACTTTTTCACCACCTAGTTCCCTTTTGAATACAGAGGGGAACATGGATATTCACAAGACCTTTCTATAATGTCAAACTGTAGCTATGGCAACACATTACCTACTTAGAAAACAGGATATGTTTAGTGACTTGGCATCTACGATACTTGTCTTTTTGGCTCAATAGATTTCACCATAGTTAAATCTTTATGGACTGCACTTAACAGCTAATTGAAACTCGCTGTGAGTTTTTTTTTTTTTTTTTTTATAACGCTCTGCCCAACTTGTTATTCTTTATTTTATGGCATTACTAATATGGACCTATACTCACAGCGACAGTTTTATTTATTTGCCTATTGGTTACTATCTATAGATTTTTTTTTTCTATTATTCTTTTTGGATAGTTTGGCAGATCATAAGTATCAAAGTATTTCATACACTTTTTATGTTGCTCTATGATTGTCTTTTAGTTTTTGCTTCATTTCCATTTGGGATTTATACAAGCACCCTTTGTGTTTTATTACTTCAAGAGTTTATACAATTGTATGGAATATATGTTATATAGTTACATAGTTACACAGTAGGTGAGGTTGAAAAAAGACACAAGTCCATCAAGTCCAACCTATATGTGTGATTTATGTCAGTATTACCTTGTATATTCCAGTATGTTGTGGTCGTTCAGGTGCTTATCTAATAGTTTCTTGAACCATCGATGCCCCCCTCTGAGACCACCGCCGGTGGAAGGGAATTCCACATCCTTGCCACTCTTACAGTAAACAACCCTCCACGTAGTTTAAGGTTAAACCTCTTTTCTTGTTAAGCTCCCTTTCGCAAAAAAGTTTTATCCCTATTGTGGGGTCATCAGTATGGTATTTGTAAATTGAAATCAAATCCCCTCTCAAGCGTCTTTTCACCAGAGAGAATAAGTTCAGTGCTCACAAACTTTCCTCATATCTAATATCCTCCAGACCCTTTATTAGCTTTGTTGCCCTTCTTTGTATGTGCTCCATATCCAGTACATATTTCCTGAGGACAGGTGCCCAGAACTGCCCAGCATACTCTGATTTGTCTTAGTTATTCCTTATGTTTTCATTTGTTTATTTTATTTTTATTAGTATGTGGCATTACTGTGCCTATGCCTTTTAATATTGTCTTTATACAAAAGTCGTTCATGAAAGCGAGCAGGGCTGAGGCATAAGAAACTGTTCATTATTCGAGCATAGAGGTAGAAAAACTTTAAAGCATAGGGTTGAAGATACATGTGTGAGAGGATCATTAGGTTGTTATTGTTTAGAACAGCTTAGTATGTTCAAGAAGATGGGAATAGGAGTATGGTAAATACAATTACATATTGGGCATTGTTGCTTAAGTTATTAGGAAATAGAATTGGAATCAAACAACCCAAAGGCTGCCCGGAGAAGGTCATCCCTTAAGATTCTAAAGAAGATACTTAGGAAAGGAGCAATAGAAGAGTTGAAAATGAGCTGCACAATTCAATAGATATACAGTAAGTAGATTTGTAGAGCAGAACACTAATTAGAGATAAGTAACCATCAGCAACTGAGTCCCTCTAGAAAAATAGGTTTAGAGGTATTTGCATAATTCAGTAGTTGAGATTGTAATAAAGGTGCAAAAGACCACTGTATCAAGATGTACAGGTATAACCTTGTTTAAATCTGCCTACTGGACAAAGTTCAAAGTGATGCATTTGAAGAAAATCTAACAAACCACAAGAAACATCACATACTGGGGCATATGACTCCCTTTCAGACTCTTGCCATCTTGTTAAAATGGAAGAAAATGTTGATGCTGTAAAACATGGGATTACTGCATGAAACATGAGCTACTAAAAGGCAAAGACTGCAGCAGAAATGGTAATTTAAAACTGGATTCTTATCGCACAATTCATGGATAGCAGTGGTGTTTTCCGAAAAGTTGCTGCTTTAACTTCTGCCATCTATTTTGAATTTCATAAACATGAATGTGTGTGAAGCCTGCCTCATTACCATGCTAGAGCAGATCCCTTATGGTTTGCGAAAAATGTAAAGGGAATATTGCTAGCCATTTATATACACATCTGATATTTATATTTCCCTAACATGGAATTATAATTGTGTCTCTATCTCAATTCCTTGCAACGTAAAATACATTTTCCTTTCCTGTAGCTACAATGGAAATCGTCTTTTGTGGCTTAGAATGTAAAACTCTAATGAGCCATATAAATACTCACATATAACAATAACTTATCATACTGTACCTACAGAAAATTATGTTACATCATATTCAATATATATCCTCTTGCAGTCAGTGCATTGTGTGGTATAACCATTTAAAGAACCAATCTTCTCTTTCTGTTTTCATAAACAAAGGAATAATGGAAATCTGATGATAAAATGACCATGTGCATTAAACACTGGTATTTGAAAATAAAAGATGGACTGGTACATAACTGCTTTGTATGGTTTAGCAGTGACCTAATGTATAATTTATCAACATTCAGTAATTGAAGCAATACAAAACTAAATATATATGAAGATTACATATAATAGACTAGCTTGCAGTTCAGCACAAATCCTTTCAAGTTCAAGTAGAAAAAAAAAAAACACAATTATTTAAAGCAGGTCCATCAGCAATAAAATTATATTTATAAACCTAGTTTAGAAAATTATGAGTCCTGGAATAATTACATGAAAGTGTAGGGGATCTACTATTGATACATTTAGAGGCAATTCACTAAAAAGAAATAACTAGCATTAGAAGGGTACCTTTACCTTTTCATGGAAAAAAAAAAAGTTGAATTGAATCCAAATATTATGGTGACTCCTCCAGACCATGCTGCTAATAATGGCCATGGCCGTGTAAACTGTACACCGTACAATGCAACACACAGCCCCAGATTGATTATGCACCATAATCTCTCAATGGCATGCATTAACTGGCCATGTTGACCAAAGAAAAGTGTTTTCTTTCTGCTGGAACACTTTACTAGAAGAAGAAGCCTCAGATGTATTCGCATTTCTTAGCATTGTCACATGGCTGTGCTGACCAATGAGTGCTTGCCATCATGAATACTCAATTCAGAACTCAATATATTGCGGTGTACAGTAAACAGACAGCTACACAGGGTACTACAGTTGATATGTGCAGAGGCATTCGGGCTGAGGTTCACAAAATTTTGAGTTAGTTTAACCTTTAATTTTTCATGAAAATTTAAACGTATCCTTTAAAATTACACCAAACTCTGGTCTAAGAAAGAAATATTAACTCAAAAAGGTACCTTCTGAGGGCACATGTGCGGCACTGAGCAAGATGGACGCCTGAAAGTGTAGCTCCGCACACTACGGGATGGATTTGGCTCATAGAGGGCTATATACTGCCTCAATCCTCTCATCTCTATCACCCCTCGAAGCACAAGATCATGGTGCATGCCTGCGTCCAACAAGAAATCCGGGGCTCCACTCAGAATTCGTTAACCCACTATCTTCTTTGCACCAGGGAACAGTACAGCATGTCCTAAGATGGCGCTGCGGCTCCCTCTGGGCCTCCCAATCTGGGCTCTCCTCCGGCTCCAGGCTGTGAGTACCCTACTTCCCTCTCTAAAGCGGACTTAGATCCCAGCCTGGAAATTATGTATACCCGTTTAGCCTCCAAGTTCCACACATAACTGCATAAAACTTCTCACGCATTGTCTCAAGAGATTGCTGCATTAGGCACTAGAACGGACAAATTAGAAACCAAACATGAAAAACTAGCCCTGGCATATAATGACCTGAGTAGGAAACATGAAACACTGACCACCGCCTTCAATCAGATTCAGTTGCAAGTCGAGGACCTGGACAACCAGTATAGATGCGATAATTTGCACCTGCGAGGGTTCCTGGAGTCCATAACTGACTTAATCCCTAATGTCATCAGGCTGTTTAAGTCTCTCCTCCCTGAATGTGAATTTGCAACCTTCACCTGTGATAGGATTCACAGGGCCCTCAGGCCTAAACCTCCAGCAGACAAACCGCCACGCGATATTGTCCTTTGTATGAAGGACTTCTTGGTAAAGGAGGAAATATTGCGGGCAGAAAGAAATACCCCACGGATTAACCTAGATGACTTTACAGTCCAGATCTATCTGGACATTTCTCCAACCACGCTGGACAGACGCAGAGGCATGAAAGAAGTCACTGCTGCACTTCAAGCTGCAAGAATCCAGTACAGATGGGGTTTTCACTCTAAGCTGGCGGTCCCTCATAATGGGTCTACATATACTGCTACATTGGTTCAGGAAGGCCAGGAGATCCTGGTGAAATTGGGCCTCATGGATGCTGAAGCTCTACACTGCCCACCTTTGGCCCCAAGGCCTTCACAGATATGGCACACACCACCCACCAGACATGACAGACAAAGGATTTAATATGACAACGCTTCCTTGAGGATCTAACGAATAACACCTCAGGGTCGCTGCAATCTCTAAGTTTGGCCTCCTGTTACAGACAAACATGCACCCCAACTTTCCGAATGCACACACAGCCGGAAGCCTGTCTCTTAGTGCAGCTGCATGTTGTTCCCCCCAGCAAGGCTACCAATTGATATTCTTTTTTTTTTCACTGTTTGTTTCTACCTGATGATCTATTTTTTAGACTTGGAAATTAGATCACTGCTATTGCTGGGTTTGAGACTTGAATGTCTCTGTTATTACATATTTTTATAAGGATGTGAAATGTTCCTGATCCTTTTTTTTCCAGTTTTGTTTTTTGTTTTTTTGTTTTTGTTATTTTGGACTTAGTCCCCCCCCCCCCCCGCAGGTTCTGGTAAGAAACTGTTCTTTATCACTTTAGTATTGATGGGCTGCTATGGACTAAGTAAGGTTTTTGGACCCAGGTTTAAGGTCTTGTCTACTTATATAAGATACTTACTGTACTTGCACTGCACTATGGTGGCACCCCCTACAAAGGGGAGGCATGTGAGGTTTGATTATGTGGAGTGTAAGTGCCCCCTGAGGGGTTTCTTGCCTCCTCTGTGGCAGGTCCTCCCTAAAACTAAATATGGCTATTAAGTGTGTCTCACACAATGTCAAAGGCTTTAACTCCCCTACAAAGATGAGTAAGGCCTTCTCCCACTATAAACAACTGAACGCAAAAAATTTAATTTTCGACTTATTTCTCACAAGCCCAAATTTTTCCACAAAGCTTATCCACAAACATATTATACACTCCACTCCTTCAAGAGTAAGGGTGCTGTCATATTCTTGCATACATCTCTCCCTATGGACGTGCGTCAGATTTATAGAGATAAGGACAGTCAATTTGTCATAATCAAAGGTGTAATTCACAACAGAGAATGTACCATTGCTAGTGTCTACGCCCCTAATGAATCTTCTGTCTCCTTTTTCTCAGCCTTTTTACCATTTTAGAGAGGTATCAGTCCCCACGTATGATCATAGGGGGTGATTTTAACAGGATAGCCAACCCCACCCTAGACAGATGTTCTGCATCTACTAGTTCCAAAGCCTTTTCTAAATGCCTTTTTCCTGTAAACTCTTGGATCTCCAACTGTTAGACACCTGGAGGGCTCACAACGTAGGAGCAAAGGAATACACATTATTTTCTCACCCGTATAACAGCTACGCCAGATTTGATTATATTTTATCTACCCTGTTATTCTGGCCAACTCAAGCTCAGCCTCTATTCACAACTGTGTATGGTCGGAACACCGCAAGACCTCGTTTTCTACTGAATTCATTAAACTAGCCCCCACACCATACATATCTTAATTTCATGGCTACAGTCACCGTTTGCCATGATCTTCGAGCCTAGGAAGACCAAATCTTTTACTGTTTCCATTTCTTCTCCATCTATTTGCAAGGAGTGCTGGGACCGATTGCCATGATCTAAGTTGTCCTAATGTTCAATTTCAGGCCAGTTTTTGCACTTTCCTCTTTCACCCTCATTAATAGACTCTGTTTAGTTCTTCTTCACTTATTGCCATAAGTGTCTTATCATCTGCATTTTTCAGGTTGTTGATATTTCTCCCTGCAATCCTAATTCTGGCTTGTGATTCACCGATCCTGGCATATTGCATGATGTACTCTGCATATAAATTAAATAAGTAGAGTGACAATATACATCCTTGCCAAACTCCTTTCTCAATTCTGAACCAGATAGTTCCATGTCCTATTCTAACTGTTGCTTCTTGACTTTTTTTTTTAGAAACCAGGTGAGGTGGTCAGGCATTCCCATTTATTTCAGTATTTGCCACATTTTGTTGTGATCCACACAATCAAAGACTATACTGTAGTCAATAAAGCAGAAGTAGACATTCTTCTGGAACTCCCTTGCTTTCTCCACGATCCAGTGAATGTTGGCAATTTGATGTCTAGTTCCTCAGCCTCTTCAAAATCCAGCTTGTACTTGTGGTAGCTCTCGGTTTACGTGCTGCTAAAGCCTAGCTTGTAGAATTTTCAGCATAACCTTGCTAGCGTGTGCGATGAGTGGGCTCGTATGGTAATTTGAACATTCTTTGGCACTGCCTTTTTTTGGTATTGAAATGTAAACTGACTTTATCCAGTCCTGTGGCCATTGTTGAGTTTTCCAAATTTGTTAGCATATTGAGTGCATCACTCTAAAAGAATCATCTTTTAGGATTTTAAATAACTCACTTGATGTCGCTCTCCAGGATATCCGGTACAAGGTCAGTGATTGCATCATCATATTATACGGGACATTCAGATCATTCTTGTATAGTTCTTCTGTGTATTCTTGCCATCTCTTCTTTATCTCTTTTGCTTATATCACGTCCTTGCTATTTTTGTTTATTACCGTGACTATCTTTGCTGTGCATGCATGCTAATTGAATTTATTTTTTAAACGCATGTCTACTCAATAATACTCATCTGGTATTTATCCTATGCATGGACGCATCGGCAGTGTTATGCCCACTTGTTATCTTACACTGGATTTGTCCTTCCTTACAAAGACCACCTCCCTACTGAACAATATTACTTAAAAAAAATGTATGCATTGGTAGATATACCCCACTGCAGTTTTCGCCCTTAATGACCAGGCCATTTTTTTGCAATACGGCACTACGTTACTTTAACTGACAATTGCACGGGGGTGAGACACTGTACACAAATACAATAATGTCCTTTTTTTTCTCTAAAACAGAGCTTTATTTTGTTTTGGTGGTATTTTATCACCTCTGCGGTTTGAATTTGTTGTGCTATAAACAAAAAAAAAGACAGACAATTTTGAAAAAAAAACAAAAACAATATTTTTTACTTTCTGCTATAAAACATATTACATACAAAAATTTAAAAATCTAATTTCTTTATCAATTTAGGCCAATATGTATTCTGCTACATATTTTTGATTAAAAAAATCCCAACAAGCGTATATTGATTGGTTTGCGTAAAAGTTATAGCGTCTACAAACTAGGGGATATCAGCAATCAGCGATTTTTAGCAGGACTGCGACATTGCAGCTGACAAATTGGACACTAAGGGCCAGATTCTCAGCGGCGCTACGCCTGCGTAAATGGATATGCGCGGTGTAATTGTAAATGTGCGCCTGCGTATCGATGCGCGGTAAACACAGAACCACATACGCGAGAACATTTTTTTCGTCTGGGCGGCGAAAATGCTTTAAGCTAGCGCGGCGTAGGCGCATAGTTACGCATCGAAAATATTCAGTTCCCATTAAATTAGCATGCAAATATGCAAATGAGGGAGATGCGCGGATTTCCCGAAACTACGCGCGTTCGGCGTTGGCTACTCGTGGTGCGCGTAACTCGAAAGCCTTGAGTAAACATACCCCTCATAAAAGCACAGGTAACTTTGCTCAAGACCGTGTGCAAGTCAGCTGGAGAGCAACTACAGCAGCACCATAACGGACGAGCTGAGCAATCACACTTACTGGACAACACATTCGTATGCCAACATGCCAGGGGCAGCCATGGTCTTATCACTACTAATGTATGCAGAGGAAGAGGAGCATAGAAGGAGGAGTAGGAGGAGGGGGGCACGTGAGAGGATCTACCGAGCGCGCATGAGGCTCTTTGGCATGGGTGATGAGGAGGTGTATCGCATCTTCAGATTCAGCCCTGCTGCCATCCTGGAACTAACCACAACCCTGCAGGATGACATCACCAGCCCAACACACCGCTCTCATGCACTGCAGCCACTGGTGAAGGTACTGGCAACACTCCATTTCCTGGCCAGTGGATCATTCCAGCGTACGTGGAGTGGTGGCTGGGATGTCACAAAGCAGCATAAGCAGATGTGTGCACCAGGTTGTCCCCGCAATCCTCAGACGCATGTCCCACCACATCATCAGACCCACCACTGAGCACCTGCGGCAGAAGGCAATGACAGATTTCTACAGAATTGACGGATTCCCACGCACCATCGGGGCCATTGATTGCACACATGTGGCACCCCAGCCCCCCAGTACCACAGAGCACATATACCGCAATCGGAAGCATTGGCACTCCATCAACGTACAGGTGATAGCCGATGCCAAATACCTCATATGGCAAGTCCGTGCCAAAGACCCCGGGTCCAGCCATGACAGCTACATATACCGTCAAAGCAACATCCCAGAAGATTTTGAGCAGGACATGTATGGGGACAGCTGGCTGGTTGGTGAGTGACATGGGTGGCAGGCATGACTGTCCCCCCCCATGATGCTTACATCACAAGGGGCACATGCACGACTAACATCCTCCTGTCTTTTCCCTTCCAGGTGACTCTGCATATGTACTTGGACCCCATCTCATGACTCCTTTCCGGAACCCCCAAACCAGAGGAGAGAGAAGATACAATGAAGCACACATCAAAACTCGTGCAGTGGTGGAGCGCACCTTTGGCCTCCTGAAGTCCCGTTTCTGATGCCTGGATAAGTCTGGGGGGGCCCTATTGTATTCCCCCAACTTTGTGGGTCAGATCATTGGCGCATGTTGCATTCTGCACAACTTTGCCATGAGAAAGGGCCTGCAGATTGCCCTACGTGATGACCTGACCCCCCAACGACACAGCCCCCCCCCCGCCAGAGGAGACCCCGTCATCTGATGGAAGAGCAGTCAGGAGTTGCCTCGTGTTACGAATCTTTGACCGTTAAACACACACATACAGCATGGCACACAGATAATGCACGCGTGTACACCACTGTGGTCCCTAGCACACACACCCCACATCCACATCACATTGGATTAGCCCAAGTCCAGCATGTCGGACTTGGGAGCAGAAACGCCACGTCAAGGCCCCAATGATGTTGCTGTCCATTCATACACCATTCACACAGCCATGGGGATAACTTCTCCCCAACGGCCGAGGGTGACACCCCTTACTGGCAGGAGTGCCACCCCCACATTCACACACCATTCATACTGCACTGTGTGCAGTATCCAAAAAAAAAAAGCTCTTATCCAGAGCATAATATAAAAAATAAAAAAGCTCTTAACCAGAGCATAATATAAAAAATAAAAAAGCTCTTAACCAGAGCAAAATAATAAGAAATAAAAAAAATAATGGGCCTGGCGGGGGCTCCGCCTGGTGCCACGGCTCCTGCCCCTCACTTGCCTGGGGGCAGCCACAGGTGGGGGGGGTAGCAGGTGGAGGAGGAGCATCCCCACGTCCCTCCCTGGCTGCCTGCATGCCCTCCAGGGCAACCGCTATGCGGGTCTGCACAGCAGTCTGCTCCTCGACAGCAAGGCGCAGGGCATGAACCTCCCCCACAAGGTCGGAGGTGTTCGCCTGCAGCTCCCCCAGGCTGGTCAGCGTTGCTGCACTGTTGACAGCAAGATCTTGGATGGCATCTGTAATGTGTCCCGAGGATGCCAGGCTGTCGGCCAGGCGCCTCATCTCCTCCATAAGGGGAGGATGTTGAGGGGCCGGAGATGAGGGGGGGGGGAAACCGAGGGACTGGAGAGGTTGGGGGGGGACACTGAGGGGTTCGCTAAAGATGGGGGGATAGCCTGGGCTGGTCCGGCCAACCCATCATCCTCCTCCACAACAACATACAGGTCCTGGTCCTGGACTACGCCATCCTCCTCAACCACCTCCTCCGTTGAGGTGTGCCCACTTCCCTCCAAGTCCTGTTCCAGGGGGGCAGCCAGAGGGACTGGATCTTCGGGGGATGGATCCTGACGGGCCCTGGCATCATCTGTGGATGACACAAAAGATGCCCATGTTGGTGGACCCACACACTTGGCACATGTTCCCTTCCACCCCCATACATGTACACAACAGATAGAATATAAAACACACTTACCTGTCCTCAGGGCTGGCTTTTGGGACTCGTAGCCCCCAACTCCCTCAACCTGCTCCGTCTGCAGGCAGCGGGCAACCACCTTCTCCTCCTCAGTCAGGCGAACGTTGCAGGGTGGGCCCCCTCCAGTGCCCCTGGCATGCCGAGCTATGAAAGCCAGCTTGCCCTTCACGAGACGCCGCAGGTTATTCATTTTCTTTTGAATGTCCTGCGGTGTCCGGACCTCATGAGAGAGGGCATTGACCTGGCACGCGACCTTCATTAAGATTTGATCCCTCCGGGACTTGCTGGTCCGGGCACTGTCAGCACCATGGAGCCGCGAGTCATATTTCTCCATTGCCCTCACGACAATGGCCCTCTCCTCTGGGGAGAAATTTTTCTTCCTCCTCTCCTTAACAGCAGTTGTCATCTTGTCCAGCACAAACTTTGGCCGTCACTATCAAAAAAATGGGAGATGTTTGCGCTGCACGTGTGTGGGGGATGCTCTGACTGGAGGAAGACAGAGATTGGTGTTCTTCTCCCCTGTCAGAATGGTGATCTGCCTTGTTCTGCCATAGGCAGATAGCCGTTCTGCCTCTCCGGGGAAAAATCACAGGTGGTCGGCAGACATCGGGTCCATCGGACCCACTAGTTGGCATCCCCTGTGACCAATCAGCATGCAATAGTGTATATAATTTCATGCAATAGATACCTTGGGTGCACTTGCGCCCGCTGCGTGCCGCTGGTCCGGTGGGCTCGATGTCCCAGGCCACCCCCAATCACTGTACATCACGGTACATCACGGTTGTAAATAAGGCTGATCCCCATTCTGAGGCCGTGTACACACGACCGAGGTTCTCGCTGGAAACCAGCGAGAACCTCGCTGGAAGCTGCATTTCAGCGAGGACCTCGGCCATGTGTACACTCTCGGCGAGCTTCCCGTCGGCAAGCCCGTCGAGCAGAAATAGAGAGCACGCTCTCTATTTGCTCGACGGCCCCCCTGGAAGAATGGCTGGTTGCCATTCCCGACGGGCGGGTCGCCGATTTCGACGGGCGGCAGGGAACCTCGACGGGCGGAACGATGTGTTCTGCCCATCGAGGTTCTCTGCTGTGTGTACACGGCCTCACAGGGGATAACATGGATATCTGCTGTTGCCAGTAATCAGGAACAGCTACCTCTGTGTTGTCCTAGTGAGCCTATCCCCCACACAGTTAGAACACACCCAGGGAACACAGGGAACACAGGTAACCCTTTGATCACCCCCTAGTGTTAACCCCTTCCCTGCCAGTCATTTATAGTCACTATAATAATGTCACCTGGTGCCTTAAAAGTGTCACTTGGGGTCAGATTTGTCTGTCACAATGTTTGGGTCCTGCTAAAAATTGCAGATTGCCACTATTACCAGTAAAAACTTTAAAAATAAATAAAAGTCCATTAGGGCCATTTCACATGGGACAGATCCGTGATTATGCGCCCTGTGAACCTCCGCTTGCTCAGCGAGGATCGTTCTGCTGATCCCTGCTGAGCCGGCGGATGACAGGGTGGTCCCCGCACACTGTGCAGGAACTGCCCTGTCAGATCTCAGCTCTCCCCTATGGGGGGATCGGATGAACACGTACCGTCTACCTGTTTATCCGATCTGATCTGTAGACAGATGGAAAAATAGGAGTTTCCTCCATCTACAGAATCGGAGGATTGTGGACCCGGATAAGATTGGGTGTCAGCCGATGTTCATCCGCTGACACCCGCAATCTCATAGGGATCAATGTATGTCCCTTTTTCATCCGTAAACGGATGGATGAAAAAGCGTACATAAGTTCCGCATGTGTGAAAGGGGCCTAAATCTATCCCCTATTTTGTAGATGCTATAACTTTTTCGCAAACCAATCAATATATGCTTATTGAAGAAAAAAAATACCAAAGAATTGGCCTAACCTGATATATAAATTTTTTGTTTTTTTTTTATAAAAAAAATGGATATGTATTATAGCAGAAAGTAAAAAATATATTTTTTTTTTTCAAAATTGTTGCTATTTTTTTGTTTATAGCAAAAATATTAACCGCATAGGTGATCAAAAACCATCAAAAGAAAGCTATTTTTGTGAGGAAAAAAATTACATCAATTTTGTTTCAGTACAACGTTGCATGTGCCGTATCGCAAAAATGGCCTGGTCATTAAGGGGGTCAATCCTTCTGGGCAGAACAGTTTATTTGTGTAAGGCAGCTGTGCAAAATAAAAACTAGTACCCGAATTTACCAAAATAACTCTGCTTAGTGGACAACACAATATGAGAGTCAATGTAGAACACATAAAGGGTGTACTAGACACCCTTTACAACTCTGTCAGATGCCACAACAAAATTGTCAGTGCTTTTGGTAATATCATACACCTGTTACTAGACATGAGCCGAACACCCCCCTGTTCGGTTCCCAGCAGAACTCCTGAACAGGGGAAAGTTCTAACCCAAATGGGGAACCCCATTGAAGTCCATGGGGGTCGAACATGAAAAATCAAAAGTGTCCATTTTGAAGGCTTCTATGCAAGTATTTGCCCATATAAGGGGTATGGGGGCCCTTGGGGGCAGGTATCAATGTAAACACATTTTTTTAAATGATAGTTTTTTTCATGAGCAGTGATTTAAATGATGCTTAAAGTGTAACAATAAAAATTAAAAATGTCTTTAAATATAGTGTGAGGGGAGGGGGGGTCCCTTTAGCCTGCCTGTAAAGTGATGCATATGTAGCATATACATAAAATGCTGCAGAAAAACGTAAATTTTTAAAGAAAAAAAAAAAGAAAAAATAATCCCATTTAAAATGACTAGTGTTCACTATTGTTGGCACCCAGCTGTTGAAAAAAACTATGAAAAAATGGTGTGGGGCCCCCCTTAGTCCATACCAGACCATTATCCCGGCATGCAACCTGGCAGGTCAGGAACGGGGGCGATGTGCGAGCAACCCCTATTTCTGAACCATACCAGGCCACATGCCCTTAACATGGGGGGTTGGGTGCTTTGAGGTGGGGGGGTTCTTCCCTCTACCCCAAAGCACCTTGTCCCCATGTTGATGGGGACAAGGGCCTCTTCCTGACAAACCTGGGCTGCTGTTGTTGGGGTCTGTGGGCAGGGTGCTTATCAGAATCTGGAACCCCCTTTGGGAAGGGGGCCCCCATATCCCGGCCCTCCCTATGTGAATGGGTATCGATACATCGTACCCCTACCTATTCACCAAAAAAGTAACCACAACCGTGGCTGATGGCTGTGGGGGTTTGCGGGTGGGGGGCTTATCGGAATTTAACAAGGAGGCCCCCAGGTCCCACTCCCCTATGTGAATGAGTATTGGGTATATAATACCCCTACCCTTTACCAAAAAAGTGTACAAAAACATAGACACCTTGTCCCTCGTAATGGAGCTGGCAATACATTACAGCTGTGAGCAAGTTTAAATGACATTTTTTCCTTTGAAAATTTAATTTTGCAATGGCACTGTTCTACACATCACACAGATGTGCCACTTTACATGCAGACTAAAGGGACCCCCCAAGCACGATATTTAAATTAAGCATTTTTAAAATCACTGCTCCTGAAAAAAATGTAGTTTTAAAAACTTATTTTGCATTAATACATGTCCCCTGGGGCAGTACCTGGGTCCCCATACACGTATTATGTCAATAACTTGCATATAAGCCTGTAAAATTAGCATTTTTTTTTATTTTTCATGTCCATGTCCCATAGACTTTAATAGAGTTTGCATGTTCGCTCAAATTTTTTTCCTGGCTGCTGGTTCGTAGTTGCGAAACGAACCGGTTCATCCCTAAACAAAAGCCTATCATATAAGCCAGCATAAAGATGATAGCATACACATCACAATGGCCTGGATAGGGCATGGAGCCGACATATTTTGTTTGCTCAGTACATGCTTTATTGAAATATCACCTGTCTAGCTAATGGCTGATCTTTTTTCTTAGTTGTTCTGACATAAATTGTTGGAGCTATACGCTGTAAGTGGAAGATCTCCAGGAGAAAGTTAAAAGTACACATCTGAAGATAAAAATATTAGATTGTCATTGCTGAATTGTGAATGCTCCAACTAGGAGTGCCATCCAGATCTTTAAGAACAAGTGGAAACTGAAGGGGTGGTACTGTAGGTTGAAGGCACAGCTGAGTGTATTGAGGAGGCTAGGAAGGGGGGCCAATAGGATTTTTGAGAAATGGAGAACGTTTTAATTTAGAAAGGGTGTTTATGTACAGCCTCTATCCTACTTTCAGAAGCCAGAGCCTTCTGATGTCTTGATGTGGTTCTCATACCAAGATTAAATGGACTCGTTAGGGGTGCTGCCATGTATATTCCTTGTACTGAAGAGAAAATGGCAAGGCAAGGCTTCCATTATTAAATAATTCATCTCAGCTCAACTGATAACAGAGTTGGGTCCAGTTCTCACACTGTCCTTAGCTTTTCCTATATATTTAATAGGATTTAAAAAATATATATATATATAGATATATATATCTATATATCTATCTATATATATATATATATATATATATATATAGATATATAGATATATAGATATATATATATATATATATATATATATATATATATATATATATATATATATATATATAAAAGATAAAAATGTATGTGGAGGAAGTTAGAGCTTTTGTCAGACAGCATTCTCCCGGGGACAGGAAGTGGAAGGTTATCTCCCCAACAGGGCATTTGATAGTAGCAAGAACTGGTAAAAAAAAAGTTACTGTTGAAGTGTGATTTTTTTTTTTTTTTTTATTAATGCAAAACCTTTTATCCCAAAAGAAAAAAAAAATATTGCTGCAACTGTTTGTGTAACTGCAGTGTGAGCTGGAGCTAAATCTGCTAATACACCAAACACTCTCCTCCGACCAGACTGAGAATGTGAGAAGGTGCCCCTGTATTCCTTCATTCAGAATGGGGGCACTCGAATGCAGGAGGTGTGTTACTGGCCCGATTACAGAAAACTGAGGAAAAAAAAGGAAAAAAAAAACAGCAGCCACCATATCTAAAGATTGGTAAGCTGCAATATATTACATTCTTGGTTTTGGATTGAATACCACTTTAAACATATCACAAAATTCAGAACAAAATCTGATGTGTTGTATTTGAATCAACACTTGCTGATTTTGTATTAGCTAGATGAAATGTGCCGTACAATGTTATTACTTCTAGAATATGTCATATTAATCATCTATTTCCTGCCAGTACTAAGCTACAGCAAAGATGGTAATAAGTCTCTCACAATTTGTTGGAGACCTCTAGCCAACTGTGTTTTTAGAGATGGATTTGTTCATGGCAGGTAGGCTTTTAGAACACAATTTTATCTTAATAGAGCTTAAGATATTTCTACAGAGCACAGCTTTACTTCCTAGCAGAAGAATTTAGTTAGAACAGATTTGTGAGGATTTACAAAATGATCTGTGTGGTTAAATGCATGTAATATTTTTTGCTTTGGTGGGATTAGGGTGCTATATGCACAGTTATCAGGGGTATATGACTAGTTCATTGAATTTAATAAACAGATAGGGATGTGTACACATATGTTCAATATGAATTTGTATATGTAATATAATGGCCAATAGTCATTATTTTAGCTGTGTAGTGACTGCATTATAAAGATGCAGCAGCACACTGATGAGGCCATCACTATGCTCTTTTATTTTGTAAGCATGTTTATGGTGTTAGATCCCAACTGCACTGCACAAACCAAGAGACGTCTAATTGACTAACCTTCCTTCATTATTGCTGTATATGAGATTACAAAAGGCTGATACAGAGATAGATTTGCACTTAAGCTAGTTCTCCATGAAGCTACGTGATTTTCCACTTTTGTATAGTACTAACCACGCCTGACCCTGCTTAGCCTCCGAGATCAGACGAGATTGGGTGAGTTCTGGCGATGTTGAAAAATATAGCAAATAAAAAAGTATAGTCTATACAATTGCTACAAAAGCCATATTGTAATTTATGATTTAGAAAGTAAAACAAATATGAGAGGAATGGTTATGACCTTAAGGTAGCCATTGGGACCAACTTTAGTCTGTCTTAGATAAACATTGGCATATCCTCCTATTGGATCATAGAATGGAATGCATCCTGGGCCACATCCTAGATGGATTGCCAGGGGGGCCCCAACTATAGGGGATGCACTAGTACACAGTGAGTATATCTCCCTCCCACTTAATTCTCAATTACCCTTGTCTTTGAGTACACCTACTTTAGGAATGTTCCCATGTAGGCATTGTAGTATATGTAAGTACCAGTATGTAGTCAAGATGAACGTTTTTCATGATGCCTGGACACCTGGACAGCGAGCAGTGCTTCCCTGTCCTGTTCCAATAGTTACTTCATTTAAACACTTGGGAATCCAAATCTCCCCTAAGCTTACTGACTGCTATAGTTGAAAAGTTTACCCGTTATTATCCCGGTTCAGAGGTAAGATAAATATATGGAACAGACTTAAAATGTCCTTGGTGGGGAAAATCCACCTCATCAAGATGATTCTTATGCCCCAGTTCCTGTATGTACTTAACAACAAAAAAAAACACCCGTAGTAATACCTTTTTAAGATATTCCAGGTAGTGAACATGCATTTTAGATTGCTACTATAGAATACACGTCCCCCTAGGACTAACCTGCAACAGCTGCATTATCCTAAGGATTGGAGTGGGTTGGCATTCCCCAATTCTTGGCTATACTATCTGGCAGCACAATTGCAGAATTTAACTGGAGCTATGTTGTCTGATCCTGATGGTCCATCAACTCTGCTCTTGCTAAAAGAGCTAGGGCAGAATTGATCCCAGAGGGACTGGAGGTTCAGCTATTCCAGCGGCCTAATAAAAAAATCTATACGCTCCTACAAAAGGTGTGGAATAGGTCTAAACAATTACCACATTTTAAGGGGTTCACAATTTATACCCTGATTTGGGGAAATGGAGTGTATGATGAACTGGCCAAACTTCAACAGGGGACTAGGTGGCGTTCCCAAGGTATCACTCACTCATGTTTTTCATGGGAGATTACTCTTTCTCAGACCTGAAAAATAGGTTTGCATTGCCCTCCAGTATGCTATTTTACTACGTGTAACTACAACATGCAGTTAGGGCAAAGGGTGAGGCAGTAGACTGGGTACAATCCCCTACCCCTTTTTTTTTTCATTTGCTTCAAACAGCTACTGAGACAAAAGGTTTTATCTGACAATGCTATCTCATGCTTCTGGGAGAATTTTTGTGGGGACCATCCCATAAAAGCAATTGCTCTGTGGGAGGGTGACCTGGGCCCTGTGTCCGGCGATCAATGGGGGGAAGCCCTCCAGTCTGTTAATACCTACTCTTTGAATGTTGGGCAAAAAGTATCCCAATTATATATACTGCTAAGAGTACATTACACTTACATTAAACTTCATAGACTGGACAAACTATCTGACCCGTTATGTTGTAAATGTAAAATGGTGCCCGGTGCCCTGGTCCATCTCCTCTGGCAGTGCCCCAAGCTCCATAGATACTGGAGTGGGGTTCTTGCCACACTCAACAAGATCTTTCTAACAAATGCCTTGGAGGGGCGTGATACCAGAGGAGATGACAAGGATTGCTTTCACTCAAACCTTATTCAAAGCTAGGAAAACCCTTCTTATGGGTTGGAAATCCATCACCCCTCTGTCTATCAAATCATGGATACAACATATGGCTAACTTCCTCCTTCTCGAACAGTACATATATAAAAAAAAGGAGGAGACCTGCCAAACTTGACAGGTTATGGGCCTCTTGGCTTGATACGCTCAGTCCCAAAGATCTTGTCCAGATAAGGCTTCTGCAATGTCTATAAATTGAGGATACTTAGTTAGGAGTATCGCCTGATAAGTATACAAACACAAAGGGCACGCACAGGAAGGGTCTAAATGATAGTACATATATATGGTATTCCTTGTACCATTACTGGTACACGAATGATTGTTTAATATGTGATTTTGATACGTGATTGATGACCAAGGATGAGCTCAAACTGCACGTGCAGAGCCCACCAGGAAGTCAGCACTGCAGCACAGCACTAATCACAAGCAGTGATCTCTGCAGCCGCGCATTGGGACAATGTCTCACTGGTGTGCTCTGCACATGTAGTTTGCAAACACGCTTGAGTTCATCTTTATTGATGACAATGTGACAAACGAAAATGTATTGTTGTATAACTGTTATGCATATAACCTTGAAATAAAAACCTTCTGATTTAAAAAAATAAAGATATCATCCAGTGTATTCCAATGAGTAATACATATACAAGAACAAAGGTTAAACCTGGGTGGCTAAACTTTAATGTAAAGAGACATATTAAGAGAAAAAAGGCTGAGGGATCAGCATTCCAACACTACAAGGAATGCAATAGGAAATGTAAGAATGCAATCACAGCAGCTAAAATCGACCATGAAGGCACGTACTGTAGTGAAGGAGAGTAAAAAAAATCCCAAAATATTTTTTATAAATCATCAGTAAAAAAAGTGAGGTCAGAGCAGTGTTGGCCCCATTAAGAATGATGATGGGAAGTTGGTTACAAATGACAAGGAGAAGGCAATTGTACTAAATGCTTTCTTCTCTTCAGTTCTTACACAGGAAAAGGAGGGGTATAGCAACCATGACTGCATTGTTAGTAACACGTCACAGGATGTAACTTTGTGGCTAACAGAAGCTGAGGTCCAGAAAGACTAGAAAAGCTTAACACAAATAAATCAACAGGACCAGATGGCTCACACCCAAGAGCCCTCAAAGAACTCAGTCGGGTTATAGCCAGACTGCTATTCCTAATTTTTATGTACAGCATACTGACAGGAATGGTACCAGCTGATTGGCGAAAAGAACAACTTGGTATCAATATCCAAAAATTTGCTGATGAAAACCGTTTCTTTATTAATCATCGGCATTAGTTTATGAACGGTTGTTCTTGCCAAACCAATCTGTTAACACTCTATGAAGAAGTGAATTTCTGTCTAGATAAGGGAAGGCCAATGGATGTGGTTTATCTAGATTTTGCAAAAGCATTTGATACGGTCCCCCATAGATGCTTAATTCACAAACTGAGGTCTGTGGGCATGGACCATAGGATTTGTACATGGATAGAAAACTGGTTACAGGGGCATATCCAAAAAGTGGTGATAAATAGCAAATACTCAGATTGGTCTGGAGTGGTAAACGGGGAATCCCAAGGCTCTGTTCTGGGACCAATTCTGTGTAACTTTTTCATAAATGATATAGAGGTTGGTATAAATAGCTCAATCTCGGTGTTTGCTGATGACACAAAGCTAAGCAGGGAAATAACTTCACAGCAAGATATAGAAACTTTACAAAAGGACCTCAATAAAATAATGGGGTGGTAAACTATATTGCAAATTAGGTTTAATTTTGAAAAATACAAAGTAATTCACTTGGATCCTAAAAATGTGAATGCAAATTACCCGCTAGGGTGAAAACCTCTGGGGGAATCCAAGATGGAGAAATATCTAGGGGTCCTAAGGCCGCGTACACACAATCAAATCTGTCTGCTGGAAACGGTCTGCCAGACCGTTCCAGCAGACAGAATCGATCGCGTGTATGGGCAAACAGACGGATTTGGCCAGCCGACAGATTTCAAAGCATGCTTTGAAATCTGTCGGCTGGGAACCCGTCGGACTGATATGTCTGCTGGTTAGTACGCTAACCAGCAGACATATCTGACCGCACATGCGTCGAATGGATTCGATGCATGCGCGGAAGGGTTTTACTTCCTGGTGCGGTGACGTGGCGGCGTCAACGTCACCACTAACGTCACCGACACATCAGCGTGCTGTCTGCCGGCGGGGATTTTGGTTTAATCGTGTGTACACGATCAAACCACTGCATCCCAGCAGACAGATCTGTTCAAATCGGTCTGTCCGACCGATTTGAACAGATCTATTTGCTCGTATGTACTGGGCCTAATAGGTGACAGACTCAGCAATGGCATGCAATGCCAAGCTGCAGCAAGCAAAGCTACCAGAATTCATAAAAAAAGGAAATTTACTCCAGAAATAAAATGATAATCCTACCACTTCATAAAACTCTGGTTCAGTCACATCTGGAGTATTCCGTCCAATTCTGGGTTCTAATCCTCAGGAGGGAGGTGCGGGAACTGGGAATCAAAAGAAGAGCAACACAGTTATTAAGAGGACTGGAGGACCTTAGTTCTGTGGGATGACTACAAGCACTAAACTAGATGCTTGAGAGGCAATAAGACATCCTCTATCTCAGGCATCCTCAAACTACGGCCCTCCAGCTGTTGCGGAACTACAAATCCCATGAGGCATTGTGAAACTCTGACATTCACAGACATGACTGAGCATGATGGGAAATGTAGTTCCTGAACAACTGGAGGGCCATAGTTTGAGGACCCCTGCTCTATCTAGTGCTCATATAGTCATATACACCCAGTGGCTTTCCTAAACCCAGAGCAGGCACATGATGTACATGTATAGTATATATACTGTTTTGGGACGGAAAGTGGTTCTGTAACTCTATCAATAAATGTACAGTATGATGCAGATTGAACTACTTATTTTGTCCACGAACATTTCAGGCAGTCCATGACCAATCCAAAAATAAACATTATTGGTTAGAGTTCCATTTAAGGCTCCATGCACACTAGTTAAAAAAATGCTTCTCCTAGAGGAGTTTAGCATTTTGTCTGTAGAAGCAGTTAATGTTTTCCTATATGTCCATGTACATTAGGTAGTCTAGAGGTGTTTTTAAGCTCAAAGTTTAGTGGCAGAAAAATAATAATTCTGTTTTGTGTTTTCTGTTTTAAACGCTCCTAAACATTACTAAAAGCTTCTAAATGCTAGTACAAAACAGCCTTAACATGTAAAAAAAAAATCTGCCAAGAGCACTGGTGTTGTTTTTTTTTAAGGCCAGTGTGCATGGAGCCTAAATACAACATAATAAACTGTATGTGAAGGAAACAGTAAAGGGATTGCAGTTATGATAGATGTATGACTGGAGGAATGATTAATAATATTTTATTACGGTATGTTAGCTCTAGAATTTAAAGTACCACCAAGATAATGAACCCTAAAATGTAATTATATTAAAAGACACATTCAATTAAAGTGGTATTAGCAATTACTTAAATGCAAGGCATTTTAACTGATTGGACTTTAAAGAAATTGAAAATTGAATGTAGTTTTATAATCAACTGGTATTTTTTCTAAAGCCAGGACAATGCTTTTTTGGTGAATTGATAAATATCCAGGTTGTGTTTGTAATGTACTTAACCAATCATTATAACTAAACCTTTTACTGAAAATATAAACCCCCTAAAGCCGCGTACACATATCATGGACCGGTAAAAAAAACGATAGAAAAAAACGATCGTCTGTGGGGAAATCCATTGGTTAAAAATCAACGCATGCTCAGAATCAAGTCGGCGCATGCTCAGAAGCATTGAACTTCATTTTTCTCAGCACGTCGTGTTTTACGTCACCGCTTTCTGACACGATCGTTTTTTTTAACTGATAGTGTGTAGGCAAGACTGATGAAAGTCAGCTTCATCGGATAACTAGACATGTGCATTCGTTTTCGTTAGAATGCATTTTTGTCCGAAAATCTGTTTTTTTCATTATCGTTTTAACAAACGATAACGAAAGTGCAAGAAACTAAAACCGAAATATCCGACATAAAAAATGCTTTATTTTCGTTTTCGTTGCAGTAGAAATTCGATATAGAGAGATTAGACATTATAGGGAAAAGATTCAACAGTATAGGGAAAAGATTCGACACTAAAGAAATAATAGATTCGACATTACAGAGAATAGATTTCGATTTATGAGAAAATAGATTCAACATTAAAAAGAGGGGGGTTGGGACTTTGAATGAGGCATATAGTAATCTTGCCATAGGCCTCCATCCCTGTAAGTGGATAAAAATGGTAAAAGTGGGACTTTGAATGAGATGCGATTTTAGCAAATATGCAATTAAATATAAACATGGATAATAAATTATAAGTAACCATGTGACCAGGCTCAGAACTGTCAACCAAAAAGCACTAAACCAAATTAAACTGTCTAACTGATGTGAGTAAAAACAGTGGTTTAGTTGCAAGCATTTGCAAATACCTGGGAAGCTGCAGCGCCAACTCCACGGCACTCTGCATGGCTGCAGTCCTATCTATAAATTTAAGGTCTCCTGAAAGGGAGCCCAGGTGTGCTAATCACCAGGCAGAGGACAGGTGAGGACCTAAAGCCCGCCCCTACTAGAGTTGGTATGGCTAAAGCTGGAAAAAAAGTGCCTTATTTGCCATACCCCTAGGTAGGGGCGGGCTTTAGGTCCTCACCTGTCCTCTGCCTGGTGATTAGCACACCTGGGCTCCCTTTCAGGAGACCTTAAATTTATAGATAGGACTGCAGCCATGCAGAGTGCCGTGGAGTTGGCGCTGAGCTTCCCAGGTATTTGCAAATGGCTTTCAACTAAACCTCTGTTTTTACTTACATCAGTTAGACAGTTTAATTTGGTTTAGTGCTTTTTGGTTGACAATTCTGAGCCTGGTCACATGGTTACTTATAATTTATTATCCATGTTTATATTTAATTGCATATTTGCTAAAATCGCATCTCATTCAAAGTCCCACTTTTACCATTTTTATATAGATTCAACATTATTACTAGTCTTACAACATTAAAATTCTTGTAGGCGAAATATTCGAACGGAAATGTACGATTCGACGTAAAGATTTGACGTTCCGTTGAATATTCTTTTGACCGATCGACAGAAACCAAGTATTATTGGATTTTCGGACGAAAGCTATTCCCCAACGAAAAACGAAATAAATCAAAACCATTTTCGGGAGTAACTAAATACATTTATTTTCCAAACGAAAATGAAAAAACAAAACAAAATATTCCAGTCTGCACATGTCTACGGATAACTAATGAAAAAATTCATCAGACCGTTTTTATCGGATGAACCGATCGTGTGTACAGGACATAAAAGTTCCTTGTATATTTTGGGCATTGCAGTGGTGAAATCTCTGTGCTCGAGTTTCCTAGCTTTTAAAACTGCTGTCACACTTTGTAATGAAGTGAGCTGAAGCATTTACGTATGTTGTTGGCGTTCCCTACAAAAAACTACCATAAACATATCACACTTTTGTTTTATATGCTGTAAAGCAGGTAAGACATAGGTGTGCTATGTTTGTGCCAAACGGCATATTAACAGTCCTTTTTAGTGAATTTGCTTCAAGTACTAAACCACATTTTGCTTAGCACAAAGTGAATGTTGCTTGTAATTTCCAATATGTGTCTAGTGGTGAGCCAGCATAAAACTGGCCATACATGCACAGATTGAGGAGACACTTTTCCTGTTTGGCTGCAGCCAGCCCAAACTGCAACAGACTTTGCTATTAACTATGTTGATATACAAAAATAAAAAAGTGAACTCAAATATAGTCAAATATAATTTTCTGGATCCAGTACAAAAAAAAAAATAATTTCATTTTCTGAATAGCATTTTGTGGCTTCACCAACAGTGTAATTTAAAGAAAATCTCTGACATTCACCCAACCAGAATAGTTGTAAATCATAAAGGGGTCAATTCATGGCCAATAAAATGCAGTAAAATAGCGCTTGTAGTAAATCTAGTTTTGAAATGGCTATTCACTAAGAATTTTGCGTTAAGTAACAAATGCAATATTTGTTTGAGCGGTAATTACCACATTTTTTCATGCAGTTAATTACCTCATTTACCTGTATGTGAAGGAGAAGGCTGGGAATCTGGCTGCCGCATCCTTAACAATGGATGACTCATTTAACCACTTCAGCCCTGGACCATTTTGCTGGTCAATGACCGGGCCACTTTTTGCTATTCGGAAACCAAAAACAAAATAATTCCACGCTGTCTATGAAGGTGAGCAGATACAATACCAAAAGACAAGTGGATAAAAAACATACAAACACAAAAAATGTAGCGCTGATTGCAAACAATAAGGAATACACTATGTAAATGATGTATATTATAAATATTTTAAATGTGCAAACACAGGGCCAGATTCAGATACACTTAATATTGCCCTGCGTAATCGAAATACTCTACGCTGCCGTATTTTACCAGGCTCTACACCGAATTCTGGTAGATTTTTGCCCGTACGCTACGACGGCGTAGTCTATTTCTCACTGCGTAAACGAAATACGCGATTAGAGGGCGTGATGCATTTAAATTAATCGTCATTTCGGGGATCGCCGGCAAAAGCTCATTAGCATACCCCGACGCGGAAAATGACGGGAAGTCCACCCAGTGGCCGCAATTTTATTGCAGCGTAGATCCGAAGGCGTACAAACACTTAATCCAGTCGAATTGAAGCTCGCAGCCGTCTATTCATGGTTTGAGGTTTCCGACTAGCTAAAAAACGTGCGTAATTTGAAATTACTCCAGTCTAACACCAGTTAGACAGGCGTAATGGCTCTGTGAATGTGGCCCACAGTCTCTATAAAGAAGTGATAGTCCCAAGTGAATAATAAAATGATGATGCTCCAATGATTCAAAATGTGAAAAAAACAAAAGAGGGAGAAGCAGTCACCAACTGAAGAAAAGGCTTACCGGAAAGATTGAACCCTGGGGAACATACGTTTGAGAGGGTCAATTAAGCATAATGTAGATATAATTAGACCGATCAATGTTGCAGTTTACAAATGACCTCCAAAGCTCTCAATGGTACGCCCAAAGGTAGATGGTTAGATGTGCGTATAGAGGTGACCCAACAGTGGTCAAAAATTAAAGCCAAATGAAGAATGTCCAAAGGAGGAAAAAGAAAAAAGCACATAGCGTAATACTGTATTACAAACTGAATTTAATGCTGGTAGGAACACTTACATTATATATATTGATATGCGCTGATGAGATAAAAGCAGCAACAGTGGGGTAGCTGATGCGTTTCGCAGCTTCGTGCATCATCTGGGGTGTCAACATAGGGACAAGGTGCTTTGGGGTGGGGGTCAGGCCAGGCTACTACATGCTTAGATAAGGGTCGGGTATGGATTTTGGGGGGAAATTTTTTTTTTTTGAATGAGGTTCCCCTTAAAATCCATACCAGACCCAAAGAGACTGGTATCTATTTGGGGGGGGGACCCCACACTGTTTTATTTTTCATAATTTTGTATTGTCGCCATGTTTTTTTTACATTCAGCTGATTAGTCATATGTTGTTAAGGACATGGCAGTTGGCTTTCCAGCCTTCTCCTTAGCAACCAGTTATTGGGGGGGGACCCCCACACTGTTTCTGACAAATACCACATGTGATACCGCCAGCAAAACTCTGGTGATAAATATTGCATGTTTTTTTACTCTCTGTTCTGTTTGTGAATTGGACTGAGCAGCTTACTGCATGGGTTTTGGATAATATTTACCGGCACATTTTTCATTTTGTGGTTATTATTACATATTCATTTTTTTTGGTGAATTGGACTCTATTTACTGCATGCGATAATTTATTTGGTAAACATTAGTGAATTGACCCTCAAAAAGGGCTTGTCATTACCCACCAGAATTTATTGGATTATATACCATACAAATCATCCAGCTTTCTTCTCCCACTTTAGATGCTAACAAAAGCATCCAACCTCCAGGTACAGGGGTGGAGAAAGAAAAGGAATCCAAAAATAATGTGACTATTTCTTAAACCACTTAATAAAATTAAATTTCTCTTACCAGATCAGGAGGTAACACCAAGGGTTCAATTATAAAACATTTATTGGACAAGTGCTATGCACATTCATGCAAGCTTTCATTTTTGTCAGTTCTATCTAGTGCCAAAATGCTCTATAGTTTTTTCAACTATGAGAATATATATTGCATTGTGGCCACTAGACGGTGCTGGTGATCATAGGCATAGGTGATCATAGGCATTGATATATTACAAGAAAATGTAGGAAAATTCATCCAGCCTGTACAAATGTGTGTGACATGTGTTTCATTATTCTTTTATATATTAACTTTGTTGGTCAAATGTGACATATGGGTGTTCTACATAGTAGCCAAATGTCTATACTGTGTGGAGAAAATAGAAAATCTGTTATGGGAGCTGCACATGTACCACTGTGGCCATTATATTATTCCATTTCAAACATTTAATATATATGCAGATATTCTCTGTCTCAAAACCAACCCATCAGTAATGCAGCTACTGTATATTTTATAAGACATTAAAGCGGTGGTTCCGCAGGAATACATATTTTTTTTTTAGAGGTCATTTTCCTGTTGTTAACATAGCAAATTGTGTACTCACCAGTCCGATTATTGCAGCCGCCAGCATTCTCATTTCCCCGCAAAAGAAATTTATAAAAATGATAGATGGACATTTCCATCTTAATTGTGGGCAGTCTGAAACCCACCAGGATTTCCTTCCGGCATGCGGTGTATCCGCCCTTGTCACATGACCGGCTACAGAGTCATGTGACGTGTAAAATCACGCGAGAATTCCTCTGCTGCTGGGCAAAAGAATCTTTTCCTGGTCAGCGTCACGAGACACTCCTGAGTAATCCCAGAAATCAATGCGGCGATCGCAGACAAAGCGACACGTCCAGTCCTACTGGGAACCAAACCAGGAAGTGCCTGGTTCATGACACAGAAACAAGGTATGCAATCGTTTTACATTTTTTTGCACAGCGAACTTTGAATAGACAGACTGAGCCCTTGTGTTTAACGAAAAGTTATATATTAGGGTGAACCCCTGCTTTAAGGAAAAAGTTTGACCTTGTTTTTGTAGAACTATACAACAGTTTTTTGCTGCCACTGCCATACAGATACACATGCATGCTTGCTCATGAACATACACAAATCGCAAAACTTCCATATTCTTGTTTATAACACTGCTCTTGCCCACCTTGGATTTTTGGGTGATCCCATCCCTCCTTGTTATTTATTATCAAATCAATAAAAAATATAACAAGGAGCTTGAGGCCCCCTTTTGAGGGTTGGAATAAACATGCAGATCTGGGAACTCAAGTACAAAGGGCAGCTCATTGGAGTCGCCAAGAAAAAAGGGAAGATTTCACACTCAGTGAGTTATCCCATTGACCCCTATGTCTCCATAAGACAGAGTATTGGTGTAGGGATCAGCAGGAGGAAACAATGGGCGCAGTGGGGGCAAACAGAGGATCAATACTTCTGAAAGTGGTGGTTTTTAAGAGACTTCATATTCCTTTTAACTAAAATGGTGCTTAGTGGTGTGGGATAAATATTTACTAACTTTTATATAGGCCACACATTTATTTTCATCAGGACAGGGTCACTTTCTCTCCTGCATCTACAGTAGCAGACACAAAAATACACATTTTGGGTTTGACTGTCTCTTTAACCTGCAAGTATGTTTTTAGATTTTGGGAGGTAAATGTATTACTTATACAAACATGAAGAGAATACATCCCATTCTGATAGTGTCCATAGTGGGAGTTAATTCCAAGGTCCAAAACCTGCAAGGCATCCATGCAAACTGCTTGTCAACCATATTGGCCAAGTTTGTATTGTCCCAAACACACAATCGGGTTTCCTGGCGGACTTTTTACTGCCGGGAAACCCGAGGGGAAAGCCGAGAAACGGCTCAGCAACTTTTTTACCCTACACATGGCCGGTTTTCCTAGCAGGAAAACTGCCATGAGAGCTTTGGCCGGGAAACCCAGCCGTGTATATGCTCCACCGCAGGAAAACTACCGGGAAAAAGACCGCCTGGAATTACGGCAGGAAAAAAGAGAACAGATTCTAATTTTTCCCACTGGGATTCCAGGTGGTTTTCCTGTTGGTGAAACTACCATGGAGCTTACACATGGCCAGTTTTCCTGGCAAAAGCTGTCACAGCAGTTTTCCTGCCGGCAAAACTTGTCGTATGTATGAGGCATAATAGTAGTTAAAGAGGAGGTTCACCCTAAATATTCTCTCTCCCATGCGATCCAGCATACTGGCGTCAGCGCCAGTATGCTTTTTTTTTTTTTTTAAATCCCCCACTTACTGTGAAATCTTTAATTTTAATTTCTTTCCCTCTGTGGTGGATGGCGCTTGTATAGCGCGTCACAGCTTCCGAAAATACCCGATTTAGGACTCGGGTATTTCCGGCGCAATGCGGCGCCTGCGCACAGACCTAGGAGCTGACTGCGCAGGCGCCGTATTTCTCCGTGTCCTATGGCTAAAAAGCCGAAATAGGACTCGGAGAAATACGACGCCTGCACAGTCCTAAATCGGGTATTTTCGGAAGCTTTGACAAGCTGTATAGGCGCCAGCCACCGCGGGGGAAAGAAATAAAGATTAAAGATTTCACAGTAAGTGGGGGATTTAAAAAAAAAAACTGCATACTGGCGCTGACGCCAGTATGCTGGATCACATGGGAGAGGGTATATTTTAGGGTGAACCTCCGCTTTAACTTTACAGATACAGTAAATGATTTTATTGAAATAATTGACAGACAATGCTCTCTGCATACCTGAATCTCAACACAAAATGCCAGAAGCCTAGAGAATGCTTCCAGCATCCTCTCTTAATGGGATTAATTTAGTGATTACAATTTTAAATCCTCCAAAATTCAAAGGACTCTTTGCTAGTACAGGAAAGGATTACACATAATTACAGTTTCTTTTTACATTTTGATGTACTATTAGGCTACATGTTTGTTTCTGGAGGGGATAAGGTTGTCGTATGCATAAGTGTACAGCGCTGGAACAGGAAAAACATTTTGTTTATGTCACAGAATGTCATCTGGAAAAACTGTGGGGAAAGTTACACAAGAGGCAAAAAAAAAACGATGCACAGCACAAATTTAGTGAGCACACTGCAGCTGCAACAGCTGGCCTCATTCATATGGTAATGACACTTTTATGCTCTTCTGGGTAGTAAGGCAGAATCTTTTTTTATTTACCATTTGCTTTTCACTTTTAAGATTCCTGCCTAAACTAATAAAGGGATTGCTGAGGTTTAATTATTAAAATTGCATTTAAATAAAATTACATTCATCAACTAATGCAGCCAGAATTCTTCTTAGACTCTTCCTTTTATTATGCAAGAAAGGCAATCATTTTATAATGAAAAGAATTCTCTTTTAAAGTTTATGTTCCAGAAGTCATTATTAAATGCAGCTTACCATTTGTTCAAGGATGCTTATTCTCTGAGAATGCCCCCAAAAACGTGATACAGAGTTGTATCATTGGCTATAGGCTCTTCTACAAATACTCACATGTAAATAATATTTATGTTTGTAATGTGGTACAGCTCTGCATAGAAACCAATCAACTTCCATTTTTTTTTTTTTTGTCAAAGCTTAATTGAACAATATGAAGCTAGAAGATGATTGGTTACCATTCACAGCTATACCAGATTTTGTGCTCTCCAGTTTTAGCAAATCAATCAGAGACTGAGTACTGTACTAGAGTTAGTAAAGACTTTTTCAACATATGTACAAGCACTGTCTGGTAAAGGAATGGCCAGAAAAATAGATGAGATCCATCACTGACAGAGAAAACTTTCCAGATATGTAACTACATTTTGTACTGGCACTTCCGATGATATCCTTTTTCTTGGCCAAATGCATTTTTTCCCAAATCTTTAAAGTAGATAAATACCTTAACCACTTTTCCTGCATTATACGGGGGCAGGTTGGCTCTTTCTCGTGAATAACCGTACTGGTACATCGGCTGCTTTAAGAGCCATAGCAGGAGCGTGTGCCTGCTGCACGGTGGGAAACCTGATGCACGTGGCCGGTGGCTATGGTGTCTGCCGGCCACCCGCGATCGTGGGCACGAGAGTAAACACACAAATCCACGTTCTGACAGGTTAGGAGAGACAGATCTGCTGTTCCTAGTAATCTGTCACCTCCTCCAGTCAGTTCCCTGCCTCCACAGTTAGAAACACACATGAGGGAAGACATTTACCCCTTAATCGCCCCCTAGTGTTAACCACTTCCCTGCCAGTGACATTTACATAGTAATCGGTGCATTTTTATAGCACTGATTTCTATACAAATGTCAATGGTCCCAAAAAAGTGTCAAAAGTGTCCGATCTGTCTGCCGCAATGTCGCAGTCTCGCTAAAAATCGCAGATCGCTGGCATTACTAGTAAAAAATAATAATAATAAAAATGCCATAAATCTTTCCCTTATTTTGTAGATGCTATAACTTTTGTGCAAACCAATCAATATACACTTATTGCGATTTTTTTTAAACAAAAATATGTGTAAGAATACATATTGACCTAAACTGATGACGAAATTAGTTTTGTAACTTTTTTGGGATATTTATTATAGCAAAAGTAAAAAACATTGTTTGTTTTTTTCCAAAATTGTCACTCTTTTTTTATTTATTTTTAGCGCAAAATCCGCAGAGGTGATCAAATACCACCAAAAGAAAGCTCTTTTTGTGGGCAAAAAAGGATGTCAATTTTGTTTGGGTACAGCATCGTACGGCCGCGCAATTGTCAGTTCAAATAGACAGTGCCGTATCACAAAATCTTCTGGGGCTGAAGATGTTAAGCTGATTGTAAACATTCTTTAAAAATATTAATGATAATATAATTATTAAATATGTCAGACTTACCTCTTCTGGGGTGCTCCTCCTCTTTCGGCAAGTGCTCCCATAGGAAGCAGCTTTGTCATGGGGCTCGGACTGCCCTCTGTTCCCTCATCACAGGAATTGATTGATAGCAGTGGGAGCCAATGGCAACCACTATCAATCTGCCCTATGATGAGGGAGAGAGCAGAGAGAGCAAAGAGAGCAAAGAGAGCCACTGCTCTCAGATACAGCACTGAATCGAGATCTCACTCATGTAAGTATAAGGGGGGCTGGGGCAATCCAGTGACACAGAAGTTATTATACAATAATGCATTAATGCAGAGGAAAAAAATAAACATTTAAGCCACTGGATGACATTTCATTTTCTAAAGGATGTTGTATCAACGACTATTGTTACTTTTTTTCCTTTAGTAAATACATTTTTTCTGATCTCATGCAGCCCTTTTGTAGACATTTCTTCCCAATACTTGTCATAGCTTAACATGGGCTTCCTGATGGTGAGAATGGTGGTGGAACATGCCTGTGGGTACTGTCATTTATAGTCACCACCAGAAGCTCCTGTGAAATGGAGACAATGTTGTTGTTGTTCAATCGTTTAGTCGTGTCTGTCTCTTTGTGACCTCATGGACTATAGCGCACCAGGCTTCTCTGTCCTCCACTGCCTCCTGGAGCTTGCATAACTTTGTATTCATTGTTTCGGTTATGCTATCCATCCATTTTGTTTTCTTCCGTGCTTCTCAGCATCAGGGTATATTCCAATGAGTCCTCTCTTCGCATTTGTTGGCCAAAGTATTAGGCCGCGTACACACGATCGAACATGTCCGCTGAAACTGGTCCGCCGACCAGTTTCAGCGGACATATCCGATCGTGTGTACGACCTAGCGGACAGGTTTTTCCAGTGGACAAATTTCAAAGCATGCTTTGAAATTTGTCCGCTGGAAACATGTCCGTCGGACATGTCCGCTGGTTAGTACACCTAACCAGCGGACATAAATCTCCCGCAAGCGTCGTATGGATTCGACGCATGCGTGGAAGTATTTTACTTCCTGGATTGGTGACGTGGCGGCGTCAACGTCACCGCCACATCACCGCGTTATCCGTCCGAGGGGATTTTGGTCCGATAGAGATAGAATGTTAACAGAGATAGAATGTTATGATCCTAAAACAAGAAGTGTTAGCACTTTCATGGAAAGATCACTAGGTTTTATTTTAGGAAAACATGTTGGTTTAAAAAGATGAAAATTACTCTTAGGCGGCGTACACACGATCGGACATATCCGATGAAAACGGTCCGCGGACCATTTCCATCGGATATGTCCGATCGGGAGTTTGATCCGATGGCGTGTACACACCATCGGATCAAATTCCCCGCCGCCGGATGGCGTGGTGACGTAGTGGTGACGCGGCGGTGACGTTGACGTCGCCGCGTCACCGCCACGTCACCGCACCAGGAAGTAAAACACTTCCGCGCATGCGCCGAATCCATTCGGCAGCGGCGCGGCGGTGGTGGGAGCCGACATGTCTGCTGGTAAGTGTACTAACCAGCAGACATGTCGGGCGGACAGATTCCCACCGGATAGATTTCAAAGCTTGCTTTGAAATCTGTCGGGTGGAGAAATCTGTCCGCTAGCCCATACACACGAGCGGAGATGTCTGCTGAAACGGTCCATTGGACCGTTTTCAGCGGACATATCCCCTCGTGTGTACGCGGCCTTAGGCTGCGTACACACGATCAAATCTGTCTGCTGGAAACGGTCTGACGGACCGTTTCAGCAAACAGACGGATTTGGCCAGCCGACAGATTTGAAAGCATGCTTTCAAATCTGTATGCTGGAAACCCGTCGGACAGATATGTCTGCTGGTTAGTACGCAAACCAGCAGACATATCTGCTCGCACATGCGTCGAATGGATTCGACGCATGCGCGGAAGTAATTTACTTCCCGGTGCGGTGACGTGGCGGCGTCAACGTCACCGCCATGTCAGCGCCAGGTCAGCGCGCTGTCTGCCGGCGGGGATTTTGGTTTGATCGTGTGTCCGACCGATTTGAACAGATATATTTGCTTGTGTGTATGGGGCCTAAAACCTATATTCCTATGTTAAAACGTATACAATATCTTAGTGGTTGTGTGTGCATTTACAGTACTTTAAACATGTTTCGGTGAAGCAAATTCTCTAGTATGATGGAAAATTTCTACAGCTACCAGAGTTCTTGTTAATTAAAGTTTTATCAGGCTAGCAGATTATCATAAATGTCATTTGATTTTGCATTATCATCAGAAAAGAATGGCACGGCCAGCATAAAACAAGAACAAATCAGTTCACTGCAAGAGATGATTGTTAGTTTTTGTCATTTGTCACACATAGGTGACTGGGCAGTCATGAGTTTATATGTTTAATGGAAAGTGATCGTCCATGAAAAGATGACTCACCATGACAGCAAAATGATTACATGTAAAATGATGTACTGCATCTGCTATGTAAGTAATGTGTCTTCTATTTGCTGATTGTCAGTTGATGTTCCTGCTGTTTCCCTGATCTAGAATTTTGAGAAATTGTGTATGCCTATAGTGGAAGTGACAGGAAACCAAAGCAATGCACAGTTGAAAGAAAGATGTGTAAACTGTCTTCCCTTTCCAGAAAACGAACTTTCTTCAAGCAATACACCACCCCAGATTGTAAACGGATAGTGATGGAAAAGCAACATACCTGTGTTCTCATAACAGCCAGTTACCTATGTACCATTGGAGAAAAGAAATGGGAAAATCATATAGATTGTACCCATTGATCATATTTGTATAAAATCATAATTTTTATTTAATACAAATGTTTTCATAAAAAAATACATAATTACTTTACATCTAATGGCCCGTAACCCTAGCACATTGTGTGAGTAACCTGGATCTTCCATATTTGGAAAGATTCCGTTTCTATCAGATTAATCATTTCCTCCACAGCATTTGGCCTGATAAATCTAACCCTCCCAAATTTTCTCCCTATGAAGTATGGTGTAGTCAGTCAATGGAGCAGAGGGGGGGGCATTTCTATCATCTACGCATCGCTTTCCTTATCTAGTAAATGATCATTTATGTTAGCCTGGGAGAATGATTTCCAATTCCAATTTCAGTGGAGCCTGGAGACCTGACAGTCGGCTGTTACCCATGCGTATAAAGGTGTTATCAATACTTCCCTTACTGAAGCAAGTTTAAACATTTTGACTAGATGGTATCTTATGCCTTCCAAATTAGCGAAGATTTTCCCTTCCACTGACCTACTCTGGGCTCAATCGCCAATGTTTGGTGGGAATGTCCCAGAATCTGATTCTTCTGGAAGAGGATATTGAACCTCATTACAAGAGGTTGCGAGATTCCGAGGTCTCCAGAGTTTGTACTTCTTAATGCATGTTTACCTAGGTCTTCCAAGCATAGTCGTATATTGATCCACTTTATTTTGTTGGGAGCTAAAATCACGCTGGCTAGGGCATGGAAATGCCTGAGAGTTTCATTTAAAGTTGCGATTAGGAAGGTGTCTTGGATCATGGTCCAGGAGAAGTTAGCCAGCGACCCCAAAGGGTACTAAGCTTGCCTTTGAGCAGGTTTGGGGCCCTTGGGCCAGTTTCATGGGAATATCCCTGGTTCCAGGTATTCAGCCTACTTGAAGCCAGATCATTAGTTATGAGTAGTTAGTTGGGCATCCCTCCACCCCCCCCCCTTTTTTTTTTTCATTTCTTGCTTTTTCTGGTCTTTCCTTTATTCTGTCTCTGTCTACTTTTTTTTTCTTTCAGAGTCACAAATTCTTGATGTTGGGGATCTCCCGGAGGATGGTCTGGGGGTTATTGAGCCTTTATGGGGTATACTTCCGGGGCGGGGGGCGGTTGGGCTTCATCCCCTAGGCAAAGCTTTTTCCCTGTGGGGGTGCTGGGGCCATTTTGCCCACCTGATCGTAGGTTTGGGTAATTGGTAGCTGTCCCGGGGATCACTGGTATTGTAGTCTTTAACATGTTTTGGGGGGGGGGGGGCATTTGATTCCCCTCTATATACATTTCAGATTATCCATTCTCTTGTTTTATTTTGTTTTCTTTTTTTGGTTCGTATCTGTTGTTTAGATGGCATGTGCACATTGCTTTTTGTACAATTTATGTTTATTGTTCCTTATTCTATGATTTGTCTTGATGACCATGTCATGTCTTTGCATTTTATTTTTGGCCACTCTGTATTAGACATGTGCTTTCGTTTTCGTCCAAATGCACTTTCATCCGAATTTCAGGTATTCAGGTATTCAGAAAGCACAGAAAACTAAAACCGAAAGATCTGACATAAACACATGCTTTTTTTTAGTTTTCGTTGCAGTTGAATGTGCCTAATTTTAACTCTATTAGTCCAATATTATTCTACATAGAGAGAAAACATTCGACATAGAGAGAAAACATTCGACATAGAGAGACATGAAGATTTGACATTGAGAGACATGAAGAGTCAATTTTTTTTTTTTTTAAGATTCTGTTGAATCTTTTATTTTTTTTTATTTTTTTTTAGAACATTCGACAGACACCATAAGCCTTCAATGACAAATTCTACCTTAATTTGGATTTTCTGACTAATGCATTTTTTTAACAAAAAACAAAATAAATAAAAACGAATTTCGGGAGTAACTAAATGTATTTTTCGGATGAAAACAAAATTACGAAACAAAATATTTCAGTGTGCACATGTCTACTCTGTATATTGATCTTTTTTTGAAAATAAAAACCTTTTGAAAGTAAAAATACATAATTATTTCACATTTTACACACAACCACATATACAATCTTGCTAGATAGTTTACATAACCAACAAAGTTTCATAATTGTGGATTGCCTGGTAGAAGAAGACAGCTAATCCCAGTCAACACGGTTCTCAGAAAGGCTGTTCTGATTCTTCAAGGGTGTATAAATGTGTGAGTATGTACAGGATTATATGTCAGTGTCGCTGCCCTAGCTCCTTCAATGAGAGTATTTTAACCTAGCTAGTAGGGATGAGCCGAAGACCCCCCCCCCCTGTTTAGTTCGCACCAGAACCTTCGAACGGACCGACCGTTCGCGCGAACATTTGACGTCTATGGGACTCGAACGTTCGAATTCAAAAGTGCTAATTTTAAAGCCTAATATGCAAGTTGTCGTAAAACGTCTTTGAGAACCCGGGTCTTGCCCCAGGGAACATAAAAAAAAGTTTTAAAAACGGTTGTTTTTTCTGGAGCAGTGATTTTAATGATGCTTAAAGTGAAAAAAATTAAAAATTCCTTTAAATATCGTACCTGCTGGGTGTCTATATTATGCCTATGAAGTGGCACGTGTTTAGAACTGTCCCTGCACAAAATGAGATTATAAGTAAAAAGTAATTTAAAACTGCTTGCGGCTTTAACTACATGCCGACCGCCCGCCGTCGTATTACTGCGGAGCGGTGGCTCTGTCTCGCGGGAGCACGTAGCTCTACGTCCTCCCTTTAGAGACTTGTAGGGCGCACTCCCTACGCGCCCCCCGAGTCCCGAGTCCCGCGATCGCCGCCGGGCACCCGCGATTGCTCGTTACAGAGGGGGGAATGGGAGCTGTGTGTGTAAACACACAGCTCTCGTTCCTGTCAGCGGGGGAAACGCTGATTTTCTGTTCATACAATGTATGAACAGAAGATCAGTGATTTCCCCTAGTGAGGCCACCCCCCCATACAGTTAGAACACACCCAGCAACACACTTAATCCCTTCCCTTCAATCGCATCTCATTTAAAGTCCCAACCCTCCATTTTTTACACCCTTACAGGGATGGAGGCCTGTGGTGGTGCATACCACATGCCTCATACAAAGTTCCCAACCCCTCTTTATTTTTCACACACTTAACCCCTTCCCTGCCCCTAGTGTTAACCCCTTCACTGCCAATGGCATTTTTATAATAATCCAATGCATTTTTATAGCATTGATCGCTATAAAAATGCCAATGGTCCCAAAAATGTGTCAAAAGTGTCCGATGTGTCCGCTATAATATCGCAGTACTGAAAAAAAACGCTGATCGCCACCATTACTAGTAAAAAAATAATAATAATAAAAATGCCATAAAACGACCCCCTTTTTTGTAAACGCTATACATTTTGCGCAAACCAATCAATAAACGCTAATTGCGATTTTTTTTAACGAAAAATATGTAGAAGAATAGGTATCGGCCTAAACTGAGGAAAAAAAAAAAGTTTTTTTATATCTTTTTTGGGGATATTTATTATAGCAAAATGTAAAAAAGATTGCATTTTTTTCAAAATAGTGGCTCTATTTTTTTTTATAGCGAAAAAAATAAAAACCGCAGAGATGATCAAATACCACCAAAAGAAAGCTCTATTTGTGGGAAAAAAAGGACGCCAATTTTGTTTGGGAGCCACGTCGCACGACCGCGCAATTGTCAGTTAAAGCGACGCAGTGCCGAAAAACAAAAAGTGCTCTGGTCTTTGGACAGCAATATGGTCCGGGGCTAAAGTAGTTAATGTAATGTCTGGTCCCTGCAAAATGGATGAAAATCATTGAGAAAAATAGCATAGACACAGACAGTACACACACCATGTATCTTTAGGGGCACACTGCAGAGGACATGTACCTTTAGGTGCACACTGCAGAGGACACAAGCAGTACACACCACGTAGCTTTAGGTGCACACTGCAGAGGACACAGGCAGTACACACTACGTAGCTTTAGGTGCACACTGCAGAGGACACGGGCAGTACACACACCATGTAGCTTTAGGTGCACAATGCAGAGGACACAGGCAGTACACACCACATAGCTTTAGGTGCGCACTGCAGAGGACACGGGCAGTACACACACCACATATCTTTAGGTGCACACTTCAGAGGGCACAGGCACTGCACACCACGTAGATTTAGGTGCACACTGCAGAGGACACAGGCAGTACACACCATGTAGCTTTAGATGCACACTGCAGAGGACACAGGCAGTACACCACGTGAGAATACTGCAGCTAGCACAACCACCTGCCTGCCAGTAAATTAGGAAGTGCAGATCTAGCTAAACTATACAGTGTATAAATATATATACAACACCTGGTAAGCATATATATCCTCTACACACTGTAACTTTAACTGACTAGCCTGCCTGCCTGCCTGCTCTATCTACCTACTAAAAATGACACTCTCTCTCTCTCTGTCTTCTCTCTTTTAACCACGCAACACACTACACAAGGCCGACCTGCAGGCAGCCTTTTATAGTGTGGGGCGTGTACTAAACCCCCTGAGCCATAATTGGCCAAAGCCACCCTGGCTTTGGCCAATTATGGCTCTCTGTTTTTTTGCAAGCTGTGCTCACATGTTGTGTCTGCAGTTCAAGGTGTCACGGCCGATCTATACCCCTCTATTCATGTATTAATTAACCTAGCATGTCCCTAGGGACAGTCAACTTTTTATTCCAGGTCACACAGTATCCAATACATGTCTTGCCATTTTCTCTGTGTTGCATCACAAATATGGAAGTGCCAATATAAGAAGAAAAATCTTCCAGCTACATGGTGAGTTTTCTGTCTTTCCGCGACAGATCTAATTACTGTGTAACTCACAACTGCAGAGCACTAGTCAGTTCTCAGACTTCAAAAAGCGGTCATGAATTAACCTGTGCAGTGCCATGCCATATGCCTTATGTTTAAATATAAACCAAAGCCTCTGACACCAGAATGTGAAGATTTTCTCTACCATAGGCTAGAGAAACCATGTGTACAGATCAACAAATGGCACCATGAAACTACATGATCAATGCACATCTTATGCAGGTGAAAAACACACGGAGCGGGTAGGAAGGTTTATAATGCCTTTTAATTAAGTTTTACTTAACACAACTGAATAAAAGATGAGTCTTTTCTTTTTTTATGTTTCAATATTTTTTTATTGTGCATTATCAAGTTACAAACATTGTCCTGTTGCTATAATGCATATTAAGACATATATAATCAAAGAAAGCGTGCAACACGAACAAGGTACAGTGGTACAAATATTTAGGAGATGAGCTCAAGGTATGATATCTAAATAATTCTGTAACAATGTTTTACCATTATATAGCTGATTGTTATAACAAATGCAACAATATTATTTTTCAGAAATGGGGTGTGGAGGTGGGTAGAAAGAAGGGTGGGGGATGATGAGTTTCTGGGAAGTGGAGGACAAGGAAAGGTGAAGGGGGGTTATAAAGGGAGGAGAGGGGGGAACAAGAGAAGAAAATGTTAATTATTCACTTCCTAGTGTATGTCTTATGACAGTTGCACCAGGAGTTCCACATTTTTCTGTTTGGTGTATGATTGGTTGTTTTTTATCAGGAGAATCTCATAATTGTGGTGGGTCTGAACCATCATTATGACATTGAGAACAACTGGAGGCTTAATTTTTCCATAGTTTGGCTATGTTGTGCCTAGCTGCGAGTAATATGTGAGTACTTACTTTTCTGTAAGCTTTAAGTATAAATTCCATATTTAGATTTGATAAGCCTAATTCAGGTAATGGCGGTATGTTTAATCTGGTAGTTTGTTAGAGAAGTAAAAATATGTCATGCCAGTAGTGTGTTATTTTAGGGCATTCCCAAAGGATTTGGAATAAAGAATCTGGTGAACTGCAATTCCTCAAGCAACTGGGGGATGTGTGGTTGTCAAATCTAGCTATTTTATCTTGGGTTAAGTATCTCCTTTGGACTATATTTTGCATGATTTACCACAGTGCATTTCATTTTGTGTCCTCATATGTGGATTGAAGGGCTCTCTGCCATTGCTTCTCTGTGTATGATCTGAATAGATCTCACTACCATTGCTTAAAGGCCGGGAAGCATTGGAATTGTGTCTTTTCTTGTAATGTATTGTAAAAAAAAAAATGAGATTCCTTTACCCCCCGAGGAGTGGGGTGAATAGTATGTTATTGCCTTTATGTGAATTGAGACCAAAATAATGCAAAATGTTTTTAATACAGTGGGCTATTTGTAGGTACTGGTAGTAGGAATCTGAACCAAGTTTTAGGTCTGTTTTGAGGTTATGGAAAGGTTTGATCTGATCTTTTTGAAGTAAAGAATAGGGAGTCATAGTTTGGCCATTTATGTATATGAAGGTGAGGAATAAGTAAATTGTGTACATATATGGGTAATTTAATGAATGTAGTAGGAGTACTACTCCAAGATCTAATGGTTTGAGGAAGATATATTTCTGGAGTCTTGATTTTGGGTGTAGACTACAGAGCCAGATTTTCAGGTTATTGCCTGGGAGAGCATGTCTTTCTAGGGCCCACCAGTGAGTGGAGGCCATTGGAAGGAACAACTCTTTTAGCTGGGTTAATATGCTTGCGGTGTGGTAGTCAGCAATATCCACTAAACCTGAACCCCCTACTGATCTATGTTTGATGAGTCTGTTCCTGGATATTTGTGGGTTCTTCCCTGCCCAAATATAGTTTGTAGGGATGTTTAAAGAGAGTTTGTGTATTTTTTTAGGTAGTGGGATGGGTAGGGTGAGTAATAGGTATAAAAGTAGTGGGTGGGTAGTCATCTTAAATGCTACCAATTGACCAGCCCATGAGAATTCCTGTTTTTCTAAATGATGGAAGGATTTGAGACAGCTTTGTTTGTTTCCGGTGAAATTTTCTTTATAGAGGTTTTTCTAGTTAGGGTAATTTCTATGCCTGTTTCTGCCCATTAAAATTGAAATTTTAGGGATAAGAGATTTTCTAGTATCTACCCAAATATCTAGGATGTGTGATTTAGTGGCATTGGTTTTATAATAAAAGATAGCTCCAAATTCAGGTAGTAATGCCGCGTACACACCATCACTTTATGTGATGAAAAAAAACGACATTTTTTGTGAAGTACAAAACAACGTTTTTGAAACTTCAATTTTCAAAAACGACGTTGCCTACACACCATAGTTTTTTCACAATGCTCTAGCAAAGCGAGGTTACGTTCACCACTCTTTTCCATTGAAGCTTGCTTCATAACTAGCTTCTGGGCATGCGCAGGTTGAAAAACGTTGTTTTAAACGTCGTTTTTTGCTACACACAGTGATTTTTTGTGATAAAAAAAACAACGTTTTGAAAAACGACACAAAAAATTGAAGCATGCTTCAATTTTTTTTTTGCCGTTTTTCACGAGACATAAAACAATGTTTTCCCCCACACACGGTCATTTAAATTGACGTTTTTAAAAACTTAGGCCCAGATTCACAGAGCAATTACGCCTGTCTAACTGGTGTTAGACAGGAGTAATTTCAAATTTTGCGCGCCGTATCACTAGTTTGAATCCTCAAACCATGATACGGTGGCTTCGGGTTTCGATCCGAGAGGCTTACGTCTTCGTAAGCCTTCGGATCTACGCTGCGATATTTTTGCGGCCGCTGGGAGGAGTCCGCGTCGTTTTCAGCATCGGGATATGCAAATGACTTTTTACGGCGATCCACGAAGATACGAGTGGTCTTCGCAATCGCTTACGTCATTTTTTTGCTACGTACTGTTAGACCAGCTTTTTGCTGGTCTAACGGTGCGTAGCCCATGTTAAGTATGGCCGTCGTTCCCGCGTCAAATTAAATCTTTTTTTTTTTTTTTACGTAACTCGTTCGGGAATAGGAATGTCCGTAAACGACGCTACTCAAACAATGAATGACGTAACGACGTGATTTCGCGCAATGCACGGCGGGAAATTTCTGAACAGAGCATGCGCAGTTCGATCGCCGCGGGAACGCGCCTATTTTAAATGCTTCACGCCCCCTACTCGCGTAGATGGCTTGCGCCGGGAGAAATACACTACGCCGCCGTAGTTTACTGGACAAAATCTACCGGGATTCCACGTAGAGCCAGGTAAAATGCGGCGGCGTAGTGTATTTCTGATACGCGAATCTAATTGTATGTGAATCTGGGCCTTAGTTTTTTTCCATCACATAAAGTGATGGTGTGTATGCGGCATAAGGATTGGACTGCTATAAATGTGGATTGGTCAACATTAATATGATGTAGTCAGCAAATAGGCTAATCCTGTGGTTGTAGTGACCCACTTGGAAAACAGAAATTAGCTTGCAGCTTCGGGTACATTCTGTCAGTGGTTCAATGGTTAAGTTAAAGATGAGGGGTGATAGGGGGCACCCTTGGCATGTGCCATTTGATATATGGAAGGGAGCAGAGAGTGGATAAGTGCACAGAAAATGTTTTCGTTTTTTTTTTGTTCCGTTTCGTATCGTTCTGTAGGTTTGTTTCCGTTCGTTTTTCGTAAGACGCCCGTTTTCCCGTTTGTTCCCGTTCGTTTTTCGTACGACGCGATTTTTCCGTATTCCGATCGTTTCGTATTTTCGTTACCATTTTATTTTCGTACATGCGGGATGGTTTGTTATTCTGTTTAATTTATTGTCGTTTCTTGTTAGACAATAATTTTTGTGAATTTTCATCATTTTGTACTTTCGTAAATATATTGCGGGATTCGCGGCACTTTCAACACGCGGCTTATACATAGTAACTATGTTACTATGGTCAGACTTTTTTAACAACAAACATAAAAACGATTGTTTTCCGATCGTTTTCAGAAAATGTGTTTGTTTTTAAACTCCAACAGAAAACCATTTTTGGGTTCAAAAGTCTGGCCAACTGATCTCCCTTCAAAAGAAAATCCATAGAAAAGTTTATTTGGCTTTACTCAGCACAAAAAAAGCTGCATCACTAACTACACTCACTGCATTCTGAAAATCTTTTGTTTATACTATAAACAAAAGATTTGCATTCTGTATTCAAAGACAATACAGAATGGCAATCTTTTGTTTATACTATAAACAGAAGATTTGCATTCTGTATTCAAAGACAATACAGAATGGCATGCAAATCTTTTCTTACAGATTTAATTTTCGTTCTTTTGCCGTTTTCGTTTTGTCGTATTTCCGTCGGATCGTTCGTTCGTATTTGCGGTCGTTCGTTATGCGGCTCATTCGTAATCCCGTCGTTTTCGTATTTTGGTGCTTTAATTTTTTCGTATGTACACATTATCCAGCGGGTACGAAAATTAAAATTTTCGTTCGAAAATAACATTCGTACGAATGGGAATGCACATATCTAGCAGAGAGCATGTCATGGAGAAGGAGGCAGCATTATTGAAGAGGTTCTGAAGGTGGGGGTAAGGGTCTCGCTATATTGTTTGTAGTACTCTCCTGGCAAGCCGCCAGGTCCAGGAGATTTACAAGTCAGAAGTGATTGAATCGCCTGGTCAATTTCTTGGTTTGAAAAGTGGGAATTTATATCTTATAATTGGTCCTCACTGGGGGTAGGAAGATTTATCTGACAATAATTTCCGGATTAGATCCTGGGTGGGTTGGGGAATAGTTTGGTCATTTTTGAGTTTGTAGAGAGAATCATAATATAACTTTTGGTAAAAGAGTAAATGATATGGGGGATTGAGGCCTTGATGCATTGACCGCAAATATGCTGAGCCATGACCTTCCCTGCTTTGTTAGACATAGAGTAGGATGTGGCCTTAAGCCTGTGGTGAGCTTTTTCCAAAGAGGCATTCTAGGCAGAGAGATAATAGTTTGATTTTTAGGTTAGGGGTTGAGTTTAGTTTTGGGAGTCTATACTAGAGCTCATTAAGACGCTGCTTTCTCCTTTTTTTTTTGCAAGTGAGCTTACTTGAATCAGTGTTTTACTGGTAAAAAAAGTAATTTAAGTCAGTTGGATCTGTTCAGCATATGGGGACGTTTACAGGAGATTTGTGTTGCCTTTTAATTGCTTGGATGGATTAGAGGCAGAGGAAGAGGAGATGGTTATTTTCACAAGTACATGGCCCTCGATTCCCCATTCTCCAAGTAGAGAGATGCCCTTCTCTAGAGATGTAATATTGAATGACGCTCCATTGCATTCCATAACCAGTTTGGTGGGATGCTTCCACGTATATGCAACATAACTGTATTTAGCTGCCTGTCTAAATACAGGGTATATTTGGAGAGGTCAGCATAGATTTGTATGGTTGCGATAAGGGAGTTTGCCCAATGACCGTGACTTTTTCAGTATTTGCACTTTGGTAGAAAAGAAGTTCACCCTCTAAAGCACATCTCTGGGAACTTCATTGGGTAGAAAAGAGGGTTTGGGTATACAATCAATTGTTAGATCCAAGGGGCTTAATTCAGGCACAAATGATTGAAAAAACTCTTAGGCATATTGCATGCAGTCTTGGGGGGCACATTTCAGGAATCCCTCTTCATTTTAAGTTGTTTCACCTTGATCGATCAGCAATTTTTGCACTTACCCAGTGTTTTTCTTCTTCGCTTTCCTCATTTGCATCAATTATATCATTAATAGATTTGAGCAGACACCTGGATGTTCGGGTTTGGCGGGTTCGGCCGAACTTTGGAAAAAAGTCTGGGTTCGGGACCCAAACTTGACCCCAAACCCGAACCCCATTGAAGTCAATGGGGACCCGGACCTTTGACTACTAAAATGTCTCTAAAAGACTAAGGAACAGGCCTAGAGGGCTGCAAATGGCAGCAACATGTCGGTAAGAGCATGGCAAGTACTCTGAAAATAAATGTGGATAGGGAAATAACTTAAAATAACATAAAAAAAAACTTGACAAGCAGGAACCTTCCCCTAAAGCAGTGGTCTCCAAACTGCGGCCCCCCGGGCCGGATGTGGACCTTTGCATGCCTTTATCCGGCCCTTGGGAATTCCTCCTACAGATATAAAGCCCTATTCCTCCCAATGATACGGGCGATGAGGCACTTTTCCTCCCACTGACACCAATGATGGTGTACTATTTCTCCCACTGACACCAATGATGGTATACTATTCCTCCCATATGTTCCTGTGAGATACTCTGCATATTACACCAACACTGCATATGTTCCTGTCAGATACTCTGCATATTACACCAGCAATGCATATGTTCCTGTGAGATACTCTGCAAGATAGGTTAGGGGAAGCTTCCTGTTTGTACTTGTAGGGATAGAAATATATAGGAGTCTGTTCTGTTTCTAAAACCTAATTACACCAGCACTGCATCTGTTCCTGTGAGATACTCGGGACCCAAACTTGACCCCAAACCCGAACCCCATTGAAGTCAATGGGGACCCGGATCTTTGACTACTAAAATGTCTCTAAAAGACTAAGGAAAAGGGCTAGAGGGCTGCAAATGGCAGCAACATATCGGTAAGAGCATGGCAAGTACTCTGAAAATAAATGTGAATAGGGAAATAACTTAAAGGGGTGTTCCAGCCAAAATGTATGTTTATTAAAAGTCAGCAGCTACAAAAAGTGTAGCTGCTGGCTTTTAATAAACAATCACTTACCTGCTCCAGTGTTCCAGCAACGGGCCGGCCGGGGCTCCGCTCCTCTCCCCCCCTCCCCGGCCGGCATCCTCATTGAGACTGTGGGCACCCGGCCGTGACAGGCTTCGGCTTGTGTCAGTGGGAGGAATAGTGTCCCATCATTGGTGTCAGTGGGAGGAATAGTAAACCATCATTGGTGTCAGTGGGAGGAATAGTACACCATCATTGGTGTCAGTGGGAGGAAAAGTGCCTCATCGCCCGTATCATTGGGAGGAATAGGGCTTCATATCTGTAGGAGGAATTCCCAAGGGCCGGATAAAGGCATGCAAAGGTCCACATCCGGCCCGGGGGGCCGCAGTTTGGAGACCACTGCTTTAGGGGAAGGTTCCTGCTTGTCAAGATTTTTTTTATGTTATTTTAAGTTATTTCCCTATCCACATTTATTTTCAGAGTACTTGCCATGCTCTTACCGACATGTTGCTGCCATTTGCAGCCCTCTAGGCCTTTTCCTTAGTCTTTTAGAGACATTTTAGTAGTCAAAAGTCCGGGTCCCCATTGACTTCAATGGGGTTCGGGTCCGGGGTCAAGTTCGGGTCCCGAACCCTGGACTTTTTTCCAAAGTTCGGCCGAACCCGCCGAACCCGAACATCCAGGTTTCTGCTCAACTCTATTAATGATATAAGTGTCGGATAAGCTGTCGTGGGTTGGTGGAATAGAATATCGTAAACGGCGTTAACCCCTGACCATTACATTTGGTGACACAGCAGTGGGATGATTCCACAGCCTTAAAGGACGGCTGCAAGAGGACACAGGACAATGGAGAGACAGTATGAACGTCTGAAGCTGTCTTCCCTCAAGGACTTACTGGAGAGCCCCGTTTTTCACTGTGGCGGCGTCATCGATCGTGTGATCCCTTTTATAGGGATACACAATCGATGACATCACATCTACAGCCACACCCCCCTACAGTTGTAAACACACATTAGGTCACACATAAGCCCATCAGCGCCCCCTTTTTAAATGCATTTTTTGCTGTGAAAATGACAATGGTCCCAAAAATGTGTCAAAATTGTCAGAAGTGTCTCCGCCATAATGTCGCAGTCACGAAAAAAAATGCCTGATCGCCGCCATTAGTAGTAAAAAAAAAAATTAATAAAAATGCAATAAAACTATCCCCTATTTTGTAAATGCTATAAATTTTGCGCAAACCAACCGATAAACGCTTGTTGTGATTTTATTTACCAAAAATAGGTAGACGAATACGTATCGGCCTAAACTGAGGAAAAAAAATATTTTTGAAATGTTTGGGGGATATTTATTATAGAAAAAAGTTAAAAATATTGCATTTTTTTCAAAATTGTCGCTCTATTTTTGTTTATAGCACAAAAAATAAAAACAGCAGAGGTGATCAAATACCAAAAGAAAGCTCTATTTGTAGGAAAAAAAGGATGCCAATTTTGTTTGGGAGCCACATCGCATGACCGCGCAATTGTCTGTTAAAGCGACGCAGTGCCGAATCGCAAAACCTGGGCTCTTTTTATACAGTAAAAAGCATGCTGCAGTAATCAAAGGGACAATGACACACTCCGCCCACAACATCATACAATGGGTACTAACCCAGTCTCTCTCAATCCACATCTTAGACAGACATTCTGACTCCGCAATAAGCTATTCTCACCTGCTACACAATACACATTCCTTTAGTAAACATAAGTAAGACGTCTGACCTTTAGAGTGTGCTAACTCACAACACATATTATCATCAATAGAACTTTCACACAATACAGTGTTAATTAGCATCACACAATGAAATATCTTTGGAGCCAGACTTAATTAACACCTTAACAGTATGTGTCCCCACATTGAATGAATCACACTATTATTGATCTGTTGGGTTCAGAATTAACCACTGTAATATTTCAAGATATCCTGCAATACACTGGCCCATGTCATGTAATCCATGATATCATTTCTCAGTCATCCTATGCCCCTAGTGGACATAGGATGACCCTAGACCCAATAGTCATTGGTAAAGCTGAAACAGGTGTACCCAGCATCCTTCAAGAGCCATACTGTTACAACTAGACCTAAGAATCCAGAATTGACAATTCTTCATAATAACTAAGTATTTTTCTGCATTGTAGCAACAGTTACCTATGATGAAAGTGATTGAAGAAGCATATTTATTTCAAACATGAATTATAAATATGAATTCAATCAATAAAATAAACCTAGTAATAATGGAATGTTTAATGTATAGCTCTGATCCAGAAAAAAAGCTGTAAACTAAAGGTTAATGCCATCGTTATGTACTCCTAAGCAAGAGCAGAACAAATATCAGTTTATAAATAGTATTCATTGCCTGCTTTGCTCCATTGCATTCATATAAGGTCTTGACTCTTGATGTTTCTAATGTGCTAATGGAGAATGTTCCCATTTTGCTTGTCATGTGAAAAATGAAGAAACGTGTCATGCTGTAAATATTCTGTGATCTATTATTGATAGTTGAGGGCTGATTCCAATTGTATTAAGCAACATTTTAGATTTTTGTGTATTGCTTGTATGGAATTAACAAAATAATTGGTCAATGAATATAAATTAATGCTTTTTTTCCTGTTTTTAGCCTTTACATTTATTTCATTCTTGTTTTTTTTATGTTTACAACATGTCATGTTCTTGGAGACATTTACCTTCACTTATCACCCTTATAGCATGACAGGATGTACGTGTAGATATCTCCAAAGTGAGGGGAAGTCCCACCTCTGATGGTACTTTCAGAAATGTTTTGCCTTTCTACATTGGTGGCAACTGTTACAGGGACAGGAAGTTAGTTTGGGGAGATTCAGTCTAACTTCCTGTCATTGTAACTAGGGATGAGCCGAACACTCCCGGGTTCGGTGCGCACCAGAACGTTCGAACAGACCGCGGGTTCGCACAAACTTTTCGAACCCCATTGAAGTCTATGGGACCCGAACGTTCGAACTCAAAAACGATAATTTTAAAGACCAAAATTCAATTTAATGTTGGAAAACGTCGTTCAGAACCTGGGTCTTGCCCCAGCGAACATGTATCAATGGAAAAAAAAAGTTTTAAAAACGGCCGTTTTTTCCGGAGCAGCCATTTTAATGATGCTTAAAGTGGAAAAAAAAAATCCTTAAAATATCACACCTGCTGGGTGTCTATAGTAGTGGTACGTGTTTAGAAATGTCCCTGCACAACATGAGAGGACTATAAAAAAAAAAAAAAATAATACTGCTTGCGCACGTGCTGTGTGGCAACAATATGTCGAATATTTTAGCGGTGGTGGGGGGCCATTATTTTGTGAAAGAAATTTTTTAGAGAAAAGGAAACCCCTAAAACATACTGTAATTGGAGCGCAACAAGGAGCCACGTGCAAAGTATTGCATCAAAAATTGTTATTAGGCGCCCCTGTTAAACAGGGGCTGAAAAATTGTGCCTTGGGCACAACACAACACTGCAACCCCTCCCAATAACTCCAATTGGAGTGCAACAAGGAGCCACGTGCAAATTATTGCATCAAAAATTGTTATTAGGTGCCCCTGTTAAACAGGGGCTGAAAAATTGTGCCTTGGGCACAACACAACACTGCAAACCCTCCCAATAACTCCAATTGGAGCGCAACAAGGAGCCACGTGCAAATTATTGCATCAAAATTTTTTGTTATTAGGCGCCCCTGTTAAACCGGGGCAGAAAAATTGTGCCTTAGGCACTGGTGGCAGAGCCCAGAAACACAACATTTCTTACTAGCTATCAGCAAGAAAAGTGAGGAGGAGAAGGATATTTCATCAGCAGCATAAGAGGACAGTCACTTAGCATCAGCATACGCAGTCTAAAAGGGATCCGACATTTCAACAAAAAAATATTATTCAGTAACATCAGCATCAGGTGCTTGGTAGCTGGTGTTGATCCAAGCCTGATTCATTTTGATGAAGGTCAGTCGATCAACAGAGTCGGTGGAGAGGCGCACCCTGTGATCGGTAACAAAGCCTCCAGCAGCACTGAATGTGCGTTCTGAAAGAACACTGGATGCAGGGCAAGCCAGTAGCTCAATTGCGTACTGTGCAAGCTCTGGCCAGTGATCCATCCTCAAGACCCAGTAAGCCAGAGGATTTTCCGTGGGGAAGGAGTCCAAGTCGGATCTTGCCCCTAGGTATTCCCGGACCATGTAAAGCAGACGCTGGCGCAGGCTGGTAAGACCTTGGGGCTGCGGACTGAAAAACTGTCTGAAGGCATCGGTCAGATGGCCACCTTCTCCACTGCTCCTTCTGTGACTCACCGAAGCCTCAGCAAGACGTCGCCCAGAGCCAGGTTTTGGTAATCCCCCCGGGTATGGGAACGCATTGCACAGACCCTTCTGCAAGGCCTCCCGCAGAAGTTTCATTTTCTGCTCCCTCTGCGATGGCAACTTAAGGTTCGCAACCTTACACTTGTAACGTGGATCAAGGAGAGTTGCCAGCTAGTAATGATCCGTCACCTTGATAACACGTACACAAGGATCCTTACGCAGGCTTTGCAGGATCAGGGAGGCCATGCAGCGTAGGTTTGCAGAGGCATTCGGGGCACAGTCCTCTGGGTCACTGAGGACGACAGGATTCACAGGCACCTCATCCCAGCCACGTAAAAGTCCACGTGTTCCTTGGGACTGTAAATGATCCCTTAAAGACTTCTGCTGATGCTGAGTGCTAGGCTCCACCTCCATGCTGCTGATACAATCATCCTCCTCCTCCTCTTCCTGTGTGCTAGGTGGGCAAGCAGGCCCACTGTCTGGGTAAAGGGGGCCTTGAGAGGTAAGGAAGTCCCCCTTTTCCTCCCTCTGTTCTGCCTCAAGGGCCTTGTCCATTATTCCACGTAGCGTGTGCTCCAACATGTGAATAAGAGGGACCGTCTCACTGATGCATGCACTGTCACTGCTCACCATCCTCATGGCCTCCTCAAATGGTGACAGTACAGTGCATGCATCCCTGATCAAGGCCCACTGGCGTGGGGAAAAAAAACCTAGCTGCCCTGACCCAGTTCTGCTGCCATATTGACACAGGTACTCATTGATGGCCCGCTGCTGCATGTGCAGCCGATGCAGCATGGACAATGTAGAGTTCCATCTAGTGGGCATGTCGCAGATTAGGCGGTTCTTGGGCAGGTTGTATTCCCTTTGGAGGTCAGTCAGCCGAGCAGTGGCATTATATGACCTCCGGAAATGCACACAGACTTTCCTGTCCTGCTTCAGGACATCCTGTAAGCCTGGGTACCTGCCCAAGAACCGCTGCACCACCAAATTCAGGACATGCGCAAAACGGGGCACGTGGGTGAGTTTTCCCTGTCGCAGGGAAGAGAAATATCAGGTGATATGTAACAGCACACGTGCAGTGACCCTAACTGCGCTCAGGTGGTATGTAACAGCACACGTGTGGTGACACCAAATGCGCTCAGGTGATATGTAACAGCACACGTGCGGTGACACCAAATGCGCTTAGGTGATATGTAACAGCACACGTGCGGTGACACCAAATGCGCACAGGTGATATGTAACAGCACACGTGCGGTGACATCAAATACGCTCAGGTGATATGTAACAGCACACGTGCGGTGACACCAAATGCGCTCAGGTGATATGTAACAGCACACGTGCAGTGACACCAAATGCGCTCAGGTGATATGTAACAGCACACGTGCAGTGACACCAAATGCGCTCAGGTGATATGTAACAGCACATGTGCGGTGACACCAAATGCCCTTAGGTGGTATGTAACAGCACACGTGCGGTGACACCAAATGCGCTCAGGTGATATGTAACAGCACACGTGCAGTGACACTAACTGCGCTCAGGTGATATGTAACAGCACACGTGCAGTGATACCAAATGCGCTCAGGTGATATATAACAGCACACGTGCAGTGACACCAAATGCGCTCAGGTGATATGTAACAGCACACGTGCAGTGACACCAAATGCTCTCAGGTGATATGTAACAGCACACGTGCAGTGGCACCAAATGCGCTCAGGTGGTATGTAACAGCACACGTGCGGTGACACCAAATGCGTTCAGGTGATATGTGTCATGGACCATGAAATACTGAAGTGTTTCTAAGTGAAATCATAATTCATGTATTACAGAAGATGGGACATTACGGATAGTTCATATTCCAGGATGTCTTGGAATTACAGGAGATTTTATTCTGAACCCCAACCAGGTCAATAGACTCATAAGAGATACACATTGTCCATTGTGTGATAACCCTATTTGAAAGCCTTTTGATTATTAGGTAAATGTTTTCTGCCCTGTCTCAACTCTCCAGACAGTTCCATTGTTCTGTGGCTGGCTATTGTGTACATTGATTGCCCCCCTGGGGCTTGTGTTTGAATACACATAAGTCTTTCTATTCAAACCGTTCTGACCAAGCTCTGCTGTGTCATTTTCAAGTCCTCATTTGCATGGAAGGTGTACCTGATGGAGAACTGATGGGACTGTAAAAAGGACCAATAAGAAAGCGGTTGTTGGGGGCGGGATGTTCCAAATCCTGTATAAAAGTGTGCTGTGTACTTTCAATAAAGTGTGTCCTGTTTACATCCAGCATTAAGCCTTGGCTCATGTGTGGATTATTCTGCGATTCCAGGGATATTCCTACTCGTGGAATATTGGGTGATTTTCTTTTAAACCAGAAGAAGGGACTGGATGACGGGGATATGTTCTACCACCGTCACAGTATGTAACAGCACACATGCAGTGACACCAAATGCGCTCAGGTGATATGTAACAGCACACGTGCGGTGACACCAACTGCGCTCAGGTGGTTTGTAACAGCACACGTGCGGTGACACCAAATGCGCTCAGGTGGTATGTAACAGCACACGTGCGGTGACACCAAATGCGCTCAGGTGGTATGTAACAGCACATGTGCGGTGACACCAAATGCTCTCAGGTGATATGTAACAGCACACGTGCGGTGACACCAACTGCGCTCAGGTGGTATGTAACAGCACACGTGCGGTGACACCAAATGCGCTCAGGTGGTATGTAACAGCACACGTGCGGTGACACCAAATGCGCTCAGGTGGTATGTAACAGCACACATGCGGTGACACCAAATGCGCTCAGGTGGTATTAAACAGCACACGCACAGTCAAAGCAACTGCGTTTCTGTGCAATTCAATAGCCAACTTGCATTACCAGCAACTGCCTTTCTGTGCAAATAAATAGCACACTTGCAGTAACAGTTAATCTGTCTATGTGCAATTAACTAGCACACATTGACTAACACGGAGTACTATGTTTAAGGTAAACCCTAAAGCACAATCTCCTGCCTGACAGATACTAATAGCAGATCTAGCTAAGCTATACAGTTTATAAATATATTGACAACTCTTAGGGATGTCAATATATTCTCTACAAACTGTAAATTTAACTATACTGGCAACTAGCCTCCCTGATCTATCCTATCTATCCTATCTATCTATCCTATCTATCTATCTATCTATCTATCTATCTATCTATCTATCTATCTATCTATCTATCTATCTATCTATCTATCTATCTATCTATCAAGACACTGGGGTAGATTCACATAGATCAGCGGATCTTTTGATCCGCGTGATCTATCTTATTTACGATCCGCCTGCGCCAGTTTTTGAGGCAAGTGCTGTATTCAGAAAGCACTTGCCTCGTAAGTTGCCCTGGCGGATCGTAAATCCCCCGGCGGAATGCAAATTCCGCGGCTAAGGGGAGTTTACTATTTAAATCACGCGCGTCCCCGCGCCGATCGTACTGCGCATGCGCCGTCGGCTAAATTTCCCAGCGTGCATTGCCTCAAATGACATCGCAAGGACGTCATTGTTTTCGACGTTAACGCTATTAACGTATGGCCGTATTCCCAAACGACTTACGTAACATAGGATACGCCGCACTTACCCCGCATATAGCAGGGGTAACTATCCGCCAGAAAAAGCCGAACGCAAACGACGTAAAAAAAAAGCGACGGCCGGGCGTTCGTTTCTAAATCGGCGGTTCTCCTCATTTGCATATTCGTTGCGTATAATAACAGAAGCGCCACCTAGCGGACGGCGGGAGATGGCAGCCTAAGATCTAACAGTGTAACTCACTTACACCAGTCGGCTCTAAGGGAGATCTATGCGGAACCTGATTCGAGGAATCAGCTGCATAGATCTGAGCGTCGGATCTCACAGATACGATGGTGTATCAGTAGATACACCGTCGTATCTCTATGTGAATCTACCCCACTGTGTCTCTATCTATCTCTCTCTCTCTCTGTCTGTCTGACTTCTCTAAGCAAGCCAGAACACACTACACGAGGCCGCCCGGGAGGTGGCCTTTTATAGTGTGGGGCGTGTGCTAAAGCCCTGAGCCCTAATTGGCCAAAGCACCCAGGCTTTGGCCAATTAGGTCTCTTCGTTTTTTGGGTGCTGTGATTGGCCAAGCATGCGGGGTCATGGTGCATGCTTGGCCAATCATCAGCGCGCAACGCCGCAGTGAATTATGGGTCATTCGAATTTGGCGCGAACGACCCGATTTGTTCCTTTTCGACGAACGATCGAACATGTGTTCGCATCGAACGCGAAGCTCATCCCTACTTGTAACACACTGCAAATAAAGTCAACAATAAAGCCTGACAAAGGTTCCCTTCTCTATTCTATCTATCCTAAACAAATTTCACTACACTGGTATTTGATTGTGCTATACACATGAATGAGCTGGGAAACTGTCCTACTTGTTGATGTAAAATAGTTGACACAAAAGTAAGTATTAAGGCCCATACACATGGTCAGACTTTTTGCCAACATACTTCAAAATGAGCACGTTTTCCAAAAATGGACAAACTTTTCGGGAACAAAACTCACATGGTGCCTAGTCCGACCGTGTGTACAGCAAGCCATCGGACTTTTGTACAAAGTGCAAATACGCATGCCCAGAACCAATGTTAAAATCAACCAGCAAAAGCAAAAGTTGACCAAAGGGTGGCGGTAAAGAGCAGAAAAACCAAGTGATGTTGGGAAAGTTTTGAGAAAGTTTGCAGAAAAGTCCGAGCATGTGTATGCTATGGGTGTGCCCGGCCACCTTCCTTTGGCCAAAAATCCACAGAAAAGTTTGTTTGAAGTCTGATCGTGTGTACGAGGCTTTAGACATCAGGGCAGTTAACTTTTATAAGTAAGGCCGCCCATACATGGTTTGAATTCCGCTCCGAATGTTCTAAGAATTTTCGTTGGAAATTCGCACCATTAGTGGACCGCAGCAATGGCTGATTTCCGTGCAGCCATACATTTTAAGTGATAGGGCATGTTGGAAATTTTTGGAAAAACTAACAGTTTTCTAATCAATGATGGGAAAATTGTGTGAGAAATATAATTAAAAAAAAAATGCATATGAACGCAAGAAAAGAAAAATCCCATAAAGAAAAGAAGGTTCCCGGCCACTAAAATAATTTTCCGCAGCAACATGAGCTGAAATTGAAGGCTTGGTTGGTTGAATTTCAAAATCAATAGTGGCATCATTAGATCACAAAACGTATAACATTTCTGATTTTCGAAAGAACATTTGTTCAGAACTTGACCCATGTATGGCCTGCATAGGTTTTCACAAATTAAATAATTGAATCCCAATGCTGGGAAAAATTGCTTATTTATTCTAGGGAAGAGTAAAAGCACTTTTACCTAAAGAGGAGGTTCACCCTAAATTTGAAGTTTATATTACTACAAACCGCAGGCTGAGTACATGTAGAATCCATCGTTTTTTTCCCACCGTAGCTTAATGATTACCTTTATCCAGTGGTTTTAGTTTTCCCCGACGGCCCAGTGCTGATCACATTGTCTCCTGGGAGTGATGTCACAAGATTCACAGGAGGCGGTGGTAATGTGGATGTGTTGATGACGCTGGTCGCCGTCAACACAGCACAATCGCAAGATTATGCAGTGCTTCATGGAAGGGTCGCATCACCACATCCAGGAAGTCTTTGCTTGTGGGCTTCACAATGCCCACAAGCAAGATGGAGAACGCCTGGATGTAACTTTAACCACTTCCCTACGGCCGTACGACTATATGCGGCCGCAGGGTGGTTCTAAATCTCTTGGCTGCCGTGTTTTCACGGCAGCCTCTTTCTGTGTTCCCAGCGCGCGCTCCAGAGCGCGCAGCGGGGAACTTGTGTACTGGCCGTGTCCCTTGGACACAGCCAATCACAGATCGCCGCGAACGGCCAATCAGAGTGGCCGTTTGCGATGCGATCTGTGCAGCGAATGAGAGATGATCTCATATGTAAACATATGAGATCATTTCTCATTGCCGGCTCTCACAATGACAGTGTCCTGTCATAGAGAGAGCAGACCGATCTGTGTTCCTAGTACATAGGGACACAGATCGGTCACCCCCCCAGTCACCCCCCCTCCCCCCACAGTTAGAACACTATACAGGATACACATTAACCCCTTCCTCACCCCCTAGTGTTAACCTCTTCCCTGCCAGTCACATTTATACAGTAATTAGTGCATATTTATAGCACTGATTGCAGTATAAATGTGAATGGTGCCAAAAATGTGTCAAAAGTGTCCGATGTGCTTGCCATGATGTCGCAGTCGCAATAAAAATCGCAGATCGCCGCCATTACTAGTAAAAAAATAAATAATAAAAAATAATAATTCTGTCCCTTATTTTGTAGGCGCTATAACTAACCAGTCACTTATTGCGATTTTTTTTTTTTTTTTACCAAAAATATGTAGAAGAATACGTATCGGCCTAAACTGAATTTTTTTTTTTTAAATTGGGCTATTTTTTATAGCAACAAGTAAAAAATATTGTATTTTTTTTCAAAATTGTCGTACTTTTTTGTTTATAGCGCAAAAAATAAAAACCACAGAGGTGACCAAATACCACCAAAAGAAAGCTCTACTTGTGGGGAAAAAAGGACGCCAATTTTGTATGGGAGCCATATCGCACGACCGCGCAATTGTCAGTTAAAGTGACGCAGTGCCGCAAGCTGAAATTTCACCTGGTCAGGAAGGGGGTTTACATGCCCAGTAAGGAAGTGGTTAAAAGTTCTTCTTTAGGACAGAAAAACAAGGCAATACGATTTGAATCGGCTAGCAAGAATGTCAATTTCTAATATGTTTTACTTTGCATTGAACCTAACAGTTAAAAATCGTTAAACCGCGGAACCTCCGCTTTAACCAGTCCTGCCCTCCCCTAGTAGGCGGAGCTCCAGAAATGTGGTCTGGATGACATGCAGGCCTTCAACTGTTGAAGCATAAAGACACTGATGGGACCGGTGTAGCAGAAGGAAATAGTGGAAGTAAATCTGCTTTTGCATACCCCTAAACCTATATGATCAGTCAACCCTTGCAGTGCAGGCAGTTGAGGAAGTTCCATGTGATAGGAAGTAGAAAGGAGACGTTGCTGGAAGTGGCAGCAGAGAAGGGTGGCAAGAGCGGCTGTTTTGTCCCCTTAAAAAATAAATTAGGATTGGAGATTCTCACAGAAGCTGCATCCTATGACAAAAGTATTCATCTGACTATTCCTGCTGAGAGTGTTTGCTGCATAGTGTCGTGGAACACATACTTTGTGGTGAGTTTGCACTGCATGCGGGAGACAGAGTGGAGCACAATTTTTTATTATTTGAGCGATTTTTGCTGTATGGCAACACATATTGTTTGGTGAGTTTGCACTGGCAGCACATATTGTTTGGTGAGTTTGCACTGCATGTGGAGAGGTAAAGAGGAGCGCACATTTTCAATATTTTCCCTGACCCGGGTGCTTACTTCTAAAGCTTTGTTTCATAATTGTTTTACCAGTTACTACACTAAAAGAGTATTTTACTTTTCATGGTTACATCACATTAATCCTGAGGAGACAACACTGTCTAACACTACAGGAGAAAGGTCATCCAGGAACACAATTGTTGAAATTGCATAACGTGTGTCAGCTGTTCTCTCAAGTGAGACAGCATCTACATTCGATGAGTTGCCACTTCTACTGATTAGTATTTCTGAAGGAGTCAGCTGCTTTGTTTATAAGGACTTTCTTCTTTCGGAGCATTGCAATCTTTTGTATTTTTTTTTTCTTTAATAATGAATATTACAATTCTTGCATAAACTAAGCTGTGACCTATATTGAAACTCATAGGCATAAAGCAGAAAGTAGACTTTGAGATTCAAACACTGGACCCATTGGATGACAGGGTATTTTGGTAAATTTGACTTCACAAGTCTAGCCATTCAGAATATAACATATTGCAGATGGCAAAAGTCATGTATGGTGTTCCGTGCAAAAAAGTGATGAGCGTACATCCAGGTTTTTACATACCTACACAATAATATACACTTTATTATAATAAGCATTTTTGCTTAGATACTCATCAGGCATATCTGATATGGTAGCAAAGAGCTCATATTTTCATTTACTTTTTTTTTGTTTTAGTTTTGTTACTGCATTGGGACAGTTATGAGAAGACATATCTGTCACTTCTATTAAATGCACCAACATCGGCAAAAATTTGTTAAGAACCTGCAATAACATTTGATTAAAATAAACTCTTGCAACTGAGAAATTGACTTGGAGAGCATTTGTGTACCAGAAAAACTGGAGATTTACTTTGGGTAAATGCAAGCACCTTAGTGTAGTTAAGTGCACCTCAGGATATTCTGTTCCACTGCTTTTACCTGCACTGATGTAGCCTATACTGTATTTTACCCATAATAGCTCACCAAAATCATAGAAATTTTAGACAGCAGTAACCTGCCAACAGAAATTGACTCTCTTAGCATGCATGACATACCATGGCACGCTGCTGACTCTAACGTGGCATGCAATTAACCTGTTATCAGAGTTCAGCTGGTTCCAGAGGCCAAACTCCCTATTTTTGTCAGCCGAGCAGTAAGAATGAACTACTGCCACATTTAGAACGCATCGTAGCACTACTCATTTCTTCTCAATGTCAGGTGTGTCATACACCATTGTGTGTCATTATTACTAGGAAATTGTCTGATTTCTTCAGGGAAGTCTATATTAACCATTTTAACTGCTCACATTATCCATTCATATCAAATGTTTCATCATCTGATTTTCTTTTAGAAATTGCAGAAAATTAAAAAAATAAGGCTTATGATGTTTTATAATACTCATTATCAGTAAATAATTGTTATCTTTTGGAATAAAGAGTCTGATGTCTAAAAAAACTGTCAAATCTATACCAGATTTTTTTTTTTTTTTGCGAGGATGGCTTTTTTGATTTTTTGATTTTTTTATGCAATATAAACATTGTTATAAACCCAGTAAATCCCACATTTTCCATGTTTTCCTACATGTATTCTGCTGTGTGTTCTTACAGCTGGTTTCCTGATGTTGGGACACCACACCTTTGGTGTTCCATCAAAGATCTGGTGCTAAGCCATTTTTTTTTTAGCTAAACCATTCTTTTTATGCCACAAGAATGAAATACTGTGGGATTTTACAGGAGACAGCTGCCTCCTGTGAAAAGCGATCCAGTGTGAAAGGGGTCTAAAAGAAAAATACCTTGCAAAGTGAAAAGCCTTTTTGCCTTTTCCAAATCAATGTGTCTACTTGGAGGAGAATATGTACTGCACTGTTTGCTGATCAAGGCATTGAAGCTTCTAACAGGGCTGCTGTGAGATATCATGGGGCCCCATACAGCAAATGATGACTGCTCTTCAGAGAGTAAAGCATCTTTGAACAAGTCCTTATTTTTTTGGACATTTGCTTCAGTGATGAATGGACACAGGAGCCATTGGTACAGATTGCTCACTGTGTTCGTTAAAAACAGGAGGGGCACACAGGGGGCCTGACAGCAGGTGAAAGGGGCTAAGATCCTAGAACTGATCCCCTTGTAGAATAGCCAGAGGAAGAATGAGGCGTAGAAGCTTGCATTGTTGCAGGGGGATCCACCAGAGTCAGCAATAAGGCAGTACAGCCAGCCCTCCTGCTTGGCAGGTGCCTCCCCCCCCCATTTTGAACCGATGGGTCCCAGGCTCAGTACAGGATAGCTGGCTGTACTGTCTTATCAGCTGCTCTGGCTTCCAATATTGTCTTTATTTAATAGTTGAATGGAAATTTTGTTTAGCAGATGTCTATTAATATAATACCAGGCGGAAAAATGGCAGAAACCTGTCTCTTAGGAACACCTGGAGGTGAATATTGTTCGGATTGGAAAGGACATACTGTATTTAATTCAGTAGTGCTCTCTATCTATGTAAGAAGTTGCAAAACTTGTCAAAGGCAAAAAACTCCACGTTTTACTGACATCCAGGGGAGGGTGAAAAATTCTACTTATGTGCCTTAAACTTTTTTCCCTTCCCTGAAGGATATGAAAGTGGAAGTAAGCGACACAACCCTTTTTAGGGTCACAGGAACTTTTGACCTAATGTGAAAGTGTATTTGCACACTAAGGCGCACTGTCGGTCATATTTTCAGGCTGGAAACGACTGTAGTTTGCACTTATCTGTATACTACCTTGCTAATTATATACATATCAATTTTCTGCTTTTGAAACAAGAAAGCCTGATTAAAAACATAGTTTCTAAAAATGGACCGCTACTACATAGCTAGTGAATTTTCGGAAGCTGCAGGCACACCCAGAACTGCCACCGTGACTGGTGTTCCTAAAGGCCCATACACACAATTGGATTTTCCAACAGAATTGTGTGATGGGAGGCTATTGTCGGAAAATCTGACCATTTGTATGCGCCACCGGACAATTGTTGTCGGATTTTCCACCAACAAATGTTGCATAGCATGCTTTAAAATGTTACGACAACAAATGTGTGTCGGATTATCCGATCGTGTGTACAGAAGTCTTTTGCAAAAAGTACAAACACGCATGCTCAGAAGTAATGTTAACCATAACACAACATTAGCAGAAGTTGCCCAAAGGGTGGCGATAAAGAGCTGAAAAAACAGGTAGTTTCATGTTTGTTGGCCAACAATTCTTTGCGGTTCGTGGCCAACGCCATTCAGACAAAAGTCCTACGCTTTGTCTGAGGAAAATACGATCATGTGTAGCAGGCTTAAGCTGATGGTATTGGCAACACCAATAAATGCAGAAGCATGTCCATTTAGATGTCCACAAAGTAGCACAGCCCTGAGAAATTTGCAACAGCAATAATAAATTGAGGCCAGGTGTTATGAGAATAGTTTCAGGCAGTTGACAGGACAGAAACTGTAATCTGTAAGTTAGATAGTTTCTTGTTGCCATGGTTTAGTAGGTAATAATTTCTTTACTATTATTAACTAAAACTAGATTTCCAGATTCTAGTATAATGTCTTTGGTGTTTTTCCATGGTGCAAAACAAATGTTATTTCCTGAGGACCTATGCAGCTCAAAAGTACTGTATCTGTCTATATGATTAGTAAATACTAGACATGTGCAGACTGGAATATTTAGTTTCGTTTTTTCGTTTTCGTTTGGAAAATAAATTTATTTAGTTACTCCCGAAAATCAATTTGATTCATTTTGTTTTTCGTTGGGGAATAGCTTTCGTCCGAAAATCCAATAATACTTGGTTTCTGTGGAATGGTCGAAAGAATATTCAATGGAACGTCAAATCTTTTTGGTTTATGTCGAATGTTCAAAAGAATATTCGACGGAACGTCGAATCTTTACGTCAAATCGTACATTTCCGTTCGAATATTCCGCCTACAAGAATTGTAATGTTGTATGACTAGTAATAATGTCGAATCTATTTTATCATAAATCAAAATCTATTCTCTGTAATGTCGAATCTATTATTTCTATAGTGTCGAATCTTTTCTCTATAATGTCGCATCTTTTCCCTATAATGTCGAATCTCTCTATTTCGAATTTTTATCGCAACTAAAATATAGCATTTTTTATGTCGGATCTTTCGGTTTTAGTTTCTTGCACTTTCATTATCGTTTGTTAAAACGAAAACGAAAAAAACAGATTTTCGGGTGAAAATGCATTCTAACGAAAACGAATGCACATGTCTAGTAAATACTTGTATTTTCACATGAAAATCTAGAACTGTCTGTATAAGCACAATTCTTTTAGCAATTGAGCAATTGAAGAATAATTGAAACGTAAATCAATATATAGCGGTCTTTCATAAAGAACATTTATAAATGAGAAGCCAGTGGTATAGGCAGGAAAACGGCAAGTGGTGTGGGAGTAAAAAAGTTGCCAGTCTGCAGATTAAAATTTACACAGATTTATAGGATGTCACCAGAATTCCAAATTTCAGCTGTTGTTTTTGGAATTTGCTTTAAAAGACAATCGGCAGCAGCATAAAACAAGCCGAAGAGCCATAAAAACAACTTTGATTTGCCAAAGTCGGTACATAGATAATGGGATTTCTAATCTAAATATGGACATGGACTTTAGTGCCTTCCCTCTAAATGCACTTTTAGCTTTATTCCCTGTCTGGCATAGTAATGATGTTTTCTCTTAGCATTTTGGCTCAAGTTCTACGGTTATTGTTTACTCTACTATATTTTATCTCCTGCTGTTTACTGGATTTAGGTGAGATTTATATTTGCCAGCAGCTGCTCAATATATTCACTTGCCTGACCTTGCAACAAAAAGGTGCTGCTTTAAAAATGTTCTTGCAATTAAGGAAGGCTTGTCAGTTTTAGATTAAATGGGTAATAATATTCCATTCCCCTACAAACTGTCTTTTCCATACTGTTTATATATGGATCCATCTTCCAAGTCACCTTTTTTAAACTTTGTTTGAAAACAGTAGGAAAAAAACGAAACATACTGTGTTAAAGCGGAGCTCCACCCTAAAGTGGAACTTCATAACCCTCCCCCCTCCGGTGTTACATTTGACACCTTTCAGGGGGGAGAGGGTGCAGATACCTGTCAAAGACAGGTATTTGCACCCACTTCCGGGAGTCCTCACTGCGGAGTTTCTGCGGCTAGTACGTCACTTCCCGCCCCCGCCCCTTGTGTTCTGGGGAACACTCGGCTCCCAGAACACAGCAGGAACCAGTGAGGACAGCGCTGCGTGACTCGCGCATGCGCCGTAGGGAACCTGGCAATGCTTCACTTCCGGATTCCCTCATCAAGGATTGCGGTGGGGGCAGCAGGGTGACGAGCGATGGCTCATCCTCTGCTGCCGACGGCGCTGGACTCCAGGACAGGTAAGTGTCCTAATATTAAAAGTCAGCAGCTGCAGTATTTGTAGCTGCTGGCTTTTAATGATTTTTTTTCGGCGCAGATCCGCTTTAAGATACTTTTGAATTATAAATAATTTCTGCCCTCCAGGTCGTTTACCAAACATACACTTAAAGGAGTAGTAAAGGAAAACACTTGTTTGCTGAAATGACTGTTTACAGGGTATAGAGACATAATAGTTAACTGATTCCTTTTAAAATTGATTAAAAATAGATAAACATCAATCATATAATGTGCCTGCAGTTTAGTTTCGTTTTTAGACTAGTTTCAGTTTGTTCTGTGTGTACAGAGACACACAGAACAAAAAAAAAAAAAAAAAACACAGGTCAGTGTTTGTTTTTAAAATGCATCTGATGGTTCTGAGGAGTTTTAGACACAAAGGCCCAGATTCAGGTACATCTGCGCATTATTGGACCGGCGTAGCGCACCGCCTTTACGTTAGACTTGCGCAATTTTGCCGCGTAATCACCCTATTCTCGTAGCTTTTGCGCAGGAAATTGCGCATACGTAATGTTTTTTCAGAGGCGTAAGGAGGAGTAATACAAATTGGGAAGGACGTGGGCGTGTTACATTGAAATGAGCCGTGACCCCATGCAAATGAAGGGCCGGCCGGCTCGCGCATGCGCGCTTGAAGGAGACCATGTCAGCTCCGCTGTGCGCATGCTCACAACTCGGGAGCGGCGCAATCAGTGAAATTGGAAATGGACTAGGGCAACGTTGTGAACTACGCAGACAGCATAAATAGACACACACAAACGCACTTCCTTTGCAAAAGTACATCCCTTTGTCCCTTCCCATTTAACCAAGTGCTTTTGTCCTGTTGTTCGTTGCGGTGTGTTTTGTAGTTGTCAGATTAGTGTTCTGTGTGATCAAGTGTTTGTTAGTAGATTTTTGAAAGTGGTTTTTGATAAGTGTTGGAGAGACTGTTTGTTTGATTGATATATTTGTGTTTGTTTCTTTTCCTGCTGTATTTTTGTTTTGTTTTTTGGTGACTGTTTCTTGCTCAGTAGTTTTCTCTGTGTGTGTGTGTGTTTTTTTTTGATTGGTTGTGCTTGTTTGTGTGCGTGAATTTTGTTGACTGGGACTGATTGAGAGAAAACGCAAGCTGAATTTTACAGTTGTGGAAAAACAGATTCTTGCCCGGGCCATTAGCGAGTATGGGCGTTACCTCCACGGCCCACAGAGTGCCAACACCACCCCGGCCAGGAGGAGGGAGATTTTGGATAGGATCACTGACCAGGTGAATTCAGCGGGGCAGGGGGAGACACGGACCAGGTCTGGGATTGACAAAAAAAACAATGACCTCCGGCGTCTGGTCAAAAAGAAGCTGGCCAGAATGCATGCCCATGCCAGGGGCACAGGAGGGGGCCCAATATGCCGTATGAGCCTGACAGCGGAGGAGCGTGCGGTGGCCCTGACCTTTTATCGGCATGAAGTTGCGGGCCTGCCCGGCTTTGACTCAAGTCCGGAGCCCGTGGTGCCAGGTAAGTTTTATTTTTTTTTAATATGAGGTGTGTAGCATGTGTGGGGGAGGGGGTGAAAGGGAATATGTGGCAAGTGTGTGGATCCTCCAACCTGTGAATGTTTTGTGTCATCCACAGATGTGCAGGAGGGTGCAGGGCCATCTGGCCTGACCGCACCAACCCCAGGACAGCAGCCTAATGAGGCCCCCCCAACAAGGCCGGAGTCCACGGAGGAGGTTCAAGAGTAGCAGGAGAATCATGAGGAGGAGGAGAATCATGATGAGGAGGAGAATCATGAGGAGGAGGAGTCCATGTCAGGCACTGGACGTTTGGGTTTTGAGGACTCTTCCCCTCTGCCTGGCAGCAGGCAGGCCTCCCTAAGGGGGAGCCCCCCCCTCCTCCCCCAACATGGCTCCCCTCACAAGGGCCTCCCCTTCTCCCCGGCCACAAGCATCAGCTGGAGGCAGGATGTCATCCCAGACCACCAGGGGGTTGGCCGATCTCCTGCCCGCCACCCTGAGAAGGGACCAGTTCCTCCAGACCCGCCATCTGGGACAGGTCAGCCAGACATTGGTGCGGATGGAGGAGAGCCTGTCCTCCATCAAGGAAACGCTGGGGAACCTTGACTCCCACTCCCGGGCTTTCACAACCTGCCTAAACGAACTGCAGACGACATCAGCAGGCGTTGGGCAGGATGTGAGGGCCCTTACCCTGGCTATCCAGGCCAACACGGCAACACTTGGTGCTGCCCTGGACAGAATAGCCGTGGCCTTGGAGGGCAGGCCGCCAGGTGGGCAGAGATCAGGGGCTGCTCCTCCTTCCCCGGTTTTACCCCTCCTCCATGAGTCTCCCCTGAGAAGCCGGGGCCGTGGCCGGGGGCGCCCCAGGCGTGGCTCACGCAGAGGGCACTAACTTGTTTTTCCCCAATTTTTTTTTTTTAAATAGATTTTTTTTTTTTTTGTTGCTGGAAATTTTTTGCTTTGGCAGGTCATTTTTTTTGGTTATTTTTTTTTTGTGTTGTGAATGCTGTGTGAATGTGGGGGTGACATTCCTGCCGGAAAAGGGGTGTCACCCTCTTTTTTGGTGGAGAAGGGTTCCCCAGGATCAGGGAGAAGTGATCCCCAGGTCCGTGTGAATGGTGTATGAATGTACAGTGACATAATTGGAGCCTTGGCGTGGCGTTGCTGCTCACAAGTCCAGCATGGTGGACTGGTCCCAATCCAATTTGATGAGGATGTGATGTGTATGTGCTAGGGACCACAGTGGTGTGCATGCATGCATTCTCATTGTGCCATGATTAATGTGTGTGTTTAACGTGCAAAGATGCATAATGTGAGCTGGCATGAGATGGGGTCATGAGATGGGGTACCAGTGCATATGCAGAGTCACCTTGAAGGGAAAAGACAGGAGGATGTTAGTCATGTATGTGCCACTTGTGAGGTGTGCATCACGGGAGGGGATAGTCATGCCTGACTCCCATGTCACTCACCAACCAGCCAGCTGTCCCCATACATGTTCTGTTCGAAATCTGTGGGGATGGGGCTGCTGGTGTCCTCCTGCAAGGTTGTGGTCATTCCAGGATGACATGAGGGGTGAATCTGAAGATGCGAGACACCTCAGAATCACTCATGCCAAAGATGTCTATGCGTGTGTGATATATCAAGTGAAGAGTGAGGGGCTTGTATCAGATAATAATATTGTATTAGATTAGATTAAATTGTAAATTTTATATAAGCAAATGAAAAATAAAAATAAAACATCTCCGTGCCCTCCTTAGTGCCCTCCTCAGTGCCGTCCTCAGTGCCCTCATCCTTCTTTGTTCATCTAAATTCAGTAGTATAGCTATGCGCGACGATGCCCCTGGCATGTTGGCATACAGATTGTTGTGCAACACGTGTGACTGCTGAACTCCTCACTAACAGTGTTGCTTTATCTGACAAGTAGACTTTTTTTCTCTTTTTAGACCAGCTTTTATATGCTCTAATTTTAGACAGGACATTTTGCTGTTGCGCACACTGCGTCGCCTGCGCTGCCCCAACGTTGTTTTGTGGATCCCCGTAAGTCCCTCATTAGCATATTTGACTAGCAAATCAATGGTGTGTCTAGCGCACTTTTGCGCGGAAGGATGCGCCAGTCTAACGAAATTACGCGGGACAAAAAAAAATTGATTTTTTGCATATCTCGTTCTGGGGATGCCGCGCAACGAAACGCACGCGCACATTTAGACTTACGCACGCGCATCTCCTGTTGCGCAGGCGTAATCGCTCTGTGAATCTAGGCGTAATCGCTCTGTGAATCTGGGCGAATGTTTCCAAATATAATATTCCTCAATTTCTCTAGTGGTTATATCAGCAACCATTTAGTGAGTGGTGTGGAGTTTGTAGGGCTAAAGACAGTGCTACAATAATGAGGAGATAATAAAGTATGCTGAAATTGTCTCAAAAGATTCCGATGAGTGAAAGTTCCACTTTAAGGTGGAGCTCCGCTTGAACACAGTTACACATTATGTTCAGGAATGAAGAGCTTTGAGAACTAGGCTAGTTTTTTTCCTACTGTTTTCAAACAAAGTTTAAAAAAGGTGAATTGGAAGATGGATCCATATATAAACAGTATGGAAAAGACAGCGTGGACCGAAATATTATACGAAAGGTAGCTAATGTAGCGCTCACCCCAAAGGAGCCGCTGGTTGTTGTTGGATCGGCGTATTAAGTTACCTTGTAGTGTGTCTAGGGGTAGTAGCAGTGAGTAGTAGCAGTTAGCGAATGTCCAGTTACCAGTTAGATTTTCCAAATGCTTTATTCCAGGGCCTAACAGGGCCAACATCAACGGAAGATGGGATAGCAAAGGTTGATGAAGTCTGGCAGCCTAGGTGTCACTTATAGAATGCTGAGAGGAACAGGCCCCTGGACAGGCCTGGCTCGGGCCTCTGCCACAGGCCTAGTACTTCAGAGAACAGATTGGATTTTGAGCGAATCCTCCCAGTAATGCAATGAAAGGGGTCACTGATTGACAGCTGACACATACCTGTCAAATCCCAGTGACCAGATCCCCAATGGTTCATTCAAGCCCTTTTGGATAACCTGCCTCCGGGTTCTCCTCAAGCCTATCCCCCACCGAACGGCACACAGCCTGGGATCTTCTCAGTAAGGTTGGGGACCCAGTAAGTCACTGGGGCCCCTCTCAACATCTGGATGGACCTTCATGGAGCAGGCAGCCCCAGCTAGGTGGGCCATGCGGGCGGGGTCCATGGATGCACGCACCCTAAAGGTGGATGCCGCACCTGGAACGTGGACCCCACGAAGAAGAGAGCCCCGACAAATTGGCGCCTGTCACAGATATACCCCTCCCCAGAATGCCCAGTGAGAGAACAACCCCTCCAATTAGCTGCTGGGGAAAAGCGGCTCCGCCAGAACCCCTCTAGCGCCAACTGTCGCACAGGTTGAAATAGCACCCCTGGGACGCAGACTGGCCCACAGGACAGTTCCGGAACGACAGCAACCTGTAATTTCAACAAATCATGAATGAGAGCAAAATAACTCTCCCATTCACCCACCAACTTTAGCGTAGTGCCCATACTGAAAGTAAGGGGGCACTACACTAATGATTGTAAACCACCAGCACTTATTTATACATGATATTGTGGCTTAGAGTGGGGCTTAAACATTCATTATAATACAGTATAAATTGAATTTAAAGATTTCTGTTAGTTTCCTACTGCCAGGGTCAATATGACTACACAATCATAATTGTATAATTTGTGACAGACAGAATGTTTATACTGCAGTGACAGATGTTAAAAAATTAAGATGTAAGTGTGTGTGAAAAGTTAGAAAAATAAATAAAGTAAATATATGTAATAAAGATTGTTTTTTTTTTTTTTTTTTTTTACTTTATCACATTAAAGAATAATGTATTTGGGAGAGAATTATGCCCTGCACACACAATCGGGCTTTTGCCCGACCAAACTCACATCGGAATTCCAAAGGAATTCCATCTGAGTAAAAGAGAACATGTTCTCTATGTAAACTCTGACGGAATTCCTTGGAATATCCAATGGAAAAACCCCGATGGGCATACACTGTCGGAATTTCAGACAGATTTTTCGATCGGAAATTCCGATTGTGTGTACTAGGCATAAGAGAGATAAATAAGTACAGAAGAGTTGAAGATACTGATGTGTTATTTATTCACGTATCTTTACATAAAGTGTTGCTTCAATTGCTTTTAAAGTTGCTGCGTAGGAAGAAACTGACTTTACGTCTTGTAAACTATTTTGGAGGAAGTTTAAATTGTTTCAAAGCTATTTTTTTTAAAGCTTCTATATAATTTTTTATTTAATGTGATTTAGGAAGTTTTTCACTGGGGAGACCTCCTATATTCCTCTATTAAAAGAGAACTTTTTTCCTTGTCGAGTTCCTCGACAGGTTTCTCGATGAAATGCATACACACGACCGTTTTCCTTGGCAAAAAAGCTCTGCCACCAAGTTTCTTGATGGATTCTGTCGAGGAAAATGGTCGTGTGTACGAGGCCTCAAAGAATGTTTTTTTCCTCGCTATGGGACTCTTTTTTTTTAATGTCTAGCTAAAAATTTCCATGGACACATCTTCAAGTTAACACCACACTGTCAATGTTGATTATACATATTTTTTATTGACCTTTTAGCAAATTAGTGCTGTTTTAACAACATTACATTATTTCTTTACTAAACAAAATCCCATACGTGATTTGTCTAACAAAACGGCTATCCTAAATTGTTCATACTTGCTTTTATCAGTCATATTGGGATTTATGGATAACTGATAGTGAGTGTCTGTGTAATTAAAAACAATTCTATGAAGTAATTCACTTTATCACTTTATTCCTCTTGTACCAAATTGTAATGTAACTGTAATGTCTGCCTTCATTTTGTTAAGCACTGCACAAACTGTTGGTGGTAAATAAATCATGTATAATAATAAATATTAATAATTCACAAGAATAATTTAGGTGTAAGTCTAACATGCCTCAAAGTAACTCTATTGGCTGACGGCTGTAAAATATTTTGTAAAAACACCCCCTGTGAAATAATCCTCCTAACCCTGACCTCAAGCAAGTGTCTAGTCTTAAATTTTCTCTTTGAAAACTATAGTGGCTGGAGTATCTCATGGATGAATTACACTTCTGAGTTCCCTACTGTGTGCTGTGGTTTCTTCTGGCCTCTATAGCACTACTGTGTCCTGCAGTGACACAGGGCTTGCAAATGGAATAAGCACACAGCAAGTGAAATTATTGTGAAGCTAGAAGAACATCTGATCTACACATTAGCTCTATATTAAAGGTCTTTGCCTCAGACAAGAAGATGTTTTGTTTTGTTTTGTTTTATGCTATGGACTTTTTTTTTTCCTTTGCTCCCTTGCTGAAAAAGCAGGACAACTCTGCTTGCACTGTTCCCGGGTGTGCTTGTCTTGTGTATGGTTTACGAGTTGCCCATGTCTTCCTTTACAGTTTGTGTTTCTAGTGAAATGAATTAAGTCTGAGTGTATGTAATGGGATGGTGGAAACCTCCTTTGTTCCTATTTTAGAGAAAAATATGTAGGCTACTATGACTTGCCTCTCCTCCTGAACCTAAGGCAAGCCATAGATGAATCTATTGTTTTCCTTCCTCCAGGGGTGTTGATTAGGGGAATGTCTCCTGTAGTGCTATTTTGTTCTACCAGCAGGAGGACATGGGGAGTCTTCCAGGCCAGTAGAATACAATGAATACAATATAATAGAATACAATACTAGTGGCTATACCTGCTGGCAGTAATTGCATGCAGAAAAATCTGGATCAACTTGCATACAATCAGTCTTTTGATACATGGATTGAAATTCAGCCGGTTCCTGGTGAATCTGACAAAATTTACTCCATGAATGGCTGGCTTAATTGTTGGCTAGATGTTACAAAGTAAGGGCTCTTTCACACGAGCGGATCCGTATTGATCCGCTCCGTTAGCCCGTTTGCTCAGCGGGGATTTTACGGAGGAAAAGGGTGGTCAGAGCGGTCCCCGCACACTGTGTAGGGACCGCCCTGTCTTTTCTCCGCTCTCCCTATGGGGAATCCGATGAATACGAACCGTGTGTCCGGATTCATCCGATCCGCCAGACGGAAGAAAAATAGAATTTTCTTCCGTCCGAAAAACCGGATCTTGATGGAGGCGGATGTTTACGGACGTTAGCGGATACTCACCCGCTAATGTCCGCGATCCCTTAGGGAAGCATTGTGAGTCCGTAAAGGGACTTATGAAAAGCGGACCGTTCGTCCGCTCGTGTGAAAGGGCCCTTAGTCCTAGTTTGCTGACCTGGCTGACTGTATGCTGAGTGATTGTGTGATTATAACAATGACAACACCTACCACTTGGCAGTCAATTTATAGAAGACTGCCTTCAAGATCTATTTGCACAGAATTGAAGCAAGTAAGAATATTCAGTAATATGTACTAAAGTCCCGAATGTGTTGAAATGTCCTCTTTGTAAAAAAAATAACTAACCTCTATGGGATCCCTGCACAGTCTAGATCGTTGATCAATATATTTATAGGATGGCATATTTCACAGAATTGGAAATGGGACAACATTGTAAATAAAATAAAGAACAGGAGACAACCATGAGACACCCCTGGTCTTTCTAAATATATGAAAACAAAATTTGGATGGGGCTGCATTGATTACTAGAAAGCACTGCTTAATAGGTGCATGCTAGCATTGAGCTAAGGAAGAACAATGAATGCAGTCCAGGGTTGTTCTTTTTTTTCATGGCAGTTAAGTGATTTTCAGCTGTACTGTTTCATGACTGACATTATCACTGCTACCAGCAACATACTTGATGGTAGGTAATGTAAAACAAAATATAGCTGCATGTTGGAAAGACATATATAAGCTGCCCAATTGTTCTAAGTCTGGCAAGGATGTCTGGAAATATGTACTTGTATTGTGAAATAATTCTTTTTTTTTGCCAGCTTCCTATAAAGTAGTTGTTGAAACCTTAGGATATGAAATGTTCTTAAATTGATAGACAGATCTTGAGCCTTTTTTTAAATCACTTTTCTTGCTGATTTAAAAATAAATGCTGCTGCTCTTACTGCAATACTTATCTTGTTTCCCACAGAAATTCCACTCTGCTGGTGGTCATTGATTTTCCTGAAGTTGAATTGCAGCCAGGGCCATTTAGCCCACTTCCTGTTAGGTCAGGTCATTATGGACACCCCCTGGTGGTCAACCTGGGCCCACAGTACAGAACTGCAAAGAGTGCATGGATATCATAACATCAGTTCTGCCTTTCATGTCATTAAAGACAGCACATCTCTGATGTCAAAAGAAAAATATATCACATGGCCATGCAGAAGACCTCAGGAAAAAAAAGTTATATATAAAGAGATTTAAAAAAAAATATAGACCGTGTAGAAAACTTGAAATGTCTATAGTCCTCTTTGTGACAGCACTCTCTAAGATTACTATATAAAGTTAAAGGTGGTTCTGTTGGTGGCACTGCTTTTCTGGCTCCCATATAGAAGACATTCAACATTCAACATTATCCTGTTAAGAGACACTGAAGTACATTACTAGTGGTATGATATTTAAAATACCTCTTTAAATACTTTGTTATTACATGCCAGGTGACCAGTGATAGTCAGCCCTCAAGCATAGAGACAAAGCAGATCAAAAAGTATTTTTCAACTTATGTACTGACACTCAAAACAGTACTGACACTCAAAACAGCTTAGGCTGAACTATTTTTGAAGTGCAACGGTCATTGGTGTGGAGCAGATGGTTCTGGTAAGCATGTTAAAAAGGGGCTTTGGTTCACATATATTATTATTTGTATATAAATACTAAAGTGGGCCTGAACTCAAAAATTGTTTTTCAATGTTCTAGACAAAAAATGTACAGTTTGCCTAAAGTTTCTCTGTGTACTTCTTGGTATGTGAGTGTGCCTAGGCATTCATATCAAAACAACCTCAAAGCTTTATATCTGCTTTGTGAATTGAAGGTTCTGTTGCAGTAGACTAATTTTTGGATTTGGTAAAGTCGGTGGAGTTTACTATTCTCCCTACTGGAGGCTCTGACATTAGGAAGAAAAGCACTGCCTATATCAAGATGGCTACCACTACAACTGCAGTAGGACTGTGGAAATACTGGAGAACAGTCCTTTAGCCTCTATCTGCATTTTTATAGACACAGCTTTCTGAGTTCATTTTCTTTTTAACAGGCATTTTTGCAAATAATTCCTCAAGTGAATTGTCTAAAATGTCCCAATATTTAGTAAAATAAGCTATCTACATGTTTTTAAATAAAGTCCATTTGGGGTCTTCTTAGTTAACTGAAGGTAGTTTACAGCCTGTTTTTGCTATGTAAATAAACACTTTATTCACTATGAATACTTTCACCGTATTAGAGGAAGTTTTATTCAAATTATGTTTTATTTTGATAGCTTAGCTTGTGGATATAAGTTTTGTTAGCATTTGTTTTATATCCTTAATGTTCACTTGAGTTGATTCGATTTCATGCTAATATTTGTAAAAAGGGTTTCTGCTTGCAGACAGCAATTCTGATATATTGATAAGATTGTGACCACTGCAGTTAATCTACTGTGAATATCAGCTAAGCCATTAATAATGCAATTTTGTTAAAGAGGAGCTTGACAAAATACTGAAAACATGTTTATAGCCTAAAGACTGAAACTGTAAAGCCTCATAATTTCATTTTTGTTAATGTCAAAGCCAATAAAATCCTTCCACTAGTCATAATTTGTAGAGTATCACAGTAGTGTAATATGTTTTCCTAGTAGTGGATGTTGTACGATCACAGAAGCACTTTTGGTTATGTGATCTTATATTATTTATACAGTTATACTGCAGTAGACATCCCTACAGCCTGCACATTTAAAAGCAATTTTGCTTTTGCAGCGCCAATATTTCTATCAAGGTTTCCTTTAACCACTTGACCTCCCGAAGATTTACCCACATTCATGACCGAGACATCTTTTGTGATACGGCACTGTGTTATTTTAGCTGATAATTTTGTGGTTATGCAACTCTGTAACCAAATGAAATTTATGGAATTTTTTCCCCAACAAATAGATCTTTCTTTTGGTAATTTTTTAAACACCACAGAGTTTTTTGTACTTTTTGTGCTATAAAAAAATAAAATAAACAACAATTTTGCAAGAAATTTTTTTTTTTCTTTAAAACATATCCTGTACATTAAATAAATAAATATATATATATATATATATATATATATATATATATATATATATATATATATATATATATATATATATATATATATATATATATATATATTTCTTCATAAATTTAGTCCAATATGTATATTGATACATATTGTTGGTAAAAAAAAAAACTGCAATATTGCAGCAGACATTTTGACTCTAATTGACATTTTGACACTTTGTGGGAACTAGTGACACCAATACAGTGATCAGTGCTAAAATATATGCACTGTCACTGTACTAATGACAATAGCTGGGAACCAGTGTTTGTGTTTACTATGTGTGTATCTTTTACTAAGGACAATTATGGATTTTATTCCCTGCATCGCAGGGACACAAAATGCTTCCCTTTCCCCTGTCAGAACGGAGATCTGCCTTGTCTACGTAGCCAGCGTTCTATTCTTTCCTCTCCTCGCTGATCGGGAGGTGCTGGCAGTCATCTATTTGCTGGCCCCCAGCTGATCGGCTTGTGCTTTGTTAAGTCATAGCTCAGCGGCCGTGGCGTGTGCAATCCCTACCTACCTGGAAGCGCCGAATCACGGACCCAGTACGTGATCCAGCACTTCCAGGTAGGTAGGGAGTGCACACCCCACGGCCGCTGAGCTGTGACTTGACAAAGCACAAGCCGATCAGCTGGGGGCCAGCCAATAGATGTCTGCCACCACCTGCCGATCAAGCTGATCGGCTTGTGCTTTGTCAAGTCACAGCTCAGCAGCCAGTGGCGTGTGCACTCCCTACCTACCTGGAAGTGCCGGATCACTTACTGGGTCCGTGATCCGGCGCAGGAGAATCACTCTACTACCATATAACTATGTTACATGGTTACCACTGCAACATGTTTACCTAAATGATTTTGGTATTTTCCCATGTCTTCCCCTTCTGTTTAGCACTTATTAGTTTAGTCCTAGCCAGACCTTACCCATTTTTTTCATGGTTACTCAGTGTTAGTTATTCACAAAGACAGGGCTCAGGAAAGTCAATGGAGTTGATTTACTAAAGGCAAATAGACTGTACACTTTACAATTGCAGTTGCACTTTGCAAGTGCAGTTGCTCCAGAGCTTAGTAAATGAGGAGAAGCTCTACTGACTTCCATCATCCAATCGTATACAAGCAAAAAGACTGTTGTTTTTTTTTTTTTCCTTGCATTGTTTTTTGTTGCAAAATGAAGTGTCACCACATTTACTAAGCTCTGGAGCAATTGCACATGCACAATTGCACAGTCTATATGCATTTAGTAAATCCAACCCAATGTCTTCTTACACTTGAAAAGATATTCATTTAGCTAAAGTAAAATTGCTTTGGATTCAACTTCTGTGTCTTATTGAAGTGTTACGCTGCCTGTGGGTGGTGCCAAGTCAGCAGGTGACCATACTGTCCATACATACATGGTCTAGGGAGGCATGACAAAGTTCCATTTCAAACAAAACAATCCACAAAATATTCAACTATTTTAGGTGGACTGACAAATGCTTAATACTCTTTTTTTATAAATACTTGCTTTTGTTGGAATTTGGAATATGCTGTGATTGGTTGATTGATTGATTTCCCATATATCAGATATTCCGACAACAAAACCGTGGATTTTTTCCCGAATGTTGGCTAAAACTTGTGTTGCATGCACACGGTCACACAAATGTTGTGGGAAATTCCTAACATCAAGAACGCGGTCACGTACAACACTACGATGTCCAGAGAAAATTAATTCAATGATTCCAAACATGCGTCAAATTGATTCCAAGCATGCGTAGGATTTTTGTGTGTCGGAATTGCATACAGATGATCGGAATTTCCAACAAGAACTTTTGTTGTCGGAAAAATTGAGAACTAGCTCTCAAACATTTGTTGTCGGAAATTCCGACCGCGTGTACGCGGCATATGTTTGAGGCTCAAAAGCAGAGGTTTATTGTTATTACACCAGCCTGACATGTACTGTGAAATAGGCTGCTTAGGTTCTAAAATCTTGCATAAGGGGTACGTTGTATGCCCCATACCCAAAAGTTGTATTTTGGATTTCTTTTTTTCGTTCCAGAGTTTTGTATGTTATTTGTGACTATTTCACAGGATTGACAGCCAATTACATTATTTACTCTTTCATTTGCCCTTATCTTCTCAAACCACAGTCTGCTAGATAAGTTACAATACTAGTAATGTAGGAACAAGCTGTTCCTCTGACAGCTATATATATATGGTAAGGTAGTCAGTCAGCTGCATTTTTTACCACTGGATATAATGCCTAGCTGTAGAAAACCACAACACTGTTAGCTTCCAGTTCTCTGTAAAGGAATGTTTCCTATGAAATAAGCAAGTATTGCAGTACATTGGTGACAATTAAATTGTTTAGGACTAATTGGTTTTCAAGCATTATTGATTCTTTTTTTTTTTTTTAAAGTGTATTTTTGTGCGTGAACTCGAGAGAGAGGAGCCGGACTGCAGGAGTTGGGAGTAGGCAGACCCTCCCCCCGGAGGCGATCGCCATCCTTCTCCATGCCCCTGGTGGCAATGGCAGGTGTGAAGGGGGCCTCCCACTCACCCCGCCCTACCTGCTCCTCTTGGGAGCCCAACTGGGGCCCAACGGGACCCCAATGGGGCAGAGGGACTCCCCCTATGAGGGAGTGAGGGGGCCTAGCCCACCCAGCCAGCCCCGTAGGTCCTTCGCCTCTCTTTATTTTAAGAGACCGCATGGCCAAAGTGCAAACCAATTTTGTGTGCGTGCAAGTGTGGTGGTTTTTGTGGGGGGGGGGGGTGGGCGTACTAAGCACAGGCGTACCTTGCATAGCACACCCACCGGGAGCCGGGCTGAGACCACCAAACTCAATTCACATGTAGCCGAGACCGGGATCCGAACCCTTGGCTGCAGAGGTGAATGGCTTGTCAGCGCAGTGCCAATCACGTTGAGCCACCACAGCTCCCGCATTATTGATTCTGCATGCAATTGCAGGTTGTACTCTTAAAGGGTGGGCTTATAGAGCTAGGGTTATTGACACCAACTTTCACAAATAACATGTTTATTCACCAGCAATTGCATTTTTTATCATCTTCAAGTCACAAGAGTAAACATCAGATATCATTTTTGGATTAATTATGCATTTTATAATCTATCTGAACAGTTGATTTTGCCGTTTAACTGTACTACAGGCAAAACAATTTACGGAGACTGCTGTGAGCTGTCAGAAGCATAGAAAGATGGATTGATGAGTTAAGTGCTTTACATGTTCATAGATTCAAGTTAGATTGAGGTGTCATTGACATGTTGACATCATGCAGAGCTGCAATTACAAATGGAAACACACATTCATAGCATATCAATCTTTTTATCTGAAGAATGGAGTTTTCAATATGTATTTCTTGTAATGTGCATAGGAACTAAGTAAGAATGTGCCTACATAATTTCACCCACATCTAGTTTTGCTCCTTTATATAAAACTAGCAGCTTTTATGGAAGGAAGTATGCAGGGACAAGCTGGATTTTGATATACTGTTGTTTACACCCTCTGTCAGAAGTTAGCCAAAAACGGTGTTCTCCAGAATTTTTTTTTTTTTTTTTTGTCATGATTAAGTTATACATTTCCTGGATGTAAAGCATTAAACGTTGATTGCTCTCTATGAAAAGTTGTAATACTAGATCATGTTAACATGTACAATGTTATGGTATGTGTGTGTTATGGATGTGACAGAACAATGTAATGTATAGATCATCTTCCATTTTTTTATATTTATAAAAATCTAAATATATATTGGGTTTTCCATTGTACTCAGCAACCACAACATAATATGCTGTCTTTTCCATTAAGGTTTATGTACATTTACTACAAAAGCCTGATATTTAACCCAGAATGCATATTGATATTACCTCAGGGGCAGACTGACCATTCGAGCACTCCGGCACTGCTCGAGGGCCCCATGCCATTAGGGGGCCCCATCAGGGTTGCCAGCCTCAGTAAAACCAGGGACTGTATGTAAAAATCTGTGTTTTAAAAAAAATCCAAGATTATAGCTCCCCCGCCTCTCCAGTACATTTTCAATGTGTGTATGTGCATACTGTGTGTGTGTATACTGTGTGGCCCCATAATCTTCTATTGCACGGGGGCCCCATGAGTTGTCAGTGCGCCCCTGTATTACTTTTTCTACCACCCTTTAGAATGTAAGCTTTATGAGCAGGGCCCTCTTGTACCATCTTGAACTGTATTGTAATTGTGCTGTCTCCCCTCTACATTGTAAAGCACTGCATAAACTGTTGGCACTATATAAATGGTGTATAATAATATTGCTATGCCATCACCCGTATGATAATGTTATATCTTTGTTTACTACTTCCAATAAAAAAACTTTTTTTGGAAATGAATAAATAAACATGCTACCTTTTTGTACCTTTTATTTTGCTCTCATGTTGCCTGCGTTCTTCAAATAGGGACCTTTATGAAGCACGATAAGTGGTCTGTGGTACAATTAGACTAGGGGGGATCTGAGTGGTGAAGCCAAAGTTGAGTTGCAGCATAAGATAAAACTAGACTTTTTATGTGGTGTATGGACTGCAAGTAGCACTTGGAGAGAAGGTGCATGCAACAGCCAATGCTGGGAGTATGCTTTAGTGTGGGGTGGGCTTAGGATTGGCCTGCTGGTGCAGAACATGTTTGGAAGGAGGTGGGTCAACAAGGGCTGGAGAAATCTAGATCCAGGAGGACTGCCAGAATGTGCTTCAGGATGTTTAGTGTGACTTAAAGGATGCATGATTGACCATCTGCAGAGCAATTTTGCCAAAGCACTGCCGAGTTTTATATTAGCATAATCACTAGGACAAGCGTACAGGTAGTTTCATTAGAGAGTGCAAGAAGTGAAGTAAGAGCATACAGTAATGAAAAAGACAAGTCTGATTACTAGAACAATACAGCAGCAATTGCCAGCAGGCCTAGAAACTTTCCACAAATTATAGATTTGTTGCCCAATGCCATGGGATTAGGTGAATGTCATCTAATGTCTATTGTTACACTCAGAGAAGGCCATAGTCTGTCACTAATCCTTTGAACCTTATTTTATTGTACGGCAGTTCAGGGAAGCAAGATAATCTGAATTTGCCAGCTTTATTTAGCTGTTAATATGTGTTGCATCGTTCCATAAAGAGAGAAAACAACTGAAGAATGGGTGCAGAAATAAAGGGCAGTGAGAAATGTTTGCCAAACATAGTAAGAACAATACCGAAGCTGAGAATGAGGTTGATATACTAAAGGTATGAGAACGTCCACTCAATAAATTCAATTTAAGTCAATCTTTACACATTTCATTGTGTGAACATTCTCAAATATATTAGTAAATCAGTCTCAATGTAGAAGTGACAGCTTTCACACCAGGGCCTAAAATTCCTGCTTGTTGGTGTCAACTCTTTTTGGTGCTCCATTTCACAATTTCAATATGTCCAGTATTAAAAGGAGACACAACATTTTGCTTGTTAATTAAGTTGTAGTATGCAGTGTGATTCAGACCATGTCCTTTGTCGGGTGTAACGCTTGGAGAACATTCCAAGGCTATGTATCCAATGGGTCATATGACAGCTTTAACCCAAAAGTTTTTTATAATAAAATAAAATAAAAAAGATCAGATTGTAATTCAGCCTACTTGGAATCACAGACCTTAAGATATTTATTCAATATGCCTCTTTCTAAGGTAGAAAATTGTTTCATTATCTCTGTTCCCCAGGGAACACAATTTTAAAGAACGCATTTAGGCTGGGAAGCTTTATGTCCTTCTTATTATGTATTACCAATCCAAAAGGAGCACTGCAGGGGGTCAGATTTTGCAGTTCCAAAGGAATAAATAAAAAATGTAGCTTGCAAATTTTAATACATTTATCTTTCCTTTTGTAGGATGAATTATGGACATGTTTGAAACAGCTTGAAGGTGGTGGTATGTAATACACCCTAATATTTTTACTGTGTTGCTTTAACATATTATAAATGTCCTGATTATTTTGCAATGTAGCAAATATATTAAAAATACATGTGTTTGTATGTAGCCCTGGAAAGGATGTACACACCCCAAAATGTGTCAGCCTTACATTTACCTACAAATATTTTTTTCTATGAAGTAGCAAGTTATTGAAAGAATACATATCTGTACACAGTGAAGTAAGCAGTGGCAACTACTAAAAAAAATATGTTATATATATATATATATATATATATAATATGTACAATACTGTGCAAAAGTTTTAGGCGGTGTGAAAAAATTCTGTAAATTAGGAATGCTTTCGGAAATAGAAGTTAATAGTTTATTTATTTTTTTAGCAATAAACAAAGGTAGGTTGTTCCAAACATCTTGGAGAACTAACCGCAGATCTTCTGAGGATGTAGAATGGCCTAAAACCCTTTTTTCCTGGCCAGCCTCACGTCAGCACACCATGGGTTAATCCCCTCCTCTGGTCCACGAGTACCACCTTCTTCTTAGCTAATAAGTAGGGGGCCCCTCCTCCCCAGTCCTTGTTCCTTTTTTTTTTTTTGGTCGGACGACCAGACTCTGACAAAGGAGAAATTAAAAAAAAAAAAAAACCCTACCAAACCATCCCACCCAGCTTCAAGCCTCTCCTCGGGCTGGAAGGTCCAGAATAATAAAGGTATGTCCTTTTATGACACTGCATGAGCTGCGGACACTTTATAGCTGATGGAGATTACTTTTTTTTGGGCGAGGGGGCTGTGGTGTTGCTGCTGCCACTTGTTTTCTGTATTCGGCGTTTGCATCTTTATTTACTTCAGTGAAAAAGCTGAGCTCCGTAGAAGCGTGCTGGCTGCCCCCCCGTACTTTCTGGCGAGCGGCGATGACGTCATGGGGGGGCGGTGCTGTGGGAGTAACTGGGCGTACCCTGTTCAGACTAGAAAAACGTTGGCATGGCAGAGAGCTCAGTGTGCTTTGACACTAGCTCTGAACAGGACGCTGTTGGTAAGTATCCTGAAGGGGGAGGTGGAAAGAGCCACAGTTTAAAAGAGTGCAATACCAAGAGCTAAAAAAGTTTTTTTTGGTTGTCTTTTTAGGAGCAGAAGCCCTAAGACAAGACATGTACGGAGAAAAAAGTCCCGCCACCGTTCCAAATCTCCGCAAGCGTCTGGATCCTGGGCAACGCATAAGTCCCAATCCAGCCCAGTTTGCAAATCTAGCCAGCCCGAGACCGTAGCAGAACTAAGACACCGCCCAGACGACGGTCTTTGTTGGGCATGTTCGGCGCCATCCAAACCCGGCAAACTTTTATGCACCGGCTGCATTAAAGACGTCGCTACAGACAGGGAGGCAAAGGCATGAAGGATTAGAAGTTACATTCAAGACACAGTTGCAGAGGGTATACAATCAGCCTCAGCTGACAAAACCCCAAAATCTAAAACCAAAGTCAGAGGCACAGACCAACAAATGCGAGCCGAATCCCCAGGCCTGGAGAGGCTGTCACGAGACTCATCAGACTCTGAAGAGCCTTCTGAATTCTTATTTGACTTTCAATACATAGAATCATTTGTCACGGCTGTAAAATAAGCCATAGACTGGGATTAAGATATTCAGCCGCCCGAAAAAATTAAGAGATTTTTTCCTAGTCGGAAGAGACAAGGGGTGACTTTTTCCCTCTTGCCAGAAGTTCGAGAGTGGTTTGAGGAAGAATTGGAGAGACCTGAAAAGAGGGCAAACGTGCAGAATCGTTTTTCAATATTATACCCTTTTAAACCCCTAGAAGCTGCTCTCTGGGACTCCCCGCTGGTCATAGATGCAGCCTTACAGTGCCTGGACAGACAGGTTGCTTTGCCGTTACATACACAGTCTCCAGAGTGCTGAAGGTCTGGACCACAAAAGTACAAACAGCCCTAAAAGTGGGTGTGGAGACAGAAACAGTCATACAAACAATGGAGGAATTCGATCTCGCCACCGATTTCATAGCAGAGGCTTCTATGGATCTGGTAAAGCTACTCGCAAAGATCATGGCATTTGCAGTGACAGCTAAAAGGGCCCTTTGGTTACGTCATTGGGTAGCAGACAGTACTTCTAAACCCTAGAAGAAGCTATTGGTCGAGCTACAGTGGGAAAATCGGGTCTAATGCCACAAAGACCCAAGAGGAGGCAGCAGACTACCCGGTGAGCCCAACCAGACTACAAGAGGGCGTATGACGCCAGGTCATATAGACCAGGACGGTAGTATACAATATCTTACTGGAGGAACTCACAGAGTTCTTTTTTGTGGAATGTAAAGTCTAGAGCTGCACAGACCAAGAAGAAACCCGAAAAGTCTTTTTGACGGGTTAACCGCCCATCCTCCCCAGGTGGGCTCCAGGTTAATGTTCTTTTGGAGGGTATGGACGGAAGTAGTCAAGGACCAATGGGTCCACAAGACACTAAAATACGGTTACAAAATATCCTTTCATAAGAAACCTCCCAATACAGTGGTCCGCACAGATTGGCCGACAGATCAGAAAAAACTGAACTGTTTACAAGAATATTTAACCGATTACAGCAAAAGAATGCAATTTCGCCAGTACCCTTAAATCAACGGGGAAAGGGGGTATACTCTCCAATCTTTTTGGTTCCCAAAGCGTCAGGGGATCTCAGACCAGTTCTGGACCTGAGAATTCTAAATCGCTATATAATTCCCAGGACGTTCAAGATGCAATCCATATTTACGATCATCTCAGTGTTGCAACCAGGAGACTGGCTGTTATCAGTCGATTTAGCAGACGCATATCTGCATGTCCCAATCAGCGAGAACCACCAAAAAATACCTAAGATTCATGGTAGGGGAAGATCATTTCCAGTTCAGATGTCTACCTTTTGGGATCAGCACAGCTCCTCGAGTATTTTCCCAAAAACCTTGCTAGCCGTCATCGCCGTAATCCGTCTGAAGGGCATAAAGATCTTTCACTACATAGATGACATCCTGGTAGTAGCCCGTGCGAGCAGAGAGCTAGCATCTCAACGTGAGGTAGTGCTAGAAACCCTATCAAAATTTGGCTGGATCATCAACAGGCAGAAGAGCCAGTTAATTCCCTCCCAGGAGATGGAATATCTGGGACTGATCTTCAATACAGGCAGAGGACTTGTCCTGCTACCCGAACGCAAGAAGGCAGAATTGGTAGCCTGCATAGGCAGTGTGATGAAGTCACCGTCGCTGTCAGCAAGGGATTGTATGACTGCTGGGGATGTTTACCGCAGAGATCCCAGCCATTCCCTGGGCAAGGTTCCAGGCGACTTTTCTGAGCCAGTGGGATGGCACGTCTCTTCACCAGAAAATTCTCATACCGAGCCGAATTTGCCAGAACTTAGCATTGTGAACGACACCAGAAAATCTGTCACGGGGCATGCCCCTCAGCCCCGGGACTGGGTTCTGATAACCTTGGATGTCAGTCTCCGGGGCTGGGCACTCACTGCCTCGGCAGGCGGGTACAAGGCGTATGGAACAAGTTGGAATCCAGACACTCCAACCTCTTGGAACTGCAAGCAGCGTATCTGGCCCTGCGGGCCTTCGAGAAGCTAGTGCAAGGAGCCCGAGTCAAACTGATGTTAGACAACAAAACGGTGGTGGTGTATATAGCCAAACAGGGCGGAACCAAGAGTTTGTCACTATTGAAAATGGCGACCAAGATATTTGGCCGAAGCACATCTGGAGGCCCTAACAGCAGCCTACATTCCGGGCAGCCAAAATTCCATTTCTGAACATCTGAGTCGGGAATTCCCCAACAAAAATGAATGGGCCCTGAACAAGAAGGTCCTGGAAACAATCTTTTCCGAATGGGGGACACCCTCAGTGGATCTAATGGCGACCCTAGACAATGCGAAGACACCCCAATTTGTGTCAAGGTTCTGCTGCAACAAAGCCATAGCCCAAGATGCCTTCTCTATTCCATGGGATTTTCCCCAAGTCTACCTCTTTCCACCAGTACCGCTAGTGATGAAAACCCTGTTGAAGATTGCGATAGAGAAAGTCCATGCAATTGTAATTCTACCTTTTTGGCCACAGAGACCGTGGTTGCCTCTGCTCCTGCAGATGACGTTGGCTCCCCCAATACGTCTACCGATAAAGAGAGACCTCCTGTGGCAGTGCCAGTGGTTTCATCCCAACTCGGGCAGGTTGCAACTGACGGCCTGGTTGCTGAATCAACCAGGCTACAGGCACAAGGCATTTTAGAAGAAGTAATCTCAACATTATTGAAGTCTAGGAAGGCCACGACCAATGTTACCTACAACAGAATTTGGAAAAAATTCACGTCTTTTGCGCTACAACAAAATTTTTCTATGGTGGATCGAAATGTTGCACAAATTCTGGACTTTTTACAATCTGCGCTAAAGGTGGGCTTAGCCTATAATACATTAAGAGTACAAATATCAGCCTTAACGTGCTTCACAGGGCACAGGTGGGCAGATGAACCACTGATAAAACAATTTCTAAAAGCGGCCATAAAACTGAATCCTCCAAGAAGGTCTCTGTTCCTAGCCTGGGACTGGTACTAAAAGCTCTTCTCCTACATCCATTTGTGCCGGCAGAAACATGTCCGCTGTGGTTCTTTAACAGTTAAGCTGATTTCTCTCACCGCCATAACATCGGCAAGGAGAGTCTCCGAGCTAGCAGCCCTATCCTGTAAGGACCCGTATTGCATCGTCCTTCCAGATAGAGTAATCCTAAGACCTTCACCAACAGTAACGCCTAAGTTGGTTTCCAAGTTTCATCTAAACTGGGAGGCGGTTTTACCTAGCTTCACACAACCACTGAGGCAAGAAGAGCAGCTAGACCTCAGACCATTGGACATGGTCAATCTATTTTCAGTTTATCTACAGGTGCGCAAAACGGATTCCCTCTTCATCTTACCATCTGGTCCTAAAAGAGGACAAGCCACCTCAACAAGAATAATTTCTACCTGGATCACCAAAGTGATGAATGAATGAATGAATGAATGAAAAACTTATATAGCGCGGCACATGCGAACTGAATTGCCTCTGGGCGCTTGTTGTTTCTGTCTCTCTGGTCATCAAAAGAGCAGAGTTTTTATCTGTCTTCTGAAGGTCAGGTGGTTTTCCTCCAACCGAATGCTGGTTGGTAAAGCGTTCCATAGTCTGGGACCTGGGAAAGCAAACCTTCTTTCTCCTTTGGACTTGTATCTGGCTTTGGGTATCTTGACCAGATTTTGGTCGGTGGATCGCAGAATGCGATTGGGGTTGTGGACTTCTATCTTTTCGCATAGATATTGCGGAGCCTTCCCATGGATGCACTTATGTGTCAGACAGAGTGCTTTGAAAGCAATTCTGTCTTTTACTGGCAGCCAGTGAAGGGTTCTCAGAGAAGGTGAGATTGATTCCCATGTTTTTTTCACCAGTCTGGCGGCCGTATTTTGAACGGCTTGCAGACGAGTGATTTGGTACTTGGGGAGTCCAAGGTAAAGGGCATTTGCATAGTCCAGTCTGGAGTTTACAATTGTTCCTACCACGACTGCTACGTCTTCTTTGGGGATAAAAGGAATAAGTCTACGTAGTAGGCGCAGCAGATGGTGTGATCCGCTGACTACTGACCCTATTTGTGCGTCCATTGTCATGTTGGTGTCAAAGATGACTCCGAGACTTTTGACTTTGGAGCTAGGGGTGATGATCTGGCCCAGAATGGGGGGGGGGGGTGTCCAGGTTGTTGCAAGTTGACTCTTGCGACTTGCATGAAACAGAAGAAGTTCTGTTTTGGAGCTGTTGAGTTTAAGATAACGCTTTGTCATCCAGTTTTCTATCAAAGAGAGACAATTCTCTAAACTGAGATGATGATCCTTTTTGTTGCAGATGCGAAAGTACAGTTGCGTGTCGTCTGCATAGGAGTGGTAAAGCAGCTGTTGGCTACTGATGATTTCGAAGAGAGGGCGAAGATAGATGTTGAAGAGCACCGGTGACAGGGGTGATCATTGAGGGACTCCACATGACACCGTGCGTTTTTCTGAAGTAAAAGATCCTAATTTTACTGTTTGTGATCGGTTTTCCAAAAAGGAGGAGAACCATGATAGATCACTTTCTGCGACTTTGGCTACTTCAGCCAATCGAGTCAGTAGTAGTTTGTGGTCTACTGTATCGAAGGCTGCACTTAGGTCCAACAGAACCAGGAGACAAGATTCTCCTTCGTCTGCGGCCTCAAGTGCGTCGTCCCATATTTTCAGCAATGCTGTTTCCGTCCCGTGTCCGGGACGGAAACCGGATTGAAATGGATCAAGTAGATTATGGGTATCTAGATGCTGTTGCAGCTGTTGTACCACTGCTTTCTCCATTATCTTTGAGAGGACGTTTAGGCCTGTTATGGGACGGCGGTGAGTAGGGTCTTTGGGGTCTAGGGTGGGTTTCTTCAAGATGGGCTGGATAGTGCCCTCTTTCAGCAGGGAGGGCACTATGCCTTCCATGAATGACTGGTTTAAGCTGCATGATAGGTGGTGCCAGGATGTCGGCGCATTCCTTCAGCAGTTTAGTGGGGATAATATTATTAGGCGCTGTGCTGTTTCGCAAAGTGTCGATGATATTTTTTGTGGCATCCACGGAGATGGGTTCCAGATTGAACTTGGTTGATTGTAGATGGTTTCTATCGATGTTGCGAGGTTGATCAAGGGGGGTGTTGCAGGGGGTATTGTTTTGACGATGGAGGGAGGAATCCTCTCTCCTGGCTTTGGTCCAGAGGAAGGCAAAAAAAACCCTGGCCAGACTACGCCAATATGCTGGGGCAGGGAAAAAAATTCCTTCCTGATCCCTGAAAGGCGATCGGTCAAGACCCTGGATCAAATAATGTTATGGTTTGGGGGACTTGGGGTAGGAGATGTCTCTGATTGCTGGGGGGGATGTACTGAGATGGCCGCCGGCCTGACACAGAAACCCAGGCCGGGGGGCTATCTGTAGGGAGGATTGGCAGCAGAGGCGGCTGGGATTAATTTATTTGGAGGTGGATGGGGTCCTCCAGGGGTGAGGGGGGGTATACTAGGGAGATGTTGGGCCTGGGTATGGTGCGCCGCTAGGCCGCGGATGAAGCCGCGGTCTTTCCTAAGACGCGGCTGCCGCGGACCTATCAAGGTTGGCGCGGAGTGTCGAAAAAGACTGGACAATAGACAGCGTTACCGACGAAACTAGCAAGCTGAACAACCACACTTGCAAGGACACCTCTGTGTGCCAACATGCCAGGGGCAGTCGCGGTCCTAGCACTAGTACTGGGTCCCCCGGTACGGAGGAGGCGGGCACGTGAGAGGATATACCGCACGCGCATGAGCCTCTTTGGCATGGGGGATGAGGAGGTGTATCGCCTCTTCAGATTCAGCCCAGATGCAATACTTGAACTAACCACAACCCTGCAGGGTGACATCACCAGCAAGACACACCGCTCACAAGCAGTGCAGCCACTGGTGAAGGTACTGGCAACACTTCATTTCCTTGCCAGTGGATCATTCCAGCGTACAAGTGGAGTGGTGGCTGGGATGTCACAGTCCTCCATGAGCAGATGTGTGCACCAGGTTGTCCCTGCAATCCTCAGACGCATGTCTAACCAGTTCATCAGACCCACCACTGAGGAGCTGCGGCTGAAGGCAATGACAGATTTCTACAACATTGCCAGATTCCCACACACTGTGGGGGCCATTGATTGCACACATGTGGCACTCCAGCCCCCCAGTGCCACAGAGCACATATACCGCAATCGGAAGCATTGGCATTCCATCAACGTACAGGTGATAGCCGATGCCCAACGCCTCATATGGCATGTCCATGCCAAACACCCGGGTCCAGCCATGACAGCTTCATATACCGTCAGAGCCCCATCCCAGCAGAACTCGAGCAGAACATGTATGGGGACAGCTGGCTGGTTGGTGAGTGACATGGGTGGCATGCATGACTATCCCCTCCCATGATGCACATCACAAGGGGCAGATGCATGACTAACATCCTCCTGTCTTTTCCCTTACAGGTGACTCTGCATATGCACTGGGACCCCATCTCATGACTCCTTTCCGGAACCCCAAAACCAGAGGAGAGAGAAAATACAATGAAGCACACATCAAAACCCGTGCAGTGGTGGAGCAAACATTTGGGCTCCTGAAGTCCCGTTTCCGCTGCCTGGATAAGTCTGGGGGGACCCTATTGTATTCCCCTACCTTTGTGTGTCAGATCATCGGTGCATGTTGCATTCTGCACAACTTTGCTATGAGAAAAGGCCTGCAGATTGACATGCGTGATGACCTGACCCCCCAACCAGACAACCCCCCCCTGCCAGAGGAGAACCAGTCTGCTGATGGAAGAGCAGTCAGGGGGTCCTCGCCGTAGGCATCTTTGGACACTAAACCAAAACAATTATCACACAGACAATGCATGCATGCACACCACTGATGTCCCTAGATCACACACACCACATGCACATCGCATTGGATTAGCCCAAGTTCAGCATGTAGGACTTGGGAGCAGCAACGCCAGCGTCAAGGCCCCAATGATGTCGCTGTCCATTCATACACCTTTCACACGTCATTCATACAGCAGTGGGGTTAACTTCACCACCACGGCCGAGGGTGACACCCCTTACTGGCAGGAGTGCCACCCCCTCACATTCACACACCATTCACACTGCAACGTGTGCAGTATAAAAAAATAAAAATCTCATATCCTGAGCATAATCACAAATAAAATAACTCATAACCTGAGCATTAATAATAAAATAAAAATCTCATAACCTGAGCATTCACAAAAAAAAAAATATAAACTCATGTCCTGAGCATCAATCAAAAAAACAAAAAATAAATTATCTGGGATGCCGGGGGCTTCTTCTGGCGGCCCCTCTCTGGCTCCTCAGCTGCCTGGATGGAGTGGGTGGGGCAGGGGGGGCATCTGGAGGTGGCTGATCCCCGGGTGGGCCACTCCTGGCAGGTGTGGCCTGCCCTCCAAGGCCATGGCTATCCGGCCGAGGTAAGAGTTGGTCTAGGCCTGCATCTTGAGCTGCCGGGTGACCTGATAATGCTGGGCCCGCCGACTCAGCCTCCCCTGGTCCCGGATGGCAGCACTGTTTCTCTGGATGGCAGCAGTGTTTGCCTGGACAGCTGCAGTGAGGTCCCTTATGTCACCCTGCACCTCCCCCAGACTGGTCACCACTGCAGCGCAGTTACAGCTCACATCCTGCACTGCTGAAGAAATCTGGGCCACGGAGCACAGGCTGTCAGCCACTCTGTCCAGGTGCCCAACTATGTCCCCCATTTGCTGGGTCTGCCTGGCGTGATCCCTCGCCACCTGGTCCTGGACCAGATCAGACACCCCTGGTCTTATGGGTGGCCTTCCTGGGGCCAGTAGATGTTTGTCCCCGGGGGATGGAGTCGCCCTTGAGGGGCTTCCTATGATGGGGGAGGGGATCTGAGAGGGTCCGGCAGAAGAGGAGGATTCCTCCAACAATAAAATAAAGTCCTGCTTTGCCCCAACAGGCTCCTCCTCAACGACCTCTGCAGGTGTGGTGTGGGCACTCTCCTCCTCCACCTCAGTGTCTTCACCACCCAGGGGCACAGGCACTGGGTGCCGTTGGGGGGTTGGGGTGGACTGGCCGCCGACAGATGATGGCCCAGCTCCGTCATCTGTGGATGACACAAAGCAGACACATGTTGGTGGTCCCACACACTTGGCACATGTACCCTCCCCCCCCCCCACATGCAAAACACCAAATAGGGGATAAAAAACACTTACCTGTCCTGGAGCCTTCCTCCACAGAATCATAGCCTGGTACCCCCTCCAATTGCTCCCTCTCCAGGCAGCAGGCAACCACCTCCTCCTCTGTGGTCAGGCTGACCGGACATGGGGGTCCACCACCTGTGCCCCGCTCATGGCTCCGAATGGTGGCCACCTTGCCACGGACCTTGCGCCGCAGGTCATTGATTTTTTTTTGGATATCCCCAGCAGTCCGGGTGGAGTACCCCAAGACATTAACCCTGCCAGCAATGGTGTCCAGGATGGCCTGCTTCCTCTCCCTGCTGGTCTTCCTACTTTTCTTCCCATGCAGGAAATCATTGTAAGTCTCCATAGCAGAGATGACCACAGAGACCTCCTGGGCATTAAAATTGAGGTTCCTCCTCTCTTTGGGGGTAGCGGGAGCAGCCATAATAGAGCAAAAGTAAATTCCCTGGGGTGGGGGGAAACGGAAATACTTTTGCGCTGGAATGCCGCTTCCGCTGGCGCTTTTATACGCGCAACGGAACACATTGCGCTGGCGTTTCCCGTGAAGTGGTGCCTACGGAAGTTGTGAGCAATGCGCACAGGGGGCCGAGTGAAGCCTCACTTACTGCGCATGCTCCGTGGATGATGCGCTGAACGCAAGCCTCTGCGCTGGGCTCCGCCCATCATTTACATATGATCACACCCACTTCCACTTGCGTCGGGTTACGCCAGCGCATTATCGTTACTCTGGCGCAAGTTTACGCGCAACTGCTATGTGAATAACAGTACTTGCGCCGAAAGTGTCGGCGGAGTAACGTAAATGAGAAACGTTACTCCAAAGTAAAGAAGCGCCCATCTACCAGAATCTGGCCCATTGTCTCATGCTACAGCCAAATATTTTCAATTTTGACTCATCAGTCCAGAGCACCTGCTGCCATTTTCCTGCACCCCAGTTCCTATGTTTTTATCCATAGTTGAGTCACTGCTTCTATGGCCCTCAACATTGCCTGATTTTTGTGCTTCTTCAAAAGAGCTTGAGGAACATCTTGAAACCCCAGTCTTCTTTGAAATCTTTGTCTGGGAGAGACCTTGCTGATGCAGTATAACTACCTTGTGTCTGGTTACTGTGCTCAGTCTTGCCATGGTGTATGACCTGTGACATGAAACTGTCTTCTACAACCTCACCTTAGTAGCAGGGTGTGGCTGTTCCTCCTCTTCAACCTATAAATGAAACTGATGATCATATGCACCTGCTTGGTATAATTGGTTAATCATACATGGCTCTCATCCTACAAAATCCATGACTTTGTGCAAGTGTAAGAATTGAAGGCAAAGCGTAATCACTCCAAATATTGATTTAATTTGGATTTTTCTTCTGTTTGCTCACTCTGAATCTTTGATAGCATTCTTATTTTGCAACATATCTTCATACCTGCCTAAAACATTTGCACAGTACTGTATATAAAAATACAATCTGTATAAATATTGCCATATAGTATATATTCAATATATACCATATTACATCATATATGTATCCTTTGTAAGCAGTTACATATCTATCAGTGTGATATATGAGATTGCAAGCTTAGATAATGACTTCTATTTTTGCCTCATTGCAGCACACTGTGAGCGTGATTTATATAGTCTAGAAATCCTTGGACAATGCATTCATTATAAGCAGTCTAGGCTGTGCATTACTAATAACATCCCAGTTGCCAGCAGCAGTTACTATTATCATTGCCTCTGTTTGCTGAATATTTTTCTTACTTTGCATTTGGATAAAACATCATATGTTCTGATTATGATGCAATATTTAAGGAAATTTGTCTTTATTATCTACCCTTTTTTGTTAGTATAGAACATTAAAGCTCAGTCTTAATCCTAGGTGGGAGGTTGTCAATGAAGCTTGTTATCAAGAGTGGTTAATGTAATGGTTCTATCTAGGCAAATATAATGTATGAATATCAACAATACTGGCAACAAGTGTCAAAGCTGGGTTAGCTATCAATTTAATCATGTATCCAGCAAATGTGATTTTGTTTGTAGAGCTTGTTGAAAAAATATCTCTCCTTGTAGTGACATCTTTAGTGTTGGGTGGGATTTTGTATGTCAACTATACTCCACCTTCTCAATTACACAGGACGTTGTTGAGATCACGGAGCAGTGAAATGCTTCCTGATGTATTTTTAGCAACAGTCACCCAACTCCCATTGACTTCTATTTTCTCCAGATTAGCTCCCACTAGTACATATAGCTAATTTATTTTCATGTTGAATGTGCAAATAGAGTTTGTAAGGAATTTTTGAAGCATTTAAAAGTAAGATCTTTAACAGTTTCCTTCAATCTGGTGATGCCATAAATACATTTTACATCTACATCTGGATAAACTAATTTGTGTAGCTGCCCAGGCAAAAAGATTTTAATAAGGCAAAACAGAATTTCCGCTATGGGACTTCTACTGTTTTACTGCGCATTTGTTCCTTCTTTTATGACCAACTACTTAAGCTAACAAGACAGAGCTGTTGGGCCTTATGACTTGAATTTGTCTGTTTAGTTTTATTGTGCCCTAATGCACATCAATAGAATATTAATGAATATGTAACTTTCCTTTACAATGTTATATATATATATGTGTGTGTGTGTGTATATATATATATATATATATATATATATATATATATATATATATATATATATATATAGTTTTTGGTATAGTGGAGAAGGGTTAGGGTCAGCTTTTTTTACTGTCTACATCCCCAAAATTGGTATTTCTTATTTTCTTTCCTAATTACCAGGAGGTGCATTTAAAGACAGTTTTTTTTTTCTATTCCTGGGAGAGAGAATTATTCCTAAATTTGCTCATGATAACTATTGTCACTGGGACAAGAGGTTATGTGAACTTTCCACAGTGTGGGCACTGACAGCAGTAAAAGCCTGACAGTGGTATTAAGCTTAACCCCCCTGGCGGTATTCCCGAGTCTGACTCGGGGTTAGATTTCTGTGCTGCGATCGATAACCCAGAGTCAGACTCGGGCTCGCTTGCTGAATTCATAAGAGAAGTGAAAATGCGCAAGATAACACAATGCCTAGGGTATCAAAAATGCATATATATCTATGGGGACAGGGCAAAGTCAATGACTGGTAGTTTAGCATAAGCTAACAATAAGTCTGATTGATTGTATGTGGGTATATACATCCAGGGCTGCCATCAGAGGGGAACAGAGACCATGTTCCAATTCTAGAAAAAAAAGGCAAGGAGAGAGGCGGTGTAGTAGATTAAAAGCAATTTAATTAAAACATAAGTATCTCACTCACATTTGAGTAGTAACAGGTAAGCATGTAAATGTAGTTGTTTCCTTGGAGTGGTGAGCTGTCATCGGTTTGGGCTTTCTTCTGCAGTCTGTGGAAGCGCTGTGCAGGGAGGACACTGCCTCATCATAGGGCGATGGAAGTCGGCTGTGATGTGCGGTCCTCTACCTGGTGCTTAGATGGTAGGATGAAGAGCAGACGCAGGACGATGATGTCACCAAAATGCGACGCGTTTCCGAATTTCCAGCAGCGAATGGGCTGGCTGCTGCACTCCTTTTTCAAGCACAAGGAAAACCAGGGAGGGGGGGCTAGTTTTAATACATCGAAGGGGGAGAGGAGACTGAGCGGAGCACAGAAGGATGTGCGAGGAGGGAGCGTGTCGACAAGAGAGGGAATGGGGCAGGACATAGCAAGAGTATGCAGTATAACATACGGGGGCGTAAAAGGGGAGGTGTCACGTACCTGGTGGTGCGAGCCCGGCGTGCAGGGAGCGGCAGCCCTTGCTTCTCTGATCCCGGGACCCCTGATAGTGCAGACAGGAGGATCGGGACTACAGAGTCGCACAAGCGCCTGGTACTGGCGAGTGCTGGGCCCGTGAGCTGAGTCGGTAGTTTCTTGGAGTCAGATTACAGGCTGGTGCAGGTAGAAGATCCAAGCTCACTGTCGGGCAGATGGAAACAGAAGTGCAGCAGAAGCGGGGGAGGTGTCCTGTAGTACCGACTGGAACAAGTCTTTGCAGGTAAGCCCTCGAGCGGGATAAGGGTTCAGTAGAAGACAGCGTTGGCACAGGCGTGGTCAGGTTCAGTCCGGGTCGTTCAACAGGCGGGCAGCGGAGGTACAGCGGGTTAGCCAAAGGGGAAGTCAGACAAGCCGAAGTCAGGGCAGGCAGTAGACGGGTCAACAGGTACAAGCCGGGTGGTCAGGATCAGATTCAATCAGGTTCACAGATGCTGGTGTCTCACAGAAACGCTATAGACAGGACAGCAAGAAGCACAGGGATCAGGATTCTTTTAAAGCCAGATTTGGCGCCAAAACGGCGTCTCCACGTGCACGCGCGCCGCCGCCGCTAGTGCGCGCTCCCGTGCACGCTATGGTGCCGCGAATGCGAGCGCCGCTATCGCGAACGCGCGCGCCGTTATCGCGAATGCGCGCCGATGTGCCCACTAGTGAACCAGACTGTCCATGACATTGCCCCCCCCCAAGGGGCAGCCTTTCGGATGCCCAACTGGGCCAGCTTGAGTGGGTGGGCACTTTTAAAGGACTGGATCAGCTTTTTCGCATGTATATTACACTCTGGTTCCCACGAATTGTCTTCAGGCCCATAGCCTTTCCATTTCACTAGATACTGAACCTGGTTGCGCCTCTTTCTGCAGTCCAGGATGGACTCGACCTCGAACTCCTCCTCTCCGTCAACTAGCACTGGTTTGGGGGGACCAGTGTTCCGGTCAGGAAATGGGTCCGAAACGTCAGGTTTGAGGAGGGCTACATGGAAGACCGGGTGAATGCGGAATGTTTCGGGCAGTTCCAGTTCGTAGGCCACGTTATTAATTTTTCTTTTGACTTGGAAGGGACCTGTGAATCTGGGACCCAGTTTCTTGGATGGGCAAGCAAGCTTCAGGTTCGTGGTGGACAGCCACACTAGGTCTCCAGGTTCTAAATTAAGTTCTCCTCTCCTCTTTTTGTCAAACACTTCTTTGTTGTACTGTTGAGTCTTGATCATTGTCTCCTGTAAGATTTTATTGTTTGTATTGAAGAAATGTAATGTTTCCTGGGCGGCAGGTACCGAACACTCTGGGACGGAGTTGGACATGAACAGCGGGTGGAAGCCATAATTCGCATAAAACGGAGACTGTTTGGTGGCAGAATGGACAGAGTTATTGTAAGCAAATTTGGCCAACGGCAGCAGGGATACCCAGTCTTCTTGAGAGAAGGAGGAAAAACAACGCAGGTACTGCTCCAGAGTCTGGTTCGTTCTCTCAGTCTGGCCGTTGGACTGCGGGTGATAAGCCGACGAGAAGGACAGGCCGATCTTGAGGGATCCACAGAGAGCCCTCCAGAATCTGGAAGTAAACTGTACTCCACGATCAGACACAATATTTGCCGGGATGCCATGGAGCCTTACGATCTCTTTGATAAATACCTTGGCCGTTTCCGGGGCCGAGGGTGTGCCTTTCATAGGTAGAAAGTGTGCCATCTTTGTTAGTCTGTCCACTACCACAAAAATAGTGGTAAAGCACTCTGAAGGAGGGAGCTCCACGATGAAGTCCATGGAGATCATCCTCCATGGCTTCTCTGGTACTGGCAATGGTTTAAGCAACCCCCAGGCTCTTGAGTTGCCTCCTTTGTTCCGAATACAGGTAATGCAGGACTCCACATATTTCCTGCAATCATTTGAGAGTTGGGGCCACCAGAACATGCGTTGTAGGAGTTCGGATGTCTTGTGCACACCAAAATGACCTGCCAACTCATGATCGTGGCACAAATTCAAGACCTTGACCCGTAGACCTTCTGGCACGAAGATTCTGTCTTGGTGCCACAGTAGGCCGTCTTTGAATTGTAGGTCCGGATCGGGTAAGGAGGTGTTTCCGGACGAGGCTTGTCTGATTTGGGCTAGTAGGTCTTCTTGTAGTAACAGAAAATTTCCTGCTGACAGAATGGTATCCGGTGGGGCGTAGGTTTCCGAGTCCCCGTGCATGCGTGAGAGGGCATCAGGTTTGGTGTTTTTCGATCCTGGCCTGTACGTGATATGGAACGAAAATCTAGAGAAGAATAGTGCCCACCTGGCCTGGCGTGGCTTCAATCTCTTGGCGGCCTTCAGATACTCGAGATTCTTATGGTCGGTAAAGATCAAGATTGGGTGCACTGCGCCTTCCAAGAGGTATCGCCATTCTTCCAAGGCGGCCTTGATGGCTAATAGTTCTCGGTCCCCTACGTCGTAATTTCTTTCTGGGTCAGATAGCTTGCGAGAAAAAAAAGCAACAGGGTGTAAGAGAGCCTTAGGGCCCTGTCTTTGTGAAAGAACTGCCCCTACCGCTGTTTCGGAAGCGTCGACTTCTAAAATGTAAGGCAAACTTGCGTCGGGATGTCTGAGGACAGATGCGGAGGTGAACAGTCCTTTAAGGGTTTCAAAGGCCGATTGGGCTTCTGGTGACCAACGGAATCGGACAGTCTGTTTAGTGAGGTTGGTGATCGGGGAGATTATGGTAGAGAAGCCCTTGATAAACTTCCTATAAAAGTTGGCGAAACCAACGAAGCGCTGAATGCCCTTTTTGTCAGTGGGTGCTGGCCAGTCAAGGATTGCGGAAACCTTCTGGGGATCCATCTGAATGCCTTTTACTGAAATTATGAGTCCCAGAAATTGTATGCTTGACTGCTCGAATTCACACTTCTCCGGTTTAGCATAGAGACCGTGAACTCGAAGCCGTCTGAGCACCTTCTTGACGTGCTCCCGGTGTCTTTCCAAAGAAGAAGAGAAGATAAGGATGTCATCTAAGTAAACGATAACAAAAAGGTCTAGATAATCCCTGAAGATATCGTTTACAAAGTGCTGGAAAGTGGCCGGGGCGTTACAGAGACCAAAGGGCATGACCAGATATTCGAAGTGCCCGAAGCGTGTGCGAAAAGCGGTTTTCCACTCGTCTCCGTCTTTGATACGCACAAGGTTATAAGCTCCACGAAGATCTAGTTTGGTGAAAATTACTGCGGATCCTAGGCGTTGGAACAATTCAGGTACCAAGGGAAGCGGGTACCGATTTTTGATGGTCACTTTATTAAGTTCCCGATAGTCCACACATGGGCGGAGAGAGAGGTCTTTTTTTTGAACAAAGAAGATACCTGCTCCTGCAGGTGAAGTGGACGGGCGGATAAACCCCTTCCGGAGACTGTCGTCTAAATAAGTCTTTAGGGCTTCCAGTTCGAGCTCTGTTAGAGGGAAGATCCTGCCGAAAGGGACCTCTGCTCCCGGGAGGAGTTCGATGGGGCAATCATAGGCCCTGTGTGGCGGAAGGGTCTCAGCTCCCTTTTTGCTGAACACGTCTAGAAAGTCATGGTAAGGTTCTGGGACAACTCGACGGGCCTCTGCATCAGAATCCATGCAGAGCAGAGAGGGGGCTGATGGTGACACTTGCAGACAATGTTCCAGGCAATAAAGAGAGTTGCAGTGAATTGCCCCTGTAACCCAGTTGATTTGAGGGTTGTGGGCGCGAAGCCATGGCATGCCCAGAATGATGGGGAACAGCGGGGAATCAATCACATCTAGGCATAGCAGTTCGTGGTGGGTTCCGGCAATAGTTGTGGCCAGTGGCTGGGTTTCTTGGGTGACCGGTCCAGATTTCAAGATTGATCCGTCCGCTAAGTATACTGAAAGTCCCGAGGCTCTGGAGCGAAGAGGGATCTGGTGTCTGATGGCGAAATTCCGGTCCAAGAAACAGCTACATGCTCCTGAGTCAAGGATAGCGCTGGCCTGGATGTTCCCCTCTGGAAGCTGAAAGAGAACGGAAATAGCCAGGTGAGTAGGGTTGGGTGTTCCAATAGGTGCATAAGCAGTAGACATGGACAGGCACTTACGAATCTTTACAGGGCAAGTCCTCACATAGTGTCCAGAACCCCCGCAATACAGGCACAGATTGTTGAGCCGGCGTCGCTGGCGTTCTTCGGGTGTCAGAGTAGGGCGAAGAAGTCCTATTTGCATAGGTTCAGCAAGGTCATGAGGCTGCGGAGGCGTGGGAGCCAGCGGAGTTGGGCTTGGGTAGGGAGGTACCCGCGGCATCATCCAGGTGGGGCGAGACGGACCGGTGGCCCTTTCAGTCCTACGCTCTCTTAGGCGCCTGTCGATTTGGATAGTTAAGTTGATCAGGGCATCCAGAGTTCCAGGGACACCCACCCTAGCAAGTTCATCTTTCAACGGTTCCGAAAGTCCCAGGCGGAACTGGTAGCAAAGGGCCGCGTCATTCCAATTCGTATCCGAACTCCATCTACGGAATTCGGACACATAGTCCTCCGCTGGTCTGCGTCCCTGTTGGAGGGCATGTAAGGCTGCTTCTGCGGTGGCTGTTTGGTGAGGGTCCTCGTACAGTAGGGACATGGCCTGGAAAAAGGTGGTCAAGTTGTCAAGGGACACATCTTTCTGCTCCAACAGGCGGTGAGCCCAAGCTTGTGGTTCTCCAGACAGAAGGGAAATGACAAATCCCACTTTGGTGGCCTCCAGGGAGAAAGTCCGTGGCTGGAGCGCGAAATAAAGTTCACAGGCATTCTGGAACGCTCGATATTTGTTTCGTTCCCCAGTGAAACGTTCTGGCATGGGAACCTTAGGCTCAGGTGGCAGCATGATTACGGCAGGTGAAGTAGGAGTGCCTGTTGTGGCGGAGGTAGCAGCTGGAGCGGACAAGGCCTGGACTCGGGTCTCCAGTCGGGTGTAACCCTCTTGTAAGGTTCGGACGGCTTGGGTCAGACCGTCAAGGTGCCGGCATAGTTCCTGCATTGGATCCGCTCCCTGCGTGGGCTCGGTCATGGCTGTCCTGTACTGTCACGTACCTGGTGGTGCGAGCCCGGCGTGCAGGGAGCGGCAGCCCTTGCTTCTCTGATCCCGGGACCCCTGATAGTGCAGACAGGAGGATCGGGACTACAGAGTCGCACAAGCGCCTGGTACTGGCGAGTGCTGGGCCCGTGAGCTGAGTCGGTAGTTTCTTGGAGTCAGATTACTGGCTGGTGCAGGTAGAAGATCCAAGCTCACTGTCGGGCAGATGGAAACAGAAGTGCAGCAGAAGCGGGGGAGGTGTCCTGTAGTACCGACTGGAACAAGTCTTTGCAGGTAAGCCCTCGAGCGGGATAAGGGTTCAGTAGAAGACAGCGTTGGCACAGGCGTGGTCAGGTTCAGTCCGGGTCGTTCAACAGGCGGGCAGCGGAGGTACAGCGGGTTAGCCAAAGGGGAAGTCAGACAAGCCGAAGTCAGGGCAGGCAGTAGACGGGTCAACAGGTACAAGCCGGGTGGTCAGGATCAGATTCAATCAGGTTCACAGATGCTGGTGTCTCACAGAAACGCTATAGACAGGACAGCAAGAAGCACAGGGATCAGGATTCTTTTAAAGCCAGATTTGGCGCCAAAACGGCGTCTCCACGTGCACGCGCGCCGCCGCCGCTAGTGCGCGCTCCCGTGCACGCTATGGTGCCGCGAATGCGCGCGCCGCTATCGCGAACGCGCGCGCCGTTATCGCGAATGCGCGCCGATGTGCCCACTAGTGAACCAGACTGTCCATGACAGGAGGGAGCAAGAATTTTAAGAGTGGGACATGATAGGTTGGGCTGGACAGAAAGGGGAGGATAACATATGCAGTATAATATAGGGGGGGCGTGAAAGGGGAGGGAGCGAGGATTTTAAGAACGGGACATGATAGGTTGGGCTGGACGGAAGGAGGGGGACAGACAGGAGAGAGGAGAAGGAATAAGATAGACTGGTTGGATCGAACAGGTGTGGCAAGATAGAGGACAGAATCCATATGGAGGATTTTAAATTAAAATATATGATGATCGAGTATCTATCAAGATAAGGAGGATAACATATGCAGTATAACATATGCAGCATAACATACGGGGCGTGAAAGGGGAGGGAGCAAGAATTTTAAGAATTTTGACATGATAGTTTGGGCTGGACGGAAGGAGGGGGACAGACAGGAGAGAGGAGAAGGAATAAGACTGGTTGGATCGAGCAGGTGTGGCTAGGTAGAGGACAGAATCCATATGGAGGATTTTAAATTAAAATATATGGTGATTGAGTATCTATCAAGATAAGGAGGATAACCTATGCAGTATAACATATGCAGCATAACATACGGGGGGCGTGAAAGGGGAGGGAGCAAGAATTTTAAGAACGGGACATGATAGTTTGGGCTGGACAGAAGGAGGAGGATAACATATGCAGTATAACATACGGAGGGCGTGAAAGGGGAGGGAGCAAGAATTTTAAGAACGGGACATGATAGGTTGGGCTTTACAGAAGGAGGGGGACAGACAGGAGAGAGGAGAAGGAATAAGATGGACTGATTGGATCGAGCAGGTGTGGCGAGATAAAGGACAGAGTCCATACGGGGGATTTTTTATTAAAATATATGGTGATCAAGTATCTATCAAGATAAGTGAAGGATGGTTATGAAATTAATTAAAGTTTAAATTAAATGAACAAAGGGAATAAAGCCTAATTGGGGAAGAGGGGATATGGAAACAAATTAAAATATATAAGGGATATAGTTGTAGAAAACCATTTTAGGGGATAAGGCAATTTTAATTTTATTGATATATATATATATATATATATATATATATATATATATATATATATATATATATAATCGCATAGTAGATGAAGTGGGGAGGGCTTAGTTATACTATATTGAATGGCGCCGCAAGTTGGAAAGGTTGGCTGAAGTTAGTATGGGTTGCCCCCAGTATAGGCAATCTGGGGGAGGGGGATGTGGGATGCGCCACATGGGGTGCAGATCCAGGTATACATAGATGTATACATAAGAGTCCACAAAGCCTGGACCACATATGCAAATGTGGTATAGTAAGCGATCATTGCAGAGTGAGCTGTCCAGCGTCACAACGATAACAGACACTTATAAAAGGATTATTATGCATAATCAACACCAGATATGGAATATAACAATATATAAGAACCATAAGCAAAAATAGAAACAATAACAAAACCAATAATAACAGCAGCAATAGTGACAACAATAGCAGCAATGGTTATAGTGGTACTGTGGAACCACAGTCTTAAGTATAGATGCAGGGGTATGTATTCAAACCATTGGCGGGGTGAAGGAGGGGGGAAGAGAAGAGGGAAGGTATAGGGGTAAGGACAAAAAAAGGGGGGGAGAGAAGGGGGGAGGGGAAGAGAGGGGTGGGAGAGGGGGAGGGGGAGGGTTTTTTTTGGGGGGGGGGGGTTCCCAGGTGAAATATACTTACTCCCACCAACCCCTAGGCAGTAGAGGAACCTTTATGGTATAGGGCACCTGAAATTACAGATACTGGAGTTAGAAGCATGTTTATGAGGGAGAGGGGAAGGGAAGGGGGGGGTACTTTTGCATATACGGGTATACAGCATAGGAATGATCATTATAAGAAGACATATACATGTCTACAGCAATAAGATGACTATTGTTGTTCGGTGTGTTGTACAGTGTGTGTGTGGGTCTAATCATAATATCGTATGTGGCTATATGGGGACCATAGAATGGTGGCGATCTCTATGCTTTCATTGATGCCTCCAGGGGAGAGTGTATCTAAATAATAAATCCAGAAAGTTTCTCTGGCGCATCATTTTTTGAATCTTTCGGCTGGGTTTAGGGAATTACTGATTTGTTCTATGACCCATACTTGAAGTCCTTAGGGTCGATTTTTGATGTGTAGTGGTGAAGTGTTTGGGTACGCTGTGGGGGTCTGTGTCACCTTCTATGTTTCTTCTGTGCTCTCCAAATCGTTGTCTTAAAGGTCGAATGGTGCGGCCTACATAAAGAAGGCCGCACGGACAGGTTAGGCCGTATACGACGAATTCGGAAGAGCAGTTAAATTCCTTGAGAGGATAAGTTTTGCCTTTGGTTGAGAAGCTTTTCTGTCCATGTCGGACAAAGTGGCAGGTTTTGCACTGGCTTTTCCGGCATTGGTACATGCCAACGAGTGGTATTAGACAGGGCATGGTCAGTGGGTTGGAAATGGACTTTAGTTTGCTGGGAGCGATTTTTGTATTTTAGGTTTGGGGCTCTTCTATAGATAATCCTTGGCGGGCTGGAAGAATTGGTTTTAGATGTGGGTCTTGTAGCAGGATATTCCAATGTTTGGTGATGATTCCTTCCATTTTCCTTCCATTGTTTTTGGTGAAAAGTGGTGATGAACCTAGTTGAACATTTATCATATGGATTCTGTCCTCTATCTCGCCACACCTGCTCGATCCAACCAGTCTATCTTATTCCTTCTCCTCTCTCCTGTCTGTCCCCCTCCTTCTGTCCAGCCCAACCTATCATGTCCCGTTCTTAAAATCCTTGCTCCCTCCCCTTTCACGCCCCCCGTATATTATACTGCATATGTTATCCTCCCCTTTCTGTCCAGCCCAACCTATCATGTCCCGCTCTTAAAATTCTCGCTCCCTCCCCTTTCACGCCCCCCGTATGTTATACTGCATACTCTTGCTACGTCCTGCCCCATTCCTTCTCTTGTCGACACGCCCTCTCCTCGCACATCCCTCTGTGCTCCGCTCAGTCTTTGTGTGTTGGTATCCAACACGTACACAGTGGACTGGTTGTTCATTGGTGTGCCACTATTTGTTTATTTAGAGACTAATTTGGCTTTGATTGACTGCAGCCTTCCCTTGTCAGGGATAGGGGCTGCTTTTAGAGGTTTTTCTAATAAATTGACATGTATATATTATCTGAGTATGGCCCATTATTACCTATGTAGCTTCTTTTATCAACAGTGATCTATCTAGTTCTTGGAGACCTCCTGTTTGATAGCCCTCTCGTTTATTACTTGCCTTGTTCTTGGATCCAGAGATGCATCCGCGCTGTGTGAGCGAGCGGGTGCTCGCTCGATTCACACAGTGCCTCCATGTGCCGCCGAGCTCCGTTCCCTGCGATGTTACGACACACGGGGCAGAGAACGGCGCCACATTCAAAAATGTAAACAAACACATTACATACAGTATAGTGTAATCTTATAGATTACAGTACTGTATGTAAAAAATACACACCCCCTTTGTCCCTAGTGGTCTGCCCAGTGCCCTGCATGTACTTTTACATAATTAACACTGTTCTTTCTCCCTGCAAACTGTAGATTGTCCATAGCAACCAAAAGTGTCCCTTTATGTCAAAAATGGTTTTAGAGCAGCTAAAAAACAGCAATAATAAATTAGAATCACTTGCAGAATTGAGCGATAGGGATTTGTGGGGGAATTCGTCATTAACCACTTCGTTTCCCTGTCACGTCCAAAGACGTGAACCGCGCAAACTTGAGGCGCCGGGTTGACGTCTTTGGACGTGACAGCCTTTCCCCGCTCCCCGCGAGCGCGCATCGGCAAAAAACTGTGTTGGCCGTGTCCCTTGGACACAGCCAATCACAGATCGTGCTGAATGGCCAATCGCAGAGGCCATTCAGCACTCGATCCCGATGTCCAATGAGAGATGATCTCAATTGTAAACAAATGAGATCATCTCTCATCGCCGGCTTTCTCTCCTCACACACAGCGTGTGAGGAGAGAGAGTGAAAGCAGTAACAGTCAGTGAGTAAAAAAAAAAAAGTTAAAGTTTAAAAACAGCGCCAGTGTCTTTGCCAGTGCCACCTGCCAGTGCAAACAGCCTGTGCCACCTGCCAGTGCAAACAGCCTGTGCCACCTGTCCCTGCCATCAGTGCCACCTGCCCCCAGTGCCATCTGCCCCTGCCATCAGTGCCATCTGCCCCTGCCATCAGTGCCATCTGCCCCTGCCATCAGTGCCACCTGCCCCTGCCATCAGTGCCACCTGCCATCTGCCGTAAGTGCCATCTGCCATCAGTGCAATCTGCCATCAGTGTCACCTGCTAGTGCAATCTACCATCAGTGCCACCTGCCAGTGCAATCTACCATCAGTGCCACCTGCCTGTGCCACCTGCCTGTGCCACCTGCCATCAGTGCTATCTGCCCGTGCCACCTGCCCGTGCCACCTGCCCGTGCCATCTGTCATCAGTGCCATCTGCCCGTGCCATCTGCCCGTGCCATCTGCCAGTGTCATCAGTGCCATCTGCCATCCGTGCCATCTGCCCGTGCCAGCTGCCATTAGTGCTACCTGCAATTAGTGTAATTTGCCATCAGTGTCACCTGCCAATGCAATCTCCCATCAGTGCCACCTGCCAGTGCAATCTACCATCAGTGCCATCTGCCTGTGCCATCTGCCTGTGCCACCTGCCTGTGCCACCTGCCATCAGTGCTATCTGCCCGTACCACCTGCCCGTGCCATCTGCCATCTGTCATCAGTGCCATCTGTCATCAGTGCTATCTGTCATCAGTGCTATCTGCCCGTGCCAGCTGCCATTAGTGCTACCTGCCATTAGTGCCATCTGCCATCAGTCCGTGCCATTTGCCAACAATGGCTAAAAGATCCTTTTCACTCGAGGAGGCATATGAAATTATGGCGGCTGACGAGAGCAACGGGGAGCTCTGCGATTCGGATTCCCCTGAAAATTCCGACAACGAATCTGACGTCAACTATGAGCCGATAGTCAGCAGTGGAGAAGAGACATCCGAGGAGGAGGACGAGGAGGAAGAAGAGGAGGACGAGGAAGAAGAAGAAGAGGAGGAGGAGGGTCCACCCGCCAGAAGAAGGCGTATTGCTAAGGAGGCAGTGCTATCCACCAGCACCGCTGTGCCATCCACCAGTACCGCAATACCTCAGCAAGCAAGGTCACGTACCAGTGGGGTGTCACCTCAGTCCCAAAGGGTTAGGTCCCATGCCAGCCTTCCCTATTCCCTTCAGAACCCCCTGTGGCTTCCTTCTAATTCAGGAGAAGCCAACATTCCCCCCTTCACTGCCCAGCCAGGAGTCCAGGTGGACACAGAAAATTTTGCCCCGATTTAACTTTTTTAATTTAATTTTCACCGACAACATGCTTGCCTCAATTGTTACCCAGTGCAATCTTTATGCAGAACAATTTATTTCCAGTAACCCTACATCCTATTATGCCCGTCCCTTCGAGTGGAGAGCCCTAACAGTGGAAGAGTTTAAAAAAAATTTGGGCCTCATATTCTGTATGGGACTAAACCACAAAAACCAGCTACGTGCCTATTGGTCAAACCGCCCCATCTACCACATGCCCATCTTTTCCTCAAAAATGCCCAGGACCAGATATCAATTGATAATGAGATTCCTACACTACAACGACAATACCCAGTGCCCTCCCCGAAATGACCCAAGTTTTGATAAACTTTATAAAATTCGGCCACTACTTAATTATTTTTCCGAAATTTTCCCCCAGTTGTTTACCCCGGACCAACAAATATGTGTAGACGAATCCTTAGTAAAATTTTCTGGCAGGCTGGGCATAAAACAATTCATTCCCAGTAAAAGGGCCCGCTATGGGGTGAAGCTCTATAAATTATGTGACCGAGCCACAGGTTATACGTATGCCTTCAACGTATATGAAGGAAAGGACAGCCAGCTACACCCCCCTAATTGTCCAGACTACGTAGGAACCAGCAGGAAAATTGTTTGGCAACTCCTGAACCCACTCCTGGAGAAAGGATACCACTTATATGTGGACAATTTCTACACAAGTTTGCCCCTGTTCCGAAACCTTATCCAAAAAAAACCCCCAGCATGCGGCACCGTGCGATCGAACCGGAAGGGCTTTCCTCAAAGTCTTGTCGTCAAAAAATTAGAAAAAGGGGAGACGGCGAGTTTACGTACAGAGGAAGTTCTGGCTGTGAAATGGAGGGACAAAAGGGATGTGTACGTGCTTTCTACCATCCACAACAACACATTCGTTGAGACCAGAACAAGGAATGGGCTAATCCAGAAACCGAAATGCATTTATGACTACAATAAGTTCATGGGGGGTGTCGATTTGAACGACCAGATGCTGGAACCCTACCTTTCTACAAGAAGATCATACCAGTGGTATAAAAAAGTTTCAATTTATTTGTTCAATTTGGCCGCGTACAACACATATGTGATATATCGGAAATCCACTCCAAGACCCAAACCCTACCTTTTCTACCTGGAGGAAATCACCACTGCCCTTTTATATCCCAGCAACCCACCAGCATACATTCGATCCGATGTGGTTAGCTGACTCAACGAGCGCCACTTTCCAGATAAACTCCCTCCCAGACCAACAGGCCATAAATGCCAAAAAAGATGCAAGGTGTGCTCCAAAGCAGGAGTGAGAAGAGACACCATTTATTTTTGTCCTAAATGCCCTTCCCAACCAGCCCTCTGCGTGGTTGGTTGTTTCGCCCGTTACCATACCTCACTAAATTATTAGTCACTTTCTGCCATTTACCTTCACACCCCTTATACCTCTGCTTATGACCCCGGCTTGTTATTTGACCACGCTTATGCCTACCGATTCTGTTTATACCTCTGCCTGATTTGGAACTGACCCTGGACTGTTATTTGACCATGCTTATGCCTACCGATTCTGTTTATACCTCTGCCTGATCTGGAACTGACCCTGGACTGTTTGACCATTCTTTTTGCCTGCCTCTTGGACTGATCTTTTACCCTGCCAGTGGACTAGTGGGATTCATAGCACAGGGGTCTCACATATGTGAGGGGCTCCAGAATTTGTTTTTCTGGATGAAGAAAACAATTGTTTTTGTTTTCTCATTCTAGATTAGGGTCTGGTTGCCCGGAGGCTTCAAAGAGATTTGGGTGGGAGAAGCCTCCACCCCTGTCCCCATTCTGTCCTGAACGAGGCCCTACTTCTGCCTGTAGGACCTATGCCATCATGCCTCTGCCTGGTGCATTAACTGACCACCTGCACTAACCCTGACGGGACAGTATCCCTGCCTGGACAATTGTGTATGCCGTTGCTGACCAAGTCCCTGCCTGCTGCCTGGACCAGTGCTATCCTGCTGTGTAGAACTGCGCTACTATTACCACAGGTAATCTTTTGTTTACGCTTTGCTCAGCATAATGTATTTTGGGGTGTAACTCTTGGTATGTGCATGCTATGTGTCTCTGGAACACCGGACCGTGTTCCTTGCATGTTTGATCTCTGTATGTGGTCAGGCTGTGTAGAAGTCTCACACATGGGGTATCGTTTTACTCAGGAGGAGTAGCAGAATGTATTTTGGGGTGTCATTTTTGCTATCTAAATGCTATGTGTTGGAAATATCTTAGAAACGCACAACTTTGTGTAAAAAAAATGCGTTTTCATTTTTTTTCCACGTGTTCCAAAAACTTCTGGAAAACAATGAACCGTTCAAAAGACTCATTATGCCTCATAGATTATACGTTGGGGTGTTAGCTTTCCAAAATGGGGTCATTTTGTGGGTAATTTCATTATCCTGGTGTTCCAGGGCCTTCAAAAGTGTAATAGGTAGTCAACTAGTTAGATGTGCAATTTATGCTCCTAAAACCCCTGATGGCGCTTCCTGCATGTTGGGCCTCCGTATGTGGCCAGGCAGTGAAAAAGTCTCACACATGGGGTATCGTTTTACTCAGGAGGAGTAGCAGAATGTATTTTGGGGTGTCATTTTTGCTATCTAAATGCTATGTGTTGGAAATATCTTAGAGACGGACAACTTTGTGTAAAAAAAAATGCGTTTTCATTTTTTTTCCACGTGTTCCAAAAACTTCTGGAAAACAATGAACCGTTCAAAAGACTCATTATGCCTCATAGATTATACGTTGGGGTGTTAGCTTTCCAAAATGGGGTCATTTTGTGGGTAATTTCATTATCCTGGTGTTCCAGGGCCTTCAAAAGTGTAATAGGTAGTCAACTAGTTAGATGTGCAATTTATGCTCCTAAAACCCCTGATGGCGCTTCCTGCATGTTGGGCCTCCGTATGTGGCCAGGCAGTGAAAAAGTCTCACACATGGGGTATCGTTTTACTCAGGAGGAGTAGCAGAATGTATTTTGGGGTGTAATTTGTGGTATGCACATGCCATGTGAGAGAAATAAGCTATTACAATGACAATTTTGAGAACATTTTTAAATAAAAAATAAAAATCTTAATTTTGCAAAGTATTGTGGGAAAAAATTACAACTTCAAATACCTCACCATGCCTCTTAATAAATACCTTGGAATGTTTACTTTCCAAAATGGGGTTATTTGGGGGGAATTTGTACTTGCCTGGCTTGTTGGGGTCTCAAGAAATGAGATAGGCCTTCAGTACATCAGGTGTAATCAGATGTGATAATTTTTTATGATTTGCACTATAGCTTGTAGACTCTAAAATTTTCACACAGACCAAATAATTTCGAAACATTTTGGGTTATTTTTATCAAAGACATGTAGCAGTATAAATTGTGGCCAAAATTTATGAAGAAAAATTAATAATTTGCAAAATTTTATCACAGAAACGAAGAAAAAATCTTTTTTTTTCAAAATTTTCGGTCTTTTTTTATTAATAGCGCAAAAAATAAAAACCCAGAGATGATCAAATACCACCAAAAGAAAGCTCTATTTGTGGGAAGAAAAGGACAAAAAAATCATTTAGGTATAGTGTTGCATGACTGAGTAATTGTCATTCAAAGTGTGAGAGTGCTGAAAGCTGAAAATTGCTCTGGGCAGGAAGGGTGTTTAAGTGCCCAGTAAGCAAGTGGTTAAAAAAAATAATGACAGCGACAATTCTGCAACTGAGCAAATTTCAGTAATTTTGATTTGATTACATTATTGAATAATTTTTATTATATTATTATTTGTTATAATTATTTATAATTTATTATATTATAATTTATAATTTTGTTTTTAAAAAAATGTCATACCCGGGATGCCTATTAGACTCTTGTTTGGTCAGATTTAAGTGAGTTATTCCTAAGAATTACAAGCCTACAGTATAAAACGCCAAATTTCCATGCAAATAATGGTACCGCTTTCAGCACCTAAAATCTGAAAGAATCATACCACCAGGGAGGTTAAACAAAAGGGGTGAGGTCAACATATCTAAATAAAGTGGTGCAAGGGACACCTTTGATTGCTGTGTATTCAGTATGTCCTTGTAGGAGAAGCAGGAACTTTAATTACTGGTGAGACATTCATTTAAATGGGTGAGATTCTACTTGTTGGCTATCAATTTATTTGCAGTAAAACTATCCCCTATTTTGTAAACGCTATACATTTTGCGCAGACCAATCAATAAACGCTTATTGCAATTTTTTTTTTACCAAAAATAGGTAGAAGAATACGTATCGGCCTAAACTGAGGAAAAATTTTTTTATATGTTTTTGGGGGATATTTATTATAGCAAAAAGTAAAAAATATTGATTTTTTTTTTTTCAAAATTGTCGCTCTATTTATGTTTATAGCGCAAAAAATAAAAACTGTAGAGGTGATCAAATACCACCAAAAGAAAGCTCTATTTTTGTGGGAAAAAAAGGACGCCAATTTTGTTTGGAAGCCACGTTGCAGTTAAAGCGACGCAGTGCCGAATCGCAAAAACTGGCCAGGTCCTTTACCTGACTAAAGGTCCAGGTCTTAAGTGGTTAAAGTGCAGCAGTTCAATATATTTTACAGAGAATACAAGGAAAAACACCAGTTACATTGCATACACATTTTGCATCAAATAATCGGAAAGTGACAGTGACCAGTCTGCTGAGTAATAGAACTCCTGCAGTGTACATAGGTCAGTAGTATGTAGGGCAGTGTACAGAGGTCAGCAGTACTGTATATAGAGCAGTGTACAGAGGTCAGTAATATGTAGGGCAGTGTACAGAGGTCAGTGGGAGGTAGGGCAGTGTACAGGGGTCAGTAGGAGGTAGGGGTGGTGTAAAGGGGGCAGTTGGAGGTAGGGCGATGTACAGGGGTCAGTAGGATGTAGGGTAGTGTACAGGGGTCAGTAGTAGGTAGGACAGTGTAAAGGGGCCAATAGGATGCAGGCAGTGTACAGAAGTCAGTAGTATGCAAGACAGTGTAGAGAGGTCAGTAGAAAGTAGGGCAGCGTACAGGGGTCATCAGGGCAGAGGACAGGGGTCAGTAGGGAAAACTACAGGGTTGGTAGGACAAAGGGCAGGGAGTCAGCAGGGCAGTATACAGGGGTCAGCAGGGCAGTGGACTAGGATTAACCAGGGAAAATAACTAATGGTCAGCAGGAAAGAGGACCAGGCCTCAGCAGGGGATTGGAGAAGGGTCAACGGTGCATAGGGAATCAGTGATGCAGAGTATGGGGGACAGCAGGGCAAAGTAGGATGGGAGTACACAGTAGAGGAGGCCAGGAGGGCACAGTACAGAGGGAGGTCAGAAGAGTACAATACTGGGATCAGGAGGGAACAGTACAAGAGGGCAGCACAACACAATACTGGGGCCAGGAGAGCACAGTAGAGGGGGTTAGGAGGGCACAATACTGGGGTCAGGCGGGTAAAGTATGGGGGCAGGGGAGCACAGCACAGGGGTATAAGGGCACAGTACAGGGGCAGGAGGGCACAGAACAGAGATGGTAGGAATGTACAGTACCGGGGGAAGAGTGGCACAGTACAGGGGGCAGAGAGGCCACAAGGGGAGCAGGAGGCATATCCCTGTCAACAGGAGGGTACTATACAGGAGGGTAGGAGAGAACAGTACTGGGGGAGAAGGACACAGAACAGGGAGACATGCAGGAACAGTACAGGGGGGGAGGAGGCACAGTACAGGGAGGAAAGAGGACACAGTACAGTGGGGGCAGAAGGGAAAAGTACAGGGGTAAGGAGGGCACAGTATATAGGGCTGCAAAGCACAGTATGGGGGGCAGGAGGGTACAACAGAGGGGGTAGATTAAGTATAATACAGATATATAGCCAGATTCAGTAAGAGTTACGACGGCGTATCAGTAGATACGCCGTCGTAAGTCCGAATCCGCGCCGTCGTATCTTTAAGCGTATTCTCAAACTGAGATACGCTTAACTGTTGCTAAGATACGACCGGCGTAAGTCTCCTACGCCGTCGTATCTTAGATGCATATTTACGCTGGCCGCTAGGGGATTTATGCCTAAAATATGTAAATTAGGTAGATACGCCTATTCACGAACGTACGTACGCCAGTCGCAGTAAGCTACGCCGTTGACGTAAGGCGTTTTTCAGACGTAAAGATAAACCACCAAAAAGATGGCGCAGCAAATTTTAAGTATGGATGTCAGAACAAGCGTATCTTTTTACGTTGTTTACGTAAGTCGTACGGGAATGGGGCTGTGCGTAGGTTACGTTCACGTCACAGGCATTGAGCCGGCGTAACTTGTGGAAAAAATTTGACGTGATACTGAGCATGCGTGCACATGTGCCGTACGATCAGCGCTTCATTTACATGGGGTCACGGCTCATTTCCATACAACACACCCACCTCTTCCACATTTGAATTAGGCGGGCTTACGCTGGCCAATTTACGCTACACCGCCGCAACTTACGGAACAAGTTGTGAATAATGCACTTGCCTGTTAAAGTTGCGGGGGCGTAGCGTAAATAGGATACGCTACGCCCGCACAAAGATATGCTCTCCTACCTGAATCTGGCCAATAGTCTACTTAAGCAGATCAAGGAAGCTGGTGTCACAGAACTTACCTGTTAAGCACCTGTCACTGGGCTAAATCTACAATTAGAATTATATTTCCCCTGCTATTTTCCACTGCAGTTTCTGTCTGTCTTCTGGTGATTTGAAGGGGTTATGGAAGAAACCCCAAAGCAGAACATGTTTTTACTGCTGCTGTTTGTGTGGGCTGGATGTGTCATACTCTGCTGACATGGCATGAATAATACAGGGTGGGTCACCTGGGAACCGGATCAGTTAGTAATATAGTACGATTCCTTGCCTTGGGGGTTCTTCCTTAACCCCTTCAAATCATTGGAAGAGCACTGGAAACTGTGGGGGGAGATATCATTCTGATTGTAGATTTAGCCCATTGACAGGCTGCTGTTGTCCCCGCAGCCCAGATTTTGAGACACCGCCCGGGACAAGGTCATTCTGGGACAACTTAGTAAAAAGCATGGCAAATATTAATGCATAGCAGATGGCCAGAACACATTTATTATATTTTGCACAGAAAGTTAGGGGTTGTTACACTGCACATCACTGTTGCTTTAAAAAGAGTACTGCCGTATGGAAAACGAATAAATAATTAAAAATCACCCTCTGGCTTACAATAAAGTCCCCATATAAATGACCTGAGCCTGTAATAAAGGATTTCCTAAATATAAGGAATATCTCTGCAATAGATGCACATCTCATGTTTTGTCTGTTTAAAAAATGCCCCAAGTACAGAAAAACCTGAAGATCTACCAGAAATTTGAGCACCTAACCATTTCAGTTGAATACACAAAATCAAATTTCAAATCCAGAAAAAAAATCTGCTTTTAAAATTATTACAGTTTTAGCTATAAAAATAATAAAAACATAAAAAAAAAACACATTCAGTGCACAGATCAAAAATGTACCTCTTCGTTGTTATTTTCTTATTTATAAGGTACATTTGATTTTATGAAACGGTGTTCTGTTTTCAACCAAAGAAATATTAATAAGGGTTAGCAGATAATTATATAAAATCTGAAAGTGAAATAATTACATCAATGTGGCCACAACCTTCTCTTCTGACATTGCACAAGGTACATTATGCTCTTGTCTCCTATAATACAATTTATTAGCTGTTTTAGTTCTGATCATTTTTGTAACCTAATTAAACTTTTACAACTCATATTATTCTATACTTATTTTATAAACTTCTTATGCAATTTATTAATCGTTCTTATTTGATTCCATTATTTCATCTAATTAAAGGGGTTTTACACCCACTCTTGTCAACACTTCATTTTGTAGCAAATGAGGACAAGCTGTGATTGGTGGTAAGCTTGTCACAAATGCAATGTACTGTCTCTAAAGTGTTGCTGGCAGAGTGTCTTTGTAACAAATATAAGTAACTGTAAAAGCTCTTGAGATCTAAAAATTTCAATTTATTTTTTAATTATATTGGTTTTTATCCTGGTACAGTGGTTGTGCTGAATCAGAATATAAAAAATACTTAGTTATTTTGAATGATACTTAACCACTTGCCCACCGCGCCATAGCCATTTTACTGCTACAGCGCGGTGGAGCTATTTTGAAGTGTCCGTGCTCGCTGGGTCTAGAAGACCTGGCGCATCACGGATCACAGTAAATTGCCGCTGATAGCGGCCGTTTACCATGTGATCGCGCTGTCAAATGACGGCGCGATCACTTGTAAACAAACCGGCGTCATTTGATGACGCCGGTTCCTCCCTCTCCTCTCTGCACCGTTCGGTACAGTGTGAGAGGAGGGGGGAGCGGGTGGCAGCAGCAGCGCAGTCACAGATTCATCCATCCCAGCTCAGCCATCCCTGCCCCATACTGTGCAATACCCCAGTACTCTGCAATACCCCAGTACCCTGCACAATACTTTGCAATACCCCAGTACTCTGCAATACCCCAGTACCCTGCACAATACTCTGCAATACCCCAGTACCCTGCACAATACTCTGCAATACCCCAGGACTCTGCAATACCCCAGTACACTGCAATACCCCAGTACCCTGCACAATACTCTGCAATACCCCAAAACTCTGCAATACCCCAGTACTCTGCAATACCCCAGTACTCTGCACAATACTCTGCAATACCCCAATACCCTGCGCAATACTCTGCAATACCCCAATACCCTGCCCAATGCTTCCTGACGACGTGTTAATCACGAAACGTACGTCGAAGCGCCTGGATACGTAAAAACAACGCACTTCCGGTCCCGCTGGTCCCCTGGCCTGGAACGCACGCCAGCTCCCTAGCGAGGAACTCGTATCCGGCTTGGACTTCACCCCAGTTCCCCAGCGAGGAACACTCATCATAGCCCATCCTGCCATGCTGACTAGCCCCAGTGCCGGGTCCTAGGCACTACTAAAGTAAGAGGCCATTTGGCTATGCTGTTTTATCTGTGACATATTTTAAATAAACTGTACTTCACTATGGTGGTTTCCCCTCTCCCTCCTTCATGAGAGTGTTTTCCGGGAAACATAGAGCTGCGCAGCTGAATCATTCAACTGGTTTAGTGACCGACTGCTGTATTTGACATTTTCTAAACAATCAGGTCAACACCATGCGGTAAGGAGCCATCCATTAGTGCACATTTGGGGGATCTTCTTGGTGGAGGTGGACACCTTTTACAATGAATTTTCAACAATTTGCATCCCAGAAAGATTAGCCTTGATTGGACTTTATCTAACACTCTTTGAATGGACTTGAGTTTATTCATTTATTCATTTTTTTTTTTTTTTTGTATAATCTATTTTTATTTCACTATTTTCAGTGTGTTGCTGCTCACTAAGTCTGCTATTGTTGGTTCAGATGGACCATTTATTAGATTTCACTTTATTGTTTATATTCTTATATTCAATATTAGCGCCCCCTCCACTTACCATTACTGTTCAGTTCAGACCTTTGATAAGGTCTCTATCTTAGGGGAGCTGCTTATTCACTATAATTATATGTTGTTGTCACATTAATTTTTATTGGTGCAAGATACCACACCTTTTACATGTGGTATCGCCATACTCAGGAGGAATAGCGGTTGGGGTGTAATTTGTGGTATGCATATGCTGTGTGTGAGAAATAACCTGCTAATATGACAGAAACAAGATTTTTTTTTTTTTACAGAATTTTCAGTCGTTTTTCTTTTATAGCGAAAAAAATAAAAAACCCAGAGGTGATCAAATACCACCAAAAGAAAGCTCTATTTGTGTGAAAAAAAGAACAAACATTTCAAATGGGTACAATGTTGTATGACTGAGTAATTGTCATTCAAATTGTGAGAGCACCGAAAGCTGAAAATTGGTCAGGTCAGGAAGGGGGTTTAAGTGCCCAGTGGTCAAGTGGTTAAAGCGGAGTTCCACCCAAAATTGGAACTTCCGCTCAACCCACTCCCCTCCCCGTACATGCCACATTTGGCATGTAATTTTTTTTTGGGGGGAGTGGGGGCTTCAGGAGGAATGGGACTTCCTGTCCCACTTCCTGCTTCCGCCGAGGGGCTGGTTAGGCGATTAAGCTTAATCGCCTAGAGCAGCCCCTCCCTGTAGGCGATCGCATGGGACACATGACAGGTCCCATGCGATCGCCTGTCCAATCAATGGCGGGCCGCGCCGCTTGCGCATGCGCAGTTCCACTCGCGCATGCGCAGTGGGTGCCCGGCCGTGAAGCCGAAGGCTGTCACGGCCGGGTGCCCACAGTTGCAATGAGGACGCTGGCCGGGGAGGGGGGGAGAGGAGCGGAGCCCCGGTTGGCGCGTCGCTGAAACACTGGAGCAGGTAAGTGATTGTTTATTAAAAGCCAGCAGCTACATTTTGTAGCTGCTGACTTTTAATAAACAAAACTATTGGCTGGAACACCCCTTTAAACCTACTTTGAACAAAATAACACAAAAGGCCAGCGGGGTGCTTTCCATGTGGAATGCCGGTATCACTAGGGACCCCCAGCACCTCACGACCGCCTATTTCTATTGCCTCTTTAGCTGGACTAATGGGTAACCTAGATAAGAAGTGTCTGTATGAGACAGTGGGAGGAATTTAAGATTTAAGACCTTTAGAATGACGAATCAAGGTTAGATAGACCACTACCAGGCTTAGTATATGTGTGAACATTCTACCCCACTGTATTATAATATATTTTAATATTATATTAAAGGAGTTGTAAAGGAAACATTTTTTTGCTGAAATTACTGTTTACAGGGTATAAAGACATAGGGCCAGATTCACAGAGCCATTACGCCGGCGTTACAGGAGATGCGCGGCGTAAGTCTAAATTTGCTACGCATCCCCAAAACGAGATACGCATGAAATCTACTTTTTTTGGACCGGCGTAATTTCGATAGACCGGCGTATCCGTCCACGCTAAACTGCGCTAGACACACCATTGATTTGCTATTCAAATATGCAAATGAGGGAGTTACGGGGATCCACAAAAGAACATTGGTGCAGCGCAGGCTACGCGCTGTGTGCAACAGCTGTACGTCCTGTCTAAAATTAGACCATATAAAAGGTGGAATAAAATTAGACAATCCGTCTACATGTCGGCTAAAGCAACACTGTTAGTGAGGAGCTGAGCAGTCACACTTGCTGGACAACAATCTGTATGCCAACATGCTAGGGGCATCCTTGCTCATAGCTATACTAATGACTTTATATGAGCAAAGAAGGAGGAGGGCACGGAGGAGGGCACGGAGGAGGGCACGGGAGAGGATATACCGCACACGCATAGACCTCTTTGGCATGAGTGATTCTGAGGTGTATCGCATCTTCAGATTCACCCCTCATGCCATCCTGGAATTAACCACAACCTTGCAGGAGGACATCACCAGCCCACCGCTCACATGCAGTGCAGCCACTGGTCAAGGTCCTGGCAACACTCCATTTCCTTGCCAGTGGCTCTTTTCAAAGATCAAGTGGAGTGGTGGCTGGGATGTCAAAATCCTCCATAAGCAGATGTGTGCACCAGGTTGTCCCCGCAATCCTCAGATGCATGGCCAACCAAATCATCAAACCAACCACTGAGGACCTGCGGCTGAAGGCAATGACAGATTTCTACAGAATTGCCAGATTCCCACGCACCGTGGGGGCCATTGATCGCACACATGTGGCCCTCCAGCCCCCCCATGAGACAGAGCACATATACCGCAATCGGAAGCATTGGCATTCCATCAACATACAGGTGATAGTCGATGCCCAAGGCCTCATATGGAACGTCCGTGCCAAACACCCCGGATCAAGCCATGACAGCTACATATAAAATCAGAGCCCCATCCCAATGGAATTCGAACAGAACGTGTATGGGGACACCTGGCTGGTTGGTGAGTGACATGGGTGGCAGGCATGACTGTCCCCCCCATGATGCACACATCACAACGGGCACATGCATGACTAACATCCTGCTGTCTTTTCCCTTACAGGTGACTCTGCATATGCACTGGGACCCCATCTCATGACTCCTATCCGGAAACCCCAAACCCCAGGAGAGGAAAGATACAATGAAGCCCCCGCCCAAACACGTGCAGTGGTGGAGCGCACCTTTGGCCTCCTGAAGTCACATTTCCGATGCCTGGATAAGTCTGGGGGGACCCTGTTGTATTCCCCAAACTTCGTGTGCCAGATCATCGGTGCATGTTGCCTGCTGCACAACTTCGCAGTGAGAAAGGGCCTGGAGATTGACATACCTGATGACCTGACCCCTGAACCAGACAATCCGCCCCTAACCGAGGCTACCCCGTCTTCTGAGGGAAGAGCAGCCAGGAGACAGCTCACATTAGGCATCTTTGCACGTTAAACACACACATTAATCTTGGCACAATGAGAATGCATGCATGCACACCTCTGTGGTCCCTAGCACAGACACATCATATCCTCATCAAATTGGATTAGCACAAGCCCACCATGCAGGACTTGTGAGCAGCAACGCCATGCCACAGCTCCAATTATGTCACTGTTCATTCATACACCATTCACACGAACCTGGGGATCACTTCTCCCTGGTCCTGGGGAACCCTTCTCCACCACAAATGAGGATGACACCCCTTTTCCGGCAGGAATGTCACCCCCACATTCCAACATCATTCACAACACAAAAAATAAAAATAAAATTTCCAGCAACAAAAAAAAAGTCCAGAAAAAAAAAGGGGGAAACCAAATTAATGCCACTGGCGTGACCCACGCCTGGGGTGCCCATGGCCACGGGCACGGCTCCTCAGGGGAGACTCATGGGGGGGGTAATCCGGGGAAGGAGGAGCAGCCCCTGGTCTCTGCCCACCTGGCGGCCTGCCCTCCAAGGCCACGGCAATTCTGGTCAGGCCAGCACTTAGTGTTGCCGTATTGGCCTGGATAGCCTGGGTGAGGGCCCTCACATCCTGCCCAACGTCTGCTGCAGTAGTCTACAGTTCGTTTAGGCAGTTTGTAAGAGCCAGGGAGTGGCAGTCCAGGTCCCCAAGCATATCCTTTATGGAGGACAGGCTCTCCTCCATCTGCACCAAAGTCTGGCTGACCTGTCCCAGATGGTGGGTCTGAAGGGCCTGGTCCCTTCTGAGATTGGCGGGCAGAACCACGGCCACCCCCTGGTCTCATGGGACGACTTCCTGCCTCCAGATGATGCTTGTGGCAGGGGAGAAGGGGAGGCCCCCTGGGAGGGGAGCCCTGTTGGGGGAGGAGTGGGAGGGGCTACCCCTTATGGAGGGCTGTCTGCTGCCAGCCAGAGGGTAAGACTCCTCCAAAAACAACAATCCACTGGCTGACATGACATCCTCCTCAAACTCCTCCTCCTCCAACTCCTCTGAGGAGGAGTTGGAGGAGGGTCCTCATCAGGCTGGTGTCCCGGGGATGGTGCAGTCAGGCCAAATGGCCCAGCACCCTCCTGCACATCTGTGGATGACACAAAACATTCACAGGTTGGAGGATCCACACACTTGCCACATATTCCCTCCCCCCCACACACACATGCTACACACCAGATAGGAAAAAAAAACGTACCTGGCATCACGGCCTCCTGACTGAAGTCATAGCCAGGCAGGCCCTCCACTTGTTGTCTATTAAAGGTGTGGGCCACCGCACGCTCCTCCGCTGTCAGACTAACAGCTTCTTTCGGACCAGATGCCGGAGATCATTGATCTTCTTTACGATCCCCTCGTGTGTCCGGGTCTCCCCCCGCCCAATGCATTTACCTGGTCGGTAATGTTCTGCAAAATCTCCTTCTTCCTGGCCGGGGTGGTGTTGGCACTCTCCAGGCCGTGAAGGAAACGGCCATATTGGGTAAGGGCCCGGGCAATAATTTGTTTCTCCCCCAAAGAAAAATTGCTCTTGCGCTTCCTCTCAGTCATACTCATACAACAACTCTCTCCCAAACAATCACACACAAAAACAAGCAGGAAAAATCAAGCAACAAAACAAACAAACAAAATCTATCAACCAAAAAGTCTCACAACCAGTCACCAAAAAAACACTATCAAATATATTCAACAAAACACTAGATCAAACAGTCAACAAATATCACAAAGACAAGTCACAACGCAACAAACGCAAACACACAACAGAACAAAAGCACCTTGCTGTATAGGAAGGGATACAAAGGGATGTACTTTTGCAAAGGAAGGGCATTTGTGTCTGTCTATTTAAGCTCTCTGCGTAGTTCACTAAGTTGCCCGGGTACACTTCCAATTTCACTGATTGCGCTGTTCCGGAGTTGTGAGCATGCGCACAGAGGTGCTGACCATGGTCTGCTTCATGTGCGCATGCGCGATCCGGCCAGCCCTTCATTTGCATGGGGTCACGGCTCATTTCAATGAAACACGCCCACGTCCTTCCCAATTTGAATTACTCCGCCTTACGCCTCGGAATTTACGTTACACCGGCGCTAATTTCTGTGCAAATACTACGAGGATATGGTGATTGCGCCTCTACATTGCGCCGGTCTAACGTAAAGGAGGTGCGCTACGCCGGTCAAAATATGCGCCAATGTACCTCAATCTGGCCCATAATAGTTAACTGATTCCTTTTAAAAATGATTAAAAGTTTCAGCAGTTTAGTTTTTCATCTAGTTTCATGCTTCTGTGAAGTACAGAGACACAAAGCCAATACAGGGCAGTGTTTGTTTTTAAAATAAAACTGAATGGTTCTGACGGGTTTTAGACACACAGTATTCACACCTCCTTGATTAGAGACCACAGAAAGAAGCTCCCATGACTTTTTTCATCAGGAAACAGACAACCAGGAAGTGTGCAGAACAGAGAAGGATTACAGCAAAAATGAACAATGAGGACATGAAATCGGGACTGCAGTAAGATAAAGGAAGCTATTTAGCTAAAAAAAATCCTTTAGTGACCCTTTAAATGGTAATGTTCGCCATCCCCTGCTTTCCTATTCACGTACTGGAAGGCCTGGGGTTTAAAGTAAATATACATTTTTGATTTTTCTTATTATGTGTGTTGGGTTTTTATGTGTAAAGCAACATATTAAAATGGTCAGGTAGCGCTCTAAGGAATAAGCAGACATGATGACACAGGGCTTACCCTAAAGTAACCCTATACTGAGAGAAGTCAGGGCTGCCTTTGCTCCATAGGCTCTGCCTGCTTTGGAGCATGCTTTTGCTGATTAAAACCTTAAACACATTAGTGTGATAAAAATGTATTTAATGCAATTAGAAGCTCTCATTCACTTACTGCATGTGTGTACATTTCAGCTTAAAGCTGACCTTAAGTCATTTATACAAATGTCCATCTATTAAATCTTCTGCCTTTGTTGTTTCAATTTTAAGTAGTAACATATTGTTTTTCTGTCAGTAAATATCTTATACAGCCTACTTCCTGTTTCTTAACTGATAAAAAGCCTATGCTTATGCCATCACACACATCTCTCTCTCTCTCACTCTTGTGAGAGTTTGACAGGAAGGGAGGGGGATGAGTCATAAGAGGGCCAATGAAATCTGCAGGGCCGCAGAGCTGGAGGAGTGCCTCTGTTTGTGTAAATCCAGGCAGTGAACAGGCAGCAGCTTCAGCTGCCCATAATTAAAATGGCTGCAGCCAGATTTAGTGGAGGGAGACTTCCGCAGCATATTTGGCAAGTACAGAATCACAGTATATATGAAATAATATGCAACGTGGTTGGAGGGAAGCTTCAGAATGGCAAAGATGTTTTTATTACAAATTATGTGAGCAGACTGCAGTTCCTCCTTAAGCTTTTGAGTTCTGTGAAGGGGTTAGTTTTTCAACTGAGAGCCAAAAAGGCAAGAGAAAATATGAGAAAGAGGTGCCTCAAGCTACACCTGTCAGTTCAAAACTATCAAATTAAATATGAATATGCAGTGTTTCAACCCTTTTATAACGAAGCCTAATTCTGACATTTGTTGCTTGCAAATTAAAATCCATGTTTTTTGCTAGAAAAATTCTTAGAACCCCCAAACATTATGTATATATATATATATATATATATATATATATATATATATATATATATATATATATATATATATATATAATCGTATTTATCGGCGTATACCAAGCACTTTTTTGCCCTGCATATACCGAGCGCAGTACACTCGTGTATAGCTGAGCCTGCCCGACTATACACGAGTGTACTGCGCTCGGTATATGCAGGCGCATTATTCAAACTCGGCGCGGGAAAGCGGGGATCAAGCGGGGAGGACAACGCAGAAGGATGCCGGACCCGACGAAAAGCACACCCGAAGCCGCAGACGGACACCGGACCCAACGAGGCCGCCGATGGATGCCGCGCAAGACACCAATAAGTACAAACATCTTTTTTCCACAGGAATGCGGCTCCACTTTAGGGGTGCGCGCTATACGCCGGGGAGCGCAATACCCTGATAAATACGGTATGTATATATATATATATATATATATATAATATATATATATTTAGCAGAGAATTTAGAGAATAAAATGGTGATCATTGCAATATTCTGTGTCACACTGTATTTTCGCAGCTGTCTTTCAAATGCTTTTTTTTGGTTAAAAATACACTTTCATGAAATATATAAATAAACAGGAAAGTTAATCCTATTGTTTTGTATAATGTGAAGGTAGATGTTACACCAAGCAAATAGATACCCAACATGTCATGCTTTGAAATTGCCATTGGCAGCGGAGTAAACCGGAAGTGACGTTGCTTCCATGTTTGCAGGGAGAAGACTGTAACAAAGCCGTATCCGGATCGTGGATGGAGTCTGCTGGTGGGACGGGAGACCCAGTCAGAATGGCAGGAGGCGGCGGGGGGGTGTCCCTTCTCGCTCCTCCGGTATAACAACCAAGTGTCTTTTAGGAGCATCAGTTGTTATTCCTGAAGAGCCAACTGCCCGTTCTAAAAAACGGTATCGGGATGATGCCTGCAGCTGCAGGCATCATCCCCGTATAACCTCGGAAAGCCGAGGCCGCATATTTGGGAAGGAGAGTTTATACTTACCTGACTTAATATAATATTTTTGAAGTTTTAGTTAGTTAGTCTTGACCATAAATAAAAAAACTTTGTGTAAAACCTCAATCGATTCCCTATAAACATAAATTTTACAACTCTCTTGTCACCTAAAGGCTACTAATTCCTTCACTCTCTTCCCCGCATACACCTTTTGTGATATTATGTTTTCCTTAACCGCTTCACCCCCGGACCATTTTGGTGGTCAATGACCAGGCCACTTTTTGCGATTCAACACTGCTTCGCTTTAACTGACAATTGCGCGGCCGTATAGGGGAATGCCTTGCTGACAAAGACATTCCCCTGTTCTTCTCTTGCCGACCGCAATCGCGGGACTACCAGGAACATCGAGATCCCGGGACCTGCGGCCGCACCCGTGAGGCACCCGTGAGGCACTGAGTGGGCGCATGTGCGCCCGCCGGGCAGCAGATTTAAAGGGACGTATCTGTAGGCCAATCTGCCTGCCCGTGCCATTCTGTCGACGTACATAGTGGTGCGGCAGTCGGCAAGTGGTTAAAGCATCCTCTCATGTTTTCAGATAGCAGTTGCTTAATGCTGTTGCATAATCATAATTGGATTTTTAGGAGATGAAATAAATTGCTGCTTGTTAAAAAAGTGCATAAGGGGTCTTCAGAAAAACGTGGCAAATACGCACCAGTGTGAAAAGGGCCTAAGGCAGTTTTCTTTAGCATACAGGATAACATCAGCTATTAAACTGTGAATATGTTGTGTTCCTCATTAGAGGCTAAATATAAAGCTCATCATTGTAGTACAAGGACCTGCCTGATAGCTTTTCTTTTATAGTGCTTGCATCATCCCTGCTTGTCAAGTATAAAACGATGTAAAGCTGGCCATAATCTAGAAGAATTTAATTAGAAAACCTTCATTTCAGGACCGTTTGTTTTTGTTTTTACATTTTTAGTGGGATCAAAGCAGAATTTGAAAAGTAGGATGACATTTTTTTTATAACTAATTTCTTACAATGAATGTGGTTTTTGTTTGGGAAATTACATTCATTATAAAATCAAATGTTAAAAGCAAAGCATATTTTGAAGTCCTTTTGAACATCATTTGAATTTATTGTGAGAGTTTTTGTATGGCTAGCTGTTCTGTCTGGATGGGATAGATAAATATATGGTAATGCAATAGATTAAAATGCTCAGATGCTTTCCTTTAACCACTTCATTACTGGGCACTTAAACCCCCTTCGTGCCCAGACCAATTTTCAGCTTTCAGCGTTGACGTATTTTGAATGACAATTGCGCGTTCATACAACATTGTACCCAAAATATATTTTTATTATTTTTCTCCCACAAATAGAGCTTTCTTTTGGTGGTATTTGATCATCTCTGCGATTTTTATTTTTTGCACTATAAACACAAATAGAGCGACAATTTTGAAAAATAAAACACAATATGTTTTACTTTTTGTTATAATATCCCAATATTTTTTTTTTAAATAAAAAATTTCCTCGGTTTAGGCTGATATACATATTCTTCTACATATTTTTGTTAAAAAAAACCCGCAATAATTGTATTTTGATAGGGGATAGATATATGATTTTTTTTTTTTTTTTTTACTAGTAATGGCGGCGATCTGTTTTTTTTTTTTTTTTTTTTTTGTCAGGCCTGCGAAATTGCGGTGGACGTATCGGACACCTTTGACACAATTTTGGGACCATTCACATTTATACAGCGATCAGTGCTATAAAAATGCACTAATTACTGTATAAATGTGACTGGCAGTGAATGGGGTTAACCCTAGGGGGCATGGAAGGGGTTAAATGTCTTCCCTGGGTGTGTTCTTACTGTGGGGGAGGGGGACTTACTTGAAATTACTTACATAGTGGCATAGTTAGTCTGGTTGAAAAAAGACACAGGTTTATCTGGTTCAACAGATACAAGGGTAAAAAAAACACATTCTACAATGCCATATACACAATCCCATGCCCACAGTTGATCCAGAGGAAGGCAAAAAAACAACAACATCAAAGCATGATCTAATTTGCTCCAGCAGGAAAGAAAAATCCTTCTCCATCCCCAAGCAGCAATCGGATGCTCCAGGCTAAACAATTGTGACAACCTAGGCACTAGGTCATGTGATAACTACTGGAAAGAAAGATCAGAGTTTGTATTAGCTGAGCTCCCCTTCAGCAGATCATGTGGCCAGTTCCCACTCCTTAGCCCTTTATATATGATCAGCACTGAACCCTATTCAACATTTTTAATAGGAAAACCTAATATTGACACATCCTCTGTTACTCATTATTTATACATCCCAGCAAGATTATTAACTTTGTCATTATGCTAAAATGTGTGAATTGCCAAGCATATGCAAGTCTTCGAGTGTAAAGAGAGCTCTCTAAACAGACTAACTATCCTCAGATCATGTTATGTTTTACATAGAACTTCTATTGCCTTTTGAACACAACATATTTTAAAGGGATTAACTTGTGGTGCCTTGTATTATAAAGAAGATTGCCTTAGTACCAGCTCACTGAATTACTTCTCTAATGTGTCACAATAGGAAAATAGGACCTAGTCATGATAGCCTTAGTGTGAAACCAATGCCTATAAAGCTTTATTATCTTTGTTATCTTAATGTATTTCTTAGATCCAAGGGAAAATAATTATAGAGATTATCTGAGTAATTCCAATATAAGATAGCTTGTGATGAAATTAAACACTGGTTGAATGCTTCATAGAGAGAATGTGGCTTGCAATTCGTACACACTTCTAATACTAAATATGCTGCATAGTGGCAGTTTTCTTTCTATTACTAGAAATGAAAACTGGATGAATGATTAAATGAAATGCATATTCTAATATCTGTACTAAACAAAAATGGTTAATTTAAGCTGAAATGTTGGAATTAGCATGTTTGCTAATAAGATAATGTTATTTTTTAGAGACAAGGTACTCATTCATATATTGCTTAAAAATACACTTCAGTCTGATAAAAAAAAAAAAAAAGAACAAGGAAATATATACTAGGGGTGTAGCCTACTTCCCTACAGCCCTTGTTGTTCATCCTGACATTATTTGTGTGCACATGTTCACTAATGCCGCGTACACATGGTAGGAATTTCCGACAAGAAAAGTTCGATGTGAGCTTTTGGTCAAAAATTCGGACCGTGTGTAAGCCTGACTTTTTCTGCCGGAATTTCCAGACAGGAAAAGTTCTTGTCGGAAATTCCGATTGTCTGTATGGAATTCCAATGCGCAAAAAAATATGCATGCTTGGAATCAATTTGACGCACACTCGGAATCATTTAGCTTCATTTTTCTCGGCTCGTTGTTGTGTTGTACTTTACCGCGTTCTTGACGATTGGAATTTTGTGTTACCGTGTGTATGCAACACAAGTTTGAGGAAAAATTCCATCTGAAATCCATGGTTTTCTTGTCGGAATTTCCGATCGTGTGTACGCGGCATTATTCTTTAAACTTTTTTTAAGAACTTATGTTCCTTTCCAAGCAATACTGCCATTGGGGTCTCAAACTTACCAAAGTCATACTAAAATTGTTTTCTACCTAAGCTTCAGTCTTGTAGAAGCAGGAAGGTAACATGATTTTCCCTGTAACACCCTGCAATCATCTATCTTTTCTCAGTCTAATTGCAACAGATCACAAAAGCATTCTATGACACTAAGATAAAGGTACATTTAGCATGTCTAAATTAGGTGATAACTCTTTGTTCCTCTGTGTTATTTACTATTATTTTTTCAGCATCCTATTAAAATTCACAATCTTTAGATGTCCACCATGCAGGGATTTCAGCAGGTTTGGGTGCCCATTAGATGAATAGAACAGATTCATTTTTGGGAAATGTTTTAATTATAGACTGCTTTTCTTACCTCTTACCTCTTTTCATTTTGGATAGAGCCTTGAAGCAATAAAACCTGTGTCAGGCTATTGTTGTCTGTGTTTATCCTTTTGGAGAGATTTCTTATCACTCCCTGCTTTACTGATGCAACAGGAAGAGAAATTATATAAAGTGAAGGGAACTCCTAGTCATTTGTCACCCTAGAAAATGTACCTATCAAAAGAATCCCCCTCACCTCCAGTTCTTATGACAACTCAAAAATGTTGGATTTCCTTTCACTTTCTGTACAGGAGACAATGGTCACTAGAAATATTAGTTAGGATGAATCTCTGCAGAAATAAATAGACATGTGCAGACTGGAATATTTTGTTTCGTTTTTTCATTTTCGTTTGGAAAATAAATTTATTTAGTTTCTCCCGAAAATCGTTTTGATTTACTTCGTTTTTCGTTGGGGATTAATTTTCGTCCGAAAATCCAATAATACTTGGTTTCTGTCGAATGGTCAAAAGAATATTCGACGGAACGTCGAATCTTTACGTCGAATCGTACATTTCTGTTCAAATATTCCGCCTACAAGAATTCTAATGTTGTATGACTAGTAATAATGTCGATTCTATTTTCTCATAAATCGAAATCGAATCTCTGTAATGTCAAATCTATTATTTCTATAGTGTCGAATCTTTTCTCTATAATGTCGAATCTTTTCCCTATAATGTCGAATCTCTCTATATCGAATTTTTACCGCAACGAAAACGAAAATAAAGCATTTTTTATGTCAGATCTTTCGGTTTTCGTTTCTTGCGCATTCGTTATCGTTTGTTAAAATGATAACGAAAAAAATGATTTTCAGACGAAAATGCATTCTAACGAAAATGAATGCACATGTCTAGAAATAAAAGACCACTGCAAAGAAAGCCAGCACACCATATGAAAAGGAAATATTTTATACTGTAGTTCCATGTGAGACCAGACCAACATTTTAGAGTCATGGAAGTCTATTTTGACAAGGTGTACCGTCTTTTTGATAAAGTGGTCACATCAAGACGTGATTTGGTCTCACATGGAACTACTATAAAGCCTCTCTTTCATATGGAGTGGTGGCTTTCTTTTGCTATGGAATTGTGATGACCCCACAGTTGATCAATCACCCACTAAAGTTTATGGTGGTTTGGGGCACAGATTATTGACTGTAAGCAAAAAAAAAACTGCCTGGAGTTCCAACTCTTCTTAACTCCATCCAATACTACAGAAAAAAGGGGTTTACATTACATATGCTTTAACAAATACGGGGGGAACCTTTTCTAACTGTCCACCCACCATCTAAGGGAATGGTGTCTCACTGCCCCAGCCAGATGGATGACAGTGTCTGGGGTGTATTGATAACATAAGTAATTTTAGCTCCTAAATTATGTGTTTTCTGACAACCTACAAACTTCATTATATCTTTAAGATTTTATTTTCTTTGTTAAGCAGATTGTGAATAGAGATGAGTTGACAGCCTGTAATTTAGCATGTGGCATCACTATTCCTACTATCTTATCATTACTGCCACTAAACAAAACTGCTAAACACATAGGTGATTAAAGCAGATGGCAGGCTTGACTGTTCTTTTATTTTTATTTTATTTTACATTTTTTACTAAAGCTTAATTATTAAGAGCAACACTTTGGGGGAAGCAGTGGACTGCATATGAGGCCAGTAAAATCTTGACTGTTTCTAATCACCTGCGTAACATCTTCTGTTCCCTGATCAGAACTCTTATAAGAACCTAGAACCAGCTGGTCATTCATTCTTAGCCAATTCATAGTAAGAAATTAAAAATCACTTTAATATTTTAATGCAGCTCTAATTTTTGCATAGGTTTTAAGTACTAAGTGTGAAAAGCAGATAGATGCACATACAAAAAGCCATATATCACGTTTTTCTCTGTAATGGTGAATAATAAATTAGGTCAAATGCACTGTTACTGACACTTTAATTAAACACAGCTAAAAGCCTGTTTGTTTGAACTTTGAGTGACTTTTATTGTGTAATTACTTTTACTTAATAATGTAGAAATCAAGGCCATGAATGTCTCAAATTTGGTCATACTCTTTTTTGGACACCTGTGGATATTTGACTTCAATTGTATATATTGTAAGCTATAGTTAATTTGCACTGAATCTGTTTCCGTACGGAAACCTTACATGTTTTTTAGGCTATAGCTCAACATTTGACTAAAAAAGAATCAATCTGAAGTCTTACATTTTGCATTGCTATGATGGGGCTCACAGGTTACGTTCACCTTTTCCAGAAAATAGCCTATGCAGTCAAGGGGTCACAGTAGGTATTAAAAACTGAACAGCTTTGCAAATTGTTCAGTAATTTTATTGTCATACTTGTAGGCCATTTAGGCCCCCAGATAGTAATCCCCTACAACCTGCCTTGTTCCTAGGATGTGTAATCCATTAAATGCTCACTACGAGCATCACAGGAGTGAAAAACAACAGATATAATAATATAATAAACCTGTAATAGACCGCTCTGCGCATATATAATGCACCTGTACATGATTGTATGCACTGAGTCTGGGGCGCGTGCACACACCGCCAGAGACCCACTCCCACTGTGATTGGACACAGCGGGAGCCAACCAGCAAGTTCGGCGGACCCCATTTTCGCCGTGACACTCAGATCGTTCTCAGGAGAGAAATAGGCAGACCGCCATTCTGTGAGAGGGGAAGAGGGAGATCTTATGTTCCTGCTAAGCAGAAACGCGGATCTCTGTTTTCCCCAGTCAAAACATCCCCTACACAGTTAGGAGCACATTTAACCCTTTGCTTTCCCCCTGATGCCCCTTCTTTGCCAATGCCATTAGTACAGTGTATTTTCTAGCACTGATTACTGTATTAGTGTCACTGGTCCCCAAAAAATGTCACTAATGCCTCGTACACACAGCCGGACTTTTCTCGGAATGTCCGACCGTGTGTAGCTTCCATCTGACTTTTTGTTCGGAAGTCCGACGGACCTTAGATAGAGATTCTGTTCTCTTTTTGTCCATCGGATTTCCGACCGACTCACGGCGGACTTTTGCACAGTTAAAAGTCCTACCGTGTGCACGAGGCATTAGTGTCAGATTTGCCTGCCGAAATGATGCAGTCCGACTAAAAATTACTGATCACCACCATTACTAGTTAAAAAATGTTTTAAATAACTATATCACATAGTTTGTAGACATAACTTTTGCACAAACTAATCAATGCACGCGTATTGGGATTTTGTTTACCAAAAATATGAAACAGAATACATATTGGCCTAAATTGATGAAGAAATTACATTTTTTTTAATGGGTATGTTTTATAGCGTAAAGAAAAGAAAAAAAATATTAAAAAATTGTCGGTAGTTTTTGTTTCTAGCGCAAAAAATAAAAACCACAGAGGTGTTCAAATACCACCAAAAGAAAATTCTATTTGTGGGAAAAAAAGGACATACATTTTCAGTTAAAATAACACAGTGCAATATTGCAAAAATGGCCTGGTCATTAAGATTCTGGGCCTGAAGTGGTTAATAATCATTTTATAAAGCTTTAGGCCCCATACACACGAGCAGACAGATTTGTTCAAATCGGTCGGACAGACCGATTTGAACAAATCTGTCTGCTAGGGACGTATTGGTCTGATCGTGTGCACACGATCAAACCAAAATCCCAGCCGGCAGACGGATTTGGCCAGCTTTCAAATCTGTCAGCTGGCCAAATCCGTCGGCTCGGCCGTACACACGATCGAATCTGTCTGCTGGGACGGTCTGGCAGACCTTTTCCAGCAGACAGATATGATCGTGTGTACGCGGCCTTACAGTTTTTTTAATACCTATCAAGACTCTTTGGCTGCACCGACTATTTTCTGGAAAAGGTGAACTTAGCCTTTAAGCCCCATCATAGCAGTAACAAAATGTAAGATTTTAAATTGAGTATTTCTCTTTTTAATTATATCTTAACAAAACATGTAAGGAAAGATTTGGGAACTTTTCTTTTCAGTAATACAGATGTTCTGTAAAATCATAGTTTGATTATAAAACTCCCTTTCCGTTTCAATATAGAAATGTATACTACAAAGCTTGCCCCTAACCAACTTTTTTGCTGCCAGAGCTTTTTTTTTTTGCATACCTGTTAATCTGCACCTTTTAGACTTTAGGATTAGTTGAAAACTGCCCTAAACAAAATAAAGACCCTGGGGAATAAAATTGTGGTAGCTGCAATTTCTATGTGCAATAGTTTATTAAAAACATATTATTGGTAAACAATAGCTAAAGTTAGTATAGCACAGACAAATGCAATATATTACCCAGTTTTTAGCAAAATATAAAAGGCAAGGTTGCATCAAATAAATAGTAGATACCAAACACGTCAAACCTTAAAACTGCCTCCTCTCGTAAAAAGGTAACAAACTTCGGCACCCAAAATTGTCTGGAGACCACACTTTCAAAGCATATACAGATCATCATATAAACAAAAATACAGCGCACAATAAGTAAAATTGTAAAAACACTTTATAGTCTGAATAAAATAAGAAATAAACACAGAAAAAGAGCATAGATAAAATTACAATATGAATGTGTATTGATACAATTCAACCAAAGTCCACAGGGAGAAAAACAGCTTGAGATGGAAGGGTTAAGTGTCACGCTATATTCAAAGGCAAGAAGCACACCAGAGCAGAAGGCAAAGGGTGATGGGTGTAGTACTTCTATAATGAGCTCTCTCCTGAAGGGCTGTGAAGCAGTCACAAGATGAACTAATGTGTCAGTCGGAGCATAGCACGGCGGGGAACAGTCCACGTCGCCATTTAGCAGATGTAGACAGAAGCTTACAGGTACTTGCCAGTCCAAATGGTGGGAGGAAACCAAGGGAGAGAGCTCTCTCTCTCTTGCACTGCCGCGATGTAGGGCGGTAGGAGAGCTTGGGCGCAGATTTTCAAACCGGCCGCATCAGCTGCTAAGGTGGAGAGCAATACTTCCGGGACGTCACTGGAAGGGGCGGGATGTGGTGTCCGGACACCAAACCTTATCGATCATGTGACGGCGACCAGGAGGGCGGAGCACATTACTGACCACCGCAGTAAAGCCTCCCTTCACGGTGGTCAGTAAAATCAGACAAGTAGGAAGTGCACAGAACAGAGAAGAAATAGAGCAACTTCTGAGCAAATGTCTGCAGGTAAAGGATGCTTATTATGAAAAAAAATATCCTTTTACAACCCCTTTAACCATGAATGATGGCCCTAGAATTATTGTTGTATTTTTTTTTAAAGTGAATATATGTGCAACTATTAGTTTTGTAAATGTTTTATACTTAACTTTCCTGACACAGCATGACAGCATATACATATGGTAAGGCTCCGCCCCCCTGCCCAATCAGGACCGGTTATACTATAAAAGTAGGTCTCCTCCCCTACCCCCGCATTCTCTGTTTTTTCCTTCACTGCTACAGGCGGTTATACTACTGCTAAAGAAAGCAGGAATTTTTATTTTTCCCTCACCTGGCCGGACACTTCCCGCCAAGCCGCACAGGTTCAAAGCCTCTCCTGTGACGAAGCTCCCCACTGTACAGGCAGACCTGAACGCCTAATGGGGGAGGCCTCACCCCAGCAGGATCCAGGAAGATGGGGGTGAAGGCATATGGTCTCTAGGGATTGCTCATTTATCATGACGCCATGTATGGACATTCATTGGACTTTGGACATGAAGCATGCAGGTGGTAAGGCACCACATGGTGCACACAATTCTATTCAGTTACTGCTGCAAGTATAGGCAAGTATGTGGTTAAACTTGCATTACTGAAGGGCTGTGGTTGTGTCTGCAATACTGCTAATGATGATAGCAGGTGCTGTGCTGGGCTGAAGCCTTCCATTTAACTGAATAAGCCTGGCTCTACAGTCTTGATTTATTTCCTGCAGGTTTGTGGTTAATTTGCATTTCTGAAAAGCATATATCACACATGTGAATGTAACTGGATGTCTGTAGTGTCACTCTGTTTACTAATATTAAACAGACTAAAGGATGTGTTTGCAGCATTGCTGAAGTTTGAACTGATATCAGGTGATATTGAGAGCCCTTTCAGGTTAGTGCAGGGATTGGGCCTGCAGTATGGGCTCACTGTGTATGGAAGTTTGGTCTCCTCTGGTAGGTTTAACTTGCTAGTGCTAATGTCATAGGATCATTAATTTGTGCTGCATTCCTGTGATTACATTAACTCCACACTAGGTAAGGTGGTGATGTGTTTACTTCTATGCATTTACATGTTGACCTGGGTGCTAAAATGTCAGGATCTGTTTAGTCACACTCCTTAGTACTTGTTAGCAATAGGTAATTGCTTGTGTTATTTGGGGTACCCCACTGGAAGATATGGGGTTTGTAGTGGTTACTATTTATGGGAAAATAATCCCAGGCATATGTGAACCAGTAGCAATCAGCCTTCCTAGAGACCAGCAACTTTGAATAAAGGTGAGGGCAGGTAAGTATATGCTATATCCTAAAAAAGAGTGCACATTATGGGCATAATGAGTGTACATCTCAAGCCCTCAACACCAAACACCAGTCTACCTGCTTCTACGACAAGGGACAGATCCTCTTCAACCCTGAAAAAATCCCACTATGTAGCTAACTGCCAGAAATTGCTACAGGAATCATAGTGGTCGGGTGTAACTGATGTGACGGCCAGAATGCAAAACAAGGTTGCAGGCCAAAGACAGTGACAAAGGGGCAGAGACTGAGAAGGCCTACAGTCACTAATGGTTCCATACCAAGCCTAATCAAACAACCGTGCTTGTTTAAAGGCAACCTCTACCTGAGAGCTTGCTTATGGAAGCTCTGACTAGTTGGCATATCAGAAGCAAGAGACGGCGACTTTAACCCCGTCCAAACTGACTGTGTGGAACTCAGGTACTAAGCTATTCAAGCAAAATCAGCTAAAGGGTACCTCTGCCTCTAGAGCATGAATGAATGAAAACTTATATAGCGCGGCACATGCAAACTGAATCGCCTCTGGCGCTTGTTGTTCCTGTCTCCTTTGGTATCAAAGAGCAGCCAGCCAAACAGGCTTCAGCAGATTAACCAAGGGTACCATTCTTCCAAACAGAGGAAACAATATCCTTGCAGAGACCCTGTGACAGCAAGTAGATCTGGAGATCAACAAGATTCATACTACTGTTATAGTAGTGCTGTTGTGACCTGCGATGAGGCAGGATGGAAGCAGAGCTCTGGTCAGTGATAAGCTCTCTATGGCAGATCCTAGATTGAAAGGTAATAGCCAATGATGCAGTTCAGTCACTGCGGATACAAGACTGTATGATGTTTCTCCAGAAATCATTGTGGTCAGTGAACCCTTATGGCCCCTCCCACAAGTGAACACATGCCGCTTTAGTCAGAGTGGTGACTGTTCAAGTCAGATCTGGCAATATCTAGAAGGAAGATTAATTCCTTATGTTAATCACCAAAGACCAGAGGATAGCCAAAAGATTGACAAGTTAAACGTGGGAGAACTATGGCGGAGAATAAAGAATCGATAATCTTTATTAGCCTAAACCCAAGTCGCCCAATAGGGTCAGCTGACAGTTGGATGTAAATTTCAGCGAAGGATCCATGAGTCCTGTGCATTAGGAAGCCAATGGAATTGTTTCATTCCTCTACCACTGTGGTCTTGGGGGCCATTGCATTCCCTCCAGATTGATGCATCAGAGCACAAGGGCTATGATTACATGGGCGTTGGTCAGGTGAGGTATTGTAGTCTCCTTACCAGTAAAACTCTGTGCGCGGGGATTTAAATAACTGCGGTGTTTCTCAATTGAAGGGTAACCGAATGTAAGAGAGAAACAAGGACCATAGCGGATACCATCAAAAAGATAAAAAGCCATCGTGGTATTTCATGTCATTATCGTCCCTCTCCTGCTCGATTCCGTTCTGGCTTCCTCTCAGCGTGATGGCGTCGTCAGTAAAGCCTAACAGGAGAGGGACTCCACAAATCTTGTTATACTACTCATTAGCTTTTTATCTTTTTGGATCTTATCACGCTATGGTCCTTGGGTTAACAGTATTGAGAAACACCGCAGTGACAGTACAGAGGGTCAGGAGGGAGACCTTAGCAGTGACCCACATAGCGGTCATAACACTGACTACAATAACCTGGGTGCATTTTCATGGTGGATCGGTTTCATTCTATTCCCACCCCACACTGACTAATTGGACTTTGGAACTTCTTTTCTTGATTGATTGATTGGACACCATTTAAGGACTTTTTTTTCACCATATAATTCTTCAACACACTTAACCCACATGAGTTGTGGTTAATTTACTTATACTAACTTTGTTGGTCAATTTGAGCTTAATCGTGGCTCTTTCAATCATCCACGTCAAGAATACACAGGCAGCTCCTATATTAATACCAAGTATTATTCTATAGTTCACTCTTTTTAGTTCTGTCTAGCGCAGTGTTTCCATCCGGATTTTTTTTTAATTGATTCAAGATGCATAGGAATCGCAGTAAAATCGCACAATTTTATGCCGTAATACTGGAAACCTAGTCCATTAAGTCCAACCTGGTGGTGTGATAGGGGTAGTTACCTTGGTATACCCTGTATGTTGTGGTCGTTCGGGCCGACTTGCGGGCACAAGGACTACTGGTAAGTCTTGTTTGAACAGCAAAGTGAGTAACTTGTATAGCGCTGACAAATGCGAACCGAATCGCCTCAAGGCGCTTTGTATCCAGAGTCGTGCTGATACTTCAGAAGAGTTGTGGCACAATGGCTTCCAAGTTCTGGGAAAGGTCCCAGTACAGACTCTAATCAAGTTGGGAGGAGCCATCATCGAGAGACAAACTAGTCTCATCGCAGAAATCACCTACTGGAAGGTAATTCTGAATGGGAAAAAGTTAATGAACAAAAATTAAGTTACACTCAGAGAAACAGTGTAAGTATCCCATTTGATCAGATGCTCTTTCCTATTGGTTGCATCCCACGATCGCAAAAACGATAAAGTACCCTGTAATAACCCATGTGGTCCGAGGGGGGGGCCCAAGCAGGGTTGACAACTGTATTAACTTTAGTAAAGAGAGACTTGCTTCCCACGTGAGAAACGATGACAGAGGAGAAAAATCCCAGATTGGGGAGGTAGCTAAGCTGATCTTTCAGCATACCAATCATCACAAGTTGTCACTCGTGGGGTAGTCATGCCAATGAAGGACAAGGTGTCCAAAAGCCAGAGCTACAGCGGTCGCAGACTAAAGTCTTGCGGAAACACAACAGAGGGAGCCTCAACTATGCTGAAAGGACTTGGCAAAATGGGGAAGGCCTAGCCTCGCTGGCAAGAAGGAATGCAAAACTAGTCAACTTCTGTCAGAGGTATCTCCCAGCATGTTAGGGTTTTCTAGAACTTACAGCCAGAGGGCGTAAGATACAAAAGCCGTTGGATGACAAGGGACAGTCTCAAACAAGACAGTCAAGGGATCGGCAACAAGCAAGGCTATCAAGTTATTGGTCTGACCGTAACCTGGGTGGCTTCCCAGAGGTGGAAGCAGATAAACCTAAGGACAGCAAGCTGGGTTGGCAGATTAGCCAATACGTATATATTTAACAAACCTAAGAGTCTCCAGGAGGCCTATCCGGATTTGCAGCCGTTCGGTGGTGATAACGATAATTACCCTGTAGCTTGCAGGCAATGATGCTCACGGGTACAGTCTCAGATCTGAGAACTCCCTATTCTCCTTCCTGAGATTCAACACCTCATACAGCGTGCCAACAGTATCTTCCAAATTCATACAAATTATATCTAGATACAGGAGACCAAGATGTGGAGGTCTCACCGTTTAGTGTTTGAAATCTAATGGAGGTCAGAGTGTCTACTCCAGACTTCAAGTACCTTAGCTAAGAGAAGAACCTACAGAATTTAAAGGATGGAATTCTCTGTTCCTTACTGGAAGGAATGAATTGTATACAAGAGAGCCTAGAGACGGCATTAAAGGATACTGAAACGCAGTCGTATCTATTCTTCACTCTCTGGGTTGCATATCCCAGGAACCAAGTCCGAAAGACCTAGGCAGGTTATTCTTCCCCCCATGGGGTCTTCCAAATAGTGTGAGACACATTATCTCACTCTCCATTTAGAGGGACAAAACATCCTAAATATGGCCAGGAACATGGGAATAAGTATTCCTTTTGGCAAATACAGTATGTAAAGTAGATCTAGAAGAATCTCAAACATCCAAGTGTCATACCATAAACTACCTTGTTGCTGAAATGATCAGGCAAAATGACTCTAGTTTCTTCCTCAACACTATACAAAGGTTGGTATCTTGGCAACCTGAGTTAGAACATCATCATCCTTTTGGCAGATCCAAACGGAAGTGTTTGAAGTTCCACAAACTTGGAAAAGAGATTCAAGGTTGAAGAGACATAGAATTGGCCCTTCTTCTAGGAGAAAAACGATAAACTCATCAGGCCTAATGGCATCGGAAAAGGACAATCCCGCTGTCCAACGAAGACCATCGCAGTTGTACGGATACAATTAGTCAAAACCTAGATGGAGAGGACAAGTCCATCAGATGAGGGCAGAGACAGCTCCTCCAAGCCGGTGATGCATCCATTGACGGAACTCCAAAATAGTTCCTCCAGAGTTAATATCTAAACTACGACCTGGTCTACATTCAACATGTTGGGGGTCCATTCTGGCGGACCCAGCAGTCGTAACTACAATACATCTCAGTCGTTAGAGGGAATAGATCTAATCCTCTTAAACACTTGAGCAGTACCCACCCTTGTTGTCTGGTGAGTTGGTACATCCCATACGTATATGCTGTCATGCTGTGTCAGAAAAAGGGAAAATTGTATACTTACCTAACGGTAATTTTCCTTTCCTGATGCAAGCATGACAGCATATAGGTTCCCTCCCCTAAAAAAAATAAAGAAAATAAAAATGGAAAGAAATGGCAAATATGGGGCCTGAAACATTTAAAGTAAGGCCTTCCGCAGCGATACTAAATTACGAGAATGCGGGGGTAGGGGAGGAGACCTACTTTTATAGTATAACCGGTCCTGATTGGGCAGGGGGCGGAGCCTTCCCATACGTATATGCTGTCATGCTTGCATCAGGAAAGGAAAATTACTGTTAGGTAAGTATAACATTTTCCCTTTTATTGTCATCACAAAGAGATCTGATATGTGATAGCCCTGTAATAGCATATTGCTGGTGATAGGCTCTCTTTAACCACTTCAGCCCCGGAAGGTTTTACCACACCACTTTTTGCTATACAGCACTGCATTACTTTAACTGACAATTGCGCGGGCATGTGACACTGTACCCAAATAAAGTTGTCCCTTTTTCCCCACTAAAAGAGCTTTCATTTAGTGGTATTTGATCACCTCTGCATTTTTAATTGTTTTCGCTATAAACAAAGCACGAGCGACAATTTTGAAAACATAAATAAATTTTTTTTTTACTTTCTGTTAAAAAAAAATATACAATAAAAAAACAAAAAAATCGAATTTCTTCACCAGTTTAGGCCAATATGTATTCTGCTACATGTCTTTGGTAAAAAAAAAATCCAATAAGCGCATATTGATTGGTTTGCGCAACAAAAGTTATAGCGTCTACAAACTATGGGATATTTTTTATGTCAAATTTTATTTTATTTCTTTTCAAACCAAAGTTTATTGAACAAAAAAAAGGGAATAATACAGTATAAGGTCGAGGGTGGGGTACACAAGATCCAGAAATAAAACAGTATTTTAACTACATGGTCTTGCATATCATATGGCAAATAGCTGTAATACGATATGAAGTATAGGAGCTATACAGATTTAAACAAGAACTGCCCTTATGTTAACAATACATTTTGCGTTATAAGGCTGAATGGTGGTATAAACATATCTTCCAGTATGTGTTCTATAGTCGTTTTGGATTACAGACAGGAGCGTGCTTATAAGTCATTTATATCATATTTGTGACATTGAATTGTGTTTCTGAGTGCCCAGTTTTCTATTGTTACCCAAGAGAAATTAGTCTTCCTAGACTGGTACAGGAAGCCGTACCAGTGTTGTGGAATGTAGAAGGACTTTCTGGATTTAGAGGATAGGTTTGGCATAGGTATCTGGCATTTAGAATCAGAGAGAATGAGAGAGTAAAGCAGAGGTGGGGGTAGAGCAGAGGAAAGTGGATGATGACGTGGGGAAGAGGGGAAAGGTGAGAGGGGAGAAGCACATACAACCAAAAAAGGGGGAGGGGCGAAAGGGATGGGATGGGTGGTCAAATATGTTTACAGTAGGTAGATATTGCAAGTATATTCTTTTTTTCCCCTCCCTTCTTCCCCTTCTCTCCCCTCCACCCTTCTTTATTCCTTCCCTTCCTCAAATAGTTTGATTCTAAAGAGAAAGGGTGCTGTTTCCTGGGGGTCCACTAGGGAAGGTTTTATCATTTGGTATGCAGAGCTAAAATGAGGTTCAGGGGGGAATTCCCATTACTTCAGAGTGTTCTTTTGACGATCGAAAATGCAGCCAGCCTGCCCATGTGGAGGTGAATTTAGATGGGGGGTCTTTTAATACAGATATTAATTCTTCCATCACTGCTATTTTATTTATACGTTTGTACCAATCATACATGGTTGAAGTTGTGTAAGAGAGTCCATTTTGCTGGTTGGCATCTCCAACAACGGTCAGCTGTGTTTATGGAATCATTTTTTTTTTACTAGTGATGGAAGCGATTAGGCGATTTTTAGCAGGACCGCGACAAACCAAACACCTAACTAACACTTTTGACATTTATTTGGGAACCAGGGACATTATTACAGTGATCAGTACTAAAAATAAGCACTGTTACTGTATTAATGACACAGGCAGGGAAGGGATTAACATCAGTTGCAATCAAAAGGGTTAATTGTGTCCCTAGGAGTTGCTTGCTAACTGTGTGGAGGATGGTCTGACTGAATGAAGACAGAAATTGATGTTCCTGCTTAGCAGAAACATAAGATCTCTATCTTCCCCACTGTCAGAACGGTGATCTGACTTTTTTACATAGGACCTGCCCACCCCTCCAAAATTCAAAGCCAGCAGCTACACATACTGTAGCTGCTGACTTTTAATATTAGGACACTTACCTGTCCTGACATCCAGCAATGTCAGCACCGCAGCTGATGATTCCATCAGCTGTTGGAAGCTGCCGCCGAAATTAGCAGTAAGGGAATCCAGCACTAAAGCATTGCGGCTTCACGGGCAGGTCCCTACTGTGCATGTACGAAGCATGCTGCACTCTCTTACTGGCCTGGTGGTGGAGGAAGGAGGAGGGAGTTGGACTTCTGACGTACCTCTCCGCTGCGAGGTTCAGCAGAAGTGGGGATAGGGTACCTTTCAAAAACATGTACCCGCCCCCCCCCCCCCAGAAAAGGTGCCAAATGTGGCACCAGAGGGGGGAAGAAGACAGATGAGTGTAAGTTCCACTTTTGGGTGGAACTCCGCTTTAAGTGGTTAAGGAGACATCACGGTCATAGCTCTGAGAATCACTGCTCTGAACTTGGAAGTTACAAAATGCTCATTGTTTCCTAGTTCATTTATTGGAGGGAGAATCAACTAATGTAGGTCCGCTGATCTTCCTGTGCGCTACTCATTGACACCTGCCATAGTCATCAGTAGGTGGAACAGCAGATTGCATGATACATGGCGTGATGGTCATATGGGGTAAAGTGGCATCTTCCAGTGGTTCTGGAAGTGATCATAAAGTGAGAACACCCTATGATTACAATTATGCTAACTATATAATAAATAGTCTATCATTTAGTAACCATTAAGCTATTTTCAGAAATGCTATTTAAACATTTTAATAATATACTGTATTGTGACATTTGGGAATCTACAGTTCAGAAATGTATGTCATTTAGTCACTGTTTATTCTGATCACTTTTACTAAGACTGTATTTTTGCACATATTGGGATACTGTTGCCCACATGACTGTATGAACCTGGTTTTAAACCAATAGGGATTGCCCAGTACCTATGTATGAAACACTATTAATATATAAAATATCAAATTATTTGCTGACACAGGAGATCTTTAAGATTTTAAGGGTTAGGCTTTGGTATTGATTTGCTAAAGTAAAATAGTCTGTGCACTTTAAGTGCACTGTAAGTGTCAGGCATGAGCAGTTGCGCTAGATCTGAGGCAAAGCTCTAAAATGAGGGGAAGTTCTGTTGATTTTTTTATCATCCAATCATGTGCAAGGACAAATGCTGATTTTTTATTTTCCTTGCATGTTCCCCTTAGATCTAGAGCAAGTGCGCTTGCAGTGCAAAGACTATTTGTCTTTGGTAAATCAACCCCCTTGTGTTTCATTATGATTACATTGTTTATTTACTAAAGATGTTTTCCTTGCACGTGATTTGGCATTCTTTACAAAATTAAATTTCATCACATTCACTAAGCTGTTCTCATGCAACGTGTAACTTCTCTTGCAAACGTGAACAGTCTTTTTTACCATTAGTAAATCAACCCCTATGTATATGGGGGCTATTATATAGTCAAAGTAATTATACTAGTATATTATGAGAAATGATGAAGCCAAACAGGATTGGTACATAATTTCCTTGTGTATGTAATGCCCTGTCAACAGTAAGACTACATTTTGTTTTTGGCTCCACTGTACTCAGTGTAGGCATTATCTGTTTGTTTGTTTTTTGGTCTGGTAAGGGTTTCCCTAAGATCAGTGGTTGATTGCTCCTGTCTGCTTCTGGAGGAAGCTTCCAGAAAATATAATAGGAGGGTCAACCACTGATTTATTAAATATTTATCAGCCCCAGCCAATCTCTGAGAAGGGGGTGCCAAGAAGGTGGCGTGAGAGGTGATAAATGTTTAGGAGGACTGCATTGAAGGTGGGTAATAGCATCTGTCCTAGGAGATTGTGAGTAAGAACTGTTTTTAAACTCTCAGGTATGCATGTGCTGAAGGAATTGAATGCCAGAGGTTACTGGATGGACTGGGTCTGCTCTTAAAGAGACCTAGAATTACTAGCCATTCCCTATTACCTTAAGTCAGGGCTGTTTCAAGACGGTTTTGTAAGAAGCTTGTTCCTCTTGTTGCTTTCTGCTTTTTGAGTATCCTGAACCCTTAAATCCTATTTAAGTTTCTGCAAATTAAATCCCCAAAAAGACATCCCTCAGGCCTTGTACACACGACCGAGTATCTCGTCGTAAAAGAAACATTGTTTTCCTCGACGAGTTTCTTGTCAGGCTTGTCGAGAATCTTGTCAAGCTTTCTTTGCATACACACTGTCGAGACAAAATCGTTTTGTTCTCAAACGCGGTGATGTACAACATGTACATTGGCACTATAAAGGGGAAGTTCGAATGCTACTTTTACCGAAGGTGCGCTCCCGTCTCATACTTTATTCTGAGCATGTATGGGTTTCTAAGCATACACACGAACGTGTTTCTCGTTGTAAACCAGCCAAACGAGAAACACGATGAGGAAATTGAGACTTCCGACGAGGAAAAAAGAGAACATGTTCTCTATTTTTCTCGTCGAGATCCATGACAATTTTCTCAACGTAAAAAATACACACGACTGTTTTTCTTTGCAAAAAAGCTCTGCCAGCATTTTTCTTGATGGATTTTGCCAAGGAAAATGGTTGTGTGTATGATGCCTTAGACTGGGCCAGTGTTGTTCGTGTGCTTAAAACTGTGTCTATGGCAGACAGGCTCTGTACTAGCAAGGGAGACCTGGGCATATTCTCAGCTGCCCTCCAGGGGAGAGCCCTATGTGTAGTATGATCACAGCTGCTGTTGGAAATCATGAGGTTCCATACTACCTACCTGACAGGACCCCCCACCCCATCTCGTTTTTTTTATTCAGCCTCCAGGTCGAATGAACAAAAGTTTTGTCTATCCCTGGGGATATTGTATTCTGAAAGCCAGCTCCTTAAATATTTCAGTTAAGCTTAAGTTTAATCTTTTTTTATTTTGCATCCTCTGCTTCCTCCACCTCCATTAACATGCAAATTTAATCTTTAAAGTGGCTGTCCCTTCCCTCCAATCAGCTCTCAGGGCTCTCCTCACTGAGCTATTCAGTGTGGAACTTCAGCTCTACACCCCCCTTTTTTTTTTAACTCACAGACAAGCTATAAATGCAACACTTTGTAGAGAAGAGAGTGATGCAGATAAAAAGGCACAACGTACGTAGAAAGATTTGTTTTATCTCTGTGGATCACCTGAAGTCAATCACTTCACTGGGTATGTGGAAGGGGTTACAACCACTTTAAATAAAGCCTTTCCTTATTACATACTTTTTTGGGGGCCTTTTTGGGGGCCCAGTGGCAGAATCACTGGGTTTCAATGCTTCGTGATACAATACAGGCTGATCATGGCTGATTTGAGGGGTCAGCAGGGTTTTGTGCATAGTTTCCTTAAAATATCACAGTCCCAATACTACTTTTTAAGAATCCTCAGCCCTGATGCAAGCAATGGGCTAACTCCTAGAGGCAGTTATGCAAATATCAAAATGTCTTGATGGGTAGATATCAGTGTAGAAGAGTGAGCATTGCTACGCCAGCTGCATTTGCATTTAGACCTCCCTAAGTAATGCCCATAGGGTATGTGATGCTGAGCCTCACAGAATGTAACCACTGGAATCCAATGAATGAAAGAGGGGGTCAGGGATAGGCTTGGGAAAGAAATAGCTAGATGATGCTGGACATCCTCCAGCCAGGAAATTATCTATCTGACTTTCTGCAACATTTAATGCATACTGTGAGAAGCTAGAGAAAATCAGTTCATGGGATTAGCATGTACTACATTGATAGACTGAAGATAAGGCTATAATTCAGCTTTCGGTATTTAAATTGGAAGTTACGCTTTTTCAAATCCTCCCCCCTTCCGCTGTCACATTTGGCACCTTTCAGGGGGGAGGAGGGAGCAGATACCTGTGTAATACAGGTATTTTCACCCACTCCTGGGCATAGATTACCATGGTGTCTTCTGGGAGACACAGAGGTCCCAAAAAACAGCAGGGACCAGTAAGATTGCTCAGCGCGACTCATGCATGCACAGTAGGGAACCAGGAAGTGAAACCGCAAGGCTTCACTTCCTGATTCCCTTACCGAAGATGGTGGCAGCAGCACCCGAGAGCCGACGGACATTGCAGACACCCTAGACAGGTAAGTGTCCATATATTAAAAGTCATTAGCTGCAGTATTTGTAGCTGCTGACATTTATTAATTTTTTTCAGCAGGAACACTGCTTTAAGGACGGCTGAACAGAATTATGGTGTTTTTTGATATTTCTATTATACAAACCAGAGGGTGGATTTACTAAAGATAATCCGGCTGTTTAATTTGCAAGGAAACGTTTCCTTAGCTAAGTGAATGAGGTGAGAATTCAATTTAAAAAAAATACCCAATATTATGCAAGAAAAGTAAAAAAAAAAAAAAATTTGCTTGTACAGTTGGCAGTTGAAAGTCAGTAGAGCTTCACCTCATTTATTAAGCTTTGTGTAAATTTCAATTGCAAAGTGAAAATTTACTTGCAAAGCGAACACCTTATTTGCCGTTAGTAAATCAACCCTAATGTGTCAGGTCAGTTTGGATGACCTAAAACACACCATATTTTATTCACCAACTAGAAGTGTTTTTCCTAAATCATATTAAAATGCTGGCAGCTGTATTTTGAGCTGGCATAATCTAGCTCATAGGCTGAAATATGCATGCTAATCCAGTTAATCTTTTTAGCAGAGGATCTCTTAAAGTGTTTGAAGACTTGAGGATGTGGTGTGCGTTTTGTGGAATTGGGATACTTCCATCAAATATACAGAGAGCAGCCAGGGCTCTTCAGAAACTGTCAGATGGACTTTTCAGACATGCAGCAGATTTGGACACATTTTACATAATAGGAATCTCTTTCTCCCTCTACACATCCTAGAATTTGTATCCTGGCAAAGAGCGTCCTGTCATTACTTAAAAAACATTGCCTGAGAAAACCTCGCTGTTGCAAACTTTTACTTTTTTATAAATTGAAACTGAAAATATGTTTCCAGGAATGTATAATATTAAACAAATCTCATTTTAAGGGGGAACTTTTCTGTAATTTGTGACATAATCTAAATTGTACTACCTGTGACATACAGTACAGTTCATGATTATATTTTAAATACACATTTTTAAGGAGTAACTCCACTTTTGTTGGAAAAATACAAATTAAAATCTCCTTGTGGTGATCTATGTACAGTACATCAATTGAGTTGCCAGGTTAACATATTGCATTGAATTTTACTGAAAATTACAGCACTGCCAATTGAAAAGGAACAGTAAATTGTAATACCTTTATATTACATTACAGACTAATGAGGCAATTATATATACTATATTTTAGATATTTTATGTGGACATTTATATACCACTCACCCGTTGACCACCTTAGGGTCCTCTAAACCCCTTAGACCCCCCTTTCCCTTTGGACACAATTTTTCAATGCTTTCTACCTACTCAGTTGAATGACAATTTCTTCAGTTGCCAACTAGTTGTAGAATTGTCAATCGTCAGGTTTAGAATAGCCAGCTTCAATGAAATTTTTGTCCTTTTTTTCACACAAAAAGAGCTTTCTTTTGGTGGTATTTGACCACCTCTGGGTTTTTTATTTTTTTGCGCTATAAAAGAAAAACGACTAAAAATTCGGTAAAAAAAAAAAAAAAAAATCTTGTTTATGTCATATAAGCGGGTTATTTCTCAAACACAGCATATGCATACCACAAATTACACCCCAAAACACATTCTGCTATTCCTCCCGAGTATGGCGAATACCACATGTGTGAGACTTTTACACAGCGTGGCCACATACAGAGGCCCAACATGCAGGGAACGCCATCAGGCGTTCTGGAGCACCCAGACCAATTCTGACATTTCTCTCCTACATGGAATAATCATCATTTATTTGCTAGAAAATTACATAGAACCCCAAAACATTATATATGCTTTTTTAGCAAAGACCCTAGAGAATACAGTGGCGGCCGTTACAACTTTTTATTTTGCATGGTATTTTCACAGACATTTTTTGAACGCGTGTTTAAAAAAAAAACTGTTTTGTGCTTAAAAAAACAAAAAACAGTAAAGTTAGCCCAATTTTTTTTCATAATGTGAAAGATGAAGTTACGCCGAGTAAATAGATACCCAACATGTCACACTTTAAAATTGTGCACACTCATGGAATGGCGCCAAACTTCGCTACTTAAAAATCCCCATAGGCGACGCTTTATGTACTTTTATTGGTTACATGTTTTTAGTTACGGAGGCGGTCTTGGGCCCAAATGATTGCTCTCGCTCTAACGTTCGCAGAGATACCTCACATGTGTAGCTTGAACACCGTTTTCATATGTGGGCGGGACTTACGTATGCGTTCGCTTCTGCATACGAGCACACGAGGACAGAGGTGCTTTAAAAAAATGGGTATTGCAGAGTATTGGGGTATTGCAGAGTATTGGGGTATTGCAGAGTATCGCGCAGGGTATTGGGGTATTGCAGAGTATTGGGGTATTGCAGAGTATTGGGGTATTGCAGAGTATTGGGGTATTGCAGAGTATTGGGGTATTGCAGAGTATTGCGCAGAGTATTGCAGAGTATTGGGGTATTGCAGCGTATTGTGCAGGGTATTGGGGTATTGCAGAGTATTGTGCAGGGTACTGGGGTATTGCAGGGTACTGGGGTATTGCAGAGTACTGGGGTATTGCAGAGTACTGGGGTATTGCAGAGTACTGGGGTATTGCAGAGTACTGGGGTAGGGATGGCTGAGCTGGGATGGATGGCTGGATCTGTGACTGCAGTTGTCACAGATCCAGCCACAGCGCTGCTGCTGCCACCCGCCCCCCCCCTCTCCTCTCACATTGTACTGAACGGTACAGAGAGGAGAGAGAGGAACCAGCGTCATCAAATGACGCCGGTTTGTTTACAAGTGATCGCGCCGTCATTTGACGCGCGATCACGTGGTAAACGGCCGCTATCAGCGGCAATTTACCATGATCCGTGATGCGCTGGGTCTTCTAGACCCGGCGAGCACGGACACTTCCGCGGGCGCGAGCGCGTCTCAAGATAACTCCACTGCGCCGTAGCAGTAAAATGCCTATGGCTCGGTGGGAAAGTGGTTAAGTGGCAATCTATATGTCAAAGAGCACAGTCAGCATTGTTGCTAAATACATTACTGTATTAAAAAAAAATCAACTACAAAGTAAACATTCTGGAGACTTTTTCAGGAGATGTCTATTGGTCAAGCTGTGTCCATAAACTTATGCCGCGTACACACTATCACTTTATGTGATGGAAAAAAACAAAGTTTTTAAAAACGTAAATTTAAATAACTGTGTGTGGGGGAAAACGTTGTTTTATGTCTTGTGAAAAAAGATAAAAAAAATTGAAGCATGCTTCAATTTTTTGTGTCTTTTTTCAAATCGTCGTTTTTTGTTTCATAAAAAATCACTGTGTGTAGCAAAAAACGACGTTTAAAACAATGTTTTTCAACCAGCGCCTGCCCAGAAGCTAGTTATGAAGAGAGCTTCAATGGAAAAGAGTGGTGAACGTAACCTCGCTTTGCTAGAGCATTGTGAAAAAACGATGGTGTGTAGGCAATTTTTTAAAATTGAAGTTTCAAAAACTTTGTTTTTTACTCCATCGCATAAATGATGGTGTGTACGCGGCATTAGACTGAGATAAAATGAGTATTAATGTACTAATATATCACACTAAACATTCAGATATTGCTACCCCATATTCATATAAAACCATATTATATAAATAGAAACAAGGCTTTAAAAACAGCAGCACATGCCCATAAAATAATACTGCATTAGCAACATTTAAACACATACATACACTCATACAGTATATGTACAAAGGATTAATGCTCCAGGGTGGTGCTCTTACTGCTGTGACTATTCCTCATGGATCATTGTTTTTTTTGTTTTTGTTTTTTGCAATGAGAACACAACTTTTAAGGAAGGTGAAAGAACATGCCAACCAAGTGCAATTTAACCACTTTGTATCCGGGCCATTGTACTTTGACGGCCACAAGGTGGCTTTACAATGCTGGGAGGACGTCTTCTGATGTCCTCGGCTCCTCCAGCCACTGGGGGGCGTACCCGCCACGTCACTGAGGTGCCGATGTGCGTGCCTGGGGGCCGCAATGTACGCCAGGTGCCCGCAATTGCCCGTTACACAGCCAAGGACGTGGATCTGTGTGTGTAAACGCACAGATCCACATCCTGTCAGGGAGAGGAGTTCGATGATGTGTCCCTTGTCCATAGGGACACAGATCGGTCACCTCCCCCAGTGAGTGCCCTCCCCCCACAGTAAGAATCGCTCCTAGTGAACACATTTAACCCCTTCCTCGCCCCCTAGTGTTAACCCCTTCCCTGCCAGTCACATTTATACAGTAATCCGTGCATATATATAGCACTGATCGCTGTATAAATATGAATGATCCCAAACATGTGTCAAACATGTCTGATGTGTCCGCCATAATGTCGCAGACCAAATAAAAATCACAGATCGCCGCCATTACTGGAAAAAAAAAAGAATAAAAAAAAGTAATGTCCCCTATTTTGTAGGAGTTATAACTTTTGCGCAAACCAAATACTATACGCTTATTGCAATTTTTTTTAAATTGGGGTATTTATTATAGCAAAAAGTAAAAAATATTGTGTTTTTTTTTTTCAAAATTGTTGCTCTTTTTTGTTTATAACACAAAAAATAAAAACCACAGAGATGATCAAATACCACCAAAAGAAAGCTCTTTTTGTGGGAAAAAAAGGACGTAAATTTTGTTTGGGAGCCACGTCGCACGACCGCGCAATTGTCAGTTAAATTGACGCAGTGGCGAAAGATGAAATTGTGCCCAGTAAGCAAGTGGTTAAAAACTTTTATTAATATGTTTACAAAGTTACATCTTGAAAGCGTGACCCTGTTATCATCTTACTTTGTCATATATACTCATACATGCCCTTAAAAAGCATTATGTGCACTATCATTATTATTGTGCACCTGTGCCCAGAATATAGACATTAAACTATTTACATCCTTGTATGTTTAAAAAACATAGTAAGATAGCTTTAAACAAGTCATCCCAACAACTCTAGCTGCTTTTAAAGTCTAAGTTTAGTTAAGAAAAGTAAAAAAGAATAAGCACAAGAGACCTAACTTACCTTTATTAAGATGTGTCCCTTGTGCTGCAGTGCCCCCCCCCCACTGCTATAATATTTTGGTATGGTGATTGAACTGAAGGAGGTGAGATGGGCATTTATCTAAGAGTGGCTGACTATGCCCACCCATTCTGCCCTATTTCTCCATTCATAGAAGGCATACTACAGCTATGAATGAAGGACAGGTATAATTGAATAATTGAAAGGCCTGCTCTCTCCATTCATAGATCGTGTTCTGGTGGCAACTTTTGGAGTTTAAAAGAGTAAATCTTCCTAATGGAGACATACTGTATGCAGCAATGAAACCTACCAGTGGTTCTAACCACTCACCACGTAATCCAAATCTAAAAAAAAACGTTTTGCTTTCATACTTTAAAGAGTTATAAAGGCAGAAGTTTTTTTTTATCTTAATGCATTCTATGCAGTAGTGTCTTTAGGTTTTTTGCTGCCCTAGGCTTGACTAAACTTGTGCACCATCTAATTTAAATATGACCCACCCCTTCCTGTCAAGGCCACACCCATTTCTGTTTACGACCCACCCTGAAATTTTCGAGTGGGCACACTAGTCCTGGGAGGGGGGGCAATGGATTCCCTTAATTTGCATGGATTTCCTCTTACTTCCTGTTCAGCTATAGGGCAGGAAGTGAAGGGAAATCTCTGCGATGGGTCAGGGATGGTAAAAAATAAACTGACTGGGGCTATAACCCTCTATCCAAAATGAAAAAAAAAGCATTGCCTATAGTTCTACTTTAAGCACAAATTTCTGATAATTTTATGGAGAGAACTAAGAACATATAACCATGCCAATGGTGCAGCAGAAAACATATAGCACAGTGAGGAAGGTTTGTGGTCCAGACTGATAGTATAGTCAAAATTAAAAGCATCTTGTGAAAAACTGCATAGCACAAGCTGGCGGGATTCTTTCCGTGCTGCCCCCTTGCAAAGTGCTGCTCTAGGCCTGGGTCTTGTTGACCTAGGCCAGGATACAGCGTTGATTCTATCCATTAAGATAAAAAACCTTCTGTGTGTAGCAGCCTCCCCAGCACCCCCTAATTACTTACCTGAGCCCCATCTCTCTCCAGCAATGTCCATGATTCTCTTAGCCATCCATGGACTCTCCTCCTGATTGGCTGAGACACAGAAGTGGTGCCATTGGCTCCCGCAGCTGTCAATTAAAGTCAGTTAGCCGATCAGGGGAGAGAGGGAGGAGGTGCGGGTCGGTCTCCTTGTCTGAAAGGACACATGGAGCTGTGAATTGGCTTGGGTGCCACATAACAAGCTGCTTGTTGTGGGGGCACACAACAGGATGGAATAGCCAGAAGCACATAAGAGGGATCCAAGAAGTTGAAGATCCATGCTACTCTGTGAAACCAACTGTACAGAGGGGGAGCTGTGGTGGCTCAACGTGATTGGCACTGCGCTGACAAGCCATTCACCTCTGCAGCCAAGGGTTCGGATCCCGGTCTCGGCTACATGTGAATTGAGTTTGGTGGTCTCAGCCCGGCTCCCGGTGGGTGTGCTATGCAAAGTACGCCTGTGCTTAGTACGCCCACCCCCCCCCCCCCACAAAAACCACCACACTTGCACGCACACGAAATTGGTTTAAAAAAACACACACTTTGGCCATGCGGTCTCCTAAAATAAAGAGAGGCGAAGGACCTACGGGGCTGGCTGGGTGGGCTAGGCCCCCCCACTCCCTCATAGGGGGAGTCCCTCTGCCCCATTGGGGTCCCGTTGGGCCCCAGTTGGGCTCCCAAGAGGAGCAGGTAGGGTGGGGTGAGTGGGAGGCCCCCCCTCACACCCGCCATTGCCACCAGGGGCATGGAAAAGGATGGCGATTGCCTCCGGGGGGACGGTCTGCCTACTCCCAACTCCTGCAGTCCGGCTCCTCTCTCTTCGAGTTCACTTTAAAAAAAAAAAGGAAAAAAAAAAAAAACTGTACAGAGGAGATAAGTATGACGTTTGTTTAAAAACAAAAAGGACAATACAATCACTTTAACTCAAAAATAGAGAAGAAAAATTATGACAAGTGCGATTTTTTTACTATAATATTTACAGTATATATAATGTGATAATATTACCTAATTTTTGTGACTTCTAAAGATCTTATAATAAATCACAATTTTCTACCAACACCACTTAGTTGTAAAGTTATTTTCAAAGAACACGTGCTGGATATATAAAACTAATAAAATTAATACTTATTTTCCAAAAAATAAAAAAGGGCCAGTAAATACCTTAGAAATACAAGAGAAATGTAGTCCAGATGCATTTCTGCACATGCATTTTTGATGCTTTCCAGTGTATTTTTACCCTTCTTTTTTACTTCACCTTAAAAGTGGACATGTGTGTTCCAGTGCAGTTTTGGTGCATGCAGCATATTCTAAAAAAAAAATCCTGAACTGGAACACAGTGGAACTGATCGTGTTGGTATGAACTAAATCATATAACCTACTATCCATTCTTTTCTGATACAAAAGAAAGAAGAATGCACTGGACTGCATGTGGTGCGAACCGCCCCCTAAACCATTTGAAAGTTTATGATCCCCGTATTGCTGTACAACATACTGTAATGCAATTTGCAACCTGTTGAAATTGTATCACAACTTGATTTCTAATTTCCTGAGCTGAATAAATACCCCTCTATTGTTATACAGACCACTAGATCAATTATTTCTACAGATGTTTGCATGTAGCCTTAACACGTCATTTAATTTGTTTCTTCAGTGTAACACTGATCTTACTTCACCTTCACCACTCTAATAATTTTTCACCCTTGGATCATATTTTAGGAATGACAGCGGTTATTCTATATCCTCCTTTTAACTTTTCTATATAGTAATACTTTTGAGTTACAATCAGTAAAAAAAGAGCATTTTTTTCCACTTGAAGAATTTTTTTTAAGAGATGCAAAAGAACAAATTAGAGAATGTAATCATAATAAAACTAGTCAATAAAACCCATATAAATACATTTAAAATTATTCTAGTACATTTTTGTATTTATAGAGCAATTTAAATTTTTTGTTCCAATTAAAATTTGTTGTTCAGATTTTTCTCATGTTTTAAAGTTAGAATTGAGATAACAAATAGCTGTATAAGAAAAAAGTTTGGCAAAAGAAAAAAGTGCATAGCTTTGACCCTTTATATTTAGCACGGTTTATGTTAAGGAAAGTTGTGTGCCTTTTTCTTATAACTAATGTGATAAGGATATATTTTTCTTCAAGTCCAGTCAAAACTTTTTCTCTTAGATCTTCACTTTCTCCCTGTTTAGTGAAACTGTTGTCAGAAGGACAGAAAGTGGGGCTAAAGCTCTCTAATGAAGCCCCAAAGCAGAAAAAAAAATAGATAGTCCTAGTCCTTTCTCAACTATCCAAAACTAGAAAACAAGATTTTGGGTTAGCATACTGTTTAACCAATTTAGCCCCGGACCATATTGCTGTCCAATGACCAGAGCACTTTTTGTGATTCGGCACTGCGTCACTTTAACTGACAATTGCACGGTCGTGCGACGTGGCTCCCAAACAAAATTGGCGTCCTTTTTTTCCCAAAAATAGAGCTTTCTTTTTGTGGTATTTGATCACCTCTGCGGTTTTTATTTTTTGCGCTATAAACAAAAATAGAGCGACTATTTTGAAAAAAATGCAATATTTTTTCTGTAATAAATATCCCCCAAAAATATATAAAAAAAACGTTTTTTTTTTTTTCCTCAGTGTAGGCCGATACGTATTCTTCTACATTTTTTCGTAAAAAAAATTGCAATTAGCGTTTATTGATTGGTTTGCGCAAAAGTTATAGCGTTTACAAAATAGGGGGTAATTTTATGGCATTTTTATCATTTTTTTTTTTTACTAGTAATGGCGGCGATCAACGTTTTTTTTCAGTACTGCGACATTATGGCGGACACTTTAGACACTTTTGACACATTTTTGGGACCATTGGCATTTTTTTAGCGATCAATGCTATAAAAATGCATTGGATTACTATAAAAATGCCATTGGCAGTGAAGGGGTTAACACTAGGGGGCAGGGAAGGGGTTAAGTGTGTTCCCGGGTGTGTTTTAACTGTATGAGGGGGTGGCCTCACTAGGGGAAATCACTGATCTGCGTTTCCCCCGCTGACAGGAACGAGAGCTATGTGTTTACACACATACCTCCCGTTCCTTGCTCTGTAACGAGTGATCGCGTGTGCCTGGCGGTGATCGTACCAGCCGGCACGCACGCGGGACTCGGGGAAGAGCGGGCCCCCTAGTGGCCGAAATGTAGATGACGTAGAGCTACGTGCTCTCGCCCAGGAGAGCCGACCTGCCGCCGTAGAATGACGGCGGCTGGTCGGCAAGTGGTTAAATAATAGGTAAAATATTATAGAAGTGTTTGCAATGGTGGAAATGCTATAGGACTCCTCTATATACCTAAGGTCTCATGCCCACAGACTTTTTTACAGCCACTTTTCTGGGTGTTTTTTGCAACTTAAAAACAACTCTCTGTTGGCCTCATGCCCACCATGACGTTTTTGAGCTGTAAATGGCTGAGCCATTCTTAAGCTGCAAAAAAAAAAAACAGGGCCAGTGCGTTATGAAGCTCCAACGTTAGAGCTGTAAAGACGTCAGATGCTGGAAAACATGATTTAACAAGGCTTAACGCTGTGTTAAACCTCGTCCGGCGTTTCTTTCTCTTTTCAAAATCAATGGTTCCCTATGAGAGCTCATTAATTTGAATAGAGGTCGCACCAAAAGTCGGATCAAGATGATCCGAATTGCGGGGCGACTCATGTGCGGAGAATCTTGAAGGGGAACCCCTGCGAAAATCAAAAAAAAAAAATTGTGAGGTTCCCCCCCAGGATGATACCAAGCCCTTCAGTCTGGTATGGATCTTAAGGGGAATCCCATGCTGGGACTGTGACGTCATAAGAGGCCTATATAAATCATTGCGTACCGCACACCCGGCAATGCAGCGGGAGGGAGCGTCGTGGCAACATCGGAAGAAAAATAAGATGTAAGAAGGCGACGCAGAAGCCCGGCTGGCCGCCGCTAGTAAATGAGCTGCAAGAAGATAGCGGCAGCCATTGGAGAGAGAAGAACCGAGGAGAGCAGAAGGAGAGCGGAGAAAACCCCTGAAGTCAGAAGAAGACCCCCGGAGAGCCGAGAAGTCGGAAGAAGACCCTCGGAGCTGCCTAATAAACTAATTTAAAAACCTGTGTAGTGTTTTTTTATTGACATTTTTATTCCACCAGGTGAATGGGTAGGCCAGGGTTGTCGGGAAGAGGCCCTTGTCCCCATCAACATGGGGCAAGGTGCTTTGGGGTGGGGGGCACAGTGTTCTGGTGCGACCTCTATTCAAATCAATGGGCACCCATAGATAACTATTGATTTTGAATAGAGAAAGAAAAACGCTGCTGAAAACTAGCGTGGCAAAACGTGCATTGAATTCAATGCAAAATGCGCCTGGCATCTGTACTAGCTTTACAGCCCATGTTTTTAAATTTCAGTGGGCATGTAGCCTAAAGGTTTTGTAAAGATCAATGAATAGATTTTCAATAATTACAGTAACATATGAACACCTCACTCTACCACCTTATTTGCCCTCATCAAGTGTAATGGGGCATAAAACGATTTATTCTAATATTAGCAATAAACAGCTTAGGCAATAAACATCTTTACATGTACTGCATCTGAAGATTTCCCCTTCCTGGACTTCAACCCCTCCGCCCTGCTAGGGGAAGACATATGTAATATGATATTAAACACATAAAATTGTGCTCATGATAATAATCCTTTTTAGAAGCATGGCCTCCACAAATACAGTAGCCACTGATCTTGTGCTCACCAAAATGACAAGTAAAATTTTTCTATCCTTATAATTCTATGGCCACAACCATGTTCTTTAGAGCCAAGTAACTCCGTTCATGGCGAGTGTTGATGTTATTTTGAAGAGGAACTAAGTGACAAATCCCTACTATTTTCCTGGAATTTGTTGACTTCTTGTCCTTGGGAAAATAACTTCCAGGAGGGCTGTGCCTTTCATCCCTTTCTAAGACCAATCCTCTTGGTTACTTCTTCCTCTCTGTTTTTATTCAATAAAGAGGAACTGTAGTCTCCACCCATAATTTGAAATAAAAAACATTTTTGCCATTCTGAAGCTTCCTTCCAGCCACTCTGCATAATATTTTATATATACTGTGATTCTGTACTTGCCAAATATGCTGCAGAAATCTCCTTCCACTGAATCTGGCTGCAACTATTGTAAATGTGGGTAGCTGAAGCTGCTGCCTGTTCACTTCCTGGATTGAAACAGACACACAAAGGCACACCTCCAGCTCTGCAGCTCTCATTGGACATCTTATGATTCATCCCTCCTCCCCTCCTGGCAAACTCTCATGAGCTGTGCATGATGTTATAAGCCTAGACTTTTTACCAGATAAGAAACAGGAAGTGGGCTGTATAAGGTATTTACTAGCAGAAAAAAAATGTTTTACTATCTAAAGTTAAAACAACAAGTGCAGAAGAATTAATAGATCAATAAAAAAAGACCAAAAGTCAAAATGTAAACAATGTACAGTAGCCCTTTAGTGCTGAATGCACTTGTTTTTCACTCTTTTTGAATGGGTTTCTCCTGATAAACCATTTACTTGAAAATTGGAATGCAATGAACTGTAGCTATGTTGGTATTTCATCAACTCCTCCTTCTTGGCTTGCCCTTTTAAAAAAGTCTGAGAATGTATGTCACTGAAAATGAATATGATAGCAATAATACTGTGTGATTCAGAATGATGTATGAAAGACGGTCAAAGTAGTATACACATTTTTGCCTTTACCACCTAACGTGGTATCCCCTATGAGTCCGAGGCCTACTGTGCAACTGCAGTCATGACCTTATTTCTCCACACCACACTATGTTGCATAATTCCACTCTATACACTGTGCTTTACATTTTTTATACTCTACACTATGCCATGCTGTACACTGTGCTTTACATTAAAGGGGTTGTAAACCTTTGTGTTTTTTCACCTATGCATTAGGTCAAAAAACACCTGGCTGTCACCAGCCACCCATTTTACGTACCTGAGCTCCTTCATATTCTCAGCGTGTCCCCGCTGTCCTCCTCTCCACAGAGTCCCAGCTTTGACTGGATAGATTGATAGCAGCATAGCCATTGGTTCCTGCTGCTGTCAAACAAATCCAATGATGTGGGCGCAGGGAGGCATCTATGGACGCTGAGTAAATGACTCAGGAGCGCGCCTGCAAGGTAACCCCTCAGAAGATCGCTTCTCCTAGGGGGTTTTCTAATGCAGGGAGGAGTCACTAGAGCCACTAAGGGACCCCATAAGAGGATGTTCAGGGCCACTCTGTGCAAAACGAGCTGCACAGTGGAGGTAAGTATGACATGTTTGTTATTTAAAAAAAAATGAACCTTTAGTATCACTTTAAGGTACTGTATGCTGTTTCACTCGGTACAGTAAGCTTTGATGCTTCTACATTCTGTATACTGTGCTTTATGTTATACACGGTATTTTATAGCATTTCATTCTGTAAATTATGCTTCACATTAATATAGTCGGTTATACACTCAGGGCCAGATTCAGAGAGCCATTACGCCTGTCTAACTGGTGTTAGACTGGAGTAATTTCAAATTACTAGCTAGTCGAAAACCTCAAACCATGAATAGACGGCTGCGGGCTTCAATTCGACTGGATTACGTGTTCGTACGCCTTCGATTCTACGCTGCAATAAAATTGCGGCCACTGGGTGGACTTCCTGTCATTTTCCGCGTCGGGGTATGCAAATGAGCTTTTGCCGGTGATCCCCGAAATGACGATCTTCTATCGCAATCTCTTACGGCACCTTTAGTCATCTTTTATTTGCGTAACACTATACCAGCGTTTTTGCTGCTCTAATATTAGACAGCCCATGTTAAGTATGGCCGTTGTTCCCGCGTCGAATTTATTATTTTTTACGTAAGTCGTCCGGGAATAGGAATGTTCGTAAACGCCGCTACTCAAACAACGAATGACGTAACGACGTGATTTCGTGCAATGCACGGCGGGAAATTTCTGAACGGAGCATGCGCAGTTCGATCGCCATGGGGACGTGCTTAATTTAAATGCTTCACGCCCCCCATGCGCGTATTTTGACTACGCGGCGAGAAATAGACTACGCCGCCGTAGCGTACGGGCAAAAGTCTATCAGGATTTGGTGTAGAGCCTGGTAAAATACGGCAGTGTAGAGTATTTCGATTACGCAGCGCAATATTAAGTGTATGTGAATCTGGCCCTCAGTTTTCAGTGTTAGAGTCGGGGGAGGGGGGGGGGACACAGATGCAGCATCAGACCAATGCTGCATCCAGCTAGGTAAGTATGAATTTGAATAAACAAAAACCATACTTCTCTTTTAAAATGTTTTTCCTCAATAATTGTTACACTAGTGTGCAGTAAAACAACATTTACTTTTGGTGGTCTACTGTGCATCAAACAACTTCCTTTACTGGCCAGGTTGGAATAAAGAATTAAAATGGCAAAATCAATCAGCATAATTTGAAGATAAAATTAATGTCATTGTTTAGCAAATGTCATTTATAATAATTTGTGAAAAAGGGACAATGGCAATGACTAAATGTATTCTAATGCATTCTGCTTGTTGGATATTTCAAAGATTAGGATCCTGTTAAAGTTGACCTATAAGGTTTTTTGGCATTGTGCTATCTTACTGCTCAAATTGAACTTACCCTAGATTAATTATTGTTTTAGGTAATGGAGTAATCTGGCATTGAGAAAATTAACAAAAGCAATTTGAAATTTTTAATTGCGAAGATCCTGCATATCCCAGCTAGATGTTTTATTATTGCCATTGTGTAAAAATAGCGTCACGCTAATTTGTATAAGATTGTTCTAACCTTTTTCCATCATGATAAAAGTAACCACATAGTATTGTTTTGGAAAGAATACAATTAATTTGTTAAATAATTGCATTGGTGTGAGTGACCTACACTTCAGATGCTAAAATTGTATATTATGATGGAATCCTGCAGAATATGGTATTTTAAAATAGAATAAACAAAGCGCGGTAGTAAGTTAATGATGGTCATGATTATTAGCTTGGATTTAATATACCATGTTTTTATACAGATGCAGGAAAAGATTTTAATTCAGTTCTCCTTCATATGTGTGTCTTTTAATTAGAGCTACAGTATAGAAAGAATAAACTAAATAAAATAGGAGATATCATACCTGTATATGTTATACTCTATGCGAGCAAATAAATACAAGAAAATTACCTATGCAATCTATACAATTACGTTTTTAAACTCTAGAATGGAACTTATTGGCTTATAAGAACTGCGACTTAGCAATAAATGCGTGTGTGCTTTATTTAAATGTTTAGTTTACTTTATTCAAATGTTTAACATTCCCTGTGTCAGTTGTTTTTTCATTGTTAAATCATTGTCTTTACTAAACCATTGCGAATTGTTGATTTTCGGCATGAAGAACTGGCACAGCTACACTCCAACAGAACTTGTATCATTTATTTAGCTACCCATCTGGTGTGCAGTGCCTAGGGTCGTTCCATGCGACATGGTCAGCATTTGGATGCATCCATCTGTTCACAAAATATAATGAATCTATATCTACATCCATTATTCAGGTCATTTTTTTAAGCGTAGTTGACTGTTAAGTTTGATTTATTGAAAGTCATTAATTTAAACAAACCTTTTTTTTAGTTTATTACAGTTAAAAAAATATGTATTACAAGTTTAGATATTTCATCTTATCAACTCTTTAATTTGATCACTTAATTAATTGGAAATTAACATAATTGTTGAATGTAATAACAATAGTGAGTTAGTATACGTTAGTTTAAATATTTTAGTGAAAAAGTCAATGAGATCATTGGCTGTCATTGTAATAATATGACCAAAATTGAATCTGAATGATTTAAAATGAGTTGAGCCAAGTGTGTAACTGTTAGCTGAGATTATTTGATGCCATGCAATCAGTCTAAAGGGATAAAAATAGTGGTAACAAGTGATCATCAATTGTTAAATTCAATTGGTTTAACAAACGTGCAAATAGATTCATGTTTGGGTTTAAAGAAATACACATATTAGCCTCCTGCCTGTTACCTTGTAAGCTGCCAGAAGTCTACACTGAACAAAGCTGTCACTGCTGGTGGGAAGACTGGGGAGACTTGCAACAAATTGGGCATCCTTTAGACAGAATCTGGAAGATTGTTCTTAGGCACAGTCACTGAATTGGAGCTTAGAAGCTGCTTTAACCACTTAAGACCCGGACCAATACGCTGGCAAATGACCCAAGGGGTTTTTGCGATTCGGCACTGCGTCGCTTTAACAGACAATTGCGCGGTCGTGCGACGTGGCTCCCAAACAAAATTTGCGTCCTTTTTTTCCCACAAATAGAGCTTTCTTTTGGTGGTATTTGATCACCTCTGCGGTTTTTATTTTTTGCGCTATAAACAAAAATAGAGCGACAATTTAAAAAAAAATGCAATATTTTTTACTTTTTGCTATAATAAATATCCCCCAAAAATATATAAAAAACATTTTTTTTCCTCAGTTTAGGCCGATACGTATTCTTCTACATATTTTTGGTAAAAAAAATCGCAATAAGCGTTTATCGGTTGGTTTTCGCAAAATTTATAGCGTTTACAAAATAAGGGATAGTTTTATTGCATTTTTATTAATTTTTTTTTTTTTTACTACTAATAGCGCCGATCAGCCATTTTTTTCGTGACTGCGACAATATGGCGGACACTTCGGACAATTTTTACACATTTTTGGGACAATTGTCATTTTCACAGCAAAAAATGCATTTAAATTGCATTGTTTACTGTGGAAATGACAGCTGCAGTTTGGGAGTTAACCACAGGTGGCGCTGTAGGGAATGTGTACCTAATGTGTGTGTTTACTACTGTAGGGGGGTGTGGCTGTAGGTGTGACGTCATCGATCGCGTCCCCCTATCACAGGGATGACGCGATCGATGCTCCGGCCACAGAGAAGCACGGGGAAGCCGTGTGTACACACGGCTCTCCCCGTTCTTCCGCTCCAGGGACGGATCGCCGCACTGCAGCGGCGATCGGGTCCGCGAATCCCGCGGTCCTGGAGCTTCGAACCGGGTCGCGGGCGCGCGCCCGCGACCCACGACTGGGTACTAAAACCAACGTATATATACGTTGATGTGCCCAGCCGTGCCATTCTGCCGACGTAAATCTGCAGGAGGCGGTCCTTAAGTGGTTAATTCTAAAATGTAGAGGTTTCTTTATATATTGTATAGTTGCTGTATTTTGTAAAATGTCAAGTATTTATTAATGCAGACTAAAAAGTGATTGACACTTCTCCTTTAATGTTCAGACACTTGGTATGGTAAGAGTCACTCAACATCTCATGCTAATTAGCACTCAAGCTTAAAAAGTCAGCAAACTAAAATATGCAAGCATTGCAGAGTATTACGTGAAAGTGGTACTTCAAGTGAATTTGTTGCAAAAAAATGAAAAGAAAAAAAATGAAAAAGGCATTCTGTAAATTAAATGGTAAACTACACACCTGTCCCAAAGTCTGTGCCTCTAATTTTCTTCCTTGCAGAGTTACACTAGCTGATGATTCTTCAGTGTCTGTAAGGCCTCGTACACGCTAGGAAACATCATTTTCCTCGACGAGTTCCTTGTCAGGCTTGCCGAGAATCTTGTCAAGCTTTCTTTGCGTACACACTGTCAAGACAAAATGTCGTCGTTCTCAAACGCGGTGACGTACAACACGTGCGACAGCACTATAAAGGGGAAGTTTGATTCCACTGGCGCCACCCTTGGGGCTGCTTTTGCTAATCTCATGTTACTGCGTGTTAAGTAAAAGTTTGGTGAGATACGATTTGTGCTTTTTAGGCTGCTACAGCGTGACGAATGTGCTATCTCTATTACAAACGCTACTTTTACCGAAGGCGCGCTCCCATCTCATACTTTATTCTGAGCATGCACACGTTTCTAAGCATACATATAAAGTTGTTTCTCGTCGTAAACCAGCCCGACGAGAAACACGACAAGGAAATTGAGACTCCCGACGAGAAAAAAGAGAACTTTTTTCTCGTCGAGATCCACGACAGTTTTCTTGACGAAAAACATACACACGACCATTTTCCTCGGCAAAAGAGCTCTGCCACCAAGTTTCTTGATGGATTTTGTCGAAGAAAACGGTCGTGTGTACGAGGCCTAACACTTTTGTGAGTATTAGTAGACTAGTGTCTCGCTGCACCTTGTGGTTTCACCCACCAGTCAAATGTCACTACAGCTCTTCAGTGACACAGGAATAACAGAGCGCAATAGGAACAAAGGCATATGACACTCCTGAAGGTTCTAGATTCTGAAAAAAAATTTTCAGTGCAGCTCTGCGATTGATTAAAGCTCAGAGAAGAATCGGATATACATTATATCTCTTCTTTCACAGGGTACTAAATGTTTTCTCATTTATTTATTTTTTCAGAAACAAAGATAGTTTAAACACAGCATACAATTTTAAAGCCCGATTCCAGTCAAACAAAGACATTTCCATGCTCAAACTTGCCGGCCAGCCTGCCACCAACCAAATTGACCTGTCTAACAATATGCATTAAAAACAGGGGGTTAGTCTCCACACACCTGCAAATATACGCATAAGCTACAATCCCCGTCAAGGCTCCGTATTTTCTGTCGTCCTCTAACTTCTGAGAGGCCTCTCAATGGAAGCACATGCATTTTAGTGGATAGGCAGAGGGCAGGTGAGCCTAGAAGGAGCCCATCCCTCCTTAAAGATACATGGGCACACTGAAAATCCAGCACATAGCACTATGGCAGCAAAGGTGTCAGTGCATCTAACTTCTCATAGTCAGGCAATGCACAGACACTTTTGCTGCCATATTGCTATGTGATAGGTGTTCAGTGTGCCCCTGTATCTTTGAGGAGTGAGCTTCTTCCAGGTTCACCTGCTCACCTGCCTATGCATTAAAATGTATGTGCTTCCATTGTGGAGATTCTCAGAAGTTAGAGTTAGAAATTCAGAAAATGGGAAGCCTTTACAGGGTTTGTAGCTTACATGTGTATTTGCAGATGTGTGCAGACTAGACGTCTGTTTTTAACACATATTGTTAGACAGGTCAATTTGGTAGGTTGCAGGCTGGTTGGTAAGTATGGGCATGAATATTTCTTTGGTTTTGTTCAATGTCACCCTTTCAGTGCTCCTTGCTGCAAAGACCACTTGTTTGTACGATTCTAGTCAAACACTATTTTAAAGATTTAAATGGCATTCAGAATGCTTAGGACTTTATTTGAGTTTTTATATTTTTCACCCATTTCCAAAAATCTCATCTCATTTGTTAGTGTTGTGACACCAGGACAAAAAATAATCATTTTTGGTGGTGGGGGGAGAACTTGACCACCTACCTACAAAAATTAGGTTATATTTTACAGTAGGGCATATTCTATTATCTGTTTACAGACCCAACATTTCACAGTTATGATCCCATGATCCCACAGCACTATTGTTAGTGATGCAGTAGTGGTGAGCGAGCTCCCTTCAGGACTGTTCCTGTAAGGTCTTGTTTGTCACCTTGTCACCTTTAGATTGAAAGCTGTATTGGCTGATCAGAAGCTAGCAGCTTGAAACTCACATTCCCCTCCCACCCAGTGCATTATTTTAAGCACAAGAGGGATTTATTTATTCAAGGTGGTCCAGGTAGCTGAATATGCCTTCATGTTCAGATTTCACTCTGACATACCTTTTTTTTTTTGTTCAAAGAATCAAATCCACAGTCAAATTATGATACTCCCAGGTGGTAAAAAGATTGGGGTATACAGTATATAACGCATATAGGGCCAGATTCAGGTAGAGTTGCGCTGGAGTAATTCGATATGCGCCGCGTAACTGTGAAGATGCGCCGTCATTTCTATGTGGCCGTACCCACCAAACTAGATGCGACAAAAGCGGGCCATTTCCGATCGGCTTAACTTTCTGACGCCAGAGTCTCGTCAGCGCATAATTTCGCTTGTCGCATCAGTCGCGGCTATTGATTTCCCCTGCTAATATGCAAATGAGGGAGATTTCCCGATTCGCGAACGGATTAGCACCACACGCTGGCTACATGCGCCGCACATATCTCGTCCGTTACCGACGAAACTAGCAAGCTGAACAACCACACTTGCAAGGACAACACCTCTGTGTGCCAACATGCCTGGGGCAGTCGTGGTCCTAGCACTAGTACTGGGTCCCTCGCTACGGAGGAGGCGGGCACGTGAGAGGATATACCGCACGCGCATGAGCCTCTTTGCATGGGTGATGAGGAGGTGTATCTCTTCAGATTCAGCCCTGATGCAATACTTGAACTAACCACAACCCTGCAGGATGACATCACCAGCAAGACACACCGCTCACAAGCAGTGCAGCCACTGGTGAAGGTCCTTGCAAGTGGATCATTCCAGCGTACAAGTGGAGTGGTGGCTGGGATGTCAACGTCCTCCATGAGCAGATGTGTGCACCAGGTTGTCCTTGCAATCCTCAGATGCATGCCCAACCAGTTCATCAGACCCACCACTAAGGAGCTGCGGCTGAAGGCAATGACAGATTTCTACAGCATTGTCAGATTCCCACGCACTGTGGGGGCCATTGATTGCACACATGTGGCACTCCAGCCCCCCAGTGCCACAGAGCACATATACCGCAATCGGAAGCATTGGCACTCCATCAACGTACAGGTGATAGCCGATGCCCAACGCCTCATATGGCACGTCCGTGCCAAACACCCTGGATCCAGCCATGACAGCTTCATATACCGTCAGAGTCCCATCCCAGCAGAATTCGAGCAGAACATGTATGGGGACAGCTGGCTGGTTGGTGAGTGACATGGGTGGCAGGCATGACTATCCCCTCCCATGATGCACATCACAAGGGGCACATGCATGACTAACATCCTCCTGTCTTTTCCCTTACAGGTGACTCTGCATATGCACTGGGACCCCATCTCATGACTCCTTTCCGGAACCCCCAAACCAGAGGAGAGAGAAAATACAATGAAGCACACATCAAAACCCGTGCAGTGGTGGAGCAAACATTTGGGCTCCTGAAGTCCCGTTTCCGCTGCCTGGATAAGTCTGGGGGGACCCTATTGTATTCCCCTACCTTTGTGTGTCAGATTATCGGTGCATGTTGCATTCTGCACAACTTTGCTATGAGAAAAGGCCTGCAGATTGAAATGCGTGATGACCTGACCCCCGAACCAGACAGCCCCCCCCTGCCAGAGGAGACCCATTCAGCTGATGGAAGAGCAGTCAGGAGGGTCCTCGCCGTAGGCATCTTTGGACAATAAACCAAAACATTAATCACACAGACAATGCACGCGTGTACACCACTGATGTCCCTAGATCACACACACCACATGCACATCACATTGGATTAGCCCAAGTCCAGTATGTAGGACTTGGGAGCAGCAACGCCAGCGTCAAGGCCCCAATGATGTCGCTGTCCATTCATACACCTTTCACACGTCATTCATACAGCCGTGGGGTTAACTTCACCACCACGGCCGAGGGTGACACCCCTTACTGGCAGGAGTGCCACCCCCTCACATTCACACACCATTCACACTGTCCCCTGCACTCCTGACCGTGTGCAGTTAAAAATAAAATAAATATCTCATAACCTGAGTAATCAAAAAATAAAACAAAAACTCATAACCTGAGTAATAAAAAAGAAAAATAATATAAACCAAAACAAAAATAAATACCTCATCTGGGATGACGGGGGCTCCTCCTTGTGGGCACTCTCGGGCTCCTCAGCTGCCTGGAGGGAGTGGGGGTGGGGGGGCATCTGGAGGAGGCTGATCCCCGGGTGGGCCACTCCTGGGAGCTGTTGGCTGCCTGCCCTCCAAGGCCACGGCAATCCGGCTGAGATACAGGTTGGTCTGGGCCTGCATCCTCAGCTGGCGGGTGATATTCTGCCGCTGGGCACGCTGCCGCTGCCTCCCCTCTTCACGGATGGCAGCTGTGTTTTCTTGGACGGCTGCTGTCAGGTGCCGTACATCAGCCTGCACCTCCCCCAGGCTGGTGACAACGTCCTGCACACCACTGGGCAGCTGCGACATGGAGCCCAGGCTGTCAGCGACCCGGTCCAAGTGGGCAGCAATCTCCCCCATCTGCTGTGTTTGGCGTGGTCCAACACCACCTGGTCCTCGACCATATCACACACCCCCCTGGTCTTCCGGATCGCCTTCCTGGGGGCAGGAGAAGGTTGTCCCCGTGGTGATGGACTCGTCCTTGAGGGGCTACCGAGGATGGGGGAGGGGATGACAGAGGGCCCTGCAGAGGAGGAGGACTCCTCCAACAATAAAATAAAGTCCTGTTCAGAAACAGGCTCCTCCACAACCATCTCTGCAGAGGTGGTGTGGGCACTCTCCTCCACCTCGGTGTCTTCAGCACCCAAGGGCTTGTCCTCAGGATCCCGTTGGGAGGTTGGGGTGGACTGGACGGCAAGAGATGATGGCCCAGCTCCGTCATCTGTGGATGACACAAAGCAGACACATGTTGGTGGCCAGACACACTTGGCACATGTACCCCCCCCCCCACATGCAACACACCAAATAGGGTATAAAAAACACTTACCTGTCCTGGAGCCTTCCTCCACGGAGTCATATCCAGGGACCCCCTCCAACTGCTCCCTGTCCAGGCAGCGGGCGACCACCTCCTCCTCCGTGGTCAGGCTGACCGGACCACCTGTGCCCCGCTCATGCCTCCTGATGGTGGCCACCTTGCCACGGACCTTGCGCCGCAGGTCTTTGATTTTTTTTTGAATATCCCCAGCAGTCCGGGTGGAGTACCCCAACACATTGACCCTGCCAGCAATGGTGTCCAGGATGCCCTGCTTCCTCTCCCGGCTGGTCTTACGACTTTTTTTCCCGTGGAGGAACTCATTAAAAGTCTCCATAGCCGAGATTATAACTGACACCTCCTGGGAGTTAAAATTGAGATTCCTCCTCTCTTTGGGGGTAGTGGGAGCAGCCATCACAGAGCAAAAGTTAATTCCCTGGGGTGGGGGGAAACGGAAATACTTTTGCGCCGGAATGGCGCTTCCACTGGTGCTTTTATACGCGCAACAGAACACATTGCGCTGACGTTTCCCGTGAAGTGGTGCCGACGGAAGTTGTGAGCATGCGCACAAGGGGGCGAGTGGAGCCTCACTCACTGCGCATGCTCCGTGGATGATGCGCTGAACGTAAGCCTCTGCGCTGGGCTCCGCCCATCATTTACATATGATCACACCCACTTCCACTTGCGTCAGGTTACGCCAGCGCATTATCGTTACTCTGGCGCAAGTTTACGCGCAAGTGCTATGTGAATAACAGTACTTGCTCCGAAAGTGTCGGCGGAGTAACGTAAATGAGAAACGTTACTCCAGAGTAAGGGTCCTTTCCAGTCGTCCGTTTTTTGGACGTCCGTTAACGGACCTCAATGCTTCCCTATGGGTTAGCGTCCGTTAGCGGATGAGCATCCGCTAACGTCCGTTAACATCCGTCTGCGGTAAGCTCAGTTTTTTTGGACGGAAGAAAACCCTATTTTTCTTCCGTCAAAAAAAACGGAACGGACGAAAAACGGACGTTAGCGGATGATCCGTTTACCATCCGATCCGCTAACGTCAGTTTTTCATCGAAATATGTAAAAAAAAAAAAAAAAAAGTTCTAAAAAAAAAAACGGATGAAAAAACGGATGAAAAAAACTGATGAAAAATGGACGTCAACGGATGGAAAAGGGAACGGAAACGGATGGAAACGGACGAAAAACGGATGAAAAAACGGATCAACTGAAGGGGGAAAAAAAATGATCTAAAAAACTGAACGGACGTGTGAAAGAGCCCTAAAGATTCTCCCATCTACCTGAATCTGGCCCTATATGTGTATTTAGTTCAGAAGATTGTGATAGAATGTCTTGACAACAATTTATAAAGTTTTGTTAACTGATTGCCGACCGCCCGCCGTCATATTACTGCGGGACGGTGGCACTGCTACGCGGGAGCACGTAGCTCTACGTCCTCCCTTTAGCAGCTTTTCGCACGCGCGCGTCCCGCAAGTCCCGCGCGCATGCCCGGCGGGTACGATCGCCGCCGGCACCCGCGATTGCTAGTTACAGAGCGGGGAACGGGAGGTATGTGTGTAAACACATTCCTTTCGTTCCTGTCAGCAGGGGAAACGCTGATCTTCTGTCCATACCATGTATGGACAGAAGATCAGTGACCTCCCCTAGTGAGGCCACCCCCCCATACAGTTAGAACACACCAGGACCACACTTAACCCCTTCCCTGCCCCTAGTGTTAACCCCTTCACTGCCAATGGCATTTTTATAGTAATACAATGCATTTTTATAGCACTGATCGCTATAAAAATGCCAATGGTCCCAAAAATGTGTCAAAAGTGTCCGATGTGTCCGCCATAATATCGCAGTACCGAAAAAAAAACGCTGATCGCCGCCATTACTAGTAAAAAAAAATAATAATAAAAATGCCATAAAACGACCCCCTTTTTTGTAAACGCTATAAATTTTGCGCAAACCAATTAATAAACGCTAATTGCGATTGTTTTTAACGAAAAATATGTAGAAGAATACGTATCGGCCTAAATTGAGGAAAAAAAATGTTTTTTTATATCTTTTTTGGGATTTTTATTATAGCAAAATGTAAAAAATATTGAATTTTTTTCAAAATAGTCGCTCTATTTTTGTTTATAGCGCAAAAAATAAAAACCGCAGAGATGATCAAATACCACCAAAAGAAAGCTTTATTTGTGGGAAAAAAAGGACGCCAATTTTGTTTGGGAGCCATGTCGCACGACCGCGCAATTGTTAGTTAAAGCGACAAAGTGCCGAATCACAAAAAGTGCTCTGGTCTTTGGACAGCAATATGGTCCGGGGCTAAAGTGGTTAATATTGTTTAATAATGATTAATTGCCTTTTGGAGTTCTTGAAATATATTTAGTTTGGAAAAAAACACATACATACAGTATAGGGGTATGACTTTGAACCTCAATGGTGCTTTTCTTGTCTGAATGCTATGTGCTAGATTGTATCAGAAGAGAGGTACATTGGTTGATTTAGTAACAGCACATTTATTGTTCATTCTACAAGGTAATTTTCCTTTAAAACTTTGAATGAGGTGTTTTTTTAATTTCCCTGCACATGATTGGGTAATGTGCTTTCACCACATTCACTAACCTAAGACCCCTTTCACACTGGGGCAGGGGTAGCGTTGGCGTCGGCGCTTTACCGTTGTTTTTGGAGAGGTATTCGGCCACTAGCAGGCTTTCTCACTAAGACTGCAGGGGGGGCATTTTTCCTGTGCTTTACAGGCGCTATTTTTAGCCCAAAAGCGCCTGAAAAAAGCCCCACTGTATAAAGGGGTCTAAGGGAAAATGTCCTTGCAAAGTAAATAGCCAATCCGCCTTTAGTTAATTAAACCCTTCTAAACCAACCCCAAAATGTTCTGTACTGCTGATTTGGAAAGCTAGACTGAAAATTATTAGCCAGGTTGCTATAACCAAATATGGCATCAGAGGAAGCGTGTGACATAGATAAGTATTCCATTTTAAATCCAGTTGGTGCCAGATTTTTACCATACTTGCCTAGGAAGCCTGCATTAATTGGCATATATAGAATTTTATGTTAATGGATTTAGGATTGTAGAGCAAGAGAAACACTGAAATTGTATACAGTACAATTATTGGTAAAGAAAAACATGTCTACTTGGATATTATATGCATTTATGTCATGAGCTATAAGAAAAAAACTCACATTGTAACACAAAATTTACAATAAACAGTATATTATTGCCTAAGAGAGAGTTTGTATATTGTTATATAAATGTCCTTGGTACCTGTCAAATTTCAAAGCATGATTTAAAATATAAATATTGTCATCACAATGAGAAGTTCAGGTTTGCACTTACAACACTTGGACCAAAGAGAGAACAGGAGCATATTGAATCTTTTACCTAATCTGATTTAGGGTTTCTTTCTATTTACTTTTAAACACTTTTTGAGTCTAGTCAGAGCTAACATAGAGATTGGGACACTTTCCCTTCCTCCAAGTAGCATTTATGTACTAGTCACTAAGTCACTGATACAGGAAGGGGAGGGATCACACATTCCTCCATACCTAAAAATAGCAGATGTTTTTTTTTGCTCCTGGTGACTTGTCTTTGGCCACGTACACACGATCAGTCCATCCGATGAGAACAGTCCGAAGGACCATTTTCATCGGTTAACCGATGAAGCTGACTGATGGTCTGATATGCCTACACACCATCGGTTAAAAACCGATCGTGTTAGAACGTGGTGACGTTTACGTGTTTTTACACAACGGCGTGCTGAAAAAAAACGAAGTTCAATGCTTCCAAGCATGCATCGACTTGATTCTGAGCATGCGCAGCCTTTTAACCGATGCTTTGCATACTAGCAATCGGTTTTGACCCATAGGTCAGGCGTCCATCGGTCAAATTTTAAAGCAAGTTCTCTTGTTTTGACCGAAGGATAACTGACTGATGGGGCCCACACACGATCGGTTTGGACCGATGAAACAGTCCTTCAGTCCGTTTTCATCAGTTTTGACCGATCATGTGTATGCGGCCTTAAAGGAAATGGCAGGGGGTAGAAGAAAGGGTAAAAAGTCAATCCATCCATGAATGGTTGCCCTTCACCACTTTCCCCCCTTCGCATTGGTCTGAGGGGGGGGGGTGTGGGGGAGGGGAAAACTGGAAATATGAACCTCCGCCCTTAACCGCATCATTACATTCTATATACCTTGGCTCTGGTCTGTAAACTTCAACCAAAAAGTAAATCCATTGCTTTGCCTTACATGACAAAAACATCATGGTAAAAATATCAAAAGGTCCAATAATAATTATACAAGTTCTTGTGATGTAAAGTATATCTAAAGTCAAAGCTGTTTTTTCAAGGGGAGCTTTATTTATTTTTTGTTTTGTTTTTACTTTATCTGTTCTTTTCAAGAGTTTTTCCCTGAGCTTCCTGTCCTATCAACATGACAGGAAGTAAAAAAGACTCCCCAAAGTAAGGTTAATTTGACACAAAAATGTCCCTAAATTGGCAGAAGAAAATCTCAGGACCTTTTTCCAACTAAATTCACGTAATTCTGATGGAATTCCATCGGAGCAAAAGAGAACATATTCTCTATGTAATCTCTAATGGAATTCATCTGAATTTTCAATGGAATTTCTCCAATGGGGCATACACGCGGTCGGAATTTCCGATGAAAAAAGTCTGTCTGTTTTTTTCCATCGGAAATTCCGATGAGAACATGTTGTCTTTTCCTTCGATGGAGTTTGGTTGGGCTAAAGCCTGATCGTGTGTAAAGGGCATTCGATGGTGGTAGCTCCCTTCGCCATTAAGCCTCTCACAGCAGGACAGAATCAAGAAGGCTGCAGTGAGTAAGTACCTGCATAACCTTCCTTAGGCATACTTTCCCTCTAAAAATGGTGATAAAAGCCTTATTGAAGGAATATACCTTGTCTGGCACTCACTCCCTGCTTTCAAAAAGTCGAAATTTCTGATCCCCCACCTGCTGCTCAAGCTATCTTTGATAACACTATAGGGAAGGAAAGATAGGATGATAACATATAGGACAACAAGAAGTCTACACGTAAAGTGGTTGTAAACCCTTACATACACCCAGTGAAGTGACAGGCCTTGGGTGATACACAGAGATGAAACAAGTCATCCTAGATAAGCTGTACCTGTTTATTTTCAGTCTTTAACTCCTCTACAGCTATTAAAAGTCCAGAATTTATAAAGCCTGTTTGAGCTGTCAGAAACAGGGATGAAGAGCTGACGTTGTATTCCCTTTCCTGTCACATTTTTCCTCCTTGTGTCAGGAAAAGTTGTTTGCTGATAGCAAAGGAGCAAAGCAGCAGACAGAAATTACACATAAGGGTTGATTTACTAAAGGCAGATAGCACCCTGCAAGTGCAGTTGTTTCAGAGCTTAGTAAATCAGGTAAAGCTTAATTTGCAAAAAATACCCATTCATGTGCAGGCAAAATAAAAAAAAATAGCATTTTGGTTGCACATGCTTTAATGATGGAAGTCAGCAGAGCTTCTGTGGATTAACTAATGCTCTCAATTAAGAAAGTACACACTATAGAAGGAGTATGCTTTGCTCATGTTTCACCACATTAAGCAAGTAATGGAGGTCATGCTGTACAACAGTGCCAGGCTGCTTTAACAAATCAACTGGATGCTCTATAGATGTATCTCTCCATCATTAAACATGATATGCAGAAAATATGGCAAAACTTATTTAATGCCAAAGACCCTATACACACTATTAGATTTTCTGCAGATTTCTGGCTTCAGATTTACCAAAACCATATAATATGAGGTCAAACCTTAAGGCCGCATACACACGAGGAGATTTATCCGATGAAAACGGTCCGACAGACCGTTTTCATCGGACATGTCTGCTGGGATATTTTGGTTTGATCTGTGTACACACGATCAAACCAAAATCCCCGCGGACAGACAGCGCGGTGACATGGCGGTGACGTTGACGCCGCCACGTCACCGAACCGGGAAGTAAAATACTTCCACGCATGCGTCGAATCCATTCGAGGCATGCGGGGGATTTTTGTCCGCTGGTTAGGCGTACTAACCAGCGGACATGTCGGACAGACGGGTTTCCAGCAGACAAGTTTTAAAGCATGCTATCGGGCAGGCCTTTGCACTACATGGTTTTGGTAAACTCTTAGGTTTGGGCTCATACTAAAGATCACAGCGGCTCACAGCAGGGGTCAGATGTGTCTCCATTCATCATTTCAGGTCAGATTTCAGCCTAAAAACTGACCAAAAGACACACACTAGGGGCATGCACTACTCTCTACTTCCGGTCCTTCTGGCTTTCCAGCTGTATGCGGTGGAACGCACGCCAGCTCCCCAGCCTACGACCACACTCTCTCCATTTTCTACATGTGGACAGCCTCAGTGCCGGGATACGGGCACCATCTAAAGTAAGGGGCCACTCGGCACTGTGTTTTTATTCTGTGTCTTATTAAACAATATCACACTATGGCAGCATTTTCTTTTTCTATGGTATCCGGTATGCTCTTTGTTGCTGACATCTGAACCTCCATTTGATTGAGCTGACTGCCTACATCTAAGCCTATTTGACCTTATTTTAACTAATTTGGTCAACTACCTTTAGTAAGGAGTAGTGTTGCTCACGAATATTCGCATTGCGAATATTCGCTACGAATATTGCATATTCGAGTATTCGCGAATAACTCGAATATCGCGGCGAATATTCGCTATTTCGAATATTCGTATTTTTTCAGTTTTTTTTTTTTGAACAGATCACATCCTAGAGATCCCCATCGACGTCTAAAAGCATTGCTGGTATGATTAGAGACCTTGGGCCGAGTAGCTGCAGTGATCATTTTATATTGCCGAAAAAAAAAGCAATGCGATTATTCGGCAATAGCGATATCGCGCGATTATTTTGTATTGTAATATATCACGAATATTCTGAGCCAATCAGAGTGCTCCATTCCGCATTTCTCGAAATTTCGCAATTATTTTGTATTGTGAAATATCACGAATATTCTGAGCCAATCAGAGTGCTCCATTCCGCATTTCTCGAATATTCGCAATTATTTTGTATTGTAATATATCACGAATATTCTGAGCCAATCAGAGTGCTCCTTCCGCATTTGCCGAATATTCGCAATTATTTTGTATTGTAATATATCACGAATATTCTGAGCCAATCAGAGTGCTCCTTCCGCATTTCTCGAATATTCGCAATTATTTTGTATTGTAATATATCACGAATATTCTGAGCCAATCAGAGTGCTCCTTCCGCATTTGCCGAATATTCGCAATTATTTTGTATTGTAATATATCACGAATATTCTGAGCCAATCAAAATGCTCCTTCCGCATTTGCTGAATATTCGCAATTATTTTGTATTGTAAAATATCACGAATATTCTGAGCCAATCAGAGTGCTCCATTCCGCATTTCTCGAAATTTCGCATTCACATTCGCAATAGCGAAATTTCGCAATCATTTCATTTCCAAAAAATATCAGGAATATTCGTATTTAGCGAATATATCTCGAATATTCGACTATATATTCGAGATATATCGCGAAATCGAATATGGCATATTCTGCTCAACACTAGTAAGGAGCCATCTATCTTCTATTAAGGTGACTTATTGGTGAAGGTGGACTACTTCCTTATTTGCACTTTGAAGAAATATCGAGCACCTTGCACGTTATTCACAACCATTCCTGGGACTACATATATTCAAAATTTGCAACTCAACTTGCACATGGACTGTTTATAGCGATATAATTGTTCACTTGAATTTATTTATTGCATGTTATTTTTCATTTATTGCATTCATCTGCACTTATGTCTACTATCGTATCTTAGATATAATAGCGTATATCTATACTTTATAGCGCCCCTTTTCTCACTATTCACAAAAGACACACAAGGCTCCTGTTCAATTCGCACTGGACCCATCGAGGAAGATATGTGAACCGACTCCATAGAGAGCTGGTCACAAACTCCTGCTATGTAAATTGGATGCAGAGAAAAGTCGCATCCAATTTGCATAGGTGTAAACCCAACCTCATCGATAATCAGTGATGTGAAGGTTGCATTTAAAGGTTAAGTTCTTCTTTGGGAACATGTTACGCGGCCACATTATTCATTCACAGAGGCCTGTGAATTAATACACTACAAGTACCGACAGCTTTTGATGCTGACGCTTGTAGTTCTCAATGAACTACGGTGGTGCTGGTGAACATCCTCATAGTTCATTAAAGATTTCTGGACTGAAGTAACCTTTTGCCCATTAAGGAGGTACGAGCAGATGGCTACACTAAAGCCCCATACACACTATCAGTTTTTCTGCAGGTTTTTCTCTTCAGGTTTACCAAAACCATCTAATATGAGGTCAAACCTTAAGGCCGCGTACACACGACTAAATAAATCCGATCAAATCGGTCTGACAGACCGATTTGATCGGATTTGTCTGCTGGGCTATTTTGGTTTGATCGTGTACACATGATCAAACCAAAATCCCCACCGGCAGACAGCGCGGTGATGTGGCGGTGACGTTGACGCCGCCACGTCACCGCACCAGGAAGTAAAAAACTTCCACACATGCGTCGAATCCATTAGACGCATGTGCGGGTAGATATGTCCGCTTGTTAGTGTACTAACCAGCAGACATGTCGGACGGACGGGTTCCCAGCAGACAGATTTTAAAGCTGGGACTCTCCGCCCGTACACATGATCGTATTTGTCTGCTGAAACAGTCTGTCGGACCGTTTCCAGCAGATAAATTTGATCGTGTGTACGCGGCCTAAGAGTTTCAATTTGTATGCAATCAGGCAGGCCCTTGCACTACAAGGTTTTGGTAAACCTGAAGAGAAAAACCTGCAGGAAAACTGATAGGGCCAGATTCAGGTAGTCCAGAGCATCTTTGCTCTGGAGTAACGCTTCTCATTTGCGTTGCGCTGCAGAAATTTTAGGAGCAAGTGCTGTCATTCACGAAGCACTTGCTCCTAAAGTTGCGGCAGCGCATCGCAAATGAGCCGGCGGAATTCAAATTGGGCGGGTACGGGGCGTGTAGTATGCTAACTAAGCGCGATCCCGCCGCCAACGTACTGCGCATGCGTCGAGTGTCAAAACATCCCCGTGCGCATGCTCCAAAATCTGTGAATGAACGTCAATGACGTCACATTCCCATTCATGACCGTTTTACGCAAGCGACGTTTTTTTTTTTTTTTCCCGACGCGATGACGACGCCTATACCTAACATAGGATACTCCAACCCCATGTAGGTATATGTATGCGCCGCGTATCCCGTCCGGAAACGTCGTATCGTCATTGCGTCGCGACGGAATTCGATCGTGAATTGCCGATTTCCGCTCATTAACATATTTTTTGAGCGTAAATCGGCGGGAACGCCCCCGGCGCCATTTTTAAGTTGAAGTAACGATGCGATGGCGAAACTCAGTTACGCTGCTCGCATCGGAACTTCAACCCGGCGTTTCTTGTTTTCTGGTTACAGAAAACAGAAACGCCGGCTCAAAGTCACAGTTAGGCTGGCGGATCACTCGATCCGCCAGCCTAACTGTTCGTGAATCTGGCCCATAGAGTGTATGGGGCTTTACAGTCTGCAGGAGCCTGACATTGCACCAACAATCTGCTGATCACGGGTGCAATGATTTACAGGCTTCTAAGAAATAATACATGCACATTTTTTAAAGGCGAACTTATCCTTCAACACTGTCTGCCGATTGCCAAAATAATTGACTGATTGTACTATAAAACTGGGGGATCTGTGAAGAAGCTAAAGACATTGCATCAGTCATAGAAAACCCCACATATCCCATTGCTTTGATATGCATATTTTAGATATTTGTAGTGTAACCCTCCTATGCTTTAAAGCTAGGGAAGCTGCCATCTTACCATCTGTTTGGTCTGCTGTTGTTATGGTGTTGCATATGTAATCAGTTATAACACCAGTCATTTGATGGCTTGACAGTTTTGTTGAGAGTACATGCAACTGTGACATTTATTTCATTCATTCATTTCAGGCATGTCCTGAAGGTAACTATTTTGGGAAACGGGAAAATGTATGGGTCTAGTTCTGCTTTAAAAAATATTTTTTAAGATCAGTCTGATGAATGTTAGGACATATATGGTGCCACCTGAAAAGGAGGGCTGTCACAAGAGTAGATGAATAATTACCTCCTAGGTCACTCACTTTTATAGATAAAAGCTGGCAGTGAGTGAATTACACGGATTTCCTCTGTACTGTGCTTGATGCACTCAAAGTGCATCATATCTGTAACATAGAAGCAGCACTGTGGGGCCGTCTGGCTGTTGTACTATTTTATAGACTCAGTAAACACCAAATATTTACTCAAGGGGCTTATACTAGACACACATTATCTATTATTATTCTGCAGGAAGGCACAGCAGCTAGCATACAATTAGTCGGTAGATCATAATCACTAAAATACACACATTTATAGGATTGTACAGTACAGTTTTATATTGGTTCCAAAGCCACCTTCAATAAAACATTACAACTTTCCCTTGTTATTATTATTTTGTGCCAACTTACAGCACAATAGATAATTGCCACTAAGGGCCAGATTCACGCTGGCGGATCGAATCCGCCAGCGTACAGTGGCTTTGAGCCGGCGTTTCTGTTTTCTGTAACCAGAAAACAAGAAACGCCGGGTTGAAGTTCCGATGCGAGCAGCGTTGAGTTTATCGCATCGTTACTTCAACTTAAAAATGGCGCCGGGGGCGTTCCCGCCGATTTACGCTCAAAAAATATGTTAATGAGCGGAAATCGGCAATTCACGATTCCGGCGCGCGCAGTGACGTTACGACGTTTCCGGACACGCGGCGCATAGATATACCTACAAGTATCCTATGTTAGGTATAGGCGTCGTCATTCGGGAAAAAAAAAAAAAATAAAACGGTCATGAATGGGAATTGACGTCATTGACGTTCATTCACCATGCGCACGGGGATGTTTGGACACTTGCGCATTCGGCGGCGGGATTTTGTGCCACCCGCGACTTCCGCCGGCTCAGCACAATAGACCACATCCTCGGCAGCGCAACGATAATTGCAAAGATGCTCTGGAATACGTGAACTAAATGTTTAACAAATAATATACATTTTTTTTTTCATTGAGATCCCACTAATGTCTAGCTTGATAGATTGATTTATAAATAATCTCAGATATATTTCATTGACCTGTCATATCTCAAATAACAATTGCCATTCAGACAGGCATTTCTTGGTAAATGAAAGCGTCAGTGATTAAGAAAGATATGACATAAGAACCTGTGTAGGAAATTTAAATAAGAATTAGCCAGACACTTCCATCCTGTCGTTACTAATACCAGTCAATCATCTTGCAGGACGTGGTTACTGTGTATCTAGGGTACCCATGATTTGGCTCTTAAGATCCCTAGGAATATTTTTAGCCAGACATGAAAATGATTAGGATTAATAAAACTAAAGCTAATATGAGTTTCTATGACTTTAGCTAGGAGGGAAAGGTATTTATAGAACCTGTCTGCCCACATTTGCAGAAGCATATATTTGAAAAGTAAAGCTCTCTGCCTGAAATAAATGATTTGGATTTGTTTGATAATAATGTGTACAACATGCGGCAGAGACAGGAGCTCGATGTTCTATTGGTAAAATGGTTTTCCCTTAAATTTTCCCATGAAATAATTAGTACAAAAATTATATATAGATAATATATTATATATTGGATATAGATATCCAATTCAACAACTAGAAAAGTGAATTCCTTTTTTGTTGCATAAAACTCAATGCCATATTTTTTTTTCTGTGAATAGCTTTCCACAACAAAATTAATTACTAAGCAAGCATGGTTTAGCAAAAAGCAATTAATCAAAAAACTATGCGCAACTTTTTGCCCACAATAATGGCATATCACCCACAAATAATATTACTAACAAAAAATAATTTATGCAGTAAAAAAAGGCTGAAAAAGTCACATTGTTGTATTAGTAGACAGATCACTTGGCTGTACCTAATACAATGTTCATGTTGCACCTAGTGCCACTTGCTTCAAGTCTGTCTTTTCTGTGGGTTCTCACATTAAGATAAGTTTAGACCAGCGGCAGTGCGTCCATAGAGGGCGCAAGAGCGCCGCCCCCTCTTGCTCCTGCACCGCCACTGAAAAACAATACATAGATTCATGCATTGCATGGGGGGGCAATCTGGCGGCATTTTAGTGGCAAACTGGCTTCAATTGATGGGCACAGTGGTGACAATGGCATGGCACAGTGACTGCGTTTGGCATGGCACAGTGGCTGTGTTTGGCATGGCACAGTGGCGACAATTGATGGGCACAGTGGCGACAAGGGCATGGCACAGTGGCGACGTGCTCGTGACCTGGTCCGAAGCTCCGTGACCGCGCACACGGGATCCGCAGACCCGATCGCCATCGGTGTCCAGTGATTGGTCACAGGAGCTGAAGAATGGGGAGAGGTGAGTGTAAACACACCTTCCCTGTTCTTCTCTGTGGCAGTGTCACTGATCGTCTGTTTCCTGTTATAGGGAACGACGATCAGTGATGTTACATATCCAGCCACGCTCCCCTACAGTAAGAATCACTCCCTTAGGGCACACTTAACCCCTTTGCGCTCCCTAGTGGTTAACCCCATTCACTGCCATTGGCATTTTAACAGTAATCAGTGCATGTTTATAGCACTTTTCGCTGTGAAAATGACAATGGTCACAAAAATTAGTCAAAAGTGTCAGATGTGTGCGCCATAATGTCGCAGTCATGAAAAAAATGGCTGATCACTGCCATTACTAGTAAAAAAAAAAATATTAATAAAAATGCCATCAAACTATCCCCTATTTTGTAAATGCTAAAACTTTTGCGCAAACCAATCAATAAACTCTTATTGCATTTTTTTTTAACCAAAATAAGTAGAATACGTATCGGCTTAAACTGAGAGAATTTTTTTTATATCTATTTTTTGGAGATATTTATTATAGCAAAAAGTAAAAAATATTGTTTGTTTTCAAAATTGTCGCTCTATTTTTGTTTATAGCTCAAAAAATAAAAACCACAGAGGTGATCAAATACCACCAAAAGAAAGCTCTATTTGTGGGAAAAAAGGGACATTAATTTTGTTTGGGAGCCACGTTGCACAACCACACAATTGTCAGTTAAAGCGACGCAGTGCCGAATCGTAAAAAGGGGCCAGGTCCTTAACCTGCATATTCGTCCGGGTCTTAAGTGGTTAAGCTAAGGAAAAGCAAACAGATTTGCCTTTAGTATCAACCCCATTGCATTTTACTGTCTGTGCTACTATGGGAAAAATAAAACCCATTCTGATTCTGGTATAGAAGGATTCCTTGTCCGATAGCAATGTTCCATCAGAGCCTTGTCATTTAAGAGTGTAGCCTATTATCTGCAAACGTTGGGTTGTAGCCAATTATCTGCAAACATTGGCATGTTATATGTTCTTTGCAAACTACTACTTACAGAAAGTTACACATTGCAGCAGATATCCTAGATTTTGAGAGAAACATTATTAAAAAGAAGATACATTTTGAGAAAGCACTACTGTTTAAAAGCCTAACTTTTATGTCCTTGTTACTGTGCATTTTCATTTTTAAACTTTTTTGAAAAACATTTCTAAAATACTCATACTATTAAGGACTATTCAGCTATAAGGAAGCCCTGACACAATTTTTTTTATTTAATGTTTAAACTCAACTACATTTAAAACCAAAACGGTTTTCTAAATTCATAATCAGAAAAGATAGCACAAACAAACTCTCAGGCCGCGTACACACGATCAATTCTGTCTGCTGGAAGCGGTCTGCTAGACTGTTTCAGCAGACAGATTCGATCGTGTGTACGGGCGGACAGACAGATTTGGCCAGCCGACAGATTTTAAAGCATGCTTTAAAATCTGTCTGCTGGGAATCCGTCCATCCGACATGTCTGCTGGTTAGTTCGCTAACCAGCAGACATATCTGCTAGCACATGCGTCGAATGGATTTGATGCACTCGCGGAAGTGTTTTTCTTCCTGGTGCGGTGACGTGGCGGCGTCAACGTCACCGCCACGTCACCGCGCTGTCTGCCGGCGGGGATTTTGGTTTGATCGTGTGTACACAATCAAACCAATACATCCCAGCAGACAAATCTGTTCAAATCGGTCTGCCAGACCGATTTGAACAGATGTAATTGGTCGTGTGTACGCGGCCTCACACATTCATGCACTTTACCAATATGTTTTAAATCCTTTTCTTTATGCAATGGAGTTGTGACTATTTTCATTATCTTACTATGGCTATGCTAATAGCTAAGAATTATTGGCTCTACAGAGTGGTCTAGTAAATAAAATTGGTCCAGTGAGGGTCTCCCCTGCTCACCCTTTAGGCTTATCTAGTATCCCCCATGACCCCCACCCCCAAACAAGTAATACAACATAACAATGGTGATTTACATTTGTAGTGTAAATATTCATGAACAAAGCATACTTCAGTATTGTTTATCATTGTGCATTTTCCTCATTTTATTTAATCTTTTAATATCAATTTTTGACACTATATGCTGTTGTGGACTTTTTGTTACCATGCTATTTAGGGTTGTCAGGATATACAGGTCGTTCTCAAAAAATGTGCATATTGTGATAAAGTTCTTTATTTTCTGTAATGTACTGATAAACATTAGACTTTCATATATTTTAGATTCATTACACACAACTGAAGTAGTTCAAGCCTTTTATTGTTTTAATATTGATGATTTTGGCATACAGCTCATGAAAACCCAAAATTCCTATCTCAAAAAATTAGCATATTTCATCCGACCAATAAAAGAAAAGTGTTTTTAATTGAAAAAAAGTCAACCTTCAAATAATTCTGTTCAGTTATGCACTCAATACTTGGTCGGGAATCCTTTTGCAGAAATGACTGCTTCAATGCGACGTGGCATGGAGGCAATCAGCCTGTGGCACTGCTGAGGTGTTATGGAGGCCCGGGATTCTTCGGTATCGGCCTTAAGCTCATCCAGAGTGTTGGGTCTTGCGTCTCTCAACTTTCTCTTCCCAATATCCCACAGATTCTCTATGGGGTTCAGGTCAGGAGAATTGGCAGGCCAATTGAGCACAGTAATACCATGGTCAGTAAACCATTTACCAGTGGTTTTGGCACTGTGAGCAGGTGCCAGGTCGTGCTGAAAAATGAAATCTTCATCTCCATAAAGCTTTTCAGCAGATGGAAGCATGAAGTGCTCCAAAATCTCCTGATAGCTAGCTGCATTCACCCTGCCCTTGATAAAACACAGTGGACCAACACCAGCAGCTGACATGACACCCCAGACCATCACTGACTGTGGGTACTTGACACTAGACTTCAGGCATTTTGGCATTTCCCTCTCCCCAGTCTTCCTCCGGACTCTGGCACCTTGATTACCGAATGACATGCAAAATTAACTTTCATCCGAAAAAAGGACTTTGGACCACTGAGCAACAGTCCAGTGTTGCTTCTCTGTAGCCCAGGTCAGGCGCTTCTGCCACTGTTTCTGGTTCAAAAGTGGCTTGACATGGGGAATGCGGCACCTGTAGCCCATTTCCTAGACACGCCTGTACACGGTGGCTCTGGATGTTTCTACTCCAGACTCAGTCCACTGCTTCCGCAGGTCCCCCAAGGTAAGGGGCAGCGTTTTCTGCCACACTTTTTCCTTCCCACAGACATCCCACTGAGGTGCCTTGATACAGAACTCTGGGAACAGCCTATTCATTCAGAAATTTCTTTCTGTGTCTTACCCTCTTGCTTGAGGGTGTCAATGATGGCCTTCTGGACAGCAGTCAGGTCGGCAGTCTTACCCATGATTGCAGTTTGGAGTAATGAACCAGGCTGGGAGTTTTTAAAAGCCTCAGGAATCTTTTGCAGGTGTTTAGAGTTAATTAGTTGATTCAAATGATTAGGTTAAGAGCTCGTTTAGAGAACCTTTTCGTGATATGCTAATTTTTTGAGATAGGAATTTTGGGTTTTCATGAGCTGTATGCCAAAATCATCAATATTAAAACAATAAAAGGCTTGAACTACTTCAGTTGTGTGTAATGAATCCAAAATATATGAAAGTCTAATGTTTATCAGTACATTACAGAAAATAATGAACTTTATCACAATATGCTAATTTTTTGAGAACGACCCGTATGTAGATGTTAGCCTGGGCAAAAGTCTCTTGACTTTGAAACAGCATTTTGAAGATATCTCATTTGGTGAAGAGTTCAATACTGAAGAGTAAAATCTATGGTAAGTAAGGCTTTCAAAAACCTGGGAATTCAGAAAGAATTCTGTAAATGCCATGATGATGCACATGTGATCATTTATGACACCAACTATTCGATGGTTTGACGGTTTCATTGAGCGCACAAGCAAATGTGACAGTTAGCATTTCTGGTATGCTGGGAATGCAACCGGTTTTTAAATTGGTGCATTTAGTTCTGCTTTAACCATCGGTGCCGCATATCAGTGGCGCATATTAGTCCCTTCTTATAAGTGCCATCTAATCAGTGCCCTTCAGTGCCGCCTCATCTGTGTCCATAAGTGCCACCTCATCAGTGCCATCAGTGCAGCATATCAGTCCCCATCTGTGCCAACTTATCAGTGCAGCCTATCAGTGCCGCTTTGTCAGCACACATCAGTGAAGGAGAACAATTACTTACTTACTAAATTTAATTACATTTTTGTAAAAAAACAACAACAACCCAGCAGTGATTAAATATAGGGACATAGAATGGGATAATATGGGGGACATAATTGGTGGATTGTCTTTTGGTGGACACCAGTGTAGGAAGTGTAAGTGGGAACTGCTTACCGTTCCATATGCACCCAATGAGGTTTTTCCAGGCGTGAGTAAATGACTGATAGTTGTGACAAGCGTGCAGCTTTGTAGTACCACAGTAGATTGGAACCCCCAGCCCATCTTGGAACCTCGGGCAATAAAGTACCCATCGTGATAGGCGGTGTCCAGAGGAACCCCCAGATGAAGTTGATTATTTTCCCATGGAAATAAAAGAAGTAGTCTGGGAAGAGGCATCATCTTAACTGAGTTTATCCTGTCTACCAAGGTTATCCCATGCAATGTCCACTTCAAGTTTTTTATAGAGAGGGGGAAAATTAGCTGACTATAATTGTTCAGTCCTAGGGGAGAGGTGGACTTTTAGATAACGAATTATTGAATTGCTCCACTCAAACTTGAAAGCAGTTTTTCAGAGCGATTGACATGTAAACCCGAGGAACTCGCAAAGTCCTTCAGAAGCTTTCAGATGTTTGGGAGAGAGGTCATCAGTGATGTTACGAATTACAATAGGTCGTCTGCAAATAGAGCACACGTATGTGCCATGGACCACATTGAACCCCCTTAATATCTGGGTGAGTGCTAATGGCTATAGCTAGAGTTTCTGATTGCTATTGCAAATATTAATGGTGAAAGGGGGCAACCCTGTCTGGTCCCTCTAGCAATCTTACTAGGTTCTGAGTAATATCCTTAAAGGCTTATTTGAGCTTTCGGGAAGGGGTAAAGCACTTTTAAAAGACAGATAAAGAGATCAAATTCAAATCCTTCTGGAGATTGATCAAAAGACACAAACCTTCCTGATGCCTCCCTCGATGCCATCCCATCTGTAGTAGAGAGATGATATTGATTTCTCTACGGATTTGGTCCAGGCTCTGTCTACCTGGCATAAAACTTGTTTTTTATGGACATACAGACCGATAAAGGAAGCTATGTGGTTCACTAGAATTTTGGTCAGTTCTTCATGTCATTGTTAATCAGATAAATAGGCCTATAGTTTCCCACGTCTCCTTGTTCGATTTGAGGATAACAGAATTGAAAGCTGAATTAAGATTTCTATCACAAGGATCCCCTTGCTTTTGGAATTAAAGAAGGGAGTTAAGTAAGGTTTAATTATGTAAAGGATGACGTCAATCTCTGAAGAAACACATAGAGCGGACGACGAGATGACGTCATCGCTACTCGCGAGTCCCAGAAGTGTGGGTGCTAGTTTTTGTATTTACGCCAGCTGACGTTTTAAGTATGATCTATCTATCTCAATGTGAGTAAAAGTTTTTACACTAAACCATTGGATTTATACTATGTGGAGCCTTTTTTTATCTTTTGAATGGGACAACGCGGACACACCGGTGGAAGGATTCGCCTTACAGGTCCATTGAACATTGGTCGGAGCATCATTGAAAGGCCCTGGCGTTTAAAAAGCCAAAATTGTTACTGTCCTTTTTACAAAAAAGGGGTCCAGTACTGCTGGTAAGCAGGCAGTTCTTCTACATCTATGGTGCTGGTATCTTGTGGTGTTTAGTCACACGGGACTGTGTGCCACTGTGTGCCACCGTGATTTAGATCCACATGTGAAGTATTATCAGCCGCAATTGCTCTTTTACATCATCCTTTATTACCTAAAGGGGACTTTTTTTTATTGTTTTTTTAAGATTTTTTCATCTTCCGTGCTGTGAAATTCATATTACATTATTTTGGGAAGTAGACATATAATAGAGATTATATGTAAGATATATAAGTTACCAAAACATTCTAACTTTATTATACTCCCAAATGGCCAACATAGTGGCTGTTAAACATTGCTATTTAAAACTAACTGAAATTAAGACTTTTTTATTTTATTTTTCAAAATATTAAACACATTTGAAAAAATAAAAAATAAATTAAAAAAAAATATTTCAACTATATGAGTCTGTGATACCTCTTTCCATTTTGTGTTAAAGATTGGGTTCCATACTATTCAGCCTCTAGTGTATATAGTCAAAGTTAAAAGGTTAGAAAAGACAAATCTATTCTTCCTCTGTCCTTCAGTTTTGATCAAGGCAAAACAAAATATCCTGGACAATGCTTGCCAATATTTCTACATAGGAAGAAAAATAGTTTCTTACTGGTGCCCCAAGGACACATGGATCAATTTCCAGGATACAAATATTGCTCTATTAGTCTTTAGTAACTACGACTTTGGATATTATTGCGTGGAAGAAAATCATCCAGTCCTTTTTTTTTTTATCTGAAATCTGGGCACATACAAAATGCACAAATTAATACAGTTCTGTATTCATTCATACTTTCTTAACTGTATTTTTTAAACACAACCAATGTAAATACCGCATGGTCAAATCAGTTGTGATTTTAGCCCTTGTACAGCAGAATGAAGACTTGGGGAAAGGGAAGCAGCACAAGGAGCCAATCATTGAGCGTCGATGCAAGGAACATCCTGGGAAAAAAAAGTGGCAATGAGAGCAGCTCATCAATCTGCTGCTTCTGCTTTCATTGTCCAATCACAAGGTGGTGAGGAGAACTGTTATGCCTCGTACACACAACCATTTTTCTCGACAGGAAAAATAAACTATATATTTTGCTGTGACTTGTAGTGCTGTCCTTCTTTTAATAAAGGCTACAATTTGTTCAGAGTGCGGCTGTCCAGGGACAATTTTTGTTCCTGCTGACTTGCATACACACGTTCATAACAAAAAACATCTGACCAGTGCGGTGACGTAAAACGCATACGACGGGACTATAAAGGGGAAGTTTCTTTCAAATGGTGCCACCCTTTGGGCTGCTTTTGGGCTGCATACTTGATTCTGAGCATGCACGTTTTTTCCCCTCGGAAAAGCATACACATGACCGTTTTTCACGACGAGAAAAATACTGATGGGAGACGCAACGAGAAAAAAGAGAGCTGATTTCATTTTTTTGCGGGCATTTTTTTTGTCGAGAAAACTGCTAGGGAACATACACATGACCGGTTTTCACGACCAATATAACAAATGGCAGTTTTCTCGTCGAAAAAGCGGTCGTGTGGACAAGATCTGTGTAAATCTCAAAACAAGATGGACAAATATACAATTACTTGGGCAGGTAAACCATCTCTCCTATACATATTACATATGTGTATTTAGCTGTTTGCCTGGAGCCCAGCTTTACATTTTGATAAATGCTTTGAAAGATAAAGCATTTTACAGCTTAACTGCTAAAACCTTAATGTCTTTTGTTTAGTAAAAGCATTTTAGTGGAGATATTTCGAAAAGCAACATTTTAGACTACTTTGTATTGGTGTTTCAGATTTTCAGTTGTAGTCATCTAAAGTTTTATATATCAAGGATATGACATTTAGCTTTAAGATGACTAAAGCTTTTAAACCTCCCACCAATATAGTTGATTTATGTAATTTAATCTGAAGGCTGCCAAGTGCTCACCAAAAGGAATTTGAAAAATTCTTTTAGATTAGGGTTCAGCCAGATTGTATTAGGTGACTGGATCATATTTTTACCTGAAAATAACATAATACTTTCAAAGACATTTATATCAAAGGTGATTTCATACTTCAGTGAACAACACCTTCAAAGGTTTATTACATAAGGATTCATAGAAAGCTGCAGATGAACAAACATATTTATTGCCATGTAGCCCCCTATGTATAAATGTTAACTGATGATTAACCACTTGCTTACTGGGCACATATACCCCCCTCCTGCCCAGGTGAAATTTCAGCTTCCAGCACTGTGTCGCTTTAACTGACAATTGCGCGGTCGTGCGACATGGCTACCAAACAAAATTAACATCCTTTTTTCCCCACAAATAGAGCTTTCTTTTGGTATTTGATCGCCTGTGCGGTTTTTATTTTTTGCGTTATAAACAAAAAAGAGCGACAATTTTTTTTAAAAATACAATATTTTTTTACTTGTTGCTATAATAAATATCCCAATTTAAAAAAAAAACAACACATTTTTTTTCTCAGTTTAGGGCGATACATATTCTTCTACATATTTTTGGTAAACAAAAAAAAATCGCAATAAGCGACTGGTTTGCGCAAAAGTTATAGCGCCTACAAAATAGGGGACAAAATTATTATTTTTTATTATTGTTTTCTTTTTACTAGAAATGGCGGTGATCTGCGATTTTTATTGGGACTGCGGCGTTATGGCGGACACATCGGACACTTTTGACACATTTTTGGTGCCATTCACATTTATACTGCGATCAGTGCTTTAAATATGCACTAATTACTGTATAAATGTGACTGGCATTGAAGGGGTTAACACTAGGGGGTGAGGAAGGGGTTAAATATGTTCCCTGCATAGTGTTCTAACTGTAGGTGGAGGGGGGGTGACTGGAGGAGGTGACCGATCTGTGTCCCTATGTACAAGGGACACAGATCAGTCTCCTCTCCAGAGACAGGACGCTGTCTCTGTGTAAAACGGCAATGAGAGATGATCTCATATGTTTACATATGAGATCATCTCTCATTGGCCGCACAGATCGCATCGCAAACAACCACTCTGATTGGCCTTTTGCGGCGATCTGTAATTGGCTGTGTCCAAGGGACACGGCCAACACAGAGTTTCCCCGCTGTGCGCTCTGGAGCGCGCGCGGGGAACGCCCAAAGGGGAGGCCGTCAATTGACGGCTTGTTGGCAATTCAGGTCCACGCTGTAGCCGTCATTCGGCTATAGCGCGGGTCTGAAGTAGTTAATATCATTAGTCAACTCTTAATTTGGGAGTGCATTGTAGTTCCATTGATGATCTTGGAAGATAAATATTCCACTAAAAGTGTGATAACCACATTGAATGGTTTTGTTTGCATTTTTGCATTTCTCAAATATTAGCTGTATATATATATATATATATATATATATATATATATATATATATATATATATATTTTCCAGATATACATGTAACAAGGGTGCTCCGAATGTCAGGAACTAGAAAATAATGTCTGCATTGGATAAGGGTTTTCAGAGGATGTGATCTTCAAACACTTCAGGCCGCACTCAAAGAGGAAAGCAATCTCTAATAGAAAACAGATAAAAGAAAAAGGCGCCTCTAAGTGCAGAATTAAAACTTTTAATACCCTCAAAAAGGATTAAAAGCCCTGTACACACGATCGGATATCTGATGGAATATTATCTAATGGATTTTTTTGTCGGATATTCGATGAAGCTGACTTTCATCAGTCTTGCCTACACACCATCAGTCAAAAATCCGACCGTGCCAAAACGCGGTGACGTACAACACTACAACAAGCCGAAAAAAATTAAGTTCAATGCTTCCGAGCATGCGTCGACTTGATTCTGAGCATGCATATATTTTTCTCCAATGGAGTTCCACACAGACAATCGGATTTTCCTATTGTTTTTTTATCCATAGGAAACATTTAAAATATGTTCTATTTTTTTCATTGACTGTTTTCATCGGACTGACCGATTGTGTGTATACGGCTTTACAGGATTAAAGGTAAGACAGGGCATGTCATTAGTACGTACAATGGGTGATCCAGCATCAGGAAGGTCCCAGTATATGCTGGATCACCCATTGTACATATTTATGACATGCCCTGTCTTACCTTTGATCCTGTAAGTGTTTTAAAACCTTTTTGGGGATATTAAAGTTTTAATTCTGCACTTAGAGGCGCCTTTTTCTTCTATCTATCTATCTATGTATCTATCTATCTATCTATCTATCTATCTATCTATCTATCTATCTATCTATCTCTATATATAGATATATATATCTATAGATATATATATAGATATATATATAGATATATATATATAGATATAAATAGTTTATGGACAGAACTGCAATAGATTGCAGTGACGGGAGGATGGTCAGACATCAAAGCCCCATCTAGGTAGCGGGCAGACAGGCAGCGTGTTCGACGGGTGGCGGCTCCTCTTTCCTCATCCTAGGCATCTAATAGGATCGCCTGTCCTTTAAACCAATCTGGTGACAGGTCTCATGACCCACTTCCTGATTAACCGGAAGGTGAGACAGTGTGAAAATTGGGTGGGCTCAAAGCGCAGTGCTCAGTGCCCCGAGCCCACCTTATTTTGAAGACTAATAGAGCCTCTGGCTCTAATCACATGCTTAAAAAAAAAAAGCAAAAGCAAAAAAAGCAAATTGCAATCCATGCATCCGGCGCCCTGTGTGTAGATCAGGGGGCCAGACGCATAGATGGGGGGTGCCCATGCACCCCTAGGGTACAGGCTGACACTGCTCTGAATGTAGCCAGGACAGAGAATAAGCTGCAGTGGCTATTGGGGAGGGGGATTACATTTGTGTCAGTATTATTTAACCTGTTGCTGCCCCTATAGCAGCAGCAAAATGGTGGCCATTTTGACACCCACATGCATCACTGGGCAGCCAATGTTTATGTTATTTTGAAGACTAATAGAGCCTCTGGCTCTAATCACATGCTTAAAAAAAAAAAGCAAAAGCAAAAAAAGCAAATTGCAATCCATGCATCCGGCGCCCTGTGTGTAGATTAGGGGGCCAGACGCATAGATGGGGGGTGCCCATGCACCCCTAGGGTACAGGCTGACACTGCTCTGAATGTAACCAGGACAGAGAATAAGCTGCAGTGGCTATTGGGGAGGGGGATTACATTTGTGTCAGTATTATTTAACCTGTTGCTGCCCCTATAGCAGCAGCAAAATGGTGGCCATTTTGACACCCACATGCATCACTGGGCAGCCAATGTTTATGTGCTAAAAGCAGGCTCACTGCTTGCTCCTGCAAAGAGACTGAGCTGCCAATGTCCTTTCTGTCCCCTTTCTGTCCCCTCTAATTAGTAGTTGACGGGACGACTCCCAATCATGTGACAACTATGTCAGCCAATCATAGTGGTAATATGATAGTTGATCCTACTTCCTAGGCATTCAGAACTTTTTTTAAAGGATGCTGGGGTTTGGTGTGATTTTTTGCTATACAGCACTACTTTACTTTAATTCTAGATTTTCCTAGCTTGTGACTGAAAATATTGATTATATGAAGACAGGAGGCGAGTATCTTATGCATTAATCCTTCTTTATTAATGCTCACAGCAGATAGTGCAAAACCATGTTAACGTAAGTAATAAAAGAAAAAACAGTAGGAACTACGTATCCCAGCAGCCCTGGGCCTTAGCCACTCCTACTCTAGTCTCTATAAATGTCCTGTTCTGTCCTGATTCCTCCTCTTTCTTTGTGTGAACCTAGGGGTGTCTTGATCCGGATCTGTACTTGCAACATCCCGTCCACTGTCGATTTTCCGGCCGGCCGGCCCACAACTTCTTAACTGAAGACTCCTGAGGTAACATCTGCAGGTCCCAACTGGGTCAGCCAACTGAGCTATTCATATCAACTGGTCATCCAAAAGCGGGGAACTTCACCCGAACAATATTCCAACTGTGAACGGTGTCAATATCCTGGAATAAAACACACGTGACTGTGAGAGGGTTGGGGAGGGAGGGAAGATACTCGCCTCCTGTCTTCATATAATCAATATTTTCCGTCACAAGCTAGGAAAATCTAGAATTATACATCAGACAGGAGGCTCATATCTTATGCAAGTTCAAAGCTTAAAATAATACTCATACCTTCATTAAGACAAAACATGAACTTCTAAAGTTATACATTATAAAACAGACATAGTGACGTGTTCCTCCAGTCTGAAATGGAAAAAACGGAAAACGGTTTCGGAAGACCAATCTGCCGCCAGTAAAAGATCAGAGAGAGAGCCTCCAGTCGTAACTACCTTGGTAGCCATGGCCCCTCTGGAAGAATGTGCTCCGAATAGGGTGACGTCTATGCCCGCCATTGCCATGGTTGACCTCACCCAAAGCGCCAGTGTGGCCGGTGAGACCGGGTGATGAGGTCTGACGTAAGAGATTAAAAGTTGGGAAGAACCTGGGGTTCGGAGATCGCTCGTGCTTGTCTCGTAAGCCTGTAGGCACCTAACCACGCATAGTCGTGGGTGTGCCGGGAAGTAGGGATAAAATACCGAATGTAGGCCAGTTTTGGTTCTGCGGACTACCGTGAACTTTACCCCTTGAGGTGAAAATTGGCGTCTGGAGATGTTCAAGGCCCTAACGTCTGAAACACGTTTGATGGAGATCAGGCATAGCAGTACTGTAAGTTTAAACGACAGCATTTTGAGGGACAGCGAATCGTTGTCCTCCCAGCCTGAGAACATGTCAAGGACTTTGGAGACGTCCCAGGTGGACTGGTATCTAGGACGAGGGGGTCGTTTGAACCTGATGCCTTGAAGAAGTCTGCAGATCAGAGGGTGTCTGCCGACTGGCAGAGAATCCACCGGACAGTGGTAGGCCGAAATGGCAGACCTGTATATATTAATGGAGCTGTAGGACTTGCCGGAGTGAAAAGAATCCGCCAGATAGTTGGCTACGACGGTGACAGGGGCACGCACTGGATCAGCCTGCCGTTGGTCACACCAACATACCCAGAGTTTCCAGGCTGATCGATACGCCGATCGAGTCCCGGGGGCCCAGGCCACGGAGAGGAGATCTCTAGCTGAGTCTGAAAGGCCGTCGTGCGCGTCCAGAACCCCGAGATCAACCATGCCAAGAGTGTCAGTGTGCCGTCTTCCACCAGGGGGTGAATGCCCTTGGTCGGGTGTGAGAGGATGAGAGGGAAATGAGGAAGAAGCCTGGGGTGGTCTATGGCCAAGTCCAGGAGAAGAGGGAACCATGGTTGTGTCGGCCACCATGGTGTGATCAGGACTACCGTCGCCCTCTGGTGTGTCACCTGCAGTAGAGCCCTGGGGATCATTGAAAATGGGGGAAATGCGTAGTGTGTTCCCCCCGTCCATGAGTGGCGAAAAGCGTCCACTGCCGAGGACCCTAGATCCGGTCTCCAGCTGAAAAAACGGGGCAGTTGATGATTGAGACGTGAGGCGAAAAGGTCTATGTCCAAGGGACCCCAAAGCAGGTTCAGTTGGGCAAAGACTGATCGGTCCAAGCGCCAATCGCTGGGGTCGATAAGATATCGGGAATTCCAGTCTGCGACCGTATTGGAAGTGCCCGGTATGTATTCCGCCATAAGGATGATGTCTCGAGACAGGCAGAAGTGCCAAATCTCCGCAGTAATGTCCGACAGAACCTTGGATCTGGTGCCACCTAAGCGGTTGATGTATTGTACCGCTGCAATATTGTCCATGCGTAATAAGACGCAACAATTGGACCGTTCCGCTAGGAAGCTCTGAACAGCGAAGAGTGCCGCTGAGAGTTCCAAAGCATTGATGTGCAAGAGGGATTCCTCCTTGGACCAGGTCCCCCCTGTCGAGGTGTCCCCTAGGCGGGCGCCCCAGCCTCGGCGGCTCGCGTCCCATTCTATGACAACATCCGGGCGTGAATTGAAGATAGTCTTGCCATTCCACTCGATGGCGTGTTTGAGCCACCATCGTAGTTCGACCTGGGCCTCCGAGGAGAGGGGCACCTCGTCCGCATATCTGAGGCCCTGACGTAGGTGTAGGATTTTTAACCTCTGGAGGGCCCTGTAATGCAGGGGGGCCGGAAAGATGGCTTGAATGGATGCCGCTAGCAGGCCTACTATGCGGGCTAGGACGCGTAGGGATAAAAAACCCTTGCGGAGTACCGCCCTGATCTCTTTGCGAATCAGGGCCAGTTTCTCGCTGGGTAGGCGAAGAACAGCTAGGTTGGTGTCCACAGAGAAGCCCAGGAACTCCATCTCCTGGGCCGGGATGAGAATCGACTTTTCCTGATTGATCAGGAAGCCTAAGCCTTGTAAAAGGTTGATCGTCCAAGTCATGTGGCGGTATGCTTGGTTCCTGGAGTAACCCATAATGAGGATGTCGTCTAGATAAATGATCAGACGTACACCTCTGCTCCTGAGCGATGCCACAACTGGCTTCAAGATCTTTGTGAAGCACCATGGGGCGGATGACAGCCCGAAGGGGAGGCATGTAAATTGCCACGTGCGTTTCCACCACCTGAAACGGAGAAGGTGTTGTGATGTGTGATGGACGGGGACAGTGAGGTAGGCGTCCTTTAGATCCACTTTTACCAACCAGTCTCCCGGGACGAGGAGATCTCGGAGGCAGTGGATGCCCTCCATCTTGAAATGTCGATAGGCGACATGCTGGTTTAGGTCTCGAAGGTTTATGACTGGGCGATAGCCTCCCCCTTTCTTCTTGACTAAGAAGAGATTGCTGAGGAACCCCGGGGAGGAGGGGTCGACTTCGATCACGGCTTTTTTGGATATAAGATCTCGGAGTTCGTTGTCTATCAGGGTTACGTTCTGTTCCGCAAACCGTATAGGGGGTGGAATTATTCCCAGGTTCGGTGGGGATAGTAGATCTATCTGGAACCCTGCGACTGTATTTAGTATCCATGTATCTGCCGTAATCGCAGACCAGGCGTGGGTAAAAAACATTAGGCGGCCCCCCACAGGTGTGAGGGACAAAGGAATGTGTGTGGTACTCATCGGTATATGGGCGGGAACGAGGGTATCCTCTCTGGCCACGTCCTCTCCAGGATCTGCCACGTGGTGGGAAGAAAGGTGCGGGTTGCGCAGTGGTGGTGTACGGAGCGGGAGCCTGAGTGTAGTGGGGTTGGGCAGCTGACCTCTGAAAGGGTCTGCCGGTGTTATAGCGGCCGGCAGAACGGCCCCTACTTCTGCCGGCCCGGGAAAAAAAACTCTATTGCCCGTCTTCTTGAGAGATGTTTGTGCCTTGTCAAGGCTGTTAAACATGCCCACGAATTTATTTATGTCCCTGACCAGGGAATCCCCAAATAACATGCCCTCTGCTGCGGGGCCTGGCTCGGATTCCGCCAGATGGGCTAGTTGCGGGTCGAGCCGCATAAGTATTGAGCGTCTGCGCTCGACGGAGCAGGCGGTGTTGGCGCTGCCCGTCAGACATATGGCCCTCTGGGCCCACCCACGTAATTGTGTTAGGTCAACTGTTTGACCAGTAGTGGCAGCTTGCTCTGCCAGATTAAGGATTTTGGTCAGGGGTCCGAATAGGTCAAGGACGCGGTCTTGAATATTCTTAAATGACCGGTCTATCCCTTTCTTGGGGAACTTCCCTGTCTTTAGCAGGTACTTTGCTAAAATGGGGTCGACTTCAGGAGTCATGACCGCCTTCATGGGAATGTGGGGGCGAGGGCATTCCGCTCTCAGTTTGTTGTGGTTAGACCTCTCTAAGGGTCTACGGGCCCAAAGTTCAATGTATTGGGACACGTGGGGAAGGGGAGACCAGTCCCCCGAGCGGGGGTGGGAAATGGCGTCTGGGTTGAACAGAGGTTCACCCATGGCTTCCACAATATCTTTGCCCTGGTTGTCAGGGTTGGCCTCCTGTGGGAGTGCCTGTGCCCCCGCATCCTCATCTTCATAGTAGTCAGACCCCGAGACCTCGGATCCATCCGACTCAGCGGATGAATCGTCGTCTGACTCGAGGACGTACGAGTCTGGTTTGGCCCGCTTGGCGGGTCCATGCCTCTTATGTGACTCCCTGAGGCCCAGGGGTTGAAGGGGGTCTGAATGATGCGTGGGGTGGCAGTCCGTGTGGGGATCTGCTCTGAGCATATTCTTTGCTTCCCCTGCCGGGGAGTCATGGAACGTCACCGTATGCTTCCTCTTTTGGGAGGATTTTCCCTTCTTAACGGTGGGTTGGTTGTCATGTGGTATGACCATAGGGAGATTCAGGGTTTGGTTAGCCCCAGAAGAGGAGGCAGCTGAAGCTAATGCTGCTTGTATTGATCTATTAATGATATCCTGGAGTTGGGAATTGTTCAGGAGTTGTGCTGGATCCAGCACCATCTCCTGATTTGGGGTGGGGAGGAAGCCCTCTTCTGACATGCTGATGGGGTGTAGTAAAACAGCCAGCACAGAAGGGAAGGTTATTATGGGCTTTGTCAGGTCAGGGGCAGGTAAGTGAAACTAATTGGAGGGGAATAAATTCCCAGGGTTTCTATATCGTTTGCAGGGGCTGGGGAGAACTCACTGTGAACACAACAGTGCTAGGTTCAGTCTCCGTCCACCAGCGCCGACTAGCATGCGATGGGAGGCGGATCAGAGGAAGATGCACTCCAGGGGCGAAGTCTCGCGAGAGCGCAGCCCTGGAGCGCCTATTGGACAGTGCTGTACCAGGAGACCGCCCCCCCAGTCCTGTGCGCGTCGCGATTGGACGGGGAAACGGCTCTGAGGATAGGCTACAGGGGAGCGAAGGTTCCGCCCCCCTGTAGCGCGCGAAGCTCTCCTGAGGGGAAGGAAGGAGGCTAAGATGGCGCCTCAGCGTGGATAGACAGGGCGCGCTGAGGTAGAGATGCGATCGCGTGCCGCCGCCGAGCGCGGCGCTTCCAGGCGGGGATGATAAAACGGCACAGAGTCTTGATAGTGCCAGGCAAAATGATGGTACTAAAAACCAGCGCCGACAGCACAGTGGTCACAGCGCAGGGATAGAGACCCGGCGATAACAGCTATTACCTGACAAATAAAAGCATACAAAAACACTTACAATGTAATATCTAGCAATGACAGTATAAGTCCACATAAAGCATTATAACAATAAATGTGAAGCATTCAATACTCATCTCTAAGCTCTGCCGTGAGCAGAAAGAAAGAGGAGGAATCAGGACAGAACAGGACATTTATAGAGACTAGAGTAGGAGTGGCTAAGGCCCAGGGCTGCTGGGATACGTAGTTCCTACTGTTTTTTCTTTTATTACTTACGTTAACATGGTTTTGCACTATCTGCTGTGAGCATTAATAAAGAAGGATTAATGCATAAGATATGAGCCTCCTGTCTGATGTATAATTAACAATTACAAGATCCGGTGACACTGTACCCAAATAAAATTGATTTTTAACGGTATTTGATCACCTCTACGGTTTTAATTGTTTGCACTATAAACAAAATAAGACTGACAAATTTGAAAAACAAAAAAAATATATATATTTTTTTACTTTCTGCTATAAAACAATCCCAATAAAAAAAATGTAATTTCTTCATCAGTTTAGGCCAATATGTATTCTGCTACATGTTGGAGATTAGCGACTTATAGTGGGATTGCGACATTGTGGCAGATAAATCAGAAACCAACTGACACTTTTTGAGGACCAGTGACACCAATATAGTGATAAGTGCTAAAAAAAATGCACCCAAATCAAATTTCATGAATTGGATTTACACCCACTTTAAGCCCTTTCCATCCATTCTACAAATTTCTTTATCTTGTGAGCAGGCAGGTAATAAGGTTTTATTGCAGAGAAGACTTACCATGTATCTTCTACAATAATAAAAAAACAAAAAAACTTGCCTACTTACAATATTTACTAACTATCGCTTTAACTGAATGAGTTGCTTCACTTTTCCAGAACATTGTGGCCTATAGGTGACATAATCTACTTTTAGAACTGACTAATATATGGTAGGTTTTGGGAAGAAATTTGGACAAATATACATTTTTAACTTAGTGATATCTAGACCTGAAAGTCTGTAGTTGTTGTACAATGATTCAGCATGGGAGAGTAATTCAGCATGGGAGAGTAATTTGAGTATATGAGATGGCAGATGAGATAAATGGGACATAATAAAAATGAGGGAAGAGCAGTCTTGGACTGTGTTTTGTATTCGGAAACAAATTATTAGATTTTTCCATTTATTCCCTCATACTGCACTGGTGGAACGCAGTTGTCTCATTTTTAGTTACGATTTTCTTTTACTTTTTAGCAATTTTAAGCTACATACATAAATAAAAAATTATATAATATGCGCTAGATATTAACTAATGTGATGCAAAACCATAAACACCAATGATAAATGATATTAATCAGTAGAAAGTTCCAACAAACGGAAAAAAACAAACTTATTAGTGCAATCCTCCACCACTCCTCCGTGCATAGGAAAAAAAACACAGTACTGATGTAATTATCTTGAATGATGACAGGTGGACTCAGCCTCACAGGTTACTAGTAGCTGTTTCACTGACACAGTGTATAGCCATCCACAGTAATTTTAAACATGAAAGACAAAGATGAAAAAATACCTCATTGCGCAATCATAAAGAAAAAATGGAATTCACACAATAAGCCTCAATCTGAAGGCGCACTCACAAATCCTCTGGGCATGTTAGACCATCAAAAAACAGACATCCTGTTCGCCGCTCAGACTTAGATGTTTTTCCTCCTCATGTGGATCCAGCGTCCGTCGTTGGTGTGCGTAGCTCCTCCCCCACGTGTTACGTCACTAGGCACATGACTTAGTCATGGGTAACTGCTAACATCTAAGTCTGAGCAGCGAACAGGATGTCTGTTTTTTGATGGTCTAACATGCCCAGAGGATTTGTGAGTGCGCCTTCAGATTGAGGCTTATTGTGTGAATTCCATTTTTTCTTTATGATTGCGTAATGAGGTCTTTTTTCATCTTTGTCTTTCATGTTTAAAATTACTGTGGATGGCTATACACTGTGTCAGTGAAACAGCTACTAGTATCCTGTGAGGCTGAGTCCACCTGTCATCATTCAAGATAATTACATCAGTACTGTGTTTTTTTCCCATGCACGGAGGAGTGGTGGGGGATTGCACTAAGAAGTTTTTTTTTTTTCCGTTTGTTGGAACTTTTTACTGATTAATATCATTTATCATTGGTGTTTATGGTTTTGCATCACATTAGTTAATATCTAGCGCATATTATATAATTTTTTATTTATCACTTTTGGTTTGGTTCACCACACATATGCAGCAGTATTATTTGGTTATTTTTGTGATGTCATATTAGTTACTTATTTATTAGCGCTGTAGTACATATATTTTTTTGCAAGCTACATACTGTACATAAGCATCTATAAGTCAAAACTGTCAACATTTTTGTTTTTCATTTCAACTCATTTTGTTAGCAAAACCACATCCAATAATTTGGTAAGCCTCTCAAACAACTTATTATCATGAAAGATTGATGCAAATGGGTAATGCATACCTTAGGCTCTTTATGTTTGCAGTTGATAAACATGCTTTTCAAAAAGCAATTGCTGTAATTCATTTAAAATGACTGAACTTCTTGTTCTGAATAAACAAGACTTTAAATATATATATTTACAGGTTTTCCTTTGAGATCAGTTCATTTCTTTTAATACTGTCAATTTGTATGAAAAAAAGAAAATGTGAAGTAAGTAAATGAGATGGCTGTTATGCTGCATCCTCCAGAGTCAGGGAAGGTCATTCAGCTTTTACAGTCCATAGATGAAAACAAGCAAACCTAATTTTCTGAATGTTTCAGGGTTTGTCCTCAAGTAGGGTCACAGAGCCACAGCTGGGTATAACGTCCTAGTGTGTTTCTCTTGCTGATGCTACTTCCTCCTGTAAGTATGAGCTTTTCAGCTGTATTTTTCAGAGTTAGCTGTCATCATTGTTTCTACTTTTCCTTTTTCCAATATACAGTTCCAGGTCAAGCCACTTTATACTGATTCGGTGCTGAGAAACTAGATTTCAAGACAGAAGTTGTGTTTTAGGTGTCAGTCATGACTAACTATGAGGATGTGTGTCAGAATATCTGCACTGCATGTCATCAAAATGTTCACTCTTCTTAAAAGATGGAAATGGCGTTGGATGTTTTTATTTTAACCAGTTGCTGACCGCCCTATAGCACTTTTACTGCTACAGGGCGGCCTCGCGTGATCCTGCATTTCCAGGTATCAGGCACGAGTGCGTGCCTCCGGAGGCTCGCTCCCGCTGTGATTCTACCCGATGTCAACCAGTACCCGCTGATCGTTCAGGACACAGGCAAATGACCGTTCTGTCAGTAAGGAAAGCATGGATCCTGTGTTTCTGCAAAGCAGGGACACTGATCTATGCCTTCCACTAGTACAAGCATCTCCCCCACTACAGTAAGGCTACTTTCACACGCCCGTAAAGCACCTGAAAGCAGTATCAAGCTTAACTAGCAGAGCAGCCAAACGCTGCCACAGCAACAGATAAACAATTGGACAATCCTGGAACTAAACAGAACAATAGGTATATGAAGTAGTTCAATTCTAATGGGGTATAGGAAAAATTGCCCACATCCCTAATATCAAACACAGAAAACAACAGAACACCCTCCAAAAAAATGCATATCTAGAAAAATATAAGTAAAACATATAAGTTTAATAATACAAATATATATTTGTAAATATAAAAAATATATATAAATATATTATTAAACTTATATTTTTTACATATATTTTTCTGCATACTCATTATTTTGAGTCATTGACCTTTAAAGTCCCGCCAGAGGGTCTTTTGCAGTTTTCTGTAAACAAAACAATATGTCACAGTAATCCAGAGTGATTTCATATGCATGTGCACAAATTTAGGTGTTTGTAAATAAAGTGATGTAAAAAATGCCACATCTCTGCTAAGAGGTCCAGATGCAACTTTATTTCAATAAAAATCAGGGAGACAAGTGGCCAGTGCATTTTAGGGCTTCAAAAATGCCCCCCTCATCAGGGACTGAAAAAACTTAAGAACATCTTAATATCAATACAATAACCCCTCCTCCTCAATATTTTAAACCAAATACCCAATAGCCAGAAGTATCAAAATGCACGTCAAGTAGCATTGGATAGATAAACACAAAAACCTCAAAACAAATACGAGAACATGAATATTAAACTATACTATTTGGGTACATCAATTGGGTAAAAATAAAAACACGTTTTTTCAGTGCTAATTTTCCACTTTCATCTCTTGGTTAAATTAAATTAACATGATTTTTTCTAGCATGTAATTGGGTATACAAAGTGAACACACCCTCGCCTTAACCCCCAGAATTAATTTTGTAAAATAGACATACTCTTTCCAAAGTAAACATTTGCTTTCCCTCTACTTATTTAGTAATTCAACGCCATGGTATCCATTGAATCTATTGGTTAGTGAAGCCTCCTATTAAAGTGATGGGTCAGTACTGAGGAATCAATGGCATGAAGGGATGGCTCAAGGACATGACCTGGATGCTATTTGCATATTAGTTATTTGTAAGCTTTTATGGAGTGAAAGCTACAGAACGGGGATCAGAAAAGAACACTCCTCATTCCAAAAACAGTCATATTAGAGGTCATCCACAAACAAGAGATTATAAAAAGTCTCCAACAGACTATGATTAGCCCTTATCAATCACTGCCGTATAATACATATTTATGTTTTTAAGCCGTTTTTCTGAAACTCCAGGACTTCTGCATCTCTGTAGAAATGTTTCTACTAAGTCTACTAAGTCTGCAAATCGTCGAGGTCTTCCTGACACATGTATTATGAGAGGTGTCAGATTCTGTCTCCTTCAGTCATATAAAGCAGCCATCAGACTTTCATTTCTCACACTTGTGTGTTAGGATGTGTACAGTATACACTATGCATCTTAACTTGTCAAAAATTAAATTGCTTCTGGCTTTTGAAATCCCTCCATTCAAGGGGACGTCAAGAAGTCAGCTGGAAGAATGTGAAATGTGTTCAGTTTAGTCTGTGTGATTGGTCTGGCAATGTTATTTGGCTTGCAGAAATTACATTAGCGGCAAGCATAAAATATACACCGCAGACTATTTGTTCATTTCTGTAACAAATAATGTTAAGCCAGGTAACAAGAAAACAACTAAAAATAAAAATGTATTTGAGTCATTTTGTGCATTCCTCTTACTGTAATGTGGTAATAGAGTGAGATCTGCAATGATGTAGTAATACAGCGTTCCTTTAAAAAAAAAAAGAAGAAAAATGATAATAAAAACACAAATGAAAAAGTAATTGCATAGTGTGTAACAGAAAATTGGCAGGTGGCCATAACAAAAACAGACCCGCTGTACTTGCTGTAATGTGCAATTTAAAAAATATCATACTCCACTTTAGACAAGCGCCCTCATATTTTGTAGTTTTGGCTTCAATTTGTAGGGCTTAGGCTGCTTTTGCACTGGATTCTTGTATATATCGTGTAGACCAAAACAGTGACTTATTTCTTCCTTTTTGATTTGATAAATATGCAAACCTTTTATTATAACTGTTTGATAAGTACATAGAAAAACGTGTTGTTCCTGCCAGAAATTCAGCAAGCTTGCAACTTCCTGTAGACTCTGCTTCTGCTTCACTTACTTTAGAAGGAAGGTCTGAATTTCAGTGCAATAACTTAGTATCCCTGCTTAACAATAGTTTAGGGAAGATTTCACATAGAGAGTTCAACTCTGAAGCCCTGTACACACAACTGGGATTCCCGGCGGTATAAAGTCCGCCGGAAACCCAGACGGGAAACCTGAAAAGCTGCTCGGTAAGTTTCCCCGTGTACACACGGCCGGGTTTCCAGTGGGGAAAACTGCGGGGAGAGCTTTGGCTGGAAATCCCGGCCGTGTGTATGCTCCCCCGCAGTGTTTCCCCATAGGAAAACTGCCGGGTTTAAAACTCGGCCGTGTGTACGGGGCTTAAGACTTGATTTCGATTCTAAAGCAGTAAAGTACACCCATTGTTTATCTCTGCAAAGTAGGTAGAGCCTGCAATTAACAAATAAAATGTTATGTAATTAACAAAAAAATAGTTTTAATCAAGCTAATCTCTTTTACATGTTCACCTAAAAATCATTAAGCAGGCTGAATTTTCTCTAAGGAATGAGATGGTGAAAATGAACAAAACAGAAGTAAAAATTACGAGATGTATTTCTAATCTGTAGTCATCTAGAAAATGAAATATAAGAGGGCTAAACTATTATTTGTTATTTTTTTTTTTATTATTTTCCACGTTAACTCCTTACAGCTGACTTGCTTACATTTATGTTGAAGACCTGGCTCAGGTCAGGTAGGCTGAATACAGTGTTTTCTGCTTGGACTGGTGTTCTGGTTGCAGAGTGGTAATACAGGCCTATTTCAGAGGAAGCAATTCAGAAAACATATTCTAAACACTAAGTAACACTACTAGACCACCAGCTGCTCTGTAAATAGTATGCAGTTAGAAATAGAGGCATACTATCAGATTCATAGTTATACTTCACAGGGGCTTCTTACAAGGCTGTCTTAATGCACAGGCTCCCTGGGCAGTTCCTGGAACTCTGTGAAAATCTATAAAAATGGGGCATCTCTCAGTAATAACAGCTCCGGAGAAAACACAAGCTGCTCTGGGTGAGTGGCTAGCCATCCACCTACTAGCCACTTATGGTGAAGAAGCTAGCACAGCTCGTCTGCAACGCTACAGAAAAAAAGGATCTGGAAACTTCTGCACTTCTTCAACCTTTATGGCATGTTCCATAAAGTCAATACAGACAGTGTGGGGTACAGCTGAAAGTTAACGCATTTTGCTCTACAACAAGTGCTTACTCATATGAGTGCAGCGGATTCTGGATCCTTTTCTTTTCAATAATGTCAGCTCCGTAGTAAATACAAACTGTACGTGAATAGTTCCACAGCCAGCCGCTCCATATGACACTTGGCAGTGTCTCAGGAACCTGACATTTTCCTGCCACTGTAGGCAGCACAAACCGCAGTGCAAGCAGAGTGGGGTCAATTCCAAGTCCCCACACTGCTTATATAGAACAGCCTGTCCTGGACAACCTGCAGTTGGCACAATAATTACACCTATATGACCTGGTTACTAAAAAAGGATAAATTATTAGTTTCATTCCACAGTACTATAAAAAACATCAACTAGCTTCCTCCATTCTGATAATTATGGCTGGGGGGATATATAACCTTGCATAGGGTTAATGAAAAGCTAACCTGACTTAGGACAAGAGCCCTTAGAATTTTCTTTTTGATATGCTTTCAATAAATTGGAAAATATAGGGGTCTGTTTTATTTTGCTTATTTAAAAAAATATATATGAATTTAATACATGTATTGCATAAATGCATTTAACAACTTTTTCCAGGGTTATTTTTCATGAGCATGAAGTTAACCTAAACAATGCTCTAATCCTGCTCTTTCTATGTGCTCATGGATTATGGAAAAGCATGATTCTTCCTGAAGCATACACCCAATTCTGAACCCCAATTATGGCAAAGAACTGTGTTCCATACACATTACTGTATCCATATTAAAACAAGCAAGGAACAAGCACAAAATCAAGGTAAGTTGGGACCTCGGGAGAACTGCTGTGCCCATGAGAGAGACTTTTTGGGGGTTGATGTTTTCCATTGTACTTGTTCTAACAAGAACACAAAAAAAAGAAGGAGCTATTCTTGGTATAGATCAGCTAAGTTCACCCAAAGCACTACCAGCATGGAATAGGTCAAACTCACGTGACTCAATCTACCACTGAACAATTCCTATTTTTGGCCACTTGCTAACAAGTCATGGTGCTGTCAATGACAATGTATTTCACCAATTGAAAAGAAGCAGAGGGCTTGCTTGCAATTCTTTATTGCAGTTTCTGAAAAGGCTATGAACATTTTCTCCTAGGACCATTTCCTGTAGTCCTTCTAGTCCTATACCTGAACACAGAAATGTACTTCCCTTAATGTACTTTCCCTGACCCTAGTGTCTATTTTCTTCATCAAATTTTCACTGAATCTCTGAAATACTATTGCTTTTTAAAGCGGACCTTAAGTCATTTTTTCAACTTTACATCTATTAAATCCAATGCCCTTGTTGTTTTAACTTTGGATTTGACAGTAAATACCTTATACAGCCCAGGAATAGAAGGGGTGTGAGTCATAAGAGGGCCAATTAGAGCTGAAAAGCTGGAGGTGTGCCTCTGTGTGTCTGTGTAAATCCAGGAAGTGAAAAGGCAGCAGCTTCAGCTGCCCACAGTTAAAATGGATGCAGACAGACTCAGTGGAGGGATATTTCTGCAGCATATTTGGCAAGTACAGAATGACAGTATATAAAAAATAATATGCAAAATGGTTGGAGGGAGGCTTCAGAATGGAAAAGGTGTTTTTATTACAAATTATGGGAGCAGACTGCAATTCCTCTTTAACTTACAAATTGGGACTAGTAATATTTTTATATTTTGCCTCTTATTGGGGGGGGGGATTTTGTATGATCAATGGTTATATTAACCCCTAATTATCAAATTAAGATAGTAGGTTAGCACATCAGAACTCTTAAGAGAACAGACTGGGTAAAGTGTTGGCAAAATATACACATATTTGAATACCTCTGATGGAAAATGTATGTTTTCTTTAAAAAAATCTCCAATTGATAGTGATCATAGCATGGGCACATTCATATAGAAAAAAAATAGGAAGTGAAAATCTATTTTAGATGTGTTACATGTTTTGTAGAAATGATGGCCATTTCATGCTTGATAACTGAATATACTTATTAATTGTACTTGGAGAACATGCCAATGGTGCTGGTTAAGCAATTATGGTCATACCAGATTGACCCTGATGTGAAGTGCATATAAAAGGCCTTTTTGGAGAATGTTTCTATAATGTAGCATTGATTGCAAAGCAAAGTCTAAAAAGATTTCCTGCAGTGTACTGTGGAAATACATTAGGCTTGATAAAGAGTAATCTAATAGATTTCTGTTCATTTGTAGCTCTTTGTATCTCTGTTATGCACAGCTGTTCATTTACATTTGTAATCTTTAGTTGAACATACTCAGTACAATCAATATGTGAATTATTGCCAACACTTTAAAATAGTTTCAGAGGAAACTCTGGAAGCAGTACTGTTACAAATACACATATACTGTTCTCCAGAATAGAGAGACAATTTCAGTGTATAGGAAATAGCAACCTACATAGAAGACTTAAGCTGACCATAAACTGCAAGAAATGGCCATACACTGCAAGAAATTCAGCTGGTTCAGCAGGGACCATTGAAATTGCGATGTGTATGTGGTTGCCCCATCCCAGTGTGTGTCTGATGATCATTTGATCGACTTATGTTGAAGAAACATGCTTGAAAACCTTTGCTGCTTGGCTGCAGCTTCTGATCCATGTATTCTAACAGTGGCAGGTCCCACTGTCAAAATACTGTGTCCTGTCTAGGGGATTCCTCTATCCACCAAATTACTATACAGCCTGCTGGCTGAATTTAAAAAAAAAAATGTAAAAAAAAATATTGTCTATATCCAGCTTGTGCTAGTGTAATGCAGTTTTGTAATGCGGTGCTAGTGCAGTTTTAGCTAACATTCTTCATGTTATTACCAGTCAACAGTCATCTTAATTGGCTGGTTGGATTGGCTTAAAGGGGTTGTAAAGGTTTGTTTTTTATTTTCTAAACAGGTTCCTTTAAGCTACTGCATTGTTGGTTCACTTACCTTTTCCTTCGATTTCCCTTCTAAATGTTTTTTTTCTTTGTCTGAATTTTTCACTTCCTGTTTCTCCTCAGTAAGCTTTCCACCATCATCAAATTGGTGGAAAGTCAGCCAGAACAGCTAACTGAGGAGGAACTGGAAGTTAGAAATTCAGACAAAGAAAAAAAAGAAAAACATTTAGGGCCAGATTCAGGTAGATGGGAGCATCTTTGCTCTGGAGTAACGTTTCTCATTTACGTTACGCTGGCAAGATTTTAGGAGCAAGTGCTGTTATTCATGAAGCACTTGCTCCTAAAGTTGCGGCAGCGTATCGCAAATGAGCCGGCGGAATTCAAATTTGGCGGGTACGGGGCGTGTATTATTTAAACTAAGCGCGATCCCGCGGCGAACGTACTGCGCATGTGTCGACTGTCAATGCATCCCAGTGCGCATGCTCCAAATTCTGTCAGTGAACGTCAATGACGTCAAATCCCCATTCATGGACGTTTTACGCAAGCGCCGCGATTTTTTTTTTTTCGACGCGATGACGACGGCTATACTTAACATAGGATACTCCACTAGGGGGCTGCTTTATCTTTACGCCGCTTATCGCTTACGGAAACGTCGGAAAGTCACTGCGTCGCGCCCGAATACGATCCTGAATTGCCAATTCCCGCTGATTAACATATTTTTTCAGCGTAAATCAGCGGGAACGCCCCCGGGGCCATTTTTAAATTAAAGTTGCGATGCGATGGCGAAATTCAATTACGCCGATCGCATCGGAACTCCAACCCGGCGTTTCTTTTTTTCTGGTTACAGAAAACAGAAACGCCGGCTTAAAGTGACAGTTAGGCTGGAGTATCACAGATACTCCAGCCTAACTCTACCTGAATCTGGCCCTTAGAAGGGAAATCGAAGGAAAGGGTAAGTGAACCAACAATGCACTAGCTTAAAGGAACCTATTTAGAAAATAAAAAACAAACCTTAACAACCCCTTTAATAAGTAAGTAGTACTTCTGATTTGGAGCAATATTGGTCTATTTAAGCACTGAAAATTGGCATCAAAGAGAACTTCATACAGTCTGGGTATTTGTCAGGGTGAGTTTCTAACTTGTTCTGTTAAGTTGTTGATGTGAATTTTTTTTTTGTATTGTTTAGATTTTGTTTTATTTCTTATGCATACTTCTTATTCTTGATGGACTTTCTTGTATGTATTCTTCAAGGCAAAACAAATAAAAAAAATGTTTTTTCAAAGTAATTTAAACTTGAAGATTATTCCAAAAACTTGTCTGTATGTTTCAAAATTGTAACTGTTCTAATGTGTGTCAGAAAATCAGTTTTTTTAAATTGGTTCTGTCATGTAATAATAGCTCGAAGAACTTTATTTTAGAGAATTAAGACACCTGTGGTTTAGAAAGTATGTGGTCTGCCATTGTTGACACTACTGCTTTTCTGGCTATCACGCCATGCCCTGGCTTCAGTGCTTTCATAGCCAATGACTTATATCAAGTATTCAAATTAGGAGTTCTGACTTTATGTTGTTATCCTGAGATGTAACGTTGGCTTAGATTTTTAGCAATTAAAGGATTATAGCTGGAAAGGATTATAGATCAGTGCTGTCCAGTTCTGAAGAGACCTAATTTTTGCACATTAGAATTTCTGTAACTGAAAGACTCTAATGAATTAAAGATGTGTGTTGGTGTTTGGAATTAAGTAGAAACATTTATTGCCTGGCTGGGATAGAGCTCTCAAGGACGGACATTGGCTATCAAGGACATAGTATACAGTATGTCGGGAGACTAGATGTCTATTGTGCATTTAAAGACCACCTGCAGAACAAAACTTCTGACCTTAAATCTTTTTGGCTGCAGTACCATTGGCAAAATGTGTATCTACATTTAATTAGGAATTATTTCAACATAGGAATAAATAGTGGAACACCAGTTGTGGATGAAAACATTTTTAGAATTGCAAATGAAGAATAAATAAATCATTGTATTATTGCTAATATCCAATATTTTTATGAGTTAAATATTATATATAAAAGTGCTTTTCACTACTTGTCTCTTAAAAAAACTTAATGAAGATCCTGTAAGTTTGGCACATATCTTTACCTAAAATTATTAGTAAAGGAAACAAGCATGTGATTGGTTTTGGTACATGACCTGGCAAACACAAGAGCCTTTAACCACTTGCCTACTGTGCACCTACACCCCCTTCCTGCCCAGACAAAATTTAAGCTTCCGGCACTGTGTCGCTTTAACTGACAATTGCGCGGTCGTGCGACGTGGCTCCCAAACAAAATTGGCGTCCTTTTTTTCCCCACAAATAGAGCTTTCTTTTGGTGGTATTTGATCGCCACTGCGGTTTTTATTTTTTGCGCTATAAACAAAAATAGAGCGTCAATTTTGAAAAAAATGCAATATTTTTTACTTTTTGCTATAATAAATATCCCCAAAAAATATATAAAAAAATATTTTTTTCCTCAGTTTAGACCGATACGTATTCTTCTACATATTTTTGGTAAAAAAAAATGCAATAAGCGTTTATCGATTTGTTTGCGCAAAATTTATTGCGTTTACAAAGTAGGGGATAGTTTATGGCATTTCTTTTAATTTTATTTTTTTACTATTAATGGCGGCGATCTGCGATTTTTTTATTGGGACTGCGACGTTATGGCGGACACTTCGGACACTTTTCTGACATATTTGGGACCATTTACATTTATACAGTGAATAATGCTATAAATATGCATTGATTACTGTATAAATGTGACTGGCAGTGAAGGGGTTAACCACTAGGGGCGGGGAAGGGGTTAAATGTGTGTCCTATGAGTGTTCTAACTGTAGGGGGAGGGGGGGTGACTGGGGGAGGTGACCGATTGTGTCCCTATGTACAAGGAACACAATCTGTCTCCTCTCTCCCTGACAGGGACATGCAGCTCTGTGTTTACATACAGAGCTCCACGTCCCCGCTCAGTTACTGGGCAATCGCGTGTGCCCGGCGGCGATCGTTGCCGCCGGGCACTCGCGCCGGGATCCCAGCAGAGCGGCGGGTGCGCGCGGGTGCCCGCCCGCGGCTTTAAAAAGACATCACGTCATATGACGTGATGTCAGGATAATGGAGTCCTCCGCCCGCCGTCATTTGACGGTGGGCGGTGGACAAGTGGTTAAAGTAGTTGTTAAGGCTAAGGTTCAGAGGCAGTCAATGAAATCCAGTGGGGAGGAAATGGGGGATGGGGCTGAGCCCCGCTATATTTGTATAGCACTATATCTGTAGAGACACACACAGCCTAGTTATGAGCAAGCCCACACATCTTCCCCTATAGCAAGCACTTGCTATAGGGGCAGACACAGAAGAGAAAGAGGGGACGCCACAATTTTAAAACGATTGGCCTTCAGTAGACCTTTAATTTTGACAAAGGTGAAAGAGGGTTTTATTAGAAAAGTTTGCTAAAATACATGCTATGAATATAGCAGACTTGAAGTATTTTTTAATCTAGATGTTTATTAATTAGATGATGAAACAAGAAACATAACTGTCATGTCACAAACCTAAACATGGTTGTGGATCAGCAGCATTTTTTTCAAAACTGCTGGTTAGAGAACATATTGCCCATTGCATATTTTTATTAATGACTTATTGCAAGTTATAATAGCCTTTGTGAATTATTATTTTTTTAAATAACAATCATGTTATACTTACCTGCTCTGTGCAATGGAATTGCTCAGATAAGTCCTGATCCTGCCGGTACTCTTGGCTCATCTTCTTCTCAATATGCCATCACAGGAGGAAGTTTCCTATTTTTGCAGACCTGTGGGCTCAATCCAGAGCCCTGCTGCATCTGTATATATACATACACAGCATGGCTCGGCCCCGTCCTGCCCCCTGATCCCTCATTACAGGATTTGCCTGACAGGAGGGAGAGCCAATAGCCCCTGCTGCTCTCAGCAATGCCTGTGAGAGTGGGGACAGGATGAGAAAGCTGCTGCAGACAAACACAACGCTGAACAGACTCAATTTGAAAAGGTTTTTCTTAGTTTCTGTCAGTAGATTTTGTAAATAAGTATTTTTTTCCTTCACTAATGTGCGCTAATGAGGCTGTACTGATGGGCACTGATAGGCTGCACTGATGGGCACTGATGAGGTGGCAGTGAAGGGCACTGATTGGTGGCACAGCTGGGGCTAAATTGAAAATCAGGGCACTAATGATCAGTGGCCTGATTTTTCTCTATGAACTCCTTGCCTCACACTGGCAGAATGTGACACAGTCGATCACATGGTTAAAGAGCTGAGTTATCAGTTGATTTTAATTTAATGGGTGAATAAAGTATTTGATACCCTATTAATCCGCAAGATTTCTGGCTCCCAGGTGTCTTCTCTACAGGTAACAATCTAAGATTAGGAGCACTCTCTTAAAGGGAGTGCTCCTAATCTCATCATGTTACCTATATAAAAGACACCTGTCCACAGTCCAATCAACTTCACAGCGTCAATGGGATGATGGACGGGGCCATGTACTGTCAAATCTTGGATGAGAGCCTCCTTCCCTCAGCCAGAACACTGAAGATACGTTGTGGATGGGTATTTCAGCATGACAATGACCCAAAACACACGGCCAAGGCAACAAAGGAGTGGCTCAGGATGAAGCACATTAACCTCCCTGGCGGTATGATTATGTCTGGAATTTTGTACCAAAAGCGGTACAATTATTTTGCAATCAAATTTGGCATTTTATACTGTAGGCCTGCAATTCTTAGGAATAACTCACTTAAATCTGTCCAAACAAGAGTCTAGTAGACATCTCAGGTTTGATAAAGTTTGATTTAAAATTTGAAACACAAAATAATAAATTATAATATAATAAATAACTATAAATAATTATAACAAATAATAATGTAATTATAATAAAAATTATTCAATAATGTAATCAAATCAAAAACACTGAAATTTGCTCAGTTGCAGAATTGTCGCTGTCATTATTTTTATTGTTTGATGACAAATTTTACCACAAATCGCTATCGCTCAATTCTGCAAGTGATTCTAATGTATTATCGCTGTTTCTAGCTGCTCTAAAAACACTTTTGATGTAAAGGGACACTTTTTGGACAATCTCCAGTTTCCAGGCAGAAAGAACAGTTTTTTTTATAAGATTACAGTATACTGTATGTGTATTGTGTTTTTCACTTTTTGAATTTGGCGCCGAACTCCGTCCCCGTGCGTCGTAAAGTCGCAGTGAACGGAGCTCAGCGACACTGTGAATCGAGCAAGGAGACACAGCGGAGGAGCCTGCACACACAGCGGGGACACATCGCAGGATCCAGGGACAAGGTAAGTAACTTCCCATGTATCCTGCAATGTGATCCCGAGTCTGGCTCGGGGATACCGCTTTTGGTATAAAAAATTCACCCTAGCCAGACTCGGGATTACCGCTAAAAAGGTTAAGGCCCTGGAGTGGCCTAGCCAGTCTCCAGACCTTAATCCCATAGAAAATATGTGGAGGGTGCTGAGCCTCGAAACCTTAAAGGCTTGGAGTGGATCCGCAAAGAGGAGTAGGACAAACTCCCTCCTGAGATGTGTGCAAACCTGGTGGCTAACTACAAGTAGCGTCTGACCTCTGTGATTGCCAACAAGGGTTTTGCCAATAAATACTAAGTCATGTTTTGCGAAGGGATCAAATACTTCACTCATTAAAATGCAAATCAATTTATAACTTTTTTTAAATGCGTTTGTTCTAGATTTTTTTTGTTGTTATTCTGTCTCTCACTGTTATAATAAACCGACTATTAAATTCATAGACTGATCAACGTGGACAAATGTACAAAATCAGCAGGGGATCAAATACTTATTTCTCTCACTGTAACTCAGTCAGTGGATCAATGGACTGAAAGTTAAAACCAGCCACACAACTAGGCAACATCTGTTTACCATATAATGCAAAATTGCACAAGTACAGGTAACCTTTAGTTAAATAATCCAAATAAAAATGTTCAGCAGATAAAGTACAGATACATAGGCAGCTGCACCTCTCAACCTCCTTATCCTTTCTATAAGGCAGGGAGGCTGTACAACTCTTCATAGGGTCAAGACTGTTTTAAAAAGGGGAACAAGTCAATACCATACTAAACTTTTGTAGGCAAGGAAAGGATTTGCATATAACCTGAACAGTCTGTATGTCTGATCATTTTGCAAGTGGTGTTTACAAGGTAACCTTTGCCCATGTATTTTTCATGCTCAGTTTAAAATGTTCATCTTTGTGACAAGTTTATTTTGATGTAGACCTTAAATCCGTTTCATATTTCTTTCCATTTTAATTACATGCATATTAAGTGATGTTCTTGCAGAGTTTGTCATCATCTTTTTTTCCCTGGAAGGCCAGTGGCACCTTAATTCAAGCATCATTTTGGACCAGCATCTACTCCCGGGACTGAGACGTTGACCCAGGGACAATGTACCGTATTTATCGGCGTAACACGCACAGGCATATAACACACACCCTAACTTTAAGAGGGAAGTTTCAGAAAAAAAACTTTCTACAGCCCCCTGCATATAACACAGGCACAGTTTACCCTCTATTTTCAGGGTAAAAAAGTGAGCGTTATACGCCAATAAATACAGTACTTCTGTAAATTCTAGTATCTATGCAATAATCTTTCTATGCATGTTATGTGTATAGAAGTTGTCTCACACAACTCAGCTGTCTTGTTTCTATGACCCTGTGGCCTACCAGGATTATAAATGTATTTCATTACATTTATACAGCTTAGGCCTTCTTATGACCTGCCAAATCCATTACAGTTTCATGCCACTTAGCCCCCTTACTACTTCCTAATATGTATTGGAAAGATCATTGAGTGAAGAAAGTCTTAAGGAACATTTCTTCCTGCCTGCCGCAAACTTAAGTTGACATCATTCTGCTCAATATGTTCCTCACAGGTAGAATTTAAGAGATTATATCTAGGCACAATCACTTTGGTGAAGCTACAAGAATGCTTTTAATGATAAAAGTGCTTCCCCTTTCTCTCCTTATCAAAGTGCTTCTTTACAGGGGATTAGTGGATGCTAAAATATCAAAGAAACCTGGGTACTAATACTTTTGATACTGAATAGGGTTGATTTACTTAAGGCAAATAGACTATGCATTTTGCAAAGTGTAGTTGCACTCTGAAAGTGCTGTTGCTCAAGAGCTTCGTAAACAAGCAGAAGCTCTGCTGACTTCCATCATCCAATCATGTGCAAGCAAAAATTATGTTTGTTTTATTTCCTTGCACGTAATTGGGTACTCTTTGCAAAGTGAAGTTTTGCTACCTTTACTAAGCCCTGGAGCAATTGCACTTGCAAAGTGCAACTGCACTAGCAAATCAACCCAATTAGTCATCCAATAAGAGCTTGCCAACCGTATTATGTATATACGGTGGCAAGGCAGCTCCGCTGCACAGGATCCCTTATCTTATCTGCAGGATCCCTTATCTAGTAAGTGGTCCTGCACTTCTGGGTCTGAGGCACATGGACACATTGCCGGTGGCTCACTCCCGCTGTGATGAGACACAGCGAGAGCTGACCGTTGGGTGTGGTGGACTCAATGTCTACAGGCAACCACTGATGCTTCGGTACACAGACAGAACAGTGGTCTGCCTATGTAAACAAGGCAGATTGTTATTCTGTCAGTACATGGATAGCATGGATCCTGTGTCACTGGTCTTCAAAAAGTGTTAAAAGTATCAGTTAGGCCCCATATACACTACTAAATAAATCTGTTCAAATTTTGGTTTGATCGCTGTACACACGATCAAACCAAAATCCCCGCCGTCAGACAGCGTGGTGACGTGGTGATGACGTTGACGCCGCCACGTCACCGCACCAGGAAGTAAAACACTTCCGCGCATGCGTCGAATCCATTCGACGCATGTGCGGGCAGATATGTCTGCTGGTTAGCGTACTAACCAGCAGACATATCAGACGGACGGATTCCCAGCAGACAGATTTTAAAGCATGCTTTAAAATCTGTCTGCTGGAAAAATCTGTCTGTCCGCCTGTACACACGATCGAATCTGTCTGCTGAAACGGTCTGTCAGATTTGATCGATCATTACTAGCGAAAAAAAAAATATATATATCCCATAGTTTATAGATGCGATAACTTTTGCACAAACTAATCAATATACGCTTATTGTGATATTTTACCAAAAATATGTAGCAGGCTACGTATTGTCCTAAATTGATTGATTTTTTTTTTTGTAATTGTCTGTATTTTTTTATTTATAGCACAGAAATAAAAACCACAGAGGTGATCAAATAACACAAAAAAAAAGCTCTACTTGTAGGAAAAAAAGGACATTTTGTTTAGGTACAGCGTCGCACGACTGCGCAATTGTCTCGCAAAAAAATGGCCTGGTTATGAAGAGGGGTAAATCTTCCGGGGGTTAAGTGGTTAATGAATACACAGCTTCATTAATGTGTCTCCTTTATATCCACCTGGAGTTCAGCTTTAACTTTAGGGTTCATAAGGAGTAATTTGCATTAAATCACCTTGCTTAAAATCTGCCCAAATGCTGCAGTCTTTCCTTAATAAAGCATAAAATGGCATGTCGCCTTATGATGCAATTCACACAAATAGATTTTTAACATTTTATATAGAAGTTGTTGTGTGTGTGCATCTTTTGTATTTGAAACCAAGAAGTTTGTCTTTTTTTTCACCGTGTTCTAAAAAATAAATTTTAATTTAGATTGTTACTGTTACTGCTGCTATATACTTTACACACAATAGAATGCCAAAGTGCTGAAAAGCTACTTGAGATGATGACATGAGACAGAACACATAATTAGGTACACATTGCTATTCTAATAAATATGGGAACAGGTATAAAAGAAATGAAAGAGGAGCAAAGTCAACACAGCCTGTTGATTTCTCAGTCATACCTTCTATAAATTGGATAGTCACTAGACTCCATTTTAAGTGTTTTCACTTGAAAAAAAAGTACTAGAAACATAATGAAAACAAAAATATGTGAAAAAATATGCCAAAGTAAGATCATTAGAAATGACACAGCCATTGTCACACAAGAATGAGTAAATGTGGTGCAGCTCTGCATAGAAACCAATTGGCTTTTAATTTCAGCTTGTTTAATTAAAGCGTTTGTTACCCTAAAAGAAAAAAAATGGATCCTGTTCCTTTAACCACTTCAGTCCCATGAAGCTTTTACCCCCTTCATTATCAGAGCAATTTTTGAAATTTGACACTGCTTTAACTGGTAGTTGCGCGGTCATGCAATGCTGTACACAAACACAATTTGTGTCCTCTGTTCCCCACAAATAGGGCTTGATTTTGATGGTATTTAATCACCTCTGGGATTTTTTTTTTCAATATATAAACAAAAAATTTAGAAAACATTATATTGTTTACTTTTTGTTAATCCAATTAACTCAATTTTAGTGATAAATTGATACATTGAGGCCAAAATGTATTCAGCCATGTCTTCATTACATTTTCTGGAATTTACACAGCTTTTAGTTTATGACTGCTGATAGGATGCCTCTGGATCCTATAAACTCTAATCCTATCTATCACCTTTATTATAATTAATCTTACCTTATTATTATTGCCGGCACTTTGCCACACCAAGATTATGTACAGGAAACAATCTATATAAATATGTCCCAACACAGATGATTAGATCTACACAATGTTCTATGTATTGGTCCTGGTACAGCATATTTATAATATATATTCAAGATAAAACCCACCAATGGGATATCACCAATCCAAGCCATGCCAAACATCTCTCTTATATACATATAGTTATTCATGGCATTTCTCGCCTGTCAATGTTCCTACAGTTTTATAACAACTTTTATAACAATAAACAGGCTATCACACCACCTTGATCCAGGTGATAGGCCGCGTACACACAATCGAATCTATCTGCTGGAAACGGTCTGACAGACCGTTTCAGCAGACAGATTTGATTGTGTGTACGCGCGGACAGACAGATTTTCCAGCAGACAGATTTTAAAGCATATCTGCTCGCACATGCGTCGAATGGATTTGACGCATGTGCGGAAGTGTTTTACTTCCTGGTGCGGTGATGTGGCGGCGTCAACGTCATCGCCACGTCACCGCACTGTCTGCCGGCGGGGATTTTGGTTTGATCGTGTGTACAGCGATCAAACCAAAACAGCCCAGCAGAAAATCTGATCAAATCGGTCTGTCAGACCGATTTGAACAGATTTATTTAATGGTGTGTACGGGGCCTTAGATTTGTGGTTAGGATACAACTAAACCAAGACTTCCATCTTGTCTGTAGAAACATCTCTTTTACTTCTAACTTTAAAGCAACAATATATTTAAAGGAGTAATAACCCAAAACAAGAACTATACTGTATATTAGGGGTGCTCTAAACCACCTCTTTTACTGCCCATTTCTTGAGATGCTAAAATGGCAGAGCAATATATAATTTACTAACAACTCTGTGTAAATAAAAACATTTGTGGCAAAATATTAAATATTCCAAGGACTCAACATGCCTCTCAGAAAATACCTTGTGGTGTCTATTTTCCGAAAAGGGGTCATTTAGGGGGGGGGGTTGTATTATCTTGGCATTTCATGGTCTCCACCAACTCTGATAGGTAGTGAGGAGTGAAATCAAAAATGTACGCCCCTAGAAAGCCTGAAGGTGATGATTCGTTTTTGGGGTCCTGTACGTGGCTAGGCACCCAAAAGGTCTCACACATGTGTTATCCCCATGCTCAGGAGAAGCAGCAGAATGTATTTTGGGGTGTAGTTCCACAAATACCCATGGCATGTGTGAGCAATATATCATTTAGTGTCAACTTTGTGTAAAAAAGTTGTAATTTTCCCGAAGCTTGTGTCAAAATATAAAGTATTCCATAGATTCAACATGCCTCTCAGCAAATAGCTTGGGGTGTGTAATCTTGGTGGGGTGGGGGGGGGTTGAGCTATGTTGGTATTTTATGCCCAATGTTAGAAGTTTATGCCACACATCACCCACTCTTCTAACCACTTGAACCACCAAGTCCTTTCTGACACTATAGCTTTACATGTTTTTTGTTCAAAAATGACTTTGATATCAAACACGACATGTTTTATAATTAAGCACACCCATGCATGGTGCAATTGCTGTTTCCATACAACACAAGACCAATCCTACAGTCACATTGATTGATCAGTGGTATGCCCACCATTATAATACCGCTCTGTATCCACCGACTTCTAATGACTGGAATACATGCACCATTTTTTTGTTGGGCTGAATGAAAAAAAAAGGGACCTAACAGATTCCTCCATTCACATCAACCTATGTTCACCCCTACCCCTATGCTTCAGCATATATGCTCTTTTTTTAACTGTGGTGGTGAAATCAATTTCCTCATGATGGAGTCTTGGATTTACGTATCGTGAGAGCAAAACATGTTGCTGTCAAAATAAATAAATCAGTGCTGCAGCTGAATAACATACCTGCAAAGCAAACAATGGTTAACAATAAATTACAGTATCGATAAAACATTAACTCAAAACTATTTTTTTTAATGCAATCTGTGCCAAAAGAAAGAATAAAAAATGTATGCCGAAGCATAGGAGCAATCCACCCCTATGTGCACCCCTGCCCCTATTCCTCGGCATATATGCTCTTTTTATAACTGTGGTGGTGAAATCACCTCCTCCGCTGGAGTCATGGATATACGTATCCTAAGAGCAAACCCTGTTGCTGCCAAAGTAAATAAATCCATGTTGGAGCTGAATGGTGTACCTGCAAAGCAAACAATGGTTAACAATAAAACACAGTAACAGTACAGTAAAACAGTAGAATGACATACCTGCAAACCAAACACGATAAAATACAGTAACAATAAAACATGACAGCATAAAATACAGTTGACTGTGAAATAAATAATAAAATCACAACTTTTTTGGCCTTTGGCTTTCTTCTTATATATATTTTTTCTTTTTTTTACTTTTATTTGTAACTGTGAAGGTTCCAGGTTAGGGTCTCTTAAAAAGTGATGGCCATCTCATCTTTCGAGACCCTATGTGAAAATGTGCCCTAGGGCTGTGCTGTACTGTACACTATGCTAATACTCCAATAGTGTGTGGTAGAGGTACCAGGGAGGACATCCAGAAAATGCCACGCATGCACCCGGCTTACTGAATTTGGATTGGGAAATTGGGCCACAGCACCTTCTGGATACAGAAGGGCTGTGATGTAGACATGTGCAGTCATTATTGGCTGATTATAACCAAAGAGGAGGAGAAGTAAAATAGCTAGAACTAACTTGACAATTCAACATGAACGACAAAGATTCGTCAGACAAAGCATCGAAAAACATACAAACGTCAAATCTGTCATTGAAGGCTTAAGGTTTCTGTCGAATGTTCAAAGAAGATTAGATGGAGCAGCTAAACTGTACGACGCCGCAATCGTACATTTCTGGTCAAATGCTCGGCCCATAGGCTATAGAAAAATTCTAATGTTGGTTGACTAGTAATAATAATTAATACATATAATTATTACTAGTCATACAACATTAGAATTCTTCTATAGCTTGTAGGCGGAGCATTCGACCAGAAATGTATGATTCGATGTACAGTTTTGCTGCTCCGTCGAATCTTCTTTGAACATTCGACAGACACCATGAGTATTCAATGGCAGATTCAACCTAATTCATTCGGATTTTCGGACGAATACAATTTCTAACGAAAAACTAAAAAAAAAAAAACGAACTTCGGGAGTAACTAAATAAATTTATTTTTCAGACGAAAACGAAATTCCAAAACTAAATATTTCAGTGTGCACATGTCTACTGTGATGATCTCTTTATGGAATTTTAAGAAAGGATCCAGTTCATCCAGAAGCTTTGTATAGTACATAAGCATTGAACAGAGCCAATTGGAATAGGTATACAGACACTTTTTTGTACCAGCGTCTGGCTTTACAGACAATTGGGTACAGGGTTTTGACAAAGTACGTATTAAACGTGTGAAATGTCTCAACCTCTTTTTCCCCTGCCAATATGCCTGTTTTTATTGATGATGTTTTGAATAAAGAAGCTTTTATCTGCATCATATGTGTGTGCAGCCATCCAATATTCTTTCTTCATGGCACCATCATTTGGTCATTTAAGTCAATCCCTCCCATTTTAAGGTTGTATTCATGGCCAGAGGGTGACACCAAACAATCTTGCCACTTCTACCTATGTAGTCTGGGCAGTTGCGGGTGTTCACGATCATATCTTTTCCCTCATAAACCAGGAAACTATATGTATAGCCTGTAAATGAAAAATGTGTCTCTAGAAAGAAACACTAATAGCTCTAAAAGTAGCTGATTCTGGTGAATCTGTGATTACCCCTCTGCTATAATTGATTAATAATCACACTAAGTGGAACTATGTGTGATCTATATCAATACAATATGTCATAAAGTCATGGGAAACACACACATAACCCCACTAAATAGTGGTGAAATGAAAAATGAAATGAATAAAATGAATGTCCATTCAAAATCTCATTAATGTAGGTAGTCTCTTAAACGATTGTAGTTCATAAATGATGGTATGTTCTTGAAGTATCCAAAAAATCTTCACATAACATCTCCCTTACTGTAGGAGTTCTACTCACCATATGCCCTTGGTGTAATAAGCCTTGAACTCCTTAATCCTGCTGGGATCCTTTAAATGGATTGCCTTTTCAGATCTCCTTTTCAGCCCAGATGATCTCTCTCCTCATGTTGTCAGCACGGCTTCCAATACTCCTCCCTGGATCAATTGGATCAGTGTGATGGATGGATGAGTGTGAGCATGGGTTTATTCATGAAAAGCAAGCAAAGGGACAGAGCATAGTGTGATACTGTTTTTTTATTGAGAACAAAGTCCAAAACCAATGAAAATGCTTACAATGTTAAAATAAAAGACAGCACATCAGAAGTTTGACTGTAGCTCACGTATGCTAGGAAGCATGTCAGCTCAGCTCCAGCTGACAAGTGCCGTGTTCAGTGCAACCACTGTGTGTTGATGATAGACTCATCGTGTAGCCTGACGCGTTTCGTGATTGGCTCACATCTTCAGAGAGCTTGGCTACTTGACGCTAACTCAGATTTAAATAGGCAAAGTGGGTGTATCTCTCCTCCCCTTAAGACGTGTCAGCTGTGTGTGTATAGAAACACACCCATTCAGGACTAGAGCTGCCTCTCAGGTCCGCCCCCATCCCAATGACACCACCTTATGCAGATATATAAACAGGGGCTTTGTTGTTACGCACATTCGTCTGTGTTGTGCTCGGTCTTAGGATATGGTAATCACTCCCACCGATCGGATAGCATGGCATCTATGCTAATTGTTGGCTCCGTCCTATTATGGGCGGTGGCACCATTTTGATTGGTCAGATGAATACTGCGCCTTCTTCACTAGCACAGCATTCATCCTCCCAATGTAACTGTGTAATCCCGGATGTCTTATGCTGCTACTTGCCTACTACAACCGCAGAGAAAGTGCAGGAATAGACATCTTTAACCACCCGAATCAACATTAAGGGTGCCGCTATGTATAGCCTGTTGCCCTGCCACAGAGCTTTTACATCTTGACCCCATATCTGGCATGCTTACTGGGGAAAAACTGTTTGAACACAAGGTGGCCATAAAATGTAATCAGTGACTCATCAACGCAGATATCTTGATCAGGAATAAACAATGCTGCAAATTGTTGGTTAAAGTGGTTTATGAGGGGCTGAATTTTGTGGAGCCGATCATATTCAGGGTCACCCTGAGGACGACAGAGTTCATTGTCATCTAAGTGCATGAACCGCCAGATTTGCTTGTATCGTGTCTTGACCATGGGAGCAGAGAACAAAGTTTTCATTAGTAAGAAAAATTATCACTGAAAAAAATACAATCTGTCACCTGTTGTGTCCACGATGTGTTCACAGATATCACTGTTAGGCCACGTACACACGATCAGACCGGTCTGATGAGACTGGTCCGACAGACCGTTTTCATCGGACCACGCTGAAGTGGTCTGATGGTCTAATGTGCGTACACACCATCAGTCCAAAATCCCATCGGGCCAGAACGCGATGACGTAGAACACAACAACGTGCTGAAAAAACAAAGTTCAATGCTTCCAAGCATGCGTTGACTTGATTCTAAGCATGCACAGGTTTCTGTCCGATGCTTTTGTGTACTAATCATCATTTTGGTCCGACGGACAGGTGTCCGTCGGACAGATTTTAAACCAAGTTTCAAAACTTTGGTCCGACGGACAACGGTCCTGAGTAATTGTCATTCAAAATGTGACAGTGCTGAAAGCTGAAAATTGGCCTGGCCAGGAAGGAGAGGAAAGTATTCAATATCGAAGCGGTTAAAAAGAGTATTATTTTTGGTTAATTGCCATGCTTTAGTAGCCCATTCATAATGAAAGGGCTGTCATAGGGCAAACATACATCAACTTTCAACATAGCATACTTTAATGCATTACAATGTACTGTACCATAAAGGTCTGGAACCAGCCTAAAATTCAAATTACTCACCTATACATTTAACATAGCTCAGTGTTTTCTTATGTGCTGTACTTCTATCAGATTTATCTTTAGGATAATTGCACAATGCAGTTTGTGTTAATTTTAAACTAATCTGTGTTGTCAGTCAATAAATTGATTATAACCCTTGCTTTTTATAAATTGTGTTGTCAGCAAATCAGGTATCCTAATTGATTGATTATAACTACCTTGCTGATTTTATGTAATATTAAGGTTTTTGTAATTAATGCTAATTAAATGACATTTTATTCATTATTTGCAAGGGAAATACTGTAGGCATAGGTAATCCTAATTGATCAGCCTGTCATCTACTGTTTTTCTTTTGGCAAAACAACTACCTTGTATTTCTTTCACTTTTCTCTCCTGTATTCAGTACACCATCTATAAATACAGTGTAATGTATAGTGTTTGTTTATTTAGTAAGACGCTCGCATTAATCCGGCCGCCGAGTACTGCGGGGATTTTATCAGAGAAAAGGTAAGTAAACTTTTTCTGCATAGCGTTGCCACACGCCAAATGTAAGGAATTAACTCACCGCTTCTGGCCTGAATGCCTCGGGAATACCGCCAATTAATGAATACCTGTCTTTAGGGCAAGGGAGGATGTACACAGCACTGGCACAAAGCCATACATGTGTTAAAATGTCCAGTAGGAAAGACTTCTGCTGTATTGTAAAATCACTGGACAGAAGGATTGCTCCAATCCAGTTAAACTGGGATTCTGTGAGGTTCTTACCTGTTCCTAAAAAAAAACAAACAGCTATAATACTTATTATAAGTAGAATTTATTTTTAGTCACAATTTTTAAATCATACCGTTTTGACAACCAAGTATAATTTACCCTTGGACAAAAATCATCACGTTCAAAAGTTCAATCTATGATGTATGATTGTTAATACCTGTCTCAATGTAATCAATGATAAAATTACTTTTTTTTGTATTTTGTTTCTTCGGTGATAATTGTTTTCCCACTATTTTATTTCTTACTAAGTTGATATTCAAATTTAGGAATACAATTTATAGTTATTAAAAAAAATGGTTAAATTGTATTAATTATTCATGTGTTCCATTATGCTTGTGTAGACGTATATTGGTGTTTTTGTTGAGAATATTGAAACTACTTCATGTAATCAGTAAGCTGTACAGACACATACGTGTATATGGGAACCTTCTATATTTATAGGAGCTGTAAACAGTTGGAAACTCCCAAACAAAATTTCATGATTTCTAGTAAGGCACAATAAATGACTGTGTAATAAAGTCTGTAATCCAGAAAAGTGGGTAATAAATAAATAACATGGGTTATTTTTTTTTCTTTGCATTGCTCCATAAATCTTTTTCACAAATATAAATGATTAACCCTTTTTTTGTGAAAAAAAATATAATAATAATAACTGTGGGCATTAATTATGATAAAAACAGCAAACTGAATCAGATTGCAAAACGTCATGTTTTTCAGGATTATTTGATTAAATTCACTAATACACCATATACCAGTGGTCTATAGGGCTGACAAACAAGGTGAACATTTTAGAAAAGCTGAAGAATCTGTAATGAACATTATAAATCAGGTCCTAGCAGATCAGATAAACTACTGGTCCCAGATTAATTGACTAAATTATACACTGTGTTGAAGGAATTGCCTTGTCTATAATGCAATTACACTGATACAGAGTTACAATGTAATTCTCTTTTTTTTACATATGTATATAAAGACTATTTTTCTTCACCAAGATATAAATCCATAAATTGTTTCTTAAAATATTGCTATGGGACAAGACCATGTGGATACCTTTGATGTTAACTAACTAAATCACTCTCAGTGAACACACTATACTGTTTTTTGGCTCACAGTCACAATTTTGTTAGCATATTAACCTTTTAAAAAGTTAATTTAGGTATTATGTGAATATGTGTCTGAGGATTGCCTGTAACACCTTATCCAGGGCAAAGCATTAACTAGAGAGTTCTATGACCCCGTTACTTAATAATTCAAACTAAAGGCATTCTAGTTGCAATATATTGGACATCACTTAGTTAAAGTAGTTGGGGTTGTCGAAAGATTACTAATCTTAAAGAGAACGAAAAAAATTATTATATATTCAACAACTCTCAAGAGGATCATATGATTTACAGCATAAGTAACCTTCATATTTGCTGTGACATTTCCTATAGTAATTAAAATACAGATCTCTGCTAAAAGAGAAGATATAGATCCCTTCAGCAGGCTTTTCCATCACTGTTCTAGACATCTGGTAAGAGAGGTAAACGATAGGCTGTTTTACAGTGTTTCAACTACATTAAATACAGTAAGAACATTATATTCACAGTATAGGTGTGTACCTGATTTGTAGTTTATTTACATCTTTCTCAGTCCATTGTAACACCTTGCAACATAAAAGTACAACTCCAGTCAACACTTAACCACTTAACCCCCGGGCCATATTGCTGCCCAATGACCAGAGCACTTTTTGTGATTCGGCACTGCGTTGCTTTAACTGACAATTGCGCAGTCGTGCGATGTGGCTCCTAAACAAAATTGGCGTCCTTTTTTTCCCACAAATAGAGCTTTCTTTTTGTGGTATTTGATCATCTCTGCGTTTTTTTTTTTTTTGCGCTATAAACAAAAATAGAGCGACTATTTTGAAGAAAATGCAATATTTTTTTACATTTTGCTATAATAAATATCCCCCAGAAATATATAAAAAAACAGTTTTTTTCCTCAGTTTAGGCCGATACCTATTCTTCTACATATTTTTCGTAAAAAAAAAATTGCAATTAGCATTTATTGATTGGTTTGCGCAAAAGTTATAGCGTTTACAAAATAGGGGGTAGTTTTATGGCATTTTTATTAATATTTTTTTTTTTTACTAGTAATGGCGGCGATCAGCATTTTTTTCAGTACTGCGACATTATGGCGGACACTTTTGACACATTTTTGGGACCATTGGCATTTTTATAGCAATCAGTGCTATAAAAATGCATTGGATTACTATAAAAATGCCATTGGCAGTGAAGGGGTTAACACTAGGGGCAGGGAAGGGGTTAAGTATGTTCCTGGGTGTGTTCTAACTGTATGGGGGGTGGCCTCACTAGGGGAAATCATTTATCTTCGTTTCCCCCGCTGACAGGACCGGGAGCTTTGTGTTTACACACATAGCTCCCGGTCCTCGCTCTATACCGATCAATCGCGTGTGCCCGGCAGCGATTGTGCCCGCCGGGCACGTGCACAGGACTCAGCTGCGAGCGGGGGGTGTGCGCCCTAGTGGCAGCTAAAGAGCTGACGTATAGCTATGGGCTCTCGCCCAGGAGAGCCGACCTGCCGCAGTAAAGCTCCCGCTCTGGCGCCGACATATATGTGGTGCATACTAGCTCATTATGCCTTTTACCTTAGGCCGAGTACACACGATCGAATATATCTGCTGAAACTGGTCCGCAGACCAGTTTCAGTGGACAGATTCGATCGTGTGTATGGGCTAGCAGACAGGTTTCCAGCAGACAAAAGTTTTAAAGCATGCTTTAAAACTTGTCTGCTGGAAACCCGTCTGTCCGACATGTCCGCTGGTTAGTACGCCTAACCAGCGGACATAAATCCCCTGCATGCGCCGAATGGATTCGAAGCATGCGTGGAAGTATTTTACTTCCTGGTTCGGTGACGTGGCGGCGTCAACGTCACCGCCATGTCACCACGCTGTCCATCTGCGGGGATTTTGGTTTGATCGTGTGTACACACATCAGACCAAAATCTCCAGGAGACATATCCGATGAAATCCGTCTGTCGGACCGTTTTCATCGGATATGTCTCCTCGTGTGTACGCGGCCTTACAGGTGACAAAAAAAACAATCCTCTTTTTTTCCTTTGAATAAAGATCATAATATTCTTACGATTCTTGTGGCTTAACATCACCTTTCACATTATACAAAAAAAATGGACTAACTTTACTTTTTAATTTTTTTATTTTATTATTAATATTATTATTATTAAAGTGTATTTTTTTCTCAAAAACTGTGTTTGAAAGACCGCTGCACAAATACTGTGTGACATAAAATATTTCAACAGCCACCATTTTATTCTCTAGGGTCTCTGCTCAAAAATATATATATATATTCTTTGGGGTTTTTTAGCAAAAAAAATTCTAGCAAAAAATACAGATTTTTAACTTGTAAGCAACAAGTGTCAGGCATGTGTAGCCCAGTTCCTGTTTCTTCCTGGTTTTCAGGGAGAGGTGCATGCTGGGTAACCAGCATGCACCTCTTGATCTCACGCATGTGCAGTAGAATTACGCTCGTAGCACGGTTGGTTTGTTTTGTTGTCATGACAACGGGCGGCGACGGAGGAACATCCCACCCCATTGTTATGACAACCCAGATTACAGAATACAGAGAAAAGCGCACAGACTCCTGGGAAATGATGACACTCATTTCCCAGGAGGAAACTTGGCTTAGGAAGGGCAAAAGACCAATACAGGCAATTATTTTATTTTTTTACATAATGTTTTATTTTACATTACAGGAAAGCTATTGTGATGAAGTTTAATTTTAGGGTAGACCTCCGCTTTAAGTGGTTAAACTCACCTCATTTACAGACAGAAGTTAATCCCTCTGCTCTAAAAGAACTAAATGTTACAATATGTCTCATTATCTCCGCCCAAGCAATGTTGTGATAACCTTGGCAGGCTGCCTGTTTTTTTGTTTTGTTTTTTACAGTTGCCAGCAGTGAGCAGAGAAACACTCTGCACTAAATCAAGGAAATGCTGTTTTAAGATCATGATGGGGGTTGAAATGTGGTCTCGATTCTTTAATGATTAATTGTGAAACTCTACTTTCTATGAATTGAACTGATATGTCAAGCAATGTTCTCTTTCTTTAAGCTATGTTCTGTAAACTATGATTTCTCCTGCACATTATGTAATAGCAATGCAAACAGGGAGACATGTTTGTATTCCTGTCCAAGGGTGACAACCAGGTTATTTCCATAGATAAAGTAAACTAAGTAGGTGTAGCCACCGTAGAACAGATAGTGAGCTATTTGCAGGATTATCAAGTGAAAAAGCATACAAAATAAACCTAAGGCAGCCATCGCATCTAAAGTAGCATAATCAATTCATGGAATTCATTACGTATCTGTTTTGGTGTTTAGATACACTTCACAGAGGCAAACTCCTACTTTCTGTTTCTAAATGCAGTGGCATATTTTATTTTTCTCAGTTTTTCCTCAGTTTCAGCCTAGGTTCACATTGGAGCGATTTGTCATGCGATTTGAGAGATCAAATCGCATGACAAGTTGCAGCCTATTGGCGGCAATGGCACTGTTCCAATCGGTGCGACACCGATTTTGCGGCGCCGCACCAATTTTCAAAAGTAGTTCCTGCACTACTTTTGCCGATTTCAGGTGCGATTTCTAAAGACATATGTGTATGAAGCCACACAAATGTCTATCAAGTAGCACCTGAAATCGCGCTGACCTTGCTACTTTGAAATTGCGCTACTTCAAGTAAAGTAGCACGATTTCAAAGTAGCATCAGTGTGAACCAGGGCGTATATGTAGACATAGTAGTAAGGGAATGCTGGGGAGTGCTTCTGGGGAGTGAGGTCCCCCCTGCCTATGTGTTTCCCCTTTGTTGTCCATCTCCTCTGGGAATAGGGGTTGGTTTCCCCCCCTTACCCCTGGGGATTGGTATGGGGTGTCTTGTTAGTTTTGTGTAAATTATGTTTTTTTTTTTTGTTCTTTTATTTTTGTTTGTGGGTTTATTGATTTATTTGTTTTGAGTTGTAGGTTTGTTTAGTAAAAGATAACATGAAAGGGAGGTTTAAAGAGTTCATGGAGGTAAAACTTGAGGTAGTGGGGGGAGTTTTTCTTTATTAGGTGGGTGGGCACATGTAAGTATACGTGTACGTATTTGTATATATGCATGTGTATATTATTATGGAATATTAAGCTAGCTCGAACTGCAGAGATATTGGAGTTAAAAGAGACTCTGTATATATTTGATGGAAATGTATGTGACAATGGACTCTCTGCCTCCTTTTGAATAAATAAAGAATATTAAAGAAAAAAAAGACGTAGTAGTACAAACAACAGCAGAAATGTGTTATATTGTTATCTCCATGATATTAACAACAATTAGGTTTTGCATACTGGAGCACTCAGTTCAGAATCAAGGTGTTTACATAATAAGCATTTTTACATCTGACAAGAAGTGGAATAATTTGTTTCATATTGTTAAGATGTACAATAACAATTAACTTAAATGGGAGATAACATTAACAGGAATCAGGTTCAGTTTCAATTTAAAATAATTATATTACCAGTTAATGAGATAAGTAAAGAGTACAATTAAGTCAGGAGTCATCATTCAGACAGTGCAGTGAGAGTGTGTTAGCCATTCGCTCCTGTTATATTGGAACTTGGCATAACTATTATTTTTCAACATAAATATTTGTTTGTGTGAGCACTGTAGATTGACAAATTTAGACTGGGTTCACACGATCACCACGTCCCTCTCACAGCAAGGGTCCGGTGCTTCCTGGTGCTTCCTGGTTCACCGGTTCAGGTCTGATTTCAGCCCAAATTATGGGAACCAGCTCCATAGAGAGCCGGTAAAAATCTACTGCTATTGCAAATTGAATGTGGGGATCCTGCATCCAATTTGCAATGGTGTGAACCCAGCCTTAATGATATCTCCATATGCAGTAAATCCCCTACATCCAAACCTTTGAGTTGCCCAGTGGGCTGAATGAAAAAAGAAACTGACAGATTGCTATACCAACACAATGAATGTTGGTGCAGAGATCTCCCCAGCTTTGCTATTGTCTTCTAACAGGGGGACTCCCCCTGCCAGAACACACTGATCAGCACTAACAGCCTTTCTCTGCAAGCACTGATCTTTTTTGGACTTACGGACATGTATGACTTCTTTTTTAAAGCGGAGGTTCACCCTAAAACAATTATATACAATTACATCCAGCATACTTCGGATATGTATAGTATGCTGGACTTTTTTTTCCCGCTGTACATACCGTTTAAAAGTTCTTTTTTACCCGGCTTCTTCAGCAGGGAATAGGCGTTCCTAGGAAGAGGCATAGATGATTGACGTGTGGTTAAGGCGTGTCACGCGTTCCGAAAATAGCTGAGCTGGGACTCGGCTCTATATGGCGCCTGCACAGTCAGTTCTACACGGCAGGCGCGGGCGCCGTATAGAGCCGAGTCCCAGCTCAGCTATTTTCAGGACGCGTGACGCGCCTTAACCACACGTCAATCATCTACACCTCTTCCTAGGAACGCCTATTCCCGGGGGAGAGAGAACCCGGAAGCCGGGTGAAAAATAACTTTTAAATGGTATGTACAGTGGAAAAAAAAAAGTCCAGCATACTGTACATATCCAAAGAATGCTGGATGTAATTGTACATAGATGTTTTTTTTAGGGTGAACCTCCGCTTTAAGTAGGGGACTTGCTGTAGTTTATTTAGATTTCAGTAGGAACTCAAAGATTTGCAGTCCTAGAGTATTTAAATTAGTGATCCAATGGAACCACAGGCTCTCCAGCATTGAGGAGAACTAGTAGGAGAGAATTTGGAAAGCTCATATGTATTAAGATCTTAATCTTTGTAAAAAATCTTCTATAGATGTTTGTATGCTAATGACTGCTCAGCACTTGTTTTCAGCAAATGTTATATCGATGTCTTGATCCCACTTCAATGTTGTAGAATTTTTAAGGAACCAGAGTTTGACTCTGTTTGTTGTAGAAAGGGGATTTTTTGGGGTAAAGAAGTTGTAGAATAAAGAAGTGTGCAGATCTATCTGATATGTCAGTGTAAGCAGATATGTCAAAAGAAATGGGAAATGTCCCTGTGTCTTTGTTGTTCTTGTTTGTGAAGTTTGTATTCTGCACATAGGTTATTAAATGGTTTTAGCGGTCAATACTTGTACTGTGGTGAAGCCTAGCTTGGACCCAGAGTTGAAGTAAAGGTGGGGGTTATGTAACTTATAGGTAAATTTGGATACTCTATTGGCATAGTTTGAAATCCTTTAGAATTCGACTATATGGCAGGTAACAGCAGAGTGGCTTGAATCGAGGGATATTGTCTAGGGATCTGTGTATTGCCAATTAAATGAGCCGTGAAGCTCATGAGTTTCTACTGGGCAATACATGGCATTCTATTTAAAATCATATTTTATCCAGGATATCTCTAAACCAAAATTGTGCTTGGTTTAGAAGTGTGTTTAAGTAATAGTAGAAGAGATTGTGCAGTGTGAGTCCTACCTCCTATTTATGTTAGAATATAGTAAAACATCTGGGTCTTTCTTAAATTATTAAAATGCAGAACTTAGTAAAGTAGGAGGGTGGAATGGCCATGGGTATTGTTCTAAATATATATAATAATTTGGGGAGTACCATAAATAAGGAAGCTATTCAACCTGTGATTGATAATTCAAATTTAGAGGGACTTTTTAATCCCCACTGAAGGGCGTCTATTTTTTTTTTTATAATTTAGGTCAAACAACTTACAGGCTTTTTTTGGGACTTGGATTCGATAAAAGAAGATGCCCATATGTATGAAAATCTTAATTGGATGGATGTCTTAAGGGGGACAGGTATATTAAGACCAATAATCTATGACTTAATTTCATTCACTTTGTAGTAAGAAACTGCACTGAAGGATATAAGGATGTGCTGAATTGTGGTCAGCAAGGTAAGGGGTTCAGTTAGGATCAAGACTATTGGAGAAAATCCTTTGAAGGCAACTATCTGTTATCATTGTTTTGGGTATAATTGTTTTTTTGCAATTTGTTATGTAACTATCTTTGCATCTATGTTTAATTCTATGCTTGTAGAAAAAGTCCGACCATCAATTTCTATCCTTAGTTATTGTTTTTCCTTATCATTTACGGATGTGGCAAATGTGAGTGCATTCCTACTGTGTCCTTACTTTATTTCCCTTCCCAACCTCTCCCCACCCCCCTTTTTCCTTCCCCTCTCCTCCTCTATTCCTTTCTCTTTTTGTGTTACCTAGTAAGAAACCCTTTTTCATGGGAGTTCTTCATACTGGGTGGGCTGGAGGTTCCCTTAGTTTTGGTATCGTAACAAGCATATTGGCTATTTTATTATTAGCACAGTGGGCTTTAAACTGCTTTGCCAGCTAGCCACCTGAATTATTGCTGTGTGCATGTTATTAGTTTGCTTAAGGAGGAGGGAGGCAGGGGTGGAAGGCTTTGGGATCAGTGGCGAATCTATAAAACATCTGAAAATTTTTCCCTAACACTAACAGAAATAAATCAGTAAAAGTTTTCGACCCGATCCAATAAGGCAGAGATGGGAAGAAGCAGGGGGAGGGACACAATTAGGGGGGGGACAAATAAATATGTATGAGAAGAGTGGGAAAGCACAGAGACCCAAGGAGGTAGGTGTTGTGGGGAGCAACGGGAGTTTATAAGAGCCACCATCTAGAGTATGTGATGTTAGTGGTAAAATATACTTTTGTCTTTATAATAAAGAATATAAAAAAAAAAAAAGAAGAAATAATGAGATCAAATAATAAAAACATACAGAAACAACCACAAATGATGCAAATCTGAGGTGGAAATATGAAGGGCGGATTAATGATGAACCCCTCCAACACCTCAAAACCTTGGGTTAAGTCTGATGTGGAAAAAAAAAAAAAAGGAGGTTTACGTTTTTTTGTGTTTATGCAATAATACTTTTAAGTGTCTGTCTGTCTTTAAGGAGCTCATCTGTTCTCTGAAGTAGGTTTTTTTTTTTTTAATAATTTTATAAAAATGTTATATTCTGAATTAACCACTTGCCGACCACCCCTTACCAGATTTACGGCTATAGAGCCGCCATGCTGTGCAGAATCATATATAAACAGTCTGCCTATTTAACCACTTCAGCCTCGAGCCTGTTTTTCAGATTCGGTGCTTACGAGACTAAAACAGTTTTTTTTGCTAGAAAATTATTTAAAACCCCCAAACATTATATATATATTTTTTTCTAACACCCTAGAGAATAAAATGGCGGTCATTGCAATACTTTTTCTCACACTGTATTTGCGCAGCGGTCTTACAAGCGCACTTTTTTTGGAAAAAATTCACTTTCTTGAATTAAAAAATAAGACAACAATAAATTTGGCCCAATTTTTTATATATTGTGAAAGATGATGTTACGCCGAGTAAAATGATACCCAACATGTCACGTGGCATGGCGTCAAACTTTTACCCTTAAAAATCTTGATAGGCGACGTTTAAAAAATTCTACAGGTTGCATTTTTTGAGATGCAGAGGAGGTCTAGGGCTAGAATTATTGCTCTCGCTCTAACGATCGTGGCGATACCTCACTTGTGTGGTTTGAACACCGTTTTCATATGCGGGCGCTACTCGCGTATGCGTTTGCTTCTGCGCGCGAGCTCGTCGGGACGGGGCACTTTAAAAAAAAAAAATTTTTTGGTTTTCGTTTTTATTTGTATTTATTTTATAATTTTTAACACTGAAAAAAAAAAATTATCACTTTTATTCCTATTACAAGGAATGTAAACATCCCTTGTAATAGAAAAAAGCATGACAGGTCCTCTTATATATGAGATCTGGGATCAAAAAGACCTCAGATCTCATATTCAGGCTTAAATGCAAAAAAAAAAAAGAAAAAAAAAAAAAGTCAAAATGTAAACAAATTAAATGTCTCTTTAAGACGCTGGGCGGAAATGACGTTTTGACGTCACTTCCGCCCAGCAGAGGTATGGGGACGGCTGAGGGACATTTTTTCCCTCAGTCGCATCCCCGGACAGCCAGCAAGAGGACCCGATCGCCTCCGCCGCTACCGACGGCTACGGTAAGCGGCGGAGGGCGCGGGAGAGCGGCGGGAGGGGGGGGCACCCTCTCCCGCCGCCGGTAACGGCGATCTCGCGGCGAATCCGCCGCGATGACCGCCGTTATCGTTAACAGGACCGCCCCACGAAGAGATGGATATCTCGGTTGTGGCAGCAGCTGCTGCCGTTACCGAGATATCCATCTTCAAAAAAATGACGTCTTTGGACGTGGGGCTGGTCAGAAGTGGTTAAGCAAGGCATATTGTCATTCTGTCAGTACAGAAGACATTGATTCTCTGTTTCTGTAAAGCAGAAACACTATTCTATGTCGTCCACTAGTAAAAGCACCTTCCCTACTACACAGAAACATTAGCTAGGCACACAGTTAACCTTTTGATTGCTCCTGATGTTTAACCCCTTCCCTGTCAGTGTAATTAGTAGAGTGACAGTGCATATTTTTTGTACTGATCACTGTAATAATGACACTGTTTCCCAGAAATGTGTCAAAAGAAAAGGTATAGTCATGTTCTGTGCCATACTGGCATCTACACAGATCAGGGGGGTGAAAAAAACTATTTAGTGAATTAGTATTTTTTCCTGTTGGTTGCTGTGAGGTCTAATAGTGAGTCTCCAGCTGCATTGAAGTGGTAAGGACCTTGGGGGAAAATACATTTACTAATTGACATTGCAATACATATTCATTTTATAGATCAAATTTAATATCATCCATGAGTGTTTTCTATACTAGTAATGTACTAGAAAGAAAAAGTAGATTGTATAGCTCTTACAACCCCAGATTTCTAATTAGCAGTGTCCACTTTAAAAATATAGGGAAATCGCTTAAACTGCAGTTTTAGGTACTTGTTTCAGGCACGCAAATTGGCCCAGATTCACAAAGCACTTACGCCGGCATAAGTGCAAATGTGCGCCCGTAAGTGCAGACCCACAAACCAACATACGCCTAAAAACTGGCCAGCCTACGGTGACGTAGCTTACATACGCCAGCATAGCGTGGGTGCACTTTTCGTCTGGACGCATGTTGCTGCTCCCATTGATTAGGCATTCAAACATGCAAATTAGGGAAATGCGGCGATTCACAAACGTACGTGTGCCCGACGCATGCTATGCAAGGTGCGCGTAAATTGTAAAGTTATTCCCCATAGATGAGGCGCAACCTGGCAACAGACATGCAAAAGTCTGCAACAGAGAACACAGGCCGGCGTATTGGGCGTACGTTGCGTTCACGGTGTACGTGGTGATCCGGCGTAGCTCAGGAATTTGTGCCGGCGTGCTTTTGAGCATGCCCATAAGGGTGCTGTTTCATGCGTCCACTGCACGGCAACATCACGGCGCATGCAGTTCGTGATACGCTGGGTGTAAAACACTGCACCATGCTCAGACCATCATTTGCATCGGGTCACTCCTGCGCCTTCGAAACTTATGCCACGCCGACGCAGCGTTGGGAGCAATAGCTTGCTGAATGCAGTGCTTGCCTCTACATTCTGCGTCGTTGCAGCGTACAGCGTTTGTGCTACAGTGGCGTAATGTGCGCCCAGCTCTCTGTGAATCTGGGCCAAAGGGGCCATTGAGTTCTCTAATAATTAAGAGACCAGTTTTGGTCAACATTTAAAAAGGGTGCTTGGTATAGCATAAATATCAAAAAGAAAGAATGAAATAATATTCAGTATAAGTACCTAATTTTCCTGGTTTTGCAGTTTGTAAGTTGAGGGAGCCTTGGGTAGATGAAAGTGGTGTCACAAAAGGGTGGTCAATTTGGCCAAAAATGGTTACTTAAAAAAGAGAGACATGGACAAAACATACAATGAAAATGCGTGGCAGAAAACTGGTTGAACAGTTGAACCATTAAAATGTGTTGTGTTAGTGGAAGATTGACTCTGTTAGGTGTTCCTTTTTCAATGTTGCTATTGATGTGATCAGAAAGGTCTAGTCAGGTTAAACCTGGTTGGAGTTTAGATGGACTTACTTTGCCATTGGAAAGTAGACGGTAAGAACAATAAACCTCTTATAACTACTAAGTATAAAAAAGGGACAGCAGACAACTTTTATTTGGATAATAATGGCCGCGGATGTTTATTATTGGTTTAAATCATTAAATAAATATCATAAATAAATAAATAAATGACTAGTAGGTAAACATCAATATTTAAGAAAAATTAAATATAAATAAACTTTAGCAAACCTAACCACTACGGTCCAGGCTGCAAATGTAAAAATTACCCCACCTAGTCTATAATACTCAACGATGAATATGAGCAACAAAAAACTTGTCCCCCTTTGTATAATGACAAAGGTGACCCTACCACATAATTACATCCGCGACAAAATAGATAGGGAAGGGAGGGTGGGCGAGAACACCACAGCTTCTTAAATCCTCTGAGGCGGGTGAGCCTTTGAGCCACGGGGACCTACTTGTATACCCCATTTAGGCAGGCTTTTCAAGCTGCCAGGCAGGGAACACCTGTTGGAACTGGTTTTGACCAGTTCCCCAGAGCGGGCTTTTCCCAGGTCACCCAGAGGTCACCCAGTCAAGCTCCCCTCAGGCCAGCTAGCCCGCCAAAATTACCTGACAGCCACAGGGCACCAAGAGGGCCCTGAAGCTGCCTCCCGCCACTTTTCCCATGATGAAAAGGGGGGGCAGAGGCTGCCATTCCCCTTTTCCTTTCATGGGAAAGTAGACGGTAAGAACAATAAACCTCTTATAACTACTAAGTATAAAAAAGGGACAGCAGACAACTTTTATTTGGATAATAATGGCCGCGCATGTTTATTATTGGTTTAAATCATTACATAAATATCATGAATAAATAAATAAATAAATGACTAGTGGGTAAACATCAATATTTAAGAAAAATTTAATATAAATAAACTTTAGAAAACCTAACCACTACGGTCCAGGCTGCAAATGACAAATTACCCACAAGGCAGGGTTTTTTTAACAAACCACCTGCCACAACACCCCATTACGCGGCCAAATCCACACACGAGCTCAGGTCTGGATTAAAAATGTCCAGCCCAATATCGGACAAATGTACACCATCCAATCTATACAAGCCTGCGTACCCCCCTTCTAATTCAGTGTGTCTAAAAGAAAAAATACAGATGGCAAAAAGCAATTTTGACACAGCCCTATTAATCCTTTTTCTAATTTTTTCAAACGGGCGCCTAAATGGAGGGGGCAGCCAAACAGATCGCTGCACTATTTCAGAAAAAAATATTCTGGCTTGGGGAAAAATATTTTGAAATTTGAGAAGATCGTCCCTGATACTAAAGATAATGTCTAGCGTTTTTCGTTGCCCAACATCATTACCCCCGAGGTGAATGATTAGGACATCAGGGGGAGGGAAAACAAGAATGAGCCTAGTCAGTTCAGAATTTAAGTTAGACCATATCATGCCCCTTTTCCCGCTCCAGAAAACGTTAAACTTGTTCGGATCACAACCTCATTTGACTGTATAAGGTCTTTTCTGTGCTCTCTGATGGGCCCAATGAACGTAAGAATGCCCGATGATCCAGACAATACGTACAGGCCCTGAAATGATCAAAGAGAGATGTTAGGGCGAACATAAAATAAATAACTGTCAGATTTCCATCTACCAATTTGCTTGATCATGCTAACATCTAGCCCTAACCTGGAGGCCTTGGTAGCAGCCCCTATTCTGAAGGAGTGGGAGGTGATGCGAGCCTTGTCCAAATTCAGAAATTTCAAACATTTTTTTTAGTACGCTAGTAAATTGGTATTTTGTCAAAGGCCGGCCAGATTCGTGAATAAAGAATTTCTTACCCCCTGCGAGCCTAAGTGAAGAGAACTTTTTTGTTAATTGAACAGGACACATAAAGGAACTATCCCAGGTTTCCAAATGCAACCAGGAACCTCTTCCTAACTGGTCCGTTTTTGATTTACACACAAAAAATGTTATAGCCTTTTCTGTGAAAACAATGTCTTCCATCCCGATAGCAACTAGCTCAGAGACCCTGAGTGCTGAAAAAAACATGACGGAAAAAAACGTTTGAAAAAGGACAGATTCAAAAGCTGAAAAACAAACTTTACCCGCAGCCAAACCTAGGTCAACTAAAACATTTGGAGTGACAGGTTTTCGGGTATCGACAAAAAAATGTTCCTTCTTATAACCCTTCAGGGCCTGTCTCACCGAAAAATAATGCATTAAGGAAGGAAGGCTATTTAGTTTTAGAAAAAACGAAATACCAGATAAAGTCCTTTGTACATGGGACCATGAATATTGCTTAGTGAAAAGAAAATTTAAAAAATGCAAAGCCTTCTCTTCAGAAAATATATGAGCTGGTTCCTGTCTCATACTTAAAAAACGTAAGTATAGAGACCAGGCGGATTGTTATCCCGCCCAGGTTGAGGGAGCTACTGAATTAATAATGCATTGAGAAACATGGGTTACACCAGATCCCATAGCGACGGTGGACAAGACAGCCCCACCTTGTCTGCTTCTGGAAACAATAGGAAAAAACATTTCACCTGCGAACGAGACAGAGAATCCGCCAAGTCATTGTCCTTACCCGCTACATGCACTGCTTTTAACCACACATTAAGACTTAAACATTTAAACACTAAATATCTCAACAGGGCAATGACTGGCGGAGACTTAGAGGTTAAGCAATTGATGGCATACATAACACCCTTGTTGTCTGTGCGAATCAATATTCTCTTATTCTGGAAGAAAGATCCCCAAATTTCAAGAGCGACCACAATTGGGAATAACTCTAACAGAACAATATTTTTTAAATAACCTTTCCTCTGCCACGATGGACACCAACGATCTGCACACCAATGGGTTTGCCAAATTGCGGCAAAAGCCAAAGGAGCCCGCTGCATCTGTAGAAAGAGAAAATTCCTTATCTAATATAAACTCATCCTGCCACACCGTCCTACCATTAAAATGGGAGAGAAACTGCATCCAGACTAGCAGGTCTTCTTTTATATCCTGGGAAATGCGCACATGTGAAAAGGGGGATTTTAAACCAGACATGGATAAATGAAGTCTTCTGAAGAAAACTTGACCTACTGGCATGATTCTTGTGGCAAAAGCCAACAAACCTAACAGGGACTGCATTTCTTTCAAGAGAGCCTTTTTCTTGCGTATTACAGATAAAATAAGGTATTTTGCTTTTTCTATTTTCAATTCCGGTAACCTGAATTCCATAAGCTCCGTGTCGATAACGATGCCCAGGAATTCTAAGCATGTGGAAGGAAAAATCTCTTGTTAGCAGACAGAGGAACACCAATGTAGCGACAGATTTTAAAAACCAAGTCTAAGGCCTTGTACACACGAGCAGACAGATTTGTTCAAATCTGTCTGTCCGACAGATTTGAACAAATCTGTCTGCTGGGATTTTGGTTTGCTCACGTGTACACACGAGCAAACCAAAATCCCCGCCAGCAGACGGCACGCTGACGTGTCGGTGACGTTGACGCCGCCACATCACCGCACCAGGAAGTAAAACACTTCCGCGCATGCGCCGAATCCATTCGGCGGCGGTGCGGGACGACATGTCTGCTGGTAAGTGTACTAACCAGCAGACATGTCAGGCGGACGGATTCCCACCCGATAGATTTCAAAGCATGCTTTGAAATCTGTCGGGTGGCCAAATCCGTCGGCTCGGCCGTACACACGATCGAATCTGTCTGCTGAAACGGTCCAGCAGACCGTTTCCAGCGGACAGATTTGATCGTGTGTACGAGGCCTAATAAATCGGAACACTCCGAAGTATCAGAAGGGCCAAAAAACAAGAAATCATCCAGATAGTGTATAAGGAAAGTAGACCCAGATTCAAAAAGGACCACCCATTCTAAAAAAGATGAAAAGGTTTCAAAATAAAAACATGACAGGGAACAACCCATGGGTAAACATTTGTCAAAATAAAATTGATTGTTAAAGAAAAACCCAAGGGAGTTAAAACATAATGGGTTAATAGGGAGAAGGCGAAAGGCTAATTTGATGTCTGCCTTAGCTAAGAGAGAACCCTTTCCAAGGAGCCTTAATTTTTTAAGAGCATCCTCAAACGAGGCATAGGATACGGAAGATAAGCTATCCTCTATCTCGTCATTGAGGGATTGGCCCCTAGGGAAGGACAGATGATGAATTAGTCTAAATTAGTTATTTTCTTTCTTAGGTACAATCCCAAGGGGAGAGATCCTGAAATTATCGAAGGGGGGGAGGCAAAAGGACCTTCCACCCTGCCTTCCAACACTTCCAGGTTGATTTTTGACAGGACTATATCAGGAAATTCACTAACCGATTTAAGATTTTTAACTAAAGTGCAACCTTGACCAGAAAAAATTGGTAACCAAAACCCATCTCTAGAACCTTCAATGAGAAATTGAGATATCAGCTGATTTGGGTATACTTTGAGCCAAGGGAGCATTTTTTGAAGCATCACCGGTGTGACTGCTTTTTGGAAAATTACCTGCTTGCTGGTTTGCTGCTGATAATTTTGAAACTGGGTGAGAGGCTGCGCAAAATGCACATTCGTGCCTGTATTTGCAGGAGTTCAGCCACCTACACTGGCTGTCATTAAAATTGAAGCAGACGCCCTTTCTGTAACCAGAGGTGCTGACCACCTGCTGGCTAGAACTTGGTCTATTAAAATTTGGTCTTTGGGGGAGAAAAAGATTTAGCCATAGGCCCACATCCTTGACTCCCCATTTCAAGGAGGGATGCACGGACAACTTCTGGTGAAAAGCCTCATCGTAGTTATACCATGCCACCCCCCCAAAGTTTCTAAAGGCTTCTATGACGATATCCAGGTGTTGAAAAAGGCCAGGACTTTTTTCAGGAAATTTTTCACAGAAAATTCCGGAAAAAATACAAAAAGCCTGTAACCAGTTGTTAAAAGATTTTTGCACTGGCCTCCGCCTTTCTTCATCCTCCTTCTTGTCAGTTTTCGACATGAAATCCTTGGCTGATGGCAATAGAGATAACATATCTACAAACTCACCTCGCCAAATTTTTTCTTTAACAGATAAGGACAGATGGAAACCTAAAGGGTTAACCTCACAAGGCATAGGTTCTTTCAAACAAGTTTCTGGCAAGTTCTGCGCTTGGGCAGCTACATAACCTGAATTTACAACGCCTTATGTAATTGACAAATTCTGAGAAATACGGTCGCAATTAGCCAAACTACCACTAGATGGCGACCATACATTAGCAGCAGAACCTTCAATGTTAGAAACAGGAACAGCAGTCTGAGGATTACAGTGTAAATCTTTAGCTAGTTTAGATAACAGCTCAGCGATATTTGCCAGCAAAACACCAGAAGAAGAATTAATCATACCTTGATGCTGAGAAGTGTCCCCTAACACTGTAGGAGACTGGCCATCTCTAATATCTAGCAGAGGCACCGATGTTGATAAGACATTGCTGCTGTCAGTGTTATCTGACAATTGAGTAGTCGTGAAGAAGGCTGTTCTTGCTGGGATGAAGCCCTGTCTTCCGATTCTCCCCTCCTCGCTGGACTTCCATCAAAACCACCTCCGGCCGCCCTTGCAGTGCTGTCCATGGAGGCGACATGACACCTGTAAGGAGAAATAAAAGATTTGCCTGCCCTGCCATCTCTGTTACCACCATTATTGCCACCCTTAGCTGCGCCTCTGGCTCTGTCTCTAGCTCCGCCCCTTTTCCGCCCCTTTTTCCGACTCCTGATCGTGTAAAACGGTCCTGAGAAGGACCCGCTCTATTGGCTCGTGGAGCACGGGGGGGAGAAGGGGAGTATTCCTGGCGCGGAGTGCGCCTCCTTTTCGGTGCCTCGGTGACACGGACAGGGGTGGTGCTGACACGGCGCCGGCGACCCGGAACTCCATCAGGTCCTCCCAGCTCGGCTTCCTCTTCCTGTGACATGGGTTCCCGGATACTGGAAAGCGCTTGATCTTCCATCGCAGAGGAAGGACCCGGCGTCTCGTCATCCGATGCGGCTCCCACCGGAGCCTCTTGACACGCCAGACGCGGTAAGCTGAGGCAGTGTTGGATCCAGGAATCCCCGTATTCCTCTCCAGTTTGCTCCAACAGCTGACGAATCAGGCTCATCTTCTAGCCTCAGGGGACGCTGTTTGCTCAGAGAGATAATCTCGAGAACACCACAGCTTCTTGAGTCCTCTGAGGCGGGTGAGACTTTGAGCCACGGGGACCTACTTTTATACCCCATTTAGGCGGGCTTTTCAAGCTGCCAGGCAGGGAACACCTGTTGGAACTGGTTTTGACCAGTTCCCCAGAGCGGGCTTTTCCCAGGTCACCCAGAGGTCACCTAGTCAAGCTCCCCTCAGGCCAGCTAGCCCGCCAAAATTACCTGACAGCCACAGGGCACCAAGATGGCCCTGAAGCTGCCTCCCGCCACTTTTCCCATGATGAAAAGGGGGGGCAGAGGCTGCAATTCCATCAAGTAAATAATTAAAGTCCATCAAGTATCCACACTAGGTATGAAGGATAAGATGAAACTGAAAAATCCAGTAAATCCAGAAAAATCCAGTAAATAATTAAAGTCCATCAAGTATCCACACTAGGTATGAAGGATAAGATGAAACTGAAAAATCCAGCAAATTGTCATTTGCGATAAATACAGTCCAATAACTCAAGGAAAAAAATCAACAATCATCCATGGAAAAATTCCAGCCCAGCGGGGTCACCTTATTCCATTGCCGATGTGTTCACAAGAGTTATCCGGTATATGTAAGAAAAAAGAAAAGGCATACCATTGCGCAGCACTGTGGTCCAGTGATAAAATTAAAGCTGGTAATAGATCGAAACCTCCACTGGTCTCCGCACGTTAGGCTCCTCCCCCACGCATTGCGTCACCGTCACGTGACTTAATCCCATGATTAAGTCACGTGACGGTGACGCAACGCGTGGGGGGGGGAGCATAACGTGCGGAGACCAGTGGAGGTTTTGATACGTTTCTCAGCAAACACTGAGCGGCTTTTTTGATCGGAACGGGGCTATGTGAGTGTATCTATTACCAGCTTTAATTTTGTCACTGGACCACAGTGCTGCGCAATGGTATGTCTTTTCTTTTTTCTTACATATACCGGATAACTCTTGTGAACACATCGGCAACGGAATAAGGTGCCCCCCGCTGGGCTGGAATTTTTCCATGGATGATTGTTGATTTTTTTCCTTGAGTTATTGGACTGTATTTATCGCAAATGACAATTTACTGGATTTTTCAGTTTCATCTTATCCTTCATACCTAGTGTGGATACTTGATGGACTTTAATTATTTACTTGATGGACTTTATTATTTATTTTATTTATTTTATTGGTGTGAACACATGAGCACAAACACAATAATATATTGTTACATTGTTTTACATGATTAATTTGGCCGTTTGAGGCCTCAGTGATCACTATATATATATGCTCTAATCTTATATATTTTTACTGGATTTCACAATATTAGTTGTATATTTAGCGCGTATTTCACTATTATCATTCTTTATTTTTGGTTGGTGCACCAGTCACTTATACAGCTGCTTTTTTACATTTGGTTATTCATTTTTGTGGTGTAATTTAGAGGTTTAGTAGCGCTGTATTTTCCATACAATGATAAAAAGTTGTGATTTTTGCCAAATTGTGCCAAAATAAGTGCCAAAAAAAGCCTGGTTGTCAAGTGGTTAATATAAAAGTGTAAAATAAAAAGTTCTAAAAACTTGCAACTGTTTTTTGGAGGGTTTTCTTTTTTTTTAGTTTTTCTTTTTCAAACCTTCCCTGAAGCTGCTGCCAAAAACAGCAGCAGGATCACAGTAAGAATAATGAGATGATAAGTAACATTTACTCTTTAAAATGGTTATGCTGCTTCCAAGATATCAGTACCAGTAGTAGGTTCTAAATTAATATTTACTCCTTTTCTGGAGTTGTTTCAAACGTAATCTTTCATCTTTACTGTATCTGTCTAGCAGGGAATAATTAACAATGTTTAATGTAACAAAGTAATCAGCAATGAAATGTACGCTTATGTTATCATTCTTATATAAAAGCATCAGAGCACTTCTGCACATATGACCATGTGTAGGCACATTATGTTCTCCTATCCTTAGGCTATGAGCAGTTTGCCATGCACATCCCATCCCTTCTAATCATTTTTTAAATACATTGATTATGCCATCAGAGGACTAGGAACAGGAAATATGCAATGAATGATAATATGGGCCTAGGAAAACGAACAGCTGTTGAATCAGTTGTGGTACCTACAGAATAATTTATCTTAAACTTTATGAAGGATAATATCAGGATAAGAATAGTACCACACATATGTAAGGCCACGTTAATGTACAGTAATTTTAGTATGGTAATTTATTTTCAATAGTTACATAAGCTGATATAACTTAATTAAGATGTAGATGGAAACAACTGGAAATTGTTATCTCATATAAACAATCAAAAATGTGAGGGGTTTTTTCATAGGGTTATATGAATTTTCATAGAGCTTTAATATTCAGTAGAACTTTGTTACCGTGTTTTTTGGTATATAAGGCGAATGGGCGTAGAAGGCGACCCCCTAATTTTCCCAGCTAAAACTTTGTTTTTGAGATATACTCACCATATAAGGCAACCCCCTTCAGGTGCTTCAAAAGAAGGGTCAGATGCCAGATGAAGGGGCAGGTGCCAGATGGAGGGTTGGGTGCCAGATGGGGGGCAGGTGATTCAAACCTAAACTCCAGTGGTGGATGGTGAGCTGGCCGTGGAAGGAAGAGTAGCTGAGCCAATCATGGCAAGCTATGTATTCTATTAATGAATAAAAAGCCTGCTCGGATTGGCTTTAAGATTCAGAGAGGCTTTGGCTGATGATATTAAAACCTCTGCCAATCCGAGCAGGCTTTGCATTCATTAATATAATACATCGCTTACCATGATAGGCAGAGGTTGGAACATCATCAGCCCGTGCCTCTCTGACTCTCAGAGCCAATCCGAGCAGGCTTTGTATTCATTAATAGAATAAATTGCCGTAATTGGCTCAGCGTACATTAACCATTTAAGGAAGCGCTCATGTACATTTACATTGGTACTTTAAAGATGGATAACTCGGTAACGGCAGCAGCTGCTGCCACAACCAAGATATTCATCTTTAGTGTGAGCGGTCCTGTAAATGATAACGGTGGTCTCCGTGGCGGATTTGCCTCAAGATCACCGTTATCGGCGGCGGGAGAGGGGCCCCCCTCCCACCGCTTTCCCGTGCCCTCCGCCGCTTACCGGAGCTGTTGGTAGCGGTGGAGGCGATCGTGTCCTTCAGCCTGCTGTGTGGGGATGCCAGTGAGGGAAAGATGGCCCCCACCCGTCCCCATAGCATAGCAGGGCGGAAGTGACGTCAAAACGTCAGTTCCGCCCATGCGTCTTAAAGGCACATTTTTTTGTTTTTCAAATGACAACATTTTCATTTTAAATTTTTTTTGCACTTAAGTCTAAATATGAGATCTGAGGTCTTTTTGACCCCAAGTCTCATATTTAAGAGGACCTGACATGCTTTTTTCTATTACAAGCGATGTTTACATTCCTTGTAATAGGAATAAAAGTGATACATTTTTTTTTTCAGTGTGAAAAATAATAAAATAAATAAAAATAAATAAGAAAACAAAAACATTTTTTTTTAAAGCTCCCCGTCCTAACGAGCTTGCGCACAGAAGCGAACGCATACGTGAGTAGCGCCCTCATATGAAAACGGTGTTTAAACCACACAAGTGAGGTATCACCGCGATCGTTAGAGTGAGAGCAATAATTATAGCTCTAGACCTCCTCTATAGCTCGAAAGATGCAACCTATAGAATTTTTTAAATGACGCCTATCGAGATTTTTAAGGGTAAGTTTGACGCCATGCCACGAGCGGGCGCAATTTTTAAGCGCGACATGTTGGGTATAATTTTACTCGGCGTAACATTATCTTTTACAATATTGGGCCAAATTTATTGTTGTCTTATTTTTATTCAAAAAAGTGAATTTTTTTCCAAAAAAAGTGCGCTTGTAAGACCGCTGCGCAAATACGATGTGACAAAAAGTATTGCAAAGACCGCCATTTTATTCTCTAGGGTGTTAAAAAATATATATATAATGTTTGGGGGTTTTAAGTAATTTTCTAGCAAAAAATGTTTTAGTCTTGTAAACACCAAATCTGAAAAACACCCAAGGTCCTTAAGTGGTTAATGCACATCCAGCGGGGTGACATCTATATATACTGGCGTATAAGACGACCCCTGATTTTTTGGGGATTTTTTTAAGTATAAAAGGTTGTCTTATACGCCGGAAAATATGGGTATTAATAAATATTTTTTACATTATTGGTTGTTTAATTGCCATGCCTTACCTTAGAGTATTATTTTCTGAGACAGGTGGCAGCAGCAGCAGCAAAGTTGTAACATCATTTATTTACAAAATACTGATAATTACAGCAGATACACAGAAACATTTATTGCGGTCCCATCCCTATAGCATATTACAGTTTAGTTTCACTAATCATGCAGGATTTTATTCTAAAGAGCCAGCTAGCCTGCCACTTGGTTTGTAGGGAGGAACCCAGATGTGAACTTATGAAAACAAGAGGAGACTGCACAATTTGCATGCAGATAGTAACCGACCTATTGGGAATCAAATCAAGGATCACAGTGCTGCAGGACAAAGGTCCTCACCAGTTGCCCACCCTTCTGCCATAATGAATCTATGGTTTAAAAAATAACTGCAATATACCAAGTCCCTTTAGTTTTTTTCAAAACACATTATTTTGAATACATTGAAATATTTACATCCTTTGAACAATTTAAACTCATGGAAGTGTGTTGATTTGAAGTATAGTTTACATGTAACTACTAAAAAAAAAAAAAAAAAAAAAAAAGAGGAATAGCAACACTATGTGATTTGCTTTGAACAATAAATAGAAAAAAAGTACATCTATGCTATCTGAAGTAAATTGGTTGTTCGTCTTTTCCTAGTCATGAGCTACCATATGTTGCTTGAGCCTTTCATTTCTAATCTAGCCATGTCTATTGGAATTTAAGTGATCGCTCTCTTGTGTCCGTTATCAGTGAGCCAAAGGGGCTTACTGCTTTAAAGAGCATTGCCTGGTAGTAGCTGATTTCCTTCATATCCCCTGCTTCATATGTTCTGCTGATTACAGTCACTGTTGAATCTCTCAGTTCATTTCCAGATCCAAGATAATCCTCAGGTTGATTGCCTCAGTATCAGTGCCCTGACTGCTTTTTATGATCTGTCTGTACCTTGTGTGGCTTCAGTGTTCAAGTTCACTTATACCACCTGACCTTTGTATTTCCTTGAATTTATATCCCAGCTTCCCTGTGTTAGTCTTATCATTCTTCTTCTGTAATATAGGCACACTATCTCCTCTATACACTTACCTTTCAATCACCTATTTGAAATTGATTTCTTCATAATTATGGCAGTAACAGCATTGCAAACTGCTCAGCATGTACTAAAACAGTTGAAGGTCTGCACAAATATTTATTGCTAAAGAAACAAAACAACAGTTTTTTTTTTTTTTGCACATTGCTTAACCACTTTAAGACCTGCCGCTATAGTTGTACTGTGGCAGGTTGGTCCTCCTGGGTGAATTGCCATCATTGTAAGTCGGCCGCTTTAAAAGCTCTAGGGGGCACGTAGTAAGTGCTGATGATCACTAGGTGTGCATACCCCAAAAATGCAACATGGGCTAAAAATTCAAAAATAATCAATAGTCATGCAAGAGAACTATGACTTGCACATTTAAGATAGGTTGCTTTTGACTGATGGTAGCAGACATTATTAATGTGGCAACTTCATGTATAAAGGGTTACCCTTTCCACCGAATTGTGTACATTTGTAAAGAAACAGTGATATGCACTGAATGTGGTTTAAACCTTACCTTTCCTCAGAGAACGACTAAAGACATTACTTGGATGATTTAATGAAATATTGAAAGAACACAGCCAACAGGTAATTATTGTTATTATTAATTGCCAGGCTATTATTGGAGGGTTTAAAAAAAAAAGGAAATATTTTTTAGGGACTATGGTGATAAAATCTCTATTCTGCAATCCTGCCCTGAACATTATGAGGGTCTCTTACACTACCTCTTGGACTATGTGTCTTTTGTTCTGGAAGTGGATTCACTCCAAAGTTTGTATCAGTACCTACAACTGTTAGGCCTGGTTCACAGCTATGCATTTTTTCGTGTTTTCAGTTATGCAGAAACACACTTCAGTCAATTTAACATGGTTTCCTATGGGTGAATTTTATGGGAAGGGCCAGGGATTTTTTTCTGGTTTTTGGTTCCATAGACTTTAATGGATCAAAAATGTGTATTGAAAAATGAAAAATGCACCTCTAATGTGCAAACTGCAACCTGCATAGGTGTGAATCAGGCCTAACAGAAGAGCTGGGAACTCTGGGAAGAAGATCTCAACACTAGAGTTCCCAAGAAAATAATGCAGCAGGTCTATGCCTGCCAGGTTCCATGTACAGCATTTCTTATTTTTATGGTGTCCGTTTATGAAACCAAGATGAGTTGCGATCCTGATGATGTCAGCTTATCTCACAATACTAGTGGTTTATAAAACTGAGATGATCAGCGGAAGACATGTTCTTCGCTGACCATCTTAGCACACAATGAATCTGTCATTGACAGAAACTACCTGTTTTTGAAGGTGCGATTTTTACACCTCACTGGCAATCTCTGTCAGAATTTTCCCTCACAGATTCTCCGGCCCAGGGGTGGAGAATTGGGGAGAGGAGATAGAATACCTGGAAAACTTATGAGGAAGATTATTGACTTCCTTCTTCCTCAATCAGACCCCTCAAGACAGTAACAAAGTCCCCCTGCCATGTTTATGTATATATATATATATATATATATATATATATATATATATATATATAATTTGTATACAGTATCTCAAAAAAGTGAGTGCACCCCTCACATTTTTAAAAATATTTTATTATATATTTTCATGTGACAACACTGAAGAAATTACACTTTGCTACGATGTAAAGTAGTCAGTGTACAGCTTGTATAACAGTGTAAATTTGCTGCCCCCCTCAAAATAACTCAGCACACAGCCATTAATGATTAAAAAGCTGGCAACAAAAGTGAGTGCACCCCTAAGTGAAAAAGTCCAAATTTGGCCCAAAGTGTCAATATTTTGTGTGGCCACCATTATTTGCAAGCACTCCTTCCACTCCTCCATGACAACATCACAGAGCTAAAACAAGGAGGAGCTAACATCCACAAGCTGGTGGATATTAGAGACCATGCGCTCCTCCACCTTCCATTTGAGGATGCCCCACAGATGCTCAATAGAGTTTAGGTCTGGAGACATGCTTGGCCAGTCAATCACCTCTACCCTCAGCTTCTTTAGAAAGGCAGTGGTCGTCTTGGAGTCGTTATCATGTTGGAATACTGCAGAACTCAGCAGTGGTTATTTTTTCGCTTCTTTATAAGCAGGCACCTCAATCTTTAAGCATAAAAAAGCTGCCACCACAAAAGTTAAAAAAGCAACAAGTGAACTACCAATGAAACATACAAAACATTAGAAAATACACAAACTTTAACCTTGTCTAAGTTCTCTGCAGTGCAATTTTTTTTTACAGACCAACGAATGTGGTTTTACAAGAGCAGTAGATTTCTGAAGCATGTTTAATGTGGCATCCCCTGTCTCTACATTTTGCTACATCTATCATATTCAAACTTCAAAGCAGGTTTAATTCTGATCTAAGATGGAAATATACTTCTTTGTTTGGACTTTCATTTTACATCTAGATTTTTGAATATGAGTGGCAGAAGTAATAATAGTCGGTATTCCAATATCAGCAGTTTTTTTTCCCAGTATTATTAATTGTCATTAAAATTGAGTGGGTGGACTAGTACAGAATAGCCATTTCAGATCTATGCTGAAGTACTAGCAGTTTGGCTTTTCTGGCTGCCTTTTTTAAGTGTACAGCGCGTGTTAACTTGAAGTGTACTTAGTGTTCCAAGTAAGTCCAATAAATAAATCCAATCATAAGTCTGTAGTCTAGAGCAGGGGTAGGCAACCTTTCAGAGGTGGAGATCTACCTGAAAAACATGGAAGAGATCAAAGATCACCAGGGTTTGGCACCCAAATTATTTTTAAAGAAATTAGCTAGCAAGGCCTAAGTAAATAGTAAGAAAAACATGATAAAACAAATGTCACTGTTAAAATACAAACTTACTGTAGCCTATCTTAAAGGTGGACAGTGTCAGTAGGGCAATAGATGGTGTCAATAGGGCAGTGGATGGTGTCAGTAGGGCAGAGGTTGGTGTCACTAGGACAGTGGTTGGTGTCAGTAGGGAAGTGGTTGGTGTTAATATGGCAGTGGATGGTGACAGTAGTTTCTATTTTCATTATCTTATTTTTTACAACTTTTTTAAATAGAATTTTATATAAAAAAAAAGTTTTTTATAGGATTCCTGTTGGGGGGCTTTGGTGAAATAATATGGGTCTAAACAGACCCCTGATGTCTCACATTTAAAACAGAGAAAGGGACTAAGGACAGATTCCAAAGTCTTTTCCTGCAGTCTCAGCTGCAAGTGGTTAGGGATTCGGATTTTACCACCATCACCCTATCTTGGTGCTTTGAAGCTGCTGCCCTGTCCCTGTCCACAGTAGTATCTACTGCCCCCCTCACACACAGCAATGACCTCTGTCCACCACATAGCACTGTCCTCTGCCCCTTCACATTACCCTGCAGTAGTGTATTCAGTCCCCCCAATAGTACTCTCTGCCCCCCATCCACATAGCTATGTTCTCTGCTTCTTTGACACCACCACAATAGCGCCCTCTGCCCCCTATCCCCATAGCAATGTAATTTGCTCATTCGACAATCCCCTCCCCACAATATTGCCCTCTGTTCCCCATCGCCATAGCAATGTGCTCTTCTCTTTGACATCCCCCCACCCACAATGGTGTCCTCTGCCCCCATCCCATAGCAATGTCCTCTGCTCCTTTGACATCCCCCTCACAATAGTGCCCTATCCCCATAGCAATGTCCTCTGCTCTTTGACATGCCCCCCCCCACAATAGTGCCCTCTGCTCCCATCCCCATAGCAATGTCCTCTGTTTTTTGACATGCCCCCCCCCCCCCCAACAATAGTGCCTTCTGCTCTTCCAGCAGTTTCAGGTTAAATGCTAATGAATTTAAAACCATGTAATTCCAGCAGGTTAAGATGTTGGTACATCCAAAAGCAGGACACTGTATAAAAAAAGGGACATATATTGTAATGCATTTTTTTCAGTCTTTCTCTATTGACTGTCACCTTGTTCTCTTGTTCTTGTCATACCTCTATTTACTTAGTTGCTACATTCATATTTATTTTCTTCATCAAAAGGCATCTCCATGTTGTCATTGATTTGTGAACTTTCCGTGTTTAGAGATTCTCCCTGTTGCTTCAAAAACAACAAGCAAACAATGAAACGTTCACGGCACTGGACCTATAATTATGTTCAATTTATATCATCGATTCTCTCATTTTTATCTAGTTCAAAATGTACAGAAAGCAGTTTGAAATGGTTTATTATAGGTAAAAGTGTTGAATATGTATTTTAAAATAAAAACTGATAGTGACTCATATTTCCTTAGCCATTAATGAGACCCATAAAGTAGGAAAATTTAAAACATTATTAAAACCTAACAGTTACGTTTATCTCCAATAATATCTCATTCTGCCATCTCCACAGCTTGAGCATTCGGCAAATTTAGATTGCTGCATTACTCTAGCAAAGAATGACACTTATAGAGCTTGATTCATCAAGCTGTGTATATGTGATGTTGCATGCTAAAGGCATCATATCAGGTGATGCTATCAAAAGTGGAAAAGTCGCTTGATTCATAAAAAAGTTTTCATTTATTGAGGTAGAACATTTATGATTTGCAGTTTTAACATCTGATTCACTACACTAACGTTGTTCTAAATTGTATTTAATTATTATTGTTATTGTAAATTTTGGGATGTAAGCACTTTTGCTTTGGGATGTAAGATGTACTCCAGGGAGTCAGCACCTCAAAGTACCTTTTCAATGACAGTGCTCAACATGACCAGATTTCCCTTTTTCCAGCTGGATGCTGTAGAATAAAAGTGCCACTAAAGTCAAAACTATTTTTTCCATTTAGGATATAGAGTGGGCTACTATAACCCCTGGCAGCTTTTATTTTATCTGTGTCCCAAGGGGGACATTTCCCTTAACTTCGCTGTTGCGTAGCTAAAACAGAAAACAAGAGGAAATCCCTCCAAAGTAAGGGAATCCCGGGGTGTCACCAGGGTCACCAGTACAAGCGTTCCCATCGGATGATTTACCTACTATCGTTGTTCTGATTTCTAATGTTGTTTTGATGATAATTGTAAAAAGGACACATAGAGAGGGTGAATCTCCATAACAAAGGCACAACAGCAATAAAAACCCAACAGGAGTACTGAAAAAGTTTTGCCTTTACTGACACTTGAAGTAGGTTGAGCCTGTGTTCACTATCTCATGGCTCAGGAGCCTACAATTGAACAGAGGTTATCTCCTGTTGCAATTTTTCTTTATTTCCTATCCTGAAGACACAACAGGAAGTGAGACAAATTTTTCCAGAGGAAGGAATCATTAAACAGTTTTTACCAAGTTATTGGAAGATTTTCCTTCACCTCCTGTTTGGATGGCAGCTATAATATTTCAGATTACTCATCATTTTCTTAATGACAAAGGTCAATAGGACACATAGAGTGAATGTGAATAAAAGCAAAAAACACCAACTTTATTAAACAAATTCTTACAGAAATTCAAACCTTTCCACTCACTATCTAAAACAAAAAAAAAGTTTGTTGTTAGATGTACTTTAACCTGCCCAAAATTGTTAGCAGTGTTTAAAATTGTGGGTCTGTGACTGTGTGTGTGTATATACAGTATATATATATATATATATATATATATATATATATATATATATATATATATATATATATATATATATATATATATATATATATATATATATATATATATTTCCAGTGCTAAGCATAATTGCGTACACCCATTTTGAAAAGTACGATTTTAATAAATATCTCAATGAGCATAAGCACAATTTCCAAACATTTGACAAAACTGAGTTTTATGAAACAGGTGTTTAGCTCATTGCATGAAAGTAAGGCTAATAATGTAACTTAGATTACAAAATCTTCACTTCACTCAAATTAGTTGATGCAAAAATAAATACACCTGTCACGTACCTGGTGGAGATTGAGCTGTAGCGAGGGCTTCTCTTGGATCTCCTGTCCAATGACCCTGATAGAGATGACAGGGAATGTAGGACATAGAGTGGCACGAGGGGCGGTATAGCAGGTGGTAATTAAAGGTAACCATCCTCACCTGTGATCTGTTTGCTTTTAATTAGTGTGTGTACACTTTTTTCCAAGAGGAAATGGCAGCTTTACCATCTGAGACGATAAAGAGCCTCATCCACAAATACCACAAAAGGCTTGAAGCTGTCATTGATGTTAAAGGGGGGAATACACGGTATTAAGAACTGGGGTATGTCAATTGTTGATCAGGGTCATTTAGGTAGTTTCTGTTGTTATTACGATTTAAAAAGAGTAAACCCAGTTATAAATGGCTTTAGCCAAACACTAACCATGAGTGGAAGAATTTTTTTTCTGTGTTATCCTTCATATTCTCTGAAAAATGGCCAAGAAATCATAAATTCTGGCAGTAAATTTACGAGCGCAATTCTATATATATAGATATATATATATATATCTATATATATAGATATATCTATATATATATAGATATATCTATATATATATATATATATCTATATATATATAGATATATCTATATATATAGATATATCTATATATATAGATATATCTATATATATATAGATATATATAATTTGTATTATTTTTTTATCTGTAATAAAAGGAGAATGAAAATTAAAAAAATTGCATGGGCATTATGAATCAGTCATCAAGAAGCATATGAATGTATTTATTTGGTGACACTAGGAAAGGGGGAATAAATTATCTAAGGAAAGCACCCCCTAAAGTGGCGCTACTCCTCTTCTATGCCACAGGTTATTAATATGAGTTCTGCACATTTAATCCCTTACACAGAAATTGTATTTAAAAGTCATTGAAATTTTAAGTATATCTAAACACAAACAAATTAAATTATTACAGCTTACCAGTTCCAGGATGTGGTGGCCCTTTTATTAATTTTTATACATTCTTACTCTATTTTTGCCAAGTGATCCCTCGAGTAACATACTTGCTGTCAATGGTTGGCAATACTCACAACACTGTATCTGTAGAGGAGCAGCGTTGTCCCATTTATAATATTGCATGGTCAATAAATATCAAATTTATGAAGAATCCACTTCTCAGCTTCTCCTTTACATTTGGGCACCTCTACAGACACCACTTTCCCAGCATGTGGGTTTGAAAGAATACATTCGAATCCAGTAACCACAGTGCATTGAATTGTCTGGATCACCCCACTGATCAGGCTTTCACCCCAGGTTGTGTTATCCCCCATAGGGGAGCTCAGCAGCCTCACAGATGTGAGTAAATTATGGCCTTTTACCTTCCCTTAAGACACTGTATCAAACTATCTGTTAACTACAACACTATAAGGAAGTCTCCAGTGGCCTCTTTCTTTGTTATTTTTCTCTACTCTCCATATCCTGGGGGGCACCCCAGTCAGCATTGTCACCCTAGGCTACACTTCTGATTTGGTCTACAAGCACCTTCTGCCCTCCATTACATAGAGAGCAGGTACTTTTGTAGTTAACAGACAATAGCTGGGAAGGTTGATAACATTGATTGATATTTCAGCTCAGTGCACAGAAGGTTACAAGGACACTGAGGGGTAGATTCAGGTAGGAGATAAGCCGGCTTATCTCCAGATAAGCCGTCTTATCTCTGCGTTTTAAGCGCCTAATCTATGCCACTGATTCATAAAATCAGATTTGCATAGATTTTCCTTAGATCAGACATGCGTAAATCTATTACGCTGTCTAATCTTAATTTCATATTTTAGGCTGGCCGCTAGGTGGCGTTCCCATCTAAAATATGTAAATGAGCCTATACGCCGATTCCCGAACATACTCCCGGCCGGCGCTATTCAATTACGTTGTTTGCGTTAGTGTAGTACCATCGTAATGTTATGCCTGCTATATGAGGCGCAGGCAATGTTAAGTATGGACGGCGTGCCGAAGCTTTTTTTTCCGTTGTTTATGTCGTTTATGTAAAACGTTTGCGAATAGGGTTTTGCGTAAGTGCCGTTCACGTCGTTTACACGTAGAAATGACGTCGAGATTTGGAGCATGCGCACTGAAAACCAATCATGGCCGGCGCATGCGCAGTTAGTTCGGCACGGGGACACGCTTCATTTAAATGGTACACGCCCCCTACCCGCCAAATTTGAATTCGGCCAGCTCTTTAACGCTATGCCGCCTCAACTTCACAGGCAAGTGCTTTGAGAATAAAGCACTTGCCTGAAAAAGTTGCGGCGGCCTAGTTTAAAAGGCAGGCGCTAGACATGCCTATAGATATTCTACCCCTGAATGTCTGTTACAATGAACAGGTGTATTTCTGTGTGTCTTAAAATTGTTTAAAAGCCTGTAAAAAAAAAGCAGCTGATTTAAATGGCAGGACTGGTAGCTGCAAGATATACAATTTTTGTTCTTGGGGTTCAATAGTCTTTAATGTTTTTTTATAAATTCTATTGAAATACTGTATGTGTGCACAGTTTTTGAGGTGAGTTTTTGTAATGATCAGATTCTGCTTGTTAAGATGTAACCAGTGAATATTTTTCTCTGCTTATGCTTTTGAGTTTGTATTTGCATGCAGCTTTTTTAGTTTCTCTTCCTTGCCAGAAAACCTTTCCCTGTGTTTGCTATAACCTTGCTGACAACCTATTTCCCAGTACTTTTGTGTTATAGCCAGCATAACAATGACAAAAGCAGTAAAAGTTTCCTTCACTTTTGCTCAAAGTTTCTGAATGTTTGAAGAGCAAACTTTGGCACAGAGCAAGCCCAGTTATTGTAGGCTGCCTCTCATTTTTAAAATGTCAAAATGGTTCCTTAGAAAGCTTACATTTTATATTTTGCTGTGTTCATTATATCGGTGAGGGTTCTCATTTATTCAGGTCATAGTATAACTACTAGTAGTTTTTTAACTGAACTAACTAGTAGTTAGTCGCATTGAAAATGGATCTCAGTGATTGTAACATTCAACCAGTCTTGTACTATGACAAAATTCTACTGTGTTTATCAGGCTAATACCATTAGGCTCCTTGAAAGGAAACATATTTTATATATTATATATTAAAATAACAATCTGCTTTTATTAGGAACACATGTGAATTCACTATGAGTAAAGGCTGTTCAATTAGCCAGGTGATTGTTTACTTTGTAAAATGTATGTTCATATAGCTTTGTAAATAGGCAGACACTCACAAATGGTAAAGAGCTCAACTGCCCTGGGTTCTTTTCAAGCAGGATTTGGTGAACTTCAGACCATTTAAAATAATGGGAGTTGAATCTGTCAAATCAAAAATCACACTTTTTTGGGCTAATAGGAAGGGGGTGTACAAAAAAGAGGGGAGGGGTTGGCAAAGCCCTGGGGAATTAGAACCAATGCTAAAAAACATTTCTAAAAAAAATCCATTCAGTCAGGAGCACATTTTTTTTAAAGGTTGTGGTTGTGTTCCATTTTTTAAGAACAAGTGAAAAAGATTTTCAGCGCTGGAAAATAACTAGAACCTAAACTATGCAAGCCAGCACTGGAGATAATTCATAAAAAATCCCAATAGCAAATATATATAGAAAAAGTGGAGCGCAAATATAAACAAATATAAATACTGTGACCAGTATATGAACTAAAAAGTGCATAGAAAATAAATAATTGTGATAATAGGGTCCATGTGTGAAAAAAAGTCCATAAATAAATCTATCCGCAGCAAGACCCAGCAGACAAAGGATTCCAGAATGGAAGTGAAAAAGATGACACCAAAAGATATCCTCCACCAGTGACAGATGGACTCTCACCTCATTACTTTGACCCGTATGGATCTCAAAGCTTAATCTGTGTAATCAGAGCTTCAGCTGCCAGCTCCCATAGGAAACAAATGGATGGAAATTACACCTTAGATCCGGACCCAATGGCTTAAACCAATCATAACATCATATGGAAAAAAGAAAGGGAAAAATCTAGTGCTCTCCGGTTGAAAAATACTTTTAATCAAGCAATAAAAAGTTGCACTCACATGTAAGGACACTCTGTAAGCCGAGTGTCAGCATAACAGCATGTAACAGCGTGTGTACAGGACCGTCTCTCTGTACTCTGCAGCGATCGTGGGTGATGTTCTGCGTGGCTCTTTCCCTTCCCATTTTTTAAGAAGCCAGCAATGAGATGTAATTTGCTTTATACAGTACATGACATTTTGCTCCGACCAAACTGATAAATGTCCAGGCATTTGAATGAATGCCGAACAGCTAAAGATCAGTCCGAACATTTGTTCGAACCAAACCTTGAGCTCATCACTTTTCATATAGTGGCTAATGCCCCATACACACGAGCAGAACTTCCGCCAGCAAAAGTCTGGTATGAGCTTTTCACCGGAAATTCCATGTATGCTCCATCAGACTTTTGCTGTCGGAATTTCCGCCAGCAAAAGTTTGAGAGCAGGTCCTCAATTTTTCAGACGGAAAAAATTCCTAATGGAAAATCTGTTTGTCTGTATGCAATTCCGACGGGAAAAAAACATGCATGCTCGGAAACAATTTGACACATTCTCGGAAACATTGAACTTATTTTTCTTGCCTCATCGTAGTGTTGTAAGTCACCGCGTTCTTAAGGCTCGAAAGTTCAGAGAACTTTTGTGTGACCGTGCGTATGCAAGCCAAGCTTGAGTGGAATAACATCGGAAAAAACATCCAACTTTTTTCAGACGGACATTCCGCCCGTGTGTACAAGGCATAAGACATGCTTTAGCTTTCTTTTTTTTTATAATTCTCTGTTTTTATTTTATTTAAGAGAGAAAGAGATACAGAAACCATAAAAATGAACAAACAGAATCCAATAAAACATCATATATGGATATTACATTATATCTCTCTCTTCATCTCTATTTACATTTCATATATTACCTCAAAGGAAGTAAGAATATAATATATCATTTCCCCGGTGACTTTCCTTTCCTTAAGTCCAATACCACTTGGAGAAATTATATAGCCAACTACTATTCTTTTCTATAACTTAAATTCATTCTTTCCTAGTTATTTCATCACCCATGCTAATTATCCATGTATTCCCTACTCCTTGACTTAAATTCCCTCTTTAGCTCCATTCTCCTTCCTTCCCTATTTCTTTTCCTAAGTACCCTCCCCCTTATCACCTCCTCAAGACCCCCATATCCTCTACTTTTTCTCCTCCGTCCGTGGAAAGCAACGGAACAGAAGAAGAGAGAGGGAGAAAAAAAAGGGGAAACCCCCCTCCGCTGTCCCCTCTGTACGAAATCCAGACCTTCTTCCTACTTTTCTCTTTTCCCCCTTTTTCTTCTTCTTTCCCCTTCTTTCTCCTTCCTTCCCTTCCTCCTTCACTTTTCATTTTCCCCTCCCTTCCATGCTTTAGCATTCCAACGCACCTCCACATATTGTAAACAGGTACGTAAATATTTATGCAATCAAATAGTGTTCAAATATAAATGTAAACTTTCAATAAAAGTCCATAAACCACCACCGACTATTCTTCTTGCACAGTGAATAAATTCAGTGACAGGAAATAGAAAGTGCAGTCTTCCACCAGTTTTAGTCAAACCTCCTACTCACCATATTGATCAGACACCCATGACAGGTGTCAGTTAAGCATAAAGGTAATTCAACATGTATCAACCAATGCAGATGCCTGTGCTTCAACATGATGGTGGAAGTGACGTATCACGTATTGCGTAAACCAACGCGTTTCGTCAGCACGCCTGATGTTATCAGGGGGTTATACTCACCTAGGTGGCAGCAATATTGGTTCGATGCAGCATCTGTCCCCCACTGCTCAGTTCTCCCCATCTGGCCTGAGTAGAGAGTGGTGATTGTAAGTAAGTGGCTCTCTGCTCTCCTCTCCAAAAAATAGAATATGTATATGGTTGATGGGAAACTTGTGTTTAACCACTTGCTGACGGCCGTACGAGTTTGTACGGCCGCAGCACGGCTCTACTTCTCTGAGTGAACGAGTTTTCTCGTCCGCCCCTTTTGGCGTTCCCAGCGCGCGCTCTCGAGCGCGCAGCGGGGAACTCCTGTGCTGGCCGTGTCCCTCGGACACAGCCAAACACAGATCGCGGTAAATAGCCAATCACAGCGGCTATTTACAGCGCGATCTGTGCGGCCAATGAGAGATGATCTCATATGTAAACATATGAGATCATCTCTCATTGCCGACTCTCCCTCCTCACACAGACAGCGCGTGTGAGGAGGGAGAGCGAACGGAGCTGCAGCGCTGTGGGGGGGGGAAATGTAAAGAATCTGTGCCCCCAGGACCATCTGTACCCCCCAGTACCACAGTGCCCCCCCCAGTACCATCTGTGCCCCCAGTACCATCTGTGCCCCCAGGACCATCTGTGTACCACAGTGCCCCCCAGTACCATCTGTGCCCCCCGGACCACAGTGCCCCCCCAGTACCACAGTGCCCCCCCAGTACCACAGTGCCCCTCAGTACCGCAGTGCCCCCAGGTACCGCTGTGCCCCCAGGTACCACCGTGTGCCCCCCAGTACCACCGTGTGCCCCCCAGTACCACCGTGTGCCCACCAGTAGCACCGTGCCCACCAGTAGCAACGTGCCCACCTGTGCCACCGTGCGCCCACCTGTGCCACCGTGCGCCCACCAGTACCACCGTGCGCCCACCAGTACCACCGTGCACCCACCAGTACCACCGTGCCCATCAGTACCACCGTACCCATCAGTGCCCATCTGTGCCACCAGTACCACCTGTGCCCAGTGCCCATCTGCAATCAGTGCCCACCTGTGCCACCTCATCAGTGCCCACCTGTGCCACCTCATCAGTGCCCACCTGTGCCACCTCATCAGTGCCCACCTCATCAGTGCCCACCTGTGCCGCAGTCAATCGGTACCCATCTCATCAGTACCCATCTCAGTGCCGCCTCATTAGTGCCACCTGTGCCGCTTCATTAGTGCCATCTGTGACACCTCATTAGTGCCACAGTACCCACCTCAGTGCCATCTGTGTGGCCTCAGTGCCATCTGTGCCACCTCAGTGCCGCCTCAGTGCCATCTGTGGGGATTTGTACTTGCCTGGCTTGTTAGGGTCTCAAGAAATGAGAGAGGCCTTCAGTACATCAGGTGTGATCAGATGTGATCATTTTTTATGATTTGCACTATAGCTTGTAGACTCTAAAACTTTCACACAGACCAAAAAATTTCCAAAAACTTTGGGTTATTTTTATCAAAGACATGTAGAAGTATAAATTGTGGCCAAATTTTATGAAGAAACATTAATAATTTGCAAAATTTTATCACAGAAACTAAGAAAAAAACATTTTGTTTCCCAAATTTTCGGTCTTTTTTCATTAATAGCGCAAAAAATAAAAACCGCAGAGGTGATCAAATACCACCAAAAGAAAGCTCTATTTGTGGGAAAAAAAGGACAAAAAAATCATTTGGGTATAGTGTTGCATGACTGAGTAATTGTCATTCAAAGTGTGAGAGCGCTGAAAGCTGAAAATTGGTCTGGTCAGGAAGGTGTTTAAGTGCCCAGTATGGAAGTGGTTAAAGGTGTTTTAATGGGTTTGATGTTTGTGATTTTATTGTTGTTATTGTATGTACGGCGAATGGCACCTAGTCCCGTCACCGGGTAGCATTTTGATACTTATGTGATTTAACGCTTAACATTCATTAAACAATGAACAAAAGCTAATACAGTGTAGCATAAGACCCCATTTCCGTTGTGGGTTTTGCTATCTGCAGTTTAGTTTGATTATGTTTTCTTTGAAATGTTGCTTTGTTAAATGTCTAAGCATTTCTTAGTCTGACAATACTCGAGTCTAAAGACTATTTGTGTTTGCTGGGATGCCCAGCCTAGCAACACAGTAAAATAAATCAGTTTGCTGAAAAAAATCCTCTCCAAGTGAATAATATATATTGAGATTGTGTTGGCAGACTTGTGTTTGTTATTGTAGATCCTTATCTTTTTCTGTTCTGAATATTTTTATGTAAGCCTTAGAAGCACTTGCAAGAAATTCTTCAACTTGGGAGGATTTGCCTTAATAATGAACCGATCGGCCTCAGTGTTGTAATGTAAAAAAGTATTTCCTTTACATTTGTAAGAGACTTAAGCCAGTCATAGACGCTCAACATGAATCGGTCAAGATTCAAACTATGTATTGGCAGGCTGAATGTACCCAAGGCGATCGACTGATCAACTTGGGTACAAGCAGCCTGCCGGAATTGACATATGATTTATAGCAGCTAGCAATATTTACTGAGCTCTCCTAACAGGGACAGCTTACCCTGCTCCCCCGGAGAACACAAGCTCATTGGGAGGAATTACCCTATCAACACTGTCCCCTGGTTGCAGGAAAGAAATTTGCTCTGTCTATGGCTGGCCTTACAAAGCATTCCACCAAAATGAAACTCCTGTTACAGGAATTAACTATAATTTGACAATGTTCCGATTACTATGAGATTTCTGAGAGTGTTGTATATACAAATACCATACAGAATGACCCAATTAGCCATAGGTACAACAAAGTGTTTGCTGTGCTTGGTAGTTTTAGAAAATCATAGTGGGAGTAGGTAGGGCATTAGTCCTGTGATATTATTATTATTATTATTATTATTACTATTGATTTACATATATATATATATATATATATATATTTTTTTTTTTTATTAATTGTTGCTTGAGTGACACCATGGAGTCCCATGTGGTGATTTAGCATTTTTGGATTATACTATAAAAATTATTTGTGTGACAATTATGTTTTTTGTATAATTTTCGGATTTTTAACCACTTGACCACTGGGCACTAGGGATGAGCCGAACACCCCTGGGTTCGGTTCACACCAGAACCTGCGAACAGACCAAAAGTTTGTGTGAACTTTAGAACCCTGTTAAAGTCTATGGGACTCGAACATTTGAAATCTAAAGTGCTAATTTTAGATGCCCCAGGGGAGTGTTTGGGGACCCGGGTCCTGCCCCAGGGGAGTGTTTGGGGACCCGGGTCCTGCCCCAGGGGAGTGTTTGGGGACCTGGGTCCTGCCCCAGGGGAGTGTTTGGGGACCTGGGTCCTGCCCCAGGGGAGTGTTTGGGGACCCGGGTCCTGCCCCAGGGGGAGTGTTTGGGGACCCGGGTCCTGCCCCAGGGGGAGTGTTTGGGGACCCGGGTCCTGCCCCAGGGGGAGTGTTTGGGGACCCGGGTCCTGCCCCAGGGGAGTGTTTGGGGACCTGGGTCCTGCCCCAGGGGACATGTATCAATGCAAAAAAAGTTTTAAAAAACAGCCATTTTTTCAGGAGCAGTGATTTTAATAATGCTTAAAGTGAAACAATAAAATTGAAATATTCCTTTAAATTTCGTACCTAGGGGAGTGTATAGCATGCCTGTAAAGTAGTGCTTGTTTCCTGTGCTTAGAACTGTCCCTGCACAAAATGTAATTTCTGAAGGAAAAAAGTCATTTAAAATCACTCACCTTAGGGTCTGGTATGGATATTAAGGGGAACCCCCCGAATATCCATTCTAGACCCTTCAGGTCTGGTATGGATTTTAAGGGGAACTCCACCCCAATTTTTTTTTTTTAAATGCCGTGGACCCCCACACATTTTTTTTTATGAATGGCTTTATGAATGGCTTTTCTCTGTATTGCCGGGAGCCGACAATTCATTATAGCCACAAGTGATTTTAAATTACCTTTTTTCCTTCAGAAATTACACTTTGTGCAGGGACAGTTCTAAGCACGGGAAACAAGTGCTACTTTACAGGCATACTATACACCCCCTAGGTACGAAATTTAAAGGAATATTTCACTTGTATTGTTTCACTTAAAGGAATTATTAAAAACACTGCTGCCAAAAAAAATTCAGTTTTTAAAACTTTTTTTGCATTGATACATGTCCCCTGGGGCAGGACCCGGGTCCCAAAAATGTTTTATTACAATAACTTGCATATTAGCCTTTAAAATTAGCACTTTAGATTTCAAATGTTCGAGTCCCATAGATTTTAACAGGGTTCTAAAGTTCACACGAACTTGCCGCAAACACCCCAAATAGGTCGCTGTTCGGTGAACAGGCAATGTTTGAGTCGAACATGAGTTCTACTCGAACTCGAAGCTCATCACTTAAACCCCCTTCCTAACCAGACCAATTTTCAGCTTTTGGTGCTCTCACAATTTGAATGACAATTACTCATACAACATTGTACCCATTTGAAATTTTTGTTCTTTTTTTCACACAAATAGAGCTTTCTTTTGGTGGTATTTGATCACTTCTGGGTTTTTTATTTAAAAAAAAAGAAAAACTATAAAAGAAAAACGACTGAAAATTCTGTAGAAAAAAAAAAACTTGTTTCTGTCATATTAGCAGGTTATTTCTCACACACAGCATATGCATACCACAAATTACACCCCAAAACACATTCTTCTATTCCTCCTGAGTATGGCGATACCACATGTGTGAGACTTTTACACAGCGTGGCCACATACAGAGGCCAAACATGCAGGGAGCACCATCAGGCGTTCTGGAGCACCCAGGCCAATTCTGACATTTCTCTCCTACATGTAAAAATCATCATTTATTTACTAGAAAATGACATAGAACCCCAAAACATTATATATGCTTTTTTAGCAAAGACCCTAGAGAATACAATGGCGGCCGTTACAACTTTTTATCTCGCATGGTATTTTCGCAGACATTTTTTGAACGCGTGTTTTTAAAAAAAAAAGTTTTGGGCTTAAAACAAAACAAAACAGTAAAGTTAGCCCAAATTTTTTTCATAATGTGAAAGATTAAGTTACGCTGAGTAAAAAGATACCCAACATGTGCAGTGATTTTAATGATGCTTAAATTAAAAAAAATATTGTACCTGCTGGGTGTCTATAGCTTGCCTGTAAAAATGTCTTTGAGAACCCGGGTCTTGCCCGAGGGAACATGTATCAATGGAAAAAAGTTTTAAAAACGGTCACTTTTTCAGGACTCCTGCTCCTGAAAAAACAACAGTTTTTTAAACTTTTTTCCATTGATACATGTTCCCTGGGGCAAGACCCGGGTTGTCAAAGACGTTTTCCAACAATAACTTGAATATTGGTCTTTAAAATGAGCGTTTTTGAATTTGAACGTTCGAGTCCCATAGACTTCAATGGGGTTCTAAATGTTTGCGCGAACGGTCGGTCTGTTCGACGGTTCTGGTGCGAACTGAACACGGGTATGTTCGGCTCATCCCTTGTTATGTGTGACGTAATGTGTGTTTACAACTGTAGGGGGGTGTGGCTGTAGGTGTGACATCATCGATTGTGTACCCCTATAAAAGGGATCACACGATCGATGACGCCGCCACAGTGGAGAACGGGGAAGCCGTGTTTACCCACGGCTCTCCCCGTTCTTCAGCTCCGGGGACTGTTTGCGGGACTCCAGCGGTGATTGGGTCCACGAGTCCTGCGGTCCTGGTCCCGGAGCTTCGGACCGAGTCACGGGAGCGCGCCACGGGCGCGTGCCTGCGACCCACGGCTGGGCACTAGCACAGGACGTACCTGTACGTGCATGTGCCCAGCCGTGCCATTCTGTCAACGTAAATGTGCAGGAGGCGGTCCTTAAGTGGTTAAATATATGCGTATATGAGCACTTAAGAAGACAACTTCTCCTTTTTGGAACGTGGTCTCTTTTGCATTTAAATTTAACTCCTTAGTTACTGGAGGAATTTATGTTTTGTATTTATATTGTATATTATTATGTTTACAATTAAGTAGTGTGGCTCTTTATGCTAAAATTATATATTTTTATCTTAATGGGCCTTAAGATCTAAAGAAGAAGGTGGAAACAGAAGTGAAAGTTAAGGTGAAGTTAGGAGACTAGAACACTCCTGTTGTATCCTTCAGCACTTTTATGTTGCATCCCCTAGCAACAACCTTATGCACCTATATTCTTTGCCATGTTTGTGTTAGAGAATTTATGTACTTGTTTCTTTGTGTTATTGTGCTGCCACTGAAGGACGTTACATTTAGCTTGTCAGAGCCTAGGGATAGGAAAATAATAACCTTACATAAAATGTTGAATATCTTTGCTTCTGCTGAAATTCACACGCACACAGAGCACTTTTATCTTTGACAAATACCGACATTGAAGGCCTGTCACTTCATCAATAGTACCTGTAACCCCATCACTGTTTGCTAAAGGATCAAGCACTCAGTAAGAGAATCAGATCATTGTCTAAAGTAAATGAGTTATATATAGGAATCAATGTATGCTTTCTTGTAAGATATAAGGATCATAAAAGTTACAGAACAGATTTTAAAGTGTTGACATCAGACAGTGCTTTTCTAGAGGTCATAACATTTTGGGGATCATCATGTGTTTGGAGATAAAGAGTAATACCTTCTCAGGAACCGATTACATATACAGTAACGGACAGTACATCCAATTGGATTCTGGCATGTAAACTGTTATCCCAGTTTTTAAGACTTGATCATATACAGTTGCAATAAAAAGTATGTGAACCCTTTTGGAATGATATGGATTTCTGCACAAATTGGTTATAAAATGTGATCTTCATCTAAGTCACAACAATAGACAATCACAGTCTGCTTAACCACTTGACCACTTGACCACTGGGCACTTAAACACCCTAAATAACCAGACCAATGTTTAGCTTTCGGTGCTCTCACAGTTTGAATGACAATAACTCAGTCATACAACACTGTAACCAAATGAAATGTATGTCCTTTTTTCCCCCCACAAATAGAGCTTTCTTTTGGTAGTATTTGATCACCTCTGCGTTTTTTTTTTTTTTGCTATAAATGAAAAAAGAACAAAATTTTGCAAAAAATTATAATTTTTCATCATTTCTGTTATACAATTTTGCAAAAAAGTAATTTTTCTTCATAAATTTGGCCTAAAATGTATACTGCTACATATCTTTGGTAAAAAAAAAATGTTGGATATTATTTAGTCTGGGTGAAAGTTATGGGGTCTACAAGCTATGGTACCAATTATTGAAAATTGATCAATTTCATCACACCTGATGTATTGACAGCCTCTCTCATTTCTTGAGACCCTAACATGTCAGAAAAGTACAAATACCCCCCAAATTACCCCTTTTTGGAAAGAAGACATCCAAGGTATTTAGAAAGAGGCCTGGTGAGTTTTTTAAAGTTGTAAATTTTTCCCACAATTCTTTGCAAAATCAAGATTTATTTTTTCATCAAATTTTCATATTAGCAGGTTATTTCTCACACACAGCATATGCATACCACAAATTACACCCCAAAACACATTCTGCTATTCCTCCCAAGTATGGCGATACCACATGTGTGAGACTTTTACACAGTGTGGACACATACAGAGGCCCAACATGCAGGGAGCACCCAGGCCAATTCTGACATTTCTTTCCTACATGTAAAAATCATCATTTATTTGCTAGAAAATTACATAGAAGCCCAAAACATTATATATGCTTTTTAGCAAAGACCCTAGAGAATACAATGGCGGTTTTTCGCAATTTTTCAAACGCATTTTTTTTGGAAATAAAACAGTTTTGTGCTTTTAAAAAAAACATTAAAGTTAGCCCAATGTTTTTGCATAATATGAAAGATAAAGTTACGCCGAGTAAATAGATACCTAACATGTCACCCTTCAAAATTGCTCACGCTTGTGGAATGGCGCCAAACTTCGGTACTTAAAAATTCCCATAGGCGACGCTTTAAATATTTTTACTGGTTACATGTTTTTAGTTACAGAGAAGGTCTAGGGCCAAAATTATTGATCTCGCTCTAACGTTCGCAGAGATACCACACGTGTGGTTTGAACACCATTTTCATATGTGGGTGGGACTTGCGTATGCGTTCGCTTCTGCATGCGAGCTCACGGGGACAGGGACGCTGTATGCCCAGAGTATGCCCAGAGTATTGCGGAGTATGCCCAGAGTATTGCAGAGTATGCCCAGAGTATGCCCAGAGTATTGCGGAGTATGCCCAGAGTATTGCAGAGTATGCCCAGAGTATTGCGGAGTATGCCCAGAGTATTGCAGAGTATGCCCAGAGTATTGCAGAGTATGCCCAGAGTATTGCAGAGTATGCCCAGAGTATTGCAGAGTATGCCCAGAGTATTGCAGAGTATGCCCAGAGTATTGCAGAGTATTGCAGAGTATGCCCAGAGTATGCCCAGAGTATTGCAGAGTATGCCCAGAGTATTGCAGAGTATGCCCAGAGTATTGCAGAGTATGCCCATAGTATTGCAGAGTATGCCCATAGTATTGCAGAGTATTGCAGAGTATGCCCAGAGTATTGCAGAGTATGCCCAGAGTATTGCAGAGTATGCCCAGAGTATTGCAGAGTATGCCCAGAGTATTGCAGAGTATGCCCAGGGTATTGCAGAGTATGCCCAGGGTATTGCAGAGTATTGCCCAGAGTATTGCCCAGAGTATTGCCCAGAGTATTGCCCAGAGTATTGCCCAGAGTATTGTAGAGTATGGCCCAGAGTATTGTAGAGTATGGCCCAGAGTATTGTAGAGTATTGCCCAGAGTATTGTAGAGTATTGCCCAGAGTATTGCGGAGTATTGCCCAGAGTATTGCCCAGATTTTGGCCAGAGTATTCCCAGCCGAGTATTGCCCAGTATTGCAGAGTATTGCAGCAGGGATGGCTGAGCAGGGAGGGATGGATGGATGGATCTGTGACTACATTTGTCACAGATCCAGCCCACAGCACTGCCTCTGCCATCCGCTCCCTCCCCTCTCCTCTCACACTTTATCGATCGTCATTGGACGGAGCGATCACGTGGTAAACCACCGCTATCAGCGGCGATTTACCGTGATCCGTGATGCGGATGCTCCAGTGTGCGCGCCTCAGGGGGCGCGCGGGAGCGCGATTCTAAGAAGCCGTTAATTAACAGCTACTTCGAGTTAAGCAACCGCCCTGTAGACGTACTTTGTCTATAGGGCGGTTGCAAAGTGGTTAAACTAATAACACACAAATAAATGTTACCATGTTTTTATTGAACACACCATGTAAACATTTACAGTGCAGGTGGAAAAAGTATGTGAGCCCTTGGATTTAATAACTGGTTGAACCTCCTTTAGCAGCAATAACTTCAACCAAACGTTTCCTGTAGTTGCAGATCAGACATGCACACAACGGTCAGGAGTAATTCTTGACCATTCCTCTTTACAGAACTGTTTCATTTCAGCAATATTCTTGGGATGTCTGGTGTGAATCGCTTTCTTGAGGTCATGCCACAGCATCTCAATCGGGTTGAGGTCAGGACTCTGACTGGGCCACTCCAGAAGGCATATTTTCTTCTGTTTAAGCCTGATGTTGATTTACTTGGGAATTCCTTTTTCCTTTAATAGCAATCCGTCCAGGCCCTGACACAGCAAAGCAGCCCCAAACCATGATGCCCTCACCACCATACTTCACAGTTGGGATGATGTTTTGATGTTGGTGCGCTGTGCCTCTTTTTCTCCACACATAGTGTTGTGTGTTTCTTCCAAACAACTCAACTTTGGTTGCATCTGTCCACAGAATATTTTGCCAGTGCTGCTGTGGAACATCCAGGTGCTCATGTGCAAACTGTAAACGTGCAGCAATGTTTTTTTTGGACAGCAGCGGCTTCCTCTGTGGTATCCTCCCATGAAATCCATTCTTGTTTAATGTTTTATGTATCGTAGATTCGCTAACAGGGAACTTTCTCCATTTATGGACAATTTGTCTTACCGTGGACTAAAGAACAGCAAGGCTTTTGGAGATACTTTCAAAACTCTTTCCAGCTTTATGCATGTCAACAATTCTTAATCGTAGCTTTTCTGAGAGCTCTTTTGTGCGAGGCATCTATCCCATCAGGCAATGCTTCTTGTGAAAAGCAAACCCAAAACTGGTGTGTGTTTTTTATAGGACAGGGCAGCTGTAACCAACACTTCCAATCTCATCTCATTGATTGGACTCCAGTTGGCTCACACCTCACTCCAATTAGCTCTTGGAGATGTCATCAGTCTAGGGGTTCACATACTTTTTCCACATGCACTGTGAATGTTTACATGGTGTGTTCAATAAAAACATGGTAACATTAAATTCTGTGTGTGTTATTAGTTTAAGCAAACTGTGATTGTCTATTGTTGTGACTTAGATGAAGATTAGATCACATTTTATGACCAATTTGTGCGGAAATCCATATCATTCCAAAAGGGTTCACTTTTTATTGCAACTGTATAGGGATAGCTATTTATAACTGGAATATTGTTGGGTAACAGATTATATCCTCTTCATCATACATGTAAAGTAGCAGTTGTGTTATTATATATTCATGATGATGGCATACAGGGACAACACAATTATCCCTCTTTATTACAGAAAGCTGGCTCACAGCCGACTGTAACACCATCCTAGGAGAACTGGTGCCAGAAAATTATTGTATTATAACGGAAAACAGGATAGGGCAAAGAGGAGGAGGTCTGGCGGTGATCCACAAGTCTCATCTTGCAATCACCAAACCAGTCCTTCAGAACCCTCTTCCATTCATGGAAACCCTTACCCTGCAACTACAAACAAACCCCCAGGAAACCGTCCGGATTCTACTCTGCTATAGACCATCTGGCCCAAAATCGCAGCTTTTACTATCATTGACGGACTTCATCTCTACTTATACCCTTAACAGCAAACACCTTTTGCTGCTCGGGGACTTCAACCTCTGGGCCAACTCCGCACAAGACCCCATTGCTGACGCCTGTATTGACCACCTGGAAGGATTAGGGCTACAACAACTAGTATGTGGGCCCACACATGCTTCAGGTCACACACTCGATCTTATTTTCAGACAAAATCTGGAAATAAAAATCTTGGAAAATGAACTGTTGCCATGGACAGATCACCATGCAATTAAATTCATTATCTCCGAAACCCCATTCCTTGACAAAAACATCAAAACCAGTGACAACACACTGGACTAGATGTCAGAAGAAGCTCCACTCGGAACTCTTCAAAACCACTTTAAGGGAAAAAATAAAAACAATTTATCCGCATCAAACGGCCGAAGAAACACTGGATGCCATAAACACAGCACTATTACAGTCAGCTGACTTAATAGTGCCGAAACATAAAACCTGCATCCGAAAAAATACCTCCAGATGGTTCAACAACCAACTGACGGTACTGAAGCAAGAGCGCAGAAGGGCGGAAGCCGCCTTGAAAAGAAGCTAGTCAGAGGAGAACCTCTCCATCTACAAAGCAATAACAAGAAAATACCACAAAGAAATCTTCAAAGCCAAGAAAAATAATTTTTCCGAGGCTATCAACAGCGCCCTCAACCACCCCCACAAACTCTTTAAGCTGGTCACTCAGACCATGAATCCAGAATGTCTTGAAGTCCCCAACTCGGACACCCAAGAATTTTGCAATGAATTATTGGATTACTTCATTAATAAAATCCTATCACACAGCTTATAAACCAGTCATTCAAGGAAGGCATAGTGCCCTCCAAGTTGAAATAGGGCATAATCCAACCCATCTTGAAGAAACCCACACTAGACCCCAAGGACCCAGTCCATCGCCGTCCCATAACCGTCCTAAATGCACTCTCAAAAGTAATGGAGAAAGTAGTGGTACAACAGCTGCAACAGCATCTAGATACCCACAACTTACTTGATCCATTTCAATTGGGTTTTCATCCTGGACACGGGACAGAAACAGCATTGCTCAAAATATGGGACGACGCTCTCGAGGCCGCAGAAGAAGGAGAATCTTGTCTTCTGGTTCTGTTGGACCTAAGCGCAGCTTTGGACACTGTAAACCACAAACTATTATTGACACGGCTAACTGAAGTAGCCAGAGTCGCAGAAGGTGATTTATCTTGGTTCTCCTCTTTTTTGGAAAACCGATCGAAAATAGTGAAGTTAGGACCCTTCACTTCTGAAAAACACACAGTATCATGCGGAGTCCCTCAAGGATCCCCTCTGTCACCGGTGCTATTCAACATCTATCTTCGTCCTCTTTTTGAAATCATCAGCAGCCAAAAACTGCTTTATCACTCATATGCAGACGACACGCAACTATATTTCCGCATCTGCAATAGTAAGGATCACCACCTCAATCTAGAGACATGCCTCTCTTTGATAGAGAATTGGATGACAAAGAGTTACCTTAAACTCAATGGAGCGAAAACAGAACTTCTCATGTTTCACGCCAAGCGTAAAAATCAACCTGCAACAACGTGGACACCCCCGCCCATTCTGGGCAAAATCATCACCCCTAGCGCCAAAGTCAAAAGTCTCAGGGTCCTCTTCGACTCCTACATGACAATGGACGCACAAATAGGGTCAGTAGTCAGCGGATCTCACCATCTGCTGCGCCTACTACGCAGACTTACTCCTTTTCTTCCAAAAGAAGACATTGCGGTCGTGGTGGGCGCAGTTGTTAACTCCAGACTGGACTACACAAATGCCCTTTACCTCGGATTCCCTAAGTACCAAATCGCTCGTCTGCAAGTCGTTCAAAATATGGCCGCCAGACTTGTGACTGGGAAAAAGCCCTGGAAATCAATCTCACCTTCACTGAGAACCCTTCATTGGCTACCAGTAAAAGACAGAATTGCTTTTAAAGCACTCTGTCTAACGCATAGATGTATCCATGGGAATGCTCCCTATTATCTATGCGAAAAAATTAAAACCCATAACCCCAATCGCGTTCTGCGATCCACCAATCAAAATCTCCTCTAGATACCGAAAGCCAGATACAAGTCCAAAGGAGATAGAAGATTCGCGGTCCAAGGTCCCAGACTATGGAACGCTTTACCAACCAGCATTCGGTTGGAGGAGAACCACTTCGCCTTCAGGAGAAAGATCAAGACTCATCTCTTTTGATATCAAAGGAGACAGGAACAACAAACGCCCAGAGGCGATTAAGTTCGCATGTGCCGCGCTATATACGTTTTTCATTAATTCATTCATTCATCCCAGTCCCTTAATAATGAAGTAAAAAAATACAAAGTAATTTGACAATTAAGCCTCATACACAAACGGGTTATCATGAGATGTCTACATACACGTAAAAAGGACCTCTATATACAGTTTGATTTTCAGCATTAAAGCCTGCGTGAAGCCAAACATTATACAATACTTTATTTTCGATTACTGTTAGATTTCATTTTAACCAAAATGCCCTTCTTATTTTAAGCCAGAGTGAATAAAAAAAATGCCACCTGCTTTCTGGAATTATATGGTTGCAGTAAAAATCATATGCTCTTGTTCTTGCACCATGAAATTTAAAGCTTGCTGATACTTTATATAGTAATGAACACTTTTAAGGTAACCTACAGTATGTTTTATAACAAAACTATTATGTGTTTATTAGAAACAAAATTATAAAGTGCAAACATAAATACAGATCTGCAATTTTAGGATCTGTATTTATGTATGTATTACATAGTTACATAATTGGTAAGGTTGAATAAAGAAGCCAGTCTATCCAGTTTAACCTGATTGTGTGTGTGTGTGTGTGCATATGTGTGTTTCACTACCATTTTCCATATCCATGTACATCATTGCGTTCATTAAGAAACACATCTAAAATGTATTTGAATTTATCTACACTCTCTTCTGACACCACAAACTGTGGAAGCAAGTTTCAAATCCTTACCATTCTAACAGTAAAGAACCCCTTACGCAGTTTAAGATTGAACCACTTCTCATCAAACTTTGTTGTATAGTCACACGTCTTCTTTAGAGACCTACTATTAAATTGTTTCCTCCCAACTGCTAGAAGAAGTAGGGGGCGTGGCTTGGCACGCGGAGCGGATGGCAGCTGTGTGAGAGAGCTCCGGGTATACGTGGGACCTAGGAGCTGAAAACGGCTGAAATCTCGTATGATTATGCCCTCCCAGACCAAGAAGGGACATCACAGTCGCTCCCTGCGCTCGTTAAACACACCGAACTGGAAAACTACACCCACGAGCCTTAGTAAATTCCGCTATAGCGGCGGCAGCAAGGCCTCCAAGATGGCGCCGACGAACGGACTGAACATGGAGGAAGACAGGGATGATGACGAAGTATCTCTCCCAGCCTCAGAGGACTCCCTGAAAGGTTCTGTTCCACCAGACATGCCCCTGACGTATGCTGCAATGACCGACATAGCAGCGGACATTAAAAACTCTTTTGCATTAGCTATTACAGACATTAAGGCGGAGCTGCTCAGACTCTCAGAGCAGATGGCTGTGGGTGAGCGCGCGGGAAGGCGGAGGGATAGGGCCCTACTCAGACTAGATGATACTTCTGCCACCCACTCCTAACATTTGATCGATATGAACAGGCAAATTGAAGACCTGGACAATAGAGGTCGCAGGCATAACGTTAGGGTACGGGGTGTCCCCGAGGTAATCCCCCTGACCAAGTGAAATCGACCCTAACCACCATCTTCAATAACCTACTGGATAGACCAGAGCAATCCCCTATTGAGTTTGACCGTGCGCACAGAGCACTCAGGCCTAGAGCTCCGGACACTGATCCCCCTAGGGATATTATATGCTGCTTACCCAATTTCTGCCTTAAAGGGGAGATTCTACAGGCAGCTAGGAGATCTAACCAGATTGTGCATGACGGGACTACGATCCAACTGTTCCAGGACCTCTCCCCCATCACCCTCAAAAATCGAAGAGCCCTGAGGCCTCTACTGACGGCCCTCAGAGAGAAGGGGATAGTATACAGATGGAAATACCCGTTTGCTCTACAAGCCACATTCCATGGCAAGCAACACTTTCTCAGGCTACCGGGTGATCTCTTAAACTTCTGTGAGGCTTTGCAGATCGCACCAATGGAGCTGCCGGAATGGTATGAAGAATTCCGCCTGCCACCTCTCATCAATAATCCTCAACAACTGCCAGGTCCTTCATCTCTACGTTCCCCATACCAGCAGAAAAATCAGCGTGGAAACCCAAGCGGTCGCTATGCTGCTGCTCAGTCACCCCCAGGGTGAAGCAAGCTCAACACCTATGATGCTGCACCTTTTCAGCCCGGGAGTTTTTATCTCATATTCTGTTTTTGTTTTTGTTTTTTCTTGTTCATGTTCTTAGTCCCACTTCAACCGACCAGGCTCCTGTGATCCCTTGGCTTCACTCCTACTGGATATGCATTGACTCTGTCTATTCGTGATGAAGGCAAACTTTCTGGCTTTGTCCACTAGATGGTACTCTGTGTCCAGACCTGTTGGCAACATTGCTCATCTGCGGTCTTACTTGCTCATAACGAGATCTCTGCTACACACTTATATGCTACTCTGCACAGACTTTTTTTGATTTTTTTTTTCTATTTTTATATGTTTATTTTTGCCTTATAACCATTTTCTCTCCCTACAGGTTTAGAGCATTTTCTGTGCTGCCTGCTTTTGAACTCTATAGCTTTGTCTATGTACAGTAGGTCCGTGAATTCTCTGCAGTTTGTACCCGCGAGGCTACTGTCCCCTCTATTTCCACGGTGGCCACGTTGCGGAGTTCATTACCTCTCACATCCGGTTTAGTAGGTCACCCCTGGCTGACCTACATGTGAGTACCAAGTTATTATGTTTTTTTTCCCTTTTTTTTCTTTTTCTCACCCTGCATCGCAGAGTTTAACTGCTGCTCCAGATGTCAGTAGGACTGAATCACATTGCAGACTATAGCATATGAAAGCCTCCCTTGTCCTCATAACTCTCAGCCTGGTGAAATCAAACATATACACTGTCGTTAGACCTATGTAATTTACTATGTTTCTGATTTGTATTCTGTTTAGCATGACTCTGCTATGCAAATGGTCACACGTTATCTATTTACACATCCACCGTTTGTAACTTTTAGCTCACTCTGCTCTGCTGGTACCCCTGAGTTTAGGGGAGCAGGCGGAGTAGTTGGGTGGGGATGTGAGTGATACAGGGATGGTATTAACCCTTCCATTACTAGGGCCTACCGTGGTGTTACGAATGCGTTAGTGTGCGTGCCCGTCTGGATTGTCTGTTCATATGTTAGATTTTCTCTGTTTATAGTTTAAATATGTTTAGGCCAAAGACTATGTTGTTCATTGTTTGTGCACATGCCCCTCCTGGGTCCCATGGCCCAGAACTCCTTACAAATTCCCAACCTCGCATTTCCCTATCAGTTTGGTGACTTTAGTGTGTCGCCAAGATTCTGTTAGGGAATCTTGTCTTGTTGCGGTCCGTTCCCGCGTCTCCCATTCACCTCCAAGAGTGCCTACTGGTTCTTTTTATAAAAGAAACCTCCTTACTCTCCACCCTCTGGGTGTGTCCTTGAGTAAAACTCGTCCCACCCACACCTACCCCCCCTCTATCTAATCATAATCCCTCTTTTTCTTCCCTACTCGTACTCCACCCCCCCCTTCCTCCCCTTCTCCTACACACATTTTCTATAGCTCTCCCACCCACCCCTGGTCCCATCCAAACGATACCAGGAATCCAAATATGGCGTATGCATTTTTGGGGAAATCCCCCACTATTGTGTCGCACAATATCAATGGTCTAAACATTCCCGAAAAAAGGTCAAAATTGCTAAAGGAACTCGGGAAGACCCGCCCTTCCATAGTTTTCTTGCAGGAAACCCATTTTAAGGGACAAAATATTCCCGAACTCACAGATAATATATTTACAAAGGCATACCATGCCACTAACCCTCTTGCCAAAACCAAGGGTGTCTCTGTGTTGATTAATAAAGATTCCCCCTAGACATGTGCACAACAAAATTTTTCGTTTACTTCTGTTTCGTTCCTGTTCCTGTTCCTGTTCGTTTATCGTGATTCGTAACGAGTCGTAATTTCGTAAGACGTTGGTTATCGTATTCGTACTCTTTAGTATTTTCGTAACACTTTTTTTTTCCGTTTCCATTTTTTTATGTTAGTTTATTTTTCGTTGATTTGAGATTAGTATTTTCGTTAAATGTTGTATTCTGCCTTGTTCGTATTTTTACAGTGAATTTATTCGTTTTTACGTTGGTTTATTTTTCGTTGTTTTGATATTCGTATTTACATTATATTTTCCATTCTGCCGCGTTTGTATTTTCGTAAGAAATAAATCTTCGTTGCTTTATGATCATTCGTATTTTCGTGTCTAATTTCATTTGATTGTAACAACGTTCTTTTGTAGATTTTATTGCATTCGTAATTCTGTTAAAATACATTTTACGTTTATTCAACACACTACTCGTCGTAATTTTGTAAAACATTGTAATTTACTGCGATTGACTTGACAGATCCACAAAACCGGTGCAACCTACCCAAACACACCCTGGACTCTGGATGGAATGCACTGCAGTCTAACACAGATAAAGACACAAGGTCAAGGAGCCACTAGGTAATAAGAAAGAAGCTCATTGGGGGAAGGAACAGCGCTGAGTGGCTATTGGTCACAGTACTAATGAAAGTGAATTTACGTTATTTCATCTCCGTTTTCAGAAGATTTGTAATTTATTTTTCGTTAGTTTTGCTTTTCGTTTTTTATTCTTTGTTCGGCATTTCGGTTGTTTTTTTTTCGTTCTTCGAATATTAGTAAGTTTGCATTTTCGTTTATTTTTCGTAATTATGATTTTTTTTTGTGTTCGGTATTTTCGTTATTTCTATGTTTTCGTTTATTTTTTCTTTCGTTGTGTTGTTCTTTTACATTTAGTAGTTTCGTATCTTCGTAGTTTTCCATATTCGTTAATTTAGGAAATATTGTTATTCGTTATTATTTGCGCTAAACCATTCGTTTATTCGTAGGTTAATGAATCAACGAAAATAACGAATAATGACGGAAAACATATTCGTAACGAAAAAATTGCACATGTCTGATTCCCCCTTCATTCTCCAACACCAAATTTCAGACCCGGCCGGTCCCTACATTTTTTTGAAGGGTACATGGGAGGGCTCACCAATCACACTGGCCAACGTCTATTTTCCAAACTCTGCACACATCACGTTTTGTCGCAAAATTATTGATGAACTCAAATGGTTCTCAGACGGATGTCTGATTTTAGGCGGGGACTTCAATATCCCCCTCTCCCGACTGAAAGACACCTCAACAGGCCACACACATGTATCATACAGGATACTGAAGCGTATCAAGCTTATGCTTCAATCGCTCACACTTGTGGACTCGTGGAGGACACTACACCCTTCAGTAAAAGACTTTACCTTCTTCTCCCCACCCCACAGACATTACTCCCGGATTGATATGATTTTTGACTCCCAAAGAGATTTAGGTAACATCATAAGAGCTGACATAGGTATTATTGCGCTTTCCGATAATGCCCCCACTGCCCTTTCCTTAAAGTTCACCCAGCCTAAACAAAACACTTTTAATTGGAGACTAAACGCAGCGCTACTCACTGACCAAGTGATAAAGGACGATGTCCATCAGGCAATCACAGCGTTCTTTGACAATAACCGAGCCGAAGACACAAACCCGCTTAATAATTGGGAGGCACACAAAAGCGTAATTAGAGGGGTACTGATGAAGTGGGGTTCAAAGAGAAAGAGGGACAGGGAACATGAAATAGCTACATTGTCGCAGTGCATAGCTTGTTTAGAAACTCTACACAAACAGTCCCTGACAATCGAAATGGAAGAAGAGTTAACTAAGTGTAGATCTACCCTCAAAAGCATACTAGATATTAAAATTTAAAAAAAAACTATTTTTTAGGAAAAACATTTTCTATGAACAAGGCGATAAGAGTGGAAAATTACTTGCCAAAGCGCTCAGGGAAGCTTAATCAACTGGCCACATCCACGCTATCAAAGATAGAGGTGGAGTCCTAGAACATGATTCAGGGAAGATAGCCAAACTTTTCTCCCAATTCTACAGCAATCTCTATAATCTACCTGAGCAGCATAGGCCCCCCCATGTCACAGGCTCCAAAAATGAAATAATAATGGCATTTTTGAGAGACTGTAACCTTTCCACCCTCCCTCGGGCAGACACATCCAAGTTGGAGGAACCCATAAATTTGGATGAGCTACAACATGCCATCAAAGAGTTGAAACCGGGGAAGAGCCCAGGCCCAGACGGGTTCTCATCCCAGTATTACAAGACCTACGCTAATACCCTTTGCAAACCACTCCTGTCCTCCTTCAACTACCTAGCGAAAAACAAACAAAATTCCAACTCCTTCCTTATGGCTCACATAGCGGTAGTTCCTAAACTGGACAAAGATCACAATGAATGCTCCAACTTCAGACCTATATCATTGCTCAATGTAGACCTAAAACTCTTGGCAAAAATTCTAGCAAACAGGCTGAAACCCCTTCTGGCTAAAATCATCGGCCGAGAACAGGTTGGCTTTATGCCGGGGAGGGAAGCTCGTGACAATATCACAAAAGCCCTAAACTTAATCCACTATGCCCAGGAATCCAAGACCAAAGGGATGTTACTTTCCACCGATGCCGAAAAGGCATTTGATCGGATCTCCTGGGATTACATGTTCTCCGCATGCTCTCATATTGGCCTGAGGGGAAGCATGTTGTCCTGGATTTCGGCCCTTTACCAACAACCACAAGCTAGAGTTAAAGTTAATAATATACTTTCCGACCCGATTACAATTCACAATGGTACCCGCCAGGGATGTCCCCTCTCTCCAATCCTTTTAATACTCTCCTTGGAGCCCCTGATCAGAGCCATTAACCTGAATAGGGATATTCAAGGTTTTACGATAGGTGGGAGGGAATACAAAGTGACGGCCTTCACGGACGATTTACTTTTCTTTGTCACGAAGCCCTTCATTTCTATACCAAACCTGCAAAAAATATTTAAAACCTTTGGTTACATCTCAAACTTTAAAATAAACAAGTCGAAATCAGAAGCCCTTAAGCTATCTCTATCACCTGACCAACTAGTCCTCCTAAAATCAGCCCACTCTTTCAAATGGGTCTCCCCCTCCCTAAAATACTTAGGAGTTCAGCTGACTAACAGTCTGGATTCAATATTCCGCACTAACTACACACCATTACTGAAATTGATCTCCATCGATCTCCATAAATGGAACTCTAAAATGTTCTCCTGGTTCGGAAGGGCCTCTATTTTAAAAATGACCATCCTACCCAGGCTCCTCTACATTTTTAACACCCTCCCGGTGCAGGTACCAGAATCCTTCTTCACTAATTATCCAGAGACGCTTCTTATGGGCCAACAAAAATCCCAAGATCAACTTTAGACTCCTCACCCTTCCCAAATGTAAAGATGGAATAGGTCTTCCGGACTACAAGAAATATCATCAAGCAGCCCATGTCACTAGACTGTTAGACTGGCACTGCCATAGTAAAGACAAGGACTGGGTGAACCTAGAGCAGCACTTGGCCCCATCCCATCTCCCGTTCTTCCCTTGGTCCAACCACTCAAAAAAAAACGAAACTGCTCAATCACCCCCTAATAGCGAACACCCTAAAAGTTTGGCACAAGATTGCTGCTACGCACAACCTAGCATCGATTCCTGGCCCACTCACACCAATTTTTAACAACCCCGACTTCTCCCCTGGCCTTCAGGGTAAGCAGATCCCTGACCTCTTGGCACACTCCTGTTTCATAGGATCCAGGATTAAAACGTACAATGAAATAAAAACGGAATTTGGTGATGAATTTCCTGGGTTCTGGTTCTACCTCCAAATGAGGGACTTCTTGGCAAACTCTAAACCCCCCCCCCCCCCACCAGCCTCCCGCCCACTGACACCTCTTGAAACACTCTGCTATGAGAAAAACCCAGTCCCACATACCACCTCCCTGGCCTACTCGTGGCTGATTCAGCCTTCGATATCAGTCCAGAATAAACATAAATTGAGATGGGAAAAGGACCTGTAAATACACATAGAGGATGATCAGTGGGAAAAGGCCTGTATTATGGCGCACAAATGTTCCCTAAGCGCCAGACACCAGGAAATCTCATATAAGATCCTCACCCAGTGGTATGTAACCCCACAGAGGGCCCATAAATGGTTTCACTCGACCTCGGATACATGCTGGCGTTGTGGCTCAAACGTGGGCTCCTTTCTGCATGTCTGGTGGGAATGTCCCCCTATCTCTGGTTTCTGGCGAGAGGTGATTGGGTTTATTGGCCATATAACAGAAACGACAATCACTTTGGATGCTGCCGCATGCCTACTGCACATCAACCACTCTCGCTAGCATACCCCTTCACTGGAAATCCACACAGCCCCCGACGGTTAAAGATTGGCTGGGTAGAGTTGCTTATATTTTCAAAATGGAGGAGATCTCAGCTATGAAAAATTAGAATAGTGGCTCATTCAACAGCGTATGGCAACCATGGTTTCTGTTTACGCACTCTGCAGAATTCCAGTCACTGGGTTAGTGTGTCTCTTCCATACCACTCTGGTATCTTATGCAACTGGATTTAGATTACTGTGCCCTCCACTGGTTTTCCCCAATATATTCTGTTTTATTGATTGAACGACTTGTCATGCTACTGTTCTAGTGCCAATGTGCCAATTGTAATGCCCCTATAACTTTGCCAACCCCTTCCCCCCTTCCTTCCCTCCCCCCTGTACCCTCCCTTGGTCCCACCTCCATCTTCAGTTACGGTAATACGTTTAATGCACTTATATCTATCATATCTTTACAATGTATATAAACTTGTTTCCTTTGTATGTAAACTACAACAGATATGTTCTTTGTATGTCATGTTCATTTTCTCTTTTTAAATAAAACCTTGATTGTGAAAAAAAAGAAGTATGTAAAGTCTAAAATACTCTGCGGCACTTTTAAATCATCTTCCTAAACAGAACTACATTTCGGTGGAACTAAAATGCTGGGCATTCCTTTGTAGTTATTGCCATATGGTTCTTCCCAGACTAAAATATTACCTTTAAAGTGACTCTAAGGCCGCGTACACACGATCAGTCCAACCCGATGAGAATGGTCCGACGGACCGTTTTCATTGGTTCACCGCTGAAGTGGCCTGATGGTCTGATGTGCGTACACACCATCAGTCCAAAATCCGATCCGGTCAGAACGCGGTGACATAGAACACAACGACGTTCTGAAAAAACTAAGTTTAATGCTTCCAAGCATGCGTCGACTTGATTCTGAGCATACACAGGTTTTTGGTCCAATGCTTTTGCGTACTAACCATCGGTTTGGTCCGATGGTCAGGTGTCCATCGGTCCAATTTTAAAGCAAGTTTTAAAACTTTGGTCCAACGGACGACGGTCAGATGGGCCGTACACACGCTCGGTTTGGACCAATGAAATGGCCTCAAGGACAGTTTCATCGGACCAAACCGAGCGTGTGTACGCGGCCTAATGGCAACATTTTTATAAAAAAAAAACAACAATCCTACTTTTCGTGTGTCCCCTGCTGGTGCTCCTGGCCCCTCCTCCCTGCTGAAGGCCCCCATAGCAAGCCGCTTTATAGGAATGAACTTGTGCACGTTTGTTCCCAAGCAAGCTCGGTGTGTGCACTTGTGCACCCTCACCTCTGCTCTCTTCTCACTAGACATGCATTAGTTTTCGTCCAAATGTATTTCCGTCCCAATTTCGGGTATTTTCGTTATCGTTTTAACAAACAAAAACGAACGTGCAGAATCCCAAATCCGAAAGATCCAACATAAAAAAAATGTTATTTTAGTTTGCTACAGCAGTTCGATATAGATAGGAGATTCGACATGACGCTGACAATAGCAATCTGTGTCTATCGAACCTGTGGTCGAATGTGCCTAACCTTAACTCTATTAGTCCAAGATTATTCTACATAGAGAGGAAAGATTTGTCATAAAGAGAAAAGATTCGAAATTATAGAGACAGTGTTGGAGCGGCGAAAAACATACAAACGTTGAATCTATCATTGAAGGCTTATGGTGTCTGTCAAATGTTCTAAGAAGATTCGACGGAGCAGCTAAACTGTACAACACTGCAATCGTACATTTCCGGTCAAATGCTCGGCCCATAGGCTATAGAAGAATTTGAATGTTGGTTGACTAGTAATAATAATTTATAAATATAATTACAAGTCATACAACATTAGAATTTTTCTATAGCTTGTAGGCGGAACAATAGACCAGAAATGTACGATTGCGGTGTCGTACAGTTTAGCTGCTCCGTCAAATCTTCTTAGAACATTCGACAGACACCATAAGCCTTCAATGACAGATTCGACCTTAATTCATTTGGATTTTCAGACTAATGCATTTTTTAACAAAAAAATTTAAAATAAAAAATAATTTCGGGAGTAACTAAATAAATACATTTTTTGTACGAAAACAAAATCAATATGCTGTTTCTTTTTAATACACTAGTAAAAGATTACTTTTACCCTTTTGCCATGAATAGCTGACATTTATGTAGTGACAATTGCTAAAGTGAATAATTTTTGTTCTGGAACATTACCAGCTTGCATGCAGAAACAAAATATATTGAAGATATTGGTATCACTAACTTTTTTGTAGATTTGATGTGTCATTGTTCAAAGCAAATTTCACATTTATTATTCCTAATCCATGCCCTTCAAAATAATAGACTTCTGTATGCAGCATTTTAAGCTTCTCTCTGTATTTTCTTGCCTTTGAAAATGACAGGAGTGAATATGCACTGCTTTATTTGAGTGGAGCTGAAATATAAATACATCAAAACAAAACAAAATGGCAGAGTTGAACTACTGCAACTGAATAAAGAATCATAAGAAAAGTTTGATTTTATAAAGAATTAAGTATTTATTAAATAATATATTTTTGATTCTTAAGGGGTCACAACCTGAATTCCTAGGACTTTTTTTTTCACACGTATGTCTAATTATACTTTCTTATATTACTGTGATCAAGAGGGAAACATATTTTTTCTTTTATTTCTTCTTACCTTTTTATTATCTTTCTCTTCCCTTTGCAGATGATCCATACAGAAGAATTAATGTTGCACTCAACACAAAAGGTATGATATGATGATATTCTCTCATTTTCTCTGCAAATGACGTTAACTGTATCTTACATTTTTTCACAGTATGGGAAGATAAACAAATGGACAGACTGGTTGATTTGTTTAATTTTGTGACTGTAACATTTTAACTCTTCTATGTAGCAGTTTGTATTATAAATTGATTGCAAAAATACTGTGTATATACATTTCCTAATGGGTGATATGGCCAGCACTGTATGTGGTTTGAATTTTGAAAAATGACTCTGCTTTTAAAAACTAAACACAATATAACATGACAAGTAGTGAAACATGGGTAATTTTATGTCCATGACACACGTATATGTGTTTATAATATGTGGTATTGCATGCATGGTATTCACATGTGGTTACACATCACACGCATACATTTTTTATTTTCTTTGAATAATTTTTCTATTCATAGTAATAATGTCCTTTTTTGCTCATACAATATGCATAGTTGGAAATCTCATACACAGACTGGAAGAGTGGAAATGGACCAATTTTATTTGTGCTAAATAAACTAAGCATACAATTAAAAAATGCTTAAGATTTTTGACAGTGACAGTCACATCTGCTCAAAATATTCAACAGATCCAGAGATATAGGCAGCTGAAGTTGAGAGCAAATCTGGATATTTCCATTATATATTGAGCTGCATCCATCGTTTTTCATTTTCTTGAACTTCCCTATTATTCCTGAGTGGTGGGTGTCTCACTTTTCAAAAGGAAAACTCAGGATGGGGACCAACCCAAGATGATTTTTCCATTAAGGCCTTATCTACACAGACCTTAAAAAATACAGTTTTGTTCATAAAATTTAACAAAACATAATTTTGTTTTTGTTGCCACCTGTCAAGCATATCATTTCCAATTCCCCAGCCTATAGCACACTGCTTTAGAACTCTAGAACTATAATTATGGGTGATGTTGGTTAGAAAACTGGAAACCATAAACTTACAAGCCTAATTTAGGGTGGTACCTTTTTCTAAAGTTCTTCTGCATCTAGGACTAAAAATAAATAAAAATAAAATATATATATATATATATATATATATATATATATATATATATTATATATCAAATATAAATCTTTCATATGTGAGCAGGGACAGTTGCAATCAATAAACACTGAGTATAAAATCTTGAAGTCCAGTTGGTTCACACTTACTTCATACCAGGCATGATGATGTCATATAAAAGGTCAGTTTGACATTGAGCACAAAAGCATGTTACTGTAAAAAAATGAAATGTATTTAGGAAGGTTAATTAAATATTTATTGTGCAAGATGATTAGAATCATACATCAAGTAGTTAAGAGTTTATAATATTAATATGATAAAATAAATATGACAAAAGTCCTCTATCTGAAAATGTAATTACAAAAAAAATCCATGAATAAATGACTAGGATCAAAGTAATCATCTAGTAAAGCTCCAGTTTAATCAGCAGTGTGGACATATGCATTGTTTAGCTGGACAAGTACAACAAACCAATCAGTTATTGGGGATAGTTGAGTTGCAATAGTATAGTTAATGTGTTCCATTTTGAACTAATCAATGTTGCCCTATGAAAAGTATTGTGATATTATTGGATTTTTAAGGTGCATATACTAGTAGATTGAATTAAAGAGATACATTTAAAAGAAAAACATTTTATTTTAACATTGGTTAAAAAATGTTTAAAAACTGTTTTATCGCAAATTTGATGTGGTTCCCAACATATTTTGCCCTTAACCTGTCCACTTAGAAGCAAAAGCCTTCAAATAGAAATTAATATATACACTGGTATCAATATATAGCATTTTGGTAGGACAAAGAACAGCAACACAATCAATAAAGTATACAAACAATAAAATATACAAGTGCATATTCAGCTCATAGATATCACTACTCACCCAAGAATCTGAAATAGATATAGATATCAATATACAATCAATGGGGATTCAGAGATTCTACACATGCCACAGCAAGTCAGGGTAACAATAGGAGGCATTTAAGGACCAACTAAATTAATACAGTTGAACCTCGGATTACGAGCATAGTCCGTTTCAGGAGTATGCTCATAATCCAAAGTACTCGCATATCAAAGCGAGTTTTCCCATTAAAGTTAATGGAAACAAAAATAATTTGTTCCGCATTGACTTCAATGGGATGCAATACTGAATGCAGGCAGAGGTGGGGGGGGCGCCAGAGAGTGCCGAAAATTTTCTGCGCCCCTGTACCTCAGGCCAAATGAGGTACTGCAGGCCAATGTTCAGCTTTTCTCGGCTCCTGCATCCCCATACCTCAAGCCAAATGAGGTACTGCAGGCCTATTTTTGTCTCTGTTTGGCTTCTGAGCCCCGTACCTCAGCCCAAATGAATTACTACAGGCCTATTTGCTTGAATTCTGCTTGTCTTGCGAGTCAACACAAATCAAAACGCTCTCAAACCAAGTTACTCTTAAACCGAGGTTCCACTGTAGTAGAAAATAGTACAAAATATGGTTTGCAAAAGCTTGAAGCATCCAGGGACACAGAGTTTTCAGAGCAGGACAATCATATGTGGAACTAGACAGTCAGATAGAAAAAGGACTTCATTTGTATATGCTGGTAAGATAAACCATCATCCAAACATTCAAAGAAGATGCTTCATACTGAAACAAATAAGCCCCCAAACAGCAGGGGATAATAATAAAGAAGTATTATAACATTAGCATTCAGTACAGAAAGAATCTTTCATTAAAAAAGAAGGGCTAGTACCTGAAGCCCTGTGTGCGAGTGTGTCCTTGTATTTCCAGCAGATGTAATTGCCAGAACAAGCAGCCTTAAATACCCCCCACCCGGCCAGCAACCAGCACGACCAATGCGATGAAAAGACTGCAATTGTAATTTCCCTTGTCCTCTGGGCAGCCACTGGGTCCCAAAGCTCCCCCCCCCCCAACTTGGTGAGATGGGAAAGAGGGACACATTATAGCACAAAGTATGCAGGCAAAGGACATGCGCGGGATGTGGGGGGAGAAGCCAGCAGGGCCTGGTGCAGTGTTATGTGTACAACGCTTTCTGATCACTTTCATAAGCATTGCTGCTTGGTGTTGCTGACATGCAGTAAAATGAGAGCCTCGTTTTGAAAGCAGGTAAAAGTGGGTGTCAGTACGCACAAGTTTCATTTACATGAGATTAGCCCATCCCATCAAATTCTGTTAGATGCTTTTTTTTTCATCAAAAAGGTTTTTTTTGAGCAAGTAAATAAACAACAATTTCCAAGTAAAAAAACTGCACAACATTGTTATGAAGACATTTGCCTCTCAAGCACCACATAACCACGTCAGATAGCACTCCAACCCCACACCAACACCGTGCGCATCATTCTAGGTAGAGATACGTCACACATTACATTACCTCTTATAGACATTGCAAAATTCTGGACATCACAAGCTCTGCTAGATGCTTGCTTATTTCCTGTAAATCAGTGGCTGTGTCCTTAAAACATTTTTTAGAGGGAAGGTAAAATTCCTATGTACAAAAAGTATCATTTTTAGTAGTAGTCCTTTTAGGATGTTTGAGAGCATGTAACATTTTGTGCTATGCTAAGGATGTGTGCATGTGTAGACAGTCTGATTCAGAGATAGAACATAAAGCTTAATCATTCTCCAGTCAGTTTTTAACTAGATTTTAATCCTTCTTTTAAACAATACTTGATTTTTTATTCAGTGTTCTATTTTCAATCCTTTTTTACCAGGATGCTTTTTCAGTAGCAATTGCATGAAACTAATAATGATAAATTGAAAAAAGAATGAAAACGGAATGAAAGTGGACATTGCATTTTTAATCTGCTCCCCACTGGCTACAAGCTAAACAAATGGAAACCAGCAAGTTTCATTTGTAGTTTTTAAATGTGGAATAAATTGCAGGAGAATGAAAACATAATGTGAATACCATTCCTGTGAAATAACAGGAAAAAAAAAGTTTGATTGGTGCCGCTTATTCTTTCATGTTATCCTGATTTTAGAGAAACCAGCAGAATCATATATGAATTAAAAATGGAAGTGGAATCCTTGTACTCCCTACCCATTACATATTACATTAGATATTATATATTCCCTGTCTTGCGGGTGCTGCACTTACTGCACCAGCATACTAGCTGTAAACAATTTAGGCTTTTACTTTTTACCTGGTGAACTGGCAAAGGGATCATTTTGATCTGTTATTTGTTGAATGATTGTTTGAATGATAAAAAAAGAAAAAAATAGCTGGCTGTGAAATGGTTTTAAGTAAGCAGAAAAAAGGCAGGGGTCTTGTTTGAATTTCTGGCGGCATTACAGGCATTAATACCTTATTTTGTAAAATGCATGATATTGCAAATGATTTAACTGCCATTGGTTTGGATGGCATATTTTTTTTGTAGTGGAATTTTCCCAAAGCACCTCCTCAGTGATACAGGTAGGTAGCTTTTGGGGTGAGGAATTTAATTTTTTTTTCTTCCTAATCACAAAATGAAAACAAAATGTTTAAAAACAATTTGTGGTTTATTCATGAACATTACCATATTCTGCACAGCCGTGTGAGCCATTGTAGCTGTACATCGGCTCTTTAGGATGCTGTAGTAGGCACTTGCAGCGTGTCCCCATAGCCGATGCGCGTGCCTGGTGGGCACAATCACCGCCGGGCACCCACGATCGCTAGTGACAGAGTGAGAACCGGGATCTGTGTGTGTGTAAACACACAAATAACGGTTCTGTCAGGGGAGAGGAGACAGATTGTGAGTTCCTACTAAGTAGGCACAACAATCTCTCTATTTCTCTAGTCAGCCACATTCCCACCACAGTTAGAAACACACATAAGGAACACAGTTAACCCCTTGATCGCCCCCTAGTGTTAACCTCTTTCCTGTCAGTGACATTTATACAGTAATCAGTTGCTATTTTTATCTCTGTATAAATGTCACTGGTCCCAAAAAAGTGTCAAAAGTGTCCGATGTGTTCGTCGCAATGTTGCAGTCCCGATAAAAATCACCGCCATTACTAGTAAAAATAAATAAATAAATAATAAAAAATGCCATACATCTATCCCCTATTTTGTATTTTGTAGATGCTATAACGTTTGCGCAAACCATTAATATACGCTTATTGCGATTTTTTTTTTTTTTACCAAAAATATGGAGAGGAATACATACCGGCCTAAACTGATGAAAGATTTTTTTTTAAAAATTGGGATATTTATTATAGCAAAAAGTACAAAATATTTATATATTTGTTTTTAAATTGTCACCGATCAGCGGTTTTTTTCATGACAGCGACATTATGGCGGACACTTTGGACAATTTTGACACATTTTTGGGACAATTGTCATTTTCACAGCAAAAAATGCATTTAAATTGCATTGTTCACTGTGAAAATGACAGTTGCAGTTTGGGAGTTAACCACAAGGGGGCGCTGTATGATTTGTGTGTTCCCTGTGTGTGTTTACAACTGTAGGGGGGTGTGGCTGTAGGTGTGACATCATTGACATCATTGATCACGAGGTGAGTTTAAATACCACCAAAAGAAAACTCTATTTGTGTGGAAAAGGGGACATACATTTTGTTTAAGGTACAACATTGCATGACTGTGCAATTGTCAGTTAAAGCAATGCAGTGTCTTTAGCGCACAAAAAGGGCCTGGTCAGGAAGCGGGCAAATCCTTCCGGGGCTAAAGTGGTTAAGAAAGCAAGAAGATTTGTGCAAGACCGTTGTAGGCCATTAAAAAAAAGACTGTAGGAAACAATCCATGACTTGATCTATAGTGGTGAGCATCAGGAGCAAGCAGTAGCAGCTCAACTCACAATCAGTGTGGTGTTTCCTATGTGTGTATCAAACTGCAATAATAATACATGATTAATGCTTATTTAGATGTTATGATATTTACTATACATTTTAAGTCACAAATGCCGCTGTTTATTGTTATTGTCACATTTGCCAGAATAAGTCACAGTGACAAAAATGTTGACAACTCTACCTAAAAATGCCCTGCCTCCCCATTAAACTTTGCTTCTTCAATGCTTGTGGTTTGAACGAACCATCCAAACAATTATAGATTCTCTATACTTTTCCAAGTCAATGGTCAGTATCTACTTTTTCCAGGAAACCCATTACCATACTGACCATGTCCCTATACTTAGAAATAAGTACTACCCAACCAGGTTTCATAGTACCTATACGCATTCCAAATCATGTGGGGTGGCTATCACATTCCACAAATCTCTTTCCTATACACTGTCAGGCCCTGTACCAGTTTCAGCGGACATATCCCCTCTTGTGTACATGGCCTCAGAGGTCTGTGCAGATGCCTCCATAAAATGCCATTTCTTGGCTTGAGGGTGGTAGTCAAAGCTCTATTTCTTACTCATAATTGAATAGATTGAAGACATTTATTTTATGACATGAGACTTATCAATGGCGGAAACTATAAATCCACAGAGCTTGCATAATGACCCCGCCCATGTATGCACTTGGTGCCTGAATGACCTTTTGACTGAGATTTGACACACTATAGCTAACGTTCCCTATGATCACCAAAATGATGATATTCCTGTTCCCTACAGTGGGAAGCGCTGAAATGCATGGTAATGGGGGTTATTGTTAAAAATGGCTTGAGACTTAAAAAAAATCCAGCCTTCTTGTATCAAAGACCTATCATCCCGTATAGTCACATTATTAAAGCTCATAAACGCAACCAATCCTCCACTACCATGCTTGCATTGTTGGAAGCCAGACTTTTGGAACTCTTAGATCAGAAAACCATGACCATTAGGGATAGGCTGCTCAAACTGTATTATGTCGAAGATAATAAGCTGGGGTTACTTGCCAGAGAATTACATGCCAAAAAAAATCTTGCCTTTATTCCCAATATGAAGTGTTCAGAGGGGCAGATCACCCACTATGCCAAAGAAATCAAATTAATGATCTGTTTCCATCATTTAATGATGACCTATACAATTGCCTCTTTTGTACTTCTGATGTGTCACAAGTAGGGATGAGCCGAATGCCCCCCCCCCCCCCCGGTTCGGTTTGCAGTAGAATATGCACACAGGCAAAAAATGCGAACATGAAAAAACTAATAAAAACTTGCAAAGCCACACAACTCTGCCCCCAACTACTGTACATCACTAGCCTGGTATCAAAATATCAACCATGCCGCTCTTCTCAGTCCTTCCAAGACCTCCTGCTCTCTAGCTCCCTTGTCACCACCTTCCATGCTCGCCTCCAGGCTTTCTCCTGAGCTTTTCCCATTCTTTGAAACTCACTACCCCAATTTGTAAAACTGTCTCCCAGTCTATCCATCTTCAGACAATCCCTGAAAACCCTTCTCTTTAAAGAAGCCTATCCTGCTTCTAAGGCCGCGTACACACGATCAGTCAAAACCGATGAAGCTGACTGATGGTTTGATGTGCCTACACACCATTGGTTAAAAAAAATTATCGTGTCAGAATGCGGTGACGTGACGTGCTGAAAAAAACGAAGTTCAATGCTTCCAAGCATGCGTCGACTTGATTCTGAGAATGCGCAGCTTTTTAACCGATGATTTTGCATACTAACAATCGGTTTAGGCGTCCATTGGTTAAATTTTAAAGCATGTTCTCTTTTTTTTGACTGAAGGATAGCTGACTTGTCATAACCCCTCTAGTGCATGGGTGGAGTAAACACAGCTGTAACCTTAATTGGGAAAATGGTCTTTGATGAATTCCTTGACAAGACCTGGTATGGACTTTGAGGCAGTCATATGTTTATCCACCTCCATTTTACTCAAAGTGGAAACAAGAGCTACAAGTGTCAACAGAGCATATGACTGGGACAAAATACTGACAATCTCTTACAAAATGTTATGCGGCATACACACAACCGTTTTTTACGGTTTGGAAAAATTATGTTTTTAAGGGTCTGGAAAAAACGTTTTTTTCAAACCCGATCGTTAAAACGATGCATACACACGTTCGTGGAAAAAAATGCTCTAGGAAAGCGCAGTGACTTACAACATGTACAACGGCACTATAAAGGGGAAGTTCCATTTGGATGGCGCCACCCTTTGGGCTGCTTTAGCTGATTTTGTGTTAGTAAAAGACGATTCATGCTTTACTGTCTGTTACAGCGTAATGAATGTGCTTACTCCATTACGAGTGGTAGTTTTACCAGAATGAGCCCTCCCATCTCATAACTTGCTTTTGAGCATGCACGTTTTTTTCACGACGTTAAAACCCACACACGATCATTTTTTACAACCTTTAAGAATGACAACGTTAAAAACGTTGTGAACAAATAGAGCATGTTCGAAAAAAAATTGCCCATTTATTCAATCGTGAAAAAAGCTCTGAAGCCCACACACGATCGTTTTTATTGACATTAAAAAAAAAACTTAATTTTTTAGAACCCAAAAAATGGTCATGTGTACGCGGCATTATTCTCTTTCCATGCGCAAGAGCATGATTATTGTATTCTATCTAGGGGATATTTTACACAAAATTGATCCCTCTGTTCCTGATACATCTTGGCGATGTTTGCAAGGTTCTGGCGTCATGACCCACATTTGGAGTACATTCAAATTCAAAGTTCTCTTCGGACATTTTATTACTGCGGTCTGCTTCATGATAGCTAGACACTGGGGGGTGTACAGAAGTTCCATCATTAGCCAAATGGGCTTGTGAAATTTACAGTGTTGATCATGTAGAGCATATGAACGCACGGGAAGAGGACACATCTGAATTGTTTAAATGCACATGGCTGGCATGTACCTACAGCTGATATTCTTCCAATTTTATCTATTTTTTTTCTACAATATTGTAAAGGAATCATCGACTCCAATGACCTCCAATGGGTATCTTGCCCCTCCATGCCCCCCTCCCTTTATCTCTCTCCCTCTTCCTTGCCTTTCCTTGATTCTCCTGTCTTGCTTCTTTTTCCTCTTCTTTCTTATGTATAAACAGTAATACATTGCTGATAGAATTGGAATCTCTGAATGGCCTCTGTGTTACCTGTATTTACACTGTATCAATGTTTTTATACGAACAAAACACCTCTGGCTAGTTACTTGTTGAGCCTTTGGTGGGCTCTGGTACAGAACTATATTAATTTGAATACATCCTTGAATATGCTGATTATTGTGCCTATGTTAAGTTGACATTATTTTCCTTTATTTTTGTGCCTTATATTTCACGCATATGTGATGTATTCCATACAATATGCATTCTTGGATATGGTTCATGCTGGCCTCTGATGTTTGTAATACATGCAAACTTTAAATAAACCAGTTAAATGTAAAAATACCTCCCTCCCCCAAAATGTTGAAAACATTTTAAAATACATACTTAGAACTATGGACAGTGGACATACTGCAATCCCAGCCATCACCTAACAGTAGAGGAACTACAACTTTATTTATTTCTTTTTTAAATTTACATTTTAACTTGGTATAACAATTTCAAACAACACAATATACACATAATGAATATTACTTGCTAATGTTAATAGATTTGCTCTGACTGTCATTTACAGTGTTCAGTCTCAGTTCTTTTTTCCTACTTGAAGAATTCTTTAATTTATTGCTCACTATTTTTTTGGCAATGGATAAATATAACATGCTAAATCTGTTATACAGCTGCATTATATTATATATGTAAATATTACTGTCTACAATATGAAAACTGTGATTTATTTTACAATATTCATTGAATTGCAAATGCCTTCATATTTTACTAATTTTCAAATGATATATGCCATGTCTATTTATTCTTTGGGGTATATTTAAAAACCAGTAAATGTGCCACCAAAACATTTACTGTAGGTATACCTTCCTGGTGCATGGGTTTTAAATTATAGTGACTGTCTAGTAACACTTAAAAAATATGTTCATTAGGGTCACAATTACTTACCTACCCCACTTTTTCCTACAGACACAAGCACTTTTTGGTTTTACTTGGAATGTCACATATGTGTCACATCAAGTCATGTGATGGTAACTTCTATTTAAATGTAAGCAGGACACACTGTCACTACTGAAGCATTGGCTACACGACTTACCCTGAACTTCCCAATACATTGTTATCACCTTTGCTGCCCCCTGTGTAGCACCCCTGCTGCCTCTGGCAGCTATCATAGACTCTGCTGCTCTTTCAGCTCAGCTATACCCCAGCATCACCTGAAATCTATGTTTCCTTTCTACTGTGCCTGCAACCCTGCCGCACCTATGCTGCTACCACACTCTGCTGCATCTTTGCTGCACCTGCATTCTCCAATGCATCTCCTCTGCACTTGCAGCCCTACTGTGCCTTTGCATCTACCACAGACTCAAATGGGTCTTCTCTCCACACACAGTCCTTCTGCACCTAAGCTTCAGTCTCTGCTTCATACCCAGTTTGGGTTTCTGCTGCTTCATCCCAGAACCAGAACTTTCTACAGAAACTACAATTTTAAATTTGGCTATGCTATCTCGGCATCAGCTACCTTCAGAATCATCCCTGCTTCCAGCTGCATGATGACCTCATGTCCCAGCTCCTAATTACCTGGGACCAACCTCTTCCTCATCTTTGAGTATCTGTTGAGTGACCTGAGGGTAGCTTGTATCTAAGCCCAAATTCCCATGAGGGGGTCTCCCATGCCAGATACCTCTTAGGCTGCGTACACACGATCAAATCTGTCTGCTGGAAACGGTCTGCCAGACCGTTTCAGCAGACAGATTTGATGGTGTGTACGGGCGGACAGACAGATTTGGCCAGCCGACAGATTTTAAAGCATGCTTTAAAATCTGTCTGCTGGGAATCCGTCCGTCCGACATGTCTGCTGGCTAGTACGCTAACCAGCAGACATATCTGCTCGCACATGCGTCGAATGGATTTGACGCATGAGCGGAAGTGTTTTACTTCCTGCTGCGGTGACGTGGCGGCGTCAACGTCACCGCCACGTCAGCGCGCTGTCTGCCGGCGGGGATTTTATGTGTACACGATCAAACCAATACATCCCAGCAGACAGATCTGTTCAAATCGGTCTGTCTGTACGGGGCCTTAGACTCCACTCCCCGGGAAAGCAGCTGCATTAAAGAGCAGAGTCTACATATCGAATCAGGAAACTTAAGCAATATAATAACAATTCCATGCTGCATTTATCCAAATGATTGGAAAAAAAGATGCCTGGTTGTACCGGTGCTATTAAAATTTAAGGGATAATCAGAGTGTAAGTGACTCTGATTCTAATTGCAATCATTGATTAGGGTCTCTGTTTCAGCTTGGCTGTGCTGTGGGCTCATTCTGTTATTTCTGGGGTGTTGTTCCACCCCAGGACGATGGGTGGCAGCAGTGGAAGCTGAGGTTTGGGTGTTCTCTCCCAGCGACCAATCAGGAGGCTTGGGCCTCGGTGGGCATGCTGGGAGAGGGTACTTATGGAACAGACGCCATTGGTCTGGGGCTCTTTTTCGAGTGTGGCACCCACCTTTAGGGTGGCCACATCACCGTGCCCCTATCGTTATGGCCTACCTGGCCGGGGCGTGCGTGCTACACAGTGTTCCTGGTTTCTGGGCCATGTTGGTCCGGAACATTCAAGCAGGATGGGGACTCAGTAATCGACTTTTGAAGATCCCAAGCGAGTGTGGCTGTTCAGTGGGGAGTCCATCTGAGGAGCGCCAATGAGAGGCTGGCAGTCCAACAGGATTCAGACGAACCATCGGGTTTTAAAGGTACTGGACACTGAAGGATTGACTCCTCTTTCAGTCTGTACCTGGGCGACGTTAAGAAGAAGATCCAGGCAAAACCTTACTTAGGAGGGCTACCTCCATATCTGCAGGCCTGTGGCAGAGGCGTTTCCCTGAAGTTCATTCGGGAGGGCCTGTGGCAGAGACCTCTTCCCAAGTTCTGAGTGATACTCTGGCTGCCAGGTCGGTGAGGGAGACCTGTCCAGGTACATTGTATCTATTCCAGCTGGAGTGGCGAAGAAAAACTAAGTGTTGTTGGAAGCAGGACTGTTTCCCTATTGTACGCCTGAATCTGCTGTTCTCCTTCCAACCTTCATCTGTCCTTTTCATCACCTGTTTACTGTTTTTACCCGGCTGGGTAATAAAGAGCACATAAAAGACATTCCTTTTGCGGACATTCCTTTTTCTACTGTTGCATTCATCATTCACCCCTAGACGTTCGGAAGAAGCCATGAGGTAATGTGCCATCCCATTCTATTACCAGCAGCCCCTTCGGGGGTAACGCTGCATCATATTCACTATATACTTTTGCTCCACCACAATCAGCTTAATTTATGTTGTCCTATTCTACTTTTTGCTACTTTCCTCTTACTTATTACACCTTCCTTTTCACTTTTTAAAATGGCTTATAACATATGAAGAAAGAATAGGTATGCAATGTCATATACCTCTTCAAGAGCAAAGCTGTATTTTGGATAATGCAGAGCCAGATATGATCCCTTCCAATACATCTTCAACGCTGTCTGGGACGTAAACACTGGGATTTCCCCCACTCCAACCCATCTGGCACATTGAGCATCTATTAGTTTTGCATATGTTTCTGTGCAGAACATATTTGCAGTCTAAGGCCTCGTACACACGAGCAAATAGATTTGTTCAAATCCGTCGGACAGACAGATTTGAACAAATCTGTCTGCTGGAAAATATTGGTTTGATCGTGTACACACGATCAAACCAAAATCCCGGCCGGCAGACATCGCGCTGACGTGTCGGTGACGTGGCGGTGATGTTGACGCCGCCACGTCACCGCACCCGGAAGTAAAACACTTCCGTGCATGCGTCGAATCCATTCGACGCATGTGCAAGAAGATATGTCTGCTGGTTAGCGTACTAACCAGCAGACATGTCGGGCAGGCGGGTTTGCAGCCTACAGATTTCAAAGCATGCTTTGAAATCTGTCGGGTGGCCAAATCCGTCGGTCTGCCCGTACACACGATCGAATCTGTCTGCTGAAACGGCCCGTCAGACGGGTTTCAGCAGACAGATTTGATTGTGTGTACGCGGCCTAATAGCTTCTACATGCAAAAAATGGAAACACAAACAATGTGGCTCACCTGAAAGGCCTAGTTCAGCTCATAACGATCATTCCAGGAATGCTTAGAAAACTCTGTTTTGAACAGTGGTGAAAATGTATTAAGAAATCTAAACCTGTACATCTCTACCCAACATAAATGAAATCTCTTTAAATTGAAGTTTCTTTCATATAATAAGAATTGGCACTCTTTAGTTCTTGATCTTATCAGTTAGCTGTGGTAAAACAAAGTTTATTGTATTGTTTTCGTTTTTTTAACTGTAACATCTATTTTTGGATTGTAAATGCTTTGTAGATTTGACATAATCAAGTTCAACAGCACAAAGTTAATTATGATGAATTAAAGCAAGCTCTAAAGGCTGAATAGCACTACTAGCCCCTGTAATACCATTAGTATTTTCTAACAGAGACACAAGAGTGAAATAATAAATGATGAGAAGGAAAAGCAACTGAGTCTGACGTATAAAATCAATTGAAATAATATACAGGCACATTTTAGTGGGATATCAGCTAAATGATTACATAAAACTGTGCAGTAATTTAGTGGGTAAATCAAGATGATGGATTTTGTATGATATATAGGCAGACACTCTATTGACCTATAGCACGGACATTAGTGTGTTTGGTTATATACAGTAACAAAAAAATATACAGTACAGACCAAAAGTTTGGACACACCTTCTCATTCCAAGAGTTTTCTTTATTTTCTACTATGAAAATTGTAGAGTCACACTGAAGGCCTCAACACTATGAATTAACACATGTCGCATTATATACATAACAAAAAAGTGTGAAACAACTGAAAATATATGTCATATTCTAGGTTCTTCAAAATAGCCACCTTTTGCAGCAGACACATCTCTAGAACAACTGTTAAGAGGAGACTGTGTGAATCAGGCCTTCATGGTAGAATATTTGCTAGGAAACCACTGCTAAAGAAAGGCAACAAGCAGAAGAGACTTGTTTGGGCTAAAGAACACAAGGAATGGACATTAGACCAGTGGAAATCTGTGCTTGGGTCTGATGAGTCCAAAGTTGAGATCTTTGGTTCCAACCACCTTGTCTTTGTGTGACACAGAAAAGGTGAACGGGTGGACTCTACATGCCTGGCTCTCACCGTGAAGCATGGAGGAGGAGGTGTGATGGTGTGGAGGTGCTTTACTGGTGACACTGTTGGGGATTTATTCAAAATTGAAGGCATACTGAACCAGCATGGCTACCACAGCATCATGCAGCGGCATGCTATTCCATCCATGTAAGGGCTATTTGACCAAGAAGGAGAGTGATGGGGTGCTTCGCCTGATGACCTGGCCTCCACAGTCACCAGACCTGAACCTAATCGAGATGGTTTGGGGTGAGCTGGACCGCAGAGTGAAGGCAAAAGGGCCAACAAGTGCTAAGCATGTCTGGGAACTCCTTCAAGACTGTTGGAAGACCATTTCAGGTGACTACCTCTTGAAGTTCATCAAGAGTGTGCAAAGCAGTAATCAAAGCAAAAGGTGGCTACTTTGAAGAACCTAGAATATGACACATTTTTAGTTTTTTCACAGTTTTTTGTTATGCATATAATTCCACATGTGTTAATTCATAGTTTTGATGCCTTCAGTGTGAATCTACAATTTTCATAGTCATGAAAATAAAAAAAAAACTCTTGGAATGAGAAGGTGTGTCCAAACTTTTGGTTTGTACTGTATATAAATGTAATAATAATATACAGTATATATATATATATATATATATATATATATATATATATATATATATATATATAGACATACAGTCATGGCTAAAAATATTGGCACCCCCACATTTTTGGCAGATAATGCACCACTTCGTCCAGCAAAGTGTTACAATTAGAAATGTTTAGGCATTCTCGTGTTTATTTTGTTTGAGAAACAAAAAGCCAAATGTGAAACATTCCATGCAAAACTCCAAAAATGGACTGGACAAAATTATTGGCACCCTCAATTTAATGTTTGGTAGCACACCTCTTGGAAAAAATGAATGAATCGCTGAAAAATGAAATGAATCGCTTCCTGTAACCATCAAAACATTTCTTACACCGCTCTACTTGAATTTTGGACCACTCTTTGATCTAATGCTCCAGGTCTCTCAGATTAGAAGGGTTCCCTTTCCCAATAGCTGTTTTGAGATCCCTCTACAAGTGATCTATGGGATTTAGATTTAACTCATTGATGGCCAGGTCAGTACTCTCCAGTGCTTTGACTTAAAACATTTGTGGGTGCTTTTTTGTGATGTGTGCTTTGGGTCATTGTCCTGCTGTAAGACCCATGACCTCTGACAGAGACCGAACTTTCTGACACTGGGCCTTACATTGCACCCTAGAATTATTTAGTAGTCTTCAGATTCCATAATACTAGACATGTGCATTCGTTTTCGTTAGAATGCATTTTCATCCGAAAATCGGGTATTTTCGTTATCGTTTTAATGAACTAAAACGAAAGCGCAAGAAACGAAAACCGAAAGATCCGACATAAAAAATGCTTTATTTTCGTTTTCGTTCAGATCCGACGATTTTCGATGCTTTGTCGAATTTTCATCGTTCAATTCGACAAAGCATCGAAAATCGTCGTTCTGAATCCAGTGAATAGGTAGAAATTGAACCACGAAAATTCAACGATTTTCGATGCTTTGTCGAATTTTCGTCATTCAATTCCTACCTATTCACTGTATTCAGTGAATACAGTGAATATAGGTAGGAATTGAACGTCGAAAATTCGACTAAGCATTAAAAATCGTCGAATTTTTGTCGTTTAATTTCTACTAGTATTCACTGTATTCAGAACGACGATTTTCGATGCTTTGTCGAATTGAACGACGGAAATTCGACAAAGCATCGAAAATCGTCGTTTTCGGATGAAAACTTTCCCGACGAAAACGACATAAATCAAAACGATTTTCGGGAGTAACTAAATAAATCTATTTTCCAAACGAAAATGAAAAAACGAAACAAAATATTCCAGTCTACACATGTCTACATAATACCACACACAGTGAAGACATCCAGTGCCTGAAGTAGCAAAGCAACCCCAAAACATCAGTGAACCTCCACCATGTTTGACTGCAGGGACTGTAGGCTTTACCAAAAAGCTGTAATTTTGTTTCATTTGTTCACAGAACATTCTCCCAAAAAAGCTTGGTGGTGTCAATGGTCAAAAAAGGTGCATATTCTAGAGATGTTGAGGAGGCTAAGGCAGCATGATTTAGACAAGGATTTGATGTGGGCCTGAAAGGAAAGTTCAGAGTCTAGGGTTACCCCTTGCACCCTGGCATGTGGGGATGGACTTATAGTTGTCCCATTGATCTTGACATGAAATATTATGAGCTCAGTTTTAGATAGATTCAGTTTGAGTAAGTGGTGTAACATCCAGGCTGATATGTTAGTAAATCAGTGATGTGTGAGGAGACTGATGGAGTGAGCTGAGGGTTAGAGAGCTAGATTTGGGCGTCATCAGCATATAAATGGTCGTGGAAGCCATGGGAGGCTATCAGATGACCCAGGGAGGATGTGTAGATCAAGGAAAGTAGAGTTCCAAGGACAAAACTTTGGGGAATCTAAATGGTAAGAGGAATTGGGGAGGAGGAAGTGAAGTTGTAAGTGACACTGAAGGTGCAGTGAGATAGGTAAGATTTGAACCAACAGAGAGCACAGCCATGGAGACCAAGTGATCAACTGTATCAAAGGCAGCACAGCGGTCCAAGAGTAAGAGTACAGTTTGTTGGTTTTAGCTGTTAGTAAGCTGTTAGTAAGTCGTTTGTGAGTTTTAGGAGAACAGTTTCTGTGGACAAAATCCAGACTGAAGGTGATCAAGAAGATTATTCTCAATGAGGTGGTCACTCAGTCGGTTGTAGACTAAACGTTCAAGGTGTTTGGAGGCAAAAGGGAGTAAGGAGATGGGTCTTAGGTTGTTAAGATTGGTGGGGTAAAGTGGGGACTTACTTAAATTTGAGTTCCTGATCTGTTAATGGTGAACAGTCACAAGATTCTCTCCTCCATTCACAGAGCGTGTTATAAGCTGTATAATCAATTAAATAACTCTTCTCAATGGAGGAGAAAGGAAGGGGCATATCCTCATATGACCATATGTACTGTTGACCTGAAGCTGCTAACTATTACAGCAACAAAAGCATAGAGACAGGAAGAGGATAGGGTTTTCTGCAGTGAAGATTTTTCCAGGATCCAGCTGCCTGCTAAACTTGAATGTTACTTTCAGTGCTTTCAAAATATGTACCTTTCTTTCTCAACTATTCCCAAAAACCTCCTGCAGTAGCAATCAATACCAATATTAATTGTCAGATTTTTTTTATTCTCAAACATTTAACATCACTGCTGTAACTCTTATGCTGTGTACACACGACCGTTTTTCATGATGAGAAAATGCAATTTTTTAAATTGGTTGTGAAAAACGGTCGTGTGTATCATGGGCGTCCGCTGAACTTTTTCCAGGGGGGGCATAATTTTACGGTCACCTATGCTCCGCTTCTTTGACAATGTCATGAAGGGGAGAAGCTTAGTCATTATCCCATAAAGCCTTCTCCCTTAACTTGTACTCACAGTCCCCACTTGTAAGGTCATGGTGGTCTTCCCTCTCCCAAGTCCTGTTTCCACATGTCCCTTTAAAAATACATTACAGGCAGCAAAGCAAACACGAGGGTGCACATAAAGGAAGCAGCCAGAGGTGGCAGTAAAGAGCTCTGTAACTCAGTGACACTGATCTTGCAACAGCTGTGGAGCCAACTCCACAAACACAGAGAGAGTCAGCACAGGTACAGATGCGAGCATGGCAGACCCTTGCCGATTCCAGGGGGGGTCACTGGCCCCCCCTTACTCCTATGAGCGGACAACCATGGTGTGTATGCTCCAGAGCATTTTTCTCGACGAGAAAAATGCCTGTGAAAAATGTTTGTGTGTACGCTTTAACAGGTGATAAAAAACGTGCATGCTCAGAAGCAAGTTATGAGACGGGAAAATTAGCAAAATGAGCCTAAAGGGTGGCGCCATTCAAATGGAACTTCCTCTTTATAGTGCCATCGTACGTGTTGTACGTCACCGAGCTTTGCTCAAGCATTTTTTTCATGAACGTGTGTATTCAAGGCAGGCTTGAGAGGAATAACGACAAATCACGTTGAGAAAACGTTGTTTTTTTTCATGTCTAGAATAACGGTCGTGTGTACGTGCCATCAGCCTCTTATGTACCTAATTTTTTACGTTTTTGTTTTTAAAGAAAGGTTAAAGGTTTAAAGTTTATTTTTATTTTTTTAAGAAAGACAGACTGTGCGTGTGCTATACATGGAAAGAAATGGCTAAATTTTAAAAGTGTTTCCTCCCACGGATCTTCTGTTTTCTTGTAGAAAAGCTATCCCTCTCTGCAGGGTTCTCTCTCTGTGACACCTCTGGACATTGCATCAATTACTGTGCACATTATAAGAGGAATATTTCATACTGGATGTCATTTCTGATATTAAAATTGACTGGGTTGATACAAGAAATGGAAAATTAATTGGACTAGTGTTAATATGGGGTTATTGTTGCAAATCACAACAGAACTTTAAGGTAGGGTGTAAGACAAATGCTGTAGTGGTTATAGTCTGCAGTAAAATGCAATATATGGTTGTTATGAAGTATAATAATCATATTTCATTAACAAGGGAAATAGTGAAAGGTAAGATTGATGTCAACAATCTGCTGCCTGAGGCATCAATTAAAATGTTACTTTCCTCTGCCTGTTCCTTGGAATAAGAGCCACAATCAAGCAAACGTAAGCACTGTGTACAAAGTCTTGTCATTTGAACCATACTTCATGTTTATGTAGATCCTACTCTTTCCACATGTAACATATTGCTTGCATGGGTCATTACAGCAATGAAGTTGGACATACAGTATCTTACAAATGTGAGTACACCCCTCACATTTTTGTAAATATTTTAATATATTTTTTCATGTGACAACACTGAAGAAATTACACTTTGCTACAATGTAAAGTAGTGAGTGTACAGCTTGTATAATAGTGTATATTTGCTGTCCCCTCAAAATAACTCAACACAGAGCCATTAATGTCTAAGCCACTGGCAACAAAGGTGAGTGCACCCCTAAATGAAAATGTCCTAATAGGGCCCAAAGTGTCACTATTTTGTCTTTCCACCACTTTCAAGCACTGCCTGAACCCTCTTGGCATTATTATTATTATTATTCCTTTAAATATTGTGCCAGGGGGGTCCCCTTAGTCTGCATGTAAAGTGATGCATATGTGCAATGCATAGGACATGCCGCAGCAATAATGACCTTTCTAAAGGAAAAAAATATATTTAAACTCAATATAGATGAAAAATCAATGAAAAAAATGACATGGGGTCCCCCCCCAAGTCCATATGAGGCCTTCAGGTCTAGTCAGTGATGTATTTAGGTTTTGTGCTGCCTTAGGTTTGACGAAACTTGTGCATCCCCTAATTTAAATATGACCCACCCCTTCCTGTCAAGGCCACACCCCCATTTAAGACCCACCCTGACATTTTCCAGTGGGGACACTAGTTCTGGGGGCCTTGGGGGGGCAGTAGAGTTCCTTAATTTGCAGGGGTTTACTCTGACTTCCTGTTTTGCTATGTTGCCCATCAGCTGACTTTTTGACAGTTTTATGCCTCCCAACATGGCATCTGTCTTTCTCTAGCTGAGAACTCAGGTGGGAGGTCCACTGTTATGATAGGACAGTCAAAACTAGAAGCGATGCAAACCCCCCCAGTAGCGGAACGCCACCTCCCCACACAACAACCTATTGGTTGGGGTCTGCCGCCCTAGCCTACTCCATGTGTATGGGCTGTCCCTCACCCCTGATGGTGGCCCTGCCAGTATTATTATACCGGCAGTAGTGCGGCCACTTTATGGGGGCACTAGACTGATTTGCCTCCTGGCCCAGTCCGTCCCAAGAGTGGTGCTACACTAAAAGCTACTCTAAAAGTGTAGCGCAAGCCACGGGGACTCTTTTTTCGCACTGCCCCCGTGCAAAGTGCTGCCCTAGGCCTGGGCCTTGTTGGCCTAGCCCAAGATACAGCATTGGGTCTGGTATGGATTATAAGGGGAACTTCATGCCCAAACATTTTTAAATTGGTGTGGGGACCCCCCAAAATCCAAGCCAGACACTTATCCGAGCATGAAGCTTGGCAGGTCAGGATGGGGGGAATGAGCAAGTTTCCCCCCCTCCTGAACCATATCAGGCCACATTCCATCAACATGGGGGGTGGATGCTTTGGGGCAGGGGGGGCTCTGTGCCCCCACCCGAAAGCATCTTGTTCCTATGTTGATGGGGACAAGGACCTCTTCCCGACAACCCTGGCTGGTGCTTGTCGGGGTCTGTAGGTGGGGGACTTATCGGACATGTTACCCTTACCCATTCACCAAAGTGTCAAAGTTACACATGGTGGCCCAGCCCTTGCCTATATAAGAGCTGTCAAAGTGAAGAGACAGCAGTCACCAGGAGGCCTCCCATGGAGGCTGAGCTTTTTAAATGTTTTCTATTGTTCAGGTCTGTCGGGCGGTGTGATTGAAGATGGATGTACACTTTTTTTTTCTTTTTTAACCACTTCAGCCCCCAGTCAGGATTTGACTGTCCAATGACCGGCCCATTTTTTTGCAATTCGGTACTGCATCGCTTTAACTGACAATTGCTTGGTCGTGCGACATTGCACCCAAATAAAATTGCGGCCTTTTTTCCCCCAGAAATAGAGCTGTCTTTTGGTGGTATTTGATCACCTCTGCAGTTTTTATTTTTTGCGCTCTAAACAAAAAAAGTGTCGTCAATTTTGAAAAAAAGCAATATTTTTTGCTTTAATAAATATCCCCAAAAAACATATATATATATATATATATATATATATATATATATATATATATATATATATATATATGTACAAAAAAAATCCTCAGTTCAGGCCGATATGTATTTCTCGATATACTTTTGGCTAAAAAAATCTCAATATGTGTATATTGATTGGTTTGCGCAAAAGTTATAGGGCCAGATTTAGATAGCCTTTACATCGGCGTATCTATAGATACGCTGCGTAAAGTCTATTCTGAGCCGGCGTATCTTTTTTCTGTATTCAAAAAACAAGATACACCGGAATTCTGCTAAGATACGAGCGGCGTAAGTCACTTACACCGGCGTATCTTAGTTGCATATTTACGCTGGCCGCTAGGTGGCGCTTCCGTTGTTTTATGCGTAAAATATGCAAATGAGCTAGATACGCCGATTCACGAATGTACTTGCGGACGGGCGTCGTAGTTTACGTCATTTGTGTAAGTGTTAGTCCGGCGTAAAGTTACCTCTGCTATAGTGAGGCGCAGCCAATGTTAAGTATGGACGTCGGGACAGCGTCGAATTGTACGTCGTTTACGTTGTTTGCGTAAATCGTTCGGGAATGGGGCTGGACGTAATTTAGGTTCATGCCGTTTACATTGACTAGTTGCGACGTGATTTCACGCATGCGCACTGGGATACGTCCACGGACGGCGCATGCGCCGTTCAGAAAATACGTAAATTGCGTGGGGTCATGATTCATTTACATGAATTAGGCGCCCTTACGATGGCCACTTTGCGCTACGCCGCCGCAACTTATGGAGCAATTGCGGATGGATAGCGTAAAGAGCATGCGCTACGCCAACAGAAAAATATGCCCCTTTCTCTGAACCTGGCCCCTAATGTTTACAAAATATGGGGTAGTTTTATGGCATTTTTTAAATAATTTTTTTACTAGTTATGGCGGCGATCTGCGATTTCTATCATGACTGCGGCATTGTGGCGGACACAACGGACACTTTTGACGCTATTTTGGGACCATTGTCATTTATACAGCGATCAGTGCTATAAAAATGCACTGATTACTGTGTAAATGACACTGGTAGGGAAGGGGTTAACCACAAGGGGGCAAGGAAGGGGTTAAGTGTGTCCTAGGGAGTGATTCTAACTGTTTGGGGGCTGGGCTACCTGTGACACAACATTAATCAATGCTTCCAATGACAGGGAGTAGTAGATCAGTTTACACAGGCATCCCCCTGTTCTGCAGCTCCGTGACGCAATCGTGGGCCGCCGCCGCACATCGAGTTTGCCCCACAGCTTCTTAAAGGGGACGTACGGGTACATCCATTTGCCCATTCTGCCGACATATAGTGGCGTGCAGCAGTCAGCAAGTGGTTAATAAAGCAATTGTCAAAAACTGTCTCTTGTGATTTTTACTTTGTGACACTTTTTGTGACCCAAAGGGCCTGGTATGGATTTTTGGGGGGACCCAACAATTTTTTTTCTTAATTCTGTCATAGGTATTCCCTTACCACTTAGACTGTATTATATACTCTGCACTGTACTATATACACTGTACTGTATTATATATACTTCACTGACTGTACTATATATTCTCCACTGTATTATATATACTACAATGACTGCACTATATACTCTGTGATGTATTATATATACTATGTTGGTGGCAATATATACCCTGTGGCACTGTATTTTCTATATAAACTACACTGACTGCACTATATACTCTGAACTGTATTATATATACTACACAGACTGCACTATATACTCTGAACTGTATTATATATACTACATGGACTACACTATATACTCTGAACTGTATTATATATACTACATGGACTGCACTATATACTCTGAACTGTATTATATATTCTACACTGACGGCACTATATTCTCTGAACTGTATTATATATACTTCACTAACTGTAATATATACACTGAACTGTATGATATATACTACACTGACTGACTGACTGCACACTACACTAACTACCTGAATAATCTCTATTCATTCACTATCTACAGACACCATTTAATGAAGCAGCCTTTTATAGTGTGTAAATACATTTTGCATTTCTACTGTTGTGCTCAAAGCATTATTAACCACGTCAACCTCGTAGGATGTACCTTTGCGTCCTTAGGTTGAAGTGGCAGTACCAGGTATCATGGCTGCAGCCATGATCCCAGTACCAAAATTTACAGCCAGCAATGAGCTTTAAAGTAGAAGTGATCTGAGCAACTGTACAGCCCCCCAACAACTTCTACAGGATGTGAAAGGGGGTCACTCGTCTGCCACCACCCGCTGCCTTTACCGGTCTCCCCCATGTGACCCGCCTCCCCTTTGTATTATAATAAATTGAAAGTGGCAAGGATTTTCTCCCTAGAGGTCTCAGTTTGAGGTTTACAAGCTGATGGCATCAGTAATAGGACCCCCCCCCCCCCATCCACATAACACCAGACCACAGATTAGCCCATCTAAACTCCCCTTTAGACCTCAGATCAGCCCCCCTTAACCTCCCCTACAGCTACCAGATTAACTCCATATTAACATTGCTTCAGACCTCATATTAGCTCCCCCCTCATTTAAACTTCTCTTTAGACTTTAGATCAGCACCCCCTTTAAACTACTCTTCAGACCAGCCTCCGCTAATATCCTCTTTTAACTATTATTTAGACCAGCACATCCTAAACTTTACTTAGGACCTCAGATCAGCATACACCCAATCGCCTCCACAACCTCATCAGAGCACATTGAGGGAATCCATTCACAGACCTCCCTTGTGGTTCTGTTTCATGTGATGTTTTCATCACATGACCCAAAACAGAAGTTAGGGATAGATTTTCCCAGTCTTCTCTACTGGTGTTGTGCTAATCTGAGGTCTAATATTGGTTATAAATGTCCCAGTACCTAGAGCCAAGACATGCAGTGATTATATAGGACCTCTAGTTTTCTAACAAGACATTTTTATTCTTTAACCACTTAAGGACCGCCACATGTACATATACGTCGGCAGAATGGCACGTACAGGCACATTGTCGTACCTGTACGTCCCTGCCTAGACGTGGGTCAGGGGTCCGATCTGTACCCCCCCCGGTACCTGCGGCAGTCCCCGTGGCTTCAGGAGCGATCCGGGACGAGGGGGCGGCTGTTCGTTTTTGTCTGCCCCCTCCGGATCGCTCCCAGCCAATCCGCATCCTCCCCCTGAGTGTCACTTCCTCTGCCTGTGTAAACACAGGAAGGGGGAAGTGATATAATCTCTCCTCTGGGCGGTATTTTCAACCGCCGCTGAGGAGAGAATACATCACACAGTAAGTCTGCACAACACTACACTGACACACTTACACATAGGCACATTAACCCCTTGCGATCACCCCCCCTGTCACAGTGTCACTGAATGCAGTGATCATATATGTACTGACCACTGCATTTAGTGTCAGTGTGACAGGCAGTTAGTGTTAGGTCCAGGGTAGCCCCGTACCCCCCCTAATAAAGTTTTAACCCCTTGATCACCGCCCTAGTTAACCCTTTCACTCCCTATTGCCAGTGTCACTAAGCAAAACATTTTCTGATCGCTGTATTAGTGTCACTGTTGCCGCTAGGTAACTTTTTATTTTTTTTATTGCGATTTTTTTTTTACTAATGAGATGTGGCTGAATACATCTTGGCCTAAATGTTTGACTAAAATTTAGTTTATTCTGATTATCTTATAGCAAAAAGTAAAAAATATTGTTTTCTTTTCAAAAATGTCGCTCTATTTTGGTATATAGCGCAAAAAATTTTAATCGCAGAGGCGATCAAATACCATCAAAAGAAAGCTCTATTTGTGGGAAGAAATGGACGTGAATATTGTTTGGGAGCCACGTCGCACGACCGCGCAATTGTCTGTTAAAGCGACACAGTGCCGAATTGTAAAAACGCCTCTGGGCATTTAGCAGAATATTGGTCCGGTCCTTAAGTTGTTAAAAAGAACTAAAGTTGGCATTTCTAGAACATTGCTGATTCAGTATTTAATTACAGTAAAGCATATAATAGTAACCGAGACCACCTTCAATTGTGTGAGCTGCTGAGTAAATATATCATTACACTATATCGTTTTAATTTAATTTCACAAACTTTTTGAATTCTGTGGTAGGAATTTATGTGCTATAAAAAAATGCAAAATGTGCTATTTAGAATTTAGAGCACACAGTCAAAATGACATAAAGATAACAACATTAACTTTGAAAACAAACTCTGGCATCCCAAGAATTAATTAATGTCTTGATTCATCAATACTTGAATTCCGTTCATAACCTCTTGTCTACTTAGCAACTCACCACTCTTCTGGTATTGCTTTTTTTTTGAAATTTTACAGAAACACACCAGCTTATAGCAACAGTATCTGTAGTAAAGGAAACACTCACAAGTTCAATGTTTCTGGAGACTGAAAGAGCTGGTGCGTTGCTCAGGTATGTTTCAGTTCTTAAATTAAAAATTTGTAAATTGGCTGTGCCTACCTATCAAAACCAATTTTAAAATGAATAAGCATCCAGTTACACAATCAATACGACAATCAATCCAAATCTGTTTCCAACAGATGCAAAGTCCATATGTATCCAAAAATCAGTGTAAAGTTATTTAAACATATCCTTATATTGTGCTTTTTCTTCCCCCTTGTGGATCCTGGGTAAATTATGTCAATCTCACCATCGTTTACCACTGCGCTCACCTTAATTTTAGACCTGATTATTACGAAAAGCATTGGAAAGAGTCGGGTTTTGTAGCACTGTGAAGGTCAAAAGGACAGAGAGTGATTGGAGCAGCAGCTCCATCTAATTTTTATGTGGAAGCATTTGACTACCAATTTTAATGTAAGTGTACAATACTGTTTTTAAATAAACCACGTTTATACTACACTATGGGGGCAAAATGTGTTTGATTGAGGAACAGAGGAGCGTATAAAGAGTCACACCAGCATAATAAGACTCAGAGAGGGGAAAGGAGGACAGAAGGAATGTGAGAAGCTGATGAGCCGGGATTTGAACCCCAGCAGGGGAAAGTTTATTTAGACCTGGAGACAGGACAGGTCTAAAATTAAGATGAGGGCAGTGGTGAATGGTGGTGGGATTCACATAATTTACCCAGGAGCCACAAGGATGAAGAAAAAGCACAATATAAGGATTATATGTTTAAATAACTTTACACAGATTTTTGGGGATATATATGGACTTTGCATCTGTTGGAAACACAGATTTAGATTGATTGTTGTATTGATTATATCACTAGATGTTTATTAATTTGCAAATTGGTATTGATAAGTAGGCGCAGCCAATTTACTATTTTTTCAATTATTTATTCAGTTGTGGGAACACAATTATTTGATGTGCAGCCTTTATTATATAGGATTGAGAAGTTTTAGGGAGTGCGGGGTAACACAAATATAAAGGTTTAAGTTCTTACAGACAGAACTATGCTGTACCAGCTCATTTGGTAGCCATGGGGCCAATCAAATTGGAAGATCTTGCATGGGATTCCTCCAGCCACAATCAATTTTATCCTAACAAAATCGTTCAGAGGGTAACTGCATCCCTAATTATACTAAAGTTGCTGCTTGACATTGATTAGCTTCATATATACAGGTCGCGTTATTAGTAAACTCCTACTATTAAAATGTCCTTCATCAGCAGAATTTAAACAGGAACTGAACTGTTATGCCGCGTACACACGACCAGTTTTTTTATGTCTTAAAAAAACGATCCTGTGTGGGCTCCAGAGCATTTTTCGCGTTAAAAATGGGAATTAAAAATATAGAACATGCTCTAAATTTTTGCGTTGTTTTTAACGTTGTCGTTTTTAACATAGTAAAAAATGGTCGTGTGGGGTCTTTAGCGACTTGAAAATAATGCGCATGCTCAGAAGCAAGTTATAAGACGGGAGCGCACGTTCTGGTAAAACTAGTGTTTGTAATGGAGATAGCACATTCATCACGCTGTAACAGACTGAAAAGTGCGAATTGTCTCTCACCAAACTTTTACTAACATGAAATCAGCAAAAGCAGCCCCAAGGGTGGCGCCATCCGAATGGTACTTCCCCTTTATAGTGCCGTCGTACGTGTTGTACGTCACCGCGCTTTGCTAGAGCATTTTTTTTTTCACGATCGTGTGTAGGCAAGGCCGGCTTAACAGTAACTGGGTTGAAAAAAACATTGTTTTTTCTAGACCATTAAAAATGGTCGTGTGTACGTGGCATAAAAGCTCCTCCCAAAAGGGGCAAGCAGAAATCAAAGGACTAGTGCTAGGTGACGTACTGATATGTCACCCACATTGCGTAGTTATACGGGGATAATGCCTGGTATAATTTTTACAACAGGTGGAACGCTTTCTTTTAAAAGTAATCTTAGCAGCTAAATAACCACTGCATTGCATTTACAAATGCCAGGAAGGGGTAGCCCCCTCCTACTGGCTTTCTCCACCTTCCCACGCTCTTCTGTCCCACTGGGGAACCCAGGATTGCAGCCAGCATGGCCCCGATCATCTATATTGTCTAAGGGGGCGTACACACGACCGAGGTTCTCGCTGGAAACCAGCGAGAACCTCGCTGGAAGCTGCATTCCAGCGAGGACCTCGGCCGTGTGTACGCTCTCGGCGAGCATCCCGTTGGGAAGCCCGTCGAGCAGAAATAGAGAGCACGCTCTCTATTTGCTCGACGGCCCGCCTGGATGAATGGCTGGTTGCCATTCCCGACGGGCGGGTCGCCGATTTCGAAGGCCGGCAGGGAACCTCGACGGGCGGAACGATGTGTTCTGCCCGTCGAGGTTCTCTGCCGTGTGTACGCGGCCTAAGAAACAGAAAGCGATGAGTATTTAGTCACTTCCGGTTTCGCCGGTTGAAAACAACCTATTAGTGGTTTGTAAAAATCATCAGATCTTGGTATAAGCCAAAGCTTTTAAGGGCAGATTATTTTGCTATGATAAGGGATGTTTACATTTCTTGTGATAACAATAAAATTGATAAAAAGGTTCAGTGTATGAATGAAAAATAAATATATTACTTATTTGCAAAGGTAAATGCATGTGTTGGTCTGGAGTCAGAATGTAAACAGCAATCACACCACACATGTCGAATCAAGAGCAATAATTCTAGCAGCAGACCTACTGTGTCAATCTTAAATAGTAACTTGTAAAGGATTTTAAAGCATAGCCTTTGGATAATAGACACGTGCACAGAAATGTTTTCGTTTTTTTTTGTTCCGTTTCGTATGGTCCCGTCTGTTCGTTTCCGTTCGTTTTTTGTAAGACGCCCGTTTTCCCGTTCGTTCCCGTTCATATGTCGTACGAAGCGATTTTTTCGTATTCCAATCGTTTCGTATTTCCGTTACCGCTTTATTTTCGTACATGCGGGATGGTCCGTTATTCTGTTTAATTCATGTTCGTTTCTTGTTAGACAATAATTATCGTGAATTTTCGTCAATTTGCATTCTGTGTATCTTGAATGCTTTTCTTTTGTTAGTGTCAGTTGTAAGTTCATTGTTCAATGACATCTATAACAAAAGAATTTCATTATGTATATTGAATGAATTCCTTTTTTTGTTTGTATTGTGTATTCAAAATACTGAAGGCAAATCTTTTGTTATAGGTGTCATATCAACATACGAAAATAACAGAATACAGAAAAAGGATTGTATTTTGAATACACAATACAAACAGAAAAAGGAATTCATTCAATATACATAATGAAATTCTTTTGTTATAGATGTCATTGAACAATGAACATACAACTGAAAACGAACACAAAACGGATTCAAACAAAATACACAATGCAAATCTTTTGATACAGATTTCATTTTCGTTATTTTGCCGTTTTCGTTTTGTCATTTTTTCCCGTCGGATCGTTCGTATTTCCGGTCGTTAGTTATGCGGCTCATTCGTTATCCCGTTTTTTTCGTATTTTGGTGCTTCACCATTTTCGTATGTACACATTATCCCGCGGGTACGAAAATGAACATTTTCGGATGAAAATAACATTCGTACGAACGGGAATGCACATATCTATTGGATAATACAATTTATTATAATTTATGTAGTTTACAAGTGAAAATGAACTACAGCGCTAATTAAATTAATAATCCCAGGAACACCTATTAAAAAAAAAAAAATAACACAGCTGCTATCCGAGTAATACCAAATCAAGACAGTGAAAAAATTATAATAATATGGATGCGCTAGTGTTAACTTATAAGTGTAAAACGTACAGACTAATCAGGGAGAGACAATCTCCATATACTGTGAGTGAGGGTAATCACACAAACTCATGTGATAAGTCCTAATCCAGGTGCACAGTGATAAGCAAAAACAAAAGTTCCAAACCAGGAAAAACATACGATGTCTTCCTCCACTATAAATGCAAATCCCAGCACTTCAACGCTGCTATCCGGTGAATAGGCACTCATAGGTGGATGTATATGAAAGGAAAAAAGAAGGAAACCTCATTGCACAGACATCAAAAACAAATGGATAATGTGATCCAATGCATCAGCAAATACACTCATGAATCCCCGCTTTGTGCAAGCATGGAACGCCGCTCAGTGTGCAGTCTCCTCAATTCGATCCGATGGGTTACCATGAATAAGTCGCGTGCCCGTGAAGTAACGCGTAGGGAGGAGCCTACGATCGAATCCATCGGATCGAATTGAGGAGACTGCACACTGAGCGGCGTTCCATGCTTGCACAAAGCGGGCATTCGTGAGTGTATTTGCTGATGCATTGGGTCACATTATCCATTTGTTTTTGATGTCTGTGCAATGAGGGTTCCTTCTTTTTTCCTTTCATATACTGTACATCCACCTATGAGTGCCTATTCACCGAATAGCAGCGTTGAAGTGCTGGGATTTGCATTTATAGTGGAGGAAGACATCGTATGTTTTTCCTGGTTTGGAACTTTTGTTTTTGCTTATCACTGTGCACCTGGATTAGGACTTATCACATGAGTTTGTGTGATTACCCTCACTCACAGTATATGGAGATTGTCTCTTCCTGATTAGTCTGTACGTTTTACACTTATAAGTTAACACTAGCGCATCCATATTATTATAATTTATGTAGTTTGTCACTGTTCCCCGGGCATCCACAATTTTAAAGTGTGATATGTTTGGTATCTATTTACTCAGTGTTACATCATCTTTTATATGTTACCAAACAATTGGATATTATATTGTGTTTTGTGCATTAAAATTCATTATAACTGTGTCATACCATGTGACATAAAAATTGCTACACCTTTTTTTTAACCTATGGCCTCTACTTTAAGAATATTTAACATTTGGGGGTTCTAAGTAATTTTCTAGCAAAAAAAATACTGATCTTTACATGTAGGAGAAAAGTGTTAGAATAGGCCTAGTCTTTAATTAGTTAAGACAAAATGTTACATTTTTAGTGTACTGCTTAGGCATAATTAACATTCCTTAATACTTCCTAAAATGTAGAAAAATATTCTTTGTGAGTTCAGGTCCACTTTAACTGCTTCTGGACCACTCGCAGTACATTTACTGTGAGTGGGCATCACGGGCAGGCTTTGCGGGCAGGCATCATGGACAGGCTGGATGACGTACCTGTATATCATCCCTCCTGTTCCAGGTTAAAAGCAAGCTTCATGCCCAGTAACTGAGTGACGGGTATCATGTGATCACTATGATTTGTCATAGCGATCACATGACAACAAACATGCAAACAAACTGTCTTTAAATGAATTTCCAAACGTGAACAGCTTGCTTACCGATGTGATCTCTGATTGGCCCACAGCAATCACATGGTACCTGGCTACCTGTATCTAGTAGCCAATCACAGATCACAATCATAAGCAAGCTGTTCATGAATTTATCCCAATAATGACAGCTAAAACTATTGCTTTAACTGTGATCATTAGTGTTACCAGTGTAAAAAAAAAAACCCTGATCACTAATTTTATTTTATTTTTTCCTTTTCCCAAAAATTGTGACAAAAAAAATACAACTTTAAAAAGCTCATCATGCATTTTACTAAATAGCTCAGACTGTCTACTTTACAAAAAAAGATAATTTGGGGACGTATTTGTATTCTCCTGGCATTTTAAGGGCCAAAAGAAATGAGACGGGTATAAATGTAGACACTATACATTTCACATAAACCAATTAATATATTTTATTGGGATTTTTTTACATGTAGCAGAATACATTTTGGCATACATTTATGGTGAAATTTGATTTGATTGGATATATTTTATAACAATTTCTCGCAATTTTTTTCTGTCTTTTTCCATTTGTAATTTCAAATGTTTATAATTCCTTATTTCCTGCTATGACATGTAAGAGACACTTTCTAAGTATATTGTGCCCATAGGTTTCACTTTGATGTAATTTTGACTTGCATCTCCTTTTATCTTCTTATCAGGTAAAGCTGTACTGCGCATTTCTAATTTACTGCCCAGCCATGTCTTCAAGTGTGGCACATAAATACCATTAGAACCATGTAGCTATTTTGTTTGTTGCTTAGCTCAGCTAATCTTTAGATACGTACATTTCAATTTAGTGTTTCTTAGGAAAGCGGTCTAAGCTTCAAGTGAAAATAAAGCATAAGCAGATAGATGCGTTTATAGCATATGTTGTAGATACATTGGTGGACTATGCTGCTTATCCTTTGCTAGTACTTAGACTGCAATCTTTACTTTTGTTAACGATAAGCCTGTAGATCGGTCAGCCTCCTGTGGATTTATACACAACAAATCTACTTAGGAACATGTCTGAAAGGTCAAAGTCATTTTGGTTTTGGAGCATGTTTCTGGATTGTAAAGGCAATTGATTGTAATTTGGGGGTTTGTAAGAAAGTAGCTCTGGGAGACATGTATATGTGATTGCTTAGGAGAAAAAAAAGGAAAAAAGATGTGTTAGAACTAATAGAAATCGCAACATTTTTTTATTAAACTTTAAAGAATCCAACAACTCTCCTTTTCTTTTAGTAATTAAATATTTTAGCAATGCTGCAAGGATGATATATATATATATATATATATATATATATATATATATATACACACACACACACACTATATAGTCAGAAGTATTGGGACACCTGCCTTCACACGCAGATGAACATTGATGGCAACCCAGTCTTAGTCCAGAGGGGTCAATATTGCAGCCATAACAGCTTCAACTCTTCTGGTAAGTCTGTCCACAAGGTTTTTAGGAGTGTCTATGGGAATGTTTTACTATTCTTACTAAAGCACATTTATGAGGTCAGGCACTGATGTTGGATGGGAAGGCCTGGCTCCCAGTCTCCTCTCTAATTCATCCCAGAGTTGTTTTATCAGGTTGAGGTCAGGACTCTGTTCAGGTCAGTCAAGTTCCTTCACCCCAAACTTGCTTATCCATGTCTTTATGGATCTTGATTTGTGCACTGGTCCAAATCATTTGGTGAATGGGGGATTATGGTGTGAGGTTGTTTTTCAGGGGTTTGTGCTTAGCTACTTAGTTCCAGTAAATACCAAGACATTTTGGACAATGGCATTCTCTCAACTTTGTGGGAACAGTTTGGGGATGGCTCCTTCCTGTTCCAGCATGACTGTGCACCAGTGCACAAATTAAGGTCCATAAAGACATGGATGAGTGAGTTTGGGGTGAAGGAAATTGTCTAGCCTACACAGAGTCCTGACATCAATCAGATAGAACACCTTTGGGATGAATGGAGACTGGGAGCCAGGCTTTCTTGACCAACATCAGTTCCTAACCTTACAAATGTGCTTCTGGAAGAATAGTCAAACATTCCCATAGACACTCCTAAACCTTGTGGACAGCCCTCCCAGAAGAGTTTAAGCTGTGATAACTGCAAAAGGTGGGCCAACGCAATAATGAACCCTACGGACTAAGACTGGAATGCCATTAAAGTTTGTGTGCGTGTAAAGGCAGGTGTCCCAATAATTTAGACAATATAGTATATGTGTGTGTATGTATGTGTATATATATATATATATATATATATATATATATATATATATATCGTATTTGCCGGTGTATAAGACGACCCCCTAATTTTACTGTCTTCTTAAGTTTTTTTTGTCTGTACTCACCGTATAAGACAACCCCCCTTCAGAGGCTTCCGACACTTCATATTTCTTCCTTCTGGAGCCATATTCTTCTTCCTTCTTGCTGGAGCTGGAACCAATCACGGCAAGCAATGTATTCTATTAATGAATGCAAAGCCTGCTTGGATTGGCAGAGGCTGTAACATCATCAGCCCACTCCTCTCTGACTGTCAAAGCCAATCCGAGCAGGCTACTGTATGTAGCCTGCTCATATTGACAGAGGTTGTTGCTCCAATCCGAGCAGGCTCTGTATTAATTTGAATACATCACTCACCGGGATTGGCTAAGTGGTATATAATGTATATAGCCAAAGCTACATACAGTATTACCACACATCCAGCAGGCATCCGAGCAGTTGACCTGGCATATAAGACGACCCCTGCCTTTTGGCCATTTTTTTTAAGTGTAAAAGGTAGTCTTATACGCCAGCAAATACAGTATATATATATATATATATATATATATATATATATATATATATATGTATATATTTATATATATATATATATAGTGACAGGAAGTCAGGTAAATCTGTGGGTGTTGTCACAGACGGTAGATACATTTCTGCCTTGTTTAGACAATTCACCAATTACTATCAGGTGTCGGCTGCAGAAATAGCCAGAAAGGTTTAGGGCGTTGGAAAACTTCAGCTGTTCATAATGAGGCAATTAAGGCCTCTATAAGTCATCCAGAGGATGACTACTGATTGCTGCATCCTGAAGCTTTTTGAGTTAAGGAGAGCAGTGAGAAAGACTTCTGAAGAGGTGAGGCGGTTGTTGATTTTTCTGTGTGATAATAATCAAAAAGACTATTGTTTCTCTACTGTAAGACCAGCAGTGTCTGCCTAGCAGTAGGCTGTGCCAGACTCCATAGATAGGTTCCTGTGTGGTGAAGGTAGACGCCCTAAGTGGCCAGGGTTTATTTTATGTTTTGTTTTGTTTATGCTGTTTGAATGCTTGCACTTGTTTCCAGCAATATGGAAGAATAAACCAAACTCTTTGTTTTCAACCGTCTTCAGGTGCCTCTCTGTATAGTTCAGTGTGTAGTGAACCCATCCAGGGGGTCACACACCCCCGCTACCAAGCTAACCCTTTACACATGGTGGAGTGCCGCGGGCAGTTAAAATAACCCAAAATGAAGGAGATACTAAAACAGCTGGCTATAGCAAATGCAAATCAACAGCAGACAAATGCAGGTTTACAATATATATCTTAAACCCTACATTAGATTTCTGCATTGCATAGGTAAACATGTCAGGCAAACATTGTGGATATCAATGCTGATCAAGCTAATGGATTATCTGACTTATTAGCTTCAGTGCTCTATGATTCAATGACCCAGCCTAAGTATACTGATCAGTAAAGATAGAGAAATGTTTGAATTCCTTTTACACACACATAAAATTTATCATTGGGGTTGATTTACTAGGCAGATAGACTGTTTACTTTGCAAATGCAGTTGTACTCTGCAAGGAATTTTTGTCTAGAGTTTTAAAATGAGATTTTTATCATATTGAGCCCCATATTTCTCTCGTGATAGGTTTACTTTATTAATAGATTTCCTTTTCTCTATAGAAAAACAAATGAAATTAAAAAAGAAAGGTCATGACAGTAATGTTATGCATATTAAATGAGAATATGCAAATATTGTCAATTGATTGTCCTCTAGTTACACAAACTTGGTCTTGAACATATTGATGTTGTTTTTTCCCTTCTACCTCATGTTAATTTGGTAGAAACACAGCATTTGCAGTCTTCTCCCATAACAAGTTGTTTTATAAATGCATAGGAGATCAAGGTTTAAATACCGTTATAATATTGGAACATAAACTGTTACTCATATACTGTATTTATTGGCATATAACACTCATTGTTTTACCCTGAAAATAGAGGGTAAACTGTGACTGTGTTTTTCTATGCAGGGGGCTGTGGAAAGGTTAATCTCCTGAAACTTCCCTCTTAAAGTTAGGGTGCGTTTTATACCCCATGTGCATGTTATACGCCGATAAATTCGGTAATTATTTTTGTATATAAAACATTAGCAACGAGAAATAACATTGAGTGCCCAATTTAATGTAAATAAAATCCTAAACTTTCCTAATTTGCATAGCTTTTTCCAACTCATCTCCATTTGTTTGGAGCAGTAACCATTAGTTACAGTCATGTGCACTGGTCTATACACACTACAAATCTTATAGTTTCTACATACAATGAGTCACCTCCTCCCATGCTTGCCTCTAGGAATCCCTACCCCAATCTGTCTGTCTATATCCTACTATATCCTAAAACACATATATATATATATATATGCAAATACATAGCATCCATTAAACATATTTACAATGTTGTCAACATCATCACATAAATTTGATTTTAAATATTTAAATTCTTGCACCCGACGCGTTTCATTGGGCACTCAATGTATCTCCTTCTTCAGGGATATGATTAAACAAGAATATTATGTATTATATGTTGAATTGATGTAAAGCTTTTAAATAAAAAACATATGAGGGCAGAGTATGCTCTCAATTCTCCACCAGAAGTACCGAAGGTGATATGCCCTCAGGGGGGCATTGGTATGGGACCAAAAGGTTTACAATATTCCCACACAGCACAAAATTCTGGGTGGGTCAAGCCAGAGAACCCACTGGGGCCAATGATTTCGAGTGATCCTGAAAGTGCTGTGCAATCTCACACAGAGTGAGCAAAAAATTGCCCGCTTGGAGCTACGCATCCACCAATGCTAAAGTAGGTTGTGACCGTTCGTCCCACCATCCAACACCAGTCTAGTGGAAAAAAATTATTGAATACATTTCTAACAGTGTATGTGGTTTTTGTTTGGTAAAGACAATTTGTTCCAAAATCAAATGTTAAAAGCAAACAACATTTTTAACTACTTTCGAACAACTTTCGTTAGGTCATCAAATGTACTGAGAATTTTCATACAAATTTACAATAGTGTACGCCAGCTTTAGTCAGGATTCTGATTCTATCTGTATGGAAGAAGTTCCTTCAATTCCTGATTAAGTGATGTGTGTCACAGGCCTCCAAAAGAAGAGAAATCGTATCTATTGACACACAGACAGAATAATCTGTCAGAATTCTAACCCATACACACTCTATCCAAAACTTAAAGTGGTAGTAAAGTCTGCTTTGTGTTTTTACCTACAGATAATTCCATAATAAGGCTTACCTGTAGGTGACATGAATATCTCTTAAATGTGTACCCTTTAGGAGATCTTCACCCTGGATGCAGCCAGTGACATCACCAGCGTGTGCACTCTGAAGGTCTGGCATACCGTGCAGGACCTTTAGAGCACTGTGCCATAACCGAGGGCTCCTGTGCACATGCGCGGAAGTGACATCATTGTGGCTTCGGCCACTCACACAGCTGGAGTCCGCAAACCCAGAAGGAAGACCGGGGAAGATGGAAGCCCTATCATGGGTGACAGTGCACTGCTGGAGGGCTTCGTATTAAGGTAAATATTTCATAACGTGCTAATATACATTGCATATTAGCACATAATGCTATTATTTTGCAGGACAAGGTTTTTTTTTTCTAATGCAGCGGTTTACTACCACTTTAAAAATATATATATATTTTAATTGTCGTGCTTCAAGATCCATTCACAAATGCATAAGGCAAGTGATATTTTCAATACTATGTATTATTAAATTTTTTACAGTTTTAAATGCTTGTATCAACTCATTACACACACACACACACACACACACACACAAATGTTATTATTGATTTTTAGGTATCTTGACTGTGTCAAGTGAACTCGGTTTGCGGGCGCTAAAACTCTAAATATAGCGCCTGCAAACCGGCCTGAAACAGCCGCTGCTGCCTCTCCAGTGTGAAAACCCAGAGGGCTTTCACACTGCAGCGGTGCACTAGCTGGACGGTAAATAAAGTCCTGATCGCAGCATATTTGGAGCGGTGAAGGAGCTGTGTGTATACTGCTCCTCCATCGCTCCTGCCCATTGAACTCAATGGGGCACCGTGGCTATACCGCCGGAAAAGCGCCTCTGCAGAGGCGCTTTGTGGTGGTTTAACCCTTTATCGACTGCTAGCGGGGGAAAAAACACCCTGCTAGCATCCGAATAGCGCCGCAAAATTGACAGTAAAGTGCCGCTAAGAATAGCAGTGTTTTACCGCCGATGCTGCCCCCTGCCCCAGTGTGAAAGGGGCCTAAACTAAAGAAATGTGTGTACATGTGACATTGTTGTTGAAAAATAATGCATACAGTCAGCATTTTCACACACAAAAAAAAGATAACTTTGTTATGTTATGTTTCTTGTAAATGACTTTGCATTTGCTTCCTCACAATCCTTTTTCCTGTCAAGGAGCAGGGAGAAAAAGTCTACTGTTTCTCTGTTTAGAGCTAAGGATTCTCTACTCACCCCCATATGGCAGCACTGAGTGCCTGGATGGGCAATTGCCAAGCACCGCTGGAAGAAGTGAAATGAGTAACATGATCCCACATACCTGAAAGTACTTTTTTTTCCCCTTTTTTATTTCTGAAAAGGGTTGGAGTGGCAGGGTAGCAATAGGAAGTGGATCATACTTGATAGGGGTAATACATTAAACACTTTGCTTTGCTCTGCTTGGGAGAACCACAGTTTCACTTTAAGACATGGTATTGGCATCTATGGAAAAAAATTATCAATTCAAATATTCAGTTGTTTTTCCTTTTGTGATATAAAAATCTAAACTGTGTGGTATAATATAGATAATTAAAAATAGTACATTTCCATTTTATTTTTGTTTCATATAGAGGTTGTGTGTTGCTGTAATAAAATACTGACTTTCAGTGAGTGGAGTAGAGCAAAGTTAGCCTGGGTTGACTACATCCTACACATCCTGCATATCATCTATGCTCAGAATGTCAGGTAGCACATTTGCTTTATCTTGATTCAAATAATAGTCTTTACAATCTGTAGACCAATGCTGGAAGCTTAGATTTCTAATGAAGCAGAAATGCAAATCTATCATCACAAACTACACCCCACCACTTTTAATTAAACACTAATGGTGTCTTATAATAAATTGCACAGTTAAATTACATAATATGATTGTGATGCTTGCTACATATTGTGAATATGCCAGTTAAGATATCAAATACTATTTTATTTATTTTTCTTTCATATCTGTATAATTGTGGGGTAAATATCTATTGACACAAAGCATTCTGAAATGCAATTAAGAGTCATAATTAACATTTAGCTTTAAACAGAATATAATATGTCAGAATAAAATTTTCTGAGAATTGGGGAAGAGGTGAAATATATTAATGATAATAAATAGGGAAAATGTGCCACTTAATTACATTTAATTACGGGGTAATTTACTCTGGATGTAGATTGATTAGGACTCCAAAGCATGCTGTTATTGTCTACATGACATTCCCCCATCAATCTTTTTTCCTTGCTCCTTCTACCACTTTGACAGAATGACAGAAGGGTTTTCATTGGTCCTTATAGTTGAGACAGGGGGAAACCAAACAGTAGGAGCCATAAGAGGTTGAACTTAATAGGGGAAGTTAAAAGTTTTTATTTTTTTCTTTAATAAAGATAAGCTGAACTTTGGAAGCTGTGCTCAAAAATGGCAGGCAGATGACAAAAGACTAGTCACCATTATTGCTGTATGACCCCTTTCACTAAAAATAACACATGTAAAGCGCCTCTAAAGCCTCCCCAGTTTGAAAGCCTGAGTGCTTGCAGGGCTTTGAGCAGCTTGTGCTGCTGATGGGGAAGTAGTAGCAGCACTAAGAAGTGGAGAAGAAATAGTAGCAGTAGCAGAGGAGGGGTTGTCTAGGGCAATGGAGTGGTATAGGGAACCTTGAGTGTGTTAAATGCAGGGGAAGTGCAGCTTTTGGGTGCTGGGTACAGATGTACAGAAATTATGGAGTCTTTATTGACAGCTGTGGTTGCAAAGGGTAACAAAGGAAGATATTCTAGGTGTCTAGAGACAGGACTTTATTTGTACGACTCAACTGGAACTGAGGATGGGATTTTAGTCCAGGACTAAAGTAGAGGTTTAACAAAGTTCAGTCTGCATTTTCTTTGTGTGACTAGAGATTGTGAGAGAGCCCTTTGTGTATAAGCTAAGTAGTGCTAAAGAAAATAAGAGTTGTCATGCTCTAGCATCCATACTAGAGACCCAATCTGAGACATACTAATAGGAGAAGAAAAAATATTATGGTATTGTTGATTACCAGAAAGAATAAGCTCAGGACAAGTTTCAAAATTCACTTTACTAAATAGTAACATGCCCTGATTGATTAAGTTGTGTGTTACCCAATTATAGGCAAGCAACTTCTCACTGGGCAATCCTGCAAAATCTGGTGGCAAAGTTCTTTATTCTCTAATGCCAATTTCACATGCCATACAGTATAGCCTCCCCTAGATGCATCTTAACATAAAAAAACAGCAAATACTAAGAGCAGATAACTCAGTTTCCAAGTGCAGCTGATCTGGCCATTAGTGGACTTCAGTGTTATGTAAGGGATACTGACCGCAAGTATCCAGCAACAGCAGGGATACCCAGTTCAGTGTAGCTGTACTTAGGAAACTGGATTCAGAATCCGTATGATTAAAAAAAAACGTTAATTAAAGTGAATGTAAACCCGACTCATGAAATTTGAGCTGGGCACATATATCTGCAGTATTGTGTTATCTCTTTTCAATGAGCTAAGTCTTATAGCTCTCTTCTGAATGGTTCCTCTGTTATCAGCCTGAGAACTCCTGACATTTTTTTAGACAAAAGCAGCCTGAATCTTTTGTCAAAGGAGGTTGCTAAAATAGAGTAGCAAAGGGCAGCTCCTATTACAAAACACCTCTTATGCCCTGTACACACGATCGGTTCGTCTGATGAAAACGGACCGATAGACCATTTTCATCGGACGAGCTGATCGCGTGTACAGGGCATAAGAGTCTCTGCATATGAGGAGAGGGGGTGTGTGCCTTTCCTCCAATCAGCAATGTTAGCTATCTTGGCTGTATGCCCAGACATCACACTCTGTGTTGACCAGGAAGAGAAAATCTCCTAACATGATCTCAACTTTCTAAACAGTATATACTGTAAATGTGAACACTGCTGATATAAATATAAAACCATGTAGAGAGATTCGGTTAATCTCTGTGTATAATCTCAGGTTGTTCACTTCACTGGGTGTATGGTGGGTTTACATCCACTTTAAAGCACACAACACCTATGTGACACCAATAGGCCAAAACACAGTGAAGCAAAACCAAACCAACATTACTATAATACACTAAAAAACAAAATGAAGGGAAGCTGACATAAACAGGGCATAATCAGGACTGGGACTGGGAAAAATAGGATCAGAGACAGGGTAGCGTAATGCAGGGTACTGGATGCAAGGTACAGAATAAGGCAGGGATCAGGATAATCAGTTAGCAGGCATATGGCATTGGTTAACAGGAAAAACACTGAAGAACTGAGGCCTACCTGGCTGCTAGACAACACCCATTGGTGGCCACTGGAGCTGTGCCCTTCAGCTCAATAATCACATTCCAAAATAGCAAGCAATTGTACTGCAAGTTTGAAAATGACTTGCTAAACTATTGCTAGGCTTCACAAGTTTGTTGCACAATTGCAGCAAGTCTGTATTGCATGACTCCACTCAACTTTCTTTGCAAACAGTCTGCAAGTCTGATGCAAGTTCTGGTTCAGTTATGTTGTGCAATAGTCATCCCACCACAGGGGTAACTGTGATTTTTCATGCTGCAGACTTGCAGAGCTCTTTCTGTAGACTCACCACTGCAACTTTGTTTTTGCTAGAGACTTGTCACGCACATTTACTACAAATTGGAAAAGTATAAACTAGAACTTATGCTTCAAGTTCTCTGCAAATGTACATCTTGACAGTGAAAATGCTCAGCATGTTAATAGACTGATACAGCGTACACACGATCATTTTTCGGCATGAAAGAAAATACGTTTTTCGGCATGTAGAACAAATGACGTTTTTACAACTTCATCATTAAAACGACGTTGCCCCCTTTATAGTGCCACACGTTAATCTAGCAAAGTGTGGCACTATAAAGGGGAAGTTCCATGTGAATGACGCCACCCTTTGGGCTGCTTTATCTGAATTCCTGTTAGTAAAAGACGATTTGTGCTTTTCTGTCTGTTACAGCGTGATGAATGTGCTTACTCCATTACGAATGGTAGTTTTACCAGAACGAGCGCTCCCATCTCATAACTTGCTTCTGAGCATGCGTGGGTTTTTAACGTCGTTTTAGGCCACACACGATCATTTTTTACAACCCAAAAAACGACATTGTTTAAAACGTTGTTAAAAAATGCAGCATATTCGAGAAAAAAAAATGTGTCGTTTTTCAGAACTCGGAAAATGATGTGAAGCCCACACACGATTATTTTAAATGACATTTTTTAAAAACAACGTTTTTTTATGACGAAAAATGATTGTGTGTATGCGGCATTACGATTCAACACTGCAACAAATTTGTGGCAAGTTATCCTTGCTATCTGGGCAAGCCACCAGCAGTTGATCCAGGACATAACACTCGCTTGTGGTCTCCCTGCAGCTGATATTTTCTCCATTGCTACCTTGCCATGTCTTGTTCAGCACTGTGTCTCTGAGTGAATGCAAATATTATGGCGGGGGAAGAGCTTTGCTTCCTTATGTCTGTGAACCTCCACGAAGGAGAATAAAAAGCAAAGAGATTTACCTGTTAAATGACTTTTTAAACTATGAACATTAAATTCATATAGCTGTCAACTGTTTCCCATCTGCATCTCATTGCAGGCAGGTACTGTATATCATGAAAAATATATGTAACCTGACTTTCCTTGCATACTGTGAATGTACTGCTCTTGTTTCCTTTGCCACCAAATAGCTTTATTGGGATGAATTTGTTGTTCTATAATATTTTTTTGCATGCCTAGCACACATGCAAAATGTAAAGTGTAGAGGGCTTGAGAGGAAAAACAAGTCCTAGAAAATATTTAAAGTCAATTCACAGTGAGAATCCACTAAAAGCTGCTGCCTACAGATAAAATCAGCAGACGAAGCACAATGCACACCTTGCAATATGCAAACATATTTCACCTGCAAACTGACAAAAATAAGTTGATTTCCTTATGAAGAGGACCTCTTTCTGTTAGACAGCAGAGAGAATTTCTGTAGCTACACTGGGAAGAATTTTACATTCTTTGTTTGCTGCACAGGTCTTGCACCTACCTCCCAACTTTTGGAGATGGAAACAAGGGACACCTATTAGCAAAAGTATATAAGCATAGAACACACGCCGCCTGAAAAGAGAATTATTTAAAAAAAAGATTGCCTAAACTCACAAATGCTTTTTATTTTCCACTTCTATTCCTTTATATTGGTTTTGAAATTTACGAATGCAACAATTTAGAAATTGGATGGAAGGTTTAGCACTGAGAAACAGGTTTTGTAAGATTAATAGTGCATTTTATATACAACTATATAGATCAGACTAAAATGAGGGACACATAAGGATTAAAGATGGACAAAGGGACGTTGTTCCAAATCAGGGACAGTCCTTTGAAATTGGGGAAAGTCACTAGAAATCAGGGACAGTTGGGAGCTATGTTTGCAGGTACCACTTTTGATCAAGCATATTGTAAAGTGGGTGGGTAACAAAGGTATACAGATTGGCCTAAATGCGGGTGTTACACGGCTCAAGGGCTGGCACAGAGGGTGCCAGTTTTTTTACTGCTAGGTTGCAGTATTTTTATTTTTAATCCTGAACAGTCTTTTTGACAGGCTGTGTAATGTAAACATGTCTCAGAAGAGCGTGATTAGAAGCAAGAAGTCTGCAGAATCACAGGCAGGAGGGTGAGCAAGCAGGGTTAGCAGGGCAAGTTGTCTTGACTGTGAAGTTTTAGCCTAATTGCTGCACAGTGACTGCAGTCTTGCCTTAAAGGTAATGTAGATCTTGTTATACAGATATAAATAAATGAGTATACATAGTCAGGCCACTGATTAATTTTAAAAGGAATATCACATGGTAATAGATTGCAAGCAATTAGGGTCAAATCATCTCATTCACCTCTAAACCCCATTAGTCAAAAAGGACTCTTTATTAGAATGATCTTGTATCGTTATTATTTTCTAAAACACTACACACAGTTGGTACTATATAAATCAATAATGATAATATTAATAATAATAATAATAATAATTCCACTCAAGTGCTTTTCTCAGGGACACCAGCCAAAAACTTAAAATATAAGTGATTTGTTTGAAAGCAATGCAACTATTAATTTAATTTACCTTCTCTGTGTTCAGCTACTAAGCTCTTTACTACCCCCTGGTCTAGCTCAAAAGTAAAAAAAAAATCCCATCTGAACAAGAATCTTATCTTTTTCTTTGACATTATAAATCTGCAATCCTGGATGTTTACTGATTATAGGACTTTCAAGGATAAATATTACTCTGCATTCCTCCTGGTGGGCATACTTACAACTGCAGAGCTGTACAATGAAGCATAGCTGTTCACTAACATTTACTAGCTTAGCATCACTAAACAAATGTTGCCAAGGACATCAGTCCTACTTCAATAAATGGGGAACCCGACTTTGATCCCAACAATGCAGGCACTTTGTGTCTGGTATGAATATTTAGGGGGAACTCCACGCCAAATAATAAAAAAAACTGTATGGGTTCCCCCTCCAAGAGCATATAATTCCATTATGCCTGCCATGGATTTTAAGAGAAACCCCCAAGCTGAAAAAAACATTATTCGAGCATGCAGCCAACAGGTCAGGAAAGGGGGTTGGGGATGAGCGAGCGGACCCCCTCCTGAACCATACCAGGCCTCATGCCTTCAACATGGGGGTGGGTGTCAGACAAGGGCCTCTTCCCTACAACCCTGGCCATTGGATTTGGGGTCTGTGGGTGAGGGGCTTATCGGAATTTGGAAGCCTCCTTTAAAAATTGACCTAAAAAATTTCAAAAATAAAACACAGTACACATGTTTTTAAAGTAATTTACAGCTCCGGATTCTGCTGTCTCTTCTCCCCTGTCTGGGTCTTCTTCACTGAAGTCTTCTAGCCCTCTCTGGTTATTCTCCCTCTGTCCGCTGCCTTCTGCCTCTGCTGGGTCTTCTCGCTATTTTGTTGGGTCTTCGCCGCTGTCTTCTCCCTCTGTTCTTCTTCCGATTTTGATTTGATGCTCTCTCCCGCTCTAATGCTGGTTGCTCGGTGTGCCACTACTTATATTGGCATGGGTCATCAGGTGATGTCATCCAGGGGTCCCCACCCCTTATGACACCACCGCCCATGTCACCTGGTGATCCCACCCCATGCCAATATAAGTGGTGGCACACTGCGCACCCAGCATTAGAGCAGACCCCTACAACCAATTTCCAGGTTTGTCAGGGAATAGGCCCTTGTCCTTGTCCTCATCACCAAAGAACCCACCCCCTTATTTTGAGCGTAAGTGGCCTGGTATGGTTTGGGGGGCACTCGCTCACTCCCACCCCCTTTCCTGACCTGCCAGGCTGCGTTCTCAGATAAGTGTCTGGTATGGATTTTGGGGGGACTCCATGCCGTTTTTTCAGCATGGGGGTTTCCCTTAAAATCCATACCAGACCCAAGGGCCTGGTATGCTCTTAGAGGGGGAACCCATGCCATATCTTTTTTTTATTATTTGGCGTGGAGTCATCCAAGATCATCAGAGCACAAATCGCATGCCAAAGTCAGTGATATTCAATAGGCTGAAGTAGGATCAAGACAGTGAACACCCTCTTCAGTTCCTGACTAAATGATGTCAAGAAGAAGCAAAAAAAAATGTTTTCAATGTGTCAGGGCTACTCTGGCAGGAATTTAAGGGAGTACTTTCTACCAAGCATTAACTGGATCTTACAAACCAGGAGAACAGTTGGGACATCAGGAAGAATGCCTACCATTTCTCATCTGCCCTAGAATTAAAGTGATAGAAAACATATTTTTTTTATTTAAATAACAAACATGTTATACATGTTATACTTACCTGCTCTGTGCAATGGTATTGCACACCACAGCCATTCCTCCTCTTCTTGGGACCCCGGCTGGCATGCCTGGCTCCTCCTACCACCAAGTTTTCCCATAACAAGCCACTTGCTATAAGGGCACTAGTGCGTGCTTGTGCCCAAGCCGGCCCTGTCTAGACACACAGAGCACAGATCGGTCCCGCCCCTCACTCCCCTCTCACTGGCTGTGATTGACAGCAGCAGGAGCCAATAGCTCTCACTGCTGTCTCTAAGTCAATGATGAGTAAGAGAGCTGAGAGAGCCTCTGTTCTTGTGCACATCTCTGGATTGAGATCAGGCTCAGGTAAAAAAATAGTGGGGGCTGGGGAATTGCAATTAGAAAGTTTCTTTACCTTTAGGCATGAAGGTAAAAAAAAACTTCTCCCTTCATAACCACTTTAAGCAGTGTCCAGGTTAAAGTGTTAGAAGGGTGTCTCAGCAGCTTCTTGACCTACACCCAATGTACATGAGCCCCTAAATTCCAGGAGGCCCTTGTGCATCTGCATAACCTGCACATATGACGTGTCCACACCTGCCCCAAAAGGTTATTTTTCCAACACATACTATATCGTCAAAAGTATTCGGACACCTGCCTTTAATGGCATCCCAGTCTTTTTCCATAAAATACAATATTGAATTTGCAGCTATAACAGCTTCAACTCTTCTAGGAAGGCTGTCCACAAGGTTTAGGAGTTTGTCTATGGGAATCTTTGACCATTTGCCAGAAGTGCATTTGTGAAGTCAGGCACCAATGCGGGACAAGAAGGCCTGTCTCGCAGTCTCCGCTCTAATTCGTCCCAAATGTGTTCTCCGGCTAAGGTCAGGAACCTGTGCTGGCCAGTCAAGTTCCTCCACCTCGTTTATCAATGTCTTTCGGGGTAGGCAGGCATCCCAATACTTTTGACGATATAGTGTATGCTGAATCATGTAGTGAGAGTTGCCAGGTGTATTATTTACATATCTTCTTCTTTTGCTCCATCTTTGAATCTCATGATAACACAAATGGTGTTTGTACATCCCATGGAATGTTAATAACAGGCTAGATGACTTGTATAGTGTTTGGAACTGTATCTACCTGCATATAGGTTTACAGTATGTTACCCTGCTTTTGGAATGGCTAAAACCTACAAACAATTGTACACTTAGAATACATTTTTTCTAGCTATTAACTAGGTGGAAGCAATGGATACAGTGCCAGTTACTCAGAATGTGTGTTTAAGAACAATGGTTGGTATTGTTAAATTTCTGCCCTGCATTTTTTAAAGAAAGGGAAGTTATTGGCAACATTTTCTGTAATCGGTTTCTGCAAATTTTGTTTAACAGTAAGAAAGATAAGCATGAGATTTAATTATTTATCTGAAAACAGGATGAGCAGACTAATTAAATGTCTTTGAGTAACATATGCATTTATTGCTCACCATTTACTTCAAGTTGATCATGTTTAATTCACAAATGTACTGTTATAATGACACCACAGGGGAAACAGCTAGATCATAATAGTTTTCATTTTTTTTAAGCTAACCCTTTTCTACTAATCAAATTCAGAAATTCACTCCTATATCAGCGGTTAAAAGTAACTTTAATATTTAACTAAATAAATACAATTGTAGATTTAGTGAATTTTGCTAGCTTTTTTTGTATATATATTTAGATTTGTGTGGAAATTTTGTGTGGGATTTTTGGCTCAGGTTAGTCACAGTTTGTCATGGAGAACAGTAGTTCAGTAGTTCAAGCCTAACTTTGATTTCCTTTCATTTTTTTTCAAGTGTTTCTTCTTTGTGTTATGATAGACCTTGACACTGCCTCCTGTGCTGTAGTTATTATTATATGTCAACTATCACTTTTTTTCTTTTATCATTGTAAAATATTTTGTTAAGTCTATTTTTAAACAGGTGTTAACAGTTTTTGAAATATATTTTAATTTATTATAATTACAATTACTTGTATAGTGCCAACAATTTATGGCGTATGTATGCATTTTACATATATATTGTAGATTCTGTATTTATTCATGAAATCAGCCTTGTTTGTCAGGTTTAGCCCATGTTTCTGCACAGATGTCAATGTAAATCGCGTCCCTAAATCGCAAAAAGTAGTACAGGAACTACTTTTCGAAATCGGTGCAGCACCGCAGATGCCGCGTCGCACCAATTAGGACGGTGCCATTGCCGACAATTCCTAGGAAAATCACGCCGATTTGAGATGCGATTTGACATCTCAAATCTCATCTCAAATCATACCAGTGTGAACCAGGCCTAAAATATATATTTTATGCTCTAGTACAAAAAAAAAAAAAAATTGACACAATTCCTAGATACACTGAGACTATACACTCTCAGTGTATCTAGGAATTGTGTCAATTTTTTTTTTTTTTTTTTACACTCAAAACACCTTTATACTATAGCTTGTGATAATTTAATTATGAAATATCACATCAGGGCTAGTCTGCAGTCCCTCACCACTCTGATTTGCTGCTTCAGATCACCAAAAGTGTGCCACAATTAAGGTGGAAGTTAAATCAGCTCATGTTTGCCTTTTCTTGTTCCTTCACACCATCTCTTCCCCCACACTATCAATATGCTAAATAAATTGTCAAAGAAAACCCTTCCATTTTCTGTACATAACTTTTTTTAGACCCAGTGACATCATCATTGGCTTTCTGTGCTTCCCTATGCAATGCAGGCAGATTATCTTGTGTGAAGGACAGGCAGAGTACTCTAATTAGTTCCTGAAAACTTTATAATGCCCTTGTTAGTAGTTCTTTCTGGAGCACTTGTGGGAGTTATGCAAAGATCAAAATTGATGAGTGAGGTTTAGCTTATTTTGTCCTTTAGATTTCCAAAAACCATATACCGTATTTATCGGCCTATAACACGCACCGGCGTATAACACACACCACAATTTAAGAGGGAAGTTTCAGGGGAAAAGAAATGTAAAAAAAAAGAGATTTGAAGCAAAATAAGGGTAGCTCAAAACTTTTTTTATTAACATTTATACCACTTATAAGGTAAATATTTAAATAACATATTTTGAAAATAAAAGCAAATGTTTTAACAAAGAAAGTGGGTAAATCCTTCTGGGGATGAAGTGGTTAAGAACAGTGCACATACTGATGCCTGACAAGGGAGGGCAAAGAGACACAAACTCTGCAGGGAGGAGGGCCTGTCAGACAGTGTGTGTTGTGTGTGTCGATTAGCTCCCCCTCCCCTCTGTCAGGCAGTGTAATTCATTGTCCCGCTGGCATTACATTTTATTTCTCTCCCCCCAGGGAGAATTTGTACTTGCCGAGTCCAAGCTCTGCCTTCCACACGTCAGATTTCTGTCAGCCTCAACTCTCGCGAGCAGTGCAGAGCGTTACCATGGTTATGCTCTGACGGCTGCGAGAGTTAAATTGTGGCTTCTGTGTGCAGTGCAACAGGAGAATGTCTGCCACGGAGGTCTGCAATGCCAGGTCTGAGTGTGCTGGGACTCCCAGGTCCCCTGGGCTGTGTCTGGTGGTGTATGCTCCATTGAGATCGCACCCCCCAAAGATGCTATGCAGTAAGTACCATTGGATTTTTTAATGATATTGGCATATAACACGCACATGCTATTTTCACTCTGTTTTCAGGGTCAAAAAGTGCGTGTTATACGCCTATAAATACGGTAATATGAGGTAAAACCTAAACCATCAATTGGTAAGCAAGCAGGCAGACCCTCATAATACATAGTTGAAAGGAAATCAAACAACACCATTTGTATACTGTGCATCCAGCTTTAAGTGCTTAAAGTGGATGTAAACCTCACAATTTTTATTTTTATTTTCTGATGTCACAAGATACAGTATAAGATTTCCTATTATCTGTGCCCAGTCTTGCCACACAGAGTTAATCCAGCTATGAGCAATCCTCTTTTATTGTTCAGTAAAATAAAACGGACTTACAGAGAAAAAACTTAGTCCGTTCTGCCCCTTGCTGTAAGTGACAGGTTATTTACATATCTCATGCACTAGCGCAGAGACAGGCATTATTTTTTAATTCTCACCCCCACTCCTTTTCTGAAGTCATGTGGTTACTTTTCTGCATTTTGACTGGATGTTACTCAAATTTTAGTGTAAGGAATACATAGGAAAAAAATGCATGTTGACAAGGGGCGTGTAGAGGAGGGCGGGGAGTCTACTGACATCACGACTCCACCCACAGAGCTCCAGACAACAGATCCACCCACATAATCTGCAGTTTGCATCACTGTTCTCCTTTTCAGATGCATATCAGGTGTACATTTTTTGCCTGAATTCAGGCCAGCTGAGCGATCCCCGCTGAGCAAGCGGAGGTTCACATGGCAGATCATCACAGATCTGTCCCAAGTCAAAGGGTCCCTAAATCGGAAAAATTATTTTTTTGTAAAGTCAAAGTAGTTTTTATTGCTATTTACATTTATATTTACTATTTTTAACAACAATACCAAATAAAAAAAAGAGTAGGATGTTACAATTTTCAGTTTTCAAGTTCAGTAAGGAAGAGGTAGCTTGTAGTAGTGCATTTCCTCTAATGCCTCGTACACACGATCGGACCTTTGTCCGACCAAACTCACATTAGAATTCCGATGGAATTCCATCGAAGTAAAAGAGAACACATTCTTTATGGAATTCATCGGAACATGATGGAAAATCTCTGATAGGCATACACACAGTCGGAATTTCAGATAGAAAAAGTCTGTCTGAATTTTTCTATCAGAAATCGAGGCATAAGAGTTTATGCAAATAGAATATCTGTTTATGAATAATAAAGGTAGTTCTGGTGCTTAACTCATTTAAAAGTGCTATAGATTATAAATATATATAGTATAGGACAGTGATGGCGAACCTTGGCACCCCAGATGTTTTGGAACTACATTTCCCATGATGCTCATGCATTCTGCGGTATAGTTAATCATCATGGGAAATGTAGTTCCAAAACATCTGGGGTGCCAAGGTTCGCCATCACTGGTACAGTATAGGACATCAAGTATTAACATGAGTGTTTGATGTAATATTTTTTTAATTTTGAAGGTCACAAGAACTTAATCTTGAGTATATGCTTATTTAATATCATCAGTAATTAAAGTAAGAACTTAGAAATAACATTTATACGTTTATTCTTTGTCATATTCTTTAGATTAATGTATACTGATATGCATTAAAAACAGCCTAGATTTTTTTTCTCTCTCTCCAGGGAGAGAATCCTTATGTATGCTCGAGTCTTTATTGACCAGTGTTTAGTAGGATGAAATGATACACTGAAAATTACTACTGACCTTTTCAGCACTACACCTTTTCTAAACTGCTACATATCTTCCAGATGCATAAACATTAAAAGCATAAGGAAACACATCTAAAGAAGAAGCAACCTTTATTATTTCACAAAAAAAAAAATAGGAAATGTAAGTAAATCTAATCTTATAGAGAACTAGTAGCAATGTTCCCTGGTGGTATCACCCTTTCTAAAGATAAAAGTCAAGACCTGCCTGCACATTTCTGCTATGTTGTGAATGCTAATTTGGTTACATATGCACAGTCCACTCCCCTGTCCCCCAATGATACATTCTGGCTGTTTTATGGGGTTCAGAGGGCTTTATAGCAAGCTTAAGTTCCACTTTACTGTTGGATATACATAAAAACCTTGGTTTTCGAGCATAATTTGTTTCCAAAACATGCTTGTAATCCAAACCACTTGTATATCAAAGCATTTTTTTACAGGGTATAAAGGAGTAAGAGAGGCACCTCTAAGTGTAGCAATAAGTTGCTAAATGGTGTACCTTCATTAAATGTAACCATATTGCTACACTTATGCCCTGTACACACAATCCGTCCATCCGATGAAAATGGTCTGATGGATTTTTCCATCAGTTATCCGATGAAGCTGACTGATGATCAGTCGTGCCTACACACCATCAGTTAAAAAAACGATTGTGGCAGAACACGGTGACGTGAAACACAACGACGTGTTTTACGTCACCGCTCTAAATTGTCGCTCTATTTTTGTTTATAGCGCAAAAAATAAAAACCGCAGAGGTGATCAAATACCACCAAAAGAAAGCTCTATTTGTGGGAAAAAAAGGACGCCAATTTTGTTTGGGAGCCACGTCACACGACCACACGATTGTCTGTTAAAGTAACGCAGTGTTGAATCGCAAAACCTGGCCGGGTCCTTTAGCTGACTTAGGCCGCGTACACACGACTAAATAAATCCGCTCAAATCGGTCTGACAGACCGATTTGATCGGATTTGTCTGCTGGGCTATTTTAGTTTGATCGTGTGCACACGATCAAACCAAAATCCCAGCCGGCAGACAACGTGGTGACGTGGCAGTGACGTTGGCGCCGCCACGTCATCGCACCAGGAAGTAGAAAACGTCCACGCATGCGTCGAGTTCATTTGACGCAAGTGCGGGCAGATATGTCCGCTGGTTAGTGTACTAACCAGCAGACATGTCGGACGGACGGGTTCCCAGCAGACAGATTTTAAAGCATGCTTTAAAATTTGTCTGCTGGAAAAACCTGTCTGTCCGTCTGTACACACGATCGAATTTGTCTGCTGAAACGGTCCGTCTGACCGTTTCCAGCAGATAAATTTGATCGCGTGTACGCGGCCTAAAGATCCGGGTCTTAAGTGGTTAAGGATTGTTTTTTTTTTGTTCAAAAGATTTTCAATTGTTTTATTATTAGAAAACTGAAATTCTGTGTAACAGATATGTTCATGCATGCTGTAAGGTCTATATATGAACAATACCTAGTATGTTTTTTATGAGTGTGAAATCAGTAACCGTGTACTCTTCCTGATTCCCATTAGTGTTGCACAGATGGTTGTTACAACAGGGAAAATCATCTGTTGCATTTACATTGTGTGTATATATTGTTGTCACAATTTGTGTAATATTGCTTTTATTTATTTTTGCAGTAGGTGAAGCAGATTTATCAAATGTAAAAAGCCAATGTTTGCTTATTTGACAGATTTTGTGTGACAATCGCTGGAGTCCTTGTCAAAAGACAAAATTAAATGAAGTGCAGATTATTGAACCTTAAATGGCATCTTGGCCTCTTGGGCATGAGGATTTTTTTAATGTACTCTGTAATTACAGCTAAATCCCAGTGTTCTGGAACAAACTCTGAAAAATCCTAAGAGACCTTTTTCATTACTTTTTCTGCTGAAAGTGTTTGGAGATCAGTGGGTTCTGGCATGCTAGATATTTTTGTACTACAAACATTTTTTGTCCTCTTCCAGAATACATTTATCAGGTTTTATCAGGTTGGCAGTTGTTTTTTTTTCTATAATGTGTAGACCATACACTGAACTTAACATTATAAATCTGTGTGTTATAGGCTAATTATTCTGCTTTGATCACCATCATATTCATCACCATGGGAATAGTAAATTGTCCCATTGGTAATATTAATGCAATGTATGAATATCTATACAACTGAACCTTTCCTGGGCATACAGTGGTTGACCGCGATATTGTGTCAATCTCGCTCCCTTTCTCGGCGAGATTGAGCACTTGCGAGCCCCATCGCGGGAGCCAGCGCCGAGCTGGCTTGCCGCGATGGAGACAAAGCCGTCATAGAAGCGACGGGGATCCGACGCGGATTCCCGCCAATTCTACACGTGGGCGGAGTTTGTTATGAATCCTGAGAAGGAAGTCCCCGCCGGATTTTAAATAAAAATCCGGCATGGGTTCCCCCCTCAGGAGCATAACGGGCCCTTAGGTCTGGTATGGGTTGTAAGGAGACCCCCCTACGCCGAAAAAACGGCGTAGGGGTCCCCCACAATCCATACCAGACCCGTATCCAAAGCACGCCGGCCGGCCAGTCAGGAGGGGAGTGGGGGCGAGCGAGCGCCCCCCCCTCCTGAGCCGTACCGGGCAGCATGCGGACCCCCACCCCAGAGCACCCTGTCCCCATGTTGATGAGGACAGGGCCCCTTCCCGACAACCCTGGCCGTTGGTTGTCGGGGTATGCGGGCGGGAGGCTTATCGGGATCTGGAAGCCCCCTTTAATAAGGGGACCCCCAGATACCGGCCCCCCACCCTAAGTGAATGAGTATGGGGTACATTGTACCCCTACCCATTCACCTGCAAGAAAAGTGTAAACACAAATAAACCACACAGTGTATTGAAATATTTTATTAGTTGGCCACCGGGGGGGTGTGTATGATCGCTTTTATAAAAGCGCCCCCCCCCCCTCCGGCGGGCTTCTGCGGGGGGGTGGGTGCCGCTGTTCTTCGCCGCTTTCTTGTTCTCTTCCGCCGCCGGGGGCGCTTTGATAAAAGCGCCCACCACCCGGCGGGCTTCCTTCGACATCTTCGGCGGCGGGGGGGTCTTCTCCCACTCTCCGGGGTCTTCTCCCACTCTCCAGGGTCTTCTCCGGCTCTCCGGGGGTCTTCTCCGCTCTCCGGGGGTCTTCTTCTTCTTCAGGACTCGCTGCCGCTATCTTCGTGTTAGCTCAATTACTGGCGGCGGCGAGTCCCCTCTTCTGTGACGTCGTCTTCTTCTTCTCTTCTCCAGATGTTGACGCAACGCTTCCTTCCGCTGTTATGGCTGGCGCGCGGATCGCAGTGAGTTATATAGGCCTGTCTTGTGACGTCGCAGTCCCATCATGCTCCGGTAGGTACCACGTGGTACCTACCGGAGCATGATGGGACTGCGACGTCACAAGACACAACTAATAAAATATTTCAATACACTGTGTGGTTTATTTGTGTTTACACTTTTCTTGCAGGTGAATGGGTAGGGGTACAATGTACCCCATACTCATTCACTTAGGGTGGGGGGTCGGTATCTGGTGGCACCCTTATTAAAGGGGGCTTCTAGATTCCAATAAGCCTCCCGCCCTCATACCCCAACAACCAACGGCCAGGGTTGTCGGGAAGGGGCCTGTCCTCATCAACATGGGGACAGGGTGCTCTGGGGTGGGGGGCCGCAGTGCGCCCCCCTGCCCCAGAGCACCTGACCCCCCCATTTTGAGGGCATGCTGCCCGGTACGGCTCAGGAGGGGGGGGGCGCTTGCTTGCCCCCACTCCCCTCATGACTGGCCGGCCGGCGTGCTTTGGATACGGGTCTGGTATGGATTGTGGGGGGACCCCCACGCCGTTTTTTTCGGCGTAGGGGGGTCTCCTTACAACCCATACCAGACCTAAGGGCCCGTTATGCTCCTGAGGGGGGAACCCATGCCGGATTTTTATTTAAAATCTGGCGGGGACTTCCTTCTCAGGATTCATAACAAACTCCGCCCACATGTAGAATTGGCGGGAATCCGCGTCGGATCCCCGTCGCTTTTATGACGCACTCGCTGGAATGTGCTTTTACTATTCCAGCGAGTGCGAGATGTCGGCAGCCTGTCACCGAGAATCAGCGCGATGCTGTCGTGCTAAAAACACATTCTCGGCGGCAGGCACTGTATATAGATGTCAATTTTATTCTATCTGTTTTTTTACTAATTAGAAATGTAAAATAATTTTTATTTTTCAACACATTGTTGTGTTAATTACTTCAACTTTAATTGGTACATGATCTAGAGGCATTGGAAGGGAGGAAGCAGTTTGAAATGTTTGGAATGTTTTTGGCAAAATTTCCCCTTTCAAAACTGCCCAACCTTGGAAGAGTAATGTAGGGATTGTCACAGTTCCGTGTACATCGATCTGGCCCTAGATTTGCCTCTGTCCAAACTGCTCGGGTTTCTGCCAATGCGCCTTGAACATAGGTATTATTAAACCTTTGCATCTGTGGGTTAGTGCAGTGTTTTTCAACTCCAGTCCTCAAGGCACATCAACAGGTCATGTTTTCAGGCTTTCCATTATTTTGCACAGGTGATTTGATCAGTTTCACTGCCTTAGTAATCACCACAGCCATTTCATCTGAGGGAAATCCTGAAAACTTGACCTGTTGGTGTGCCTTGAGGACTGGAGTTGAAAAACACTGGGTTAGTGTTCGAGCAACGTCTCTCCACATTGTAGCCGGACCTCCCTGTTTACTGCAGTGTTTGCTGTTGCTTGAGTGTTCTTGTATTGTGTGTGTTTGTTCAGTCTTGTCATTGTTCTCAGTTTTTTTGCATTCCCTTAGGTTTCTGTCCATGCAACCCTTTGTTTTCTGTTTATGTGGGAGCTCTCCACAGCAAGTCCTTCCAGTGTGCTATTTTATACCACTGTGCCTGTATAGGTGTGTTAGATAGCCGCAACCTGGGGGCTGCTTCGCAGCACAACATCCACACCTTCAGTGGCTCTGGTGAAAACCAGATGGCTCCTTAGATCCTGCGACTCTGACACTTCTGTTTATGTGCAGTCACACTACTCCTGCACCTGCTAGGACTGGTACTATGTCTCACCTGTTTAGTCATTCTTACTGTTCCTCTTGACCCGGAATTTTACAGTCCCTGGTGTTCCAGTCCTCAGATCATGACACAGCCTTTATATAGACTATAGTAGAAGAGTCTAATGTCTCATACACAGGACCGAGAATCTCGTCATAAAAGAAACGGTGTTTTCCTCAACGAGGTTCTTGTCAAGCTTTCCTTGCATACACACTGTTGAGACAAAATCTCATCATTCTCAAATGCGTTGACGTACAACATGTACGACGGCACTATAAAGGGGAAGTTCGATTCCACTGGCACAACCCTTGGGGCTGCTTTTGCTAATCTCATGTTACCGCGTGTTAGTAAAAGTTTGGTGAGAGACGATATGCACTTTTCAGTCTGTTACAGCGTGACAAATGTGCTATCTCCATAATGAACGATACTTTTACCGAAGGTGCACTCCCGTCTCATACTTTTTTCTGAGCATTCGCAGGTCTTTAAGCATTCACACGAACGTGTTTCTCGTCGTAAACCAGCCCGACGAGAATCACGACGAGAAAATTGATACTCCCGATGAGAAAAAAGAGAGTATGTTCTCTTTTTTTCTCGTCGAGATCCATGACAGTTTTCTTGACGGAAAACACACACAACCATTTTTCTCGGCAAAAAAAGCTCTGCCAGCATTTTTTTTTTTTTTGATGGTGTGGTCTCGTGTGTACGAGGCATAAGAGGTTGAACACAGGTTAATTTACTAAAAGCAAATAGGCTGTTAATTTTTAAGGAATCTTGCGCTGCAGAGCTTGGTGAATGTAGTGAAATGTCACTTTTGCAAATAATACCCAAACACATGCAAGGAAAATGTGCTGCGCTTCATCTCATTTACTAAGCCCAGATGGACATTTTTTCTTCAAACTGCAATTTTCCTTGCAAAGTGAACACTAAATCAACCCCAGAGACTGAAAATGGGGTATCAGTAAAGGCAAACCCTTATACTTGAAGGAGATGTAAAACAAAATTTGCTTGCTAAAGTACTGTGTACCATAAAGAACTGCCATTTGTAAACAAAATACTGCTAAGCTCCTCAAGCCGTTTCCTGTCAACATACATGTAATTCAGCAAAGGTTGCATAACATTCATGGGTGTCTGCAGAACTCTTTTCAGGGAGGGCATCAATTTAAGGTCACCCATGCCCTTTTCAACAATGTCATGAAGGGGAGGAGATTAGTCATCATATGAAGCGCAGGCATCAAAGGTTTGAGAAACCTGATGCAAAAGCTTAATAAAAGGATCAAGCTGCCATTGTCTGAATTTCTAATCTGTTTTTAACCCCTACCCAGCCCACCCCTAAGCCCGCCCCTAAACATGCCGTCATAAATTATCTCATGAAATTACACTGTTAAATGTGTTATGCAGAATTAAGTTCCAAAAATAAATATTAACAATATTAACACAAAGCATATCAGTGACCATCAGTGCAGCATATCATTGGCCATCAGTGCAGCGTATCATTGCCCATCAGGACAGCGTATCATTGTCCATTAGTGCAGTGTATTATTGCTATCAGTTCAGCGTATTATTGCACATCAGTGCAGTATATCAGTGTATATTAGTGATGTATATATACCATCATCTACCACATAGTTTATGATTTATATCAATATATATATAATATAGTTTTGTGTGTTTTGTGATTCAAACATTTGTTTCACATGGTTTAGAGGTAGCGCGATTTATATTTTACTCACAATTTTCTCCCTGAAGCATTTATTTTCACAATGTCTCAGTGCCATATGTTATTTTTTTTTGCTATTTTAGCCTACCCTAAATACATTGTTTTTGGGAACAGATAGGGCTTTAAATTGGTAATACATTTGGACAAATATAATTGTATTTCTTTGCTTTTTTTTTGGGGGGGGGGGGGTAATATTTGCTTAATTTTTAACGCCATATATTTACAACAAAATTTCATCAAATGAATCTGCTAATTAAAATATCACATTAGTGTGACTTTTATGGGGAAATGGAGTAGCCGCTCCAGGTAAGAACCCAAAAGAAGATCCACCATTGCAGATAACTCTGGTGCAGGCAATGCACTCAGCAAGGCAGGAACAAAAATTGTGTCTGGACAGCCACACTCTGAAGAAATTGTAACCTTTATTAAAAGAAGAACAGCACTACAAGTCACAGCAAAAATGAAAATAAAACCTGGCTGCTGACGTGTTTAGCACTGGAACTAGTGCTTAGTCATAGCTTGAAGGTAGCAGAATGGTAAAACTCGGAGTGAACATTGTGTTTTACTTAAGGAGAGGTTTATTCTTTTTAATGCCGCATTGCATTGTACGTAGGAAAAAAAAGTGGTTTATGTAAATTGCTAGGGTAAAATTAAGAAAAGAATAGGTCAGGTGGCCAAGGGCCATGTGAATGTTATCCACATCATCCAAAGTCATTGTTGTGACTTGGTTGGGGTAGGGAATATTTATATGTTTCATAAAAAACAAACAAAAAGGAATACAGTTTATACACAGTGTATGCTGTAATGTACTAGCGGTATTCTGCAAGTGTAGTAGCCCTTTTTCAGTGAGTTCTGCCAGTAACTACGTTTTTGGCTTGATGGAAAACTTTTATTTAACCACTTGCCGACCAGCGCACGCCTATTTACGTTGACAGAATGGCACAGCTGGGCAAATGGGCGTACAGGTACGTCCCCTTTAATTTGCCACCATTTGGTCGCGCATGCACCACCGTCGGCATGCTCCTGACCCTGTCGCAAGCTCCGTAAATGTGCCCACGGGACCAGACGTTGTCCCGCGATCAGGTCACAGAGCTGAAGAACGGGGAGATGTCAATGCAAACACAACAACTCCCCGTTCTTCCTAGTGACATGTCATTGATCGTCTGTTCCCTGTCACTGGCCACCCCCTAACAGTTAGAATGACTCCCTAGAACACACTTAACTCCTTCAGCGCCCCCTACAGGTTAATCCCTTCACTGCCAGTGTCATTTTTACAGTAATCAGTGCACTGATCGCTGTAAAAATGACAATGGTCCCAAAATGGTGTCAAAAGTGTCTGATGTGTCTGCCATAATGTCGCAGTCAAAATAAAAATCGTTGATTGTCGCCATTGTAGGAGTTACCACCATCACTATATGAAAATGTATTATAATCAGCCTTTTGGGCATCCTAATAGGGAATCCCCTGAAACCTGTGAAAGAAATATGTCCCCCCGAGAAGAGCTCTGAGCTATGGACAGGTCTTTGCACACACACAGCTTGTCGGTATCACTTGTTTTCAAAACGTTGTCCCTCCCAAAAATGAAGATTCAAAACTCAAGAACCAAAATCCAAAAATACCAAGATTCAGAGCAAGCTGTAATATCAACACTCTGGAGCCCCTGACTCTGCATTTGAGAGATCCCTGTGCCATTTATGCCTAAAATAAATGTAATATACCGTACTTTCCGCTCCTTAAGATCCACGTGACCATAAGACGCACCTAGGTTTTAGAGGAGGAAAATGTAGAAAAGAATCTGAAACAAATGGTGGACTAAAATATTTAATAAAATATAATCAAAAAATATTTCTACACTGACCGACAATGTAAGGGGTCACCCTACTCTGATGTAACTGGGACATTTACACTGACCCCAACACAACAGGAGTATTTTAATATTGAGACATTTATTGAGACATTTACACTGACCAGTGATGTAACAGATGTATTTACAGTAAACCCCCCCCCATCTCTTTAATAATCTCTGCATTCTTATCTCCCTCTCAGTATAACTCTGCCCCTCTAACTCATCATCTGCTAACCTCTGCCCCCCAAATCCCTACTCTGCAATTCAACCCATCCTTCCCATTCAACTCTGCACCTCTGTACAACACCTCTGCTAACCTCTGACTGCACACCACCTCTGCTCACCTCTGCACCTCAAGCCCCCCTTTTTGATTACCTCTACATGCCCCCTATGCTCACCTCTATGCAGTTTGGTAAAAGTACCATAACGTTTTATTTTAGTATCTCCAGGAGAGAAAAAAAGTAGTGATGGAAGTTTTTTTTTCTAGCTAACAATAAAGAATAAAACTGTCACTTTATGTTAAACCATTTTTGGATGCTTTCAAATGTGATAAGAGGGGACTTAAAAAAAAATAAAAAAAACATGTAAAAGCATTCATTGTATATGATTTCCAAGGCATTTATGCTTTTTATGTTTCCTTTATGGCTATGACTACATTCATGTCGCAGTTAAAAAAAACTTGATTAGCATACTGCCCAAATGACAGGATGGAATGTTGTACTAAACTGAGCAGCTCAGAATACACGTGGGTGTTTGGTGAGTGTATTTGGGCTGGTAACTCAATGTCACACTCAAGCCACCTTGAGTGCTCCGCACTGGAAGAGTATTCTATTCACTTTTCTGCATTAGTTACCTATCTGGACAGCTATATTCACATGTGTTTGTAATCAGTATTTATGTATTACAGGCATTTATATAGTGCTAACAATTGTATATCGCACTTTTTATATACATTGTACATTCATATCGGTCCCTGCCTTCAAGGAGCTTACAGTCCAAGGTCCCTGCCCTGCATGTATAGTGTGGGAAAACATGAAAAGAAAACAACACAAACACTGGGAGAGCATGCAAAATCCATGCAAGTTGTGTCCTGGCTGAGATTCAAACCAAAGACCCTAGTGTTGCTAGGCAAAAGTGCCAACCACTAAGCCACTGTGCTGTCATTGCCCTTAGTGCACTTGTCAGATGCATCAGCAACTTGTACTATAGATGGTTTGTTGATGTTTTAATGTAATGACTTGCTCTGGCAACAGGTAGAGTGAGATGCATATAAAAGTATGTACTGACATGGAAACAATGTAATAAATAAATAATAAATAAATAAAAATTAATATACATTATTGCATTACTACTTCAGCCCTGGAAAAAATGTACCCCCTTCCTGACCAGAGCACTTTTTGCAATTCGGCACTGCATTGCTTTAACTGACAATTACATGGTCGTGCAAAGTGGTACCCAAACAAAATTGATGTCCTTTTTTCCCCACAAATAGAGCTTTCTTTTGGTGGTATTTGACAATAAATATCCCCCAAAATATATTAAAAAAAAACACATTTCTTTCTCAGGCCAAAATGTATTCTTCCAAATATTTTTGGTTAAAAAAATTGCAATAAACGTATATTGATTGGTTTGCGCAAAAGTTATAGCATCTACAATATAGGGGTTTTATGGCATTTTTATCATTATTATTTGTATTTGTAATGGCGGCAATCAGAGATTTTTATCGGGACTGTGACATTATGGCAGACACATCGGACAATTTTGACACTATTTTGGGACCATTGTCATTTATACAGCAATCAGTGCTATAAAAATGCACTGATTACTGTGTAAATGTAACTGGCATGGAAAGGGTTAAACACTAGGGGCCTATGAAGGGGTTAAGTGTGTCCTAGGGAGTGATTCTAATGCCACGTATATGATTGGTTTGTCTCTTCAGGAAGTCAGTTGTAGCATCCATATCACCAGGAAGTAATATAGGCACTGCAGATTTGGCCTTCCCACTAAATACCAAAATAATAAAGACTTGCCACCTGAATCACAATTTCAGGTAAGTACTTGAGGAAGTTAAGAAGATTCTTGTACTATTAAAAATAGGTTAAGTACAGAGTTGGTCCCTGAAGACTAGCTTTTAGAAATGAGATGTCAAAATACTTCACAATATCTTAAAAGTGAAAACCTTATCCAAATAATGAAAATGAATTTCTAAGTAAATTAAAATATATTCTTACTCATTTTCCTCGTTAGTAAGAATGAGAGCCTTAATACACAGTAGTATGTCATACTGTATGTATGCTATGTATAAAGTAACGTCAGTGTGAAGATAAACATACAATAACACATCGGTATATTTATTTTATTGTAAAACAGATCTCAAATACTTCTCCCAAAAGATAAAAAAAAAAACTTCCTTCTATATTATTGAATGTGTTTATAATTTCTTTTGTCTATATGTTATTCTGCCTGTCTGGAGAAACACTTAAACAATAAATTGCTATTGTGTTCACTTTATACATTAGGTTTATTGTACTATACACTTCATGGTGTGTTTATTTCCAGTACATGCTGAGAATTATACATTTAATTATATCAATGCTTTCCTTTTTTTAAACTGCAGTTTAGCAACAAGCAATGTGTCTAAGGTAAGGGCAATAAAGTTTAATGGATCAGATCTATCCCATAATCTCTGCTCTTTTAATAATTGAATTGTTGCAATTGCGAATAGAATCAAACAGAATCCTTCTTGAAGAGTAGGCACACTAAGCATACATCTAAGTTTACAACAGAATAACATGTAATGGTGTGATAAAGAATTTTAGGAATCTTTAAAGTAACAGCCATAGTACTAATATGTAGCTAAGTGTTGGGTTACAACAACATGGTGGAGTTTATTTACCAAAGGAAAATCCACTTTGCACTACAAGTCCAAGTGCACTTTCAAGATCTGAAATGAGGGGAAGCTCTGCTAATTCTATCATCCAATCATGTGCAAGCTAAAATGCTGGTTTATATTTTCCTTGCATGCCCCCCTCAGACCTACAGCGACTGCACTTCCAGGTGCACTTGTAGTGCAAAGTAGAGTTGCCTTTAGTAAATAACCCCCAGTGTCCTCTATTTGCCTTCCTCTCTCTACTGTGATATTAATATTGTGCTAAACCTTCTGGTCAGCAAGGGGAGAGCTAAAGTCAAGCAAGCCCATAGACATTATTGCAAAGTGCCTGGAACCCTGGAAGTTGTAGTTCGGGATGGCAGCCATGTAATAGAGCAACTGACTTTCTAAACGACAAGATCCAATAGACCATGGGCAGCAGGAAGAGCTAGGAAAACCCTACTCAGTGCTGTGACAGTCCCAGCATACACAGCTTATCAGTGAGAAGGAAGCCAAGCTAGCTAGGCACATGCTGTATTGATGTAATGACTTGCTCCGGCAACAAATAGATTCAGATGCATCTGAAAGTGTGAACTGACATGGAAAAAAAAAAAGTTAAATATACAATATATATTTGTTTTAAATGAAAAATTAAGGCAGAAATTGCTGACTTCGGTATGCATTTTAAACATAAGTGATTTGAATTTCTCAGCCCATTAACTAAAGACAGCAAGTCAGCCCTGTTGTATTTGCTTGGTTACCACAGAAAGATAGGGGTGTTTATCTAGCTTTCCACTTCAGCCACCTGAACTGCAGAATCGTCAGAGGGACCAAAAGGGCCCCTTCTACAGCTAGAGCCTACTGCCATATTCTGGAAGTTGGTGAGAGGGTTGTGGGCCAGCCTTTACACTGTTAGCAAAAACTGAGACACTAGTCTAGTACACTCATTCCATACCATTCCTATTAAAAAATCTGTACAGCATTTCTACAGTATATGGCAACATTACCAACTTTGAGCTGCGGTTACACTGAACTGTTTCCTCCTCTGGCCCAAATCATCATACTGTGCTAAGACTGTATCGTACCTCTTCACATCTCACTGCATGCAGGTTTAAAAGAACATTAGCTTGTTAAAGGGCTCCAACAATAGATGGCAGAAGATCAACCTTAAGGACTGGCCCTCCTTTTATGCATCCTGTAAATCCATTTCATCTCCTTTACCATTTTTTTTCATTTAAAGACTAACCATGCCTACCCAGTATGTTTAGGCCTTGCATAACCACCATTAGTGCACACCGGCAGTGTACTTCCATGTTGGTACATTGGTAGATCAAGTCTTTTTACTGCTCACTGTTGCATTTTGGATGGGGTTGCTACTGGTTATGCTGACCTGAACGCTACATGTCATATAATGCTTGCCACTTTTTCTTGGCCATCTTGAATTCTGAGCTGTTACCACAATTTCAAATGTATGTGTATTTTGGTTATCACCCTTTCTGAGTGACAATACGTAGATTACCTATGCTAATTGGTTTGGTGCCTGCTGTTTGGCATAAAACTACTATTGGGTATTAGAAATTACTTTCAGTGTTTGCTTACTGTTTTGCATTCAACCTAGTGTGTCGAAGGGGCTGAGGTAAAGGACAGAGGACCTTTCTTTATCACAAGTTCCTGCTACCAATATTTCCTGAACTCACTGGTTTTCTGCCCAAACAAGAAAGTCCAGTTAGCTCTGTTTCATGGTACACAGAGCCCAATTCCTATCACATAACCCAGCCACCTCTTTTCCCCATCATGAAAATATGGACAAAAAAGAATTGTATTCATAACATGAAACAGCTACATCTCTCGCATACTAAGAGAACAATCAACTAATAAATGTTATAATAAGGTACAAGATTCAAAGCAATCATTTAAAATAAAGTATATATTAGCCATATACTGTATATATTATCTAAGTAAGTTGTTGGATTAATTTATGTGTATGTTAAAAAAAAAAAAAGAGTACAAGGTTCAAATAGTTTGTATACAAATACCAACATCTTCTGCTTTGGATCACAGTAGGACAGCACTAAGTAGTCCCTCTGGTCCACATCATTTTAAAACAGCCTTCCACTCAGGCCACTCATGCATGCCCTCCAGCATGCTCTATGATAACTGAGATGATACAGAGTCAATAAAAATTGGCCCTGTACCCTATAATCACACATGTAAACAAAGGCTTTACATTGCAGCTATTGCTCTGTTTCCTCGCACACAGATTATCTGTGAGAGAAAATAGAGTGTTTCTACATTGATTGGCAGATGTTTTGTTGTTTTTTACAGCGTTGTCAGAGCAGTGTCTCTGATCACTAATCACCCCAGTACAGTGTAAGTTATTTACATCTCATGAAAAACTGAAGGTTCTCCTTGGATTTTAGGCACATTTATGTACCTAGACAGCAAAAAAGTCTCACACATGTGGTATCTCCATACTCAAGAGGTGTAGGAGAATTGTTTTGGGCTGTAACTGTAAATATACTTAAAGTGTATGTAAACCCAATTTTTTTTAATGTCACAATGTACAGTATACGATTTTCAATCATCTGTGCCCAGTCTTGCCACACAGAGTTAATCCAGCTCTGAGCGATCCTCTTTTATTGTTCAGTGAAATAAAATGGACTTACAGAGAAAAACCTTGGTCCGTTCCGCCCCCTTGCTGTGAATGACAGGTTATTTACATATCTCATGCACTAGCTTCAGCTTGCATTTTTTTTTAATTCCCACCCCCACTCCTTTTCTGAAGTCATGTGGTTACTTTTCTGGATTTTGAATGGATGTTAGTGATCATAGCAGAATTCAGTGTAAGAAATACATAGGAAAAAAATGCATGTTGACAAGGGGAGTGTAGAGGTGGGTGGAGAGTCTACTGACATCACGACTCCACCCACCAAGCTCCAGACAACAGATCTACCCACAGAATCTGCAGTTTTTCAAGTCTCATAACAGACAGAGGGGAGACATTTGACAGGTAAGGATACATGCAGGTGGCATGTATATCCTTATATATCAGCACATTGGCAGTAGTTTAAAAAGGATGGGAGTGGGTTTACAACCACTTTAATCCACGAGTGAGAAAAAACTTGCTAAAATGACAACTTTGTTAAATAAATTCAAATTTAATTTCCCAAAAAATATGGAAAAAATTACGACTTCAAGAAATGCACCATGCTTCTTATTAAATACCTTGGAGTGTTTTATTTCCAAAAATTGGTAATTTTAAAGGTGTTTTTTACCCATTTTAGGGTCTCCATAAATGAGGGGCAGTCAGAACACACACACACACACATATATATATATACTGTATATATATATATATATATATATATATATATATATATATATACAGTATATATATATATATATATATATATATATATATATACCATAGTTTGTATATTTTATAACTTTGAATCGAGGCCCTATGTACATGGGTATGTACATGTACACCTGGATAGGAGTGTAGGAGTGTAGTGGGGGAGGTGGCATGTAGAGGAACTGATCTCTCGATGCAGCTGCTGAATGCCTGCTTCTCCTTCTCTCCACACCACAGACATCCAGTGGCTGCAAAAGGGATATGGATGGAATCAGCTTCTCCACATGTCATGTATTGAAGTGATTAAGACTAGTTAGGTTGAGTATGGAATTCTACTTTGTATTTTTAATTGTACAGTCCCATAGTGTGTGTTTATTGTTACTCAGATCTATTACACATTAGGCGTTTCCACTTATTTTAACTCTATTTTGACCAACCCCCTGTGTCTCCTTTATGTAACCTTTTTTCTGGAGAAACATCACTATACCAATTCACTATAGGGCAACAGTTTCTGCATACCTGATTATGCCACCTCCCTTCAATTTATGGCCAAAACTATATGAACCTGATTTCAGGTATCTCCAATGAAGGGTATCGTTGCTGTTACAACATACAGAGATATAATATCATTATTTCAGCATTTTCTATTCCAACGTGACTCTACTCTGCACAGAGCCCTGTCCTAAATCCACTGCACATCTTTGGGAATTTAAATGAAAATTACAACCTAGGTTTCCTTGTCCAAGATTAGTACCTGACCTCACAAATGATCTTTTGGCTTAATGGGTGAAAATTCCGACAGACACACTCTGAAACCGATTTGAGCAGTTCCTTTGCTGACAATCGGGTGCGACTTGCCATGGGATTTGGACCTGTCGAATCACATGACTAGCCACACTGGTGTAAACAGGGGCTAAGAGGTTAAAATACATCTTTATTCCATTAAAATTCAGGAGTACAATCTAAAAAGTAGCCAATGCATTTTCAGGGCTAGAAAAAAAATAAGAATAGCTCCATGTTAATCTGATATCATTACAAGGATTAAAACCAAATGGTCAATAGTAAGTTGTGTCACAATTATTATGCAAGAACCTAAACTATACTGTTTAAAAAAGAGAGAAAACATGTCAAATAATAATTATTATCACTATGAATACAATTATACATTCTGGGTTATGTGTTTAAGTGGATGTAAACAGGATTCATGAAATTTGAGCTAAACACATAGGCCGTGTACAGACGAGGAGATATATCCAATGAAAAAAGGTCCGACGGCCCGCATTTTAATCGGACATGTCTCCTGGGATGTTTTGGTTTGATCTGTGTACACAAGATCAAACCAAAATCCCCGCGGACAGACAGCGCGGTGATGTGGCGGTAATGTTGACGCCACCATGTCACCGAACCAGGAAGTAAAATACTTCCACGCATGCGTCAAATCCATTTGACGCATGCGGGAGATTTCGGTCCGCTGGTTAGGCGTACTAACCAGCGGACATATCCGACAGACGGCTTTCCAGCAGACAACTTTAAACTCCAGCAGCTTTAAAACTTTTGTCTGCTGGAAACTGTCTGCTAGCCCGTACAAACGGTCAAATCTGTCCGCTGAAACTGGTCGGCGGACCAGTTTCAGCATATATATTCGATCGTGTATACGCGACATAATAGTATATCTGTAGTATTTCCTTATCTCTCTCCAAAGCACTAAGTCCCGTAGCTGTCTCTTTCTCTGTAGCTCTGTTATCTGCCTGATGACTTCTCATGTGTTTTCTGAGATGGGAGATAGAAGTGTGTTTCGGGGGGGTTGCTATAAATAGATTAGCAGTCAGCTTTCCATCTAAGAGCAGACCTCTGCTCTCCACATTCCTTTCTTCCTTTACCTATGAGGAGAAGGGATGTGTGCCTTTCCTCCAATCAGCTGTATGGCAATAATCCACTCCTAGTGCTAAAAAGGAAGAGAAAAACTTTAAGGCCTCATACACACGATCGGACATATCCAATGAAAACAGTCCGCGGACCATTTCCATCGGATATGTCCGATCTGGAGTTTGATCCGATGGCGTGTACACACCATCGGATCAAATTCCCCGCCGGCGGACAGCGCGGTGATGTGTCGGTGACGCGGCGGTGACGTTGACGCCGCCACGTCACCGCCACGTCACCGCACCAGAAAGTAAAACACTTCCGCGCATGCGCCGAATCCATTCGGCGGCGGCGCGGCGGCGGTGCGGGACGACATGTCTGCTGGTAAGTGTACTAACCAGCAGACATGTCGGGCGGACAGATTCCCACCGGATAGATTTCAAAGCATGCTTTGAAATCTGTCGGGTGGACAAATCTGTCCGCTAGCCCATACACACGATCGGAGATATCTGCTGAAACGGTCCATCGGACCGTTTTCAGCGGACATATCCCCTCGTGTGTATGAGGCCTTACATGAAGAGCACTTTCTAAAGAATATATACAGATGAAGACAGCAGATATACATGTACATGTAAAACTTATGTCAGGAGATTTGTTTCATCCCTGTGTATCATCTGAGGGTGTTGACTTCACTGGGTATATGTGAGGGTTTACATCCACTTTAACCAACTAAGAATAAATAGAAAAAAATAATTGGGTAAAATGTATCTCAAAATGGAGGTGTATAACTTGAACCATGCATTATACAATCTAATTTTAAAATTGTTAAACAATGCAAAAAATATATAAATAATAATTAAAAATATCAATATTAAAATGATGCATTCTCAGTAATTAATTGGCCTAACAAGAATACATGTATAAACAAAACAGGTAAAATGATATGTGTTTAACTTAAAACCATACATATGCAATCTGAAGGGGTTCATAAGGTTGTATACCCACGGGCTGTATAGTACATCTAGGGGTATTTGTCATCTGCAGAGGAAAACTTGATTATGCTGACAAGTGCTATATGTGGCCTGATCAAGAAAACAGTGTATGTGATCAAACATACCAACTAACATTGAGGGCATGTATTGAAAAGATGGATATAAATGGAATAAAGCAGTGAATTACCTTGATTGACAACCATGTGAACAAACCAGAAGTGAATAGGACCTACAATAGTATTTGTAGGAAGGGGAACAGGAAGCAGGCTAAGTGTTAGGTAACGTTATTGAGACAATACATAGACTTTGTCAGCAGCTTGTTTAGTGGCATCAATGCTAGCCAAGCAGTATGTTTGTAAGACTAGTGGAGAGAGTGTGATGGGAGCAGAAAGTAATGGCTATACATTGATTAAAATTTGGCTGGTTAAGCAGGGACCAGCTGAATTTCGATCCATGTATGGGCAGGCTAATTAATCTCTCGATTGATATGGGTACAACAAGCCTGTCAGATTTTTCTATATATAATTACTGCCAGCAGCTATAGCCACCAGCAGTAGGAGGGCTACCTGTGCCCCCCACTGGCTGAATACAATAGCGTTGAGGGAGGCATTCCTCTATCAACACTGGTGAAGGAAAGAAAATCAAAGTAATCTATGGTCTTCTTTATATGGCAGAATAGCCTTTGAAGATGGAAATTACCTTTTAGATAGGTAAATTAGACTATGAATGTAAGGGATGTGAATAATCTAAACTCATGTGCCATGAAATAATTAGTGTATAAAAAATAGAAAGCTATGGGTATTCAGGTTATCTATTGATATAAAGTAAACTTGAGTGTCTTTGTGTATTCTAAAAAGTCAAAACACATCATAGTCATATTATCATGTGAGTAAACACATACAACGTTACACAAATGGAATTCTTCGAATTAAGGACTTATTTCACAATCGTTGCTGAAAGTAACTGTGGATCTTTGTTGTGATTTATCAAAAAATGCTTTGACACACTGGGGTGGATTTACTAAAAGTGGAGAGTGTGAAATCTTGTTTCACTGTGCATGGTAGCCAATCAGCTTAAACGTCAACATATTCAAAAAAGCTTTGACAGAAAACCTGGAAGCTGATTGGTTTCTATGCAGAGCTGCTCCAGATTTTGCACTCTCCGGTTTTAGTAAATCGACCCCTGTCGGATTCACATACCCTAGCCTTTATGTTGGACGTGTGCTTTTTAGCCTTTGGTGGAGGGTTTGGATTGTTCTTCCAACATACTGCCATCTGCATGGGCATCTGAGCACATTTTAAAATGGGGTAAACAGGTGGTAGGTGATCTTGGCATGTGTTGGTAGATCTTTCTTTAAAAGTGGGTTGGTTTTAAGCACATGCCAGTGTTTTTCCAAGATCTTTTTCAATGTCTGATGTTTGCCATTGTATTGGCTCACAATATTTAGAGTGCACCAAGTGGAATTTGTTTTCATTTATTCTTCTACAGAAAGAAGGCATTTGCCCTGGGTTAGCCTTTTTTGTCATTATATCACCCAGAATGTATAATTTTAATAATAATATCAATTATTATTGTTAATTTTGGTTTCTATTTGTAAAACATAATATAGACTGTGTTCTTATATTTGTCTGAAGTTTTTGTATATTCATTTTGACACTCCCATTACTATTGGCTATTTGTTTTTCTTATGTTCTTTCTAGCCCTGAGGTAGGGGGTATTCTTGGACCCCCAAACACATTGGCTACTTTTTGGATTGTATCACTGATTTTTAACAAAATAAAGTTCTATCTGAAACTCCATAATAATGCATATGGTTTTGCAATTTAATGTCCAACAAGCTTAAGAATCTACAGATCTTTGGTCATTTAGGAAATGTAAGCATTACAGACAAACATTACCTATATCCTAGTATTTTTAACATCCTGGAAAAGTGTAGGTTGAGCAATTACCTGTGGTTTTCTACGGCATTATAAGAGCAGTGATGGATGTGATGCAGATTTTTTGTGTGTTTGTGCTGTTAATTGCAACACTGAGGTATGCAATGAAGTAAGGAGAGATTACTTGCAATTGGTTTTGTTTCTAGTCCTTTGAACCATCACCACTTGTTTCCGGAAAATATATGTAGGAACCAGGGCATGCTGCTATGTGTTCTGTATTAAAGTATTTTACGCATTTATTTTTCTAGTTTTTTGCTTCTTGAAAATGTGTTTCTTAAATGTATATTCTCTGCTATTTATTATTTGGAGGAACATGTTTAGCCTATCAAAGGACCCAGATATTTGTAGATTGGGACAGGGTGTCATTGTCTCAAGTCTATTGAACATGCAGTAACCAGAATATTTCAGTAATTAAAGAAAAACAAACTTTATGCTGATATTTGCAGTTCAATAACTCGTAAGAAACAAAATTTGCATTGAAAATTAAATGCATCATGTGAATAGATTGGTGAAGGAAATTTCATCTCCAGAGATATTCAAAGACAGGGATCCCATCATTCATTCTGTCATCAAGTTTGATTCATTATTAAGATGGATCTTAGCTTTCAGTTAATCAGTTGATTTCCCTAATGTGCAATTATTATTACTAGGCATTAGGATAGCTGCAGTTACAAGCAGAACATCTTCATGGGTTTTGGCATATCTGTTTATGCTTGTTAGTGCAGTGACTGCAGTGATTATATAAGATGTATAATATGAGTAAAGTACTGAAGATAATGGGTATGACAAAAATCAGGATGAAAAATTACACAAGGCACTAGAGAGCTTTTCCTTATTCATATTGTGATTGAATGCTAAAAATAGTAAAAACACTTATAGCGATGTGTGTATTCCATGTGATGGAGAACTTTCTTAATATAGCTTACTGTCTCAAAATGCACTCCTGAAAGTGAGAATTTTAGGTCAATAATTTTCAAACACAATATGAATTCTAAAGCATGTCTAAATCCAGGTCCAGTATCCAGCGATGAGATGTCCGCAGTGAATCACCTATCTCCACCGGAGATACCCCGGGAATGACGCGGCTTCAGCTAGTGACAGCTCTTATGTAGGTGAGGGCAGGGCAACCCGTCACATGACCCCATCGCCCTCTGACGCAATTCACATGGCGGGCGGGATCTGGGGGTCCCCTTTGTTAAAGGGGTCTTCCAGATTCCGATAAGCCCCCCGCCTGCAGACCCCCACAACCATCGGGAAAGGGTTATGGGGATGAAGTCCTTATCCCCATCAACATTGTGGGGACAAGGAGATGGACATGGTGCTTTGAGGGGTCACAGACCCCCCAAAGCATCCTCCCAATGTCGAGGGCATGTGGCCTGGTATGGTTAAGGAGGGGTGGGAGCTCTCTCATTCCCCCCTTTTCTTCAGAAATTATACTTCACTACGCATACGTATACTACGCTACTTCACAGGTATACTATACACCCCCCCATGTATGAAATTTAAAGTAATATTTCACTTTTATTGTTTCACGTTAAGCATTATTAAAATCACAGAAAAAAATGCTATTTTTAAAACTTTTTTTTGTATTGATACATGTCCCCTGGGGCAGAACCCAGGTCCCCAAACACTTTTTATGACAATAACTTGCATATTAGCCTTTAAAATTAGCACTTTGGATTTCTCCCATAGACTTCTACAGGGTGTTCCGCTGCCTTTTTAAATGTGCCGCGAACACCCCAAATTGTTCGCTGTTCAGCAAACGGGTGAACAGGCATGTTAGTTGGTTAGTTGTCTCATATAGAACAGGGGGAGAAAACCAACCTAAAGTTTGGATGACTCTTAGCTAGTTAGTAATAAGACATATGGGGTTATTTACTAAAATTGGAGAGTGCAACATCTAATGCAGCTCTTCATAGAAACCAATTAGCTTCCAGGTTTTATTGTCAAAGCCTAATTGAACAAGCTGAAGTTAGAAGCTGATTGGCTACCAAGCACAGCTGCACCAGATTCTGAGTGCACCAGCTTTAGTTATTGCACCCCATAGACAGTAATTCAAATTTACAAATATAAGTCTTATATGTGTTTGAACATCCACGGATAGTGGGGGTGATTGGCCCTCAGGGAAAACACAGGTCAAACAGAGGGACACAGGATGCCTTTGACTTCAATGAATGACCTCAGCTATGTAAGGGATTTTTAATTTGCCCAGGGAGTTGGTCAGAGAGGTCTTGTGATACCAGTCTATATTTTGAAAAGATGTCAATAGCGACACTCTTTCTGTTGGAGTAAAGGTATATTCAATAAAGGAGCACCAATCTTTTTGGTGTGAGTATAATGCTAAGTCTCTGTGTCCAACTTTCCTTTGTAGAGAAGGGTCATTTGTTTGTTTTTTTTGACTGCTGAGACAGTGGGGGGGAGGGGGGAGGTAGTTTTCATTTTTAGAATGTTTTTCCTGGCCACCATGAGATAAAGGTGAACCCATTGTGTAATATTGGTGCTGAGTTTGCCTGATTCTTTTGACGTTAAATACCAGGGTTTTGGCAGCTAGCTGACGCCCTGCCAGCGCACCGCTCCAGTGTGAATGCCCTCGGACTGGATGCACTAGACACGCCCTATGTACAATGATGACATGTTTTTGGACGTATCTAGTATGCCCAGAGTCTGCAACTGGATAGCAATTATAAGAGCCGGTTCACACTGTGGCAACACGACTTCGGGGGAGACTCTGCAAGTCATCCTGAAGACGACTTCAGAGGCGATTAGCAAAATTACTTCTGTATAGAAGTCAATGCAAATTGCCCAGAACCGCCCCCGAAGTCATACAAGAACTTGTGACGCTCCTATTAGAACGGTTCTATTGCATAGAATGGGACGCGACTTCTCGCCCTAGTGTGAACCGGCTCTATGCGGCCACAGAGAGGCTGCAGGAAATCAACAGTGCCAGGTGTTTCAATGTGACACCCAACCAGCGCTTATATGATTGGAACCATAATAACTATGCTGGGAGGGCCAGTAAATTGATCTAAACTGTGTAGAAACATAGACAGACTATGGAAATGGACCGACTATGAAGTGAAAAATTTATAATAATAGTTAATTAATAATAGTAAGTGATGCTGTCCTTGTGAAATGTGGCAAAAAGTGTCCATAGTGACTGCGTGAAATTGTTAAACCTTAAGCTTCTAAGTGTAATGTGTTCCAAAAAAAAATAAAAAAAATGATGATCTTGTGTAAAAGTCTGTGATCTAGTGCCATAATGAACGCTCATTTTCACTATGTTAAAAAATGGCCAAACTATAGCCGGTCAGTTTCTGACCGTAGTATAAATATTAGTGATGGATCCATCATACAAATGCATGATGATCTAGTATAAAGGTCTGTGATCTAATGCCATAATATACGGTCCTTTTCACTATGTTAAAAAAATGTCAAAACTATAACCGTATGGCTAGGTCACTAAAGGTATTCGCGACCCTAATATCTTAGAAGAGCTCAAAAGAAACATTCATTTGTAACCATAGTGCAAATATTAGTGATAGATCCGTCATGCAAATGTATGATGATCTAGTGTAAAAGTCTGTGGTCTAGTGCC